>CM028137.1:177615000-178892500 GCA_016271365.2 Neoceratodus forsteri | reverse complement strand
TGGCACATAATACATCCTTCCATTGCCCAAGTCTGCATCCTCTGGCAAGATGTTCTGCATTTGGGTTTTAAAGCTGGGATCCAGCATTCATAGCAGAACATACTGTTCCTCTTGGAACATCTTGGTAATTAGTTTGTCCTCAGACTGTGTAGCAAGGATCGAACGATGTTTAAGGCATGGGCTCATTTCAAAAATGTATCTATGTGGGACATTGACTCACTGCACTGGGTATAAAAAGTAAGGGTCAAATGAAAAAAAAATACATTGTTCAGCTGAGCCCAGATTCATAAAACAGTTTAAAACCTCTATAACAGTGAGCAGGGTGTCCCCAAGGTAGAAGAAATGGTGGGTCAGAATTAAAAACTGTGTGCCAGTTGTCCCAGTCCCCCACCCAAAAATAAACCCTGGCATCAGCATTTTTCTCTTGGTCCCTCTGATGCACAGTGAATACTTGCCTTAAAACCCATGCAGAAACCATAACTGTGGCAGTACTGTGCTAAGACAGGATGACTCCCTGCTGACCTCAAATGGCTGTAGAATTCAGACTAGCATAATGGACCATTGTCGACTCATGACCCGATAATATGGTATCTGCCCTGTTTATTTTGTGATGGAGATGATAGTTGTGCACTGCCAACTTCTGTTCTTGGAATCTCTGTAGCATATTGTACGTTGAGTTCCAGTGAGGTGGCAGTGTCCTGTTTCAAGCTGTGCTCAGGCAGGTGTTTTTCATTCTGAATTCTGCACAGCTCTTTACAGGCCTTCACAGAGCGCAAAAAATGATTGCAGATCACATGGAACGGTCTTCCTGAGGAGGTCATGGGGTCAAAAACAGTGGAGGAGCCTCTTTGGGAGGTGGGGAGGTTTTTTTTTTTAACCAAAGCAGCCCTACAAAGTTCTGGGAACTCGGGGAAATTTATGCTTCTCAGTCAAAAGAAATGGGCTGGGGATAAATGAAAATATGCACTCTTATGTTTTGGTTAAGAAAATGATCTTACGGGTGCCATATACCTGATTCATATAAGGTGGGGAAGGGGAAGAGGGTTCGGAAGATAATACACGCATGAGTGATTTCTGACAGTTGGAAGGGGGGCACTTCCCACGGAGATTCCGGGAGCCCACAAGGTATACTCATTGCACCTCTGAGTTACCTATCTAGGTCTGAACATTCAGACACCCTTCAGCTGGCGAACACCATTCAGCATTCCCTTGGAAGTCAATTTAACAAAGAAGGGGTAGCTGGGTCGAGAGAAGTCTTGTCTCGGAATAACCACCAACTGACTCAGCTCTTGGCTGTAAATAGGACGAGGCCTGAGCAACAGGTTTTTGTTTTAATGATTGTGTTGAAGTTTACTGTTGTTTGCATTAAAAAATTTGTTGCTTTGCAGGATAATTATAAGTTTAAATTACACAAACATAGAAAGTCAGTGTTAAAGATTGTAACAATTGACACAATTTGTAGGGGTGATGGCTAACCGAAATGTAAAAGTAATGTCATTTAACATAAACGGTTCCTCAAACCCTATTAAAAGAAGGAGGATTCAACAGTTTATAGCTTCCCAAAGGTGTGATGCGGTCTTCCTACAGGAGAACATCTATCCCCTCCTGAAGCCCAGGAGCTTAAATCTAAGACTTTCCCACAGATTTTTCATTCATCGCTACCAGTGGGCATAAGGAGGGGGGTGGCAATCCTCCTCTCAGAAAACCTTCATTTCCAGCTGCAGGAGGTAATAGAAGACCCTGAGGCAAGATATATTATAGTTATTGGGTCCATACAGGACACTCGGTTCACAATGGTCAATGTCTATATCCCACCAGGATCTGCGACCCGGACGTACTCGTCCATACTACACCGGGTGACCGAGAAGGCTAAGGGTCTGTTGATCTTGGGTGGAGACTGGAACATAGTCTTAAATAGGGCGACAGACACAACATCTCAGATACCGAAGCTGGATGTTGTTAAGGCCCGTTCTTTAAAATTGCAATTAGAGCATGCAGGCATGGTGGATATTTTGGAGAGAGAAATATCCCATGGGGAAAGAATATACATGCTTCTCGCCGAGATTCCGAATTTTTTTCTAGGTTAGACATGTTTTTTACATTTTCTAGGGATCTGTCTGACTTCCCCTCCATGTGGGTGGGCACAACTACTCTCTCCGATCATAGCCTGGTTTTCCTGGAGGTAGAACTGGGTTTACCCAGACGTACTACTCACTGGAGATTGAACATCTCTCTCCTGCAGGACAAAGAGGTAGTTGAGGAACTTAAACACCTGAAGATAACCATACAAGAGAATAGTGACCAGGGGACCTCCCCACAGATTTTGTGGGATACACTTAAAGCCTCACTCAGAGGCAAATTCATTTCAATAGCTTCACATAAGAAACGGGTGGCAAAGCAAAGACAACAAGAGTTAATGTCGCAGATTAGGGACCAGGAATGTGCCCAGAAGACCGGGTGGGATGAGACTCAAGGGAGAGAGTTGATGGCATGCAAGAATAAATTACAAAGCATTCAGAAAGCCGAGGTGGAAAAGGCCTTGTTTTACTTAAAACAAAGATATTATGAAGGGGGTCCAAGGGGCACTAAGCTCCTGGCCTACAGGCTGTGACACCACATAGCCAAAGCCACGATAACCAAGATTGTTTCCCCTCGCCCGGGACAATTAGTTAGTAAAGCCTCACAGCAGAGGCCTTTGTTGAATACTATACTAATTTATATGGCCCTAATGAAGAAACCTTGATTCGGGACAAACAAAACTATCTTGACTCCATCCCCAACCCCCCGATCTCACCGGACTTGGTGCGGGAGCTAATCAGACCTATTACACAACAAGAGATACTAACCACAATTAAGAAACTCAAACCGGCAAAATGTCCAGGCCCTGACTGTTTTGGAGCCGAATTTTATAATACATTTGGCTCAGAGACAGCCCCCCTCCTCCTCAGGGTTTTTTCAAATATATGGACAGAAGGTGGACCTGCCCCACCCTCCTGGCAATATGCCACCATAACTATACTTCATAAAGAAGGAAAAGACCCAACAAGGTGTGAGTCATACCGCCCCATATCCCTGCTTAACCTTTACTATAAGATTTTCACCTCAATTTTGGCCTCCCAGTTAAACCCTATCCTCCTGGACCTGGTCCACGCAGATCAGTCCGGCTTTGTAGCGGGTCGGCAGGCCCCTGACTGAGTTCGTGCCGCTCTGGATATGGTAGACAAAATCCAACGCTCCCACACTCTGGCATGCCTGATGAGTCTGAACGCCGAAAAGGCCTTTGATAAGGTCTCTTGGGACTTTTTGTTTATGGCACTGGAACACGGGGGATTCCCCGAAACATTTATTGATACCATAAAGTCCCTCTATACAGGTCCACAGGCCTACGTCAGGGTGAACGGAGGACTTTCAAACAGATTTAAGCTGGGCAGGGGTGCCCGCTCTCCCCCTTCTGTTTGCCCTTTATATTGAGCCCCTGGCTGAGGCGGTGAGGAGGGCAGCAGACGTGATGGGAATCGAGGTGGGTGGTCACCAAAAAAAAATTCTGTTGTATGCAGACGATGTCCTGCTGTGTCTTACCCAACTCCGTCGGTCCATAGAACAGGTCTGGCTCATACTAGAGGAATTCGGGAAACACTCAGGATATTCTCTTAATAAAACAAAAACAGAGGTCTTGAGCTTTTTTTTTTTTCAACCCCCCCTGAGGAAATCCGCTCTCTTCTACCATTGAATTGGTCGGCAGAGCAAATGAAATATCTGGGGGTAAATATCAGCAAACATTTCTCCAAACTATTTAAAACAAATTACTCGCCCCTGATAGATGCCTTAAAAAAGGACATGGAAAGATGGTCCCTATCCAACTTACCCATGTACTCCAGAATTCATGCCATATCAATGAATGTATTACCAAAGTTTCTATACCTATTCCAATGTATACCGGTATATATCCACAAAACATACTTTCAGATATGGCATAAAATGATCTCAAAATTTATATGGAATAATAAAAGGCCCCGAATAAGTTTAAAAATCCTGCAGACTCACCGGGACAGAGGGGGTAGATCGCTACCAGAATTGGAGGACTACTTTTTGATGGTCCAACTTAAAAATGCACTGCAATGGGCCAACCACAATGCCACTTTCGGGTGGAGGGAGATGGAGAGGGGTGAGGAAGAGGGGAAGGGGAGGATGCCCCTGATAGACCGACTGGTTATACCCCTGACAGCTCATGGGCTCCCAATTCCTAAGCTACATACTGTGGGTGACACCATCCGAGCGGTCCATAGGTTATGGCAAAAATATAAATTACAGCCCTCTGTTTGGCCATTAAAAAGCTTGGCCTGGGCTGAGGACTTCCCACCTAACCACCTGGACCTCACCTACAGACAGTGGGGCAGAGCCAGCTTGGAATGTCTGGGCCAGTTCATGCAGGGAGACTTGATGTTAGAATTTGCATCCCTCAGGAACAAGTATAGTCTGAGAGGCTCAGACCACTTTAGGTTCCTGCAGGTCAGAGATAGATCTCGTCTCATCAAAAGAAAGATGTAGATCCGTCTAAGGCCATACCCCTCCTCCAGACTATTCAAGAGATTAAAACCACGCCCAACCAAAGAGGCATGATCTCCAATCTCTACAAATCCCTGGAGAAGGTGAAAAGTGACCCTCTAATGAAAATAAAAACTAGATGGCAGGAGGAATCTAACTTCAACCCACCTACTCTGGATTGGGGTATTAGCTTTGAAGTTGTTAAGAAAACGACTCGCTCTCCCTCTTGGCAGGAATTTGCATGGAGGGTTAGGGTTCATTTCTTCCTCACTCCCAAGGCGTTAAATAAATATAATCCTGACCGCTCAGCACATTGCCGGAGGGGTTGTGGGGAGGAGAGGGCAAACCACCTTCACATCTTCTGGGCATGCCGAGACTTGGACATTCTGGGAAGAGGTTAGTAAAGCCTTAGTGAAATCCTTTCCCTTGACCAGTCACTTGGTTGGATGGAAGCAACACTGGGGATCCACCGGGGGCATGAAAGGTGCAGGCTCCATGTACCTCAGGGCGATTCTTATTGCCGCAGCTCACAAGGTCATAACCAGAGCCCTGACTAAGTCCCAAAATCCCTAAGAAACAGGACTGGATATTGACCGTTCAGAATATTTCAGAATTAGAGGAACTCACCATTAAATTAAACCAACAGGTTCAGATCTACACTCAAAGGTGGACAAGATGGGAGTTATGGAGGGAAGCCATGGTAATGAAATAAGTTGGATGTGCTATATAAAACTTATATATTAAAGAATTCCTCTTTCTTTTAACTCGCTGTATAGATGTCTGAAAGTAGATTGAATGAATGAAGTCAGTCAAAATAGTAGAGCACTTAAAGAAAAGGTGATGGAAATCAAATGTACCGTCAATTAATATGTTTTATTGAGAACACTAGAATATATTAACTCACTGTCTTACAGTATTAACAAACCTGCAAGCAACTAAAAAAAAAAAAAAACAGTGGAGGAATTCAAGAATGGGATAGACATAAGGCAATTCTAATAATTCAAAATATTTGAGAAACAGCCTTGTTCAGAGCCTCTCTGCTACCTTATGGCTGTGCTAATCATTGTAAATCATGTTATTTTGGAATGGTAGTCACTCACTGAACAAATGTGTATCTAATACTTGTTACGTAATGTACTGCAATCTGTAACAAATATTGTCCCTGTACCTTCTATGTATGACGTGGAAGCTTTGTAAATGAGTCTTTGACTCAACTGCCTTTTTGAATTTCTCAGTAAAATAAAAATTCTGGTCGGGGACAGGAAGAAGTAAGCTGTTGGTTAACTAGGATCTGCAGCTTATCAGATAAGTAGGGAAATGGGCAGACCAGGTGGGCCAAGCAGTCCTCATCTGCCGTCAAAGTCTGTTTCTATGTTTCAGATTGTTTTTACTGGTCCTATGAGATTTCCTTACCATCCAGTTTGTTGAAATAAAGTCAGTGACCAACAGGTTAATGCAGTGGGCAAGGCATGGCAGTAGCCTTGACAGTGTTTCTGGCATTGTCTGTCGCAGTCAGTCCTGCTTCAAGGCCATTGCTACTTAACCATCAGTGGAAGACTTCTTTCAGCTCAGTCAACAGATTTGGAGATATGTGATCGGATGGAAATCCACTCAAGTGCAGTGCTGGCTGCCTTCTGTACATAGGCTTTACTGAACCGACTTTTTAGATGATGAGGTTGAACATTCAGTCTCAAAGGAGACCCAGTGTGCAGTAACTGCCATGTAGTCAATGACCTCTCCATGTCCACTTGTCCAAGTTATAGTGATTACATGAACATTCTTGCAGGATGACCTCTTCAGGCACCAATGGATTTCCTCATACATGCTGTTGTAAGTGCTACACATGTGAAGACATGGTAGGGAAGGGACATAATGGGATTCCACAATGGACATGAACTTTTGGAATCCAGAGTTGCAGGCAAATAATAATGGTAGCAGATTACTGTTTATTGACTTCTTCGGTGCTGCATTTATCTCCTTGGCTTGGGTGTAAGACAGGGCAAATTGTTTGCTCATCAACAAATTATTGTAACATCACCTGGCACCATGGTGCACTTGGAGTTGCTGGCTGGCTTTCCTTCATTAGGCTCCTCCTTGGGGGATGTGGAGTTCAGCTAGCCAAATGACCCACCATCCTAGGCTGCTGTGAACCTGTAGCATCACTGGTTCCAGATGAGGCTCTATCCTGCTCCTCTAAATTTATTGTTGGTGGGATTGTACTTCGTTGCTGGAGTGTCCGTTTCTGGGTCAAGCCAAACCACTTTCGCTAGTGCTTGGAACAAAGGTGGTTTAGTATGCCAGACATACGCAGGGCTGTTGTGAGTTTGCCTTGGCTCAGACTATCCCCACATAGTGTGCAAACAGCACGTGTGACTTCCTTCTGGCTTGTCCTGAAAAAAAAGCAACACATTGTCATGGCCTCCTCCTCCTTTTGGGAGCAGACTTTGTATGGCCAGATCCAGAATCAACCTCCTCCTCCTCCACATTACCAGAACCACCTGTTCTGGAATGCCTATGTGACACTGACTTCCTCTTCTTGCTGGCACTGGCCTTGCCCTCTGGAGATTTTGCAGCTGGATGACAATGCACAGTTTCTTCATCACCATCATCATGCCATTCATCATTCAACATTTCCTGTGTTGGTGGACTATAATCCACATCCATATCATCAACACCTCCTTCATCTTCATCAGCCTCATCTGATTACTCAGCCTCCTCCACCTGAGGACACACACACAACTTACCATTGCATGTAACCTATATGTTTGCTGCCCACTATGGGTAGTGATGGCAGGACGTTTTCTCCTTCTGCACAACCAAGCTACGTCCACGTCGTTCCTTAACACTTGCAGACAAAGAGGCCACAACATCTTAAACATCAGTATCACCAGGCTGACTCTGGGAAGAAGGTGCACGCCTAACAGGCTTAAGCTGTGTGTGCTTCTTTTTTTTTTTTAGCAGCAGCAGCACAGCCTCTTTTGCCCGTCACCAGATGACTGCCTTGTGTGCTCACTCCCCGGCTGGCCCTGGAAAGTTGTCTCTTCAACCTCCCAAACATCTGTGTCAACAACTATTAGACATATTTTTAAACAAGTCACTTGGTGGAAACTTTACGAAATAACATCAAAAAGCAAGTTTGCGCGAGTTGGCTGTGTGTGTGTGTGTGTGTGCATGAACTTGTAAATAATGTAGACACCACATGGATGCACAGATTTATTTTTCTCACACAGCACCACTGTCTGACATGCAGAGCTTTTTTTTTAGCTGGTGACTCCAACTTTAAAGCAGTATAGTACCCACATGCACAGTTGCAAACTCGTAAACAGTAAACCTTTACTGACTCAGTCACACTGAGAGAGAAGAATTTGGAAGACATCAAATTGGAGACTGAGACAACGGCGGCAGGAGAAGAATCAATTCAGTAGTGTCTACTGATTACAATAGTATTATTACCACCTACCCTGAAGTGAGAAAAGTGGTGATGAAAAATAAATGAGAACAGAGAAAACGAGAGACATTCAGTCAGATTTTTCCCAAGAGGGAGAAAAGACCAAAACATCCCCCTTTCTGGCCAGTATGACACTGGATAGCACTTACAGACAATCTAGTTAATAACTTCAAGCAAACCAAGTGAAATAATCAATGTTGTGACTCACCAGTACTTGAGTCAGAAAGCAGAAGGAGATGACTAACTCACTTGGTCCAAAAAAGAGCAACCCCCCCCCCCCAAAGAAATATGGGTCGAAATCACTGTATAATCCAGAGAGCAGCTAGATCTGTGCCTGCACAATGCACTAACCTTCACTAACTGCGATGATGACTGCCATAGAAAGCAGGAAATGCAGGCAGTCACTTCTTGTCTCTCTGTACACAGTTACAGCTGCAGATCCTTAGGATTCGAGATGGATCCATTGGTAAGATCCATGGATCTGTTACTAGGATGCATGATGTTTAGCAGATCCATGCATTGGATCTGAGATGCTTGGATCCTTGGTTGGATGGCACTGCTGTCTGCCCATAGCAACCATGTGACCAAAATGGGTGGTATCCTAGCTTCTAGGATACTATCTGAGCAACTCTAGTAAGAGATACTGTATATAAATAGATGCACAGGAAATGCACATGCACCTGAAGCAAGAGAAAAGCAGTTACCATTTAAATTTGGTAATGGGTCATGAAACCAAGGTCTATAGTTGGTACATTGTTTAAGGTCTATATTCAGTCTATTATTTGTAGTACCTAGAAGAAAAATAAGTTTAAGCTCGTAAGCCCGCCTTTCTTGTGAATTTTTGAAGTGTCGTTTGAGAACCAGGACAGAGAGGTTAGAGATGGAGTGATCAGATTACAAACAATTCACTTCACTTTGTGATTTAGATTGCTTAGCAGTGGCTAATACTGCACCAAAAAAATCTGTATTATTGGCACTAACTTACTGGCCAAATGTGTTTGGTCAGTAACATTTTTCCTCTTACTAGCCCAGATGGATTGTATAGGATGGACGTTACAGTAGGTAGATGGTTGCCATGCCTGTGGGGATCAGTGAATTTTCACAGCCATTAACCCTGCTCACTCATGGTTCTGAAAACGTTAATCTCCGTGTTGACCCAGCCTCTGGCTAGTTTTAAAGAATACTACTCCTGGTTCCAGGACTGAAGTAGCATTTCAGGCAACTTGCGTTAGGATTCTGATTAAATTTCCTACAAGCTTTCTTTGAAGTAAATTGCTCAGATTTGTAATTTAAGTTTTGGACTTAATAACCCCTTATCCTGATGCCACGATAGTCTCTTTGTGGCAGAATTATAATTTTTAATAGTGTCCTGTAAGGGGCGGAAGAGATCGTAACTCAGACTGATTGTGAAACTGAGTAAGCTCAATACAGGGGAAATATCTTAGACAGAGGGTAGGGAAACCCAAGAGGGAGGAGGGGACAGCAAACTTGGCGGCCATTATGGGTGGTGACTAACGAGCAGACCTGAAAGACCATAAGGCCTACTTTGCTGGCATTTTAGTATGTTAGTATATAGTTGAGGGGTGGCTTTCATTTGTACCAAAGGTAGCCGAAACATGCATAGTAACGTTTTGAAAACCTCCCCCATAGCTTTCAATGGGACGCCCCCTGGCGCTCTGTCTGGTAGGCTGTCACAAAATGTCTGACATTGGGAAGTAGAAGGGATCGGCTGGCCTGCAGTTCATCCAGAGTTACGATCCCTTCACTCCCTTACAGGACACTATTAAAAATAATAATTTTTGCCACAAAGAGACTATCATGGCATCGGGGTAACAGGCTATGAAGTCTGTTATACAGTCTAAAAAATTTCCTTTAAAGGGAAGCTGTCCAAATCTTCAGCTCCCCACCCCCAAAGGCTTACCCACCCCAATTAAATTTCCAATGTAAGGCAGCCACTGACATATAGTGGTAGCTGCCCTCTTCGGCAGTTATTGTAGCCTGGTTTTATTTAATAACAGCAGCCCTTACCCATACCTCTTATCCTGTTGCCTCATAAATCCGGGACAAGGCTCAAAAAAAATCAGGGACAAAGACCCAAAATCAGGGAAACATCTTAAAAATTGGTACTATTCACTGAGAAAGCTGATAGAATAAGGGGATTTGTGTTAAGATGTATTTTCTGAAGAAAAAGTCTGTAACTTTAATGTTTGACAATATTTTGTGATTTTAATCCACACTGTTCTGTCACAAAAACACAAATTGTACAAGGGACAGAGGAAAATTTTGAGGCAAATCTGAGACGTCCCTGAAAATCGGGGACAGTTGAGAGGTATGACCCTTACCTAAATAATAGGATTCGGGGGGGCGTGGCTTGGACACAGAGGAAGATGGCCGCTTAAGCTAACAGTTTGATCCCCAACTAAACCAATCCAAGCCCGGAATGTTCGCATCCAGGGACAATCTCCCCAACTGAAGCCTAAATATGCCTCTTTAGCTTCTAATTATCCGACTGCCACAGGTCTTATTGCGCTCGGGACTCGGTTAATTGTCTTATGGTGCTGGTCATCTCATGACCCGACCTGGATCTGTGTAGGCCATAAACTTCAGCGCAGCCTAGCGGCTATCTCTCTACAACCGCAGCGCCATCTACTGCCAACTGTGGCCTTTGCGGCGAATGTGGTGTCTGTTTCTCCTTTTCCACCACCAGCAATCTACCGAGGACTTGCCCTAGCTCCTCTCTGGTCTCCTCCAGGTTCTCCTCAGACAGACTGGTCGCCGCTGCCTTGGAGCCCTCCTCTTAGTCGCCCAATGTGGGCAGCTCCCTGCAACATATAACAGCCCTGCTCGAAACACTACTCTGCAGGGTGGACTCTATATCAGCGACTATAGCAGGCACAGTGGCGGAAGTATGTGTTTTTAAAGAGGACCTTCCCTGATGGTCCAAAAAGTTACAGCTTGTAGTCATTATATGCAATACTAGACCTGAAAAGGTATATGCATTTGTTATTTCTGGCCAAGGTTTACTCTGCCTTCCATAATTTAGATTTGTTTTCGAGCCCTGCTACACTTGCCTTTGCTGTTCAGCTTGCTGGGCTGCTAGCTCCTGATGACATCACTGTAGGATAGAAGAGTGACGCACTGTTCAGTACCATGCAGTTGCAACTATGTTGCAAGGGAAACCTGCCAGTACTCAGTGTACATACTGTGTTCCCCTTCCACAAGACACCCTGTTAGCAATGCATTATGCCAAAATCTAAATGCCTTGTCTGTGGTTTTTTTTTTGTTTTTGTTTTGTGTGAAATTGACTCTGCCCTAAAATGATGTCAGCAGTACAACCCTGGGATCACAGCAACACCAGGCTTGCTGTAGAAGCTCTGGTACACCCTTCAGTTTTTAGCAGCTCAGAATGCAAAAACCAACTGCAGCAGACATTAATGAAATACAATTCCAGAATCGATACGAGAAGGGGTAATTAATGCATGAAAGTCAAAGTGACTGGGGAAGGTCCTCTTTAATGATAAGATGAATGTAGTGGAACAAAAAATGGAGGACTTAGAACTAAACCAGGCTAGAATTTCACAATGCCTCCAGGAGCATGATGTAAGCATTAATCACCGCCAGAGGAGGGCTCTGCCGGTGGATTAATACCGCTGAGGGTTGGTGCCTGAGGCGCAGCCAGAGGGTCAACACGCCAGCGAACGATAATCCGCAACGGCAACGCTGAGCGATTAATTTCTGCTTTAATAGGCTCGGGCGGCAGCCACGAGCCTATGTTTCAGCTGCCACCTCTGGCGACCTCTATGCTCCGGCGGCACCCCTATCCACAGAAGAGGCGGGACACAGATGTTGCAGGTAACTTTGTTTATTGCGCTTACAGGCACAGGAGACCGGTTCAGACTCTACAGTGCTGGAGCAGTGATGAATGATTGCGCTGCTGTGCTGGTGGTCATGGCTGCTGGTGCCCTTGCCTCGGTGGTTGCAGTCCGGGTATATTAGGGCTCAATGATTTTGGCCCTCTGCCGGCTCCGGGAGGCAGACATTCTGTGTCTCTGCGTGTTGGGGGTGCACACTGCTTGATGCTGGCGTGGGTGGGGGTGAGGTCTGCGCGCCGCTGGCGCCAGCGGTGGTGACTTCGGTGAGGCGGCTGCCCTCTGGTGTCTCCATGGCCACAGCTGGTACTGACCGAGTGGGCGATGTGTGGCTTAATACCCACTCGGTTTCAGTCAGCTGTGGCCGTTCGGCGAATCCTGGCGCTCCTTTTGAGCGGGCAACAGTGAGCCGTGTTACAAGATAAATTAGCCACTCTCTGGTGAAGGGCAGAGGCCCAAGAGAACCGTGGGCGACGCAACAACATCAGAATCCTCGGCATTCCCTAGGGGTTAGAGGGCCCTAACACTGAGTGATTTTTAAACAACGAAATTCCTAAAATGCTGGGGGACAGGTGGCACGGCCCAAAAGAAGTGGAGAGAGCACACCGGATTTCCTAGTGGGCCTTGCTCTACGACTTCATCGCCACAACCCATCATAGCCTATGTACTTAAATACTCTACCAAAGAAAGAGTACTAAGGGCAGTCAGGGATAGAGAAGAAATCATATGGCGTGGGGTGAAGATATCCTTTTTCAGGGACTTTTCTGCTGAGGTGGTGGCCCGAAGGAAAGCCTTTATCCCTATAAAAAAAAAAATCCTGGCACAACAAGGGTTTAAGTATGGCTTTCGTCACTTGGCTTACCTGTATGTCTCCAGGGAAGGGAAGGACATAACAGCTGAAACACCTCAAGAGGTCGAAATGTGGGTGACCAAACACTGGCCTCGGATGCCCTTAAAAACTACATCTCCCAGGAAGCTTTGGAGCCCAGGACAGCGTGAGCATAGTAGGGGGAACCAATTTAGTGGCAGCAGCTCTCAAGGGGACCATGTTAATGGCCGGACAGTCCCACGATCAGCTGCATCCCCCAGGCCTTCTTACCCCACGACATCAGTGGGTCTAGTAAATAATAACTTCAGCTCGCAGCAAAGCTGACAGCCACTTCTCTCCCCACCCCGGTCTGCAGGGCTCAGGCCAAGCAGCGTGGATTCGTCACCATTCCCATAGCGACCACGACTCAAGCTCTGAAACATAGAAACATAGATTTTGACGGCAGATAAGGACAGCTTGGCCCACCCAGTCTGCCCATTTCCCTACCTAATGGATAAGCTGCAGATCCTAGTTAACCAGCAACTACTTCTTCTACCCCACCCCTAGAATTGCCTTAGAAGCTTGTCCCATGCATGTTTGAATTCCACCACTGTTTTTGACTCCACAGCCTCCTCCGGAAGGCCGTTCCATGCATCCACAACCCTCTCTGTGAAAAAATACTTCCTTAAGTTACCTCTGAGCCCGCCCCCTTCTATCTTCAAATTGTGCCCCTTGTTCTTGCACACCTCTTTTTTTGAAAGATGCTACCCTCTTGGACTTTGTTGATTCCCTTGAGGTACTTGAAAGTTTTTATCATGTCCCCCCTCTCCCTCCTTTCCTCGAGGCTATACATATTTAGCTCCTTAAGTCTCTCTTCATATGTCTTCCGGTGTAGACCCTGCACCATTTTAGTTGCCCTCCGCTGGACAGCTTCCATCCTGTCTATGTCTTGGCGGAGATTGGGTCTCCAGAACTGCACGCAGTACTCCAGATGGGGTCTCACCAACTGTCTGTACAGAGGGATAATAATTTCCTGTTTTCTACTGGTGATGCCTCTCCTATGCATCCCAGTATCCCCCAACCCTCCTTGCTGCCCTCTCACATTGCTTGCCCACCTTTAGGTCATCTGATATGACTACCCCAGGTCCCTTCCATTTTTGTTGCTGTTAGTATCTCACCCCCATTCGTACTCTTCTCCTGGGTTTTGTTTCCCAGGTGCATTACCTGCACTTTTAGCATTGAATCTAAGCTGCCATACATTTGACCATTCCTCTAATCTTGCCAAGTCCTTCTCATCCTTTCCACCCCACCTTGTGCATCAACTCTGTTGCAGATCTTTGTGTCATCTGCAAAGAGACATACTTTCCTTCAGTCCCTCTGCAATGTCGCTTATAAAGACATTGAAGAGGACCGGTCCTTATAGTGAACCCTGCGGTACCCCACTAGTAACCCCCTTTTTCAAAGTGGACTCCATTTACTATTACTCTTTGTGTCCTATTCTCCAGCCAATTCTTTACCCAGGCTGTCATCTTGGGACCCACTCCCAGGCTGGCTAACTTGTATATTAATCTTTTGTGTGGGACTGTCAGATGCCTTGCTAAAGTCTAGGTAGGCCATGTCCACAGCCCCTCCCTGATCTACTACTTTGGTCACCTAGTCAAAGAAATCTATCAGATTTGTCTGGCATGACCTTCCCGCTGTGAATCCATGCTACCTTGGGTCCTGTGCCCCTCTGGCTTCTAGATACTCGACAGTTCTTTCCTTCAGAAGTGATTGCATCATGTTCCCTACCACTGAGGTTAAACTAACAGGTCTATAGTTTCCTGCTTCTGCCTTGCTCCCACTTTTGTGAAGGGGAATCGCATCTGCCATTCTCCAGTCCTCTGGTACCACCCCACCCTCCCATGATTCGTTAAAGAGGGTAGTCAGTGGTGTCACTAGTTCTACCCTTAGTTCTTTTAGAATTCTGAGATGACCCATCAGGCCCCATTGCTTTGTCCACCTTCAGTTTTTCGAGTTCTTTCAGAACCTTTTCTTCTGTAAATGGACTGGTATCGACTTCTGTATCCAGAGTGTTTCTACTATTTGTTTTAGGTACCTCCCCACTTCCTTTGTAAATGCTGAGCAAAAATATTTGTTTAGTGTATCTGCCTTTTCACAGTCACCCTCTGCCCACCCTCCCTCCTTTAAGCCTCACTAACCCTCCTTGGTCTTCCTTCACTCCCTGATGTACCTATAAAGGTTTTATCCCCTTGTTAACTGGGTTGGCTATCTTTTCCTCAGTTTGGGCCTTTGCTGTTCTGACTGCCTTCCCAGCTTCCTTTTGCTTTAACTGATACAGTTCTCTGTCCTGCTCCTTCTGTGATTCCTTGTACTTCCTGAATGCTTTCTTTTTCTCTTGAACCTTCACTGCCACTTCCTTTGAGAACCATAGTGGTTTCTTACATCATTTCGTTTTGTTTATTTGCTTCACACAAAGGCTTGTTACCTCTGTGATGGCAGTTTTTATTATTCCCCATTGTTCTTCCACCCCTCCTTCCTGCTCATTTGCTAGTGCATTCCTTAGCCCTCACCCATTTTGGCAAAGTCAGCCCTCCTAAAGTCCAGTACTTTTGCCTTTGTATGGCTTGACTCTATTGCTGTGATTATTGTGAACATACTGTTCGATGGTCGCTAGTTCCCAGGTGGCTACCCACTTCTACATCTGTGATCCTCTCTTCATCTCCATTTGAGAGAACCAGGTCTAAGATTGCTCCCTCTCGAGTTGGCTCCAATACTAGTTGTCTAAAGCATGCCCCCTGTAGGGCATCTAGAATAACCCCACTCTTGGAAGTGGCTGCTGCAACTGCACTCCAGTTAACATCTGGCATATTCAGATCACCCATCCGCAATATCTCCCCTTTTTCTGCCATTCTGAGTATTGTTTCTATCATTTCCTTGTCCATTTCCTCCCCCTGAGAAGGAGGTCTGTATACAACCCCTGTGCGGATTGTGATGCCATTGCCGGTCTCCAAATTTACCCACAGTGCTTCTTCTCCTTCCTGTTTTCTCTTTTGTTCTGTTGCTTTGGTTCCTTCCCTTATGTAAAGAGCTACTCCTCCTCCTCCTCTACCCTCCCTGTCCCTCCTGTAGATAGTGTATCCTGGTATGTTTACGTCCTAGTCATGGTTTTGTGTGTACCATGTTGCTGTGACTGCCATGATATCCAGATGTTCCTCCTCCATCAAGGCCAGTAATTCAGGAAGCTTGTTATTCAGACTACGGGCATTGGTACTCATTGCTCTCCTTTTTTTGATGGCTTTACCTTGTGTTGCAGCATCTCCCACTGACCTTTCAACCTCGGTCTTTTTCTCATTTAGCACCCTGTTTTGTAGGGAGAGATGGGATTTTCCTACTGCTTATCAGTGCCTCCCCCCTTGACTAGTTTAAAAGCTTGCCAATGAAGCATTTAAACCGATTGCTCAAAAGACTTGTTCCCTTCCTGGACAGATGCAGACCATCCTGCCAGTATAGGCTGGTGTCCTTCCAGGTGGAACCCCAGTCCCCAATGAAGCCAAACCCCTGTGCTCCACACCATTTTTTCAACCATTCATTAAACTGCATGGTGCAAAGTACCCTCGCCTCACTCATGCCATTGACAGGCAGCACCTCAGAGAAGGGTATTGTGTGTGCTGCTTGTCTTAGGCCCCTCCCCAATTCTACAAAGTTCTTCTGCACTGCTCAAATCTCATGATGAGCCAAGTCATTTGTCCCTAGGTGGACAATGGCGTCCAGCTCAGACTCCCGTGCAGCTGTTCTCGTGATCCTGAGGATGCGTTTCCTGTCTCTCCAAGCCATGGCACCAGGCAGGCACCTTACTTCAGTTTTCCCTGCTCCCCCTAGTTCTATCCCCCTAATAATTGAGTCCCCCACCAGGAGCTGCTTCCTTTCCTTGTGGTGTCCTCTGCCTGCTTCCTGTGGGCCTCCCTTTTGATAGTTGTCCTCAGCCTCCTTAGTCTCCTCTGCGGGTGCATCCATAGGGGAGCTATGCTCCCCCAGAATGGTGTATGGATTGTGGTGTGGAACAGCTGACTGGGTGTGCCTCTGTTCCACCATCCTCTCCCTCTCTGAGCCTAAACTGTGCCCTCACAAAACAATCAGCTAAAAGCTCTGACCCACCGCTGCGATGAGTGCCTTCCTGTCAGCAAGATGCCCTACACAGCAATTTGACAGAGAAAATACCCTGCTAATCAAACAGAGAAAAATCCTCACATCCAAGTCACACAGGTAAACCTCCCCAGCCCCAAAACAGGCCTGGTGGTTTGTGCTCTGAAAGCTGTCAGCCCTAAATAAGTCAGCTGTGCTTTAAACTCTTCCTGCACTGAAAATCTTAAGAATTGTAACTAACAAACGTAAACCTAGATCCACCTCCCTCTGTTGCTTGAAAGACTGTCTTTTCCTGTTTCACACTGCAGGTTTTGCTATGACAACTCCTTAACCACAGTAACTTATTTAAAAATAGTTTAAGTATCACAAACTCCTACGCACCAGTAAATTATTTAAAAATAGTTTCTGTCCCAAAATCCTAGTAGTCAATCCAGCTACCCCCAAGTTACAACCAAAATGCAGTATTCAAACAATTGTGAAGTTACTTCCAAGATAAACAGAGTTTGCAAGCCCCTTCTTGGTTAAACACTAAATAAATATGTGAATAAAAAGCAATTACCAAGGGTGGTTAGTTTCACTTACCACAGAATTAAGCAAAAGCGCACGTTGTTGCAGATATAAAGTGCAATATAGAATTTCTCACACAGCTCACAGCTGAATAAAGAAGTAGTGTCCTTCCAGGTCAAGAAAATGTGCTTTGAAGGGTCTGAGACAGCCCCACCAGCCAACCAGACCAAGGATGAGCTGCTCCCTGGAAGCCAGCTCGAAACTACAGACATCCCAGGTGATGATCTCATGGAAGCAGTAGCCACTACCTCCTGGGCAGACTTTCCCTCAGAGATGAACGATCACTCAGACCTCGCAACACTGCCGGTCAAGCCAGGTCTGCTAGCATTTGCAGAAGCGCTATCTAAGGACCTGCAGAGTACAGCTGCTTGTTTGGATTCCACGGGAGAAACTGCACCACCGGACTGATCTGTTTAAGTCCTCGTACAACTTATTCTTTTATATAATGTTTAAGTTCCCTCTCTAATATCATGCCTAATGCCTGCAGGAGTTCTCAACGGTGTAAGCAGCACCCCCACCCCACACCAATGCAATACCGCCTGATTCCTCTGCACTAATTACTAAAGAGCACATTATTAGTGGACTTGGCAGAGAGGTTTAGGGGGACGCATCACCAAATAGCCGCATCATTACTAGACAGCCGCCCTTCTACACCCTCCTTGAAGGCTGGGCTATCCACTGTAAAGGAACTGCATTGCCAGCATGTGGATGCTCATTTTGTATTCACGAAGCTCTCTCCTAATGGGTAGTCAACCCAACCTTCCCTTATCCTGACCCTCCCCTCTCCTGCTTGTGGGCGCTCCGCTCACTCGGAAGGGGCTTTTTAAAGCACCAGGACTATAGCTGTTATACTTTGAGTAGTGCTTGACCTGAAAGTCAGGATCTTTATGCTTTGAGGCACTGAACTAAACTCCCCCTTCTGTCTCCATCCTTCCTGTCCCCTTCCCCTCCCTCTACCCTCTCACCCCCCCTCTTTTTTATACTCCCATCCCTCCCCTCCCCTGTTTGCATACCCACTTCTTGGATGTCCCACCTCCTAGCTCTATTAGGTGGGGGTGGTAGTCCATAACTGTGGAATTTATAGCTGGGGATGGAGTTTCAGGTACTTGGATAGTATGGCTATGCAATTCCCCTCTTAACAGTGGAGAATTATCACCTGTGTGCATAACCCAAGTTACCCTTAGTTTATTGTTTCTACAACTTCTTACAGATTTTGAGATTGTTATTGACGGATTGATAAACACGCTGTTAGGTTCACCACTGAGTGGACATTTTTTCTTGAATTTACAAAGTATTGCTATATATATATCTGTATTGATTGTTTATTGGTACACTGCATTTACCTGCTCTTCTTTATTAATAGGTCATCGCTGCTCTATCTCTGTTTGGCCATGCCTACTCTGATCTCTCTCCCCGGCTGATTTTCCTTTTCATACCTCCGGTACTCTTTCTGCTCACATCTGTCGTCCTATACTGGATCCCTGGGGTGAGTACCTCCATATCTGTTCCCTTCAAGTACAGTCATGCAGCACTCCAGGACGGGAGTTAAACTTATCTGATGGAATGTAAAGGGACTGAACCACCCAACAAAACAGTTGGTGGTCCTTAAACACCTACACTCCTTGCAGGTGGACATTGTGCTCATTCAAGAGATGCATCTCACTGCAAGAAATGTACTGTGGCTCAAAAAGTCCTGGGTGGGTCAGTATTAGCTAGCTCAGCAACGAACAGATCTAAGGGGGTAGCTATTCTAGTTCGAAAAACGTGCTCATGGACGGAAGACAAAGTGGTTACTGATGCTGAAGGCTGCTGGATAGCAGCTAGGTTTTCTTACCCAGGGGGCCATGTGGTGTTGGCCAATGTTTACGGACGAAACACAGACTCCCCAGAACTTTTTTTGGACCTCAACCAAGCCCTTGAATCCCTTTCCACAGGATACCCCAACATTCCTATTATGATAGGCGGGGACTTAAACCTAACCTTAGATATTTTTTTGGACAAATCCAAACCAACTCCCCAAACACATCCTAAAGCGGTGCTAACACTGCAGGAGGTAATGAAGGAGTGGGGAATGACTGATATATGGTGGAGAGATCACCCCACGGGGCGAGACTACTCCTTTTTCTCTACGGTGCATACCACTTATAGCTGCATAGACTTCTGGCTGGCTAACCCCCCTCCTGCAGCACAGGACATTGTTTTCTCAAAAATAGACAACATTCTTGTCTCTGACCATGCCCGTTTCCTGCACATATACACCTTTGGGGCAAAGCGGCTCAGGCACCAGGTGGGCTGTACCCTTTGCTAATCAGGGACCCTTAATTTCAAGCAGTGGTACAGAGCACTGCTCAAGACTACTTCGCTAATAACAAGGTCACGGATACTTCCACTGCTGTGGTCTAGGAAGCATTCAGAGCTTTTTTTCGGGGTCATATCCTAGCATACATGGCCCAAAGAAACAAGGCTAGAAGGGCTAACCTGAGCCACCTCCAAGTTGAACTGTCAGCACTAGAGGCTAAGTTTAAGGCATCTACGGCAAGTAGGCCTGACCCGATGAACCTCCGAAACATAGTTGGTCTAAAATACCACATTAACACAATGCTGCACCAAAAGGCGGAGTGGCTGATGGCCAGGACCAAGCATGCTTATTGGGAAGGGGGAGATGAGGGAGGTAAACTCCTAGCTTTTCAGTTAAAGAAACAGGCTGCCTCCCGCATACACGCCCTTTGGAACCATAGGGCGGAAGTGGTCACTGACCCTAAACGATCAATGAATGTATGCAACAATTTTACTAGCAGTTGCACCAGTCGCATACATATTTGGGGCAAAATCAACTGGAGTGCCAGCTGAAGGGATTTCTTCTCTACGGCTGATGTCCCCCCAACTGGCGGAACTTATGAAGGTAGCACTGGACAAGCCCTTCACTGAGTCAGAGCTGCAGTTGGCACTATCCCAACTCGCTAAAGCTAAATTCCCAGGTCCAGATGGCATGACCACTGAGCTGTATCAACTCATGAGCTCTGAGATTAGCACTCCACTGCTATCTGCTCTCCAGGAGGCCCATGCAACTGGTATCCTCCCACCTACCATGCGAGAGGCTCTAATCACCCTTATCCCCCAAAAATCAGATGATCAGCTGAACTGCACCAACTATCGTCCCATATCCCTAATATTGGTGGACAATAAAATTGCAGCCAAGAAGCTTGCTAGTCGGATGATGGATGTTCTACCCCTCCACAGTACACACCTCACAGGTTGGGTTTACCAAGGGAAGAGCTGCTGTTGATAACATCCGATTTGGTCCTCAACATTAAGTGGCTGGCCCTGCACTCTCCCACCCCCATGGCTGCAATGGCGGTGGGTTTCTCGAAAACTTTCGACTCAGTTGAATGGCCCTACCTACAAGCGGTACTCCGACTTTATGGTTTTGGCCCATACTTTAGGTAATGGACCCGAGTACTGTACAATGAGCCCTTAGCCCACATTGTAACCAATGAAGACATATCTCCACCCTTCACACTTCAGCGAGGCACCTGACAAGGGTGTCCACTCTCACCATTGTTATTCTTGGTGGCACTGGACCCCCTTACTCAGAAACTACAGACTAGCAAAGAGATCAGTGATATACAGGTAGGAGAGCACTCATACCTGACAGCCTCCTATGTGGACGACTTACTCCTCACGCGTTCCCACCCACGGGATTCCCTGCACCCAGTTTTGGAAATACTGCATACATTCGTCCAATTGTCTGTCCTACAGATCAGCCAAAAAAAAAAACTAAGTGTCACTCCTCTAAATGTGGCCTGCTCCAAAGACTGCCTACAAGGCTTGGGGCTTTCCTGGGCTCCCAGTAGCCTCTCCTACCTGGGTATCCACATACCGTTTGACTGGAAGCAGATTGAATCCAGGAACTCTTCCCCCCCCCCCCCTCTAGCCCAACTAACTATTGAAGTATCCGCTGGCGCTGACTTAATCTCTCCCTTCCAGGGAAAGTTGCTGCGATTCGTTTGCTCATTTTACCCAGAGTAGCATATCTTCTCAACTCTCCGGTGCCCCCAATATGCTCACACTGGGCATGGGCGAAACCAAGAGAGCGTGGTTCCGTCTTATGACTGCAGCCAAGACCAAGAAACCAGCGCGCCTGCTGCCATTCAGGCAACTCAGTTTATGGCATAATCAGCTTCTAATGATGGCCAATAAACCATTTAACTGGCTGTCGTGGGAAAAGAGCGGGATGCACATTGTCCAGGACCTGTACCTACCCATTTCCACCACTGTCATATCATTTGAGCAGCTTAAAACCCGCTACTTGCTCCAGCCCCGGGATTTTTGGAAATTCTTGCAGCTCCGCACTGCAGTACAGTCCTTAGCTGGTCCTGTGTAGCCGATCCGAAGTGACACTGTCTAGCCACACTGCACCAAAGTCTTCCTCCCAGGGTCTAGCTGCTAAGTTCTACAGTATCTGGCGTGAGGCACAACCTGACCACACAGAAGCCTGCAGAACTGCATGGAGCAAAGACTTAAATTGCCCCATCACACCAGAGGCATGGTCCCATTGCCTGCACAAGGCTCACTCCGCCTATAAGGATGTTAAGAGACAGTTGATCCAGCTCAAGATTCTCCTTCACTAGTATCACACTCCAGCAGCCCTTCACAAATGGGGTATCCTCCCACATTCTGAATGTTGGAGATGTCGGAGGAGTCCGGCCAACATTCTGCACCTCTTGTGGCAGTGCCCTGCTCTGGTCGTCTTCTGGTCCGCAGTAGCAGTGGACTGTTCTTGGGTGCTGGGACAGCCTATTGCTCTCCCCAGTCCTATGCTTCTATTGGGTGACACTACCTCCCTGAAACAGATTGAGCCGCAGCAACAGAATTGGATTCTGGCATCCCTCTTAGAAGACAAATGACTCTCATTGATGACCTGGTGGCGGCCTTCCCCTCCTGCCATCTCTCGATGGCACTCCACCCTAGCCAGGCTTGCCACTTTTGAGAGGTTCACTTATGCTAGCAGAGGACAATTCTTATTGTACCACCGTAAATGGGACGCTTACCTTAATTCGGCCCTTTGTCAAGTGCCACTCCCCCTCCCAATAATCCTCCTACTCAGAAAGATTGCAAAGTTTAGCTCCCAAGTGGTTAGCTCCGTAATTAGGATTTTTATGCAGATTATTGCAAACCCACTCTGCATGCTCGAACCCCTCCACATTAGCTCACACTTTTACTTCCCCCTCTGTCATTTTTGGACACAATATAGGACTTGGCCTAAGTTGTCAAATGAGGGATTTGTTTATTTTGATAATTAGACCCTGTGTCCTGTACTCTGTTTCCGCTGTACAGGTTAATGAAGCAGTGAACAGTTGACCTAAAGTTTACTATACTATACTATACTGACTGTATTGAATGATACGGGACTATAATCCCAAGATTCCTATTAGCTGATATAACAGCTATGTGTAAACTTTCTCCTGGATGATTACAGTAATACAGTACAGGTAATGACGTGTGGTCAGCGAGAGTGTGGGGGCACGCCCCATTGAAATCAACGGGGCTTGATTTCTCATTCGTTTTAAGCTACAAAATTGTCACTTGGCGATTAATTAAGGACACTGCTCAACTAACAAGGGCCACGTTAGTCGGCGGTGTCCATTAATCTCAAGTGACCGTTTATAACTTAAACAAATGAAATCAAGCCCGTATTCAATAAGTGCCCATACCCGCTGACCACACTTCATTCCCTGCTTAGATCTTGAGGGGCATGGCGGCGAACCTGGACACTCTGAATAGACAGGGCTTCCATTGCCTAAGTTAAGATTCGAGTCGTCATATTAAGGTACGGTCTGCTGTTATTCAGTAAAATCAGGCTACAGTAACTGTCCATGAGAGCAGCTACCACTCTGTGTGAGTGGTAGCTGCTCTCAGATAGGTTGGAAATTCTCTTTAAGCTTTTCGTAAGGAATAGCCTTTGTTTTATGTGCTGGAACTTACCTTATTTTATTGTTGTAAACGCTGGGAGCCGGGAACATGGCAGACACTGCACGGTTCCATTTCCATCCTTCGAAAGGAAAGGTCATGCTATTCGCTAGCCCACACAATAGACATAAATTGCTCCAGCTTACAATTGATAATATATAGCTTGTCTCTTGAGCAAGTACATGACTTCAAATATCTAGGGATAACTCTCGAAAGCTCCTTATCGTATGCCACACACTTAGATCATATTTCTAAGGTAATTAATTCAAGGATTGCGGTTCTGTATAGACATTGGCAGTGCTTTACCCCAGAAGCCCTCTGGATAGCAGTCACCAGCTCAATTCTTTCCATAATGGACTATGGATAAATCATTTACAGCGCTGCTGCAGACTAGACACTCAAAAGAATAAATATGGCACTTAGCAAGTCTTGCAGACTGGTTTCTGGGGCCCATAGGTGCACCCATACATGCAACCTGTACACCCAGACCAGCACCTCAAGGGTAGGATCACTTATCAGACTTGCCTCCTCGCAAAAAAAGTCAGTCTTGGCCTTACCCCGCCTGCCACCCAGCATCTTCTACCCCGTGCACCTAATCCACGTAGTACTCGAAGCACGTCAAAACAGGCATACAGAGTTCCTTTTTGTCATACCTCCCAGACACAGTGATCATTTATGTTTAGAGCACCCAGCTGGATAAACGGCCTCTCGGTGGCCATCCTTGATGAGATAAAACTTCGCCCTTTTAAGTACAAACTCTGCCAACACCTCTGTGCACTTAGCAGTTGTAACTGCTGTCCCTAAACTATCCTGCCACTCGTCTTCTCTATTTCTCCACATTGTGCTACCTCTCTCCCCCTACCCCTTCACCCCTGTTACTCCATGCCTCTTACCTGACTATTAATGTATCCAGTCTGCTAATAACACCTGAACTGTTATGCTAACATTTTCTCCCTCTCCTCCCCCTCTCTCCTCATCATACCTCTTGTCTCTACTCTGTAGCCCTCCCCGCTCCACTCACTTCCCTTTTTTGTATCTCCCCCCCCACTTGTCATTCTCCCCCTCCCCTTTAGTTTTTTTCTTTTTCATTACAAATTTGTCATAGACAGTCACTCTACTGGTTGCATTAAATGTGCTACTGTGTTTATTGTTTGAACATTATTTGTATAATGTATAAGCATTAATGCATGACAAAGGAGGGCTCTACTAGGGAATTAATGCCTGTTTGGGGGTGGTCGACTCGTGCCTCCAACCACCAGCCTGGCATTTATTCCTAGTAGAGCCCGACTCTGGAGTGCATTAATGCGCTGCAATATATACAAGCTTTTCAGTAATTGTTACAATACAATCTCACTCTGCAAGTAATTCACAGATGCACATTTTAGCAGAATTAATTTGTTTTAATGTGGAACTCTGGTCGTATTCAATACATACGAACATAGAAAATTTGCCAGCAGATAAAGGCCTAGAGGTCTGTCAAGTCTGCTCGAATGTGCAGCTAGCACCCCTTATTCTGCAGCTGCCCCTCCCTTCCACCCTCCCCCTTGTCCTATCCCATCCTCGTTTGAAGCAGTCCACTGTTTTACTGCATACCACTTCAGCAGGTAGCGATTCCACCCAGCCACCACCTCTCTGTAAAAGTGTCTCATCTCCCTCCTGAACCTTCCTCCCTCCAGTCTCGTATCATGGTCCCTGGTGGCCCTCCCCTCCCTTACTTTGAACAACCCCTCTGTACCCATCTTGTTTATTCCTTTCATGTATTTAAAGGTTTCAATCATGTCACCCCTGTCTCTCCTCTCCTCCAGTGAGTACATATTCAGCTCCTTCAACCTCTTCTCGTATGAGTATAATCCCAGCCCCTTGATCATCTTTGTCACTCTGTGCTGCCCCCTCAGTAACTTAATGTCCCTCTTCTACAGATCGGGCGCCAGTACTGCGCAGTACTCCAGGTGTGGTCTAACTAATGACCTATACAGTGGCAGAATCACCTCCTCCCTCCTCAAGGATATACCCCTTGCAGTACAACCCAGCATTTTGTTGGCCTTTGCAGCTGCCTTCCTACATTGTGCTGAGTTGTTCATTGACCCTGTAATGAGCACACCTAGATCCTTCTCCTCCTCTGTCTGGGCTAGCTGCACTCCCCTTAGCTGGTAACTCCTCCTTGGGTTCTTCATCCCAAAATGCAGCACTTTGCACTTGTTGGCATTAAAGCCCAGTTGCCAGGTGTCTGACCAGGTTTCAAGCTTTGCCAGATCATCCTGCAACCCCTGCCATCCCCCTAGGTCATCCACCACCACGCCTACCTTGGTATCATCAGCAAACAGACTGATTGTGCTCTTGATGTCCCATGATATGTCTGCAATGAATATCCCAAACAACACTGGTCCCAACACCGAGCCCTGTGGAACACCACTCGTCACTGCCCTTGGGTGTGAGAGCTCCCCACCCACCACCACCTCTGTTCCCTTCCCTGCAGCCAGTTTCCTACCCATCTCACCAGCTTTGCACCTGCCGCTGTGCCTACTAACTTCCTTCTCAGCCTTCCATGTGGCACTGAGTCGAATGCCTTACTGAAGTCCAGATACAGGGCATCCACTGCATGGCCTCTCTCCAGTTGCCTAGTTACCCAGTCATAGAACTCGACCAGGTTGGTTTGGCAGGATCTGCCACGTATGAAGCCATGCTGTCTGCTGTCCTGTAGTCCTTTGGCCTCTAGGAGGGCTATTAGCCTCTCCTTCAGGATAGTCTCCATTAGCTTACCCAGATGGATGTGAGGCTCACTGGTCTGTAGTTTCCCGGTTCATCCTTGAGGCCACTCTTGTGGAGGGGCACCACATGAGCCATCCTCCAGTCCTGAGGTACACACCCCGAATGTAGAGAGGCATTAAATAGGTCTGCCAAAGGTCCTGCAAGGACCTCTGCCTGCTCCTTCAGTACCCTGGGGTGGGTGCCATCTGGGCCTGGCGCCTTGTCCACCCTCAGTGCCTTCAAACCCTCTCGAACTCTGCTCTCCATGATTTCCCCATCTGTCACTACTTCCCACCCTGCTTCTGCCATTTCTCCCACCTTGGGTGTCACCTTCCCCCTTGTCTTTAGTAAATACTGAGCAGAAGTACTCATTTAGTGCTTCCGCCTTATCGCACCCTGCTTCCACCCAACCCCCTTTCTAATCCTTACTATGTGGTCCTTACAGCTCCCTTTTCTCCTGATGTACTTAAAGAAGTCCTTCTCCCTCTTCTTAATGCCTTGTGCCAGCCTGAGTTCCGTAGATGCTTTGGCTCCCCTTACTGCCCTTGTCACCTCCTTCGATTCTGTCAAGTACTCCTCCCTGTCCTCCCCCTCCCTGTTTTCTTATACCTCCTAAAGGCAGCTCTTTTCCTCCTTACCTTTTCCATGACCTCCTTGCTCAACTAGATCGGTTTCTTAGCCCTAGCCTTCTTGCTCTGGGCTTTGCAGCAGGTTTTGGTTGCCTCCACTATCCCCAGCTTTATGAGCTCCCACCTCTGGTTAGTGTCCATACTAGATTGAATTCTGGTCAGGTACAACTTGCTTCAGTATCGTGGTGGCTAAATAAAGCCTTTGTTGACCACTGCAACTGTATGCAGCAGTGCTGCACGTTTATATATGACACAGCACTGAAATTCTACAATCTGCACTTACAAACAAAATGTTTAACTCGCTAAGCCTTTCCATCACGTTTATGGCGACTGGAATGATGGTATTACACATTGGCATAATATCTTATCCCTTGTTGATTGGCCCCCCCTTGGACAATCTTAATGACATAGATCAAGCACTTCAGTTCTTCTCTGACAGGTTCAATGGCATCTGTGATATTTTTGCCCCAGTGAGAAGGAAGATAAGGGGATCCCCAAATGGGTGGATTACAAGAGACCTTCTGGACCAGATGAAGGACAGGGACACTCTGTGGGATATGACCAGATGCACTGGTAATCCAGTTGACTACCAGAAGTACCGGGCCACTCGTAACAAGTGTACCAACCTCACTAGACAGACAAAAGCAAAATACAACAAGGAACAACTGGACAGTAGCTGGGGTAATGGTAAAAGGTTTTGGGAGAATATCAAGGAACTGCTTGGTAAAAAGGATAAGAAACACCCTGCCATGCTAATGCTCAATGGTACCCAGACCCTTGACCCACATACCATTGCTGAATCCTTTAATTCAGCCTTCTCTGATCTCAGCACTGTCCTCCCATCTGACTACTTCAACCACCCTGGCTCACCTGTGCAGAACGCTAGTGGAAGCCAGCCTGAAATACCCTTGCCAAACGCTAGTGTAAGCCTAAACCACCTTAATTTCTACTTTAGGAGCATCATGCCTAAGGAAGACAGAACCTACATACTCAAAGTGTTAGGTAAGATGAGGCTTGGCAGTGATAACCTGGATATGAAGCTGGTGGCAATTGCACTGAAAGAGCTCTTGGTAACTATCACCAAACTGTTTAACAAATCACTTTCCCTAGCTAAGTTCCCAGCCAAATGGACTCTTGCAGTGGTCACCCCTGTGCTAAAAAGTGGAGATCGGACCTGTACAGCCAATTACAGACTGATATCCATCCTCTTTCTCCCCCATCAAAAACCCTTGAGAAGATAGTGGCTGATGAGATATCCGAGTACCTTCATAACTACGACCTCCTGTGCCCACAGCAGCACGTATTTCATAAGTGCCACAGTATGACCACGGCATTAGTGGAATTTTCCGACTTTGTACACAAGGCTGTGGACGGTATATCTTCATAGATCTCCCCTAAAGCCTTTGACACAGTCAGCCACCCCATCTTGCTACAGGAGCTGGTGAACTTGGGGATCTACTCGGATGCAGTCCACTGGTTCAAGGACTGCCTTTCCCACAGATCCCAGTGTGCAAAAAAATTGGAACTACCACCTCCTTCGCTAGGGAAATTGCATTTGGGGTTCCCCAAGGATCCATACTGGGACCCCTCCTTTTCAGTTTGTTTTTAAACAAATTACTGGAGGCAAGCACAACTAAAACTATCCGTATGCAGATGACGCGGTCATCATAAGCAGCAGTGCCCAGCTAGATCACTCGCAGAAGAAGCTGCAATCCACTTTCTCCCTCATGGAAAACTGGTTCAGTATGCAGAAACTTCTTGCTAACTACAAGAAGACTAAAACAATGCTGATCTCCAGCCCCCACCACAAGAAATCATCCCCGGTCTTGTCCATCACGAACAACATGGATGTACCCCTAAAACAGGTAGTCTTTCAAGTACCTTGGGGTCACCATTGATGACAAACTCTGGTTTGCACCCCATATTGATCAAGTCGTAAAAGTGGAGTACTGTACAGACACAGACAATATCTTGCGTCTGCCGCCTTACGCTTGTCTGTTTCCTCCTCCATTTTATCAGTCATTGACTATGGCTTGGTAGTGTATGGGATAACAGTTGACCTGCACTCAAGCGGGTATCAACGGCCCTAAATAAGGCCTGCAGACTCACCCTTGGAGCTGACGAGCTAACTCACTCCTCCTCACTGTACGAGTAAACTGGATGGCTCAGCCTCAAAAATAGAATAAAATATCAAATGTGCCTCTTGGATAAGAAAACTGTACTAGGAAAATCCACCCCTAGGCTCAAGGAGATGCGCACAGAATTTTACTCTAGCTACCAGACCAGAGGAAAGACAAGGTGCTTATTGGCTGTCCCATTCATGAAGATGACAGTAGGTCAGTTCTCTTTTGAGTGCAGAGCTCCCCTCTGGCTAACTCAAACCCCTGTGCATATATTCTGCAATTACTCCCTGCCATCCTTCAAGGCTGAGCTGAAGATGCATCTCTCTGAGGCAGCTGCCTGTAATTGCAGGTAGTTTGGGTGCCATCAGTTTGTTGAGTTGAAATTTTGATCCTCCTTCCCCCACCCCAACTCATTCTTTGCTCTTACACTGTTGTTCCTGTTAACTAGTGTCTCCAGTACTGTACTTGCATCTGCCTTGCACCTTTCCACTCCCCTTATCTCGTGGTCCCACTCGTATCAAGCATTCATTTCTCTCCCCCACCGGCACCAGCTCCCTTGACCCCATGCTCTACTTTCCACTAGCATGGTCATGACCTAATTCCCCCTTCTAGGACCTTTGACTAAGCCTGCCCTCCAGGCTGCTACCCCTTTCTGCACTGTACTCCCTTAACACTCATCTCCTGATGAATGTCAGTAACTTGTTTGTTTGTTTTTTTTATTCTACTCATGGAATGTTTTCAGCTTTACTTAATTTGATATTGTAATCACCAGGCATTGTTGAAATATTTATAGGAGTCATGTGATTTGTCTTTGTACTAATTGTATAGCATTTGTTGTATTTTTTTGTCTGTTCCTATAACTTGATTGTATGTTGTTGTATAGACGTGGAAATCTTTGTAAAAGAGCATTTGCTCAAAGGTGTTTTCCGAACTATTGAAATAAATAAAATAAATAAATACATTTTGCGACCCACAGACACAGCTACTTTGCCAGAACGATCTAGTCTTAAACACTAGATCTATGCAACCTACATACAAAACCATGGGACTAAAATCTCGTCTTTCAACAATCGCAAGGTAAACATTTTAAGCACTGGGTGTACGACATTTTGGAGCAGTGAACTAGTACTGCGGGGCAGGTGGGTGGGAAGTAGCATGTGCTGGAGTTTTACATTTGTCTGCTGCCAGTTTAGAGGTGGCTGGAAACAGTACTACATTATGAGGTGGGCATTACTAGGGAATTAATGCCCCTCTTCATTTTGTACCATGTGTACTGCTTCCACCAATCTGTTTGCTTCATTTTAGGATTACATTTCTTGCCATGTTACAATCATGTTAATTTCCGTGAAGCACTGTGTTTTTTTTGTTCTTGTTATGTTAACTGCTTGTTCTCCCATGACGTGGAACCTTATGAAAGAGACACTGGCTCAAAGGTATTGTAATCTGAGAAATTAAAATAAATTTAGTGTGAAAGTGAGGCACTGGACTGGCCCATGTGGCCAGCGCAGTGGTAGTGCTACCGCTTGCAATGCCAGCGACCTGGGTTCAGTAACGAGCCAGAGTTGCTGGAGGGCTAGCCAGGAGAAGAAGAATTGAGCGCCCAACAGGTTGCTCTCCTTCTCAGGGGAGGGCTGTATCCCTCACCGTGATACTGCCATCACTTGAGTGACCACGGGTGGTGCCAGTGTGGTTGGAGAATCAGACCGTAGGGGAGGGGCTGGCATCAGCTGGGGATCTGAGCGGAGATGCATCTCAGCGTGCCTCCGTCTCATTGGTCCCCCTCGATTGCTGACACCAGAGGGGAGGAGACCAGAACAAGGAAAATGTGCCCTGCTCCCAGTCCAGGCAACAAGCCTCCAGCACCACACCTTCAGGAGGATCCGAGGGCAGACTCCATTAGTGCACGCTCCCATGATGTTTTGGGGAGGTAAGAGGAGGCCTCCTGCACCCTGCCTGGTGGGTTATCTGGGGACTGTAGAGGTAAGCGGAAGCGAGTAGCACCTTAAGGAGCAGACACCTTTGGCCTCTCAAGTAGGTGTAGCTGTGCGATGCATGGGGCTCTGAGAGAGGGACTAGGAGTGGAGTGAGTAAGGGGGCAAAAAGGAAATAAAAAAATAAAAATAAAAAAAGTGCCGCACTGCACCGCTCGCTTCAATACAAATTGTAGTGCAGCGCCACACTTTCACACTAAATGGAACCGTGCAGTGTCTGCCATGTTCCCGTTTCTCGGAGTTTACAACAATAAAATAAAGTAAGTTCCAGCACAAAAAAGCTTCATGGGGGGGGGGAGCTAAAGATTTGGACAGCTTTCCTTTTAAAGTTGGTGTAGAATTCCATTTGGAGTGTAGATGTGTATGCACTTGAACTATTTTAAAGGGCTAATGGAACTATTACCGCTGTAACAGCAGTGAAAAAAGATTAACTCTCTATACTTCATCTCTTTTCCTGCCACACACGTGGGCAAGTGTGACTGACAGGGTAAACAGTTACTGAATTTAGATGAGGTAAAGTGGATCAGGTTTTGAGAAGAAGCCAAGGGCATACGCATTCCTTTAGGGCTAAAATCAAAGGTAGCGCTCCACGTGTGATGTCTGTGCTGTAGTATTTCCACACAGGCAGGACTCTTCACTGAAAGCTGCAGCCCTTTACATAGCTGCCAACCTCAGAATTGGTTGGGGGGACATTTTGCTAGCCATAACTATTACAGCTCATTATAATTTTAAATAACTGCCTGCTATTGGCTTATGTGTTCTTTTTATATATATATATATATATATATATATATATATCTATATCTATATCTGTGTGTGTGTGTGTGTGTATATATATATATATATGTGTGTATATATATATATATATATATATATATATAAATATATATATATATGTGTGTGTGTGTGTGTGTGGTATACACACACACACATGATTTTTATTCAAGCATTTTAAATCCCTTAAATAAGCCATGGGTTCCTGTGTCTGATTGTGAGTTAAGTGGTGAGACAGACTTGATGTGAGCCTTTCTTGAAAACTGTGCAACAACCAAGAGTAGGCTTCCTTACCTCAGTAGGAGGTTATTTATGGCACTCGTTTATTTTTTTTATACAGCCCCCCAAAGAAGGGAAAGGATCATAATTTGCCCCTGAGGGGCCAGCAGCACAAACCCTTTCCTATTCCTACTAGATCGCTCTTTCCCCACACCCCGTTTTATGACGTCTCTATAGGGAGAGCGGGGAGCCTGCGCCATTAAGTCTATGGAGTATCATTTTCAAACGCTGTTTTTGACTGATAAGTGGAGATTACATAAAATTGGAGCTAGGGATCAACTAACAAGTACCTTGTTAGTTGACCCCTGGCTCTTTTTTTTACCTAATGTCCATTTAAACAGCCAATAATAGTATTTGAAAATAATGCTCCATAGACTTCAGTGAGCCTTCCCCCCACTCTCGTACAGGCGTCCTAAAACATCGGGGTACAGGGACAGGCGGGCTGGTAGAAGGTGGAAAGAGATTGTGCTGCTAGCCCTCGAGGATACATTACTATCCCTTCCCTTTCTTGAGGGGGAAACAAAAAAAAATAATAATAATAAAGTGCCACAGAGGAACGAGGTAAAGGAGCTTCCTCTTTGTTGTTTTAGCATTACTGAAAAACTGAGAAAGGTTATCTTTAATACATCTTGATGGAAAAAATCAGTTAAGGGGTCAGATTATTTTATTAGTGGCAACTTAACTGCTTAGGTGTCAACATAAGTGCAAATGATAGAATAAAACAAATAGCATTTGTCAAGATGGTTACTGCTTCCATCAGTGCTACAATAAAGTATAAATTACTGATTTTATGACACCCCGCTTGTACTAACATTTCAAAAAATTGTGAACATTTCTGTATGCTTTTACACATAAATCGGTGCTAGTCCCATGTTATTTTCATAAAACATTTTCATTGGATGTAAAATATGGTTGCATATCTAGTAAAAGAAAGAATTATAGGAGTTGCCATGCTGTTTGTGGATGCATCTGCTTCCATAGTGGCAGATTCAGAGCCGGTTGACTCGGGGCAAATATAAATTAAAAAGCCAATATAAAATAAAATGTGTTTTTAAAGTTAGCAGTTAAAAAATACATAATAACAGAGACTTTAATATTAAAAGAAAGAAAGCTACCTAAGACAGACAGACATGCTCAGTGCATCTTGAAAAATGCCAATGGCAACAGTTGTGGAAATGTGCAGTTTCCTCACTGTCCTACTATTTAGATCCTTAGCTGGTCAAATAAGCAATTATAGGCTAACCAGATGGTGCTGAGGGTTGAGGCGCTGGATGCCACGCTTCACGCCATGCTGGCGACTCGGGTGGCCAGGGTCGGCAGGGGAGGGAGTGAATCAAGCCTACGGAGGACAGCTGTTCTCTTCCTGAGGAGGGTTTCAGGGTTGATCGGTGTCCTGATGACCCCCGATAGAGATCGAAGTGTGCAGGTACACCAGCGATGTAAGGCGGTGCAGCAGACACCAACAGGGCAGCCATGAGCAGGCGTCCTTGCGCGCCGCACTCCACGGGAGAAACAAGAAAAAAAAGACGATGGCTGGGTGAGGCGACAGCTGGTCTTTCAGGGCAGACACCCCAGACGGTCAGTGCTGGCCAGGATCCCAACCCTACCACCTGGGGATCTTCAGCCTCCTCCTGTATGGGCCAGCAGGAGAGGAGGGGATCCTGATCCTGATGTCTCTGTTGGGGGACTGGTACAGGCAAGTGGTTAGGGGTGCATGCCGAGCAAGCCAGCCTGAGAGATGCCTCGGACCACCAGGTGAGAAATGAAGTTTAAAAAAAAGTTAAATGTCATTATTCTAATAACCGTTCTGTACATACGTGAATATATTTGCTCCAGTAAACAGCCCTGAAACTGTTTTCGGATGCATCAGACAAAATGTGAATCTGAAACACCAGGAAACATCTTTAAAGGTCTTGCAGCAAAGCTTTGGGTTTCACTGTAAATGTTGAGATGTGGAATGCTAATGGGCTGTGATGTGCTAACATCGTTTTCAGTTCTTCTATTAGCTGTTTTGACATAAAAAAAAGAAGTGTCTGATTTTCTTTTCATGCTAGGGTTCCTGTGTTTCTGGGGAGTGGTGTTCTTGGCGACAACAACGTTAATTGCGTTTTTGAAAAAAGAAAAGCGGGAAACTGCTGCATCCACAGAAGCAGCAGATGGAATCCTGGAAACCTACAAACAACTGATTACTATAATTAAGATGCCCCGCTGTTCGTTCTTTCTGCCTAATGCTTTTAACAGCAGAAGTGAGTCAACTGAATTGCATAGCTGTTTTACACTGACGTGTTTTATATGATTTGACTGATTGGGGCTGTGAATGAAATTGGTACATCCAGCAGACCTGGGTGTGATTCCCGCAACCTCCACTTGTATACTGTGTGACTCTGAGCAAGTCAGTTAACTTCCCCAGTGCTCCTAGGTCACCTGTAAAATCTGGCACTTGGGCCTAGTAGGCCGTATCTGGTGACCAAAAGAATAATGACAATTTTTTTTAAGTATACTTCAGGAGGTCTAGTAGAATGTTGGGATACACAGGGAGGGATACCACTAAAAATGTAATTATTCTTTTTTACACTCCTGTGGCTTGTAAGTACAGAAAGCATTTATTTTTATTTTGTTAGCTTTTTCAAATATAATCCCCACCCCCACCCTTCCCTGAAGGTGCTTTTATTTCCAAATTATTGCTTGCCCCCCCCACCTTACTTCTCTCCTTTCACCCATCTCTGCTCCCCACTTTCTCCCTCTGCAATCATGCCCTTCGATCCTTTACCCTTACTTAAGTGAAATTTTTAAGTTTTAGGATCCCTACGCTCTGGTCTTCTCTTCCTCCTACTCTCTATTCTGCCTCCTTCATCTTCTCCATCAAATCCCTACTTTGTGACTTCTCTTTCCATTTCTGTAACTGCTCTTGACTGTATTATGATCTGGCTTCCAAACCCCCATTATTTCCCCTTCCTGACACTAGCTGATTCTGTTATTTCAAACAACATGAAGTCTTGCTGTATTCTGACTATTGCAATTAGGTCCTGCCTTTCAACTGTCCCGGAGAACAAAGAGTTAAACTTTCCATGACCAACATGGAATGTTCACTGCGAGCTCGGTTGAAGTCCCTGTCTGCTGCTGTTTAAACTCCAACCGTCGGATTCTTTACTCCACCTCACTGAACAGTCACTCTGGAGATTTCTCCTTTGCTCGGTTCAAAAAAGTCGGTTAAAGTGTGGTTTTTCGCTCCATTTCTACCGAATTTCTGCTACCGAATCAGTTGGTTTAAGTCTCTGCCCATAAGAATAGTGCAATCGCTTACTTCGGTTCTGGTCGAACCGGCACCATCTGGCAGGGGTTCGGTTCAGTCTGTTTCGGATTATACCTCAGAAGAATTTTATGAACCGGATGAGGAGGAGGGAAGAGTATGAGGTTGATGATGGTGATTATGAAAGTCTGGATGTGCCTGTTGACCCGGATATCTTCCCAGACAGACCTTCAGGTGTTTCTCCTCCTAGGCTTTCTGAGTCCCCTTCCCACTTTATGTTTTACAAAAAAGTGGCTGAAAACCTCCAGCTTCCAATGAAAGAAGCAGTAGAGGATCAGGAGGAACCTGCTTTTGTTGAAATGATGGACATCCCAGAGTCCAGGAGACTGTCTATTTCCCTCCATAAATGTTTGGGGAAACAGACAAATAAAATACTTAAGACTCCTAACTCCAAACCTCCTGTGGACAGACGAATGGACAAGAGGTACACTCTTTCAGGCTCGGACATGGAGTTCCTTTCTCAGCAATGCAGCCATGTTGGGGTAGTGCAGGCTGCTGCCTGTAATGAGGCAAATATCTCCTTGGCATCACACCCCCCAGATAAGGACTCCAGGAGGATTGATGCCATGGCAAATAAACAGTATATTGCAGCATCTTTGGGATTCAGACAGGCTAACTATATGGCCTGCACAGCTAGGTACCAGAAGTCCAGATGGGACACTGTGCTGGCTCTGGCTAAACAGGCCCCTGACCAGCTTGCCAAGGAGCTGGAGCAGGTGGCTGCAGATGAGATTGAGGCATCCAAGGTGCAATTTCATGCTGCTGTGGACTCCAGTGATGTTCCATCTAGAGTCACGGCTACATCTGTGGCCCTTCGGAGGATGGCTTGGCTCAGATGTACTAGCCTATCAGAGGATACCCAGGCTAAGGCCATGGATTTCCCTGTTATTGGTAATTCTCTGGGGAGCAGACAGAGAACTACATGAAAAAGATGGACGAATACAGAAACATCTACAGGAGTACTCAGCCCAAAGAAAGGCAAGCCACTCCTCAAAGGCAGCAGTCCAGGGGCAGGCCTTTTCAAAGGCCTTTTTACCAAGCCCAGGCCTCCTCTTCTTATGCTCAGAGGGGATTCTTCAGAGGGAGAGGCAGACGGGGTATGAGCAGGCCTGCATCCACCCCTCAGCCTAAAGCCCCCACCAAGCAGACATGCTGATGAGTCTGCCCAGTCCGATTCTCCAGTACCTGTAGGGGGCAGGCTGGCTTACTTTGTCCAGGACTAGAAGTCTCTGACATCAGACAAGTGGGTCCTGGAAGTAGTAAGCCAGGGACTGGTTCTCGGCTTCAAAAAATTTCCCAAGATGAGAACCAGATCCTTTACACCTGCAAATCCATCAGAGACCCTTGCCCTAGAGGCAGAGGTTTCTTCCCTCTTGGCTTTCAGAGCCATAGAGAGGGTTCCCTCCCTCCCTACACAAGGGCAAAGTTGTACTCAGGTATTTCTACTAACCCCAAAAAAGACAGGAGAATGGCGGCCCATCTTGGACCTAAGATATCTGAACAAGCACCTTTTAAAACCAAAATTCAAAATGGTGACTCTGGGAATAATCCTGCCCTCTCTAAGGCCAGGGGACTGGCTAGCCTCCCTGGACCTCAAAGATGCCTATTTTCACATTCCCATCGGGTGCTCCCATAGAAAGCACCTCAGGTTCAAGTTGCCCTCAGGCCACTATCAATTCAGAGCAATGCCCTTTGGCTTAACATCAGCCCCAAGGGTTTTCACAAAGTGCCTGGCAGTAGTGGTTGCTCTCCTAAGGAGAAAATAGATCTCCATCTTCCCATACTTGGACGACTGGCTCATAGTAGGTCAGTCTCCAGACCACATTTGCAAATAACTCGGCAAGTGCTCACTTCCTTAGAATTCCTTCTCAACCTTCCAAAGTCAGTTCTCGAGCCAGTACAGCTCCTCACCTTCATAGGGGTGGAGCTGGATACAGTAAGGGCAAGAGCCTTTCTTCCCCTGGACAGGGCAAGGACCCTTATGGAACTGGCCTCTTCTTTCACCCCACAGGTGTCTTGACCAGCAAGGCATTTCCTTCAGCTTCTGGGCCACATGGCAGCCTCCACAGCAGTGGTCCAGGGAGCAAGATTCCAGATGAGGGACATTCAGTTCCACCTAAGAGCCTTCTGGTCCCAGAGAAAGGATTCCCTTACCAAACTAGTCCCAGTGACTCGAACCCTGATCCAGGCAATGATGGCAGGATCAGGACAATTTGAGACAAGGAGTTCCTTTTGTCACTCAGTCTCATTCAGTGATACTCGCCATAGATGCCTCCCTGCTGGGCTGGGGATCCCACCTGGGGGATCTTTCCACCCAAGGGCTGTGGTCACCTCAAGAATCTCTGCTTCACATCAGTCTTTTGGAACTCAGAGCAGTGTTTCTGTACTGCAAGCCTTTTCCAAATCTGTACAGAACAAAGTGGTCCAGATCAGAACAGACACCACCACCACAATGTGGTACATCAATAAGCAAGGAGGTACTCGGTCTGCGACCTTGTGCACAGAGGCAATGAAGTTGTGGTCCCTGGCCTATTCCCTGCAAACCTCTCTAATAGCAGTTCACCTCCCAGGGAAGGACAATGTCCTAGGAGATGCTCTCAGCAGGATATCCCAGGGCCATCACGAATGGACCCTAGATCCCCTAGTTTTGAAAGTGATTTTCTCGAGATGGGGCACTCCACATATAGCTCTTTTTGCAGCCCCAGACAATCACCAACTTCCTCTCTTTTGTTACAGACCACCAGTCTTGGGCTCAGTCCCCCTGGATGCTCTGATTCTGAATTGGGAAGGGAAATTTCTGTATGCTTTTCCCCCATCCCTCTCCTGTTCAAGGTGCTAGTCAAGATAAGGTCACAACAATGCAAAGTGATTCTGATTGCTCCAGACTGGGCCAGACAGCCCTGGTACCCCCTGTTACTGTCCTTAGCAGTCCACCTTCCCCTGTCTCTTCCCAGGAATTACACCTGTTGACATGCTCTCAGGGGAGGATTTGGTACCCAAACCCCAGGTCTCTCAAAAGGCATGACTCTTGAAGAGTTAGTTTGCTGATCTGCATCTTTCTCAAGGGGTTCTGGATATCCTTAAGGCTTCTTGAAGCCTTCCACTAGAAAGACTTACTATTCCAAATGGAAAAGGTTCACTATTTGGTGTTCTAATAAGGATATTTCTCCAGAATCTGCTGAGTTGCCTACGGTTCTGGAATATATGGTCCATCTCAATGGCCTAGGCCTTAGGCCAGTCACACTTAAAGTGCACTTGGCAGCAGTTTCTGCCTTCTTGTCAGTAGGCAAGCTCTCTCCACTGTCAGCCTATCCTGTGTTTTGTAAGTTCTTCAAGGGATTGCTGCACACCAATCCCCCCTTTAGGGACCCTGCTCCTGCTTGGGACCTTAATGTTTGCATTGCTCAGCTTATGCAACCACCCTTTGAGCCTTTGTCTCTGCAGAGCTTAAGTACTTGACTTGGAAAACTGTGTGTTTTGTAGCCATTACCTCTGCCAGGCGTATTAGTGAATTGCAAGCCCTGTCAGTGGAGCCTGATTTCATCTCCTTCCATAGAGATAAAGTGGTCCTAAGAACTAACAGGAAGTTTTTGCCTAAGGCAGTTTCAGATTTCCACCTTAACCAGTCTATGTCTCTCCCTGTTTTCTTCACTGACCATTCCTCCTCCTCCGGAGAGAGGAGGCTGCACAGCTTGGATGTTAAAAGGGCCCTGAGCTACTACATAGAGCGCACCAAGGGTCACAGGTTTGAGTACCTCTAATTGTTCCTTACATATGGAGAGGTTGGTAAGTGCAAACCTGCCACTAAGAGATGTGTTGCCAGGTGGATTGTTTCTTGTATACAATTCTGCTGTGAAAAACTGGGTAGAACTCCACCCTCAGGCCTGAGGGCTCACTCTACTAGAGGTACAGCTGCTTCCCTGGCTGCTGCCAGGGATATTCCTATCTTAGAAATTTGTCAAACAGCCACCTGGAAAACAGTCCATACATTCACCAAGCATTACTCTCTGGATATCCAGGCTAGGAGTGATGCTCGGTTTGGCACAGCAGTACTTCAGAACCTGTTTCCAAAGTAGGTTATGTCCCTCCTCCATGGAGGTACTGCTTGGTAGTCTGCAGTAGTAAGAATACAGCAAGACTTCATGTTGTTTGAAGAAAAAATGACTCACCTTAGTAATGTTGTTTCTTCTAATGGAGTCTTGCTGTATTCTGACCTCCCTCCCCGCCTCCCCTCTCAGAACCTGTTTTTTGGGATGTGGGTGGGCAGGAGCAGTGTTGGCACCCTAGAGGTGTCCCTTTTTCACCCTCCTTTATTTTGGGTAAGTGTTGTGTTTTGGGATGTGTTTTGTTTTTTGGGTTTCCTGACTTGAGTCTTTGCTTTGAAACCAAAAAAACATTTTATATAAATTTAGTTGCCAGTTGGCTAGTGCAAGTTTTACAGTTTCTACACAGAACTTCTAGTGAGTATTGCTCGTAAAGATCTGACGGTTGGAGTTTAAACAGCCGACAGGGGCTTCAACCAAGCTTGCAATGAACATTCCATGCTGGCCGTGGAAAGTTTAACTCTTTGTTCTCCGGGGCAGTTGAAAGGCAGGACCTAACTGCAATAGTCCGAATACAGCAAGACTCCATGAGAAGAAACAACATTACTAAGGTGAGTAATTTTTTCTTATTGCACCTGTCCTTTGGTCACAGTTATTGTATGTCTGCTGTGTGTTATGTTTTCCTAGTCACCTACAACTGTAACTTGCTATTTATTATTTTATATTTTTTGTATTGTATAGCCTCTGACCATGGGCCACCACTCCGCAAACCAACATGCAGCACTGGCCACTGATGCCCCCCTCAGCATGCATAACCTTACAGTGAACAGCACAACACAGCCTCTGGGCCCAGCACAAGCGGTACACAATCGCGCACACACACTCCACACACATAAGCAGATCTTAAAAGTGATGCACCACCGAATTAGCAGTCAGCGTAGGATCAGTGTGATGTGATCACCTTGAGAAGTTCCACCACCAGCTAGGCCACAGCATTCTGGACCAACTGTACGTGATGCACCAATCCTTCAGACAACCCTAAGTATAGAGTATTACAGTAGTCCAGACTGTAAGTTACATTGACATAAGTGCAAACTCTGGAATTTTGTTGTATTCCACAGACAAATGGGGCTGAATTCTGTGGATTCCTCATGGGTAAAATTCCAAGGAATTTTTGCAAAAATCACAGAATTCCCAAGAATTATGGTGGCTGCAGAATTTCACAATTCCGCCAAAGCACTACATGAAGTTACTGTTTGCCAAAGGTTTGTCTAATAAGCCTTGGTGAGACTGACTTATACATTTTCATGAAAGACCAAAATTTTGCAAAAAAAAATGATAAAGTGCAAGAATTGCCATTTTCAAAAGAAAATCCTATTTTAGTGTGAAACAATTGTTTTTTTTTAATCTGGTGATGTTCCTGGAATTTCACCAATATATGAAAACAACCAAATCCTTTAAAAATTCACAGGAATACCTGTCACGTGAAAACAAGGGTGGGGGGGATGAATGCAAAAATGTTGTTTTTTTTTTGTTTTTTGGTTTTTTACAATTTAGGTACCCAGGCTAGCCCAGCTGATAAACAACATCTAATTTCCTGTGTGGCCCTGCTTCTACCATTTCCACAGCTGGGTAAATGTGGAACCCTGAGAGGTTAGGTGACTTGATCAGTAAGAATAGTAATTCTAGCAAGGTATGAAACTGTGATCTCCAGGCTCCCAAACCTGGTACTCTAACAACTAGACCACACTGACTCCTTCACCCAGATCTACTATCATTCTAGTCCACTGATTTGCAAGTCCTATTTCCTGGTGTCTTCAAAGGGCTTCAAAGTGTGGCTACCAGAACTTAATGGTGGCTTCTCTCCATGTTGTTTCTCCAAAAACTGATATTTCACATTTCTTTTCACATAATATAAAACACATCAAGTCCCTGATGACTGACCACTTGAAATGAATCTTCCCTGTTATTTAAAGGTAAGACATTGTCCATTCCATTACCTTTGTAACTGGGGCTCTGAAGAGCTCTATGGCTGCAGGAAATGGTGTTGATTGTGGCTTACAGCCACGGTGGCCTCATTTGAAAAACACGGGTTCAGTTAATCTCCCTGTTATGCTCACTGTCCAACCCATTAATATTATTCACTGCCTGCCATGACCTTATCTAGCCAGTGGAGTGGTGGCAGCACCTTGTGCTTGCTCCCAAGAAGATAGGGCTCTTGTATGAGCCCAGGAGTCCCACAGTGAGGCCGGCTGGCATGCACATCCTGGAGGTGAGGGGCTCGACTCTCGGGGAGGAAGGGCACAGGCCAGTCAACACTACATCCCTGCTGGTTGACCAAGAACAGTATTGGCATTAACTGTGAGGGCAACCATCCAGCTAGAGGAAGCTTACAGTTATTGTGACCCCATATTGGAATTTGGATTGGGGGGGCATGGAGACATAAACTTGAAAAACAATCATAAAAAAAAAATGTGAACTCCATGTACTGTTTGCTTCTACTGCCACTTTAGGTAAGTCATTCCAGAAATTAACCCCCTTTCAGTATTCTGTAGTACTTCACTGTGTTAGTAATATGTGTTTCTTTGTACCATTTCTGTGTCTCTTATGCATATGAGTGCATTCTCGAGTTCTTTGGGTGAGAGAACTGTGAAAATGAGCAGTTCTGGCACACAAATGACTTAAAAAGAAAGTCTTATAACCATAATAGACATGGGAACAATATATTAAAACATAGGGCCCTATATTCAGAGCCGGACAGATGCACACACAAAATGATGCACCACACAAAAATAATGGGCCGAATGGCTCTGGTGCCATATTCAAATAGTTTGCGTGATCCAAACAGATCAAGCAGTCTGTTTGAATATTGGACCCTGGATGTGCAGAGCACAGCAGGGGGACACCAAGTGCCGCACAGTGTATCTAGAGTGCAGGGCTGAGGACTGCCATAGGGGAATGCATGGCACATACCCATATGCGCCGCAGCCCCCATGTGTGATATTCAGCCCAAACATGCATATGAACTCATTGGGCATGCCTGGCACAAAGGGATCATTTGCATGCCCATTAAGGGCTCATTTGCATGGCTGAGCCTGGCAGAATGTGCTACACCTGCCCCCCCAGCCCCACTCTCCATACAAAGAAAGAAATCTCCCTGATTGGCCTGGTAGTCTAGTGGTTATCCCCTTCCCAGCCCCAATCCATAATACAATACAATTGTGTCCAATCCCCTTTCCCTGGTAGTGTAGTGTCCCCACCTCCCCAGCCCCGAACACAGTGATCATAAAAATACAACCTGATCCCCTTTCCTGGTAGTCGAGTGTCCCCCCCTCCCCAGATGTGAGGTGGGCTGTGCCAGTTGCTGTCTCTGGTCGGGTTAGGGTAAGGCGAGGTGGTGGGTCACTGGCTAATGGGGTGGGGGGCCACTTGACTACCAGGGAATGGGGATCGGGTTATTTTTGTATGAACACTGTTATCAGGGCTGGGGAGGAGGAACACTAGACTACCAGGGAAAGGTGATCAGGTTGCATTTTTTTTATCACTGTGTTCGGGGCAGGGGAAGGGGGGGACACTAGACTACCATGGAAGGGGAGTGGGCACAATTGTATTTTATTATGGTTTGGGGCTAGGGATGAGGGAACCACAAGACTACCAGGGAATGGTGATCAGGTTATATTTGTATGCGTAATGTGATAGGGGCTGGGTGGGGGGACTGTGTACCTGGTGCTAGGCTGTGCACGCGCCAACCTAATCTGCACATAGTTAAAGTAGGGTTAAAAGCATACCTATGCACTGGCTAAGCCATCCATAGTTATGCTTATAGGTCTCAAAACTGTGATGTGCAGCTTATGCATGAGGGACCCCTCATTTGCATATGCACATCACAATATTGTGCACGGCAGCACAATCAGGGGGTGCAGGGTGCATCAGTGGCCATTGAATATGGAAACACCCCTGATGGCCCAAGCAAGTCTCTGGCGATGTGTGGTGCATCCAGATATGCACTGCACAGCTCTTCTGAATATTTATTTATTTATTTAAATTTTCATAACTGGGTAAGCCCACTGAGACCAGAGGATCCTTTTTCAGGAGCAACCCGGAATTAGTTACATACAATAATTACATAAATTGGTACATACATTGTATACTTACAGAGTTTAACAGCATGCTCATATGTTAAATAGGTACACAATACAATGACACATTACACATGAGATACATGGGTGAGAGAGTAACAGTGGTGTAGTCATTATACAGTTACAGGGTATTGCAGTCACCACTCTATTCACCAGTTAGGAGGATAAAGACAACAAGTAACAGGTTCACATGTGAGTGAATTGTGACCCACGGGCCTAGGAATCCAGTTAGGTTATTATTTGATCTGGGAATACTGGCATAAGGTAAAATCTAGAGTTGTAGTAGGGTTGAATGGGCCCGGAACCCATGAGCTCTTAAGAATATAATCAGGGGGAAAATGATGGGCACAGTCGACCATGGAGCAGCGGTAACAACCGCAGAGACCAAGTTCCAGCAGGTACACGTTCAAGCCAGACTGAAATCCGTGGAGAGTGGAACAGTCCATCAGGCTCTCTGGGAGAGAGTTCCACAGGTGAGGAGCAGCATACCAAAAGGATTGTTTGCCTTGGTTAGTGTGTACACGAGGGGTGTCAAGGTAGCGGCCTGTCGATGACCTCGATGGCCAATATTATAAATCATGTTGAAGATTTCTGTTTAAAAAATGGAACTACTGTAGAATTTAAAATAAAACAGCTTTACTTTGCAGAAAAGTAGAGAAACCCCTGTTTGGGAAATAGACAATACCAACTGAACATAGAACCATATCTCTCAATCTCTTAACATTAATATTCATAGCACTGGCCGTCAAAAAATGAATGCCTTTCTTTTTTCCTTCACTGCCTGTTCCACCCCCTTGAAAAATCAAAGTGGTTTCATCCGCCACACCCACCCTTCTCCACCATCCTTGTGCAGAGACTTTTCACCTGTAGTACCACTTCTTTTATCCACCCCCATTTGCTACCCACTGCTATCCCTGCTTTCACAGCCTGCAGTTGTTCCCCTAACACTTCTCTCACCCTCTCAAAATCTGCCCTCCTGAAGTCTAGGACCTTAGTCCTGGAGTGCACTTTATCTCCTTGCAGCTTCATCTCCACTTATATGGTAATTTCATCACTGGATCCCAGCAGCTCCCCACACTGACCTCTCCAAGATGTCCATGTTTGTTAGGACCACATTTAGCCTGGCCCTATGGCCCTTTTCCTAGTGAGCGCAGAAACCTTCCTGATTAGAAATACCTTTTGCATCCCATTAACCAGGTACCAACTCCAGTCAATATCTGACATGCTGAAATCCGCCAATATCAGCACCTCTCCAAGTTCCACAATCCCCTTGATGTCCTCCCCTGTCAGTTTCTTTCCTTTGTGTCAGGGGTCGGTACACCACCCCAACCTTGATCTCCCTCCCTCTCTCCCTCCCTGTGCAATTTCTTGGATCCATACTGCCTCTGTCACAGTACCTCTCCCTACGTCCTGTATTTCTGTGGCTTGGATACCATTCATAATGTATTGTACAACCCCATGCTCTCTCAACTGTACAATATCTCCCCCAAACATTGTGTAACTCAGTACCTTTAGCTGCCACCTATGGTGTTGTTTTGCTTCTGTGTCATTTACAGTTACCCTCTCCAGTTGTGCCTCAGCCATTATTACTTGGAGGTCAGAGGTCTTGTTTCCCAGACTCTTGGCATTAGCAAACATCATCCTCTATACCCCTGCTTCCACTCTATTGACCATTTTCCACCATTACTGTGTCTCTGAACTCTTCTACTACTCTTCTGCACTTCTACCTGCTCCTGTCTTTTTCACTGCCCCCTGCAATGCCCCTTACTCCCTACTCCCGTCCTGCTCTGTCAGTTTGCCTGCATTTTTCAAATGCACTAGCCCTACTACAGCCTCTCACCTTTCTCCACCTGACCTGCCACTCCTGCTTGCTCAACTGCTGTAGGGAGACCCTCGTACCCCTCTCAGTTGTGTGGATGTACCTATCCTCAATTGTGCTGCCTTCCCCTTTCCTAGTTTAAAGGTGATTCTTTGTGTTATGGAAATCTATGTCCCAACACACTGGTGCCCTCCTCATTGGGCTGCAGTTCATCCCTTTAAACAGCCTCTAGTCCCACCTGGTGAAGCCTTAATCTGCTAAAACTACCCCCCATCCCCACCTACACCAACTGTTTAGCCATGCCTTGAACTGATCTGTTTGGCATTGTTCCCTACAATTGTAGCATGGCTGCAAATAGGTCCTTAGGGAACATTGCCACCCCTGCCCTGTCCCTCAGAATCCTACCTTAGGTGCAGAAGGTTTTCTTTACTTCCTCTGCATTTCTCCTGGCCAGGTCATTTTTTCCTACATGCACTATCAGATCTTGCCTCACCACCCCTCCCAGTGAGGTCCAAACACTTTTCTTCTGAGGTTGTTGGGATGTATCAGGTTGGGGGGGGGTGAGTCATAAGTCAAGGAAGGGGATCTTTATTCTGTATAATGTCTTGGTTTGACAGCATCTAGAATGCTGCATCCAGGTCTGATCACTTGAGTACAAAAATTGCATTGAAGCGATTGAGAAGGCACAGGTGATTTAGTGGCTTAGGAGATAAGAACTACAAGGAGAGGTTGGACATACTCCAGACAGAAGCCTGAGAGGGGACATAGTCACAGTGTTCCTAATACAAAGGGAGATAGTGTAGAGTATACACAGATGTTGGAGCAGCTGAGTGCAAGTAGAAGTAGAGAGCATGCCCTCAAAATAAAGGGGCTCTAGATAAGGTGGAAATTAGAAAGTATTATAAAACAGCAAGACAGATTCTAGAAACCTTTGACTGAGAGATGTAACTTGGCTGTGCATGAGAATGCTATTAAATACAGTTAGGTGCCTAATCTTGTTTCACATCCCAAATCAGAGCTAATTACCTACCGCCTGTGTTACATATAAAATAACTAACCCCCTCGTGTGCAGAACAAGCTGGTTCTCACACTGACTAGGTTCAATGACGTCATAAAGAACTGGACGGAAGCTCAACTATTCTGTGATAGCACTGTACCTACAGGGTTTTAACCTCATGGTTTAACCTGCTTTAAAGGACCAGTTTAACAAACTGGGGGTGTGGGGGGTTACTGACTTATTACTTAAAAACATGTACTACATGTCTCTTCACTTTGGTAGATCAAGGTATTTAAGGAATGTTATTTTATGATTTCATCACTTTTTTATAGGTCATGAAACGTTCCTGTTTCCTAGTCACTGTGTGTTGCAGTGCACTGCAGTTACACTATACCGAGTTCCACTTGCTGGGGAGTGAGCAATCTCAAATATGTGAATCTAGGCTAACATGTTTACTGTTATGAGAGGTAACCCAGGAAGTGTTTCTGAGAGGACATTTTCATTTTTAACCATTTACACAGTAGTGCTTTGTCATGGTGGTATATCCTGATCTAAGTTCCAGAGGTGTTAGAGTTAACCAGTGTTATCATACTCATTTCTCTCATACTCACTTGTTTTTTAATATTTCCCTCATTTGAAAAAAAGCTAACCACTCATGAATTTGTTTGTTTGTTTGTTTGTTTTACCACAAAGGTAATACTGGGACTAGTTTGTTATGTTGACCTCATTATAATGTGTAGTATCTCATCCATGTGTTGCTAGATTTTGTAAAGGGGACCTTCAGCTGGTTGGGACTGGTGGAGGTGTAGGATCCCTCATTATGCTAGTTAGTTAGTTAGTTAATTAGTTAGTTAGTTAGTTGGCTAGTTATGTTTCACTATATCTTTTTGATTTTCTCAAGGGACTTGCAAGTAAGGAATGTAACTCAGGCTGAATCACCCTGGCAATCACTACTATGATGCAATCTTTGAAAAGAAAAATCATTTTTATTGCGTGGTCCAGCTTCAGTCAAGTAGTCCCAGCACAGAAGGTGAGACCTGTTTAGATAATTACTGGTTCAGACTCTTCAGCTATCCCAGAGATTTTAACATAATTAATCAAGTGCCAGCCTTGTTCTGTTGATCTGATGATGGACTCCTGAATGGTGCAAAAACATTGCCATAACAAATTGTGACCAAATATATTGTAAATTGTGAAAGATAAATTGAGCCTTTCGTGCCTAAGGACAAAGTGTGCTATTAGGATCTTTTCTGTGATACACACTTTCTTCGCAGACTGTTTTCTGAGGGTATTCCACAAATACAAATTTTGTATTGGTAATTAACTTTTTAAAATACCCCTCCAGAATGATTCTTTGGTGGTAACTCATGTATGCTTTAATTTAAGAGGATTATCCTCTAACCAACTTTAATATATGGATCTTCAATTTAATAGGTCTGTAAAGCATACAAATAAAATCTGGTAATAGCCTGAAAGGTTCAGTGATAATAGTATTGTCAATCACTGGTAATAGTATTGTCAATCACTGGTAATACTATACCTTTGTGCTGATAATAGTATCGTTCCAAGCTTCCGAAAAGAAACCTCCTGCCCCCACACGTTGTAAGCGTGCCTCCTCACTGGCCAGTTTTCCTGTGTGGGCAGGCAGAACAGTTGAAAAAAGATGGCGGCAGTTCTCTCGCTCACCGAGAACGAACTCAGTCATCGCACTTCTCATTTTTATTTTATGGTTTTCCCTCAGGAAATCAAAATATCTGGTTGATCCTGCCATTACAGTCCTGAAGAACAGGTAGGATCTCAAAAATAAAAAAAAAATGGACATGGGTCGGGAACCGTCACGAGCGAGCACACAGCTGAATCCACAGTGCAGGACACTGCAGCGGTCGACCAGTAGAAAGTCAGTTCACTGAAATGGTCGACCACCCATGCAAAACAAACGTTGCATCCATATATTAAAAAAAATACCCGATAGGTTTTCTTTGTCCATTACCAGGGAGTACTAGCATCTTGAGGTTCTGGACACATTGGAACCTCTTGATCTTCGCTCTCGAGGTATCCAGAACCTCTCAATGCTATTACTCCCTGGTAATAGACACAAATCTATCGGTTATTCTCTATTAAATCAATAGTTTTCATACGTAATACTGGGCCTTTTTTTATATATACTGTAGGTATACATATATATTTCATATGTATTCATCTATTTGCTCTCAATAGCTACGTGGCACCACTTTGTACTTTAGGTTTCTCATAAGAGATATAAACAAGGGACAAATATTCTCATAAAAGTGGTAAAATAGTTAATGAACAACGCAAAGTTGGAGAGGTATAAAAAAAGGAAAGCATCATCCTTGGGTAACATTTTTGCCTCACTGCCTCAATCAACATTGATAAGGTGATTTTTTTTGTAGTGAACCAGTGAGTATTTCAGAGGGAAGATGGCTGTGATCCACTTGACCCCTGAAAGAGAGCTTTGAGGGAGCAAGCAGCACCCAACAGGGGAAATTCTATCAGTTTAATCAGGCACTCAAGAAGAATTAATTTGATCCAGGGAGGTGACCACTACAAATTCTAGAAAACCATCTTTAAATTCTAGTTTTTGTAAGTTTCCATTTGACAAACAAACTAATGTGAAAAGGTGATCATAGAATAACTTTTCTAGACTCTGTCTGTAGCTTGGGGCCTAATAACAATATGGATGTTGCTTCTCCAAAAGAGACTACGAATAAAATTTGAAGTATTGACACATTCCTAGACCCACCCCCATTTTACAGAGGGGAATCTGGAAGCTGCAATTAAAAAGGATTCAGTACTGACTAAGTCTGACTTTGTTAAATCCTAAGGAACAGGGATTTCTCCACCTCAAGTGCATGACACGGGAGAAAAAAAAATCACACAGAAAGAAAATACATACATTGTTCCTAATTGAAGATATACAGTAGTTAGGTTATTAGAAAATCAATACTTTGCTAATATATGTTTGCAGGAGCAGATAGTTGTTTTAAAGCACAATTGGAGCTAATCAAAGAAGACCTGGTATTTATGTTCACAAAGATGTGTGGTTTACACCAAAAAATGGATATCCAGTTCCCTATAGAGGTACGTACAGTATAGTAGCCAGTAATATATGAGACCATTCAATATTGGCTATAAAAAAGGAAAACAGAAAGATAAAGGGTTGGATTCAGCTACTGAGTTGGAGGACTACTCCCTGATAAAGGGAGAGAAAGCAATGAATTCAAAATGAAAAGTTAAGAGTAGTAAAAGGGAAAAAAGGGAAAACAAACAGGTGAACAATAGCAAAATTGGATAAAACTGTGCAAACAAATTTCATGCACAGTTCAGGGTGTTACAAATATGTAAATCTGGAGGCTCACAGAGATAATGCGTCACCACCAAAACACCTGAGTAAAACTGATGAAGAATTAGTTAAACAGAGCTCCAACTTAGATACTTCTGTTATAGAAATTTCAAAAATTAACAAAAGAAAATGGTAATAGTGCCAAAATGTGTCAGAGAAATGGCAATGAAATAATAATAATGGGAATACGTAAAAATATGAAAGACAATAGCTTACATTTAAGCGGTGTAATATAATCTCTCATAGATTTTTCAGTTAATAGAAACATGGAAACACAAAGGGCCAGATTTTCAAAGCATCATGTAGGGCTTGCGCCAAGCCTAGCGCCATGACACTTATGTTCTAGAAGTGTGCCAAACCCCGTTGCCCCACAACTGCAACTGATTTTACAATTTTAGGCACAGTCACAACAGTTTTCAGGAGTTACAGCACCTTGTGCCAAATATCTGTTACAAGCTCTGTAAAAAAGGCCCACAGGATTGCCACAGACAGAAAGAGTTGGTCTAAGTTGTGGCAACTGCTGCACGGGATAGAAAATCCCATTAGATAGCCGCAAGCTCTATGTGCCATATTATCAGTGCACCCAGGGCTTGCAGTGTCCTGAGCCATTTGAAAATCCTGCCCAGAATTTTATGTCAGATAAAGGCTGCTTGGCCCACCCAGTCTGCACATTTTTTTCCCTACCTACAGTATCACTGCAGACCCTAATCTGTCTCCAGCTCTTTCTTCCTCCTCCTCCCCCCCTTTCTATTCATTAAGATACCCATATGCCTATTCCATGCATTCTTGAACTCCACCATTGTCTTCACCCCCACCACCTCTGGTGGAAGGCTGTTCCAGGCATCCACCACTCTTTCTCTGAAGAAGTACTTTCTCACATCTCTCCTGAGTCTACCTTCCCTTAGCTTCATAGCATATTCCCTTGTTCTTGTGCTCCTTTTTTTCTGAAAAATACTTCCCTCCTGTACTTTATTTTTATTTACCCCTGTGAGGCATTTAAAGGTCTCTACCATATCCTCCCTATCCCTCCTGTCTTCTAGAGTGTACATATTGAGGTCCTTTAGTCTCTGTTAAAGGGATTTTGGTGCAGACCCTGCACCATTTTAGTTGCCCTCCCTGGACTGCCTCCACTCTTTCTATATCTTTATAGAAAAGTGGTCTTAATATCCAAGGGTGTAGAAGTAGTAGTAGCTTCTATTTATATCTGGCACCTTTCACCAGAATCTCAGGGTGCCATTAAAAAGTCCCAACAGATGTTGTAGGTCTTCAGAGACAAAATCCGCTGAGTTTTGAGAGTTCATCTTTGTGATTCTTCCATTTATGGCACTAGCAAAAACAACCTGGAGAAATTTTCAGAGATTAGAGAAACTGGATGTTGAGGTGTACCCGCCAGTTATGTTGCCAGCATACCTGAAGTATTTTTCTTCCTCAAATGAAGTGAGTAATATTGCAGTGGAAGAGACAGGAACTGCTTATTTCACAGACTTCATGGGGAAAGAAAAATATAAATAAATCTCAATCTGAAAAGGACCGTCTAATAATGCTATCCCTCCATGGCCCTGCACAATCTCACAATGAAACAGATAAATCAAGGGTACATATTTAAAACCAGTTTAAAGCATTACCTAATGGCTGCTGATAATTGTGTTTGCTATTTGTAAATTGTCTTATTGTTACGGTTTTGTATTATTGTTGCATGTTGTGTTTGTTTGTTTTGGATTTTTTTGTTGGGCAAGGCCTGAAAATGTACTTGTTCCAGTGCCCTATCCCGGTTAACAAAATAAATGAAATGAAATTAAATCTACCTGATGTTTTATTCCATGGGTATTCACCTGTATAAAAAAGGTAATTTGTGGTCAAATCATGTTATAATGGGAATGGTCCTATTCATTTCCTAGATAGGGAAAAGAAGCTTATAGGATAATCTGGATAGATCAGTCAAAGGGAACCATCAGAGGTGTTGGTTATTTATATGAATCAGTGTGAAAACTGAAGTGGTAACAATATCTGTCAGGAAACTTTATTTGACATTACGAAGGCCCTAAAAGTAGTTTCTTTTAAAAAACATGCCATCAGTGTCACAGCCTCTAAGAATAATCAACCCAGTTTCAGTCAGCAACAGAATTAATGCTCTGGCTAATCAATGCAATGACTGACCGGTGCATTACGAGGGCTGTACAAATGGTACTAGGAGTACTTCTGGTGTTGAGTCTAAGACATATCGCTTAATAATGCATCAAAAGATTTCTGAGTAGGAATGTGTCAGGGTTATTAAATAAGTTTAATGTTACACGTTTTAAAAATGTCTTAGAACAAAATGATATCACATGGCTGCATGAGACTTACAGTAGATCACAGACTCAGTCATGGGCAAACTAGGTGGGCCAAGCGGTCCTTATCTGCCATCAAATTCTTTCTATGTTTCTATGCTTCTATGTTGGATGGGTATATGACAATAATAAAGAAAGCAAATTATCCTTCTATGACAGTAAGATCTGTAGGGGGTCTCTTGATGTTTCTGAAAATTTCCCTTCAGATATGATTTAAAAAGAGTCTAAATAGTACTGATAATGTACTTATGTTACTGATGGAGACCACCACCCCCCACACACAAGGAATTGGAGCTATGTTCTATGACAGTGCTGCTGCTGAGGAAATAGATACTGTGTGACACTGTGAGCCAGGGAGGCTCTCTGCAGCTTGTGTTTTCAGTGAAACTAGATGCTGCCTGAACTGAGCTTGGAGGCTCTTCCTGCTGGCAGCTTGATTTTGGGACTCAGCCCCTCTGCCCTCTGTCCACCAGTTGGGAGCTTGCTACATTCCGAGGGTGGGGCTCCAAATGACTGTGTCTGCTGGACAGCTTCTTCACTGGTCCCTGTGCTCTAATTGGGATCATCTGTGGTTTGGGGGAGGGTCTACTGGGGACGATAAAAGGAAGTACATGTAACATGTCCCACATGTTCATATCTCATTGAGTGGGTGAAACAGTAATGGAGTGGAACTGGTACAAGGTTGGCATATTAGGCATCAGCAGGGGAAGCGGAGGACCCCATCAGCGGCTAAGGTAAATTCCTGTTGTCTGTAGTTGCTGCACTCACTGATGGGTTATAGGTAAAGGAAGGTCACAAATGAATTAATATTGTAAAAGGTTACAATGTTAACTGTGTAAATGTTGTAATATAACTAACTGATGTAGAGGGAGTCAGCCCAACCTTGTACTAGTCCTCAGTGAGTGGTCCTGCTAACTATTGTTGTACCTCACACTACAAGGGAGTAAGGAGAGTTAGGGTCACATAAAAATTGGGAAACAGGTGAAAAACCCTATCAAGGCTAGGAGTAAAAAAAGATTTTAAATAAACAAAACCACAAACATGCAGGGTAGTAAATAGGTATGCTGGGAGTGGTGCAGTGCAGTGGTTGTGGGGCGGCAGTTTTCAGGGAGATTTTCTAGAGACTGTGGCACTTCCCCATCTGCATATACCTCTCTGGGCTGAGGAAGGAGGTTTCTAGACTCCAGGCTGAGCTGACCGGGATTTGGGGGGTTGTCTCCCTCACCCAGGGACCACCAAGCCCACCACTGCTGCCTCAAAGGGTGCAAAGAAGGAGGAGGAGTGGCTGGATTACAGTGGGCTCTGGAAGGGTGAGGGTGCTGGGTCAGACATACAGTACCACTACATAATTCTTATGCCACTCTGGCAGAGCAGGACTGTACTATGAAGGCACCTGTAGTTGTGACCAGGGAAAATGTAGAAGTACTCCCTAGTGGAGTCCCCAGGAAGGGTGGCAGAGAACCCAAGAGGAGGAAGAAGCAACTCCTGGTGGGGGACTCTTTTGTGAGGGGTATATATTTGGGGGCACGAATGGAGAGGGGAGGGAGGTTAAGTGCCTACCCAGTGCCATGGCTCAGACGGATGCGAAGCAGATCATGAGGATCACTAGGGCAGTAGGATGGGAGGGAGAGCTGGATGTCATTGTCTACCTAGGGATTAATGACCTGACTAGGGATAAGGTTAAGATAGTGAAGGAGGAGTTCAGGGAGTTGGAGAGGAGTCTTAGGCAGGTAGCACGCTCAGTGGCCTTTTCTGAGGTGCTGTCTGTCTATGACAGGGGGAGGATAGGCTACTCCGCACCAGGAGCTTCAGCCAGTGGTTGAAGGAGTGGTGCAGAGAGGAGGGATTTGGCTTCACTGGGACTGGGGTCTCACCTGGAGTGATAAGGGTCTATTCAGGGAAGATGGTCTGCATCCATCCTGGAGAGGAACCACAGTCCTCAGTGAATGGTTCAAATGTTACATCAGTAAGCATTTAAACTTGCAGAGGGGTGGTGTAAGGAAACAGGGAGACATAACCCCCCCCCACAAGCTGAAGTTGTCAGTAGGGAATACCCTAAGGGATAGAAATCCCATGGGGTTCCTAATAACAAGAAATAGAAAATGGTGGAAATGAATAGAGATGGGAATGAGGGCAGGGGGGGTAAGGAGAGAAGACAAAAGGGAATAGGGGGGTTGATAAGCAAGGTGGCAGCAGAATTTGGAAGGCCACGTGTGCAAATGCTCGAAGTCTGGGAAATAAAATCCTGGATTCAGTGGTCATTATGGTGGAAGCTGACTGGGACATTGTCACCATTACTGAGTCATGGTGCAATGAGCTCCATGACTGGAGCATAGCCATACCAGGCTATACTCTGTTCAGGAAGGACAGGGTGGGTAAGAAAGAAGGAGGAGTGATTCTTTACGTGAGGGATAGTATAAAAGCAACAGAGATACAGGGAACTCAGTGAGGAGTGGAGGTACTGTGGGTCACCCTAGAGACAGGGAAGGGAGCTGCTATTCACAAAGGTGTGATCTTGTGATCTACAGACCTCCAGCATGGGGGGATGGATAAGGTTCTGATGAAAGACATCCAAAAGATGGAAAATAAGGGTGAGATACTGCTTGTGGGGGGCTTCAACCTGATGGATGTACAGTAGAGTGGAGCATCCCAGCTGCAGCTTCAGCCAGGAGCAGGGACATCCTAGAATCCCTGCCGGAAGCGTTCCTCAGGCAACTTGTAAGGGAGCAATTTTAGACCTTGTTCTCACTAACGGAGACAGTGTTGCAGAAGTCATGGTGGGTGGACATCTGGAGACAAGTGATCACTGTACAGTATGGTTCAATATAAAATCTGTGACAGAAGTGAATCACACAAAGGAAAGGGTCTTAGACTTCAGAAGGACCGATTTTACAAAGATGAGGGAATGCCTCAGGGATGTCCTGGGGGGGGGGCTTAGGTGGAGTGGAGGAGCAGTGGACGAAACTAAAAACAGAGATAGTGAAGGCAACAAACCTCTGCATAAGTAGAATAAGCAAAGGAAAGAAGGAAAAGAGGGTGCTATGGTTCTCTAAAGAGGTGGCTATGAAGGTAAAGGCAAAAAAGTTAGTATTCAGGAGATATAAAGAGACACAGAGTGAGGAGGATAGGAAGGAGTATCAAGAGAAGTGGAGGGAGGCAGGGAAGGCAGTCAGAAGTGCAAAGGTGCAAATGGAGGAGAAAACTGCCCAGGCAGTAAAGAGTGGGGACAAGACATTTTTCAGGTATGTAAGTGAAAGGAGAAAGACCAAAGGAGGATTGTAAGGCTGGGGGGGGGGGGTTGAAGGGGACCAGGAAAAAGCAACATCCTGAACAGATACTTTTGTTTAGTGTTCACAGAGGAAGGGGAAGGCGAGGGTCCACAGATAAGTGTCAGGGACATAAATGGCAGAGTGGTGGATACTAGTTCATTTACAGAGGAGAGAGTCCTGAAGATACTCACAAATCTGAAAGTGGACAAGGCAATGGGATCAGACGGGATACATCCAAGAATATTGAGGGAGCTCAGAGAGGTGCTGGCTGCACCTCTGAGAGTTCTGTTCAACCACTCACTGGAAATGGGTGTGGTCCCAAAGGACTGAAGGAGGGCAGACATAGTCCCACTTCATAAAAGTGGTAGCAAAGAGGAGGCTGGAAATTACAGGCCAGTCAGCCTGATCTCAGTGGTGGGGAAATTAATGTAATCACTACTGAAGGAAAGGATTGTGAAATATCTTGAATCCAGTGGCTAACAAGATCTGAAGCAGCATTGATTCACAAGGAGGAGATCGCGTCAAACAAATCTGATAGATTTCTTTGACTGGATGACCAGGGAAGTAGATCAGGGTGAAGCAGTGGATGTAGCCTACCTAGATTTCAGTAAGACCTTAGACACCATTCCTCCTAGGAGACTTGTAAATAAACTGAGCAGCCTTGGGGTGGGTCCAAAGGTGATAAACTGTGTAAGAAATTGGTTGGGGAATAGGAGACAGAGAGTGGTGGTAAATGGAGTTCTCTCCAATGAAGGGAGGGTGACTAGCCGGGTGTCACAAGGATCAGTACTGGGACTGATCCTTTTTAATGTCTTTATTAGCGACATTGCAGAGGGACTAGAAGGGAAGGTATGCCTTTTTGCAGATTACACAAAGATCTGTAATAGGGTAGACACTGGAGGGGGTGGAAAAATGAAGAGGGATCTAGGAAAGCTTGTGGAGTGGTCAAGAGTGTTGCAACTGAATTTCAATGCGAAGAAGTGCAAAATCAGGAACTGGGGTGCAGAAACAAAGGGGTGGAGTATAACATAGGGGGAGTGGTACTGGTAACCACCAAACAGGAGAGAGACCTAGGGTTAATCATATCTGATGACCTAAAGGTGGCCAAGCAGTGTGACACGGCAGTGGGAGAGCCAGTGGGATGCTAGGGTGCATAGGGAGGGGTATCACCAGCAGAAAGAGGGAGGTAGTGATACCACTGTAAACATCGCTGGTGAGTTCTCACCTAGAGTATTGTGTCTTGTTCTGGAGACCACATCTCAGGAAGGATATAGACAGAATAGAGGCAGTCCAGAGGAGAACAACTAAAATGGTGAAGGGTCTGCATCAAAAGCCCTATGAGGAAAGACTGAAGGACCTCAATATGTCCACCCTGGAGGAAAGGAGAGAGAGAGAGAGAGAGAGAGAGAGGATATGATAGAGACATTCAAATACCTCATGGGTATAAATAAGGTACAAGAGGAAGCATTTTTCAGAAAAAAGATGTTCAAGAATAAGGGATCATGCTATAAAGCTGGAGTGAGGGTAGACTCAGGGGAGATGAAAGGAAGTACGTCTTCACAGAAAGAGTGGTGGATACCTGGAACAGCCTCCCAGTGGAGGTGGTAGGGCAAAAACTGTAATGGGATTCAAGAAAGCATGGGATAGGCATCAGGGAACTTTAGTGGCAGGGGAAGGGTGGGTAAAGCTGGAGATCAAATAGGGTCTGCGGTGTTACAGTAGATAGGGAAAATAGGTGGGCCAAGGGGTCCTTATCTGCCGACAAATTCTATGTTTCTATGAGAGAAGACTTTACATTTGCTCAACCTTAACGCACCTCCCAGGAGTTTGAAATACTATAAAGGAGAGGTGTGGACAACTCTTTTAAATCAAATAGCAGATGTTGTTTAGATCAATTCACAGAGTCTTCAATTCTGTTTGTTGGCAATGCTAATTCTAGAATGGGTAACTATGATTACTTGCTAAATAAATCCTTTTTGGTAGGGAGGCATAATATGCCTTTGAGGAACACTGAAGATCTAGGGCCCGATTTTCAAGGGGCCTGACATGGCCCAGAGACTAAGTCCCAATGCCCAACCTGCTGGTGCTAAGATAAAAACTCTGCACCAGTTGAAATGTTTTCATCATTTTATGCATACAGGTGGCAATCTCACAGCCAGTACAACTATGCCTGGTAACACCAAGAGTAGCAGTGTGGTACAGCTGCACATGGTCTGTAGGAGCTGAGAGGGAGGACAGCTACCAGCTACCGTAAAGCAAGGAGATGATTTAATTGAGTACATTTAATTCAGTTCATAATTCAGGGGCTGTACAAGCAGGTAGAAGTAAGCGTACTGGTTCACTGTTTTTGGGGTTGTTACTTACTTAGTGAACTTTAATTTGCTGGGGAGGTAATCTAACTGAGAGACTATGTGCAGTCATTTGTGGTTACAGCTGTTACTTAAACTTTATGAAATAGGTGTCTGATAAGGGGAGGAGCTGAAGGAGGCTTCAGGGGACCAGGGCTCATCCTCCTTTTATAGGGCATGGGTCTGATATAAAGTACATCTTATTGCCTCCTACCAGGAAGTATTAGTCCAAAGAAGGGGAGGAGGAGGAGGGGAAGAGAAAACAAAAGAGGAAGAGAAAAGACAAAACAACAAAAGCTTAAGCAAATCAAACTGAGAGGCTAACAATAGCAGAAGGAGGGTTTAGATAGTATTAAAGGAGGGACTACAGACAGATTAAAGGGAGATGATGCAGGGAGCAGTGCAGTGCGCTGGGTGTGGAGTAGCAGTCTTTAGGAGGATGTTCTGAGTACTGCAGTGCTGCCCCAGATGCAGGCACCTCTCTGGGCTGAGGGTGTAGGTGGCCAGTCTTCGGGCTGAGCTGGCAGGAGTACTGGCAACCTTCATCCTCACCCAGAAGCCACCATGTCACCAGCCATTGCCACAACAGCTGCCCAGGCAGAAGGCAAGGTGGACTATGGTGGGTTTAGAGAGGTTCAGGGAGGGGGGACAGGGACACATCCCCCATCCCATTGAGCTTAAGAACTCCTACACTGTCTTGGAAGAGCGTGAGAGTCCTCCCAGGAAACCCGAGGCTGCGACCAGGGAGAATGTGAAGGAGGAAAGGGAGGTTAAATGCCTCCCAGGAGGCACAGATCAGAGGAATGGGGAGTGGATCCAGAAGATCACTATGGCAGTGGCAAGAAGTGGAGGGTGGAGGTCATCATCCACTTGGGAACTAATGACCTATCCAAGGACAGGACAAGCACGTAGCAGGTGCAGGGTGATTTCAAAGAGTTGGGAGAGCAGCTGGGGAAGGTAGCAAGCTCATTAACATTTTCAGAGGTGCTGCCAGTCCACAACAGGTGGGAGAAATGGGAATCTCCATATCGGACGCTTCAACACATGGTAGAAGGGCTGGTGCAGTGAGAAAGGGTATGGCTTCATTGGGGACTGGGGACCCACCTGGAAAAATGTGGCCCTGTACTCAAGTGACGGGCTGCAACTGTCCAGGAAGGGGAAAGCAGTCTTAAATGAATGGTTTAATTGCTTCTTTGCTGAACGTTTAAACTAGCCAAGGAGGGAGGGCAATGGGAACAGGGAAACTCTAGCAGCCCACCCCAACAAGAAAGAGAAGCTAAAAATGAGGAGCAGGAAGGCAAAATGCAGACAGTATCACCTAAATCAGACAAAGAAGGAAAGGAAGAGGTAGAAGGCAGCACAAAAATGTAAAATGGGGGGAGAAAAGAAAGCAGTGGAGCAAAGGCCTGAGTAAAGAGCAGATTGACAGCAAAACATGGAAGGCCATGGTAACAAATGCTTGCAGCCTGGGTAATAAAATCCCAGACCTGGAAGCATTGCTAGCAGAAGCAGACCTGGACATAGCAACAATAACAGAGACCTGGTACACCACAGATCATGACTGGGATGTTAATGTACCGGGGTATGCTCTGTTCAGGATGCGTAGAAAAGTGGGAAGGGTGGCCATGTACATTAGGGAGGATATAAAGGCAACGGAGGTACTGGGTAGACAGAGGGAGTCTGAGACACTGTGGGTCACCCTTGAGCCAGTCAATGGCACAGCAATACAAGCAGGGGTGATCTACAGGCCTCTAGCAGAGGGGGAGGAGTTGGATAGGGATCTAGGGGATCAAATTCATGCAGTGGCAGCAAAAGGTGAGGTATTACTGCTGGGTGATTTCAATATCCCAGACATGGACTGGGCCATCCCAGGAGCTGCTTCAACCAGGAGCAGAGACATCCTGGATTCCCTACAGGGGGAAGGCCTAAGACAGCTAGTGACTGATCTCACCAGAGAAGGGGCGATTGTGGACCTAGTACTGACCAATGGGTACAGAATTGCAGATGTCCAGGTGGAAGGCCAACTGGGATCCAGCAACCAACACATAGTGTGATTTAGTATAGGGATCAAGACAGTCTAGTCACACGAAGGCAAAGGTCTTAGATTTTAGGAGGGCAGATTTTGATAAAATGGGGAGTTGCATCAAAGAGGCATTGGTGAGAAGGGAGACAGGAGGGGGAGTTGAGGAGCAGTGTGAACAACTAAAGGGAGCCATAGAGACGGTGATGAGTCAATGTATCAGGTTGGTAAATAAGGGCAAGAGAAGAAGGAAACCACTGTGGTTCTCGAGAGAGGTGGCAGATAAGGTAAGGGCCAAAAGGGCAGATTTCAGGAACTATAAGGAGACTCAAAGCGAAGAGGACAGAGAGCTGTGCCTAAGGAATCTAAGGGAAGCAGGAAAGGCTGTTAGGAGAGCAAAGGCGCAGACTGAAGAAAGATTAGTGCAAACCTGAAGAAAGGAGACAAGGCATTCAATAGGTACATTAGCAAAGTAGGAAGGCGGGAGAGATTACAAGGCTCAAAGGGATACAGGAGTATAAGGAGGAGACATGAAAGGCAGAAATACTGAACAAATACTTCTGTTCAGTATTCACTAAAGAGGGAGGGTCAGAGACCACAGCTGGTAACAGACATGGGGGGGTTAAACACAAGTCCATTCACAGTGGAGAGTACTGGAGGAACTCACAAAACTGAAGGTGGACAAGGCAATGGGGCCAGAAGGAATAAACATAGAAACATAGAAGATGACAGCAGATAAGGACCGCAAGGCCCATCCAATCTGCCCATTTTTTCTACCTTATGAATGTGCTATAGGCCTGTACTTTGTCAATGGCCTGTCTATTCATACTCATCTGTATTGTTCCCTTATGCCTATCCCATGCCTGTTTGAAGCCCTGCACTGTATTCATATCCACCACTTCGTGAAGTAGGCCATTCCATGCATCCACCACCCTTTCTGTGAAAAAGAACTTCCTCACATTACTCCTTAATTGGCCTCCCTCTAATCTCATGCTGTGTCCTCTTGTCCTTCTATTTTTCTTATATTGAAACATGTTAGACTCTTTCACCTTGTTAATGGCCTTAAGATGTTTGAATGTTTTGATCATATCACCTCTCTCCTTCCTTTGCTCTAGGCAGGGTATACATACTGAGCTCCATTAATCTGTCCTCATATGTTTTCTGATGCAGTCCCTGCACCATTTTGGTTGCCCTTCTCTGGACTGCACTCCATTTTGTTAATGCCCTTGTGCAGGTGCGGCCTCCAGTACAGCACGCAGTACTCCAGATGGGGCCTAACCATGTCTTGTAAAGAGGGATTATTACCTCCCTCTTACAACTTGCGATACCCCTACTAATACACCCCAACATCCCTCTACTGCTTTAGTGGTCCGCTTGGATGATTTCAGGTTATCTGTGATGATGATGCCCAAGTCTCTTTCTTCCCTTGTGATTGCCAGAAACTCCCCTTCCAACCTATAGGTAGCTTCAGGGTTTCTCTTCCCTATGTACATGATCTTGCACTTCTTTGCATTAATCCCCAGTTTCCACTCTTCTAACCATTTTGCCAGTTTATCCAGATCTCTTCTCATTCTGCCCACTCCATCAGGATCATCTACTCTGTTTCAGATCTTGGTGTCATCTGCAAACAGACAAACCTTACCCTCCAGTCCATCTGCAATGTCACTGATGAAGATATTGAAGAGGACTGTCCCCAGGACTGATTCCTGAGGTACCCCATTTGTGACTTGCATCTTTTCTGACTGTATACCATTTACCACCACTCTCTGTTTTCTGCCCACCAACCAGTTTGCCACCCAGTAGACCATCTGATCCACCCCGAGCCTACTCAGCTTATTAATCAATCTCCTATGTGGAACAATATTGAAAGCTTTGCTGAAGTCGTTAGGTGACATCAACTGCACCCCCTTGGTCCATCACTCTGGTTACCCAGTCAAAGAAATCTATGAGATTAGTTTGACAGGACCTTCCTGTTGTAAACCCATGCTGTCTTGGATCCTGTGCTCCTGGATTCCAGGTGTTGCACTATCCTTTCCTTAAGGAGTGCCTCCATAATCTTGCCCACTACCAAAGTCAAGACTGACTGGTCAACCCGGCCCGTCGGCTGGCGGTTGGATTTCGGCTTGCGACAACAGCGACCGGGTTCGGAAATGGACACAGGGTCGTGCGGAAAACTAGCGGGGGAGAGGATCGGCGTCCCTCACGGACTGCTCTCCTTCTCCGGGGGGAGGGTTGGGGCGGCAACCGGCGCAATGGAGACCCCTAGCGGAGGCTAGGGATCACCCATGCGGCCGTGCCTACGTCAGGGGGGTGGGGGAGTGAGGCGGGGCAGACGCGTGGCGTCATTGCACGTCCCCGCCTCCCTCAGGGTGTGGGCCAATGGGATAAAAAGCCACGCCCAGCGTCTACATGACGCTTGCTCCGGGATGCCCTAATTGGCTACCAGGAACCGTTCCCCGACCAGTTACTTGTTCAGCGGTCGATATCGAGGGTGGAACCTTGGCTACTCTGGGGGGCAAGCCAAGGATGACTAGGGATTCGGTAAATATCCGGTGGCCGGGGATCCCAGGAGCACCGTGACCAGGCTGAGTCAGGATGTGGGGCGTGGAAAATAAACAGCAAAAATTAAAATTAAAAAAAAAAAAAAAGACTGACTGGTCTGTAGTTCCCTTCCTCCTCCTCCTCCTCCCTGCTGCCACTCTTGTGGAACAGGATTACATGAGCCCTTCTGCAGTCTTCTGGGACCTCTTCTGTGCTCAGAGACTCACTAAATAGTTCTGATGGCTCTGCTAGTTCCACCCTTAGCTCCTTTAGTACCCTGGGATGTATGCCTTCAGGTTCCATTGCATTGTCCACCCTGAGCTTAGCAAGGTCTTGTAGGACCCTTTCTTTTGTGAAGGGACTAGTGCACACCTCCCTCCCCCCTGTGTCCATGGTGCTGAGCTGTGGGCCCTGCCCTACCTTCTCCTTAGTAAATATTGAGCAGAAGTATCTATTTAGGATAGATGCTTTTCCTTGGTCCTCCTCCACACGCTTCCCCGTATCCCCTTTAATCTTGGCAATACCACCTCTGGACTTTCTCCTTCCACTAATGTATCTATAGAAAGTCTTGTCACCTTCTTTTACTGTTCATGCTAGTGTTTCCTTGGTTTGGACTTTTGCCTGCCTTACTACCTTCCCTGCTTCCCTTAGGGAAGTTTTGTATGCCTCCCTATCTTCGTCCCACTTCGTTCCCTTATATTTCCTGAAGGCCAGCCTTTTGGCTCTGACCTTTTCTGCTACTGTTTTGAGAACCAAAGCGGTTTTCTCCTTCTTTTGCTCTTGCTTTTCTCTCTAACACAATGGGATGTTGCTTCAAGTATTGTATTCTTAATGCTTGCCCACTTTGCTTGTACCCCCTCAACTGTATTTCTTCTTGCCAGGGCTAGCTTAACTCCGTTGGCCATCTTATCAAAGTCAGCTCCTCTGAAGTCTCATATTTGTGCCTTGGAATGGGATGATTTAATTCTAGTGGCCAAATTAAACCATACCATGTGATGGTCACTGACCCCCAGGTGACCTTCTACCTGGAGATCTGTGATCTTTCCCCTTTAGTCAGTACTAGATCTATGATAGCCCTGTCTCTTGTGGGTTGTTGTACCAGTTGTTTGAGGCCCTCCCCCCCTGCAGGGAATCCACTATGTGTCTAGTTCTGGTGGATGTTCCTGCTGGTATTGACTAATCTGCATCTGGCATGTTGAAGTCTCCCATTATCAGAACCTCCCCTTTAGCTGTCATGTTTTGTATAGCTTCTAACAGTAATGTGTCTATGTCCTCCCCCTGGTCTGGAGGCCTATAGACAACCCCAGTTCAATATGGCTGTCCCATTTCCTGTTCTCAGGGTGGCCCACAGTTTTCTGGCTCCTATGTGTATTCTGAATTTCTGCAGCTTTGATATTTTCATTGACATAAAGGCCACCGCCCCTACCCCCCCTTTTGCACCTCGGTCTCTTCTGAACTGTACATAGCTGGGTACTGAAGTCTCCCAAGTGTTGTTACTGGTGAACCGTGTCTTGCTAATGGCTACTATGTCCATTTTAGCCTCTGTCATTGTTGCCTACAGGTCTGGGATCTTGTTTCCCAGACTGCAGGCATTTGTGTACATGATTTTCCATTGGCCAGATTTTGGTGTGTTAGCTGTTGGGCGAGGTCCAGCGTTTCCCCTGCATGTCATATGGGAGCCAGACCTTTTTCCTTACCTAGTGATGCAAATGAACTACAAACATGCTGAACTCTTGTTTGATTACTAGCTGAGGAGAGAGGGGTGTTCTTCCCGTTCAATGTATCAGGTGCTGCACCCCTTTCCCCATTTGCTAGTTTAAATATTCTGCAAAGACATCAAACTTCTGCCCCAATGCACTGACTCCCTCCTTAGTCAGATGGAGCCCATCAAATTTAAAGAACTTTCACTTCCAAAACCATTGCCAGTTACCTACAAATTTGTGTCCTTTTTCCTGGCACCAGCTTGAGCCACATGTTTAGCTCCCCTATCTCCCATTACATAGAAACATAGAATTTGACAGCAGATAAAGACCGCTTGGCCCACCCAGTATGCCCATTTCCCTGCCTAATGGATAAGCTGCAGATCCTAGTTAACCAGCAGCCTACTTCTTTCTACCCCACCCCTAGAATTGCCTTATGGCTGTCCCATGCATGCTTGAATTCAACCACTGTTTTTGACTCCACAACCTCCTCTGGAAGGCCATTGCATGCTCTCTGTGAAAAAATACTTCCTTACGTTACCTCTGAGCTGCCCCCCCCCTCTATCTTCAAATTGTGCCCCCTTGTTCTAGCACACCTCTTTTTTTGAAAGATGCTACCCTCTTGGAATTTGTTGATTCCCTTGAGGTACTTGAAAGTTTCTATCATGTCCCCCCTCTCCCTCCTTTCCTCGAGGCTATACATATTAAGCTCCTTCTCTGACCTTCTGCCATCTGACCCCCCCCCAGACTGGCAGGATCTCAGAGAAGGAGATGCCAGATGAAATGGATGACAGTTTGTCTCCCAGCCTGGTCAGGTGTTCCTTGGTCTCCACAACTGACCGGCTGGTGATATTGTTAGTCCCTCTGTGTACCAGGACATCGATGCTTTCTCCTGCTTCCTGCATGATTTTAGCAATGCAGTCAGTGTCTCTCCATGCTGATGTACCTGGGAGACATCTGACCATTACCCCTGGCTGGAAGTAGGTATCAACTCCCCGAATCATGGGTCTCCTATGATCAGAAGTGTTTTGGATTTCCTTTTTGCTTTTTTTATTTTGGTCCCTGTTTTGGGTGAGTTTTGTTGCGCTGTCTCCTGTGCTGCAGTGTCCTGCTCTCCAGTGTCCTCTGCCCCTTTGTTTGATTTTGGAGATAGAGGCAGATACCTGTTTGTAGTTTTTATACGGTTTGTGGAGGTGATACGTTGGAGAGCATTGAGTGATGGGGCACCCGATTTGCCCCTCCTAACCACCTGCCAACCTCTCAGACCAACTACCCTCTGCGGTCAAGGTGCTTCAGTTGGATGTTGGGGAAATGGTGGGCAGTTCTTATAATACATTTCCTCCTGAATATGTGATTTGAGGTGTGCAATCTCTGCCCATGCTGCCTGGAGATGAGCCCTTAGATCTCCAATGGTCCAGCATGTAGGACATTATCCTAAATCCTGTATAGCTGCCATTTTGAAAAGTGTCCCACAGTACCTGCAGTTAATAATATCCATTTCAGATGAGTTGCTGGGTTTATAACCTGGTCTGAGTAATTAGAAGGAGGAAAATGAAAGCAAAAGTTTGATTTTTTGTGTTTTGCTGTTTTTTGTATAACTTGTTATAACAAGTTAAATTACTTGTACCCCTGTAAGTGAGGTCACTGTGTGGATACCCCTCTGATCCTCCCCTTCCTGCTTTGCTACACAAAATGTCATGACTGTGCTACCCTATAAAAGGAGTGTAGCATGGGGTGGTTGAGGATGGGGGAAAGTGGCTGGGCCCTTCCCCTGCTGAAAAAGAAGAACCACAGATGAAAGAAACAAGGAGGTAAGAGCAGAAACAATCAACCAACAACAAATGCAGTAGCCCTGAAAGCTTAGCCTAATGATAGATACAACTATAAAACCTGTGAAGCACCACCTGTAATAATTTCACAGAAGATATACCCTGCAAAAAACACTTTGCTACAGAGAAAAATGAAGCAGTAACAGAAGATATACCTTGCAAAAAACAATTTGAATCAGAGAAGATTACAGCAGTAATCTGTAAGCACAAAACAGTAACAAACCTGTAGGCACATCCTGTAATAATGCAGCAGAAAGTATATCCTGCAACAGCAATTTGAATCACAGAACAATAAAGCAGTAAAATGTTAGCAAAAAACAGTAACAAACCATGTGAGTACAAAAGAAAATAGTAACACACAGTAAATCTGCCTAGCCAAAAGAAGCCTTAATCTTTTTCCTTGCTCTGATAATGTTCCTTGCTCTGTCCTTACAAGCACACCTAGAAGAAAAGAGCTCAGGTGAAGCTAGGTGCCTTTTGCCAGCAAACATAGTCTACAACCTAGAATACATCTGAAGATATTAAGAGAGCTGTGAAGAGAGCTAGTGGAGCCTCTGGCAGCACTGTTCCCGGAGCCACTCAATACAGGAGTGGTTCCAGTGGACTGGAAGAGGGCACATGTAGTCTCTCTACACAAAAGTGGTAGTAGGAAGGAGGCAGAGAACTATAGGCTTGTCAGCCTCACCTCAGTAGTGGTTAAGTTAATGGAGGCACTGCTTAAAGAAAGAATAGTGGAACACTTGGAATGTAGCGGTGCCCAAGATCGGAGGCAACATGGATTCACAGTAAAAAGGTCAAGTCAGATAAATCTGATAGATTTTTTTGACTGGGTAACAAGAGAAGTAATTTGGGGGGGCAGTAGCCATCACCTAGCCCGATTTCAGCAAAGCCTTTGACACCGTCCCACATAAAAGGCTGGTCAACAAAATAAGTAGTCTGGGTATTGGGCACAAGGTGGTAAACTGAGTTAGAAACTGGCTAATGAACAGGAAGCAGAGGGTGGTGGTAAATGGGATCCAATCAGGGGAGAGGGGGATGACCAGCGGGATACCTCAGGGATCAGTTCTTGGGCCAGTTCTGTTTATGTCTTCATTAGTGATATTGCAGTAGAACTGGAGGGAAAGGTCTGCCTGTTTGCAGCTGACACCAAGACCTGCAACAGGGTGGATACTCCGGATGGGGTGAAGAGGATGAGGAGGGACCTGGAGAAGCTCAAAAAATGGTCTGAAGTATGGCAAGTGCAATTAAAGACCTAAAGGGGAAGTATTATGGACCTAGGTTGAGGGAGCTAAACCTGTATTCCTTGGAGCACAGAAGGATTAGAGGGGATATGTGTTTATTGTACAAAGCCCAAACAGACTATGAACTGAGGGAATGCTTGGGTCTTGATTTAAGAGACCAAATACACAGCACAAGAGCACACACTCTAAAACTAAAAGGGAAAAGATGTAATTTATTGAGAAGACAGAAATGGTATAGCTAGAGGGTGGTACCAGTTTGGAATGCTATGCCTAAGGAACTAGTGTGTAGTTCATCCATGAACAGCTTCAAAACAAAATTTGATAAACATTTCAGGACCAAAGGGTCTCACATTTAGAATAAGTGAGCATCAAGGATGAAAGTCTATCAGCTCTGATAAAACCTATGAAACCTATGAAACTAAGGTTCAGTTCCAACAAGTGCAAAATAATGCATCTGGGAAGAGGGAACCCTGGGGAGAGCTATATGATGGGGGAGAGTTGCTGACTATCACCAAGGAAGAAAGGGGCCTGGGGGTTATCATTTCTGACAACTTAAAAGTGTCTAAGCAGAGTTCAAAGGCTACAGGGAGGGCCAGTGGCATGCTGGGGTAAATAGGCAGAGGTATCACTAGCAGAAGGCAGGAGGTGGTGATGCCATTGTACAAAACCAGAGTTCGACCTTAACATTGTTTTACTAGCCCTGAACCTAGTGCAAACTGGCCAGAGCTAGTGCAGCTAACCCTCTACTTGTCCATCTTGACTAGTGCAGGTTTTTCATGGCATAGAAACGTAGACTTTGATGGCAGATAAGGACCGCTTGGCCCACTTAGTCTGCCCATTTCCCTACCTACAGGATAGGCTGCAGATCCTAGTTAACCAACAACCTATTTCTTCCTACCCCCCCCCACCAAAAATTGCCTTATGTCTGTCCCATGCATTCTTGAATTCTCCCACAGTTTTAGACCCCACAACCTCCCTCAGGAAAGCTGTTCCATACATCCACTACCCTCTCTGTGAAAAGTACTTCCTCACATTGCCCCGGAACTGCCTCCCTCTATCTTTAAATTGTGTCCCCTTGTTCTTAACGTCTCTTTTTCTGAAAGATGCTCCACCCTTGGACTTTGTTGATTCCACTGAGGGTACTTAAAAGTTTCTATCATGCCCCCTCTCCCTTCTTTCCTCAAGGGTATACATATTAAGCTCCTTTAGTCTCTCCTTGTATGGCTTCTCTTGCAGACCCTGCACCATTTTAGTTGCCCTCCTCTGGACTGCCTCTGTTCTGTCTATGTCCTTGCAGAGATGGGGGTCTCCAGAACTGGATGCAGTACTCCAGATGGGGTCTCACCAACTGTCTGTACAGAGGGATAACAACTTCCTGTTTTCTGCTGGTGATGCCTCTCCCGAAGCATCTCAGTATACCCCCAGCCCTCCCTACTGCCTTCTCACATTGCTTGCTAACCTTAAGGTCATCTGATATGATTACCCCCAGGTCCCTTTCCTTTTTTGTTGTTGTTACTACCTCCCCCCCATTGTGTAATCTTCCCCAGGGTTCTTGTTCCCCAGGTGCATTATTTTGCACTTCTTTGCACTGAATCTAGCTGCCATACTTCTGACCATTCCTCCAGCCTTGCCAAGTCCCTTCTCATCCTTTCCACACCTCCTTGTGTATCAACCTGTTGCAGATCTTTGTGTCATCTGCAAAGAGGCATACTTTTCCTTCAGTCCCTCTGCAATGTCACTTATAAGACATTAAAAGGACTGGACCCAGTACTGAACCCTCAGTGACCCACTAGTACCCCTCTTTCTTCAGAGTGGACTCCATTTACAATTACCTTCTGTGTCCTGTTGTCCAGCCAATGTTTTACCCAGGCTACCACCCTGGGACCCACTCCCAGGCTGGTTAATTTGACTATTAATCTTTTGTATGGGACTGTGTCAAATGCCTTGCTAAAGTCTAGGTAGGCCATGTCCACAGCCCCTCCCTGGTCTACTACTTTGGTCACACAGTCACAGAAATCTATTAGATTCATCTGACATGACCTTCCCACAGTGAACCCATGCTGCCTTGGGTCCTGTGCCCCACTGGCCTCTAGGTACTAAACTATTCTTTTCTTCAGAAGTGACTCCATCACTTTCCCTACCACAGAGGTCAAACTGACAGGTCTGTAGTTTCCTGCCTCTGTCTTGGTCCAACTTTTGTGAAAGGGAATCACATCTGCCTTCCTCCAGTCCTCGGGTACCACACCATCCTCCCATGATTTATTAAAAAGAGTTGTTAATGAAGTTGAATACGAGATTGTCTCGCTTAAACTTCACCTTCCATCCTCAAAGTGCATCACAATCATTGGTGGCTATAGACCTCTGTCAGCAGGCACAGAAATTCTTAACGTGTTGAAATCCATAAGTTTGGCTGCTAACATGGAAACAATAATCTTAGGGACTTCAATATAGATTGACTCAATGCTAAATCCCACTCCCTAAAAGCCATCTGTGATGAGCTGGGTCTTACACAGACAGTAACTGAACCCACAAGAATCAATGCTTCTAACTCTGCCAACAGCTCACTCTTAGATGTCATCTTAACTTCGCATCCCCATAAAATCACACATTCTGCAGTTTTCCATAATGACATGAGTGACCACAGTATCGTTGTATGTACAAGATTCCAATCTAAAACCCAGCAGCACCCTAAATTCAGAATCAAATGCTCATTCCGTAAATTCAACTCAGTAAACTTCCTAATCGATCTAGCTACAATCAGGTGGCAAGACCTACATCTTGCGAAATCTGCTCATGCCACCGTTTCTGTCCTAAGTGACAACCTCACCACCCTAATTAACAAGCATGCTCCTTTTATTAAAATGAGGGTGCAGAAAATCTCCATCCGTGGTTCACCCAAGAGCTCAAATCTGCACTTACCAATAGAGACAAGCTATGGGCTAGGGCCAGGCACACAAAGAACCCGGCAGACTGGCAGCGTTTAGAACTGCCAGAAATGCCTGTGTTAAAGTGTACATGCTACTAAAGCAAACTTCTACATCTCCACTCTGGAGCAGGCCAAGGAACTCCCAAAAAATCTAGAAGACACTGAGATCCATTAGAAGGCCATCCTGCTGCCTCCCTTCCCCACACAAGATCCTGGCCAGGGCAGGATGGTTGAAAATAAACTCGAATCCTCAAAGAACTTAACCTTCACTTTGCCACTGCCAGGTTGGCATTCGACTCCTCCCATATGCTAGCAGAGAATAGCAACACTAGCCCGATTCTACATGCTACTCCACCTCATCCTTCCAGTTGTGCCCTGTTTAGCTACAAAGAAGTTGAAGATATAATTCTTAGCCTTGACACCAAGAAAAGTGCAGGGACGATGGCCTTGAATCATTTTCTTGCAGCTAGGCTATACCCAGCTCACAGTCCCCATCCTCCACATCTTCAACCTCTCTATTACCACAGACACTGTTCCATCCTGCTGGAAATCTGCCCATGTTCTTCTTCTCTTCGAATCAGGAGATCCTTGTGACTTAAACAACTACCGTCCTATCTCTATCTTGCCCGTTCTCTGCAAAGTGCTGGAAAAACTTATATACAACCAACTAAAAAATCACCTTGAAGTGCACTCACTCCTAAACCTGGCCCAATCTGGCTTCATGTCAAAGCACAGTACCATCTCAACCTTGGCTAAAGTCTCTAATGACTGGATCCATGCTATGGACACCAAGAAGGTTACTGGTGCAGTCTTTCTAGACCTTAGTAAGGTCTTCAACACTGTAGACCATCACCTCCTAATCACCTGTCTTGCTCTACATAGGTACCACTCCACTTACCTTACAGTGGTTTAACACTTATCTCAAGGAAGGATACAAAAGTCAAAGCTGATGGCCTACTATCTGCCCCTTCCAATTGCCAGAGGAGTCCTCAAGGCTCCATCCTAGGACCAATCCTTTTTCCCTGTACGTCAACAACCTTGACTCCCACATAAAGAACTCTAGCATACATTTCTTTGCGGATGATATGGTTTTGTACCCATCAGGCTCGTCCTTAACTGAAGTCAGGGAAGCGTTCCAAGCTGACTTTATCCAGTTAGAAAGCAACCTTATCAATGCCAACCTTCTCTTAAATGCCAAAAAACCAAGACAATGATTTTCTCGAGACTTGCCTTGTCTGGTGCCCTACCTACCACACCTAAAAACTTCATAGTTACCTCCCTAGGAGAACCCTTGGAAGTCGTACCTAAATTTAAATATCTAGGTATGTGGATAGACAACAAGCTTTCCTTCAATGACCACATCAAGGATCTATCAAAGAGGCTTAAAACACGCTTGGGTTTCTTCTTTAGAAATAGGACCCTCTTTTCTCTCACGACCCGAAAAAGACTTGTCCAAGCAACATTCCTTCCCCTGCTTGACTACGGAGACATTATCTTTATCTCCTCCCCAACCTTGAGCCTATCTAAACTGGACGTACTCTATCACCGTGCTCTTCACTTCATGACTAACTCTGCGTACAGGACCCACCACTGTGATCTTTATGCAGCAGTTGGATGGACCTCTCTTGCCACCAGACGCCTCCTGCATGCTGGCATTTGGACACTCAAATTACTACTCCACAAACTGCCTGTCTATTTAACGTCTCTCATACACATCTCGCATAGCGCCTACTCTCTAAGGAAATCTGACCATATCCTACTAGATGTTCCCAGGACACGTACCACAGCTGGCCAAAGAGCTGTCTCATACGCCCTCTCAAACATTTGGAACCAACTACAAGCCATGCTGATGCTAACCAGCATCATATCAATTAACTTCTACAAAACACTAGCTATCTCTAAATTAAAAGACATATGTAGGTGCTACTAGGCCCCCAACACAAAGTCAACTTCCTAGGTACCAACTGGCCCTCTTCTTATTAAGCTGAAATGTGTTGCATAACTTAGGGCAAGGTTAAAGCTGGAATGTACTGCATATATAGCATAAAGACTTCTATTGTGTATACCTCTTGTATTATATATTTTTTCTTTGTTGTTCTACATTTTATATCTCCTGTCTATGTAATTGTGAACTGTATGTGTATGTGCCTCGGGACCTCCTTGTGAATGAGCATGCTCAATGGAGTCTTTCCTGCAATAAACTTGAACTTGAACTTGAAAAAGTCCCTACTTTAGCAGGCTGTAGTCCTTTTGCTAATCTCCCTTAGTGTTCCAGGTGGCCTGGTGTGATTAACAGCTCATTAAGAGATGCAATTATCTGGCAGTTCAAGAGGGGGGATCCAACAAAAGACTCAATGTGAGTCATTATCACTCAATTGTTAGGACATTCAGCTAGTGTGCATGCTGTGATCAAGGGCAGAGTGCTGTTAAGTCAGTAGCTTCCAGTTTGCTGAACTTGTCTTTGATTTGTCCCACAATATTAAAACCAGTGTGCCTCATTTCCCAACCTTTTGAGTGTCTGTATCCAACACTGCAGTGACAGAATGCTATCATGTATACACGGTCTGCCCAGCCAGGTGGTCTGTCCACTTTATACTTTCTCTGGATGCCACTGCAGACTAGGCTCTGAAGTGGCTCTGAAGTGGCCATCCATAGACCAATAGCTGCCATTACTGACTGGTGTATGGTTCACAGCTCCTCTTTATTTATTTTTTGTTGACGGGTAAGTGCACTAGACAAATTCTGCCTATTTTCAGGCATGACCCATGGGAGGGGGATACAGATGAATGCCAATTGACCATGAACCAGATTAAGCTGTTGGTGGTATTTTTAGTGAATGAAGGAAATTTGGCCAGGACACCGGGGAAATTCCCCTAATCTTTTCGATAAGTGCCATGGGATCTTTAACATCCACCTGAACTACCACCAATCCAGCAGATGGGACCTTGGTTTAACGTCTCATCTGAAAGACGGCACCTCAGAAGTGCAGCACCCCTCTCATGCTACACTACAGTGTCAGTATTGGGATATTAACCCAAGTGCCAGATGTGGGAACTGAACCCACAACCCTCTGATCTCCCGACCTCAGAGGTGAGTGTGCTACCTACTGAGCCATTGACACTGACTCTTAATGGATCACACCAGTCAATGCCATCAATGCAGTACCACCCAGCATGTCATTTCATCCTAAAAACAATGCTTTGGAGCATGTTTGGTACAAAGCAAAACCTTAGTAAAATATGTAATTTGAAAGGTTAAAATAGGCATTCCTGGTGTGCATAGATCATCCTATATAGAAAGAGAGGTAGTACAGCATCATACCTGTATACTGCTCCCCTTTGACTGATGAAAGGACACTGCTGTGAAAAATCTATTTTTGTTAGGGCAGAGCATGTTAAATCAATATTTTTGTGCCTGGTATATATATAAACAGATATGTCAAAGTTGCTTACATCCCAAGCCCCCTGTGTTTGTTTAACTCTCTCAAAGAATCCTTGAACTGCCCTGGCTCACTTCACAGTGTAATAAAACTCCAGAAGTGCAGTTCTGGTTAATCACAGGGTGGGGGATGAGTGTGTCTTTCTCTGCCTGACTCTATACATTGTCCTGCAGGTCAGGGTGGGACTGTGGTGACATGCATGATGATGTTGGCTATTGTGTGTGCAGAGCTAGAACTGCCTGATTGAACATTTGCTATTATGGTATTCACTGGTTTGGCGGGGAGGGGGTGAAGAAAGAGGAAGCAAGGAGCACATGGTAAAAAAACAATGGGGGTACACACTGTGTGTGACTGGACTGCAGTCTTTTTTTTTTTTGCTGGGGCAGAAAGCAATGTGGGAGCAGGATAAATATGCAATAATCAGAGTATTTCTTGACTTGCATTTTTCCTGTATAACTGATCAAAATTGACCATTATTATTGTGGGCTAGTGCAACCTTCTGCAGGTTAGTGCAATTTTTAATCAACTTGTCCGGCTGGCTAGTGCAAAAAAAAGTTAAGGTTGATCCCTGTACAAAAAGCTAGTGAGGCCTCACCTAGAGTACTGTGTGCAATTCTGGAGGCTGCATCTTCGTTAGGACATTGATAGGGTGGAGGCAGTACAGAGAAGGGTGATTAAGATGGTACAGGGCTTTCACCAGAAAACATGTGAGGAGAGACTAAAGGACCTCAATATGTACTCGCTGGAGGAGAGGAGAGGAGGGATCGGGGGACATGATAAAAACATTCAAGTACCTTCAGGTCATTAACAAGGTGCAGGGGGAGGACATCTTCTAATATAAGAGATGTACAAGAATGAGAGGGCATGATATGAAATTTGAAGGTGGCAGGCTGAGGGGAATGTGCAGATGTTTTTCTTCATGGAGAGGGTGATGGACCCAAGAAATAGACTGCCACAGGAGGTGGTGGGGGTGAGTACAGTGGAGGGTTTTAAACATGCATGGGACAGGCATAAGGGTACCTTAAAGGTGAGAAGGAAGGGTGAAAAGCCATTGACCAGGTTAGGTCAGAGGCCACACACTAGTGTAGGGCTTTTGGGCAGACTGGATTAGCCTGGCGGTCCTTATCTGCCGACAATTTATGTTTCTATGTGTATGCACAGGCTGCTGTAAATTATGGAAATCATCATGAAATGGCCCCCCTCCATGAAAATCACATGCATGTGGAAAAACTTGCATTTGCACAAGGGTTGCCCCTAGGGCTGGCAGAACTCAAAACATTTCTGACCCTTATTAAGTAAGAAACAGAACACAGATGGGCAGGGGAAGTTCTGATTAGTCCTGATTACTTCTGACTAGTTCTGATTATTTATATATGTTTGATTAAATGTGTTAAAATACATAAAAAGGGGGTCAAACCTGCAATATTTAACACAGAGGGCCAAAGAGAATACAATGATCCATTATTTATATGAAAAATAAAGGAAAACCACTAACAAACATGCCAGCCAGTGGCACCCTCTGGGAGCAGGGAGGGGGACAACTACATCATATGATGTAGCAAAGCAAGCAGTTGCTCCTTCAGAGTCTCCTTTTGGTGGCATACCTGCTTGGCCTTGCAAGTGCTGGGTGAGAGACAGAGAACAAAAGAGAGTGAGAGAGAGAGAGATATATATATATATATATATATATATATATATATATATAGTGAGAGAGAGAGAGAAAGGTAGATCACTCTGAGACAGCTCACTCTATTTAAAGGAAACATCCATCTAGGATTAAATTAATCAATATTGTTACCAATGGAAATTTGCTTTACATAAGCTATTGACCGAACCTGTAACACTTTAGGGCCAGAATTACAACCCATTCAGTTGCCCCTCCCTTTATAGCTGCAGGCATCCATTTTCTAAATCACAGGCACAGGAAATGACATCACATCCATGGAAACACATATAGTTGATAAATATTTTAGCCAGGAGAGGCACACTAAGCTGAAGCTTGAGGCCAGGTGTGACCTGGGAACACAAGAAAGTTAAACAACTTGCTCAGGATCATACAGTTCCTTTCCAGTACTGAAAGTGGGGATGGTGGGATTCAAACCCAGGTCACCAGGTTTGTAGCTCAGAGCCTTTCCTGTGCCTGTGATTTAGAAAATTTTTCTCTGTAAAGAGATTGCAGTCAAATATGAAGGAGTGTGAATATATTATTCAAAGAGCATTTGGCTAAGCAATCTGTTGTAATAAAAAGAGTAACTATAATATTAACATTATACTACTGTACATCGCCCCATCAATCTATCAGCATTCATATCACTTTATGACCATTCGTTCAAGGAACCCTGTAACTGTTTCCCATGAATGTTACTTTACCTTAAACTTTAGAGTTCATTCCCCCTGAATTTTGTCATATCTATAGCATTGGCCTTCACTTAGGTACTCCTGCCCTGATATGCTTCCACTCTGCTATCTCCCTTCCCCTACTGAAATCTTCTCTCTATTTTCCACCTTATCTAACACTTATGGATCTTGACAGGTTCTTGTATACTTTGTATGGTTTATATAATTTGTATAATTTAAATAAGTCCTGATGTCTTGCCATTTGACAGTCATATGTTCCTTATATTGCACATTGCCATGTACTCCTTGTAACCTTGTGTCATGGTGTTGCCGTAATCTTCGTATATGTAATCCATTTGTATGCTCTGCTTTTGTATGTAAGCCTTTTTTTTATGTTGTTAAGTACCCCCAGGTTCATCTTGAAAATGAGCTTTGCTCAATGGTGTTCACCTAGTTAAATAAAGATGTTGACTGATCGATATCTCTCAACTGTCCCTAGTTTACAGGACGCCCGTGATTTTGCCTCAAAAATTTCCTTTGTCCCTCATAAAATGTTTGCTTTTGTGACTGAACAGTGGGGATTGCAAGCACAAAATAATGTTAAACATTCAAGTTACTGACTCATTCTTCGTCAGAAAATGTGTCTTACACTATTTTCTTTTTTCTATCAGCTTTCTAAGTGAATACTATCAATTTTTAAGATGTGTCCCTGATTTTGGGTCTTTGTCCCTTATCTTTTTTAAGCCTTGTCCCTGATTTATGAGATAAGAGGTTGAGAGGTATGCTGTACAAGTGGTAAAATAATATTTTAAGCAGTTGCTGACAAGTAGTAATAGTAGTAAGCATCCGGATCAGTTTAGTTCCAACAAAGTTTGGGACATGAAATGCAGTTGGTATATGGACTCTCTAGACCCACTGATTATCTATATCTATCTAGCTATATATATATATATATAGATATGTGTGTCGTGGCCAAAAATATTGGCGCCCTTGCACTTTTTTCAAATAACTCACAATTTCCTCTAAACATAAGTTGAAATTAACAACAGTATTTGGTCTCCACAATTCATTCTCTGTTAATATTACAGAACCTTTGTTTTTGATTCAGAATTTAATACTGTATATCCTTTTAAATCAGAAAATGAAAAGAAATAGCATTGACAAAATTATTGACACCCTAGACTTAATATTTGGTAGCACAGTCTTTGGTCAAAATAACTGCAATCAACCACTTCCTATAGCCATGGATGAGCTTTCTGCACCTCTCTACTGGCAGTTTGGCCCACTCTTCTTGTGCAAACTGCTTCAGTTCTCCCAGATTTGAAGGGTGCCTTCTCCCAACTGCTGTTTTCAGATCTCTCACAGGTTTTCAATGGATTTAGATCTGGACTCATTGCTGGCCACTTCAGAACAGTCCAGCGTCTTGTCTTGAACCATTCCTGGGTGCTTTTTAAAAGTGTGTTTGGGGTAGTGTCCTGCTGGAAGACCCATGACCTTCAATGGAGACCCAGCTTTCTGACACTGGGTTCAACATTGCACTCCAAAATGGCCTGGTAATCTTCAGATTTCATGATGCCATGCACATGTTCAAGGCACCCAGTGCCAGAGGCAGCACAGCAACCCCAAACATCACTGAACCTCCTCCATGTTTGACTGTAGGAAGGTGTTCTTCTCTTGAAGGCTTCATTTTGTTTCTGTAAACATATAGATGATGTGCTTTACCAAAAGCTCTAATTTGGTCTCATCTGTCCACAGGACATTCTCCCAGAAGGATTTTGGCTTGTTCAGGTGTGTTTGGCAAACTCAGTCAGGCTTTCTTATGTCTCTCTCTCAGCAGTGGGGTTCTCCTGGACCTCCTACCATATAACCCCCTTTCACTGAGTTGGTGACAGATGGTGCGAGTTGAAACTGTCATACCTGTGTCTGAAGGTCAGCTTGAATCTGTTTGGCAGTTGATAGAGGTGCTTTCTCCACCATTCAAACAATCCTGCACTGCAATCTTCGATCAAGTTTTCTCTTGTAGCCACATCCAGGGAGGTTGGTTACAGTGCCATGGGCTTTAAACTTCCTGATAACATTATGTATGGTGGAAGCAGGAACATCAAGGTCTCTGGAGATTGATTTGTAGCCTTGAGATTGTCCATGCTTGGCTACAATCTTCTGTCTGACCCCCTCAGACAATTCTCTGGCTTTATTTCTTTTCTCCATGCTCATTGAGGTACACACAGTGACACAAAACAGGAGAATGAGTCCTTTTCTCTATTCAAACTGGTTGAATGCGTGATTTTTATATTGCAGGCACCTGCAGCTCACCACAGGTGAGTTCAATTCAAAGTGAAGGAGAATCACCTGCTTGAAATCTAATTATTTCTAACTACTTCTAAAAGGTGCCAATAATTTTGTCCGGCCATTTAAGGATTTCTGTGTGGAATAAGCTAAGACTTAGTAATATTTTCTGCTTTTTGTGTTTTATTCCACTGCAAACCAAAGAAATACATATGTGGATACCAAAATATTTTTAATTTCAACAATTTTCTGGAAGGAATGGTGCATTATTAGAAAAAACTGCAAGGCGTAATATTATTACGACTGTATAATATATACATATATATATATTATATATATATATATATACACACATATATATATATATATATATATATATAATATACAGTATATATATAGAAATTTTTTTTTTGGTGCTCACTGTGTTCATTCAAGTAATTCCGGCCTCACCTGACCTGACTTGATGCCACTATCATATCATGTATTAAGTAGACCCTAGTCACAAAAAATGGTTACCACAGGCATAATGGGAGAAGCTGTTTTGAGGAGAGGACCTCAGAGTCAGTATGTTTATAATCATTCAGGTATGATATTTGAAACTAAAGTGAGAAATGTTGACTTTCAGATATGTCAAGCACTCGGTGTTTTCTGGTGACAAACAGGATCTTATGTCAGTAATAATGTTATTAGCTGAACTAAACAATCATTCTGAAAAAATACTAGTTGGAGGGCAATTCATGTACTTAATAGCAATTTGTATCTCCATTTATTTAGTAGTCTTTTTTTTTGCAATTGTGGCCCTCCCAACCACAATGCTCACTATCCTGTCACCCTCTTTCTCTCTCTCTCTCTTTCTCTCTGTCTTGCTCTCTCTCTCTCTCTCTCTTGCTCTCCTTCTCTCTCTCTCTCTCTCCTAGTTCTTCCTCTTAGCAGCCAGACAGAATCCCTTATTATGTTGTTGTATTTATTTAATTTAGAGGTGGTTTCCATTTCTTTAGCAGGCCAGTCCTCCTGCTGATTCTCCATTCTCTCTCTGACTCTTCATTTTTCATCTTGTTCTGCCCTGTGACAGGGTTGAATAAGACCCTGTCCCAATGGTTATGCAGAAAGCAAGGATCGTTTCTGTCCTCTCTTTTTCTGACTTTTGTCTGTCTGTGCAAATTTTAATGTGTTCCCACCCCACTATCTCTCCACCTTTGTTTCTTGCTGTCTCAACCTTGCTTACATATGGTTATAAAAATATGTGTGAATATTTATGTCAAAATGGGTTCCCTGGTTTCAAATTTATGTATTAGATAGAAAACTGTAGCAGAATGTTTATCCTTTTGACCTCAGACTTCTGCAAACTGTCAGCAGGGGGCCAGCTTGGCTCACAATGTGCTTTTTTGCAGGAAGGAAACTAACAAATTCTATACAAGCAAGAGGCAACTTGTCTCCAATGGGAGGGAGCAATTAACCTGCTTAAAAAGCTCTTACTTCTCACCTTATATTACTTGGTATTTCCCCCAACAGTGCCACACTGTTTGACACCTCTTCCCTGTAGTTTGGAATGTACTCACTGCCATTATTATTTTTTTTATTTAAAAGTTGGTAACCAGGAAAGGCACCACTGAGGTGAGGCTCATTTCCAGGTGCGACCTGGGGAGAGGGTTACATAGGGATATACAGAAATAAAACAAAATGTACACAAGGATCATGGTTACAAGACCCAAAAAACAAAGCATAACAAGCAAGTACAGTAATGGGAGAACATAAAGTCACAATTTGAGAAAACATAATCAAAAAGAAAACTACAGCATCAAAAACTAGCTTTGGAGTGTCCTGATTGTAACAGTAAAGAGAGAGGAAGAAAATTGCACTACTAGGTACTGACAACTTGAGGGAGGACACTCAGTTTGTGAGGGATATAGGGAGGACTGTGAGCATTGAGGAGTGGGGAGAAGTCCGAGGAGTCTTTTGGGGAAGAAAAAGGAGGGGGATAGGTGAAGTTCAGAGGGGAGTTGATTCCAGAGAAGTGGGAAATGATAGGAGAAGGTGGACTGGCCAGCAGTAGAATGGGGCAAGGGATAGAAAAGATGCATAAGTCTCTGTGCTGGAGGGAGTAGTTTGAGGTGGCTGCTTGAGAAAGGCAGGCAGAGAGGTATGTCGGGAGGGTTTCAAACCAGAATTTAGCAACAACAGAGGAACAATGAACCATTCTCCTATGTGATAAAGATGCTAGAGAGAGAGTGCAGTAAAGAAGACAGTGGTGTGTTAAGGGAGGGGAGGCTTAGCAAAATGGCAGAAAGAGTTTAGGAGTGTGTCAAGTCTCAAGAGGTTGGTAACTGGGGCAGTGCCATAGATCACACTGGCATAATCAATGACAGGAAGAATCATTTTGGTTACCTATTTGCAACAGGAGGGGAGAGGTGGACTGTCATTGTGATGGTATAGGACTGCTAGCTTGGGATACAGTTTGGTACAGATGGCATCAATGTGTGCGGAGAAGTCCAGGTGACTATCCAGCCAGACTCCTAAATATTTACAAACTGGAACATTTTCAAGGGTGGAAATGTCCACAGTAATGAAGGTAGGCAGGGACTGTAGGGTGATCAGTTTATGTCTAGACCTAAAAGTCATAGCCAGTGTTTTTGGAGAGTTTAGTTTCAGATGGTTAGCCTGAAAGCAAGACTGCACTCTGTCAAAGTCTTGCTGGATGGGGGATTGAATGCTGTCAGAGGAGGGTCCAAATAAGAAGATAATAGTATTGTCAGTGTACATGTGCATATTTGAAAAGTTGCAAACTGAGGGAAGGTCATTAATAAAAAGGGAGAAAAGGATGGTGCCAGGCATGGAGCCTTGAGGGACTCCAGTAAAGATAGGGAGAGGGGAGGAAGGCATTGCCTATTTGTACTGATTTCTGCCTACTGTATAGATAAGACCAGAACTAATTGACAGCAGATTCTGTGAATCCAACAGATTGAAGTTTATGTAGCAGAAGAGCATGGAAGACAGAGTCAAAGGCCTTTTCCAGGTCTATGAAAATGGCTGCTGTGAAGTGTCTCAGGTCCATAGCTGAGAAATTGCAGTCAGTGACCTGCAAGAGGAAGGAGACGGTCGAATGGTATTTCCTTAAACCTGACTGCATGGGTGAGAGAATGTTGTTCGTAGCTAGGTACTCTGTCAGCCTGGAGTTTATGAGTGATTCCTGAAGTTTGGTGAGAGAGGAGAGGAGAGAGATGGGCCAGTAATTCCCAAGGGAAGAAGGGTCTCCACCCTTGTGAAGTGGTAACACCTTTACAGATTTCCAGGCCTTGGGATGGTGGAGGTAGAGAGGGAGAGGTTGAGAAAAAGGGTAAGAGGTGTGGTTATAGTTGGTGCTGAAATGTGAAAAAGCCTGGGATGGAGACTGTCAGAGCTGGTTTTGGTGGGGTTGAGGGTGAAGGTGGCCTTGACGACTTCCGGGGGAAAGGGGGAAGAGGAACTTGGCAGGGGGGTCAGGTGCATCTGAGGGTGTCGAAGGGGAGGGGGTGGGAGAGTGGTTAATGGGGAGAGCATAAGTTACAAAAAATTTATTGAAGGTCTCAGCTACTGTGGCAGGATCAGAGACTGGGGAACCATCAGTTTTGAGGACAGGGAGGCATGTTGATTGGGGGTCAAGTAGAGAATGCAGTACCTTCTAAAATGAAGTAGGAGTATTATGACCTTGCTGGAGGTGGCATCTGAAATAGTTAGCCTTGGAGAGGTGGATGGCCTTGGTTCAGTTGTTTCTAATGATTTTGTAAGCTTGGAGGTCTGCTGGGTTAAGGACTCTTTGTAGAGACACCATACTTTGTCTCTGGCTCTGCAGTTGGCCAGCAGGTCTACAGCAATCCAGGGATGATGGTGGCATTTAACTCTGGCTTTTATTCGAGGGGCATATTGATTCCAGATGTGAAAGCGTAGGCTGGAGAAGATAGATAGGGCAGCGTCAATGTCATGGACTAAAAGTAGAGGTTGTCAATCAGCCTCAGCAAGATCTTGTTGCAGGGCAGCTATGTCAACAGTGCTTAGGGGATGGGACCATATGTATTTAGGGACAGCATGGGGGAAGTGAATCTTTTGTATACAATAATGATGCAGTGATCACTGATGGCATCTGGTGGAATGCCTGCTGCAGTGATATGGTGGGGGTGGGAGGATAACACCCAGTCAAGCAGGGAGTGGTTTGGAGACTGGGTGTTGATGCAGGTGGGTTTATGGATTAGTTGGGTAAGGCTGAGAGTCTCGATTCTGAGGAGAGTGGGCTTGGAGGAGGGAGAGAGCCAGTCTAGGTTGAAGTCACCTAGAAGCAGGAGCTCTCCATTGGCTGCATGAGAGGAGATTGGGGAGATAATGGAGACTAGGGAGTCAGGTGACATTTTAAGTGGTGCATAGTGTGCACCAATGTAGAGTGGAGCTGAGGAGGGGAGGGATAATAGGGCAATGATAAGTTCATGGGAGGAAGTGCAGGATTCTTTGAAAGTAATGAAGCAGGAAAGCGACTGTCTGATGTATAAAGCTATGCCTCTGCCACACTTTCCCTGGTCTTGTGGGAATAAGTTGAAATCAGGAATGGAGAGAGCAGAGACAGGAATTCTGGCTGAGAGCCACGTTTCAGTAACAGAGAATATCAGGTGGGTGTAGGGTGATCCAAACTTTAGGAGCGTCCAATTTGGGAAGGAGGCTGTGAGCAATAAGGTGGAAAGTGCAAAGGTCCTCTGGCAAGGGAAAAGAGCTCAGTGTAGTGCCAGAGTGGGTTTGTACTAAGCCAGAGGGGATTGGGGGGGCCCGGGTTAGGCTGGACATCACCAGAGAGAAGCAGCAGGTGTAGAAAAAGGGATAGGTGTGAAGGGTACTTGCACCTTCTGGTGTTATGAGAGGAGGATGGAGAGGATGGAGATGTGCATCGAAGCAAGGCCTTGATGTTGAGGATGCAAGAGTGGAGCAGTGCAGGGTGGATGTATAGTACAGAGGAGGGGTGGAAGGGTGGATTGGGGAGGTGGAGAAGAAATAAGCCAGGATGAACAGAGGGATAGGGAGGGGGTAGAGACTGTAGCCAGAGGGGGGTGGAAGTGGAGATGTGGTAATAGGCAGATGGGAGGACAACAGGATGTGGAGGATTGAGAGGGAGGTGAGATTAAGGGGGACAGTGAGGGAGCAGAAGTGAGGAAGAAGGGAAGGAAATAAAGTGCAAGAAAGGAGGGTACAGACATGGTAAGGGTTGAAAGGGAGAAAGATAAAACAAAAGAGGAATAAAAAACTATGAAAGTTAGAAATATGATAGAGGCTGTGTTGAAATTAGAAAGGGAAATAGCTAAGATAAGGGCAAAAACTAACTGTTGTCTTGGACTAACTATTAGTGGAAATAAATTGTCACCTTTCCTATACTGCCCCAGTACAGAGGTTTGGCAAGGAAAGGAAACCAAAAGATATGTTATTACCACCTATCGGCCTCTGGGTATAAGGAGCCAATGGGAAAATGGAAAGATAGAAAATGGCACGCCTTTTGCCTGTCCCTATACAAGAAAGTGCAGCAAAGAGTGGATGTGGTGGGGGCAGGTGGGGAGATGCGGCACAGCAGCGTCGGGAAGCTCTTTCTTAGAAGCATTGTAAATTAAGTAAATTAAATAAGATAGAAGTTGTGACTGCAGCAAATTAATTGTAAAACAAACAGCAACTGCAGCAGATCTATCATGCAGCTAACTTAAGCTTCAAAACAAGAACTGACATGAATGAGCGAAGTGGGAGTTGAGTGGCTGCTAAAAAGCTACTCAGAGGCTATTGAACTGCAGGAACCTTACTTGCAGTGGCTTCCTGTGGCAGAGAGCTTGGGAGGGGAGCAGAGCGGGAGTGGACTGGCTGCTAGAAAAGCCAGTCAAGGGCTATTAAACTGCAGGACCCTCACTTGTGGTGGCTTCCTGTGGCAGAGAGCTTGAGAGGGGAGTGGAGGGGGAGCAGAGTGGCTGCTAGAAAAGCCAGCCAAGGGCTATTGAACTGCAGGAGCCTTACTTGCGGCAGCTTCCTGTGGCAGAGAGCTTGGGAGGGGAGTGAAGCAGCAGCGGAACGGCTGCTAGAAAAGCCAGACAGGGGCTATTGAACTGCAGAAGCATTACTTATGGTGGCTTCCTGCAGCAGAGAGCTTGGGAGAGGAGTGTAGTGGGAGCAGAATGACTGCTAGAAAAGCCAGTGGATGTAGTTTTATTTATTTTTAATTTCCAAAAATAACCTCCCCCCTCCACCTTTCCTAAAAAAAACATCTACTGTGATTTCGTACCATTATAAAACTAAATCTCGTTAATACATATGACAACATTGTTCCTGAGAAATATATGGTGGGGATAATTTGTAAGGAGTTTTTAGTTTAGATTGTTGCACTGAACTTCCTCGTATAAATTTATAAGCAGTTTTGCAAAATTCAAACTGACTTTTTACTACATTCTTGTAGAAGGCTTTTAAAAGGAAATATTTAAATTAACAATATTAATTTGATGTTCAACTAGCTTATTAAATGTGAAAGATGAATTTTTTCTGTCTCTCTAATGGAACCGATATAACATGGCTTTTGTATTTTTCCCTGGATGCAGTCTATATTTTGTTAAAAGTTTCCATTTGAACCTGAAGTGCTGATTGAAACCCCATGGCAATATGATGAACTGAATTATGGCATGCAAGGCATACTTGTTGAGAAACTAAAGCTGAATGATTTACTTCATCTGCTGAAATAAAATCACCAATTAAAGAAACAGTACTTAAAATCCACTTTAACATCCAAAAAGTGGACTGTTATCGACAAGCTGCCTCCAATACAGTTTTAATGTTTTACTCCATATCAATAATTACTGGGCTAGGAACAAATGAACCTTTGCCTATCATGAGCTTTTCTTATGAGAAGTACAGAATATAAAATGGAGTTTTTAAGTCAGCGCTTAAAAAGCCATATGGGGGATATGTGTATAGAATTTGTGTATAATTTATATATTTTAGTTAGATAGGTAACACAGTGTATTAGATAATTGAGATTGGTTATTGACTCACTGAGTGTTGAAATTTGCACTAGTTTTTTTGCAACTGGTTGTAACTTTTTATATTGAATGCACTATATATATGGGTGGTATGACACTAAAGATTTTGCTCTTGATAAAGCCCCTGTGAAAGGGGCAAGATGCCGTTGAGCTATTTTTTAGGGGTGGCTCTATAACTGTTTAGATTCATTGTTTTAAAGTGTGCTCAAAATAAAAAATTGCAAAGTACACTTTATTTTTTGCTACTTTGGGGGAAGGTTGCAAGGTTCTTTTTCATGCAACAGTAAATACTTTTTAACATTACTCAAGTGCAACCAGTGGGAGACCACTTTCTGTCTCTACTAATTTCAGTAGCAGCCGCAGACATTGCCAGATATTTCCCAAAATTTATGTGATATTTTCAGAAATATCTCCTGCTTTCTGCATTTCCACAGTAGGGGCAGCAGAAAGAAACTCTTCAGAAATTTCGCAAAATATCTGGAAATAGCTGCCAATGTCTCTGGCTACTACTGTAACTGAACAGAACTGAGATGCTGTGGTGTATCAGCAGAATCCAAGAAAATGGCACCAAGATTTAAAATTTCAGGCTATAGATCTCTTGAATACAACTGAGCTGTGTACCTTACTTGCAGTGGCTTCCTGTGGCAGAGAGCTTTGGAGGGGAGAGGAGCGGGAGTAGAGTGACTGCTAGAAAAGCCAGTCAGGGGCTATTGAACTGCAGGAGCCTTACTTGCAGTGGCTTCCTGTGGCAAAGACCTTGGGAGGGGGGTGGAGAAGGAGCGAAGCGGCTGCTAGAAAAGCCAGACAGGGGCTTGTGAACTGCAGGAGCCTTACATACAGTGGCTTCCTGCAGCAGAGAGCTTGGGAGGGAAATATATTGTATATATCTCATGTAGCCAACATATTTACAGTGGTGATCATGCAAAAGTATACCGGAAGTGTGATATACCACTACCGCACTAACGTGGTACCCATTGAATAACATGTATACAGCTACCACGTAATGATGCACAGTGCACAGTAATGGTACATTTTTGTGTGATCACCACTAAATGCATTCAGTTTAAACCCCAATGTTCTATGATTATACATTGCATCATGCCTACTTATTGTTACCTGCTGTTGACAAGGAACCTTTGTAAGCGAGCTACTCTGGCTCAAAGGTGTTGTCGGATTGTACAATTAAATAAATAAATAAATTTAAAAGAAAACCATATAAAATGAGAGAGAGAGAGAGAGAGATGGATAGTTTAGTTTTTATTTGGGGTTTTGTTTTGAATTCAGAAAGTGGACTCTGTTTGGACTACCTATTTGTGAATTTTACAACTTCTCCTGGTCTGCATATTTCCGGACCTAGCCTCGATAACAAATGGTTGTAAAAGTGGGATTAATGCCCTTCATACTCTAAGCCAAGAGTTTTGTGTATGGATACTAGACCTGCTACCAAGGAAGCATAGCAGAAAGGTATGGATTCTGCAACATCAAGACCAAGAGTGATTACCAGAAGGACGGCAGCCAAGCCACTGTAGAACAGACAGAAGCCCAAGCTGAGACTGTACAGCCAGCACCAGAGATAGAAAAAGAAGAACAGACAGTGTCAGAACCTGAAAGCTAGACTGCCATTATCAAATGGTGGGCTATACAAGCAAGAGACGTCTTGGCTTCAACAGGAGGTAGCAATTAACCTGCTTAAAAAAACTTATAAAAGAGGAGAGAGGGCTGGATAGTTTAGTTTTTATTGTGAGGGTTTATTTTAAAGATCATGTGCAACGGTTTTTACATATTTTTTTATAAAAGCTTGAAAAGCTGAAATTCAGGTCCCTGTGTCATGATTAGTGTTTCCTGAAAATTTCATGCTGTTTGGTTTTTTGGTTTTCTTTAAATCAGCATTTGTTAGCTTGTTCTACAGTGGCTGAAAACAGTGGAGTTATTTCTGCCCTTTCAGTCAAACTTGAAGTGTGATGACATCATTTTGGAGTAGCTTGCTGTTTCAGATTCCCAATCAGAGCAGTAATTTGCAGAGTTAATGGTTTGCTGAGCTCTCCCAAGTTTTCTACAAACCCAGTCTCTGGCTTGTGTTTAGATAGATCAGCTTAAAATATATCATTACCTTCTCACAAAAAGCTGATCATTTTAATTTCAATGCTGAATTGAAGTAGTGGTGATCTTTCTCTGTGAGAAATCAGCTTGTCTGTATCATAGCTCTTAGTTTTTTCTAATCAAAACTCAGATTTGTTTTTCTAACTATATAACACAAGGCTATTAAATGAATATAAAATAAATCTAAATTTTGTTCATTCACAGAAAGTTTGTCTTTGATATAACCTTCATAAATACATTCATGTAAGAACATTTATTCATGTCAGATTGACAAACAGTACATGTGCTTGAAATACTGTAGCAGAGTGTGACAGGCACCTGTCAGAACTCACAAATTTCAGTTCTTTGGTGGTTTCTGTGTGAAAATACATCACGTTAGGTATAACTAGAAACACTATGTAGCATTTTGATGCACCGTGTCTCTGCCCCACAGTTGAGGCAGCTGCAGTCTACTGCCACCTGTTTCTGCCCCCACAAGTCCCTCCTGCCTTCTGCTCCACATTTGAGGCTGCTTTGAGGTGTAGCAAAGGATCTGACTCTGGTGGTGGGGGGACAGCAGGGTGCAACTGCTTCAACTGTGGAGGCATGCAACAGGGTGCAGCAAATGTTCAGAATCTTACGGCAAGTGACAGCATGATGCAGCAGCCCAAACCGCAAAGGCATTGGGCTCCAGAGCACAACAGGCCATAGCAACCCTAACTGTGTAGAAAGGAGTAGGGTGCAGCAGCCCTGTCTGGTGATGGGGGATAGAGGACAGCATGGTGCAGAAGCCTCAACTGTAGTGTAGAACACAGGGGGCATCATGGTACAGCAGCCCTGACTGTGAGATGGGGCACAGGTGGTGCAGCAGCTCTGCCCATTTGAGGCAACGGAAGTGAATAGCAGGTGTAGCAACCCCCCCAGTGGCTAGGGCAACATGGTAAAGCAGCCCCAGCTGTGGAGGCAGGGAACCTGGCACTCTAGGGCTTAGCATAGCACAGCAGCCCTGACTGTGTAGACATGAACAGGGCAACAGGTGCAGCATCCCTAACTGTGAGGGTGGGGGTGGGGGAGAGGGCAGCAGGGTGCAACAACCCCAATTGTTTGGGCAGGGGGGTGGCAGGGTGCAGTAGCCCTTATTCATTAGGCAGAGGATGGAGGCAGCAGGGTGCACAATCCCTGACTGTGTGGGAGGAGACAGTGGGCACCAGAGTGCAGCAGCCTCAAATGTGGATCAGAAGGCAGGGGGCTTGTGGGGCAGGAGACAGGTGGCAGTAGACTGAAGCTGCCTCAACTGTGGGGCACACACATGGTGCATTGGGATTCCATATAGTGTTTCTAGTTATACACATACAGGATGTATTTTCACACAGAAATGACCAAAGAAATGAAATCTGTGAGTTCTGATAGTACATGTGCTTGAAATACTGTAGCAGAGTGTGACAAGCACCTGTTTGTTAATCTGACATAAAAAAAATGTTCTTACATGATTGTATTTATGAAGGCTACATCAAAGACAAACTTTCTGTGAATGAACACAATTTAGATTTGTTTTATATTCATTAAACAGCCCTGTGTTATATAGTTAGAAAAAAAAATTGAGGTTTGATTAGAAAGAACAGAGCTGTGATACAGACATGCTGACTTCTCACAGAAAAAGATTTCCAGTACTTTAATTTAGTATTGAAACTGAAATTATCAGCTTTTTAAAGGAAGAGAAATATATATTTTAAGCAGCTCTATCTAAACACAAACCAGAGACTGGATTTGTAAGAAACCTGGAGAGCTCAGCAAACCATAAACTCTACAGAGTGCTGCTCTGATTGGGAATCTGAAACAGCAAGCTACTCCAAAATGATGTCATCGCACTCTAAGCTTGACTGAGAGGACAAAAATAACTCCACTGTTTTCAGCCACTGTAGATCATATTAACACATGCTGATTTAAAGAAAACCCCAAAACCAAACAGCATAAAATTTTCAGGAAACACTAATCATGACACAAGGACTTGAACTGCAACTTTTTAAGCTTTATTAAAAATACGTAAAAACCATTGCACATTATCTTTAAGCTCAGAAAGTGGACTCTGTTTGGATTGCTTATGTCTGAAACTATTTTGTATTTTTGTATTTTTATTCTATTGTTTTTGAGAATAATAAAACATTACTTGCAAATTTTATAACTGCTGCTGGTTTTCCTATGCTTCCTGACCTGTGCTTCAATGACTTTCCTGCACTGCCACTCATGATCTCCATCTGTCTGTGACCGTTGCACACTACCACAGTATTTATTCAGCTGAGCAGTGTCACATGACCTGTTCTGTCTGCCAGTGACTTCTATTGGTTGGCTGCCACTGGTGTGCCAATGGTCCATTGTGTTAACCAGTCCTTTCTCCCCACATTGCACAATCCCCCTCCTCCCTCCTACCAAAGGAACCAGACACTCACTGCATCGCTTTTCCCCATGTTGCCCAGTCCCCACCACTCACAAGGCACTAGATTCTCACTGCTTCCATTCTTCTCATGTCATCCAGTCACCTCCTCCCCATCAGTCACTGCATCCCTTCTCCCCCATTGCCCATGCTGACCAGACTGCCATGAGCTCCAGTAGCCTTACCCTTGGATTCAGGAACTGACTCAGTCACCCAAGTCCATATTTATCTGAGTCCATAGGTTAGTGCTGGGTCCAGGTGGAGGGGCTTCTGATTTGAAAAAGAACAGACCATTCAGCTCTCATAGTCCCCCTTGTGCGCTGTTTCTGCCGCCCATGTGTATTTTTTTAAGACCTTTGAAAATCCAGCCCCTAATGACCAATTCTTATGGGAAAAAAGCTAATATAACTTTTGGAAACAATTAGTTTAATAAGCCTAAATGGTTGATTGAGAGGAGATATTCTGGCCCAGTAAATGTTTTTCTTAGCTAACAGTTGGAGTACTATTGATTATGTAATTTGCCATGTCTGGGACTATATACAATATTCATTATTACAAGTTATGTTTAGAGTAGAAAACATATTACTTCAATCTGCTTTTTGAAAACTATTTTACAGATTATAATGACAATGAATCCTCCATACTGTCTGTTTAACAACCACCAATAAGAATTGGTAATGACTAAATGAGATAATATCTTTGCTGAGCAATTAAAGGAGAGTCTCCATTCACCTGAGGTATTTTAAGTCACACTGAGCTAATGCTCATTTCCAGGGGCAACTGGGGAGTACAGAGAGGTTACGTGACTTGCTCAGGGTTGCACAGTAAGCAAGTGGAGGTAGTGGAAATCAAACCCAAGTCTGCTGGATGTACTTTGCTTGCTTGTTTGCAACTCATTGCTCTAACCTCAAGGTTACACTGCCAGCCTATACATAGTCTTATATTTATTCAAAAGATTGGAGGGAGAAATAAGGGCACATCAAATGTTAGTGTAAGTGGACAATATTAATGATAGTGTTTTACCATCTTTGTATAAACACAGAAAAAATATATTTTCTTGATTTAACAAGATTGCAAGTATTACAAAAAAACACAACTTTTTAAACTAACCAAATACATATAGAAGAATCCATACATAGAACTTTTTATTTTTATTTTTATTGAGTAATGCAAGCTCATTACAGCAGTTGGTATATACCAGTATATCAATAGTAAATAAATCAGAAACATCAAGCTGTACCATCTTAGTAGAAATTGTTACCATTCCTAGATGACAATATAGCTTCTACCTTCCCATACTACCATACTGTACACATTTTGAAGTGAAAATGGAGGGCATAATGACAGAGGAGTTCATGCAAATTCCCTTCCATAACAGAATAAAATTTCACAGAACAAATTCCTTATCCTGTTGTATAATATATAATACCCAGGGTTGCCATTTAATTTGGAACCTAGACTGTGTACCTTTGAGGTAGGCAGTTAGGAGGCTAGAATCAGAATTTTCGAGCACCTGAGGGCAATACATCAAGTAAAACATCAAGCAAAACCTGACATTGCTGTGGGCCAACATTTCAGAGATGTTCAGAAGAGGATATGTTATCATTTAAATATGTTATTTTTATAGGATACAGCTTCTGGCAAGGTGGTAATTAGGGAGAAAACTTAAAAATTGGAAACACATTGATTTATGTATTAAATTCATTGATCCGTGGGGTTTGAACAATGAAATTGATTATACTGTATTTTGTAAAAAGGGGTGAGTTTTTATGTATATTGTGATTGTGAATATATGTGTTTGTATATGTGTATGTATATATATATATATATATATATAGTAAGGGTTGAGTACCCCATTTAAGGTTAAAGTGTGAAATTTGGCAGTTTGATAACTTTGCCACCGTATAATGAATTTGCCTGAAATTTGGCATGCACGGTTGCAGAGCTAAATAGCACCATAGAATGTCATAGTTGCATCTTCCAAACCCCAGGTACATGCGGTCGGGGTCCCCAATATGCCTTTCCAAGATTTTGTGAAAAAATATTAAACGGTTCAAAAGTTATTCAAAATACAATTTTCCCATTATAATTAATGGGAAACGTTAACAAAAAGTTTGACAGTGTCGCAAATGCAGTTTTTAATATAGCAAATTACCCCTGTAGTGTTGCAAATCCACCATTTTGTTTTCAGTTGGTGGCCACAGAAATGCTTGGCATTTAAAATTGGGACCCTCTAGGGACACAATTCTTTTTGTGCTCACCTAGTCGAGCCCTGAGGATGGTAGCCATGTCTTTTTTTTGGGGGGGGTTAAAGGCCCCAGAAATATGTTTTAAAAATTTTTGTAAACTGTAGTGTTGCAAAGTAATGTTGCACATTCAACACTTTTGTGCTTTTTTTTTTTTGCAAAGTGTCACAAATCACGACACTACTTTGAGACACTATGGCCAAAATATTAGGAAATATTTGCCACCCTATGGCAAAAGAACAGTTTGGCCTTTTGGGCTGAAATTTGGTGGAAAGAAAGCCAATAACCCAAAGATGTGCCTTTTGGTGGTTTGGTGACAAAATATTAGTGGGCTGTAAAGTTATGGTACTCCGTAACTGATGATTTTTCCCATAAACTAACATTACGGCGCCCACGGCACCTTTTCGGGCTCAGATCTCGAAACATTTTGAGATAAGGACTTTCATCAGAAGAATGCTTAGCCCCAAAAAACTAGCCAGGAAAGTAATAAATTATATGAACAAATTTTTTCACGCTGGTTCCAGAAAATGTAAGCAATTAGATGTGTCGGCCCAGGCTGTGGAGAAGAAAGGAAGTTCACACCCCACGCGTCTGCATTGTCCTGGGCCTGTGGATTCTCATTGTCGAAACCTCTGTTCTGTCTGTTGGGTTTGTAGCCTTGTTTGGGGTTGAAGTTACACGGTCTCGGTTTGAATAGAATTGTGATTTTTGGTTGAAGTTCGGCTTGAACCAATGCGCCTATCTTATCCTTGGTACCTGGGGCCTCTTTTTTCTCTGTGAGAATAGGGACGAAATCTGTTGTTCCGAAGGAGGGCAGCGTGATCTGCCCCTTGGTTGTCCTTATCTTCTCCCTTCTTTACTGCGAATTCTTCAATACCTGGTCCGAAAACCCTGTCCCCTGAGAACTGGAGCTTCATTAGTCAGGCTTTTGATTCTTGGCCGTGTTCCACAGTTTGAGCCAGATTAATCTCCTGGCTCTGTTTACTGAAGCTGCCGATCTTGATGCCATTTTAAAGGTGTCAATAGTGGCATCTGCCACGTACTTAATGGCTTGGATAGCGTAATCCATGGTAGATCCATGTGCGCTCGATTCCGAAATGTCTGAGCGAACTGCTTCCAGCCATCTAAGGACCGCTCTGGAGGAATAAGTGGCTGCCAAGGAAGCTCGCATGTTCATGGCCAGCATGTCATGAACTTTCCGGACTATATCATCCACCTTCCTGTCCATGGGGTCTCTCAAGGCAGAAGCTGATTCAGAAGGGAGTACCGTCTTGTTGCTCAGGGCAGAGACCTCGGAGTCGACTTTTGGGGCGGAAGCCCAAGACTTCTCTTTCTCCTGTGCTAGCGGATATCTTTTCTCAAAAGTCCCCTTTTCCCTTGTCTTTATTGGGTCTGGAGCCTCCCATTCCCTAGCCAGGATACTATCCAGGGCTGGGCAAAAGGGAAAGAAGGTGGTGGAGCGTTTCCTGTCCCACACTAAGAGGTCCAGTCTATTCTCTGGCCCTGTATCGGTTCTGTTGATCTCGTAGTGTTTCAGCACTCCCTGATGATCTCATGGATGGAGTTGAAGGGAAGCAGCCTGGCGGCCATGTCTTCTTCGGGCTCCTCCTCTTCTGGCTCCTCGTCCCCCGAGTATGGAGACTCGGATCCATCCTCTGTGGTTGGAAATGGGGGACCCCTATGACGTTTTGGTGGAGGGGGTTTCTCAGGAGACCTGGGTCATTTGTCTGCTCCCAAGGCATCCATTTTGTCCAAAAGCTTTTGGAACAGCTGGACTACCACACTCTGAAAAGATGTGGAAGTGCTGTCCTGTAATATGTCCTCCTCTGTGGACCCCAAATTTGGATTGAAGGTAACTGGGTCTGCGTCGACCATGCATAGGGAACACAGGTCTCCCTGGTCGGAGGTTAAAAGAATGTGGGGACATTTCCTGCAAATCCTTCTTGAAGACATGTTATCTTCTCTGAAAACACAATGTGATAGGGAGGAGATATAACGGATGGTCAGCATCGTAATGAAAACATTATTTTATAAAAACTGTTTAAATACGGTGCCTTTAGAATCTAGAAGCCTGGAGCCTAAATTGGTTCAGCTTTTGAAATTTGGCTAGGTAAAGGATTGGTACAAAAACTGCTGCCCTGTGGAAATGAGCAGGGCTAGAGTTACTGGTTCCAACACAGACTGTCTGTCTGCAACCATCACAAAACTTTTAGCTGCTCAAAGAGACCATTTTTGATGAATTAGGACATTTCCTTTTAATTCGACACAAAAAACATTGCCCCTTTAAATTTTTTCTGACCTCTGCTTTGAGGTCTGCATTGCCCCTTTAAATAATGAATGCCTCGCCGCCATTTTTGGTGGAGGGGAAAGGTACAGGCGCCCGCCATCTTAGCCTAGGGAAAACACAAGAGTGGTGATAAGGCCGTTGTCTCTCACGAGAGCAAGGGCCTCGAGACCAGGGAAGAGAGAGGAAGCATGGTCTCTCTCCGGATCTTCCGAACGCCGTGCGGTAGGGACTGGCAGCCGCGGTTGTGAGAGGGAACCAAAGACCCCGAACTGCACCAGAAAGAGAAAACAGGGCAGGTATGCAGACAAAGGCAGGCGTTGCTTTTCAGGGACTCACGCCGCGAGTTGAACAAGGTGAACATGGAGAAGCAGTGTGGGCATTTTCAACTGAAATATGCAGCATTTAGAGGCCAAACTAGCTTCTGCTCCCCAGCTGAACAAGGTAAACCGGGGACAGCTAGGTGCAGGATAGCTATATTTCTCAGCAGAACGAGGTCTACTGAGGAAGGGAAGGGCAGAAAACAAATAGTATGTTTTGGTCTTAGTCTGCATCAATGGGGCATGCTTTGCAAACCTACACATCTGTCAAAATTGTATGTACAAGCTTTCCTGACTTCTACGATTAAGCTTAATGATTCTATATTTTCAAGATCGCTTTTCCTGAAATTGATATACGAAAAATAAAGCTACCTTAGTTGGCACAGAGCCAAAAATCTGTGACCAGCCTGGAGTGATGCACAAAAGAAAACTGAGAAGTCTGGGAAAGACAGGGGAGGAGACAGAAGCAGGGATAAGGGATCAGATTTCAATTCTTAAGGAATTATTTTGTGCATCAGCCTGAGAGGAAGTGCCGGAATTACCCAAGGGTGGAGACTGGGAGTGCTGTAAGAAGGTGCGATAGATAATGGGAGTGCTGTAAGAAGGTGCTCCTATAATCACCTTTACCAGGTGAGTAAACTTCCATTACCCTGCTATCAGATTATACTGCGGAAACATTTTTGACGGGAAGCAGAATTTGAAATTACAAATAGCAGGAGGCCTAGGTTATTTGCAGGCTAACATAGATACATAAACAGTGTCGGCAGATAAGGGCCTATGGCCCACCCAGTCTGCCCATTTGAGCTTGTAAGTTCAGTTTGTTTCCTAGAAGTCTGTTGCCCTTACCCTGACCTCCAGAATTCCTTTATGTCTATCCCATGCATTCTTAAATCCTTGATTGTTTCAGCCCCACCACTTCCTCTGGCAGGGTGTTCCACTTGTCCACCACCCGCTCTGTGAAGAAATTCTTTCTCATGTTTCCTCTGAATCATCCTCCCTCCAACTTCATCCCATGCCCTCTAGTCCTGGAACATCTTTTTCGCTAAAATAGTGTTTTCCTGCACCCTGTTCCTCCCTGTAAGACACTTGTATGTCTCTATCATATACCCTCTTCCCTCCACTCCTCCAGGAGTACATGTTTAGTTCCTTCAACCTGTCTTCATAGGACTTGTGATGCAATCCATGCACCATCTTTGTTGCCCTCCTCTGAACCTTCTCTACCCTGTCTATGTCCTTACGTAGGTATGGTCTCCAGAACTGTACACCGTACTCAGGTGGGGCCTCACTAGAGTCTTGTATAGCGGAATTATGACCTCCTTTTCCTGCTGGTGATGCCCCTGCCTATACATCCCAGTATCCTATTTGCTTTACCTACTGCCTTGTCACACTGTTTCTCCTTGAGGTCATCAGAGATGATAACCCCAAGATCCTTTCCTGCTTGGTGCATGCTATATCCTCACCCCCAACTGATATATTGTGCCAGGGTTTTTGTGCCCCATATGCATTATCTTGCACTTTTGCATTGAATTTCAACTGCCAAACCCTGACCATTCTTCAAGTTTCTGCAGGTCGCTTCTCATTCTGTCTACACCTCCGTGTGTCTACTCTGTTACAGAGCTTTGTGTCATCAGCAACAGTGAAATTCTGCCTCTAGGTCCTGCGCCATGTCACTGATGAAGATGTTGAACAGGACCAGTCCCAGCACTGATCCCTGTGGTACCCCACTGGTCACTCTTCCCTCTGTGGAGTGACAGCCAGCCATTACCACCACCCTCTGTGTCCTGCCACCCAGCCAGTTACCTACCCACCACACTACTGTCCTGCCCACACCCATATTCCCCAGTTTGTGTAATAGTCTTCTATGTGGCACAGTGTCAAAGGCCTTGCTGAAGTCCAGATAGGCCATGTCCACTGCCCTCCCCTGATCCACCTCCCTAGTTACCCAGTCAAAAAATTCAACGAGGTTGGTCTGACATGACCTCCCCCTGGTGAAACCATGCTGCCTTGGGTCCTGTAGTCCATTGACAACCAGATGTTCCACCAATCTCTCCTTCAGTAGTGCTTCCATGATCTTCCCCACTACCGAGGTGAGGCTGACTGGTCTGTAGTTCCCTGCTTCCTCTTTGTTCCCACTTTTGTATAAGGGGACTACATCTGCTGTCCTCCAGTCTTTGGGTACCTCCCGTTTCCAGTGATCGGCTAAACAGGATAGCCAGAGGTTCAGCCACCACCTCTCTTAGTTCTTTAAGGACCCTGGGGTGCACGCCATCTGGCCCCATTGCTTTATCAACTCTTATTACTTCCAGTTCCTTCAGGACCCTTTCTCGTGTAAAGGGACTTGTGTCCATTTCTGCACCATTCTCACCCCTTGTACTCCCTTCAGACCCATTACCCTCCTCTTCCTCAGTAAAGACTGAGCAGAAATACCTGTTCAATATGTCAGCTTTACTGTTGGCATCCTCCACGCGGCCCCCATCCTCCCCCTTCAGTCTCACTATCCCTCCCTTTGTCTTTCTTTTTTCACTTATGTACCTGTAAAAGGTTTTGTCCCCTCTACCCACTGATTTTGCAATGTGTTCTTCTGTCTGAGCTTTGGCTTCCTTTACTGACCTCCTGCCTCCCTTTGCTTCTCCTGGTACTTCTCCCTATCCCCTTCTGCCTGTGTCTTTTGTATTGCCTGAATGCAATCTTTTTGGCTTTCACTTTTTGCTACCTCTTTGGAAAACCATAATGGTCTCCTCTTCCTTTTCCTCTTGCTAACCTGCTTAATGCATAATTCTGTTGTTCTTGTAATCCCCATTTTAAATACTACCCACTATTCCTCACCCGATTCTGTCCCATTCCCTTAATGCCTCTTTCAAGTATCTCCCCATTTTCCCAAAGTCTGCCCCCTAAAATCCAGGATCGTGTTTTGTGTGGTTTGGTTCTGCTCTTTCTGTGATTTCAAACCACAATGACTGGTGGTCACTGTTTCCAGGTGCTCCCCACTGTTACCCCCAACACTGGGCTTTTAGTATGGAAAAATGTGAACCAGTTACCATAATATTGTCTTCTCATTCCAGATAGCTCACCTGGCTCCCCAAAAAATCTGAGTTCACCTTTCTAGACTCATCATCTACTAGAGAAATGAAAATTATGTACCTACCATATCTTCTTGGATGAACATACGGGTTGTACTATGTGTAGGTCTAGTCCTTTATCTGTTTTATCTAATGCATTGTAGGCCATAAGTTGTGTTTATGAAACCATTACAATGTTTAACTTAAAAAAATTAAAAAACTGTAAACCATTTTTTTAGTTATCCAAGAGGTCGTATTATGGGGGCACGTTAACCTACCTGCCACTTAGCACCTACTACCTAGAGTACCTCGATTATATTACTAGATTGAAGGGAACCATTTTATGTATGCAATGTGATCACTGCTACTAAAAGTCCCCTCAGAAACTGTACTGAAGAATTTCGTAGCCTAGAGGGTTGGCATGTATAAATTACGGAAAGACAATACTCCCGACCTCAGCTCAGCCCTCAAGGTTACCGTAACTGCGGGAGACATAACCGCGCTAATTGCTTTTTCAACAGACATATGCATTTGTTTTTTTGACTCGGATGCCGATACCCTGACAACTGTAACGTGCATATCCGCAAACTCGTACAGTTTGGCGATATAATTTGAGGAAGTCCGACTGTCTCCCTCTGCTGCGCGTTCATTCTGAGACAGCATGGCGCGGTTTACCAACATATGACGTCACATCATGGCGCAGTGCACCATGGGATAGCACAAAAAACCCGTGTAGCTTTACGCTACTAGAAATCTAAGTTTTTTTCTGTTTGATCAATAAGTTATGCACAGAAGGACTAAAGGGTGCCACTACATTGGAGTTGACAATATGGGCGATAGCGGAGAACACCTGACCTACCTAGACCTATAACGTAACTGGGGTTCGAGAATAACAGATTGCAACGAAAAATTCATAACTGGACGTGCTTACTTCACGAGATGGCACAACACAGTATTATAAAAGGGAGCATACATCTAGGTATCAAGGAGAAGCAGTTAATTGCGACAAAATAAAAACTAGAGCTCGAAGCACACCACCAATAAAATAGGAATAAAATGAAAAAAAAAATGAATCCCATTATTATTGGAGGAGATTAACAGCCAGTCGCTCGGAGTAAGCCCAAAAGTTGAATCTCCTTTTACTAGGTCATATTGTCAAGTTTGATAGATACCCCAATCTACTCTGTTATCGTGACAGCAATTTTTGGTCTGCTGCCTGCAATTGCTTTATTTTTCGGGGCATACCTCTCAGTGTCCCTGATTTTCAGGGATGTCCCTGATTTTGCCTCAATATTTTACTCTGTCCCTCCTAAAATTTGTGTTTTTGTGGTTAAACAGTGGGGACTTTAAGCACAAAACAATGTCAGGCATTAAAGTTATAGACTTGTTCTTCTTTAGAAAATGCATTTTGCACTAAGCCCCATACTCTACCAGCTTTGTGGGTGGATCTCTAATTTTGAACGTGTCCTGATTTTGGTCCTTTGTCCCTGATTTTTTAAGCCTTGTCCCTGATTTATGAGGCGGGAGGTTGAGAGGTATGGGGATACTGAGGCGTTCCTTATTTGGTATAGAACTGATAGTTATTGTTTGCCTAACCATCTTAAACACGGAACTGCAAAAAAAGTATTTCTCGGTGTTTGTTCCCAGTCCCTTTAAGCGAACGCGATTTCCCATAATGCCGAGTGCCTATCCCCGGCCCATCTTCTTTGGACACGTCAGTGGAGTGGTCGGACGGGATTAAGTGTTGCACCGGCACACTGCCAGTAAAGGCTGGATCAGCACGCGTGGGGAAGTAGGTGCAGCTGTGTAAGGAATGGCACGAATTATCCATCGACTGTGATGCTCTGAATAAACGTTGAAAGATTCCCCGTTGTCGCTGGAGAGACAGCCATTTGTTTCAATGCAAAGGACGTTGCAATCATGCTTTTCTCTGATGGAGTTGATCAGGTCTGAGACTGTAAATTGTGTCTTCTAGGCCTGACACTTCCGTCGCAAACTCGCATTTCTGCTTTCACTTTCTTGTGCTTGTATGTTTGTTTGTTTGTTTTTTCAGTGACTGGGTAACAAAACGCTCCTCGTCACATGAGGCGTACACGAGCATTATGCGTTCACCCATGCCGGCATGTACAATAACCTAATAGCGAGTCGTTGCTTATTTGCTTTGGTTATAAAAGTGTACCACGCTGATTTTTTGTTTGCTGGCAACACATGATGATCCTCCATTGGTGTTCTCTTGGGCGGGCATAATAACCCATGGAATACCTTCTGTACTAAGCGTAAGATACACTGCTCGCCAGAGGGCTCTCCCATGTATAAGACACAGTAAGCTGTGCCTTGCTTCCAGGTGCGCACTGGGAAGTTAAGTAACTTCTTCATAGTCACACAGTATGCAAGTGGAGGCAGTGGGATTCAAACCCAGTTCTCCAGATTTGCAGCTCAGTGCTCTACACAAGTATTGCCTCACTAGGTAATAGTGTAGTAGCCACAATCCCTCACTGCACACCTTCCGGGTCCCTAGCCATGGGGCGACTACACTACAGCTCAGACTGCTGCTGTGACAGGAGTAAATCGCACTATACAGTGTTTAAAGCAGTAGTCGCGCACTGTTGACAAGCCAGTAGTTACAGGCAGGAACATAATCTGTCGCTGTCCATGTTAGCGGTATGGGTGAAAACTAGTCTGCCGGAGCTAGATCAGAGCAGCTGGATAAAAGCCAGACCGGTTATGTGAATTTTGCTTGTTGAGCTTTTACAAATCTTGTTGGGTCCAGTTCTGGCAGTCCTGTTTACATCCATGCCTGAGACTTGGTGAAAACTGTGCTGGCAAAACCAGTGAAATTCACACAGCTTGCACCTGGACGGACTGACTGACCAGTTCGGCTTGTACCAATCTGGGCCAATGCTGTTCTGTTTGTCTAGTTTTCACCAAGTCCCACATGTTAGCACTGTACAAACTGATTCGACTCTGACCATGGAAGTGAGTCAGGATGTTGGGGTCCCTTGATAAAGTTTGTACTCCCTCTCACAAGTGGAGCCATACAACCAGTCTTATTCCTTCTTTTCCACACACAACAAAAAGTGACAGGCTACACCTCGGGTCGGAACCAGTTGTACTTAGCGTAGCTTTATATATTTTCCCACTATATGCTACAAGCTATAGGGTTACTGTGCATTTCATACTTCTGTAGCATCATGGCACCTTGTGAGTTAGTAAAGCAGGGGGCATCCACTGCTGTAGGGAACACTACATTTCAGACTTTGGTTTGCTGGTGGGCATCCTTGGGTCCCCCATTTCTGAGGGCAACCGCTTCGTGCCTCACCAGTCTTACTGCTGCAGCCCAGACACCACGCCTTGCATTGAGTGTCTCATGTCACAGCTTCTCCTTTCACAGGATGATGTGCACTGCAGTTGTGTTTTACTCCAGCTTGCCTGCTGGCAAAGGCTGACAGTCGCCATAGCCCTCTGCCAGAGGAAGCAGGTCTGGCACTCTTAGCAGCCTGAGATCTCGTGTTGAACAATGTAGGCATAGCTCCTACTTTAGTCAGCAGTCTTATCTCTTCACCAGGTTTTTCAGCAGCAGCTTGGCTGGCAGCATCATTTGTGTACTGGAATGTAATCATCGCCAAGGTGACACCCTTTCCTCTAGGGGAAGCTGTGCCTCAAGATTGCCCTGAACTCCTTTGAGGTTAGCCCATCATGGTCCCCACACTCTCCTGATGTGTCCCCAGAATTAACAGTGGTCTACTCTAAAATGGTTCCCGATCCCTTTCCTAGGCGCTCCTCTTCTGTCTGGGCCTGCCTCATCAGGCTACCATGCAACTGGGCGTCAAGGCGATCAGGTCTCAAAGTGTGAGGTCCCTGCCACGTCATGGCAATTTGACCTTGAGGGCTCCCAGGAACCCACCTTTCTATCAGTAAGTTTTGTCCACTGGACTATCTTTAAGAGTTAGTACCACTAGTAGGTTTTGGGTCTGGCAGTCTGATAACTGGAGTCTAGTGACAGGAGGTGGGGGTTAAAGGGTGCATTTAGCTCATGTTTCTTACTTCATTATAAAATGTTAGTCAAAATTTTTTTAGACAAATGACTAAACTCTCAACCAAGTCCTAGAAGCAAAACAGAACTGCTGTCCAGATGCAGTCAGTGTTTGGCTGTTACAACAGTGATTTAAAGAAATGTGTAGCATAGAATGAATGGTTTGATGAGTGGCATCTTAAAACTGTGCTGGTTAATACATTGAATTTACTTGGCCAGAACTATAGTATATCGAACTGTATGCTGGTCCTTGTAGCATGCAATGCATTGTTCTTTTGTTTGGTGTGTCCAAAGGAAGTGACCTCTTGGTTAATATCTGTAAAGTGTGCTATGGACAACAACTTGTTACGGAAACCTAAAGGTTGGTTACAAGGAAAGCAGCGCTTCCACGAGGATAAACCAGTGCAAACCAGGCTGGCCAGTTCTAAAATCTAGTACCAGAGAAAACAAATGGGTTGCATTTGTGGAACCATGTAAATGACACAGTAGTATATGCTGGTAATAGTGATTTATTTATTTTAAGCAGTGGGCACCAAAACAACAAACATGCCAGGAATGCCGAAGGGAACCTCAGCAATTTGATCTACCCAAGGTCTTCATCAGACAAAAACCTTAAAAGCTCCAGGGCACTTGTTTGGCATTCTTGCATTTTTCTTGTTTTGGTGCCTGCTGCCGTTTTTAATAAAATCACGATTACCTGCATATAAAGGAACATAAACCTGTTGTTTATACATACATATATATATATTTTTTTTATATATAATTGTTAACATGAGCATAATAGCCTGAGTGTATTTGTTTTGAAATAGTGCTTGTTTTCCTTATTTAGGGCCCCTTTTTAATGCAGTCTTTTCCTGACACATTTATTTTCTAATTATGATTTCTGAAAATTAGTGATGTCAACTAAGCCTAAGTCTAGAGAGAAGCTTTCCATGCCGGGCTTCCATTCAGCTGACCTCATGGGTTCAGGAACTAAGTGATTAAATAAATTACGAAAAAAATATTGGGCGGGGAGAAAGACTGCATTAAAAAGAGACCCTACATAAGGAAAAATAGTACTGTTTCAAAACAAACACACAGAACAGTACATTGTAGTTATTAAACAGGCTTCACACTTGCCCAAATCTACTTCATATTTAAAAAAAAAAAAATAACAAAATACACTGGGTTTACACTTCCATTGAAATCAGAGTACACTCTCCACCAACCTCCAGCGTGTAAACTGGGTCCCTTTTTAAAATTGTTAAAATGATGATTCAGTAACATTGTTGTCTGGAATGTGCAGGCAAATAACATAACCTATATTCTTGAGCGACAACTGCTACGTCACTTTGAGATCTGTATTGTTTGTAAAAAGGACCGGTAGAATGCAGACATCAAAGCTAGCCTTTCTTTGCAACAAGCTGGGGGTGTGTGTGTGAATGACATCACTGTGTAGGACATTATAGTAACCAAACTGACACTACAGACACTGATGTTCATTGAGAACTGCAGCAGTGTATGTTGGGTGATGCGCCTGCTCTTGGAAGTTATGAGCTTAATTCTGGCAGCCTCAACATGTCTATGCACAAGGCAAGAGGAGTGGTCCCAGAGGGATTGGCTTTTAGGAGAGGGAGCATCTCTGCACCGAAGTGTCTCACATTACCAAGGCAGTCCTGTCAAGATACAGCCATGTTGAGGTAGACCGTTCAGTTAGTTTTTGTTGACTGGAAATGGAGGGCTAGGAAGTACTTCCTGTTTTTTGCCTTGTCCTAGGGCCGGGGGGATACAGATGCAGAACAGCTTTAGTAAATGGAGGAGATCTGGCCATGACCTTGGAAAAATCCCCCCATTCTTTCTGAGAAGTGCCATGGGATCTCAAGTGCCCACATAAGGCAGATGGGACCTTAGTTTTGCTGTTCCTCAGTAGGCAATAGTACGTAGATATAAAGAATAAATACACTTTGAAAAAATGTATAAATACACATTGAAAAAATGTTATCTGGTGGACATGGGTGCTGGCAGGCATACTCCAAGCACTCCATGGTGTGCAATTTTATTTAAGGGGGTAGCAAATAGGCTCTGAACTGCTTCCTTTTTCCATGAAAACTAACAAAGACAATGCTGAACCTTTCTGTAACTTTATTCATAGTCGAAACTAGAAGGACTGGTCACTAATACTGTATTTGCATCCCAAGGACAATACAACTTTACAGGCTTTGGGCTGGTATGTGGGTGTCTTAGGGAGCAATGCATGGCATTTGTATTTACCCATGCATGGCAACAACCATTGTCATGAGATACAAAAGTTGTTTGTTGTGCCAAATGAGTCAACAAACACGGTCCTGGTGTACATTTGTATATTGTCTGGCTACACCCCTGGGGAGGTAGCTCACCCTAACAAGGGGTAGCAGCAAGTCCACTTGGTGTGCAGATCTGAAATCCCTGGCTACACCCCTGCTGGTGGGATACAACCGTCAGCCAGTTCCATAAAAGCTGAGGTGGTAGCCTGCTCACTTTTAAGTCTGCCACCATACAGTTACTGTATTTAAAAAGGCTGGAAGAAATTGTTAGCGTAGACAGAGGACTGGGTGGCTTAGAATACACACTCAAGAGTGCTGTCGGACTAAGCAAACATTTTTTTGTTAAAATATTCTTTTAATTTTTCAGATTGATTGAAGGAAGTGCATTGGATTAAACTCTAACACGGTATATAGACTTAGAAAAACATGCATCAACAAAGCTGCCAACAGAGACAAAACCGCCGTTACTGGGAGATGAAAGAAGATGGCCAGAATGACTCTTTAGAACTGCAAGTGGATGAGCGAGAAGCACTATTACAGAATTATGACAGTGACTCTGCCTCTAATGTTTGAACACTCCTAATAGTCTTAAAGGAGAGCTAGGAAATGTATTATTGCTCCTGTTTCTTTATGTTTTGCAGGGATCCCACTTGGTCTAGCAGGAAGCATTCTCTAATCTTACAGAGCAAGAATGTTAGTTATACAGACCAAGCTTTCTTCAGCTTTGCTTTCTGGCCATTTAGCATTAAGCTGCTCTAGGCACCTCTAGTGGATGCTGTGTACTTCAAGGGCTTTGGGCCGTCGGAAATCCTGGCTGGTGCCAACTCAGTACATTCTGGGGTTTTCACTGTATTTGTCAACTACAGTGAACTCTGTTTGGCTCTGACAGGAATGGTAGCCCGGATATTGTTTCCTACTGCAGCATTTTTCATGTTTGAATTTTGGCTGCCACTCAGGATATAGCAGTGGATGGCTGGGCATTGACTATGCTGTCACGGGACAATGTTGGTTATCGTCTACTTGTAATTCTGTTGGTCAGACCGCTGGATACTTTCTGGGAAATGTCCTCTTTTGGCCCTTGAGTCACCAGACTTCTGCAACAATATATAAGATTCCAACCTCAACCCACAGGACTCATTACTCTTGCAGGTAAAGCATTAACCATCTGATACATTTTGGAGTGTTGAAGCAGGTTGAGTGAGCTGTTTTAGGCATACACAAGAGCATTCAGATTTTTAAAGGAGTGGGCAGTATATTTGAAAGCCGCACAGACTCCCCTGCAAAAAGCTGTGTGACCATACTAATCTGTGGAAGGTACTAAAGGAGGTGCATTGGACACCTCGCTAATCTCTGTTGTGCAAAGGTATTTCCAGTGTACCTCCTTTTAGTGTAATGAAAAGTACAGCCTTTTCCCCTTTGGTAAGTGCAAAACACAGGCATTACCACACAAACTAAATGGCCCCACTGGGCAGTTTGAGAGGCATGAACACCACAGTGCAGAAGTGATAAACTGCAATATTGGTGCATTTTTATAAAATAAAAAATACTAATGATGGGGGAGGGAGGGATGGTGTGTGGATACTTTATGGGAAATTTCCTCTTCCCAGAAAGTATCCACGCATACATACCTCCACTCCACAGCCAGCCGCAGTGTCCTGGCCAAATTTCCCCATTTACTAAAAAAATACCACAAAGCTTAATCTAATTCAATTTCAGTTGCTTACCATCTGTATCACCCTCCTCGGTCGCCCCTGAAAAGGGACTTCTAGTCCCAGTGGGCCTACTGGGTCAACAAAATTGAGACATTTTATTTATTTATTTAGCTTTGTTGACCAGGTAGGTACACTAGATAATTCCGGTATGCTCATTTTCAGGTAACACCGGAGAGAAGTACAATGAAAATACAGTATAAAACAAGGTACATAACAAACAATAGGGGCAATGTACAGAGTTACAAGAGAGCGAGATAAACATAGTCTACAGTGAACAGTAATGGGTAAAATATACTTATACATACAGAATATATAGACTTACACATTCAGTGGTAATTATTGTATAAGTGACCCTATTTACCAGGGCCACTTAATTCATAAGCAGATGGCAATCAATCACATGCTACCCAGAGATTGAAGGACAGTAGGCAGTGGGTCAAAATGGGACCAATTTGGACACCTGGTTAGGGTGGCTTGGGACACCCACACACCGAGGATGGTTTCAAGTGCTCCCACAGGGAATTCCGGAGGCACAGTTGAGAGGGGGAGGAACGTACATGGTCAGGAAGGGAGTTCCATAGCTTCGGAGCGCATGTAGCAAAGTCCCTCTCCCTCATTAGGGTTCGAGTATATGGAACTTTGAGCACCGCCGGACCCTGAGACCTGAGGGAGTAGGAGGAGGATACAGCAGGCATGAGAAGCTGCGCAAGCCCCGGTGGGGTGCCAGTTCTGAGCACCTTTCCTACGAAGCAGCCCAACCCATATTTCAAGTGATTGTCCGGGGAAAGCCAGCTCAGTTTGTCGTATAATTTACAGTGGTGGGTGAGACGTGGGACAGCCAGGGTAAAGCGACAGATGTTGTTAAAGGTCGTGTTCCACCTGGCAAGGTGGACCTTGGAGGTGCCAGCGAATAGGAGATGGCCATAGCTTAGTGAAGAGAGCAGCACACCTCTGGCCAGTGCCAAGCAAGCTGCGGACATCAACTTTTTTCTTTGCCCTGTAGGCAAGACCCAATTGGCAGTTTACGGTTCTACAGACATTTAGAATGTGACTCCCCAGGTCGAGTTGGGGGTCAAGTTTAATCTCAAGGTATTTTATTGAAATATTGGTTAGTAGGGGGAGCCATCCACACCACTGACACACAGAGGGACAGGGGCGCCTTGATCTGGGCTGCTGACCCAAAGAGCATGGTCTGAGTTTTTTTTCAGATTAAGGACCAGTTTGTGGGATGTTACCCAGGCTTGAGTATTCTTAAAGGCCTCACTCTGCTGAAGGTTAAGAACCCCAATGTCTCGGGAATGTGCAAGGATGACAACATCATCTGCATAAAGGGTGACGCTGCATTTGGAAGCAGCAGCAGGGAGGTTGTTAACAAATGCTGAAAAGAGAAGGGGCCCCAAAACTGATCATTGTGGGACACCAGATGTCACCGGAGTGGAGTCAAAGAGGACCTTGTTGAATTTAGTCTGCTGTGTTCTGCCCTGGAGGTAGTTTCCCAGCCAGCTCAAGGCGGGGGGGGGGGGGCAGGCCTAAGGACTGCATCTGTGAGCACAGTAATGCATGGTCTACAAGGTCAAAGGCCTTGGATAAGTCAATGAACATAGCCGCAGAGAGTTCACCCTGGTCCATGGCCGCCCTGATGCTGGAAGAGACAGAGACAAGGGCAGTGGTCGTGCTGTACCCTTTACGATATCCATGCTGTGCAGGGGACAGCAACTTATGAGTCTGAATGTAATCTGTAAGCTGTTCAGCCACAGTTTTCTCTAAGAGTTTACTAATGGCCGACAGGATGGCAATTGGACGATAGTTGTCCAGGACTTTGGGGTTACCTTGCTTCGGAATGGGGACAATCCTTGCTACTTTCCAAATACTAGGGATAACATCAGTGGCAAGGGACAGATTGAAGATATATGCCACTGGGATGGCAATGTAGGCAGCACCCAGGTTCCGAAGCTTGGGCTCCATGTTATCATGGCCAGCGCTGGAGTGTAGGAAGAGACTAGAGAGAAGTCTCTCTGTCTCCTTGACAGACACAGCCCTGAGATAAAATAATGGGCGAAAGGGGTGAGCCTCCTGAGGGACCGCGACTGAGGGGCCTTTAATATCCCCTACAGCAGGGAAAAAGGAGGTAAGCGTGGACAAGTCCGAAAAGTGGGAATTTAAAGCATTAGCAATCATGAGTGGATTATTACAGCTTGACCCTCCAATGATTATATAAGAAACTCCCAAGTTGGAGGAGCCGCTAAGTTTTTTTCTGTTCCTCCAGACCTTCGTGGGTTCTTAGCAGAGCTTAAGCAGGGCAGAGATTTACAATATTCACTTTTGCCGCCTCTGATGGCATTTTTTGGCATTTGTTTCTGAGCTTCCTATACTGTTGGAAGATGGACTGATCCAACATGCACTTGAAGTGAGCCCAACACTCTGTCCCTTGCAACGCTAAGGACTAGAGGCTCCCCATGTAGCCATTTTGTGGCAGTCCCCCCACTCTCTGTCTAATAAGGGAGCATGTTTGTCCTAAATAAATCCTTCAAAATATGCACGGCATCACAACCCCTTACCATATACTTACCATCATATACTGTAACCCTTGTTAAATGGTGAAGTCTTTCCACATCTAATGGCTGCAGGCTGCATTATCTGCAGTCATCTTGGACAAATGAGATATAGTACTTGCTGAACATCCCTGAAACCTGCTTCTGTTGTTTCTGCAAGTACACCAGACATGATCACAGTAGGGTTTGGGAGTGGGAGGGGATGCTACCAGATGTTGGGGGTGATCATTTAGGGAAAGGTTAAGGAAGGGTGTGCCACTGGATAACAGAGAGACAACAGAGAAGTTAACACAGGGCTTGAAATATAGCCTTTCTGTTTTTCAGTGGAAATGCGGTCAGGCTGCTGGAAATGTGTCTTCATGATCAGCATTTCTGTCTGGAAATGCTTGCTGTTGTTACCTTTCAAATTGATGTAATGCTGTTTTTCGGCTGGTGGTGGAGCATGCGAGCATTGAATCTATATTCTGTTGCTGCGCTGTTGTCTGCAGTATCTGGATGGGTTGGGGTCGGGGTGGTGGAGTGCACCATCTGATCGGTGCGGGCTCTCAGGACTCTGGGCTGACTCCATCGTCTTGTAAATAGGCGCTTCTTGGGTTTCTGTGGGGTCCTTATCATAACACGACCAACATGACTTACTACTGCAGCCCTGATTTGTTGATCACGTTCTCTTCTCACTGTGCTCCCCAGTTGACAGCGAGAGAGGAGGGAGCTGTCTGTCAACCAGATAGTAAAATGAGCACTATTGGTGTTGATGGGAAGCAAATGAGCTGAACGAAAAATAAGTTTTGCTTAAAATAAAGGCGATATAACAGTGAGTACGGTTAGTAACTGCACCGAGTGGAAGACACGTTTTGTGTATTTTTTTCTAACATACTGAAAGAACTCCATCGAGTACCCTGTGGGTAAGGGTTCAAATAAACATGGGTCTGCAAAAGAAAATCTAGTGCCTGCTATTATAAAAAAAAAAAAAAAAAAAAGTCTTCTAAGAGCGCAATCAAGAGACAGTAGTTGTTGCACCAAGATAAAACCCTATTTTATTTTGCAAGTGGGAAGGGTCAGTCTAGTAGTCTTGTTTTCGGAGGACAAACAAAGCAGCAGTGAGCCTCGACTTGTATGCCTGCACAGGCAGACATTTTTTAAAATAAACTGACCAACCAAAAAAAAAAAAAATCTTCATCTGAGACATTTTACAGTCAGGAAAACCAAGGGTTGCTGCATAAAGAGTAAAATGGCAGACTGCCCTTTTAATAATTGCTGAAAAGATAATTCATAAACTTGTAGGGAATCTAAAACTCTGTGCTACAGTGTGCTGTATTTAAAAAAAAAAAAAAAAAAAATTAATTCCTGAATACAAACTACACATTACCCTACACTTGGGAAGTCCTTAAGGGAGTCTTGGCTGCAGTGTATTAGAAAAAAACTACATTCCTGTCTAATTGCTGTTTATTGTCCCTACAGTAAGGGAAAGTCCTTATGTGCAAATCTGTTAGTTGCAGTGTGGTGGTACTGTAACAAAAATAAAATCTGGTCTGATCCACCACGGCTGCATAATGAAGTTAGTGGTGGATGTCAAGATGAACAACTCAGAGACTTGTAGGAGGGCAGCAGCCAAGGCCAACATGATGCTGGGATGCATCGCTAGGGGGATCACCTCCAGAAGGAGGGAAGTGATGTTTCCTCTGTATAACTTCTTGGTGAGGCCGCACCTTGAGTACTGCATGCAGTTTTGGAGGCCACACTTAAAGAGGGACATTACCCTCCTGGAGAGGGTCCAGAGGAGGGCAACCAAAATGATTTGGGGCTTGGGGGACAGGACCTATGAGGAGAGGCTCGAAGAGCTAAATATGTACACATTGGAAGAGAGAAGGGACCGGGGGGACATGATAGAGGTCTTCAGGTACATGAAGTGGGTAAATAGGGGAGGAACAGTCAGGGTGCTTCAAAGGAAGGAGGAGAGGGCCACTAGAGGGCATGGGTGGAAGCTGGAGGGGGGAAGATTCAGGGGAGAAAGGAGGAGGTGCTACTTCACTGAGAGGGTAGTGGAGCCATGGAATGCGCTGCCTAGGGGGCTGGTGGAGGCAGAGACAGTGGAGGGGTTCAAGAGGGGTGGACAGGCACAGGGAAGGGTTCTGGAAGCAAAATCCAATGCTGCAAGAATATCCGAACTGGGAAGGAGAAGCCAGAGGAGGCGAGGGCAGCAAGGTCAGCACCCAGGGTGGAGGCTGACCAAACGAGCAGACACGAAGACCGTTGGGCCTATTCTGCTGGCATTTTAGTATGTTAGTAGTTGTGTGGAATTGTTAAGGAGGTATGGAGAACACACAATGATTTGTAAGTAGTAAGACGGTTTTAGTTTCTGTTCTAAGGAAGACATATACATTATTAGGAAAATATATGGAGGTGTACATTTTAATGGAAGGAATAGAAAACTTACAAAATAACCCCAGAACAAATGCCACTGATGTATGTGTTATCCCGGATGATATTGGCCAGAGAGCCAAATTTTAAAGAAAACATAATTGCATATATCCCAATAATGCAAAGCATCAAGGGAAACATGCAAATCCCCATGATGGTACAGAAGGTGGCAGTACATGAAAAAGTAATGGCTGGCACATGTTCAGCCTTGGGATTATTTACACATTTTTGTATTTATTTTTTAAGACAAGCGGGGGTTTTGTCCTTGAGGTGGTGTAAGTTATATTTAAGCAATGTGTTAATGTCAGGAAGACAGGTGTAATGATGATGGACTGTTAGAGAAAATGTGATATTAACTTTCAGAAGGGGGTCACTTTTGATAAGGGCAAGGTAGTTATGCTTGTGATAATGGGAATATTAGGAAAGTATAAGGTCTACGCTGAAGTGGAGTACAAATATGCACAGTTTCATAAGTATGTGCTCAGAGTGCAGGCAAATGTGATATGCAGGTTTGTTTTAGAAATGGGTAAACATAGCGATACATGTAGTTAATAGAAAGATAATTATATAGATAGAGAGAGAGACAGACACACACACACACACAGGTCAGACAGACAGGCAGAATAGGAATGGCAGTGAAGTACTGAAGTGCCAACCCTACCCCACCTGCAGACATGGACAGGCATTGGGGTGTGCCATTGAGTTATTTCCCATAATGCTCACGCCATTTCACTCTCACCCACCCCTGCAGACACAGACAAGAGTCGAGGTGTGCCTGGGGTTTTCAGAGATTCTTACACTCACCCCATTCCATAAGGAAATACACTGAAATGGGTACAGTATAAGAGAATGGAGTGAACTTTGGGGCTAAAGAATCAAAGGCACACCCGATACCTGTCGCTGGCTGCAGGATGGAGGTGGAATGGCATGAGCATTACTGTTGACAATCCCAGGTCACACCCCTGATGCCTGTCAGTCCCTACAGTGCAGGGTGTTATGATCAGAAACCCTAATGCCCTGGACATTTCTTTGTATTTTTACTCAAAGTTTTCAGCATGTGCTTTTTGTGACTCCACCGCATGAACAGTGACACTATCAGTTCATTAGCCAAAAGGAGATTTTGCACAGTGACTGTGCCATTTGGCACCACAGGTGCAAATACAGTTTTCGAACAGGATGTAAAAAATGACAGCTGTACATTTCATGCTTCAATAACACATACGCACACAAGAACATGCCAGAACACCGTGGCAAAATGATTAGATTTGTCTGCAAGCATTATTTTCTATGCAGGTTGGAGCCGGGGTAAGGCTGGAGATCAGTTAATAAACATAAATGCAAAAGTAATCATTTCAAGAAGAAAATGCAAACTCTGACACGTAACAGTTATAGGGTAAGTTAGTACATCTGGACTTATTTGCTGCATATGCATCTCAATTGCTAAGGAGTCCTGACCATGTTCACCCTTCCTCAAGCCAAGATAGTTACAGTATGTCCAACCATAACATGAATGGAAAAATCATGCCATACTTTCAACAAGAAGTTAGCATTTTAAAAGAAACAGTGCTGTAGATTGAGAAGCTGCTTGTGTAGGTGCATTCATCATACTGCTAAGATATGTTCTAGTTGCGTTCCATAAGGCTAACCAGTGGGATAAGTAGGGGAAAGGAACAGAAATCTAAAATAGGACCATTTAACCCATTTGTGATTTAAAGTTGCATGACAGAAATGCGGCTTCCAGAACTGGACACCATTCTCCAAATGAGACCTCACCAGTGATCTACACAGTGACATCACTACCTCCTTTCTTCTGCTGGTAATACCTCTCCTTATGCACCACAGCATTCCACAGGCTCTCCTCATAGCTTTGGTACATTGTTTAGCCACCTTTAGGTCATCCAATATGATTACCCCAAAATCCCTTTCCATTTTGCGACCATCGGCGCGCCCCCTCCCCATCATTCCCTGGGTTCCTGCAACCCTTCCCTATTCAGCAGGCAATTGGCACATATGGACTTATTTGCTGCATATGCATCTCAGCTGCTAAGGGGTCCTTACCATGCTCACCCTTCCTCGAGCCAAGCTAGCACTAACATGAATGGAAAGATTATGCACATGAAAACTTAATTATGCTGTACATACCCTAAGACTCAAAGTGTGTCTCCTTTGGCTGCCATGATGTCTGTGGTTAATTTTAAAGAAAAAATGTAACAAGACACTCTCCTTCACTGGAGATATTAAACAATAGAGGAAACTGCACTCTGGAAAGATTGCCTGGGACAAGATGCAATTAAAAAAAACCTGAAAAACAGGTTCTAAGGAGTATAAACTCATCAGGAATGTTAGAAAAAATGACCCCTTCTTCATTCACAGGTGTCAATGAATGTGTTTGTTAACCATGCTGGTTTATCTTCTTGCTTCCCTCATGGTAAAAATGTGAAACTACATTTGTGTTATTTTAAATGAGTGATAAATGGCATGTCCGGGGGATGGCAGCTCTGATAGTTGTTCCAGTCTTTCTTTTCACTGGTATAAACTGAGCCAGGAAAGAAAAAAAAAAAAAAAGCCTTTTGTTTCTACAAGTAGTTGTTAATTGCAGCTGCTATTTTTAACATGTGCAAGGCAACTCCACTTCTCAAACTTCAAAGAAAAAATACACTTCATCGTAGGTTATGTTTAACAAGTACTGTGCTCATGATTAAAAAATCTTAACCCCTCCCCCAAAAAAGTGCCCTCACATGGCCCTGCATGATTAACTGTAAAGACAATTAACAAATGTATTTTTAAATGCATTACTAACACCAATGCTTTCAAGTTTTGAAACTACTCAAAAGACAAACTGTGTGTGTGTGTGTGTGTGTGTGTGTGTGTGTGTGTGTGTGTGTGTGTGTGTGTGTGTGTATATAGTGTAATATATACACATAATATTAGTATTAGGGTAGTACGGTAGTGCTACCATAGTTAGGGTTGAGGAGCCATTTACATGTTAAACCCCAAATTTTGCACCTTAATAACTTTGAAACCGTTTGATGGATTTGCCTGAAATTTGGAACACACGATCAAGACCCATACGCCTTAGGATCTGCCAAGTTTGATACCCGGTGGATACATGGATGCAGAGTTACTAGCGCGAGCATTGCGTGCGTTTACGCTTTTCTGAATCCTACAGGTCGCACGGTTTGCATCGACTGGTCCAAAATCTTTCAGGGAACGCGCGGCCGGGTCCCCGATGTGCCTTTTGAAGATTTCGTGAAAAAATATTAAACTGTTCAAAGGTTACTAAAAAAACAATTTCCCATTATAAGTCAATGGAAAAAGTTAACAAAAAGTTCGACAGTGTCGCAAATGCACTTTTTACTGTTGCAAATCCGCCATTTTGTTTTCAGTTAGTGATCAGAAAAATGCTTGCCATTTAAAATTGGGACCCTCTAGCAACCTCATTTTTTTGTATTCACCTAGTCGGGCCCTGAGGATGCTCGCTATGTCTTTATTTTGGGGTGAAACACCCCAGAAATATGTTTTTCAAATTTCTGGAAAAAGTACTTTCGCAAAGTAGTGTCGCACTCACGAAAGTGTTGCAAATTTTTGAGAAAGCTTTCACAAATTGCTACAGTACTTTTCTAGGCTGTGGAAAAATGACAGCAATTCTTTGGCACCCTGCTGCAAAAGAACGTTTTTTTTTTTTAATGCTTTGGCCTGAAATTTGGAGGGAACTATCTCACAGATGTGCCTTTCAGTGTTGCGTTGAAAAAATATTACACGGTGGCAAAGTTACGGCACTCCAAAGTAGACGCTTTTTCCCATAGGATAACATTACGGCATCTGACACATTGCAGTAATCCTTTGGTGCCCTGCTGCAATATAACGGCTTGGTCTTTTGGGCTAAAATTTGGAGGGAAGACAGCCAATATCCCACATATGTGCCTTTTAGTGGTTTGGTGAAAATATATTACAGGGAGCCAAAGTTATGGCACTCCGAACTTCTCTTTTATTCCCATAGAATACCTTTAAACCTTTCAGAACGGCCGTATCTAGAAACTATGCGAGATATGGACTTTTATCGAAAAAATGCTTAGCCAAACTAGCCAGAAAACTCATAAAGCATATGACTTTAAAAAATTTGTTCTATGTCGTACGGTTCCTGAGATATAAGCTATTTATTAGCTTTTTTAAACTAGCCAAGGGGGGAGGCACTGGAAAGGAGCAGGAAAATCCTAGCCCCCCCCCCCAAACAATCACGGTAGTAAGTGTGGCAAACACCAACATGGAGGTGTCGATAGGGAGAAGGGCAGGGGTAAATGGAGAAAGTGACAAAGGCAAGAAGGACAGGGATGGGGCAAAAGGGGGTAAGACCATCAGGAAATGGAGGTAATGAGTACCGATGCCCGTAGTCTGGGCAACAAGCTCCCTGAACTGGTGGCCTTAATGGAAGAGGATGCCTGGATATGTAGCAGTCACAGAAACATGGTACACAGAGAACCATGACTGGGATGTTAACATACCAGGGATAACTTACAGGAGAGACAGGCAGGGAGAAGAGGGGGAGGAGTAGCTCTCTACGAAAGGAAGGGATAAAAGCAACTGAACAAAAGGGTAAACAGGGAGGAGAGGAGGCACTGTGGGTCACCTTGGAGACTGGAAAGGGCACCACAATCCGCACAGGGTTGTGTACAGACCCCTATGTCAGGGGAAGGAATGGACAAGGATATGATGGAAGGCATTCTTAGAATGGCAGAGAAGGAGATACTGTTGATGGGAGACCTGAATATGCGAATGTTAACTGGAGCACATTTGCTGCAGCCACATCCAAACGAGGGCCATTCTTGGCGCCTACAGGTGGCAGGTTAAACAGCTAGTTTCGGAACCCACTCGTGAGGGAGCAATCTTAGACCTCGTACTCTCAAATGGGGGCAGTGAGAGGATCTCAGATCTATAAGTGGGTTGCCATCTGGGGACAAGTGACCATCAAACAGTGTGGTTCACGTTAAACTCAGCTACAGAGTCAAGCCATACAAAAGTGAGGGTACTGGACTTTAGGAGGGCTGACTTTGGCAAGATGGGAGAGTGCCTCAGAAAAGCACTAGCAAACAGGCTAGAAGGAGGTGTGGAGCAACAATGGGGAATTATCAAAACTGCCATCACAGAGGCAACAAGCCTTTGTGTGAAGCAAATAAACAAATCAAAGCGAAAGAAAAGCCACTATGGTTCTCAAGAGAGATGGCTGTGAAAGTCAGGAAGAAAAGATAGCATTCCGGAAGTATAAGGAAACACAGAAGGAGCAGGACAGAGAGCTGTACCAGTTAAGGCAGAAAGAAGCGAGGAGGAAGTCAGAATAGCAAAGGCCCAAACTGAGGAAAAGATAGCCAACTCAGTTAAAAGGGGATAAAACCTTTTATAGGTACATCAGCGGTAGAAAGACAAAGGAGGATAGTGAGGCTGAATAGAATGAGCGGTGCCTGGGCAGAGGGGACAGTGAAAAGCAGGAATACTGAGCGAATATTTCAGCTCAGTATTCACAAAAGGAGGAAGTGCCTAATCCAATTAACAGAAGCACTCTTGATAGGGGTCGATCAGTCCTTTCACAGAAGAAAGGGTTCTGCAAGAACTCCTAAAACTGAAGGTGGACAAAGCAATGGGTCCTGATGGAATTCACCCCAGAATTCTAAAAGAATTAAGGAAGGAACTAGTGAAACCACTGGCTACTCTTTTTAATAAATCATGGGAGGATGGTGTGGTACCCGAGGACTGGAGGAAGGCGGATGTGATTCCGCTTCACAAAAGTGGGACCAAGACAGAGGCAGGAAACTACAGACCTGTCAGTCTGACCTCTGTGGTAGGGAAAGTGATGGAGTCACTTCTGAAGGAAAGAATAGTTGAGTACCTAGAGGTCAGTGGAGCACAGGATCCAAGGCAGCATGGGTTCTGGCCAGGGAAGGTCATGTCAGGCAGATCTAATAGATTTCTTTGACTGGGTGACCAAAGTAGTAGACCAGGGAGGGGCAGTGGACATGGCCTACCTAGACTTTAGCAAGGCATTTGACACAGTCCCACACAAAAGATTATTAGTCAAATTAACCAGCCTGGGAGTGGGTCCCAGGGTGGTAGCCTGGGTAAAACATTGGCTGGACAACAGGACACAGAAGGCGATTGTAAATGGAGTCCACTCTGAAGAAAGGGCGGTTACTAGTGGGGTACCGCAGGGTTCAGTATTGGGTCCAGTCCTTTTTAATGTCTTCATCAGTGACATTGCAGAGGACTGGAAGGAAAAGTATGCCTTTTTGCAGATGACACAAAGATCTGCAACAGGTTTGATACACAAGGAGGTGTGGAAAGGATGAAAAGGACTTGGCAAGGTTGGAGAAATGGTCAGACGTATGGCAGCTAGGATTCAATGCAAAAAGTGCAAATAATGCACCTAGGAAACAAGAACCCAGGGAAGAATACACAATGGGTGGGGGGTAGTAACAACAACAAAACAGGAAAGGACCTGGGGTAATCATATCAGATGACCTTAAGGTTAGCAAGCAATGTGAGAAGGCAGTAGGGAGGGCTGGGGGTATACTGGGATGTATAGGAAAGGCATAGCAGCAGAAAACAGGAAGTTGTTATCCCTCTGTACAGACAGTTGGTGAGACCCCATCTGGAATACTGTGTCCAGTTCTGGAGACCCCATCTCCGCAAGGACATAGACAGGATAGAGCAGTCAGAGAGGGCAACTAAAATGGTGCAGGGTCTGCAAGAGAAGCCGTATGAGGAGAGACTAAAGAAGCTTAATATGTATACCCTTGAGGAAAGAAGGAGAGGGGGCATGATAAAACTTTCAAGTACACAAAGGAATCAACAAAATCCAAGAGGTAGCAGCTTTCAGAAAAAGAGACTTGCAAGAACAAGGGACACAATTTAAAGATAGGAGGCGGTTCAGGGGCAATGTGGAGTATTATTTCACAGAAGCGTAGTGGATGCATGGAACAGCCTTCCTGAGGAAGTTATGGGGTCTAAAACTGTGGGAGAATTCAAGAATGCATGGGACAGACATAAGGCAATTCTTGTGGGGGGGCAGGAAGATATAGGCTGTTGGTTAACTAGGATCTGTGGCCTATCCTGTAGGTAGGGAAATGGGCGGACTAGATGGGCCTAGCGGTCCTTATCTGCCGTCAGTCTATGTTTATTATTCCAACTCCTCATTTTCTGCTCCGAGACCCATTATTATGCATACATTCTTTGTACTCGCTGTATTTCTCTATGCAGCTTTTGGGGAAAGCCAGCCTGTGCACTTACATTACTTTTACCGTTGTCCTTTCCGCTTGCGGTTCCGTACCCGGTTCACTTACTGTTCACGTTTACGCCACCATGTGCGTTATCCTTTACGTTTTCATTTGCGCTTGCGTTTCTGTTATTTTTTGCCATTTGTGTCTACAGTACTGTTTCTCTTTCTGTTTCACTGCGTCACCATGCCCATTGACATTTCTGTTTCGGCGCCATGTTACTATGTGACAAGACATCACGTGGCGGACCCGTTCCTGTCTGTGCCACGTTATGCGTTACCCTTTCTGTTCTCATTCAGCGCTTGTGTTACCATGTGCGCCACTGTTAGCGATTCTGTTTGCGTTGCTGTTCCTGTTACTATGTCACAAGACATCGGCCCCGCGCTCCCGCCGCTGCGTTACATTCACTATTTCTCGTTATCATTCTCAAAAAGAAGGGGAAATTAGAGGCAAAAACTCAGTTTAATGCATCAGTTAGGGTTGTTCCACAGCAACAAAAGTGAGGAGATTCAGTGTTGGGGTTGAAAACCCCACTTGGACCCCAATCCCCAACTGGCATTGGGGTGTGCATTGGGTGTTTGGTCTAACTCTCACCCCATTCTTCTATACTTCTGCTGCTTTAGACATGTGATGGGGTGAGTTAGGCAGACGAAACCAGTGCCGGTTGGGGGTTCAGGGGTTTCAACTAACTACCAATTTCCTCACTTTTTGTCATTAATGGAACAACTGATAAATCATACAGAGTTTTCCTCAATTAATATATATGTATGTTTGTGTGTGTGTATGTGTGTATGTATGTATATATGTGTATATATGATATATATATGTGTGTGTATATATGTATGTATATATGTGTATATATGTGTGTGTGTGTGTATATATATATATATATATATATATATATATATATATATATATATATATATATATGTATGTGTGTATATATGTGTGTGTGTGTATATGTGTATATATATATATATATATGTGTGTGTATATGTGTGTGTGTGTGTATATATATATATATATATTGTGTGTGTGTGTGTGTGTGTGTTATACACACACACACACACATATATATATATATATATATATATATATATATATATATATATATATATATGTATATGTATGTGTGTATGATATATATGTATGTATATGAACAAATATTGTTAATCCTAAAAGCTGAACTTTGTTTTTAGTATATGTTTAAGAAATACCTGTGGCTCTTTCAACCAGGAAGCTGTAGTTTCAGACACTTCTTACTTACTCCGTCCTTTTGAGACACCAGGTGACACTGATAATCATTTGTTCCAATGGTTTTTAAGGCAGTTTGAAGGCATTAAGTATCCTCTGTTCTCCTAGTCCTTAACAAAATGCAGGGACCCCACAGACTTGTTCAGTTCCTTGGTCCGGATCCCAAATTAGTGAGTCTGGTTTCAACATGATAGATCCACCTCTTGCCCCTCCCACATGAATCAAAAAAAGGTGGGGTGGATCTTTAGGAGCATCTCAGGTGGAGGTGGGGTGGATCTTACTCCCCTCCCAAAAAAAACAATTCTGCTTCCCACTACTCAGGTTCTAGTTCTTGTACCACCCATTTAAGAAAGAAAATAGTACCCTGCAACCATTGACTAACATGAAAGCATATTTATTTGAGGGCAGAAAACATATCTTTGAGGAGGGTAAGGCAGAGGAGACTATTTACATCTTCAGTCAGTTCCACGGACAGAACACATGACATTACTCCTTTTGTACATGCAAAACATCTGCAGGCTCTGCCTACTGCAGCTGTAAAAAAGTTACTCTGAGGAAGGCAGTAAAGCAGAGACATAATCTGTGTTCCTGGACCCACTCTATTGCGTCTGCTAATATTATTTTATAATTTTTTATCATTTTCTATTTTATATGTGGAAATGTAACAGTTGATCTGGAAAAATAAACTGCGCCACCTGCATTTCCTGTGGAAATGTACCCTTGAGGCCATTATTTCAAGCCCTGGGTAGTATACTGCCACAGTATACAGCCCGGGCAATGTGGTTTTCTTGCCATGCCAATAGTTCAGTGGCTCTGGCTCCCTGTTTATCAACTGTTTTGGCAAAGTATCCATCAATCTGGTAATGAACTGGAAGAAGATGATGCTTGACTCTGGATTCAGTGGTTGCAAACATCAACTGGGCAGATGAGAGACGATCGAGCAGGGAGGTACCCTGTCTCATGGTGGGGAAACCGTTGTTGCCATCTTCATCAAAGACGCCTGTTCTGTGGCATATGTTTTGTTTGCTCTCTCTTCTTTTCCACTGCCAGAAGATGTCCCTTTGCTGCTCCTTGATGGTTCCTCCTCGTCTGCCTGCCCCCCGCCCTTCTGCTCGTGGGGTCATACTCGACACCTTGGCACATAATACATCCTTCCATTGCCCAAGTCTGCATCCTCTGGCAAGATGTTCTGCATTTGGGTTTTAAAGCTGGGATCCAGCATTCATAGCAGAACATACTGTTCCTCTTGGAACATCTTGGTAATTAGTTTGTCCTCAGACTGTGTAGCAAGGATCGAACGATGTTTAAGGCATGGGCTCATTTCAAAAATGTATCTATGTGGGACATTGACTCACTGCACTGGGTATAAAAAGTAAGGGTCAAATGAAAAAAAAATACATTGTTCAGCTGAGCCCAGATTCATAAAACAGTTTAAAACCTCTATAACAGTGAGCAGGGTGTCCCCAAGGTAGAAGAAATGGTGGGTCAGAATTAAAAACTGTGTGCCAGTTGTCCCAGTCCCCCACCCAAAAATAAACCCTGGCATCAGCATTTTTCTCTTGGTCCCTCTGATGCACAGTGAATACTTGCCTTAAAACCCATGCAGAAACCATAACTGTGGCAGTACTGTGCTAAGACAGGATGACTCCCTGCTGACCTCAAATGGCTGTAGAATTCAGACTAGCATAATGGACCATTGTCGACTCATGACCCGATAATATGGTATCTGCCCTGTTTATTTTGTGATGGAGATGATAGTTGTGCACTGCCAACTTCTGTTCTTGGAATCTCTGTAGCATATTGTACGTTGAGTTCCAGTGAGGTGGCAGTGTCCTGTTTCAAGCTGTGCTCAGGCAGGTGTTTTTCATTCTGAATTCTGCACAGCTCTTTACAGGCCTTCACAGAGCGCAAAAAATGATTGCAGATCACATGGAACGGTCTTCCTGAGGAGGTCATGGGGTCAAAAACAGTGGAGGAGCCTCTTTGGGAGGTGGGGAGGTTTTTTTTTTTAACCAAAGCAGCCCTACAAAGTTCTGGGAACTCGGGGAAATTTATGCTTCTCAGTCAAAAGAAATGGGCTGGGGATAAATGAAAATATGCACTCTTATGTTTTGGTTAAGAAAATGATCTTACGGGTGCCATATACCTGATTCATATAAGGTGGGGAAGGGGAAGAGGGTTCGGAAGATAATACACGCATGAGTGATTTCTGACAGTTGGAAGGGGGGCACTTCCCACGGAGATTCCGGGAGCCCACAAGGTATACTCATTGCACCTCTGAGTTACCTATCTAGGTCTGAACATTCAGACACCCTTCAGCTGGCGAACACCATTCAGCATTCCCTTGGAAGTCAATTTAACAAAGAAGGGGTAGCTGGGTCGAGAGAAGTCTTGTCTCGGAATAACCACCAACTGACTCAGCTCTTGGCTGTAAATAGGACGAGGCCTGAGCAACAGGTTTTTGTTTTAATGATTGTGTTGAAGTTTACTGTTGTTTGCATTAAAAAATTTGTTGCTTTGCAGGATAATTATAAGTTTAAATTACACAAACATAGAAAGTCAGTGTTAAAGATTGTAACAATTGACACAATTTGTAGGGGTGATGGCTAACCGAAATGTAAAAGTAATGTCATTTAACATAAACGGTTCCTCAAACCCTATTAAAAGAAGGAGGATTCAACAGTTTATAGCTTCCCAAAGGTGTGATGCGGTCTTCCTACAGGAGAACATCTATCCCCTCCTGAAGCCCAGGAGCTTAAATCTAAGACTTTCCCACAGATTTTTCATTCATCGCTACCAGTGGGCATAAGGAGGGGGGTGGCAATCCTCCTCTCAGAAAACCTTCATTTCCAGCTGCAGGAGGTAATAGAAGACCCTGAGGCAAGATATATTATAGTTATTGGGTCCATACAGGACACTCGGTTCACAATGGTCAATGTCTATATCCCACCAGGATCTGCGACCCGGACGTACTCGTCCATACTACACCGGGTGACCGAGAAGGCTAAGGGTCTGTTGATCTTGGGTGGAGACTGGAACATAGTCTTAAATAGGGCGACAGACACAACATCTCAGATACCGAAGCTGGATGTTGTTAAGGCCCGTTCTTTAAAATTGCAATTAGAGCATGCAGGCATGGTGGATATTTTGGAGAGAGAAATATCCCATGGGGAAAGAATATACATGCTTCTCGCCGAGATTCCGAATTTTTTTCTAGGTTAGACATGTTTTTTACATTTTCTAGGGATCTGTCTGACTTCCCCTCCATGTGGGTGGGCACAACTACTCTCTCCGATCATAGCCTGGTTTTCCTGGAGGTAGAACTGGGTTTACCCAGACGTACTACTCACTGGAGATTGAACATCTCTCTCCTGCAGGACAAAGAGGTAGTTGAGGAACTTAAACACCTGAAGATAACCATACAAGAGAATAGTGACCAGGGGACCTCCCCACAGATTTTGTGGGATACACTTAAAGCCTCACTCAGAGGCAAATTCATTTCAATAGCTTCACATAAGAAACGGGTGGCAAAGCAAAGACAACAAGAGTTAATGTCGCAGATTAGGGACCAGGAATGTGCCCAGAAGACCGGGTGGGATGAGACTCAAGGGAGAGAGTTGATGGCATGCAAGAATAAATTACAAAGCATTCAGAAAGCCGAGGTGGAAAAGGCCTTGTTTTACTTAAAACAAAGATATTATGAAGGGGGTCCAAGGGGCACTAAGCTCCTGGCCTACAGGCTGTGACACCACATAGCCAAAGCCACGATAACCAAGATTGTTTCCCCTCGCTCGCGACAATTAGTTAGTAAAGCCTCACAGCAGAGGCCTTTGTTGAATACTATACTAATTTATATGGCCCTAATGAAGAAACCTTGATTCGGGACAAACAAAACTATCTTGACTCCATCCCCCACCCCCCGATCTCACCGGACTTGGTGCGGGAGCTAATCAGACCTATTACACAACAAGAGATACTAACCACAATTAAGAAACTCAAACCGGCAAAATGTCCAGGCCCTGACTGTTTTGGAGCCGAATTTTATAATACATTTGGCTCAGAGACAGCCCCCCTCCTCCTCAGGGTTTTTTCAAATATATGGACAGAAGGTGGACCTGCCCCACCCTCCTGGCAATATGCCACCATAACTATACTTCATAAAGAAGGAAAAGACCCAACAAGGTGTGAGTCATACCGCCCCATATCCCTGCTTAACCTTTACTATAAGATTTTCACCTCAATTTTGGCCTCCCAGTTAAACCCTATCCTCCTGGACCTGGTCCACGCAGATCAGTCCGGCTTTGTAGCGGGTCGGCAGGCCCCTGACTGAGTTCGTGCCGCTCTGGATATGGTAGACAAAATCCAACGCTCCCACACTCTGGCATGCCTGATGAGTCTGAACGCCGAAAAGGCCTTTGATAAGGTCTCTTGGGACTTTTTGTTTATGGCACTGGAACACGGGGGATTCCCCGAAACATTTATTGATACCATAAAGTCCCTCTATACAGGTCCACAGGCCTACGTCAGGGTGAACGGAGGACTTTCAAACAGATTTAAGCTGGGCAGGGGTGCCCGCTCTCCCCCCCCCCCTTCTGTTTGCCCTTTATATTGAGCCCCTGGCTGAGGCGGTGAGGAGGGCAGCAGACGTGATGGGAATCGAGGTGGGTGGTCACCAAAAAAAAATTCTGTTGTATGCAGACGATGTCCTGCTGTGTCTTACCCAACTCCGTCGGTCCATAGAACAGGTCTGGCTCATACTAGAGGAATTCGGGAAACACTCAGGATATTCTCTTAATAAAACAAAAACAGAGGTCTTGAGCTTTTTTTTTTTTTTTCAACCCCCCCTGAGGAAATCCGCTCTCTTCTACCATTGAATTGGTCGGCAGAGCAAATGAAATATCTGGGGGTAAATATCAGCAAACATTTCTCCAAACTATTTAAAACAAATTACTCGCCCCTGATAGATGCCTTATAAAAGGACATGGAAAGATGGTCCCTAGCTAACTTACCCATGTACTCCAGAATTCATGCCATATCAATGAATGTATTACCAAAGTTTCTATACCTATTCCAATGTATACCGGTATATATCCACAAAACATACTTTCAGATATGGCATAAAATGATCTCAAAATTTATATGGAATAATAAAAGGCCCCGAATAAGTTTAAAAATCCTGCAGACTCACCGGGACAGAGGGGGTAGATCGCTACCAGAATTGGAGGACTACTTTTTGATGGTCCAACTTAAAAATGCACTGCAATGGGCCAACCACAATGCCACTTTCGGGTGGAGGGAGATGGAGAGGGGTGAGGAAGAGGGGGAGGGGAGGATGCCCCTGATAGACCGACTGGTTATACCCCTGACAGCTCATGGGCTCCCAATTCCTAAGCTACATACTGTGGGTGACACCATCCGAGCGGTCCATAGGTTATGGCAAAAATATAAATTACAGCCCTCTGTTTGGCCATTAAAAAGCTTGGCCTGGGCTGAGGACTTCCCACCTAACCACCTGGACCTCACCTACAGACAGTGGGGCAGAGCCAGCTTGGAATGTCTGGGCCAGTTCATGCAGGGAGACTTGATGTTAGAATTTGCATCCCTCAGGAACAAGTATAGTCTGAGAGGCTCAGACCACTTTAGGTTCCTGCAGGTCAGAGATAGATCTCGTCTCATCAAAAGAAAGATGTAGATCCGTCTAAGGCCATACCCCTCCTCCAGACTATTCAAGAGATTAAAACCACGCCCAACCAAAGAGGCATGATCTCCAATCTCTACAAATCCCTGGAGAAGGTGAAAAGTGACCCTCTAATGAAAATAAAAACTAGATGGCAGGAGGAATCTAACTTCAACCCACCTACTCTGGATTGGGGTATTAGCTTTGAAGTTGTTAAGAAAACGACTCGCTCTCCCTCTTGGCAGGAATTTGCATGGAGGGTTAGGGTTCATTTCTTCCTCACTCCCAAGGCGTTAAATAAATATAATCCTGACCGCTCAGCACATTGCCGGAGGGGTTGTGGGGAGGAAAGGGCAAACCACCTTCACATCTTCTGGGCATGCCGAGACTTGGACATTCTGGGAAGAGGTTAGTAAAGCCTTAGTGAAATCCTTTCCCTTGACCAGTCACTTGGTTGGATGGAAGCAACACTGGGGATCCCACCGAGGGGCATGAAAGGTGCAGGCTCCATGTACCTCAGGGCGATTCTTATTGCCGCAGCTCACAAGGTCATAACCAGAGCCCTGACTAAGTCCCAAAATCCCTAAGAAACAGGACTGGATATTGACCGTTCAGAATATTTCAGAATTAGAGGAACTCACCATTAAATTAAACCAACAGGTTCAGATCTACACTCAAAGGTGGACAAGATGGGAGTTATGGAGGGAAGCCATGGTAATGAAATAAGTTGGATGTGCTATATAAAACTTATATATTAAAGAATTCCTCTTTCTTTTAACTCGCTGTATAGATGTCTGAAAGTAGATTGAATGAATGAAGTCAGTCAAAATAGTAGAGCACTTAAAGAAAAGGTGATGGAAATCAAATGTACCGTCAATTAATATGTTTTATTGAGAACACTAGAATATATTAACTCACTGTCTTACAGTATTAACAAACCTGCAAGCAACTAAAAAAAAAAAAAAACAGTGGAGGAATTCAAGAATGGGATAGACATAAGGCAATTCTAATAATTCAAAATATTTGAGAAACAGCCTTGTTCAGAGCCTCTCTGCTACCTTATGGCTGTGCTAATCATTGTAAATCATGTTATTTTGGAATGGTAGTCACTCACTGAACAAATGTGTATCTAATACTTGTTACGTAATGTACTGCAATCTGTAACAAATATTGTCCCTGTACCTTCTATGTATGACGTGGAAGCTTTGTAAATGAGTCTTTGACTCAACTGCCTTTTTGAATTTCTCAGTAAAATAAAAATTCTGGTCGGGGACAGGAAGAAGTAAGCTGTTGGTTAACTAGGATCTGCAGCTTATCAGATAAGTAGGGAAATGGGCAGACCAGGTGGGCCAAGCAGTCCTCATCTGCCGTCAAAGTCTGTTTCTATGTTTCAGATTGTTTTTACTGGTCCTATGAGATTTCCTTACCATCCAGTTTGTTGAAATAAAGTCAGTGACCAACAGGTTAATGCAGTGGGCAAGGCATGGCAGTAGCCTTGACAGTGTTTCTGGCATTGTCTGTCGCAGTCAGTCCTGCTTCAAGGCCATTGCTACTTAACCATCAGTGGAAGACTTCTTTCAGCTCAGTCAACAGATTTGGAGATATGTGATCGGATGGAAATCCACTCAAGTGCAGTGCTGGCTGCCTTCTGTACATAGGCTTTACTGAACCGACTTTTTAGATGATGAGGTTGAACATTCAGTCTCAAAGGAGACCCAGTGTGCAGTAACTGCCATGTAGTCAATGACCTCTCCATGTCCACTTGTCCAAGTTATAGTGATTACATGAACATTCTTGCAGGATGACCTCTTCAGGCACCAATGGATTTCCTCATACATGCTGTTGTAAGTGCTACACATGTGAAGACATGGTAGGGAAGGGACATAATGGGATTCCACAATGGACATGAACTTTTGGAATCCAGAGTTGCAGGCAAATAATAATGGTAGCAGATTACTGTTTATTGACTTCTTCGGTGCTGCATTTATCTCCTTGGCTTGGGTGTAAGACAGGGCAAATTGTTTGCTCATCAACAAATTATTGTAACATCACCTGGCACCATGGTGCACTTGGAGTTGCTGGCTGGCTTTCCTTCATTAGGCTCCTCCTTGGGGGATGTGGAGTTCAGCTAGCCAAATGACCCACCATCCTAGGCTGCTGTGAACCTGTAGCATCACTGGTTCCAGATGAGGCTCTATCCTGCTCCTCTAAATTTATTGTTGGTGGGATTGTACTTCGTTGCTGGAGTGTCCGTTTCTGGGTCAAGCCAAACCACTTTCGCTAGTGCTTGGAACAAAGGTGGTTTAGTATGCCAGACATACGCAGGGCTGTTGTGAGTTTGCCTTGGCTCAGACTATCCCCACATAGTGTGCAAACAGCACGTGTGACTTCCTTCTGGCTTGTCCTGAAAAAAAAGCAACACATTGTCATGGCCTCCTCCTCCTTTTGGGAGCAGACTTTGTATGGCCAGATCCAGAATCAACCTCCTCCTCCTCCACATTACCAGAACCACCTGTTCTGGAATGCCTATGTGACACTGACTTCCTCTTCTTGCTGGCACTGGCCTTGCCCTCTGGAGATTTTGCAGCTGGATGACAATGCACAGTTTCTTCATCACCATCATCATGCCATTCATCATTCAACATTTCCTGTGTTGGTGGACTATAATCCACATCCATATCATCAACACCTCCTTCATCTTCATCAGCCTCATCTGATTACTCAGCCTCCTCCACCTGAGGACACACACACAACTTACCATTGCATGTAACCTATATGTTTGCTGCCCACTATGGGTAGTGATGGCAGGACGTTTTCTCCTTCTGCACAACCAAGCTACGTCCACGTCGTTCCTTAACACTTGCAGACAAAGAGGCCACAACATCTTAAACATCAGTATCACCAGGCTGACTCTGGGAAGAAGGTGCACGCCTAACAGGCTTAAGCTGTGTGTGCTTCTTTTTTTTTTTTAGCAGCAGCAGCACAGCCTCTTTTGCCCGTCACCAGATGACTGCCTTGTGTGCTCACTCCCCGGCTGGCCCTGGAAAGTTGTCTCTTCAACCTCCCAAACATCTGTGTCAACAACTATTAGACATATTTTTAAACAAGTCACTTGGTGGAAACTTTACGAAATAACATCAAAAAGCAAGTTTGCGCGAGTTGGCTGTGTGTGTGTGTGTGTGTGCATGAACTTGTAAATAATGTAGACACCACATGGATGCACAGATTTATTTTTCTCACACAGCACCACTGTCTGACATGCAGAGCTTTTTTTTTAGCTGGTGACTCCAACTTTAAAGCAGTATAGTACCCACATGCACAGTTGCAAACTCGTAAACAGTAAACCTTTACTGACTCAGTCACACTGAGAGAGAAGAATTTGGAAGACATCAAATTGGAGACTGAGACAACGGCGGCAGGAGAAGAATCAATTCAGTAGTGTCTACTGATTACAATAGTATTATTACCACCTACCCTGAAGTGAGAAAAGTGGTGATGAAAAATAAATGAGAACAGAGAAAACGAGAGACATTCAGTCAGATTTTTCCCAAGAGGGAGAAAAGACCAAAACATCCCCCTTTCTGGCCAGTATGACACTGGATAGCACTTACAGACAATCTAGTTAATAACTTCAAGCAAACCAAGTGAAATAATCAATGTTGTGACTCACCAGTACTTGAGTCAGAAAGCAGAAGGAGATGACTAACTCACTTGGTCCAAAAAAGAGCAACCCCCCACCCCCCCCAAAGAAATATGGGTCGAAATCACTGTATAATCCAGAGAGCAGCTAGATCTGTGCCTGCACAATGCACTAACCTTCACTAACTGCGATGATGACTGCCATAGAAAGCAGGAAATGCAGGCAGTCACTTCTTGTCTCTCTGTACACAGTTACAGCTGCAGATCCTTAGGATTCGAGATGGATCCATTGGTAAGATCCATGGATCTGTTACTAGGATGCATGATGTTTAGCAGATCCATGCATTGGATCTGAGATGCTTGGATCCTTGGTTGGATGGCACTGCTGTCTGCCCATAGCAACCATGTGACCAAAATGGGTGGTATCCTAGCTTCTAGGATACTATCTGAGCAACTCTAGTAAGAGATACTGTATATAAATAGATGCACAGGAAATGCACATGCACCTGAAGCAAGAGAAAAGCAGTTACCATTTAAATTTGGTAATGGGTCATGAAACCAAGGTCTATAGTTGGTACATTGTTTAAGGTCTATATTCAGTCTATTATTTGTAGTACCTAGAAGAAAAATAAGTTTAAGCTCGTAAGCCCGCCTTTCTTGTGAATTTTTTGAAGTGTCGTTTGAGAACCAGGACAGAGAGGTTAGAGATGGAGTGATCAGATTACAAACAATTCACTTCACTTTGTGATTTAGATTGCTTAGCAGTGGCTAATACTGCACCAAAAAAATCTGTATTATTGGCACTAACTTACTGGCCAAATGTGTTTGGTCAGTAACATTTTTTCCTCTTACTAGCCCAGATGGATTGTATAGGATGGACGTTACAGTAGGTAGATGGTTGCCATGCCTGTGGGGATCAGTGAATTTTCACAGCCATTAACCCTGCTCACTCATGGTTCTGAAAACGTTAATCTCCGTGTTGACCCAGCCTCTGGCTAGTTTTAAAGAATACTACTCCTGGTTCCAGGACTGAAGTAGCATTTCAGGCAACTTGCGTTAGGATTCTGATTAAATTTCCTACAAGCTTTCTTTGAAGTAAATTGCTCAGATTTGTAATTTAAGTTTTGGACTTAATAACCCCTTATCCTGATGCCACGATAGTCTCTTTGTGGCAGAATTATAATTTTTAATAGTGTCCTGTAAGGGGCGGAAGAGATCGTAACTCAGACTGATTGTGAAACTGAGTAAGCTCAATACAGGGGAAATATCTTAGACAGAGGGTAGGGAAACCCAAGAGGGAGGAGGGGACAGCAAACTTGGCGGCCATTATGGGTGGTGACTAACGAGCAGACCTGAAAGACCATAAGGCCTACTTTGCTGGCATTTTAGTATGTTAGTATATAGTTGAGGGGTGGCTTTCATTTGTACCAAAGGTAGCCGAAACATGCATAGTAACGTTTTGAAAACCTCCCCCATAGCTTTCAATGGGACGCCCCCTGGCGCTCTGTCTGGTAGGCTGTCACAAAATGTCTGACATTGGGAAGTAGAAGGGATCGGCTGGCCTGCAGTTCATCCAGAGTTACGATCCCTTCACTCCCTTACAGGACACTATTAAAAATAATAATTTTTGCCACAAAGAGACTATCATGGCATCGGGGTAACAGGCTATGAAGTCTGTTATACAGTCTAAAAAATTTCCTTTAAAGGGAAGCTGTCCAAATCTTCAGCTCCCCACCCCCAAAGGCTTACCCACCCCAATTAAATTTCCAATGTAAGGCAGCCACTGACATATAGTGGTAGCTGCCCTCTTCGGCAGTTATTGTAGCCTGGTTTTATTTAATAACAGCAGCCCTTACCCATACCTCTTATCCTGTTGCCTCATAAATCCGGGACAAGGCTCAAAAAAATCAGGGACAAAGACCCAAAATCAGGGAAACATCTTAAAAATTGGTACTATTCACTGAGAAAGCTGATAGAATAAGGGGATTTGTGTTAAGATGTATTTTCTGAAGAAAAAGTCTGTAACTTTAATGTTTGACAATATTTTGTGATTTTAATCCACACTGTTCTGTCACAAAAACACAAATTGTACAAGGGACAGAGGAAAATTTTGAGGCAAATCTGAGACGTCCCTGAAAATCGGGGACAGTTGAGAGGTATGACCCTTACCTAAATAATAGGATTCGGGGGGGCGTGGCTTGGACACAGAGGAAGATGGCCGCTTAAGCTAACAGTTTGATCCCCAACTAAACCAATCCAAGCCGGAATGTTCGCATCCAGGGACAATCTCCCCAACTGAAGCCTAAATATGCCTCTTTAGCTTCTAATTATCCGACTGCCACAGGTCTTATTGCGCTCGGGACTCGGTTAATTGTCTTATGGTGCTGGTCATCTCATGACCCGACCTGGATCTGTGTAGGCCATAAACTTCAGCGCAGCCTAGCGGCTATCTCTCTACAACCGCAGCGCCATCTACTGCCAACTGTGGCCTTTGCGGCGAATGTGGTGTCTGTTTCTCCTTTTCCACCACCAGCAATCTACCGAGGACTTGCCCTAGCTCCTCTCTGGTCTCCTCCAGGTTCTCCTCAGACAGACTGGTCGCCGCTGCCTTGGAGCCCTCCTCTTAGTCGCCCAATGTGGGCAGCTCCCTGCAACATATAACAGCCCTGCTCGAAACACTACTCTGCAGGGTGGACTCTATATCAGCGACTATAGCAGGCACAGTGGCCGGAGTATGTGTTTTTAAAGAGGACCTTCCCTGATGGTCCAAAAAGTTACAGCTTGTAGTCATTATATGCAATACTAGACCTGAAAAGGTATATGCATTTGTTATTTCTGGCCAAGGTTTACTCTGCCTTCCATAATTTAGATTTGTTTTCGAGCCCTGCTACACTTGCCTTTGCTGTTCAGCTTGCTGGGCTGCTAGCTCCTGATGACATCACTGTAGGATAGAAGAGTGACGCACTGTTCAGTACCATGCAGTTGCAACTATGTTGCAAGGGAAACCTGCCAGTACTCAGTGTACATACTGTGTTCCCCTTCCACAAGACACCCTGTTAGCAATGCATTATGCCAAAATCTAAATGCCTTGTCTGTGGTTTTTTTTTTGTTTTTGTTTTGTGTGAAATTGACTCTGCCCTAAAATGATGTCAGCAGTACAACCCTGGGATCACAGCAACACCAGGCTTGCTGTAGAAGCTCTGGTACACCCTTCAGTTTTTAGCAGCTCAGAATGCAAAAACCAACTGCAGCAGACATTAATGAAATACAATTCCAGAATCGATACGAGAAGGGGTAATTAATGCATGAAAGTCAAAGTGACTGGGGAAGGTCCTCTTTAATGATAAGATGAATGTAGTGGAACAAAAAATGGAGGACTTAGAACTAAACCAGGCTAGAATTTCACAATGCCTCCAGGAGCATGATGTAAGCATTAATCACCGCCAGAGGAGGGCTCTGCCGGTGGATTAATGACCGCTGGGGAGGGTTGGTGCCTGAGGCGCAGCCAGAGGGTCAACACGCCAGCGAACGATAATCCGCAACGGCAACGCTGAGCGATTAATTTCTGCTTTAATAGGCTCGGGCGGCAGCCACGAGCCTATGTTTCAGCGCTCACCTCTGGCGACCTCTATGCTCCGGCGGCACTCCTATCCACAGAAGAGGCGGGGCACAGATGTTGCAGGTAACTTTGTTTATTGCGCTTACAGGCACAGGAGACCGGTTCAGACTCTACAGTGCTGGAGCAGTGATGAATGATTGCGCTGCTGTGCTGGTGGTCATGGCTGCTGGTGCCCTTGCCTCGGTGGTTGCAGTCCGGGTATATTAGGGCTCAATGATTTTGGCCCTCTGCCGGCTCCGGGAGGCAGACATTCTGTGTCTCTGCGTGTTGGGGGGGGTGCACACTGCTTGATGCTGGCGTGGGTGGGGGTGAGGTCTGCGCGCCGCTGGCGCCAGCGGTGGTGACTTCGGTGAGGCGGCTGCCCTCTGGTGTCTCCATGGCCACAGCTGGTACTGACCGAGTGGGCGTTTTGTGGCTTAATACCCACTCGGTTTCAGTCAGCTGTGGCCGTTCGGCGAATCCTGGCGCTCCTTTTGAGCGGGCAACAGTGAGCCGTGTTACAAGATAAATTAGCCACTCTCTGGTGAAGGGCAGAGGCCCAAGAGAACCGTGGGCGACGCAACAACATCAGAATCCTCGGCATTCCCTAGGGGTTAGAGGGCCCTAACACTGAGTGATTTTTAAACAACGAAATTCCTAAAATGCTGGGGGACAGGTGGCACGGCCCAAAAGAAGTGGAGAGAGCACACCGGATTTCCTAGTGGGCCTTGCTCTACGACTTCATCGCCACAACCCATCATAGCCTATGTACTTAAATACTCTACCAAAGAAAGAGTACTAAGGGCAGTCAGGGATAGAGAAGAAATCATATGGCGTGGGGTGAAGATATCCTTTTTCAGGGACTTTTCTGCTGAGGTGGTGGCCCGAAGGAAAGCCTTTATCCCTATAAAAAAAAAAATCCTGGCACAACAAGGGTTTAAGTATGGCTTTCGTCACTTGGCTTACCTGTATGTCTCCAGGGAAGGGAAGGACATAACAGCTGAAACACCTCAAGAGGTCGAAATGTGGGTGACCAAACACTGGCCTCGGATGCCCTTAAAAACTACATCTCCCAGGAAGCTTTGGAGCCCAGGACAGCGTGAGCATAGTAGGGGGAACCAATTTAGTGGCAGCAGCTCTCAAGGGGACCATGTTAATGGCCGGACAGTCCCACGATCAGCTGCATCCCCCAGGCCTTCTTACCCCACGACATCAGTGGGTCTAGTAAATAATAACTTCAGCTCGCAGCAAAGCTGACAGCCACTTCTCTCCCCACCCCGGTCTGCAGGGCTCAGGCCAAGCAGCGTGGATTCGTCACCATTCCCATAGCGACCACGACTCAAGCTCTGAAACATAGAAACATAGATTTTGACGGCAGATAAGGACCGCTTGGCCCACCCAGTCTGCCCATTTCCCTACCTAATGGATAAGCTGCAGATCCTAGTTAACCAGCAACTACTTCTTCTACCCCACCCCTAGAATTGCCTTAGAAGCCTGTCCCATGCATGTTTGAATTCCACCACTGTTTTTGACTCCACAGCCTCCTCCGGAAGGCCGTTCCATGCATCCACAACCCTCTCTGTGAAAAAATACTTCCTTAAATTACCTCTGAGCCGCCCCCCTTCTATCTTCAAATTGTGCCCCTTGTTCTTGCACACCTCTTTTTTGAAAGATGCTACCCTCTTGGACTTTGTTGATTCCCTTGAGGTACTTGAAAGTTTTATCATGTCCCCCCTCTCCCTCCTTTCCTCGAGGCTATACATATTTAGCTCCTTAAGTCTCTCTTCATATGTCTTCCGGTGTAGACCCTGCACCATTTTAGTTGCCCTCCGCTGGACAGCTTCCATCCTGTCTATGTCTTGGCGGAGATTGGGTCTCCAGAACTGCACGCAGTACTCCAGATGGGGTCTCACCAACTGTCTGTACAGAGGGATAATAATTTCCTGTTTTCTACTGGTGATGCCTCTCCTATGCATCCCAGTATCCCCCAACCCTCCTTGCTGCCCTCTCACATTGCTTGCCCACCTTTAGGTCATCTGATATGACTACCCCAGGTCCCTTCCATTTTTGTTGCTGTTAGTATCTCACCCCCATTCGTACTCTTCTCCTGGGTTTTGTTTCCCAGGTGCATTACCTGCACTTTTAGCATTGAATCTAAGCTGCCATACATTTGACCATTCCTCTAATCTTGCCAAGTCCTTCTCATCCTTTCCACCCCACCTTGTGCATCAACTCTGTTGCAGATCTTTGTGTCATCTGCAAAGAGACATACTTTCCTTCAGTCCCTCTGCAATGTCGCTTATAAAGACATTGAAGAGGACCGGTCCTATAGTGAACCCTGCGGTACCCCACTAGTAACCCCCCTTTTTTCAAAGTGGACTCCATTTACTATTACTCTTTGTGTCCTATTCTCCAGCCAATTCTTTACCCAGGCTGTCATCTTGGGACCCACTCCCAGGCTGGCTAACTTGTATATTAATCTTTTGTGTGGGACTGTCAGATGCCTTGCTAAAGTCTAGGTAGGCCATGTCCACAGCCCCTCCCTGATCTACTACTTTGGTCACCTAGTCAAAGAAATCTATCAGATTTGTCTGGCATGACCTTCCCGCTGTGAATCCATGCTACCTTGGGTCCTGTGCCCCTCTGGCTTCTAGATACTCGACAGTTCTTTCCTTCAGAAGTGATTGCATCATGTTCCCTACCACTGAGGTTAAACTAACAGGTCTATAGTTTCCTGCTTCTGCCTTGCTCCCACTTTTGTGAAGGGGAATCGCATCTGCCATTCTCCAGTCCTCTGGTACCACCCCACCCTCCCATGATTCGTTAAAGAGGGTAGTCAGTGGTGTCACTAGTTCTACCCTTAGTTCTTTTAGAATTCTGAGATGACCCATCAGGCCCCATTGCTTTGTCCACCTTCAGTTTTACGAGTTCTTTCAGAACCTTTTCTTCTGTAAATGGACTGGTATCGACTTCTGTATCCAGAGTGTTTCTACTATTTGTTTTAGGTACCTCCCCACTTCCTTTGTAAATGCTGAGCAAAAATATTTGTTTAGTGTATCTGCCTTTTCACAGTCACCCTCTGCCCACCCTCCCTCCTTTAAGCCTCACTAACCCTCCTTGGTCTTCCTTCACTCCCTGATGTACCTATAAAGGTTTTATCCCCTTGTTAACTGGGTTGGCTATCTTTTCCTCAGTTTGGGCCTTTGCTGTTCTGACTGCCTTCCCAGCTTCCTTTTGCTTTAACTGATACAGTTCTCTGTCCTGCTCCTTCTGTGATTCCTTGTACTTCCTGAATGCTTTCTTTTTCTCTTGAACCTTCACTGCCACTTCCTTTGAGAACCATAGTGGTTTCTTACATCATTTCGTTTTGTTTATTTGCTTCACACAAAGGCTTGTTACCTCTGTGATGGCAGTTTTTATTATTCCCCATTGTTCTTCCACCCCTCCTTCCTGCTCATTTGCTAGTGCATTCCTTAGCCCTCACCCATTTTGGCAAAGTCAGCCCTCCTAAAGTCCAGTACTTTTGCCTTTGTATGGCTTGACTCTATTGCTGTGATTATTGTGAACATACTGTTCGATGGTCGCTAGTTCCCAGGTGGCTACCCACTTCTACATCTGTGATCCTCTCTTCATCTCCATTTGAGAGAACCAGGTCTAAGATTGCTCCCTCTCGAGTTGGCTCCAATACTAGTTGTCTAAAGCATGCCCCCTGTAGGGCATCTAGAATAACCCCACTCTTCGGAGTGGCTGCTGCAACTGCACTCCAGTTAACATCTGGCATATTCAGATCACCCATCCGCAATATCTCCCCTTTTTCTGCCATTCTGAGTATTGTTTCTATCATTTCCTTGTCCATTTCCTCCCCCTGAGAAGGAGGTCTGTATACAACCCCTGTGCGGATTGTGATGCCATTGCCGGTCTCCAAATTTACCCACAGTGCTTCTTCTCCTTCCTGTTTTCTCTTTTGTTCTGTTGCTTTGGTTCCTTCCCTTATGTAAAGAGCTACTCCTCCTCCTCCTCTACCCTCCCTGTCCCTCCTGTAGATAGTGTATCCTGGTATGTTTACGTCCTAGTCATGGTTTTGTGTGTACCATGTTGCTGTGACTGCCATGATATCCAGATGTTCCTCCTCCATCAAGGCCAGTAATTCAGGAAGCTTGTTATTCAGACTACGGGCATTGGTACTCATTGCTCTCCTTTTTTTGATGGCTTTACCTTGTGTTGCAGCATCTCCCACTGACCTTTCAACCTCGGTCTTTTTCTCATTTAGCACCCTGTTTTGTAGGGAGAGGATGGGATTTTCCTGCTGCTTATCAGTGCCTCCCCCCTTGACTAGTTTAAAAGCTTGCCAATGAAGCATTTAAACCGATTGCTCAAAAGACTTGTTCCCTTCCTGGACAGATGCAGACCATCCTGCCAGTATAGGCTGGTGTCCTTCCAGGTGGAACCCCAGTCCCCAATGAAGCCAAACCCCTGTGCTCCACACCATTTTTTCAACCATTCATTAAACTGCATGGTGCAAAGTACCCTCGCCTCACTCATGCCATTGACAGGCAGCACCTCAGAGAAGGGTATTGTGTGTGCTGCTTGTCTTAGGCCCCTCCCCAATTCTACAAAGTTCTTCTGCACTGCTCAAATCTCATGATGAGCCAAGTCATTTGTCCCTAGGTGGACAATGGCGTCCAGCTCAGACTCCCGTGCAGCTGTTCTCGTGATCCTGAGGATGCGTTTCCTGTCTCTCCAAGCCATGGCACCAGGCAGGCACCTTACTTCAGTTTTCCCTGCTCCCCCTAGTTCTATCCCCCTAATAATTGAGTCCCCCACCAGGAGCTGCTTCCTTTCCTTGTGGTGTCCTCTGCCTGCTTCCTGTGGGCCTCCCTTTTGATAGTTGTCCTCAGCCTCCTTAGTCTCCTCTGCGGGTGCATCCATAGGGGAGCTATGCTCCCCCAGAATGGTGTATGGATTGTGGTGTGGAACAGCTGACTGGGTGTGCCTCTGTTCCACCATCCTCTCCCTCTCTGAGCCTAAACTGTGCCCTCACAAAACAATCAGCTAAAAGCTCTGACCCACCGCTGCGATGAGTGCCTTCCTGTCAGCAAGATGCCCTACACAGCAATTTGACAGAGAAAATACCCTGCTAATCAAACAGAGAAAAATCCTCACATCCAAGTCACACAGGTAAACCTCCCCAGCCCCAAAACAGGCCTGGTGGTTTGTGCTCTGAAAGCTGTCAGCCCTAAATAAGTCAGCTGTGCTTTAAACTCTTCCTGCACTGAAAATCTTAAGAATTGTAACTAACAAACGTAAACCTAGATCCACCTCCCTCTGTTGCTTGAAAGACTGTCTTTTCCTGTTTCACACTGCAGGTTTTGCTATGACAACTCCTTAACCACAGTAACTTATTTAAAAATAGTTTAAGTATCACAAACTCCTACGCACCAGTAAATTATTTAAAAATAGTTTCTGTCCCAAAATCCTAGTAGTCAATCCAGCTACCCCCAAGTTACAACCAAAATGCAGTATTCAAACAATTGTGAAGTTACTTCCAAGATAAACAGAGTTTGCAAGCCCCTTCTTGGTTAAACACTAAATAAATATGTGAATAAAAAAGCAATTACCAAGGGTGGTTAGTTTCACTTACCACAGAATTAAGCAAAAGCGCACGTTGTTGCAGATATAAAGTGCAATATAGAATTTCTCACACAGCTCACAGCTGAATAAAGAAGTAGTGTCCTTCCAGGTCAAGAAAATGTGCTTTGAAGGGTCTGAGACAGCCCCACCAGCCAACCAGACCAAGGATGAGCTGCTCCCTGGAAGCCAGCTCGAAACTACAGACATCCCAGATGATGATCTCATGGAAGCAGTAGCCACTACCTCCTGGGCAGACTTTCCCTCAGAGATAGACGATCACTCAGACCTCGCAACACTGCCGGTCAAGCCAGGTCTGCTAGCATTTGCAGAAGCGCTATCTAAGGACCTGCAGAGTACAGCTGCTTGTTTGGATTCCACGGGAGAAACTGCACCACCGGACTGATCTGTTTAAGTCCTCGTACAACTTATTCTTTTATATAATGTTTAAGTTCCCTCTCTAATATCATGCCTAATGCCTGCAGGAGTTCACAACGGTGTAAGCAGCACCCCCACCCCACACCAATGCAATACCGCCTGATTCCTCTGCACTAATTACTAAAGAGCACATTATTAGTGGACTTGGCAGAGAGGTTTAGGGGGACGCATCACCAAATAGCCGCATCATTACTAGACAGCCGCCCTTCTACACCCTCCTTGAAGGCTGGGCTATCCACTGTAAAGGAACTGCATTGCCAGCATGTGGATGCTCATTTTGTATTCACGAAGCTCTCTCCTAATGGGTAGTCAACCCAACCTTCCCTTATCCTGACCCTCCCCTCTCCTGCTTGTGGGCGCTCCGCTCACTCGGAAGGGGCTTTTTAAAGCACCAGGACTATAGCTGTTATACTTTGAGTAGTGCTTGACCTGAAAGTCAGGATCTTTATGCTTTGAGGCACTGAACTAAACTCCCCCTTCTGTCTCCATCCTTCCTGTCCCTTCCCTCCCTCTACCCTCTCACCCCCTCTTTTTTATACTCCCATCCCTCCCCCCCCCTGTTTGCATACCCACTTCTTGGATGTCCCACCTCCTAGCTCTATTAGGTGGGGGTGGTAGTCCATAACTGTGGAATTTATAGCTGGGGATGGAGTTTCAGGTACTTGGATAGTATGGCTATGCAATTCCCCTCTTAACAGTGGAGAATTATCACCTGTGTGCATAACCCAAGTTACCCTTAGTTTATTGTTTCTACAACTTCTTACAGATTTTGAGATTGTTATTGACGGATTGATAAACACGCTGTTAGGTTCACCACTGAGTGGACATTTTTTCTTGAATTTACAAAGTATTGCTATATATATATCTGTATTGATTGTTTATTGGTACACTGCATTTACCTGCTCTTCTTTATTAATAGGTCATCGCTGCTCTATCTCTGTTTGGCCAGCCTACTCTGATCTCTCTCCCCGGCTGATTTTCCTTTTCATACCTCCGGTACTCTTTCTGCTCACATCTGTCGTCCTATACTGGATCCCTGGGGTGAGTACCTCCATATCTGTTCCCTTCAAGTACAGTCATGCAGCACTCCAGGACGGGAGTTAAACTTATCTGATGGAATGTAAAGGGACTGAACCACCCAACAAAACAGTTGGTGGTCCTTAAACACCTACACTCCTTGCAGGTGGACATTGTGCTCATTCAAGAGATGCATCTCACTGCAAGAAATGTACTGTGGCTCAAAAAGTCCTGGGTGGGTCAGTATTAGCTAGCTCAGCAACGAACAGATCTAAGGGGGTAGCTATTCTAGTTCGAAAAACGTGCTCATGGACGGAAGACAAAGTGGTTACTGATGCTGAAGGCTGCTGGATAGCAGCTAGGTTTTCTTACCCAGGGGGCCATGTGGTGTTGGCCAATGTTTACGGACGAAACACAGACTCCCCAGAACTTTTTTTGGACCTCAACCAAGCCCTTGAATCCCTTTCCACAGGATACCCCAACATTCCTATTATGATAGGCGGGGACTTAAACCTAACCTTAGATATTTTTTTGGACAAATCCAAACCAACTCCCCAAACACATCCTAAAGCGGTGCTAACACTGCAGGAGGTAATGAAGGAGTGGGGAATGACTGATATATGGTGGAGAGATCACCCCACGGGGCGAGACTACTCCTTTTTCTCTACGGTGCATACCACTTATAGCTGCATAGACTTCTGGCTGGCTAACCCCCCTCCTGCAGCACAGGACATTGTTTTCTCAAAAATAGACAACATTCTTGTCTCTGACCATGCCCGTTTCCTGCACATATACACCTTTGGGGCAAAGCGGCTCAGGCACCAGGTGGGCTGTACCCTTTGCTAATCAGGGACCCTTAATTTCAAGCAGTGGTACAGAGCACTGCTCAAGACTACTTCGCTAATAACAAGGTCACGGATACTTCCACTGCTGTGGTCTAGGAAGCATTCAGAGCTTTTTTGTGGGGTCATATCCTAGCATACATGGCCCAAAGAAACAAGGCTAGAAGGGCTAACCTGAGCCACCTCCAAGTTGAACTGTCAGCACTAGAGGCTAAGTTTAAGGCATCTACGGCAAGTAGGCCTGACCCGATGAACCTCCGAAACATAGTTGGTCTAAAATACCACATTAACACAATGCTGCACCAAAAGGCGGAGTGGCTGATGGCCAGGACCAAGCATGCTTATTGGGAAGGGGGAGATGAGGGAGGTAAACTCCTAGCTTTTCAGTTAAAGAAACAGGCTGCCTCCCGCATACACGCCCTTTGGAACCATAGGGCGGAAGTGGTCACTGACCCTAAACGATCAATGAATGTATGCAACAATTTTACTAGCAGTTGCACCAGTCGCATACATATTTGGGGCAAAATCAACTGGAGTGCCAGCTGAAGGGATTTCTTCTCTACGGCTGATGTCCCCCCAACTGGCGGAACTTATGAAGGTAGCACTGGACAAGCCCTTCACTGAGTCAGAGCTGCAGTTGGCACTATCCCAACTCGCTAAAGCTAAATTCCCAGGTCCAGATGGCATGACCACTGAGCTGTATCAACTCATGAGCTCTGAGATTAGCACTCCACTGCTATCTGCTCTCCAGGAGGCCCATGCAACTGGTATCCTCCCACCTACCATGCGAGAGGCTCTAATCACCCTTATCCCCCAAAAATCAGATGATCAGCTGAACTGCACCAACTATCGTCCCATATCCCTAATATTGGTGGACAATAAAATTGCAGCCAAGAAGCTTGCTAGTCGGATGATGGATGTTCTACCCCTCCACAGTACACACCTCACAGGTTGGGTTTACCAAGGGAAGAGCTGCTGTTGATAACATCCGATTTGGTCCTCAACATTAAGTGGCTGGCCCTGCACTCTCCCACCCCCATGGCTGCAATGGCGGTGGGTTTCTCGAAAACTTTCGACTCAGTTGAATGGCCCTACCTACAAGCGGTACTCCGACTTTATGGTTTTGGCCCATACTTTAGGTAATGGACCCGAGTACTGTACAATGAGCCCTTAGCCCACATTGTAACCAATGAAGACATATCTCCACCCTTCACACTTCAGCGAGGCACCTGACAAGGGTGTCCACTCTCACCATTGTTATTCTTGGTGGCACTGGACCCCCCTTACTCAGAAACTACAGACTAGCAAAGAGATCAGTGATATACAGGTAGGAGAGCACTCATACCTGACAGCCTCCTATGTGGACGACTTACTCCTCACGCGTTCCCACCCACGGGATTCCCTGCACCCAGTTTTGGAAATACTGCATACATTCGTCCAATTGTCTGTCCTACAGATCAGCCAAAAAAAAACTAAGTGTCACTCCTCTAAATGTGGCCTGCTCCAAAGACTGCCTACAAGGCTTGGGGCTTTCCTGGGCTCCCAGTAGCCTCTCCTACCTGGGTATCCACATACCGTTTGACTGGAAGCAGATTGAATCCAGGAACTCTTCCCCCCCCCCCCTCTAGCCCAACTAACTATTGAAGTATCCCGCTGGCGCTGACTTAATCTCTCCCTTCCAGGGAAAGTTGCTGCGATTCGTTTGCTCATTTTACCCAGAGTAGCATATCTTCTCAACTCTCGGTGCCCCAATATGCTCACACTGGGCATGGGCGAAACCAAGAGAGCGTGGTTCCGTCTTATGACTGCAGCCAAGACCAAGAAACCAGCGCGCCTGCTGCCATTCAGGCAACTCAGTTTATGGCATAATCAGCTTCTAATGATGGCCAATAAACCATTTAACTGGCTGTCGTGGGAAAAGAGCGGGATGCACATTGTCCAGGACCTGTACCTACCCATTTCCACCACTGTCATATCATTTGAGCAGCTTAAAACCCGCTACTTGCTCCAGCCCCGGGATTTTTGGAAATTCTTGCAGCTCCGCACTGCAGTACAGTCCTTAGCTGGTCCTGTGTAGCCGATCCGAAGTGACACTGTCTAGCCACACTGCACCAAAGTCTTCCTCCCAGGGTCTAGCTGCTAAGTTCTACAGTATCTGGCGTGAGGCACAACCTGACCACACAGAAGCCTGCAGAACTGCATGGAGCAAAGACTTAAATTGCCCCATCACACCAGAGGCATGGTCCCATTGCCTGCACAAGGCTCACTCCGCCTATAAGGATGTTAAGAGACAGTTGATCCAGCTCAAGATTCTCCTTCACTAGTATCACACTCCAGCAGCCCTTCACAAATGGGGTATCCTCCCACATTCTGAATGTTGGAGATGTCGGAGGAGTCCGGCCAACATTCTGCACCTCTTGTGGCAGTGCCCTGCTCTGGTCGTCTTCTGGTCCGCAGTAGCAGTGGACTGTTCTTGGGTGCTGGGACAGCCTATTGCTCTCCCCAGTCCTATGCTTCTATTGGGTGACACTACCTCCCTGAAACAGATTGAGCCGCAGCAACAGAATTGGATTCTGGCATCCCTCTTAGAAGACAAATGACTCTCATTGATGACCTGGTGGCGGCCTTCCCCTCCTGCCATCTCTCTGTGGCACTCCACCCTAGCCAGGCTTGCCACTTTTGAGAGGTTCACTTATGCTAGCAGAGGACAATTCTTATTGTACCACCGTAAATGGGACGCTTACCTTAATTCGGCCCTTTGTCAAGTGCCACTCCCCCTCCCAATAATCCTCCTACTCAGAAAGATTGCAAAGTTTAGCTCCCAAGTGGTTAGCTCCGTAATTAGGATTTTTATGCAGATTATTGCAAACCCACTCTGCATGCTCGAACCCCTCCACATTAGCTCACACTTTTACTTCCCCCTCTGTCATTTTTGGACACAATATAGGACTTGGCCTAAGTTGTCAAATGAGGGATTTGTTTATTTTGATAATTAGACCCTGTGTCCTGTACTCTGTTTCCGCTGTACAGGTTAATGAAGCAGTGAACAGTTGACCTAAAGTTTACTATACTATACTATACTGACTGTATTGAATGATACGGGACTATAATCCCAAGATTCCTATTAGCTGATATAACAGCTATGTGTAAACTTTCTCCTGGATGATTACAGTAATACAGTACAGGTAATGACGTGTGGTCAGCGAGAGTGTGGGGGCACGCCCCATTGAAATCAACGGGGCTTGATTTCTCATTCGTTTTTAAGCTACAAAATTGTCACTTGGCGATTAATTAAGGACACTGCTCAACTAACAAGGGCCACGTTAGTCGGCGGTGTCCATTAATCTCAAGTGACCGTTTATAACTTAAACAAATGAAATCAAGCCCGTATTCAATAAGTGCCCATACCCGCTGACCACACTTCATTCCCTGCTTAGATCTTGAGGGGCATGGCGGCGAACCTGGACACTCTGAATAGACAGGGCTTCCATTGCCTAAGTTAAGATTCGAGTCGTCATATTAAGGTACGGTCTGCTGTTATTCAGTAAAATCAGGCTACAGTAACTGTCCATGAGAGCAGCTACCACTCTGTGTGAGTGGTAGCTGCTCTCAGATAGGTTGGAAATTCTCTTTAAGCTTTTCGTAAGGAATAGCCTTTGTTTTATGTGCTGGAACTTACCTTATTTTATTGTTGTAAACGCTGGGAGCCGGGAACATGGCAGACACTGCACGGTTCCATTTCCATCCTTCGAAAAGGAAGGTCATGCTATTCGCTAGCCCACACAATAGACATAAATTGCTCCAGCTTACAATTGATAATATATAGCTTGTCTCTTGAGCAAGTACATGACTTCAAATATCTAGGGATAACTCTCGAAAGCTCCTTATCGTATGACACACACTTAGATCATATTTCTAAGGTAATTAATTCAAGGATTGCGGTTCTGTATAGACATTGGCAGTGCTTTACCCCAGAAGCCCTCTGGATAGCAGTCACCAGCTCAATTCTTTCCATAATGGACTATGGATAAATCATTTACAGCGCTGCTGCAGACTAGACACTCAAAAGAATAAATATGGCACTTAGCAAGTCTTGCAGACTGGTTTCTGGGGCCCATAGGTGCACCCATACATGCAACCTGTACACCCAGACCAGCACCTCAAGGGTAGGATCACTTATCAGACTTGCCTCCTCGCAAAAAAAGTCAGTCTTGGCCTTACCCCGCCTGCCACCCAGCATCTTCTACCCCGTGCACCTAATCCACGTAGTACTCGAAGCACGTCAAAACAGGCATACAGAGTTCCTTTTTGTCATACCTCCCAGACACAGTGATCATTTATGTTTAGAGCACCCAGCTGGATAAACGGCCTCTCGGTGGCCATCCTTGATGAGATAAAACTTCGCCCTTTTAAGTACAAACTCTGCCAACACCTCTGTGCACTTAGCAGTTGTAACTGCTGTCCCTAAACTATCCTGCCACTCGTCTTCTCTATTTCTCCACATTGTGCTACCTCTCTCCCCCTACCCCTTCACCCCTGTTACTCCATGCCTCTTACCTGACTATTAATGTATCCAGTCTGCTAATAACACCTGAACTGTTATGCTAACATTTTCTCCCTCTCCTCCCCCTCTCTCCTCATCATACCTCTTGTCTCTACTCTGTAGCCCTCCCCGCTCCACTCACTTCCCTTTTTTGTATCTCCCCCCCCACTTGTCATTCTCCCCCTCCCCTTTAGTTTTTTTCTTTTTCATTACAAATTTGTCATAGACAGTCACTCTACTGGTTGCATTAAATGTGCTACTGTGTTTATTGTTTGAACATTATTTGTATAATGTATAAGCATTAATGCATGACAAAGGAGGGCTCTACTAGGGAATTAATGCCTGTTTGGGGGTGGTGCGACTCGTGCCTCCAACCACCAGCCTGGCATTTATTCCTAGTAGAGCCCGACTCTGGAGTGCATTAATGCGCTGCAATATATACAAGCTTTTCAGTAATTGTTACAATACAATCTCACTCTGCAAGTAATTCACAGATGCACATTTAGCAGAATTAATTTGTTTTAATGTGGAACTCTGGTCGTATTCAATACATACGAACATAGAAAATTTGCCAGCAGATAAAGGCCTAGAGGTCTGTCAAGTCTGCTCGAATGTGCAGCTAGCACCCCTTATTCTGCAGCTGCCCCTCCCTTCCACCCTCCCCCTTGTCCTATCCCATCCTCGTTTGAAGCAGTCCACTGTTTTACTGCATACCACTTCAGCAGGTAACGCATTCCACCCAGCCACCACCCTCTCTGTAAAAGTGTCTCATCTCCCTCCTGAACCTTCCTCCCTCCAGTCTCGTATCATGGTCCCTGGTGGCCCTCCCCTCCCTTACTTTGAACAACCCCTCTGTACCCATCTTGTTTATTCCTTTCATGTATTTAAAGGTTTCAATCATGTCACCCCTGTCTCTCCTCTCCTCCAGTGAGTACATATTCAGCTCCTTCAACCTCTTCTCGTATGAGTATAATCCCAGCCCCTTGATCATCTTTGTCACTCTGTGCTGCCCCCTCAGTAACTTAATGTCCCTCTTCTACAGATCGGGCGCCAGTACTGCGCAGTACTCCAGGTGTGGTCTAACTAATGACCTATACAGTGGCAGAATCACCTCCTCCCTCCTCAAGGATATACCCTTGCAGTACAACCCAGCATTTTGTTGGCCTTTGCAGCTGCCTTCCTACATTGTGCTGAGTTGTTCATTGACCCTGTAATGAGCACACCTAGATCCTTCTCCTCCTCTGTCTGGGCTAGCTGCACTCCCCTTAGCTGGTAACTCCTCCTTGGGTTCTTCATCCCAAAATGCAGCACTTTGCACTTGTTGGCATTAAAGCCCAGTTGCCAGGTGTCTGACCAGGTTTCAAGCTTTGCCAGATCATCCTGCAACCCCTGCCATCCCCCTAGGTCATCCACCACCACGCCTACCTTGGTATCATCAGCAAACAGACTGATTGTGCTCTTGATGTCCCATGATATGTCTGCAATGAATATCCCAAACAACACTGGTCCCAACACCGAGCCCTGTGGAACACCACTCGTCACTGCCCTTGGGTGTGAGAGCTCCCCACCCACCACCACCTCTGTTCCCTTCCCTGCAGCCAGTTTCCTACCCATCTCACCAGCTTTGCACCTGCCGCTGTGCCTACTAACTTCCTTCTCAGCCTTCCATGTGGCACTGAGTCGAATGCCTTACTGAAGTCCAGATACAGGGCATCCACTGCATGGCCTCTCTCCAGTTGCCTAGTTACCCAGTCATAGAACTCGACCAGGTTGGTTTGGCAGGATCTGCCACGTATGAAGCCATGCTGTCTGCTGTCCTGTAGTCCTTTGGCCTCTAGGAGGGCTATTAGCCTCTCCTTCAGGATAGTCTCCATTAGCTTACCCAGATGGATGTGAGGCTCACTGGTCTGTAGTTTCCCGGTTCATCCTTGAGGCCACTCTTGTGGAGGGGCACCACATGAGCCATCCTCCAGTCCTGAGGTACACACCCCGAATGTAGAGAGGCATTAAATAGGTCTGCCAAAGGTCCTGCAAGGACCTCTGCCTGCTCCTTCAGTACCCTGGGGTGGGTGCCATCTGGGCCTGGCGCCTTGTCCACCCTCAGTGCCTTCAAACCCTCTCGAACTCTGCTCTCCATGATTTCCCCATCTGTCACTACTTCCCACCCTGCTTCTGCCATTTCTCCCACCTTGGGTGTCACCTCCCCTTGTCTTTAGTAAATACTGAGCAGAAGTACTCATTTAGTGCTTCCGCCTTATCGCACCCTGCTTCCACCCAACCCCCTTTCTAATCCTTACTATGTGGTCCTTACAGCTCCCTTTTCTCCTGATGTACTTAAAGAAGTCCTTCTCCCTTTAATGCCTTGTGCCAGCCTGAGTTCCGTAGATGCTTTGGCTCCCCTTACTGCCCTTGTCACCTCCTTCGATTCTGTCAAGTACTCCTCCCTGTCCTCCCCCCTCCCTGTTTTCTTATACCTCCTAAAGGCAGCTCTTTTCCTCCTTACCTTTTCCATGACCTCCTTGCTCAACTAGATCGGTTTCTTAGCCCTAGCCTTCTTGCTCTGGGCTTTGCAGCAGGTTTTGGTTGCCTCCACTATCCCCAGCTTTATGAGCTCCCACCTCTGGTTAGTGTCCATACTAGATTGAATTCTGGTCAGGTACAACTTGCTTCAGTATCGTGGTGGCTAAATAAAGCCTTTGTTGACCACTGCAACTGTATGCAGCAGTGCTGCACGTTTATATATGACACAGCACTGAAATTCTACAATCTGCACTTACAAACAAAATGTTTAACTCGCTAAGCCTTTCCATCACGTTTATGGCGACTGGAATGATGGTATTACACATTGGCATAATATCTTATCCCTTGTTGATTGGCCCCCCCTTGGACAATCTTAATGACATAGATCAAGCACTTCAGTTCTTCTCTGACAGGTTCAATGGCATCTGTGATATTTTTGCCCCAGTGAGAAGGAAGATAAGGGGATCCCCAAATGGGTGGATTACAAGAGACCTTCTGGACCAGATGAAGGACAGGGACACTCTGTGGGATATGACCAGATGCACTGGTAATCCAGTTGACTACCAGAAGTACCGGGCCACTCGTAACAAGTGTACCAACCTCACTAGACAGACAAAAGCAAAATACAACAAGGAACAACTGGACAGTAGCTGGGGTAATGGTAAAAGGTTTTGGGAGAATATCAAGGAACTGCTTGGTAAAAAGGATAAGAAACACCCTGCCATGCTAATGCTCAATGGTACCCAGACCCTTGACCCACATACCATTGCTGAATCCTTTAATTCAGCCTTCTCTGATCTCAGCACTGTCCTCCCATCTGACTACTTCAACCACCCTGGCTCACCTGTGCAGAACGCTAGTGGAAGCCAGCCTGAAATACCCTTGCCAAACGCTAGTGTAAGCCTAAACCACCTTAATTTCTACTTTAGGAGCATCATGCCTAAGGAAGACAGAACCTACATACTCAAAGTGTTAGGTAAGATGAGGCTTGGCAGTGATAACCTGGATATGAAGCTGGTGGCAATTGCACTGAAAGAGCTCTTGGTAACTATCACCAAACTGTTTAACAAATCACTTTCCCTAGCTAAGTTCCCAGCCAAATGGACTCTTGCAGTGGTCACCCCTGTGCTAAAAAGTGGAGATCGGACCTGTACAGCCAATTACAGACTGATATCCATCCTCTTTCTCCCCCATCAAAAACCCTTGAGAAGATAGTGGCTGATGAGATATCCGAGTACCTTCATAAATACGACCTCCTGTGCCCACAGCAGCACGTATTTCATAAGTGCCACAGTATGACCACGGCATTAGTGGAATTTTCCGACTTTGTACACAAGGCTGTGGACGGTATATCTTCATAGATCTCCCCTAAAGCCTTTGACACAGTCAGCCACCCCATCTTGCTACAGGAGCTGGTGAACTTGGGGATCTACTCGGATGCAGTCCACTGGTTCAAGGACTGCCTTTCCCACAGATCCCAGTGTGCAAAAAAATTGGAACTACCACCTCCTTCGCTAGGGAAATTGCATTTGGGGTTCCCCAAGGATCCATACTGGGACCCCTCCTTTTCAGTTTGTTTTTAAACAAATTACTGGAGGCAAGCACAACTAAAACTATCCGTATGCAGATGACGCGGTCATCATAAGCAGCAGTGCCCAGCTAGATCACTCGCAGAAGAAGCTGCAATCCACTTTCTCCCTCATGGAAAACTGGTTCAGTATGCAGAAACTTCTTGCTAACTACAAGAAGACTAAAACAATGCTGATCTCCAGCCCCCACCACAAGAAATCATCCCCGGTCTTGTCCATCACGAACAACATGGATGTACCCCTAAAACAGGTAGTCTTTCAAGTACCTTGGGGTCACCATTGATGACAAACTCTGGTTTGCACCCCATATTGATCAAGTCGTAAAAGTGGAGTACTGTACAGACACAGACAATATCTTGCGTCTGCCGCCTTACGCTTGTCTGTTTCCTCCTCCATTTTATCAGTCATTGACTATGGCTTGGTAGTGTATGGGATAACAGTTGACCTGCACTCAAGCGGGTATCAACGGCCCTAAATAAGGCCTGCAGACTCACCCTTGGAGCTGACGAGCTAACTCACTCCTCCTCACTGTACGAGTAAACTGGATGGCTCAGCCTCAAAAATAGAATAAAATATCAAATGTGCCTCTTGGATAAGAAAACTGTACTAGGAAAATCCACCCCTAGGCTCAAGGAGATGCGCACAGAATTTTACTCTAGCTACCAGACCAGAGGAAAGACAAGGTGCTTATTGGCTGTCCCATTCATGAAGATGACAGTAGGTCAGTTCTCTTTTGAGTGCAGAGCTCCCCTCTGGCTAACTCAAACCCCTGTGCATATATTCTGCAATTACTCCCTGCCATCCTTCAAGGCTGAGCTGAAGATGCATCTCTCTGAGGCAGCTGCCTGTAATTGCAGGTAGTTTGGGTGCCATCAGTTTGTTGAGTTGAAATTTTGATCCTCCTTCCCCCACCCCAACTCATTCTTTGCTCTTACACTGTTGTTCCTGTTAACTAGTGTCTCCAGTACTGTACTTGCATCTGCCTTGCACCTTTCCACTCCCCTTATCTCGTGGTCCCACTCGTATCAAGCATTCATTTCTCTCCCCCACCGGCACCAGCTCCCTTGACCCCATGCTCTACTTTCCACTAGCATGGTCATGACCTAATTCCCCCTTCTAGGACCTTTGACTAAGCCTGCCCTCCAGGCTGCTACCCCTTTCTGCACTGTACTCCCTTAACACTCATCTCCTGATGAATGTCAGTAACTTGTTTGTTTGTTTTTTTTATTCTACTCATGGAATGTTTTCAGCTTTACTTAATTTGATATTGTAATCACCAGGCATTGTTGAAATATTTATAGGAGTCATGTGATTTGTCTTTGTACTAATTGTATAGCATTTGTTGTATTTTTTTGTCTGTTCCTATAACTTGATTGTATGTTGTTGTATAGACGTGGAAATCTTTGTAAAAGAGCATTTGCTCAAAGGTGTTTTCCGAACTATTGAAATAAATAAAATAAATAAATACATTTTGCGACCCACAGACACAGCTACTTTGCCAGAACGATCTAGTCTTAAACACTAGATCTATGCAACCTACATACAAAACCATGGGACTAAAATCTCGTCTTTCAACAATCGCAAGGTAAACATTTTAAGCACTGGGTGTACGACATTTGGAGCAAGTGAACTAGTACTGCGGGGCAGGTGGGTGGGAAGTAGCATGTGCTGGAGTTTTACATTTGTCTGCTGCCAGTTTAGAGGTGGCTGGAAACAGTACTACATTATGAGGTGGGCATTACTAGGGAATTAATGCCCCTCTTCATTTTGTACCATGTGTACTGCTTCCACCAATCTGTTTGCTTCATTTTAGGATTACATTTCTTGCCATGTTACAATCATGTTAATTTCCGTGAAGCACTGTGTTTTTTTTGTTCTTGTTATGTTAACTGCTTGTTCTCCCATGACGTGGAACCTTATGAAAGAGACACTGGCTCAAAGGTATTGTAATCTGAGAAATTAAAATAAATTTAGTGTGAAAGTGAGGCACTGGACTGGCCCATGTGGCCAGCGCAGTGGTAGTGCTACCGCTTGCAATGCCAGCGACCTGGGTTCAGTAACGAGCCAGAGTTGCTGGAGGGCTAGCCAGGAGAAGAAGAATTGAGCGCCCAACAGGTTGCTCTCCTTCTCAGGGGAGGGCTGTATCCCTCACCGTGATACTGCCATCACTTGAGTGACCACGGGTGGTGCCAGTGTGGTTGGAGAATCAGACCGTAGGGGAGGGGCTGGCATCAGCTGGGGATCTGAGCGGAGATGCATCTCAGCGTGCCTCCGTCTCATTGGTCCCCCTCGATTGCTGACACCAGAGGGGAGGAGACCAGAACAAGGAAAATGTGCCCTGCTCCCAGTCCAGGCAACAAGCCTCCAGCACCACACCTTCAGGAGGATCCGAGGGCAGACTCCATTAGTGCACGCTCCCATGATGTTTTGGGGAGGTAAGAGGAGGCCTCCTGCACCCTGCCTGGTGGGTTATCTGGGGACTGTAGAGGTAAGCGGAGCGAGTAGCACCTTAAGGAGCAGACACCTTTGGCCTCTCAAGTAGGTGTAGGTGTGCGATGCATGGGGCTCTGAGAGAGGGACTAGAAGTGGAGTGAGTAAGGGGGCAAAAAGGAAATAAAAAAATAAAAATAAAAAAAGTGCCGCACTGCACCGCTCGCTTCAATACAAATTGTAGTGCAGCGCCACACTTTCACACTAAATGGAACCGTGCAGTGTCTGCCATGTTCCCGTTTCTCGGAGTTTACAACAATAAAATAAAGTAAGTTCCAGCACAAAAAAGCTTCATGGGGGGGGGGAGCTAAAGATTTGGACAGCTTTCCTTTTAAAGTTGGTGTAGAATTCCATTTGGAGTGTAGATGTGTATGCACTTGAACTATTTTAAAGGGCTAATGGAACTATTACCGCTGTAACAGCAGTGAAAAAGATTAACTCTCTATACTTCATCTCTTTTCCTGCCACACACGTGGGCAAGTGTGACTGACAGGGTAAACAGTTACTGAATTTAGATGAGGTAAAGTGGATCAGGTTTTGAGAAGAAGCCAAGGGCATACGCATTCCTTTAGGGCTAAAATCAAAGGTAGCGCTCCACGTGTGATGTCTGTGCTGTAGTATTTCCACACAGGCAGGACTCTTCACTGAAAGCTGCAGCCCTTTACATAGCTGCCAACCTCAGAATTGGTTGGGGGGACATTTTGCTAGCCATAACTATTACAGCTCATTATAATTTTAAATAACTGCCTGCTATTGGCTTATGTGTTCTTTTTATATATATATATATATATATATATATATATATCTATATCTATATCTGTGTGTGTGTGTGTGTGTATATATATATATATATGTGTGTATATATATATATATATATATATATATATAAATATATATATATATGTGTGTGTGTGTGTGTGTGGTATACACACACACACATGATTTTTATTCAAGCATTTTAAATCCCTTAAATAAGCCATGGGTTCCTGTGTCTGATTGTGAGTTAAGTGGTGAGACAGACTTGATGTGAGCCTTTCTTGAAAACTGTGCAACAACCAAGAGTAGGCTTCCTTACCTCAGTAGGAGGTTATTTATGGCACTCGTTTATTTTTTTTATACAGCCCCCCAAAGAAGGGAAAGGATCATAATTTGCCCCTGAGGGGCCAGCAGCACAAACCCTTTCCTATTCCTACTAGATCGCTCTTTCCCCACACCCCGTTTTATGACGTCTCTATAGGGAGAGCGGGGAGCCTGCGCCATTAAGTCTATGGAGTATCATTTTCAAACGCTGTTTTTGACTGATAAGTGGAGATTACATAAAATTGGAGCTAGGGATCAACTAACAAGTACCTTGTTAGTTGACCCCTGGCTCTTTTTTTTACCTAATGTCCATTTAAACAGCCAATAATAGTATTTGAAAATAATGCTCCATAGACTTCAGTGGAGCGCGCTTCCCCCACTCTCTCGTACAGACGTCCTAAAACATCAGGGTACAGGGACAGAGCGGGCTGGTAGAAGGTGGAAAGAGATTGTGCTGCTAGCCCCCTCGGGGATACATTACTATCCCTTCCCTTTCTTGGGGGGGAAAAAAAAAAAAATAATAATAATAAAGTGCCACAGAGGAACGAGGTAAAGGAGCTTCCTCTTTGTTGTTTTAGCATTACTGAAAAACTGAGAAAGGTTATCTTTAATACATCTTGATGGAAAAAATCAGTTAAGGGGTCAGATTATTTTATTAGTGGCAACTTAACTGCTTAGGTGTCAACATAAGTGCAAATGATAGAATAAAACAAATAGCATTTGTCAAGATGGTTACTGCTTCCATCAGTGCTACAATAAAGTATAAATTACTGATTTTATGACACCCCGCTTGTACTAACATTTCAAAAAATTGTGAACATTTCTGTATGCTTTTACACATAAATCGGTGCTAGTCCCATGTTATTTTCATAAAACATTTTCATTGGATGTAAAATATGGTTGCATATCTAGTAAAAGAAAGAATTATAGGAGTTGCCATGCTGTTTGTGGATGCATCTGCTTCCATAGTGGCAGATTCAGAGCCGGTTGACTCGGGGCAAATATAAATTAAAAAGCCAATATAAAATAAAATGTGTTTTTAAAGTTAGCAGTTAAAAAATACATAATAACAGAGACTTTAATATTAAAAGAAAGAAAGCTACCTAAGACAGACAGACATGCTCAGTGCATCTTGAAAAATGCCAATGGCAACAGTTGTGGAAATGTGCAGTTTCCTCACTGTCCTACTATTTAGATCCTTAGCTGGTCAAATAAGCAATTATAGGCTAACCAGATGGTGCTGAGGGTTGAGGCGCTGGATGCCACGCTTCACGCCATGCTGGCGACTCGGGTGGCCAGGGTCGGCAGGGGAGGGAGTGAATCAAGCCTACGGAGGACAGCTGTTCTCTTCCTGAGGAGGGTTTCAGGGTTGATGGGGTGTCCTGATGACCCCGATAGAGATCGAAGTGTGCAGGTACACCAGCGATGTAAGGCGGTGCAGCAGACACCAACAGGGCAGCCATGAGCAGGCGTCCTTGCGCGCGCACTCCACGGAGAAACAAGAAAAAAAAGCGATGGCTGGGTGAGGCGACAGCTGGTCTTTCAGGGCAGACACCCCAGACGGTCAGTGCTGGCCAGGATCCCAACCCTACCACCTGGGGATCTTCAGCCTCCTCCTGTATGGGCCAGCAGGAGAGGAGGGGATCCTGATCCTGATGTCTCTGTTGGGGGACTGGTACAGGCAAGTGGTTAGGGGTGCATGCCGAGCAAGCCAGCCTGAGAGATGCCTCGGACCACCAGGTGAGAAATGAAGTTTAAAAAAAAGTTAAATGTCATTATTCTAATAACCGTTCTGTACATACGTGAATATATTTGCTCCAGTAAACAGCCCTGAAACTGTTTTCGGATGCATCAGACAAAATGTGAATCTGAAACACCAGGAAACATCTTTAAAGGTCTTGCAGCAAAGCTTTGGGTTTCACTGTAAATGTTGAGATGTGGAATGCTAATGGGCTGTGATGTGCTAACATCGTTTTCAGTTCTTCTATTAGCTGTTTTGACATAAAAAAAAGAAGTGTCTGATTTTCTTTTCATGCTAGGGTTCCTGTGTTTCTGGGGAGTGGTGTTCTTGGCGACAACAACGTTAATTGCGTTTTTGAAAAAAGAAAAGCGGGAAACTGCTGCATCCACAGAAGCAGCAGATGGAATCCTGGAAACCTACAAACAACTGATTACTATAATTAAGATGCCCGCTGTTCGTTCTTTCTGCCTAATGCTTTTAACAGCAGAAGTGAGTCAACTGAATTGCATAGCTGTTTTACACTGACGTGTTTTATATGATTTGACTGATTGGGGCTGTGAATGAAATTGGTACATCCAGCAGACCTGGGTGTGATTCCCGCAACCTCCACTTGTATACTGTGTGACTCTGAGCAAGTCAGTTAACTTCCCCAGTGCTCCTAGGTCACCTGTAAAATCTGGCACTTGGGCCTAGTAGGCCGTATCTGGTTACCAAAAGAATAATGACAATTTTTTTTAAGTATACTTCAGGAGGTCTAGTAGAATGTTGGGATACACAGGGAGGGATACCACTAAAAATGTAATTATTCTTTTTTACACTCCTGTGGCTTGTAAGTACAGAAAGCATTTATTTTTATTTTGTTAGCTTTTTCAAATATAATCCCCACCCCACCCTTCCCTGAAGGTGCTTTTATTTCCAAATTATTGCTTGCCCCCCCCACCTTACTTCTCTCCTTTCACCCATCTCTGCTCCCCACTTTCTCCCTCTGCAATCATGCCCTTCGATCCTTTACCCTTACTTAAGTGAAATTTTTAAGTTTTAGGATCCCTACGCTCTGGTCTTCTCTTCCTCCTACTCTCTATTCTGCCTCCTTCATCTTCTCCATCAAATCCCTACTTTGTGACTTCTCTTTCCATTTCTGTAACTGCTCTTGACTGTATTATGATCTGGCTTCCAAACCCCCATTATTTCCCCTTCCTGACACTAGCTGATTCTGTTATTTCAAACAACATGAAGTCTTGCTGTATTCTGACTATTGCAATTAGGTCCTGCCTTTCAACTGTCCCGGAGAACAAAGAGTTAAACTTTCCATGACCAACATGGAATGTTCACTGCGAGCTCGGTTGAAGTCCCTGTCTGCTGCTGTTTAAACTCCAACCGTCGGATTCTTTACTCCACCTCACTGAACAGTCACTCTGGAGATTTCTCCTTTGCTCGGTTCAAAAAAGTCGGTTAAAGTGTCGTTTTTCGCTCCATTTCTACCGAATTTCTGCTACCGAATCAGTTGGTTTAAGTCTCTGCCCATAAGAATAGTGCAATCGCTTACTTCGGTTCTGGTCGAACCGGCACCATCTGGCAGGGGTTCGGTTCAGTCTGTTTCGGATTATACCTCAGAAGAATTTTATGAACCGGATGAGGAGGAGGGAAGAGTATGAGGTTGATGATGGTGATTATGAAAGTCTGGATGTGCCTGTTGACCCGGATATCTTCCCAGACAGACCTTCAGGTGTTTCTCCTCCTAGGCTTTCTGAGTCCCCTTCCCACTTTATGTTTTACAAAAAAGTGGCTGAAAACCTCCAGCTTCCAATGAAAGAAGCAGTAGAGGATCAGGAGGAACCTGCTTTTGTTGAAATGATGGACATCCCAGAGTCCAGGAGACTGTCTATTTCCCTCCATAAATGTTTGGGGAAACAGACAAATAAAATACTTAAGACTCCTAACTCCAAACCTCCTGTGGACAGACGAATGGACAAGAGGTACACTCTTTCAGGCTCGGACATGGAGTTCCTTTCTCAGCAATGCAGCCATGTTGGGGTAGTGCAGGCTGCTGCCTGTAATGAGGCAAATATCTCCTTGGCATCACACCCCCCAGATAAGGACTCCAGGAGGATTGATGCCATGGCAAATAAACAGTATATTGCAGCATCTTTGGGATTCAGACAGGCTAACTATATGGCCTGCACAGCTAGGTACCAGAAGTCCAGATGGGACACTGTGCTGGCTCTGGCTAAACAGGCCCCTGACCAGCTTGCCAAGGAGCTGGAGCAGGTGGCTGCAGATGAGATTGAGGCATCCAAGGTGCAATTTCATGCTGCTGTGGACTCCAGTGATGTTCCATCTAGAGTCACGGCTACATCTGTGGCCCTTCGGAGGATGGCTTGGCTCAGATGTACTAGCCTATCATAGGATACCCAGGCTAAGGCCATGGATTTCCCTGTTATTGGTAATTCTCTGGGGAGCAGACAGAGAACTACATGAAAAAGATGGACGAATACAGAAACATCTACAGGAGTACTCAGCCCAAAGAAAGGCAAGCCACTCCTCAAAGGCAGCAGTCCAGGGGCAGGCCTTTTCAAAGGCCTTTTTACCAAGCCCAGGCCTCCTCTTCTTATGCTCAGAGGGGATTCTTCAGAGGGAGAGGCAGACGGGGTATGAGCAGGCCTGCATCCACCCCTCAGCCTAAAGCCCCCACCAAGCAGACATGCTGATGAGTCTGCCCAGTCCGATTCTCCAGTACCTGTAGGGGGCAGGCTGGCTTACTTTGTCCAGGACTAGAAGTCTCTGACATCAGACAAGTGGGTCCTGGAAGTAGTAAGCCAGGGACTGGTTCTCGGCTTCAAAAAATTTCCCAAGATGAGAACCAGATCCTTTACACCTGCAAATCCATCAGAGACCCTTGCCCTAGAGGCAGAGGTTTCTTCCCTCTTGGCTTTCAGAGCCATAGAGAGGGTTCCCTCCCTCCCTACACAAGGGCAAAGGATTGTACTCCAGGTATTTCTACCAACCCAAAAAGACAGGAGAATGGCGGCCCATCTTGGACCTAAGATATCTGAACAAGCACCTTTTAAAACCAAAATTCAAAATGGTGACTCTGGGAATAATCCTGCCCTCTCTAAGGCCAGGGGACTGGCTAGCCTCCCTGGACCTCAAAGATGCCTATTTTCACATTCCCATCGGGTGCTCCCATAGAAAGCACCTCAGGTTCAAGTTGCCCTCAGGCCACTATCAATTCAGAGCAATGCCCTTTGGCTTAACATCAGCCCCAAGGGTTTTCACAAAGTGCCTGGCAGTAGTGGTTGCTCTCCTAAGGAGAAAATAGATCTCCATCTTCCCATACTTGGACGACTGGCTCATAGTAGGTCAGTCTCCAGACCACATTTGCAAATAACTCGGCAAGTGCTCACTTCCTTAGAATTCCTTCTCAACCTTCCAAAGTCAGTTCTCGAGCCAGTACAGCTCCTCACCTTCATAGGGGTGGAGCTGGATACAGTAAGGGCAAGAGCCTTTCTTCCCCTGGACAGGGCAAGGACCCTTATGGAACTGGCCTCTTCTTTCACCCCACAGGTGTCTTGACCAGCAAGGCATTTCCTTCAGCTTCTGGGCCACATGGCAGCCTCCACAGCAGTGGTCCAGGGAGCAAGATTCCAGATGAGGGACATTCAGTTCCACCTAAGAGCCTTCTGGTCCCAGAGAAAGGATTCCCTTACCAAACTAGTCCCAGTGACTCGAACCCTGATCCAGGCAATGATGGCAGGATCAGGACAATTTGAGACAAGGAGTTCCTTTTGTCACTCAGTCTCATTCAGTGATACTCGCCATAGATGCCTCCCTGCTGGGCTGGGGATCCCACCTGGGGGATCTTTCCACCCAAGGGCTGTGGTCACCTCAAGAATCTCTGCTTCACATCAGTCTTTTGGAACTCAGAGCAGTGTTTCTGTACTGCAAGCCTTTTCCAAATCTGTACAGAACAAAGTGGTCCAGATCAGAACAGACACCACCACCACAATGTGGTACATCAATAAGCAAGGAGGTACTCGGTCTGCGACCTTGTGCACAGAGGCAATGAAGTTGTGGTCCCTGGCCTATTCCCTGCAAACCTCTCTAATAGCAGTTCACCTCCCAGGGAAGGACAATGTCCTAGGAGATGCTCTCAGCAGGATATCCCAGGGCCATCACGAATGGACCCTAGATCCCCTAGTTTTGAAAGTGATTTTCTCGAGATGGGGCACTCCACATATAGCTCTTTTTGCAGCCCCAGACAATCACCAACTTCCTCTCTTTTGTTACAGACCACCAGTCTTGGGCTCAGTCCCCCTGGATGCTCTGATTCTGAATTGGGAAGGGAAATTTCTGTATGCTTTTCCCCCATCCCTCTCCTGTTCAAGGTGCTAGTCAAGATAAGGTCACAACAATGCAAAGTGATTCTGATTGCTCCAGACTGGGCCAGACAGCCCTGGTACCCCCTGTTACTGTCCTTAGCAGTCCACCTTCCCCTGTCTCTTCCCAGGAATTACACCTGTTGACATGCTCTCAGGGGAGGATTTGGTACCCAAACCCCAGGTCTCTCAAAAGGCATGACTCTTGAAGAGTTAGTTTGCTGATCTGCATCTTTCTCAAGGGGTTCTGGATATCCTTAAGGCTTCTTGAAGCCTTCCACTAGAAAGACTTACTATTCCAAATGGAAAAGGTTCACTATTTGGTGTTCTAATAAGGATATTTCTCCAGAATCTGCTGAGTTGCCTACGGTTCTGGAATATATGGTCCATCTCAATGGCCTAGGCCTTAGGCCAGTCACACTTAAAGTGCACTTGGCAGCAGTTTCTGCCTTCTTGTCAGTAGGCAAGCTCTCTCCACTGTCAGCCTATCCTGTGTTTTGTAAGTTCTTCAAGGGATTGCTGCACACCAATCCCCCCTTTAGGGACCCTGCTCCTGCTTGGGACCTTAATGTTTGCATTGCTCAGCTTATGCAACCACCCTTTGAGCCTTTGTCTCTGCAGAGCTTAAGTACTTGACTTGGAAAACTGTGTGTTTTGTAGCCATTACCTCTGCCAGGCGTATTAGTGAATTGCAAGCCCTGTCAGTGGAGCCTGATTTCATCTCCTTCCATAGAGATAAAGTGGTCCTAAGAACTAACAGGAAGTTTTTGCCTAAGGCAGTTTCAGATTTCCACCTTAACCAGTCTATGTCTCTCCCTGTTTTCTTCACTGACCATTCCTCCTCCTCCGGAGAGAGGAGGCTGCACAGCTTGGATGTTAAAAGGGCCCTGAGCTACTACATAGAGCGCACCAAGGGTCACAGGTTTGAGTACCTCTAATTGTTCCTTACATATGGAGAGGTTGGTAAGTGCAAACCTGCCACTAAGAGATGTGTTGCCAGGTGGATTGTTTCTTGTATACAATTCTGCTATGGAAAACTGGGTAGAACTCCACCCTCAGGCCTGAGGGCTCACTCTACTAGAGGTACAGCTGCTTCCCTGGCTGCTGCCAGGGATATTCCTATCTTAGAAATTTGTCAAACAGCCACCTGGAAAACAGTCCATACATTCACCAAGCATTACTCTCTGGATATCCAGGCTAGGAGTGATGCTCGGTTTGGCACAGCAGTACTTCAGAACCTGTTTCCAAAGTAGGTTATGTCCCTCCTCCATGGAGGTACTGCTTGGTAGTCTGCAGTAGTAAGAATACAGCAAGACTTCATGTTGTTTGAAGAAAAAATGACTCACCTTAGTAATGTTGTTTCTTCTAATGGAGTCTTGCTGTATTCTGACCTCCCTCCCCGCCTCCCCTCTCAGAACCTGTTTTTTGGGATGTGGGTGGGCAGGAGCAGTGTTGGCACCCTAGAGGTGTCCCTTTTTCACCCTCCTTTATTTTGGGTAAGTGTTGTGTTTTGGGATGTGTTTTGTTTTTTGGGTTTCCTGACTTGAGTCTTTGCTTTGAAACCAAAAAAACATTTTATATAAATTTAGTTGCCAGTTGGCTAGTGCAAGTTTTACAGTTTCTACACAGAACTTCTAGTGAGTATTGCTCGTAAAGATCTGACGGTTGGAGTTTAAACAGCCGACAGGGGCTTCAACCAAGCTTGCAATGAACATTCCATGCTGGCCGTGGAAAGTTTAACTCTTTGTTCTCCGGGGCAGTTGAAAGGCAGGACCTAACTGCAATAGTCCGAATACAGCAAGACTCCATGAGAAGAAACAACATTACTAAGGTGAGTAATTTTTTCTTATTGCACCTGTCCTTTGGTCACAGTTATTGTATGTCTGCTGTGTGTTATGTTTTCCTAGTCACCTACAACTGTAACTTGCTATTTATTATTTTATATTTTTTGTATTGTATAGCCTCTGACCATGGGCCACCACTCCGCAAACCAACATGCAGCACTGGCCACTGATGCCCCCCTCAGCATGCATAACCTTACAGTGAACAGCACAACACAGCCTCTGGGCCCAGCACAAACGGTACACAATCGCGCACACACACTCCCACACACAAACTTACACCCTGCCATAGCCACCAATAAATTCTGTCCCTGCCTGATGCTTTGCTACCGGAAATACAGGTTCACGCACTTGTTTCGCCTGGTGTTTTGCTGTGTTGGTCAGTGCGTGGTTATGCATGCCTCGTGGGTGGGGAGGTGGGTGCCCATTGGTTGCGTGTGTGTGTGGGGGGGTAGTAGTAGTAGTGGCACATGGCCAGGTCCCTGGCCCTATGCCACTTCTAGTTTTCACTCGGACACACACACAGCAATGGACACTGATGGTCCCCTTCCTGCAGCATGCGGAACCACGCAGCAAGCTCTGCCGTGCAGCTTAAGGCCCTGTGCTTGTAGACCACAAGTGTTCACACATTGTCACCTCCTCTACACAGCCAACACACACACTTTTACAGAACCCCTCCCCAACCCCGGAACGCACAATGCCCAAGTTGCACAGCACTGTGCCACAGCTCACACACTTTCACTGCCCCTGCGCCCCGCCACACTCTTCCTTTTTAACACCCCTCCCAGAACATTGAACACTAAACACTCCAAGTTGCACTGGTCCTAGCTTTGTGCCACGGCATCACACGCACTTTTACCTTCCTTATACGGGCAACATATGCACACACTTACATGCCCCCGACACAACGCCCAGGTTACACTGGCCCTTCCTGACAGCTCGCACATTTTAACGTACCCTGCACCAACGACACAGGACACACACACAGACACACATATACATACACACTTTTTCACAACCACCACCACCTTGCACACGCAGTACCCAAAAGCACTCAGAATACACAGCCTCTTGCACTGCATCACCACTTCTCACATTCTCTCTCACATGCACACACACACACACTCAGCCAGGGAACATGCTATCACCCCTGTTTCCGATAGATTGAGTAGTAGCCTAGCTACATCTGCAGCCACCCCCATGCACCTTTTGTTGCTGTTTTTGGAGTCCAGTTGTGAAAGGTTAAAATGTACTTGCAGGATGAGGTCACACAGATCGTTGCTCGGATTGGCGACTGGTGGATATTTGATATGAAAAGTGTTGCTTGGGTTGGCTTGGACAGCAGTAGAATATGGGGCGAACAGAGCCTTCTTTTTAGCTGAGGCTTTTCCTGTCACGGAAGAGGTGCTGAAGGCATTGGCTGAACAGGGGAAGGCGTGTTACTGGAAGATGGCCCTGGTTGAGGCTGTGAAAGGGTTTAGATGGGTTGAAACCCTGGAATATGCAGTGATGAGGTCAGAACAGAAAGACAATGGGGCAGGCACAGCTGCTGGAAGTCTATTCTCCAGGAAGGACATGTTGGACTCCAGTTGGGAAAGGTTAGAGTTGACTTGCAGGATGAAGTCATGTAGATTATTCATAGGATTGGTGACTAGTGGATATGTGGTATAAAGAAGGTTGTTTGGGTTGGCTTGGAGAACAGTGGAATATAGGGTGAACAGAAACTTCTTTTTAGCTGAGGCAGAGAATGAAACCTGTAGGTCATTTAAGGCTGCTATAAGCTTGACAGTCATCCAGTCTTTATATTGTAGTTAGGATTTTGAAGAAGCCTTCAGAAGAGAATTCACAGACTGAACAGGTGCTTGTTCATCCTGGTCTGAATGCTGGTAGCTGGCAGGACATAACATGGTGTCCTTTTAGAGGAAAAGGAACGAAATGCTGATTTGAAGCAATGGAAACACAATTAAATAGCCAATCTCAGTAGCTCACTATAATCGGGGGGCCATGGCATACAGGGAGCAAATTCCAAGCTACATTGAACTGGTATTTGCAAGGCTACAATATCAGATGACTGGGCTTGCATCAGATGGTTTCTGAGTCTTCAGGTGCCTGTTATAGGCAGATGATCTCCCAACAGTACTAACCAGAGCAGTAACAGGTCACACGGGAGCAAGGCGAACGTGGATTATGGATAGTGGAGACAGTATCGATTGCATGGTCCTGGCCAGAGGTCGAGTGGGGTGACTGAACCGGGTGGAAGGACCACAGCCAGAGGTTGTGAGCTGAAGGTCAGGTAGGTTGCAGGTAACGATCAGTGAAGTGATGGGGATATGCAGGGTAAAGGGAGGCATGAGTAATTTTTGTAGAGCCTTTAGCGAGGATTTTAGGAGCGATCAGGTTAGGCTGGCCAAAGAACAGGCAGTTGTAAGGCAGGGAGGCACAGTTCATATAGGTAGCAGCAGCGTTGCAGAATTACGTAGTGTTGCTGAGCAGAGCACAGTGGCCCAAGCAGAAGCAGTACAACAGCAGCAGATGAATGGCAAGGGGGAACCCCCAGGGGAGCCGAGGGATGACTGTGCCAGTGAGGCACAGAGGCATCTGACTAGAACCCGGAAGTAACTGGGTTCCTGGAACTGCGTCGCAAGGCAGGCTTAGCTGGGACTACAAACCCCAATTGCTTAAGCTGAGAGCACTAGCAAATGCTGCGAGAAGCAAAAGTAATCTGAGGCCAGGAGGGCCAACTGGAGGTGGGCTGAACTGCCAGAGTGGACGGCAGACCAGATGGTGAGGAAGACCACCTAGAAAGTGAAGAGCATCCTGAACGGTCTGGAGACAGCAATAAGGGAAGGCAAAATGATCAGCAGGAGCCAGCAGGGATTGTGAACAGCAGACTAGCAGCAGCAAAGGAGGCAAGAAACGTAACAAATGCGTCCACAGCCATGGAGAAAATGGCTTGAGTCCTGAGGGGCTGCAGCCTGTTTTAAGTAGTGAGGGAGTGGCTGACGGAGTGGTCGATCAGCTGACCACTAAACCTCAGCAGCTGTGTAATCCTAATGCCTAGCAATGTTTAGTGAGGGAAGAGCTTGGCACCAGTGAACACAGGGCTGTCAGGTTCAGAGTGAGAGCGGGCAGGGTGAGGGTTAGGACGAGAACCAAGGTAGTGGACTTCAGGAAGGCTGACTTTCATGGAATGAGGAAGGTAGTTAGGGAAGAAATGTTGAGGATAGGGGATGTGCAGGGGGTGGAGGAGTTATGGATAGCCATCAAGAGGGGGGTATTTAAAGCCATGGACTCGTGTATAAGAAGGATAAGAAAGTACAGAAGACAGAAAAGACCTCTATGGTTCGCTAGAGAGGTGGCTTTAGGGGTCAAGGAGAAGACTAGAGCATTCAAGAGGTACAGGAGGACACAAAAGGATGAGGACAGGGAAACCTACAGGGGGGAAAAAGAAAGGATTTAGGGCAAAAGGTAAGGAGGGCTAAGGAGGCCACTGAGGAGAGGATAGCAGGCAAGGGGGGGGACAAAACCTTCTTTAGGTAGGTTGGAGAAAGGAGGGGGGCACAGCATGAGATTGGGAGGATAAGGGGGGAAGTGGAACATTACTAGAAGGGGATTTCAAAAAAGCAGAGGCATTAAATGACTGTTTCTCCTCAATCTTCACGGAGGAAAGAGAGGGCAGGGGACCAGGACGGTCTGGGGAGGGTAACAGCCACATGCTGGTGGGTGGGGCAGAATTCACAGCTGAAGGAGTAAGGGAAGAGCTGGGTGGACAAGGCAATGGGGCCTGATGGAATACACCCAAGGGTTCTCAAGGAGGTGAAGGATGAACTGGTGCCACATCTAGCAAGGCTGTTTAACGTGTCCTTAGTCACAGGGGTGGAGCCAACGGACTGGAAGAGGGCAGAGGTGGTCACACTACATAAAGGGGGGAAGACGGACGAGGTTAAAAACTACCATCCAATTAGTCTTACCTCGGTGGTGGGGAAGGTAATGGAAATGCTGCTTAAGATCAGGTTGATAGAATACTTGGAGATGAATGGCATGCAGGATGACAGGCAGCATGGCTTCACCAAGGGAAGGTCCTGTCAAACTAATCTTATAAGTGTTTTTTGATGGGGTGACACAGATAGTGGACCAGGGAGGAGTGGTGGACGTGGCCTATTTGGATTTCAGTAAGGCCTTCAACACCGTTCTGTATGGGGGAATGGTGCATAAGCTGGATAAACTAGGGGTGGACCTCAGGATCTCCAGGTGGGTGGAAAACTGGTTGAAAGGAAGGAGTCAGATTGTGGTGGTAAATGGGACACATTCCAGGCAACGGGTGGTGACCAGTGGGGTGTCACAGGGGTCAGTGCTAGGACCAGTACTTTTTAACATCTATGTTAGTGACCTAGCAGAGGGTCTGGAGGGACAGGTGTGTTTGTTCGCAGATGATACAAAGGTCTGCAATAGGGTGGATTCATCTAGTGGGGTGCAAGCCATGAGGTGGGACCTGGAGAGGCTAGAGAGGTGGTCTGACACCTGGAAATTGAAGTTTAATGCACAAAAGTGCTCGCTGATGCACCTGGGGAGGAGGAATAGGAGGGAAGGGGAGTGATGATTGAGGAGAAGGAAGCGGAAAGTGACCTGAGGATTATGGTATCGCGTGACCTCAAGGTGGGCAGCCAGTGTAGCAAGGTGGTGGGAAAGGCAAATGGAATGTTGACCTGCATTGCAAGGAGTTTTAATAGCAGGAAGAGGGAGGTGCTAATGCAGTTCTACAGAACCATGGTCAGGTCGCATCTGGAGTACTGTATGGGGTGCAGTTTTGGAGGCCTCACCTATGAAGAGATGTTGAGTTGATGGAAAGGGTACAGAGAAGGGCAACCAAAATGGTACGAGGGATGCAGGATGCACCCTATGAGAGAAGATTGAGAGGGCTGAATTTGTACCCCCTGGAGACTAGGAGGGAAGGGGGAACATGATTGAGACTTTTAAGTATCTGAAGGGAATAAATAAGGTGGAGGGTGATAGCTTGTTCAAATTGAAGAAGGGAGTGAACACAAGGGGACATAGCCTCAAACTGGAAGGTGGGCAATACAGAGGTAATGTCAGGGGGCAGTTTTTCTTGGAAAGGGTGGTGGAGGCCTGGAACAAGCTGCCGGAGGAGGTAATGGCAGCTGAAACGGTGGAGGGGTTCAAGAGGGCTTGGGATAGATTTAAGGGGTTGGGAAAAGAGGGTGGAAGAATAACAGAAGGGGGGAAGTAGGGTGTTGGGCAGACTAGATGGGCCGTGGGGCCTTTCTCTGCTGTCACATTTCTGTGTATTTACTGCCAATTTATTTTCATTCAGAATATTCCAGCACAGTATGACCCCCCGCCCCCCAAAGCAGCATGCTTGTAATGCTAGTACAAGTGAAAATAACCTGAACCTTTGATGTCTTAGGTTTTGGTTATAGCAGTTAAAACAGTATCTAAATATCTTGAATTCTACTTGAAAATAGAACATGATGATAGTAAATAATGCATATATTTGTATTTTTAGATTGGATTCTCTGCTGCAGATACGGTGACTGGCCTCAAACTGGTGGAAGAAGGAGTACCTAAAGAACAGCTTGCTCTGCTAGCAGTCCCTATGGTACCTTTGCAGATACTGCTGCCTTTGGCCATCAGCAGATACACAGCTGGGCCACGACCTCTGGATGTCTTTTACATTGCCATGCCATTCAGGTAAATCAAACTTTCTTTTGGGTAACTGGGGCTTGAAATTAATAAGTTTAGCCAGCAGCAAACTTTCACTGCTGCTTAGATGAACATGGTAGCAAAATAATATTTCTAGGGACATGGATATGTTGTTCAGTCCACGCTTTTGGCAGGTTCCTTGCCACTTTAAATCTTGCCGGAAGGTCTTCAAGCTGGCTCCTCCCACCCACCCGGGTGGTAAAACTCTCGGCTCCGCCCCATGACGCCAGATCTTCCTTACCGCTTGGAAGCTCAGGTTCCCTCCTTAGCGCTCTGCGTTTAGAACTGGATCCTAACTCTTTTGTTCGTCCGGAAACTGCTTTTGAAGTTTCTAAACCCGGTCTTAAAATCTTCGCCATTGGCTACGTGGACCAAATCTATTCCAGCTTCGAGGTGCCTTGCCGCAGAATATGTCCAGGACGGTTCCGCACTCCACGTGCGTCTACTGCCTAGGCCTAGATCATGACCCGCAGGCCTGTGAGTTGTGCCATTCTTTCTCAGCCAGTGTCCTGGATGACCGCGCTGTCCGATTGCAGCTCGGGCGCCCCGAGAAGTGTTTTCCACTGGTAAAATCAAAAAAGGCTCGTTGGACGGTGTCCACGGCGGCTGGCTCAGCTGAGCAGCTTGAGCAGATGATCGCCCTCGAGGAGGCGACGGCCCAGGCCGTGTCTTCCTCCTCCTCGGCCGCGGCATTTATCCCGCTGCCTCTGAGCTCCTCGTATAAAGCTTTGTTCAAGGAGCTTTGTCAGTCCCTTTCCACAAAGGGAGAGGGGCCATCGGGGCATTCTTCTCTGCCCAAGAAGAAGGAGTTGAAAGGTAAGTCCCACCGTCGGCGTTCGTGGGAGCGGGAGAGGTCTCCTTCCCCGGACAGCCGACCATCGACTTCGGTTGAAGTTGCGGCTTAGGCCACTGGCTTCACGGTGTCCCCATCAGGCCAGCCTGCCGAGACTCCCGTCGACGCAGTCGAGATTTTTCTCGATCCGTTGGACGGGCTGTCGACTGGTGAAGCCGACAACCCACTTTCACCGGTTTCCCGGTGGGGCCGAAAGAGCTCTGCCTGTGCCGGGTCCACAGTCCCGGTTAAAGTGCCTGAGCCGAGGAAGGCGGAATACCGCGCTGACCTGCCCTCCCGGTCCCACCGAGATCTCGATCTCAGACTTCTTCTCGGTCAAGTCGTTCCGCTGACATTGCGGTCTTGGTCTCGATCACCGTAGTTGCTTATTAATTGCCTTCCTCTTCCTCGGATGAGGAGGCTTCGCGTAAATTACGCCAGTGCTACGAGGCGCTTATGTGGCAGCAGTTGCTGTTGTCTGGGTCTAAACCGACTCCGGTTTGGACCCCGGCCATCAAGTGGCTGTCGTCCGAACGACCAAAGGAACCGCTCGCCCCAGTCGAGTTGCCCATTTCAGGGCCGGTTGCTCGGCCAAAACCGGTTGCTCCACCGATTTTGGTGGAACCTCCACCTCCACAACCGAAGTCTGGGGCACCGACCAAGGATTCTTGGTCAGGTCACGGCCTGCCCCACAGGTTGTCGGTCACCCTCCCTCCCGACCGTCCTCGACAGGTAGAGGGTGGCTCAGGGCCGAGGCAGCTCTTCGCAGACTCTTCGGAATCCGATGACGACTCCTCTCTGTTTTCCAGGCAGGTCGACCTGGAGTCCTCCGGGGGCCAGTAATTGGACGATAACCCATCGTCCTTCTTGGGTCTACTTTGACTCATCTCGGAGTCCACCGGGATGCAGCTCGAGCCCGTGTCAAAACGGGCCAAGTATCCCCTGACGGAGATTCTGGACCGAGGGGATTCCCCCATGGAGGCCTTTCCGGTGGCGGAGGGCATTGTTGGCCCAGCCTTAGAGCTCTGGCAGTGGCCTGCTTCCTGTCCTGCGCCCTCAGCCAGGATGGCCAGGAATATGCGGTCCCTAACGGCTCTTTGCCCAGTTTCTTGGAGCACCCCTCTGCCGAGGGGTTAGTCACAGACAGCGTCTTCCGGCGTTCCGGTAACGCTTGGGACGTGGATAAGCCCCCCGACAGAGAGTCCAAAAGGCTGGACTTTACCGGGCGCAAGGTGTGTGCTGCGTCCTCCCTCGGCCTCCGTCAGGCCAGCTCGGCTGTACTGACGGCACACTTCTCCCACGCCCTCTTGGGCTCCCTGGATGAGGTTGTCCCTCATCTCCCGACCGACCTGCAGACCACGGTCAGTCAGGTGCGGGACCAGGGTAGGGTGGTGGCGAAGCAGCAGCTTCAGACTGCTCTGGATATAGGTGATTCCTGTGCCAGGTCAGTAGCGGCCGCGGTGGCCATGCGCCACAGGGCGTGGCTGAGGATATCCACCTTCACGGCGGATACCCAGCACAAGTTGGTAGATGTCCCCTTCTTGGGGACTGACCTTTTCCGCCCTGGAGTGGAGGGACACCTCCAGCGGATCGAAAAGTCCAATGCCACTCTGGACTCGGTCACCTCTGCCCAGAGGGACAAAGACCGCCATCAGCAACAGCATAAGTCCTTTCGTCCTTCGGCCCCTGCAGCTCGACCAGCCCAACGGCACCAGCAACAGGGCCAGCAGGCTTGTGCTTGGCGTCCCAAACCCAAGCCGGCGGCTTCCTCCAACAGGAAGCAAGGAGGTAAAGGCCCAGGAGGTCCCTCGGCCAGTTCCTCCTCCAAGCCTGCCCAGTGACGGGTTGAGGGGTGCCGCCCCCAGCCTCGTCACTCCCCCCTGGGTTCCCCCCACGGGGAGATGGCTCCGCCACTTCCTTTCTGCCTGGTCCGCTATCGCCATGGACCGCTGGATGTTGGAGGTGGTGGGAAAAGGCCTGCCTTTGGAGTTCGAGCAGGCTCCACCCTTTCAAGCCGTCACCCCTCGGGGGGCCACGGGGTCTGCAGTCTCGCTGTCGGCCCGCCAAGCCGATATTCCCCTGCTCCTCGAAAACGAGGTGATCAGGAAGGTGGCGGATCCTCCTCCAGACCTGGGGTTTGTGTCCAGATATTTCCTGGTCCCAAAATGGACAGGGTGCTGGCGCCCCATTCTCAACCTGCACGACCTGAACAAGTTCCTAAGGTCTCGGACCTTCAGGATGGTCACTTTGGCTCAGATAATACCCTCCTTGGAATGAGGCGTGTGGTTCTGTTCCCTGGACCTCCAGGATGCGTTCTTTTATGTCCCGATCCGTCCGTCGCATCAGAGATTCCTTCGCTTCAGAGCGGAGGGGTCCCTTTACGAGTTCCCGGGCCATGCCCTTCGGCCTCTCTCTAGCTCCCTGGGTCTTCACCAAATGCATGGCAGTGGTGACAGCATTCCTGCAGCGCCGAAGGGTCCCAGTGTACCCCTACTTGGACGACTGGCTGATTGCGGCCCCCTCCAGAGCGGAGGCGGAGTGGTCCAGAGATCTGGCCCTCCAGGTTTGCTCTCAGATTGGCCCCCTCATCAACGAGGCCAAGTCGGAACTCGTGCCGAAGCAGGTGATACTGTTCATCGGGGCAGAGTTCAACTCTCTTCGAGCTAGAGCTCAGCTCCCAGCGGACAGGGCCAAGGTTATTTCCTCCTTTGCCCAATCATTTCTGGTTGGGCAATCGCGCCTTGCCCAGGACTTCCTGTGCCTCATGGCGGCCTGCACCATCGTGGTCCGTTGGGCCCATTGGTACATGGCGTCCCCTTCAATGGAGACTGGCCAGCCAGTGGTCACACTGCTGCGATCCGTTGGACCAACCCGTGACAGTGACCCAGGAGATGTGGAACGCTCTTCAGTGGTGGACCGTTCCGGCACATCTGCAGGAGAGCATCCCGTTCGTCCGCCCTGAGCCGACGGTCTCTCTATCGACCGATGCATCTCTGATGGGTTGGGTGCCCATCTGGGGGAGCACAGAGCACACGGCCTCTGGTCCCCTCGGGAGTCCCAATGCCATATCAACCTGCAGGAGCTCCGAGTGTTCCGCCTAGCTCTCACCGCCTTCGCTCCATTTCTACGGGGTCAAGTGGTTCAGGTCCAGACTGACAATACCACAACCATGTACTATCTGAACGGCCAGGGCGGGATGCACTCCATGCTGTTATGGAAGGAAGCTCTCCGCATATGGTCCCTTGTGCGCAGCCTGGAGGCGGATCTCCTAGCCATTCATGTGGCAGGAGCCTGCAACACCCTGGCCGATGCCCTAAGCCGGATAGGGGCTGCGTCTCACAAGTGGTCTCTCCTGCCGGAGGTAGTACAAGATCTGTTCTCCCACTGGGGCATGCCTCAGGTGGACGTGTTTGCCTCCAGGGAGAATGCGAAGCTGAGTCTGTTCCATGTTCGCCCCCCTCAGCAGGGCTTACTGCAGGGGGATGCCTTCTCGAGGCCGTGGACCCCGGGACTCTTCTACGCCTTTCCCCTTGATCTACAAGGTGCTTCTCAAGGTGAGGAGGGACAAGGCGCAGGTGATTCTGGTAGCCCCAGACTGGCCCCGCCAGTTCTCATATCCAGATCTCTTCAGCCTCGGCTCCAGGCTCCCAAGGCGGCTTCCAGCCCACCCGGACCTGATCTCAGTCAACCAGGGGAGGGTATTCCATCTGGAACTTCAGTCCCTGCACCTGATGGCCTAGTTCCTGAGTGGCTAGAGTTCCAGGCCTTGGGTCTTTCAGACGAGGTCCTCAACGTCATTGAGGCACCCCATAAGAAGTCGACCAGGAAATGCTATGCCTTCAAATGGAAGAGATTCTCCATTTGGTGTCAGGGGAAGGGCTTGGACCCTTCCGCCTGTCCCTTGGTAAGCATTCTGGACTATCTGTAGTCCCTTTCTCAGCAAGGGCTTCGGTCTATGACCCTTAAGGTGCATCTGGCAGCCATCTCTGCTTACTGGGTGCAGGCCGGGAAGCAGTCGGTGGCGCAGGAGAAGGTGGTCGGGTGCTTTTTAAAGGCCTTGACCACATTTCCCTCCGTGAGAACCTCCACCTCCGTGGGATCTACTGCTGGTATTGGCCAAACCTCATAGGCAAGCCATTCGAACTGATGCACAGGTGCGATATTTCCCGCCTGTCGTGGAAGACCGCCTTCTTGGTGGCTATCACGTCGGCCAGAAGGATGGGAGAGCTCCAGGCGCTTTCCATAGAGTCTCCTTATCTGGTCCTCCACAGGGACAAGGTTGTCCTGCGCCCCCACCCAAAATTCCTTCCGAAGGTGGTGTTGGAGTTTCACCTTAACCAGGTGTTGACTGTTCCGGTGTTCTACCCCAATCACACCTCGGAGGCCGAATATAGGCTCCATACTTTGGACCCTAGACGAGCGCTCGCTTATTATAAGGAGCAGACGGCTGAAGTTCGGGGAGAGATTCGCCAACTGTTTGTCACCTACGCTGATGCCGCACCTGGCAGACCTGCAGCCAAGCAGACGATAAGCAGGTGAGTCACCTCCTGCATAGAGCTCTGCTATAGGTTGGCAGGCAAGGAACCTCCCAGAGGGATAAAAGCTCATTCTACCCGCCATACCGCTGCATCGGTAGCTGCTTCCAGGGATGTCCCTATCCAGGATATCTGCAGGGCTGCTACCTGGAAGTCTGCACATACCTTTATTACCCACTACCACATCGGCCTTGAGTCACGCTGGGATGCTGGTTTTGGGGCCTCGGTTCTCCAGTCTTTATTCCCAAATAGGTGTAGGCTTGCCTCCCTCCTCCCAGAGAACTGTTAGAGTCTCGTTATCAGTGGATTGAATACCCATGTCCCTAGAAATACAGGTTCTAGGACATGGATATGTTGTTCATCCACACTTACTGGCAGGTTCCTGTCGCTTAAATCTTGCCGAAGGTCTTCAGTTGGCTCCTCCCACCCACCCGGGTGGTAAAACTCTCGGCTCCGCCCCATGACGCCAGATCTTCCTTACCGCTTGGAAGCTCAGGTTCCCTCCTTAACGCTGCCGTTTAAGACTGGTTCCTAATTCTTCGAAAGTTCGAAATCAAAAAGTTTTTCAAAAGACTTCGGTCTTCTTCTCCTCGTGGCTGCGATGGACAAATCGACTCCCAGTTTTCGGAGGTGCCCTTGCGGGCAGAAGATGTCTAGGACGGATCCGCACTCCACGTGCGTCTACTGCCTGGGCCTTGAGCACGACCCGCAGGCCTGCGACTTGTGCTCTTCCTTTTCGGCCTACGTCCTTGAAGACCGTGCTGCCCGATTACAACTGGGGCGCCCCGAGAAAAGAATTCCACCGGTGAAATCTAAAGAGGCCCAATTGGCGGTGTCCGCGGCGGATCAGCTCGAGCAGATGATCGCCCTTGAACAGGAGGCGGCGCGGGCCGCTTCTACCTCGGCTGCAGCATTTGTCCCGCTCTCTCTTGGTGCCTCGTACTCTGCTTCTTTTAAGGAGCTTTGTCTGACCCTCTCGACCAAAGGTGAGGGTCCGGGTCCAACTTCTTCGGGACCTTTTTCCAGGTCCAAAAAGAGCAAAAGTAAGTCTCTCCGTCGACGCTCTTGGGAGCGGGAAAGATCCCCCTCCCCTTGTCGACAGTCGACTTCAGTCGACCCCTCAGCTTCGGCCACTGGCTTCACGGTGTCCCCGTCAGGCCAGTTGACCGAGACTCCCGTCGACGCGGTCGAGATTTTTCTCGACCCGTTAGACGGGTTGTCAGCTGGAGAAGCTGAGAATCCCCTCTCCCCGGTTCCCCCGGTGGGAGTTGAGGATCCCGTCGGCTCGTCTGTGCCTCCGGTTCCGGAGCCTTCGGTGGGATCGTCCGAGCCGAGGGGAGTGCCGATTTCCGACACTTCTCCTCGCCTTCCTCGGCCTAGTCGAGACTCTCGGTCTCGACATCCTCAGTGTCCAACCGATCCGCCACCATAGGCGATCTCGGTCTCAGCACCGCTGGGCAGCGGCGCCGCCTTCCTCGACGGGAGGAGGCTTCACAGCAAATTGCGTCGGAGGTACGAGGAACTCATGTGGCAACAGCTCCTTTTGACTGGGAATAAGCCGACCCAGTCGTCTTCCCCGGCCATTAAGTGGCTGTCACCGGAGCAGCCGAAACAACCCCTCGATGTAGTCAAGGAGCCTGTTCTCAGGCCAGTTGTTGGGCCAGTTCCAGCTGCCCCACCGATTCTGGTGGAACCCCCGCCTCCACAGCCATTAGTTGGGGCTCCGACCAAAAATTCTCGGTCGGCCTTGGGTTTGCCCCATAGGCTGTCTGTCACCCTCACTCCCGATAAACCTCGGCAGGTGGAGGGTGGCTGAGGCCCGAGGCAGTTCTTGAGGACTCTTCTGAGTCCGATGATGGTTCCTCCCTCTTCTCCAAGCGCATGGACTTGAGTCGCCGGAGGGCAGTCAATGGACGATAGCCCTTCGTCCTTCTTAGGGTTGCTTCGACTCATCTCGGAGTCCACCGGGATGAAGCTTCGAACCCCGTTCTAAGCGGGCCAGGTATCCCCTCGCGAGATTCTGGACGAGGGATTCTCCCTCGGAGGCCTTTCCGTGGCGAAGCCATAGTGGGTCCGGCCTTGGAACTTTGGCAGCGTCCTGCTTCTTGCCCTGCGCCTTCGGCCAGGTTGGCCAGGAAGTATGCGTCCCTACCGTTCCCTGTCCGGTTTTTCGGAACACCCCTCGGCCGAGGGGTTGGTTACCGACAGCGCTTTCCGCGCGGCCGAACGCCAGGGATGTGGACAAACCTCCTGACAAGGAATCCAAGAAATTGGATTATGCTGGGCGGAAAGTCTATGCTGCGTCCTCTCTCGGTTTTCGCCAGGCCAGTTCGCCGCCTCATGGCACATTTTTCTCACGCCTGTTGGGCTCCTGGATGAGGTTGTCCCTCATCTTCCCGCAGATCTGCAGACTACGGTCAGGCAGGTGCGGGACCAGGGCAGGGCGGTGGCCAGACAGCAGCTCCAGACTGCGTTGAGACATCGGGACTCATGTGCCAGGTCTGTGGCGCAGTGGCCATGCGTCGTCGGGCTTGGCTGAGGATATCCACCTTTACCTCGGATACCCAGCACAAGTTGGCGGATGTTCCCTTTTTGGGGACTGACCTCTTCGGCCCTGGGGTGGAAGGTCACCTGCAGAGGATCGAGAAGTCCAATGCTACCTTGGACTCGGTCTCTTCCGCTCAGAAGGATAAAGGTCGCAAGCCACAGCCTAAGCCCTTTCGTCCTTCTGCGCCCGCAGCGCACCCGGCCCAGCAACGTCAGGGCCAGCAGGCTCGATCTTGGTATCCCAAACCCAAGCCGTCGGCTTCCTCCAACAGGAAGCAGGGAGGTAAAGGCCCGGGAGGTCCCTCGGCCGGTCCCTCCTCCAAGCCTGCCCAGTGACGGGCTGAGGTGTGTCGCCCCCATCCCTGTCACCTCACCCCTGGTTCCCCCCGTGGGGGGACGGCTCAGACACTTCCTTTCCTCCTGGTCCGCTGTTACCACGGACATGTGGGTACTGGAGGTGGTGGGAAAAGGCCTACCTCTGGAATTTGAGCAGGCCCCGCCCTTCAGAGCCGTCGCACCTCGGGGGGGGCCTCGGGGTCTGCAGCCTCACTGGCGGCTCGCCGAGCTGACATCGCTCTCCTCCTCCAAAAGGAGGTGATCACGGAGGTGGAGGACCCCCCTTCAGACCCGGGGTTCGTGTCCAGGTATTTCCTGGTTCCGAACGGACGGGGCTGGTGCCCCATTCTCGATCCTACGACCTGAACAAGTTCCTAAGGTCTCAAACCTTCAGGATGGTCACTCAGGCAGATAATACCATCTCTGGAACACGGCGTGTGGTTCTGCTCTCTGGACCTACAGGACGCGGCTCTTTTCACGTCCTATCCGTCTGTCACATCGAGATTCCTCCGCTTTCGAGCGGAGGGATCCCTCTTCGAGTTCCGAGCCATGCCCTTCGGCTTATCTCCAGCTCCCAGGGTCTTCACCAAATGCATGGCAGTGGTGACAGCATTCCTGCGGCGCCGAGGGGTCCGGGTGTACCCTTACCTGGACGATTGGCTGATAGCAGCCTCCTCCAGACGGGAGGTGGAGCGGTCCAGAGATCTGGCCCTCCAGGTTTGCTCTCAAGTTGGCCTTCTCATCAACGAGGCCAAGTCGGAATTCGAGCCGAAGCAGGTGATCCTGTTCATCGGGGCGGAGCTCGACTCTCTTCGAGCCAGAGCACGGCTCCCGGCGGACAGGGCCGAGGTTCTTACCTCCTTTGCCCAGTCATTTCTGGTTGGGCAATCGCGCCCTGCCCGGGACTTCCTGCGCCTCCTCGGTCTCATGGCGGCCTGTACCAGTGTGGTCCATTGGGCTGGCACATGTGCCCCCTTCAGTGGGGACTGGCCAGCCAGTGGTCACAACGCTGCGATTTTTTGGACCAGCTAGTGATAGTGACCCAGGAGATGTGGAACGCTCTTCAGTGGTGGACCGTTCCATTCCATCTGCAGGAGGGCATCCCGTTTGTCCGCCCCGAGCCGACGGTCTCTCTATCGACCGATGCCTCTCTGATGGGTTGGGGTGCCCATCTGGGGGAACACAGAGTGCACGGCCTCTGGTCCCCGCGGGAGTCCTGATGCCACATCAACCTGCTGGAGCTCCGAGCGGTCCGCCTAGCTCTCACCGCCTTTGCTCCGTTTCTCTGGGGTCAAGTGGTCAGAGTCCAGATGGACAATACCACGACCATGTACTACCTGAACCGCCAGGGCGGGACACGCTCCATGCTTCTATGCAAGGAAACTCTCCGCATTTGGTCACTCGTGCGCAGCTTGGAGGCGGATCTCCTAGCCATTCATGTGGCAGGAGCCTCCAACACCCTTGCCGATGCCCTGAGCCGGATAGGGGCTGCATCTCACGAGTGGTCTCTCCTGCCGGAGGTAGTACAAGATCTGTTCTCCCACTGGGGCACACCTCAGGTGGACCTGTTCACCTCCAGGGAGAACGCGAAGCTGAGGCTGTTTCATGCCCGCCTCAGCAGGGCTTGCTGCAGGGGGATGCCTTCTCGAGGCTGTGGACCCCGGGCCTCTTCTGTGCCTTTCCCCGATTTCCCTTGATTCACAAGGTGCTTCTCAAGGCGAGGAGGGACAAGGCGCAGGTGATTCTGATAGCCCCAGACTGGCCCCGCCAGTTCTGGTACCCAGATCTCCTCAGCCTCAGCTCCAGGCTCCCAAGGCAGCTTCCAGCTCACCCGGACCTGCTCTCAGTCAATCAGGGGAAGGTGTTCCATCCGGACCTTCAATCCCTGCACCTGACGGCCTGGTTCCTGAATGGCTAGAGTTCCAGGCCTTGGGTCTTTCCGACGAGGTCCTCAGTGTTGTTGAGGCGTCCCGTAAGGAGTCGACCAGAAAATGCTACGCCTTCAAATGGAAGAGATTCTCCATTTGGTGTCAGGGCAAGGGCTTGGACCCTTCCTCCTGTTCTGTGGCAAGCATTTTGGACTATTTATGGTCCCTTTCCAGTCAAGGGCTTAGATCGACGACCCTAAAGGTGCACCTGGCAGCCATCTCTGCTTACCGGGCGCGGGCCGGGGAGCGGTCGGTAGCGCAGGAAAAGGTGGTCGGGCGCTTTTTTAAAAGCCTTGATCACATTTCCACTCCGGTGCGAGAACCTCCACCTCCGTGGGATTTACTGCTGGTACTGGCAAAGCTCATGGGCAAGCCATTCGAACCAGTGCACAGGTGTGATCTCTCTCACCTGTCGTGGAAGACCGCTTCTTGGTGGCTGTCACGTCAGCCAGAAGGATGGGAGAGCTCCAGGCGCTTTGCATCGAGTCTCCTTACCTGGTCTTCCACAGGGACAGAGGTTCCGCTTCCCCACCAAATTCCTTCCTAAGGTGGTGTCGGAGTTTCACCTTAACCAGGTGCTGACTCTGCCGGTGTTCTACCCCAATCACACCTCGGAGGCTGAATATAGGCTCCATACTCTGGAGCCTAGAAGGGCGCTCGCTTATTATAAGGAGCGCATGGCTGAAATTCGGGGAGAGGTTCGCCAGCTGTTTGTCACCTACGCTGAAGCCGCACCTGGCAGACCTGCAGCCAAGCGGACGATAGGCAGGTGGGTCACCTCCTGCATAGATCGCTGCTATAAGTTGGCGGGCATGGAGCCTCCCAGAGGGATAAGAGCTCATTCTACCCATTATACTGCTGCATCGGTGGCTGCTTCCAGGGACGTCCCTATCCAGGAAATCTGCAGGACTGCTACCTGGAAGTCAGCACACACCTTTATTACCCATTACCCCATCGACCTTGAGTCACGCCGGGATGCTGGTTTTGGGGCCTCGGTTCTCCAGTCTTTATTCCCTAAGTAGGGGGTGTGCGCCTTGCCTCCCTCCTCCCGGAGAACTGCTAGAGTCTCGTTATTAGTGTGGATGAACAACATATCCATGTTCCTAGAAATACAGGTTACTCACCTGTAACAGGAGTTCTAGGAATGGTATATGTTGTTCATCCACACGACCCCCGACCTCCCCGGCTTCGACGCACAACCTGAGCTTCCAGCGGGCCAGATCTGGCGTCATGGGGCGGAGCCGAGAGTTTTACCACCTGGTGGGTAGGAGGAGCCAGCTTGAAGACCTTCCGGCAAGATTTAAAGCGGCAAGGACCCTGCCAATAAGTGTGGATGAACAACATATACCATTCTTAGAACTCCTGTTACAGGTGAGTAACCTGTATTTACGCACCTGTAACAGGAGTTCTAGGAATGGTATATGTTGTTCATCCACATGACCCACCCGACCTCCCCGGCTTCGAGACACAACCTGGCTTCCAGCGGGCTAGATCTGGCGTCATGGGGCGGAGCCGAGTGTTTTACCACCCGGGTGGGAGGAGCCAGCTTGAAGACCTACCGGCAAGATTTAAAGCAGCAAGGAACCTGCCAATAAGTGTGGATGAACAACATATCGGGATGAAAAATCCCCAAGTCCGAGGTCCAGGACTTAAAGAACCGGCACTCGGACTTGAACTGCACAGCCCTAGTCAGTCCGAGGGACTTGGCTGTGCAGTTCAATCAGGGGCACATGCGCAGTGTCTCCTTGCTGGCCGAGTCCTTGATTCCCCCGGAGCACTCTTACCTCCCATTGTAGTCGCGCTGTGTTCAGCAGCTCGGAGCAGTTTGTGAAGTCCTGACGGAGATCGTGTGTCTCGTATACGCCCAGGGAAGTCTCGCGGAGTAACACAGGGTTGCGAGAACAGCCACCAGGAGATCACATGTGTATCCAAACGGTGATCATGTGGTGGCTGTTCTGCGCATGTCTGAGGCAATTTTCAGTGCGCTATCACTCCTGTGCAGACCGCCAGACTGAACGGACGTTCACTTTACCGTCACCACTTACTGCATAGCGCTATTTCGATCCAGCTCCAACTACAATTTCTCTGTGTTAAATCCTGACTTTTTAGGAGTACCAGCTGGTAAAAAAATTTATATTTGAATTCTGGGGGCTATTTTTGGTTGGTACTTAACTACTAGTTATTTGAGTCAGTGAAGTCGCAATATTTTTCTGGGCTGAAGCAAAACCTGCATCTATTAGTTTGTCAGAGAAGTCGCAATATTTTTCTGGGCTGAAGCAAAACCTGCAGCTTTTAGTTACTTGAGTCAGTGAAGTCACAAAATATTTTTCTGGGCTGAAGCAAAACCTGTCTATAATTAGTTTGAGAGAAAGAGAGGTCATTAGAGTCTTTTCTGGGCTGAAGCAAAGCCTGCGTCTATTAGTTTGAGTCAGTGAAGTCACAAAATATTTTTCTGGGCTAAAGCAAAACCTGCGTCTATTAGTTTGAGTCAGTGAAGTCACTAAATATTTTTCTGAAATTATCAGTGTGTCACTAAAAAAGTTTGCAGAAGCACACCTCCCTTGTGACTGATAAATAAAACATTTCATAGTGTCACCGCCTTATCTCATTGTCAGTCATTTAGACATTTGTGTTCTGTCTGTCTGCCCTTACTTGCTAACCTAAGCCAATACTTCTGGGCCATAATAGTGCCTCACGTGTATTTCCATCCTTGCTCATTAAAGTAAACATTTCTATTACAAAAACTTCTTCTACTCTTACCCAGAGCAGTTTCTCACAGCAAAATTAGCTTATTAAAATTTGGTTTCTCAAAATCTGGTGGAGCGAGTACTAGTAGTGCTACAACATCCAGTTCTGCTAAACGTAAAAGTTCTGACGATGGCTTCATCAAGGATCAAAGATATGACAGAGAAAAAAGGGTCAGGAATTTCCGTCCTGAATGGAAAAAAGAATTTCCATGGCTGGATTACAGTGAAGAAAAATCTGTAATGTACTGCATATATTGTAAAGCCTACCCCCAAATCTGTGATCCTAACTCAGCTATGGTAAAAGGTTCAGGAGATCTTAAGTTAGACCTCATAAAGAGGCATGATTTGACGAGGGAACACATCACTTGCACAAAACATTAACTAAACGATACTGCTAAAGTACCACCCATTCGTCTGTCAGAAACTGCTCTGGGTCAGTCATTTCAAAAAAGACACATGACAACAAAAGAAGTTGAGAAATACAACATTTTATTTAACACTGCATATACCGTGGCAAAGAATGGGAAACCTTTTTCTGATTTTGAAATCATTTGTGAGATCCAGCGTAAAAATGGTTTAAATGTTGGCAACAACTACATGAATATATTAGCAGGTTGCCGCTTGTTTGTGGACAACATAGCTAAAACGATACGTTCAGCAATAATTGAAGAGGTAAAAGATGCCTCCTTTGTGAGTATTCTTGCAGATGGAAGTACAGACCACTCCATCGTTGAACAAGAAATTGTCTACCTGAGATATATAGGTGCTAACTGTTTGCCAGTCACACATCTAATATCTGTGTTACCACTTGAAACTGCAAGTGCTGAGGGTGTATTTAATGCTATTGAGAAAGCCTTACAATCAGTGGGTTTGCCATTACCGAACTGACAGGCAGTGCACATCCAGCACTTGTATGTGCTAATTTTGATGGTGCATCAGTTAATCTTGGTGAACGGACAGGAGTCATTACTAGACTCAAAACACTTTTGCCAGACATTATAGGCATTCACTGTGTTGCCCACAAACTTGAGCTTACCATTTTGGATGCAAATAAACATTTCAAATACGTGGCCAAATTTGAAGAGTGTTTAAAAGGCATTTTCAGTTTTTATTTTTGGTCTCCAAAGCGCAGGAGAGAACTTAAAGAAATTGCTGACGTTCTCGATGAGCATCTTGCACATTTCACAGCTGTAAAGCAAGTCAGGTGGCTAGCAAGCAAAGAGAGAGCAGTTGTGGCATTAGAAAAAAACCTGGACATTGTGACAGTGCATCTGGAGCACAGATTTGTGGATGGCAACAGGGCAGACGATGCTAACAGAGCTAAGGGTACCTCAAGGAACTGACCTCTATGCATTTCATTAAAGTTCTTTATTTCTTATTAGATTTTTTGCCAATTGTTGCTAGATTATCAAAAACTTTCCAGTTGGCAGACTACTTAATTGTTGAGATACCAGAACATATAGAGAAAGCCATTCTGCAGCTAGAAGCACTTAAAAGTACTCCTGGAAAATATCTTACAAAATTCCAGGAACTGTATAACGCAGAACAACGTATGTTTGGCAGAACAAAAGTTCACGGAACACCTGGAAGTGAAGCTGAACTTCACACATTTGTTAACGATACTGTCACGTACATCCAGAACAGGTTTGGTGTTCTCTCAGAGAATCCTTTGTCTTTACTTCAGATTTTTAATTATCACAGCTGGCCACTGGAAAAGGAAAATCTAGCAACATTTGGCAATGCTGAACTAACTGAACTCATCACAGATAGCCCTTTCTCTTCTCACTTCTCAGAACTTGATAAAGATTCTGCTATAGATGAGTGGGTGCAGCTGAAGTTATACCTTTCTCGATTCCGAACTAAACCTCTCATAACTATGTACCAGTTGGTGTTACAAATGAAAATTGGTGAACGTGGCCCAGACTCCACGAAGGGCCCTATGCAAAAGCTTATTGAGATTCTGCTCACGATTTCCCCTTCCACAAGTGAAAGTGAAAGAGGATTTTCAAAAGCTAATTTCATTAAAAACAAATTACGAACAACCCTGACACAACAATCTTTCGAGAACCAGCTGCTTATCATGACTACAGGACCATCCGTCTCTGAATTTGATCCACTGCCATCAATAAAGTGCTGGCTTGACAGTAGTCTGGGTACTGTCCATTCCTCTGGTCACAAATGTCCATCAAAAGAAGAAGAAAATCAGCCTGAAGCAAGCTGCAGTACTATTGCTGTCTTATAATATTCTCTCTGCCTCTCTGTAACCTTTCTCTGTCACTGGAGCATCCTAATAGGGGGGAAAAATAAATCATTTTTTCTCGTAATAATATGAAAAATGTTGTGACTTACTGGATCCTGATATGGACTTACCCAAAACATGTACCATAAGTCCTGGACTTATGCATCCCCCAAAAAAATTTCAGCCGCTGCATATACCATTCCTAGAACTCCTGTTACAGGCAAGTAACCTGTATATTTCTTGAGAAGGTAGTTGCTCTGATCTTAGTACAAAGAGTTAAGATTTAGAACCACTTAACTATGTCTGTAGAATCATACATGCCAGCAGAGAAAATCTTAAGTGCATTTAGGCAGCCCCCGATTCCATTACACATTCCATAGACAGCGCTGCAGCCCCGTTTCCCAATCTCACATAATTATGCTGGTTTCAGGGGCGGTGCTGCAGCGCTCAGCAGTTGCCCAGCTTGTACACGGAGGTTACGAGCCGGGTTTTACGAGGGAAGTATTTTTAAAACTACAGAGCAGAAAATAGTAATTTATAGCTGAAAAAGCTCCTAGGGCAGGCAGCTAGGCAGGCAGCTACACAGTGTAAGCTGCCTGCTGTGATTGTGTCAGCTGCTGTTTAAAGCTGGATCCAGCTTTGGAAGCCCCTGGTGGGGTCGTAAATTGTGACACTTAATCTTCCGAAGGGGAGACCTCTTTCATATAGAGGGTCTGATAGAGCTCCCTGAATGAGTGGTTGATCACAACGTCTCCATTGGCTGTTCTAATGCCCACAGTTCTGGACTTTACTTGCCTCTTCTTTAGTTGGTATGCTAGCAGTCGCGCCGGTTTCTCTCCTGCTTTGTAGAAGTTCTATTTAATATGGAATACCACAAATCCTGCTTTCTGATGCAGGTGCATATTCACCTTGTATCTAGTACCTATTATTTCAGGGATTTGCCTTTTTTGTCTGTCAGAGTCCACTTTATATTTTTCTTCCAGGTTCTTAAGTGCCTTGAGCTGCTTGTTAAGGTCCTTAAACCTGGTTCTCTTAAGGTGGGAAGTGCATCTGATGCCCCCATGTATGTCTTCAGTGCTTACTATTGGGTAAATGCTGATGTGTCCCTCTTGCGGTTGGCTTCCTGGTAAATCTGCATTTCCTGGCTAAGGAATTGGCAGAAGGCGTTGTCGTTTAGTAACCAGGCATTGAACTGCCATTGCTTCTGAGTAGTGCGTTATATATGTGATGGAAGCAAGGTGAAAGCCACCAGGGCATGATCCAAGGTGATGATTGTCCCAATGGCCGCATCTGCCACTTCAGCCACCATCTGTTGCAGCACTAGCCGTGGGTCGATCCAAGAGTGGGATTGGTGTGGAATAGTAAAAGTAGTAGTCCTGGCCTGTGGGATGCACTAAGTGCCACACATCCGCGAGGGCTAGCTCATTTGCCATTTCGGCAACTGCCTCAAGACGCCAGTGAGTGGGGCCCGGAGGGAGATCTGCTTCAGTCCAGGAGGTCATCCATGACTGCACTGGCATCACCAACCTTTAGTGAGTGTTGCCAGTGCCAGTCATGTCCCAGAAGAATGTGGCATCTGTGTAGTTTGTCATATGTGTTGCATAATGTGATCTCTTGCCCATATAGTTCCCCCTTTGACTATTATTTATGAATATACGAAAATACCAGCAGATGCAGGCCACATGGTCCATCAAGTCTGCTCAAATGTGCAGTTCCCAGTCTAATCTACTGCAGCTGCCCCCCCCCCCACACCCCTTTTCCGTCATCTGATATACCACACCAGACTGGTGTACTCTGCCTTTTGGGTCTGAAATGGACCCTAGTGTTGTAATGGCACATTCTTCTGTATAAGAATGGCCACCCTTCTGCTATTTGAATTATATGTGTTCCTAAACACTTGCCCCCCCCCCCTTAAGTTTTGACTTTTCCATGTCCGAGGGTCAAGTCTCCTGTATGAATGCAGTTCCCATCTCCTCTCTTCTGAGGTGAACTAATACTCTGCAACGCCTTACAGGGGAGTAGTTGTTCTTTTTTTTTTTTGCTCCTCTGCTGGCTTGTGACAGGGGATGTACCACCTTCAAGCCTTACACTGGATCTTCCCAGCCCAGTCACCCCACCTTCCCAGGGACTTAACTGACACCACAGGAGACTGCAACATGCCCATTGACATATCACTCATAGTAGGGCCCACCCCCTCAGGACAGGAAGCAAATCCTAAGGAAGGACTAAGATGCTAATCTATGGCATTCTACCCCAGCGCAGCACGCTGGGCCTGTGAGTGCCCTGGTCTTCATGGTGCTAGAGCCAGAGGGGCTTTTCCCTTTTGTTATGCCCATCCCTGAGACTGGTGTCTTGGCAGGCCATCAGTGCAATGACACACACTGGGCGTATGTATTGTGAGGGCCAGAGTTCAGCCAAACACTCGTGCATCCTGTTGGCTTGAGTTGTAGTGCTGTGCTAATGGATTGTCAGCTGTGCTGTTGTTCAGTTCCTTGTGTTATAGGGTGGTCTGGAAGTTACAGAGAACCTCCTCCCACCTCCCTCTTTGTATGGACTGCTTGGGACTTGGATCACCGAATGGTGCTTAATGGAGCAAGATATCACTGGAAGAGAATGACATTTTTTTTTTTACTCTTTTTCCTCCCCGGGTCCCGCCGGCCCCCTCTGACATCCCCCCCCTTACCGTACCCGAGGATCATACCCTCTCCCCATTGCCCCCACAACTTATCCTTTGTGGCAGGGGGATGGGGAGTGACTCAACCCACCGGCACGGATCCAGCTCAGGAGGTGTTCTCTCAGGGCGGCTTGCTGAGTGGGAACCATCATCATACTGCACGGTGGGACCACTTTGCCGTTTTTTTCTTCATGTTGGGAGTGTGCAGTGCTACTGGTGAAACACTGCATGCGCATCCGCACGCCGTATGTTGGGCAGCTGCTCCAGCTCCGCCCCCACATTGTGGGACCTGGGCTGCCGGCCCCCAGCCACCGCTAGGGGCCAGGCAAGTGCCATGCCGGTCCGTGTCCCCACCCTCCCCCAGGTGAGGAGAGCTGCACTTCGGATGCTCTATTCTCTCCCTTCCCAGCCGACCCCCAGTGACCCGCTCACACTGCAAACACGGGTCGCTGGTGTGTCAGGAGGTAATGCAGTAATGCCTCAGCCCTCCATGCCACTAGGCCGGATGAAGGAGACTGAGTTGTAGGGTACAAATGTGTTTCAAAAATTGAACTTGTTCATAAATGATTTTTATAAGTGTGACAGTATTGTTCCTGTGCAATTAAGTTGTGTTCAAGTATGGATACCTCGAGGCAATCCCTCGTTTTTTCTTATCCCCTTTTTCTTCTCTCAAAGTCTGCAGCAGCAGTCATCCTGTCTTCTAAAACTTTTTTCACTATTTCCTTTGTTGTAGGGTGGCCTTCTACTATAACGTCTCCTTCTTTTCTGTCCCTGCTTTACTTCCTCTGTTTGCATTGAGATCCAGTAAATCTGTACTGTAATAGAGAAGAAGGACAGTAAACTGTTAGTCTCCTTCTGGAAGAAATGCTTTGTTTAAGCATCTCACTTCCGTTTACTTTAATTAAATTCAGTGAATTACCTGGTAGCATAACATAAAAGCTTTTCGTGGCGCTCTTGTGGCGCTGTAGCTAAAGAATCCCTGACGGGTATTCCTGTCAGCAAGCGCTATACGGGACAGGTATACTACCCGTGGCAAGCAGTTCATGTATTATGAGAAAATACAAGAGTCAAAGCAAAAAGGGTGGGGGGGGGGTATTATAGAATGCCCCTATTTGGAAACGCATTCAAAGTGTTTTTTTTTTTTTTTCCCCCCCAGAAAGTACAATGTTTTAAAAAAGCTCCTGCAGATGCAAGGGTGCCTTCCCGAAGCAGGAAAGCGTAGCTTTCAGCATGCTGTGGTTCGCTCTGATAGTTTTCCTTCACTAAAGCAACTGGCTCCTGCAGAAAGCACGTGAACGTTCGAGGTTAGAATATTAACCTAAAACCTTCTCATCAGTCTGGGAACTGTTTTCGCGGTGGTCTCATCCTTTGCAATGCGGAAAACAAATTGCAATGGCTTGCATAGCTGCCCAGTTTCCCCCAGACAATACGAGACGGCCACTCGGCTTGCAGACCGTTCAGTGCAGGCTGCGTCTGTCTGCATTAGTTATCAGACACAGGAAACTTGCTTTCTGGACGGCCGTAGAGCCGTGGAGTTAAAATAACCTCTCCCTTATGTGCCAACCATTAATGTATATTCCAGAACATAGTGAGATAGGCAGGATGAAAAGTATTAGCATAATGTTCTTACTGAGTGGCCATTGCTATGCTGAAAGGTCTCCTATTAGGAGGCGAGCGCCCAGAAAGAGGCTTACTTATAGGCAATAAGAAAATATGACCTCACACAATGGGAGGAGCCTCTGGGAGATAATAAGGCCATTAGATATGCAAGTGGTTTATTTTACTGTTTGATAAAGTACTATGTTATGAAATATTAACTGTACAGTAATGAAATACAGGTTTCTGATATCAAGGCTGTTTGATCCCCCATTTCTATGTATTAGCTTAGGAATTATATGTAATAGTATTAGGGGCGGATCAAATCAGACCACATGTCCAATAAATCCTGTCTTAAAACATATAAAAGTACTCTCAGATCTCAGTTGGATCAGAGAGGTGGGAGACAGTGGTTCTATCTCTTCTCCTAGCAAACATAGATGATAGTGGAATTCTGTCACTTACTACTTCCACTCTATGTTAAAGTAATGCATACAGCTCTTGGTGAGCCAGGTTTTTCTTTTATGTTGCTTTCTGAGTTAATGTTAATGTCTGAGTTTTAATTTGATTATTTCATTAAACGACACACAAGAAGTTATTGTGTGTCATACCCTAAATCACTGTGTTTTGTCTCTGCTGTGCCTGGATGGAGTTATGAAACACCCACACCCCATCACAATAAGGCTTCTCGACCTATAATATATTATGAAATGAGTATATTATAGAAACATTTTTTGTATATTGAATATGTTTCTGTTGTCTGGGACTTAGTGTATGTATTTATTTTTTGTACTTTATAAATGCTTTTTTCACTTTGTAATGACGTACAAGTCGATCAAATAAAGTTTGTACTATACTTGTAACTGTTCATTTTCAAGAGTGTCTTCTCCATGGAGTCATACGTGCCCTACACTACCTCCCCGTCTCCAGAGTTTTTTGTTGATCTCTGTTTGTGTTAATCCAGTTCTTGAGCTAGAGCTAACCCACAAACATTTGTTGGTGTAATACGTTCCAGATCTGCTTATTGCAGATCCCATTATGTTTTGTTGGTTGTTTCTTTCTTGGAACCCCCACCCCCACCCCGGTATTCTGCTTGTGATATTTATGCCAGTTTGCAGTTCTGACCACTTTACTCAGATACCCAGGTGATGAATTGTTACTTGGTCTCCTTCCCAGCACACCCAATACACCCTTTTCTCTCACAGTGCTATTTGAATGCTGACATCACCAGAGTTCTGGGCATCCTACTCTTTGTGGCCCAGGATCGGATAGCACGACTATGGAAAAGATTCTCTTGAAGATAAACAGATAAAAATAAGTAACTTCTCTTTCTAATGCAAATGTTCATGACTGTATGGTGATGCTACTGAGCACTGTAAAGAACCTTTGATGTCTATGGGAAGATTGAAAAAACAAGCGTTGGCATCAGTGGGGCGAAAGACGTACCTAATGAAGGCCTTTATGGGCTCTAATGCTACTTACATAAACACGTAGTAGTGCTGTGTGCGTTCCATTGGCAGATGGCTGAGTCATGGGAGTTGGCAGGCTGGGAAGGAAGTAAGTGTAGGGTATGAAGTTCTATTCAGTGCATCACATAGGAGCTGGCAGGCTAAGGCAATGACTTGCCAGTCTGGTAGCAAGGCAGAAGAAGAAGCAGCAGACCTGGATATAGTTAGTGAGGTTTGCTGGCTTAAATTTAGTCTTAGCCAGATAGTGCAGCCAGGCCTCTTATTTGTATGAGCGCAGTAAATGACATTATGGCTGAGGGGTAAGTGACTGATTAAAAACTTGGCAGGCAGCAGATAAATTAAGGGTTTTGACCCTGGGACTCCAGCTATTGTGCTGTAGGAAGTTACTAGTACTACACTTACATAAAACAAGCATTTGTCAGTGCCGAATGTTTGCTTATTGGCATTGGTAGTGTAGGAGTTAGAGAGATGCATAATAGGAATGGCAGTGAAGTATTGAACTAAAGCCTAGCCAACCCCACCACCACCCTGCAGAGACTGACAGGCATTGGGGTGTGCCTTTGGGTCATCGGGCATAACAGCCACGCCATTTCATCACACCCTGCCCTGCAGACAACGACAAGTGTCACACTGTGCCTTGGGGTCTTGGGGCCTTATGCTCACCCCATTGCATAAGGAAATACGGTGAGATGGGTGCAGTATAGGAGAATGGGGTGAACTTTGGGGCTGAAGAGTCCAAGGCACACCTCGATGCCTGTCACTGACTGCAGGGTGTGGGTGGGGGTAGAATGGCATGAGCATTACAGGCAATAATCCCAAGTCACACCCCTGATGCCTGTCAGTGTCTACAGAGTGGGGCATTATGGCTGGAAAGCCTAACGCCCCAGGCGTTCATTGGTAGTTTCACTCCAGATTTTCAACATAGGTTTTTGTGACTTCCCACCTCATGAACAGTGGCAATATGAGTTTGTTAGCTGAAAGCTGATTTGTCACAGCGACTATGCCATTTGGCACCATAGGTGCATAAACACATTTCGAACAGGATGTGAAAAATGATAGCTGTACTGTTCATGAGGAGGTGTAAACAAGCATTTGTCAATGCCGAATGTTTGCTTGCTGGCATTGACAGTGGTAGTGTAGAAGTTACAGAGCTGCATAATAGGAATGGCAGTGAAGTATTGAACTGAAGCCAACCCCACCACCACCCTTCAGAGAGTGACAGGCATTGGGGTGTGCCTTTAGGTTGTCAGGCATAACGGCCACGCCATTTCACCACACCCCACCCTGCAGACACTGACAAGTGTCACGGTGTTCCTTGGGGTCTTTGGCCTTTATGCGCACCCCATTTCATTAGGAAATATGGTGAGATGGGTGCGATATAGGAGAATGGAGTGAACTTTGGGGCCGAAGAGTCCAAGGCATACCTCGGTGCCTCTCACTGGCTGCAGGGTGTAGAATGGTATGAGCATTACAGGCAAGAATCCCAAGCCACACCCCTGATGCCTGTCATTCTCCACAGGTTTGGGCATTATGGTTGGAAACCCTCATACGTCAGGCATTCGTTGGTATTTTCACTCCAAATTTTCAACATGTTTTTTTTTTTTTTTTTTGTGTGACCCCGCCTCATGAACAGGGGGAATATCAGTTTGTTAGCCGAAAGCTGCTTATGCACAGCGACTACGTGCAAAATCATTCCGAACAGGATGTAAAAAATGACAGCTGTACTGTTCATGGGGAGGCGAAAATGGCAGTGTTGCAAATCTGCAGTAAAAATATTTAAAAAAAAAAAAAAATGAAGTCACGAGCTGATATAGAAACTGTGCAACACACACTGTTAATATAATTAGGTTGGGATTTTTACAGCAGATTGTCAACTCAGGCATTTTGGTGCCTCCGATCATGAACAGTGTCACTGTGATTTTCTTTATCTGTGCCGAACAATGATTTCCCACAGCGACCATCAAGATCTCTGTGCTGAAAGTGTGAAAACACACTTCAGCCATGTTGTGAAAAATGACAGCTGTACTCTTCATAAGGAAGTGTGGAAAAATGCTACTGGTGAAAATCTGGACTGAAAATATTACAAAGTCATGAACTTATGAGGGTGCATGGAAACTGCGCAATGCTCACTCGTAACACAGTCATTTTATGGACTTTTGTCACCAAATTTTCAACATAGCCATTTTAAGACCTCTGCTCATGAACAGTTTAACTGTGATTTTCTTAATCTGTCCTAAACATTGCTTTCGCACACTAACAGCACCATTGTGCACTACATGTGCGAAATCACATTTTGGGCGACATATGAAAAATGGCAGCTGTACTGTTCATAAGGAAGTGTAATAAAATGGCAGTGTTGAAAATCTGGAGTGAAAATATTGAAAATTCGCGAGCTTACGAGCGTGCGTAGGAACTGCGCAATGCATACTCGTAAAACAGTCATTTTTAGGAATTTTTTCACCAGATTTTCAACATAGCCATTTTAAGACCTCAGCTCATGAACAGTGTCACTGTGATTTTCTTAATTTGTCCCGTACATTGATTTCGCACACCGACTGCGCCATTGTGCGCTACATGGGCAGAAACACATTTTGGGTGAGATGTGAAAAATGACAGCTGTAGTGCTCATAAGAAGGTGAGGTAAAATGGCAATGTTGAAAATCTGGAGTGAAAATATTGAAAATTAGAAACTTACGAGCATGCGTGAACTGCGTAACGCACGAGGTCAGAATAGTTTTTTTTTGGTTTACAGATTAACATGACGCTTTTTCATGAATGATGTCATGTATGGCATTATTCGGGCTCGAAAGGTGATTTCGCGCAGTGACTGCGAAATCACCCTTCGGGCCCGAATAACGCCATGACAGTGACATCATTCATGAGAAGGGGTCCCAAAAACTCCATGTTGAAAATCTGGTGAAAAATTCCAAAAAATGCCTGAGATATGTAACAAAGTTTAAAACCCTATCTAGTCCATTATACAGCTTACCGGCATTTCCTCAGTTCGCGGTCGGCTTTGAAGAGTGCACACGTGTTCCCAGTCCACCGCAGATCATCGCGCCGAGCTCCGGAGGTAAGTATGGGGTGGGGTGTGGGGAGGCTGGGTGCGCAGTGGGTGGGTGCGGGTTGTGGGGAGGGGGGCAGGAAGACTGCGTGGGACCGTTTTTTCTTTGAGGGATTTAAAAAAAAAAAAAAGACTATGCGGGCGTTGCCATGCTGGGGTGGGCTCCCAGCGTGGCCAGCAAGGACGGTGGGGCCGTGAGCGGGCGGGATTGGGCACCCCGTCCGGCCATAGATCAGTTGCCACGCTGGGTGGGCTCCCAGCGTGGCACCCAATGGTGGGGGGAGACAGTGAAGCCGGCGGGGATTGGGCACCCCGTCGGCTATTCTATGAGTTGCCATGCTGGGGTGGGCGCAAGCGTGGCATGTGGAAAGGCTTTTTGGGGAGCCAGCACAAGCCGCCTGGGATTGGGCACCCCGCCTGCTATATGCGCAGGAGGCAGCACGCAGTATGCGCGGCGACGTTTCTGTGTGTGTGTGTGTGTGTGTGTGTGTGTGTGTGGGGGAGCTGCATATGAGCAGGCGATATCGCAATCACTGAAGCGTAGCTCCCCTTTCAACTGCACGCCACTACATTTTGGAGTTTGTCATAGACAGCTCCGGCATGCATTGGCGGACAGGGGCCGCGCCTGCCAACACACTGACTGAATTGGAAGAGTGGGTGACACACCTCCGAAATCTCGGATGATGGCACTATGTTTCTTGCACATGCGTGCAAGCAAACATAAAAATGGCAATGTTGAAAGTCTGGAGTGAAACTATAAAAAAAAAAAAAAAACTGGTGAAGTCACGAGCATGCATAGAAACTGCACAATGCACACCCGTAATGTAATTAGTTTGGGGATTGTTTACAGCAGATTGTCAACACAGGCATTTTGGGACCTCCGCTCATGAACAGTGTCACCGTGATTTTCTTAATCTGTCCGGAACACTGATTTTCCGCAGTGACCACGCATTCTAGGAGCGTGGATATGTTGTTCATCCACACTCTTTGGCATGTCCCCTTCTGCTTTAAATCTCACCGGAAGTCTTCAAGCTGGCTCCTCCCACCCACTCGGGTGGTATATACCTCGGCTCCACCCCATGACGCCAGATTTTCCTTTCGACTGGAAGATTCAGGTTGCCTATCTCATGCTCACGCATTTCGTAAGCCCTGGCTTTCAAACCCTCGGTTTTACCAAAAATTCGCATTGTTCGTGTTCGCTATCACAAGTTTGCTGCTTCGATCATGGAAGGCAAGTCTTCCCCAGGATTTCGTCAGTGCCTTTGCGGCCAGAAGATGTACCACTCCGATCCACACACCGTGTGCGTCTATTGCCTCGGTGTCAACCATGACACCTCAAAATGCAGTCTGTGTCTTGCTTTTCATCCTAGTGTCCTCGACGACCTTCTCACACACCTGAAGCTGGGAAGGCCGGAGAAGAGGAACCCTCCGGTGAAATCCATGGAGGCTCGGTGGGCAGTTTCCGTGGCTGTGGGATCCACCGAGCAATTGGAATGCATGCATGCAAGCATTCCAGGAGGAAGTGTCTTGTGCTGCAGATTCCTCTTGGAGCTCTTTCGTTCCACTCAACCTGGGCTCCACCTTCTCAGGTTCCTTCCGAGAGTTGTGCCAGTCTCTCCCGACCAAGGGAGAGGCGCCTGAGGGCTTGCACTCCTCTCGATCCTGTAAGCGGGAGAGGGGTCTGGGAGTGTCTTCGTCTTGATGGAGACGTTCTTGAGAGCAGGAGAGAGTTCGGTACCAGGAGCACGCGTCTCGACCTTGGTCGAGATTGCTTCTTTGGCTGCTGGCTTTTCAGCTTTGCCGTCTGGTCAGTCGACCAAATCATCTTTCGATGAGGTCGAAATCATGATCGATCCCATCAATCCGATATCGCCGACTCTGGTCGACTATTCCTTCGATCGAACTCCTAATCTGTTTTTTCCAGATGAGGAGACTTAGCCTGCTGGCACTCCTATCGAAGATGTGGTCCCTGATCCCAGGAAATCACCGGTCCCGTCGGTGTCTCCTGAGTAACCAAGTCGGCCCGCCCGATCTCGATCGAGGTCTCGGACTGCCTCGACCGACAGGCTGAGGAAAAGCCAAAAGCCACAAACGCTCTAAAAAAGAGGCAACACCATCGGTCATCCTCGTCCTCCATGGATGAGGAGAAGCTCCGGCGGAAACTACAGCGCTACGAGGACCTCATGTGGCAACGGCTCATTTTGACCGGGCACAAGCCCACTTTGGCTTCTACACAGGCCATTACATGGCTTTCGCCTCCTAGGCCGAAGCCGACTCCTTTAGAGCCAGTTTAAATCGGTTCCTTGGCCCGCGGAGCTGGCAAAACCACCTGTTTGGTCTCTCCGCCGATTGTGGTGGAAACACCGCCCAAACAGCCTGTGAGAGGGGCTCTTTCCAAGGAAGACAGACCAGTCACCAGGCTTCCCCAGTGATTTGTAGGTCACGGTCTCCCTGGACCACCCTCGGCGGGACAAAAGTGACCTGGATGGTAGACCTTTATATCTGGATTCCTCGGATTCAGACATCACCGGCTTGCATTCACATCCAGGTGATGATGAATCGACCATTGGCCTGGAGACGGAGGAAGGTCCCTCGTCTTTTTCAAGGGATCCTTCGCCTCATCTCTGAATCTACAGGGATGTCCCTGGAGCCAATCCCAAAAAAGGCAGAGTAAACCCTTACGGACATCCTTAAGAGAGAAGATACCCTGACGGAGGCCTTTCCTGTGGCTGAAGCTATTGTTGGCCTGGCCCTAGAACTTTGGCAGCATCCTGCCTCTTGTCCAGCTCTGTCTGCCAACATGGACCGCAAGTACGCGGTGCCCATGGGGTCCCTTATGGGGTTCACAAAGCACCCTTCCGCCAAGAGCCTGGTGACTGCCTCTGTGTTCAGGTGTTCTGGCAGTTCTGCTGACACTGACCGACCAGCCTGATAAAGAGTCAAAACTTTTGGACCATTCAACCAGGAAGGTCTATGCGGCTTCCTCCTTGGGCCTTCATCAGGCGAGTTCATCCGTCATCACGGCACACTTGTCTTATGGCCTTTTAGGGTCGCTGGATGAAGTCCTCCCACAACTCCCCGTGGACATGCAAATCCACCATCAATCAGGTCCAAGATCAAGGCCGAGTTGTTGCCAGACAGCAGCTTCAGTCGGCCCTGGACATTGGGGATTCCTGTGCCCGCTTGATGGCTGCTGCAGTTGCTTCTCATCGCAGGGCTTGGCTGAGGCTCTCTTCCTTTCCGGCGGATACCCAGCACAAACTAGCTGATGTGCCCTTCCTCGGGACTGACTTGTTAGGCCCAAGAGTGTCCGGTCAGCTTCAGCACATTGAATAGTCCCATGCCACCTTGGACGCTACTTCTGCCAAGAGTTCTCCAGGCAAGAACCAGCAGAAGAAAAAGAAGCCTTTTCGGCATTCTTCCCCTGTGGCTCAGCAGTCCTTCCTTCAAGGTGGACACCAGCATCAGCAGCAGGCTCAAGCTTGGTGTCCTCGGCCCAAGCCCGGACCCCAACAGGCCCATAAAGGAGGCCAAGGTTTAGGTCCTTTAGCCTCCTCCTCCTCCAAGCCTGCTCAGTAACAGATGGTGGCTGTCAACCCCTCCCCCGTCACGCCAGCTCTGGGTCCTCCCGTGGGGGGCCAGCTCTGCCACTTCCTTTCCGCCTGGTCCGATGTCACTTTGGACAGGTGGGTTCTTGAAGTGGTCAGTCAGGGACTGCCTCTGGAATTCGAGCAGTACCATCCAAGCTGAGCCCGCGCCCCTTGGGAGGAAAGAGTATCTGCCCAGACCCAGTCAGCTCTCCGAGCCGACATCGCTCAGCTGCTCCTCAAGGAGGCAGTAGCTCCAGTGGTGGATCTTGAAGCAGACCCAGGCTTTGTCTCCAGGTACTTCCTGGTGCCCAAGCGGACAGGGGGCTGGCACCCCATTCTAGATCTGCACGACCTGAATTAATATCTTAGGTCACGCACATTTCAGTTGGTTACTCTGTCCCAGATCATACCATCCTTGGAGCAAAACATGTGGTTCTGGTCACTGGATCTGCAGGATGCGTTCTTTCACGTCTCGATCCGTCCGTCCCCTCAGCGGTTCCTCCAGCTTCAGGGTTGAAGGGATCCTGTACAAGTTCCGAGCCATGCCGTTCGGCGTCATCGGCCCCACAGGTCTTCACCAAATGCATTGCAGTGGTGACAGCCCATCTCGGGTGTTGTGGTGGGGAGGGGGGAGTCAGGATTTGTCCTTACCTCGACGATTAGCTCCTAGCAGGATCCACCCGACAGGAGGTGAAGAGGTCCAGGGATCTGGACCTCCAGACCTGCTTCCAACTCGGCATCCTGATCAACGAGGCCAAGTCGGAACTCGTGCCATCTCAGGTGATTGGCTTTATCAGGGTAGAGCTTGACTTGTCAAGCCAGAGCTCTGCTCCCAGCAGACAGGGCGGAGGTTCTTTCCTCCTTTGCCCAATCATTTCTGGTTGGGCAATTGCACCCTGCCTGGGACTTTCTGCGCCTTCTGGGGTTACATGGCGGTATGCACCGCAGTGGTCCGTTGGGCCCGTTTGCACATGCGCCCCCTCCAATGGAAGCTGGCTGCCCAGTGGACTCAGTGCCATAGTCATTTCGACCAGCTGGTCACTGTAACCCAGAAGATGTGGGATGCTCTCCTATCGTGGACTGCCCCAGACCAGTTGCAGGAAGGGATTCTGTTTGTCCGCCCCGAGCTGATGGTCATCCTCACGACTGATGCCTTTCTCATGGGCTGGGGAGCCCACATGGGGACAAAAGGGCCCACGGACTCTGCACCCCCCGAGGAGTCCCGATGCCACATCAACCTGTTGGAGCTCAGAGCAGTCAGATTGGCACTGTCCGCTTTCGCTCCTGAGCTCTGTGGTTAAGTGGTTCAAGTCCAGACGGACAATACCACGACCATGTACTACCTTAGCAGACATTTGCTATGTAAGGAGGTGCTTCGCATCTGGACCCTTGTGAGCTGTTTGGAGGCAGATCTCCTAGCCATCCATGTGGCAGGAGCCTCAAACCACCTGGCAGATGTTCTCAGCTGCTTGGGTCAGACATCCCACGAGTGGTCTTTCCATCCAGAGGTAGCTTACAGTCTGTTCTCCTGTTGGGGCAAACCGATGGTGGACTTGTTTGCCTCCAGGGAAAACACCAAGCTGAGGCTGTTTCATGCCCGCCACTCCTCAGCAGGGCTCACTGCAGGAGGATGCCTTCTCGAGGCCATAGACCCCAGGCCTCCTCTACACCTTCCCTCCATTTCCCTTGAGCCACAGGGTGCTCCTCAAGGTGAGGAGGGGCAAGGTGAAGGTGATCCTGGCAGCCCCAGACTGGCTGCGCCAGTTCTGGTATCCAGATCTCCTCAGCCTCCATTGCAGGCCCCCGGAGCGGCTTTACATACGCTCGGACCTGATATCACTCAATTAGGGGAAGGTCTTCCACCTGGACCTTCAATCCCTGCATCTCACAGCCTGGTATCTGAGCGGCTAGAGTTTCAGGCTTTGGGTCTTTCCGAAAATGTCTGCACCATGGTGGAGGCATCCAGAAAGGAATCGACCAGGAAATGTTATGCCTTCAAATGGAAAAGATTTTCCATTTGGTGTCAGGGCAAGGGCCTGGACCCTATGTCCCGTCCAGTGACTAACATTCTCGACTACCTTTGGCCTTTCTCCATAGGGGGTCTGCGGTCATCGACCCTTAGTGTGCACCTGGCTGCCATCTCTGCTTACGGGGCACGGGCCGGTCAGTCGACAGTGGTGCAAGAGACAGTGGTCAGGCGCTTTTTCAAATGCCTGAATCACATATCCCCTCCAGTGCGTGAACCTCCACCTCCATGGGATCTATTGCTGGTACTGGCAAAGCTCATGGACAAGCCATTCGAACTTATGCACAAGTGTGCCTTGTCACACTTGTTGTGGAAGACTGCCTTCCTGGTGGCTGTCACATCTGCCAGATGGACAGGGTAGCTCCAGGTGCTTTCGATGGGCTCCCCATATCTGGTCTTCCACAGGAACAAGGTTGTCCTACGCCACCACCCGAAATTCCTTCTGACGGTGGTGTCAGAGTTTCACCTTAACCAGGTGTTGACTCTACCTGTATACTACCCTAATTTCACCTCTGAGGCCGAGTACAGGCTCCGTGCTTTGAACATGAGACATGCTGTCTCCTACTATAAGGAGAGGACTGCAGAAATTCAGGGTGAGATTCGCCAGCTGTTTCACCTATGCTGAAGCCGCTTCTGGCAGACCTGCAGCGAAGCGGACTATTGCAATATGGATTACATCATGCATAGGTCTGTGCTATGAGTTGGCGGGCAAGGAGCCTCCCAGAGGGATAAGAGCTCATTCTACCCGCCATACTGCTGCATCAGTGGCTGCTTCCGGGGACATCCCTATCCAGGAAATCTGTCGGGCTGCTATCTGGAAGTCAGCAAACACCTTCATTGCCCATTACCACATCGACCTTGAGTCTTGCCAGGATGCTGGTTTTTGGGCCTCAGGTCTCCAGTCTCTGTTCCCTAAGTAGGGGTTGTGCACCTTGCCTCCCTCTTCCCAGAAAACTGCTAGGAGTCTGCCAAAGAGTGTGGATGAACAACATTTCCACGCTCCTAGAAAAACAGGTTACTCACCTGTAACAGTAGTTCTTGGAGTGGTATATGTTGTTCATCCACACGGACCCACCCGACCTCCCTGGCTGCGGACGTACACAACCTGGGTTCCAGCGGTCTAAGATCTTGCATCATGGGGTGGAGCTGAGGTATATACCACCCGGGTGGGTGGGAGGAGCCAGCTTGAAGACTTCCAGTGAAATTTAAAGTGGAAGGGGACATGCCAAAGAGTGTGGATGAACAACATATACCACTCCTAGAACTACTGTTACAGGTGAGTAACCTGTTTTTTCTGCGCTGGAAGTGCGAAAACACATTTTGGCCAGGGTATGAAAAATGACAGCTCTACTGTTCATAAGGAGGTGTGGAAAAATGCCAATGTAGAAAATCTGGACTGAAAATAGTACAAATTTGTGAACTTACGAGGGTGTGTGGAAACTGCGCAATGCATGCTTGTAACACAGTCATTTTATGGACTTTTGTCACCAAATTTTCAACACAGCCATTTTAAGACCTCTGCTCATGAACAGCGTCACTATGATTTTCTTAATCTGTCCGAACATTGATTTTGCACACCGGATCGCGCTTACATGCGCTTAAAACACATTTTTGGGCTTAGATGTGAAAAATGACAGCTGTACTGCTCATAAGGAGGTATGATAAAATGGCAATGTTGAAAATCTGGAGTGAAAATATTTAAAATTTGTGAAGTTACAAGCGTGCATAGTAACTGCGCAGCACATGCTCGTCAAAGTCATTTTTGGGAATTTTTTCACCAGATTTTCAAAATAGGGTTTGGTGGGACCTACCTCATGAACTGTGACACTGTCGTTTCGTTACTCGGTCCTGAAAGGTGGTTCCGCGCAGTGACCGCAAAATCACCTTTCAGGACTGAATAACAAAATGACAGTGACCCAGTTAATGAGGTGGGACCCCAAGAACTTCATGTTGAAAATTTGATGAATAAATTCCACAAAATGGCCGAGATATGCACCAAAGTTGAAAAAACCCATTTATGCCATTATACAGCTTACCGGCATTTCTTCAGTTTGTGGTCGGCTTTGATGAGTGCAGACGGTTCTCGGTGCACCAAGATCATCGCGCTGGGCCCTGTGAGGTAAGTGTGGGGGTTTGTGGGGAGGTGGGTTGGGGAGGGGAGCAAGACAGTCAATGAGGGACTTTTTTTTTTTTTACAGGTGTTTTCTTCTTTTTGAAGATGGCGGGACTTTGCCATGCTGCGGGTGGGCTCCACCGTGGCAGTGGGACTTATTTTTGAGGGGACAGTCGGTGATGGGATTGGGCACCACTATTGCCATCTGGGACTTTGCCACACTGGGGTGGGCTCTGCGTGGCACCTGGAAGTCTGTTCAGCGGAGGGGGGGCAGCGGAGAAGGAGGATTGGGCACCCTGGCCAGCCATACATGGGGGGACATGAGCATGCTGGGGTGGGCTCCCAGCATGCTACGTAGGTGTTCATGCGGTGGGGGGGAAGAACTGTCTGACAGTTCAGATGCAGTGCTGACTTGTAGGCAATTTTCATACTATCAGCGGCAGTATGCAAATTGACTACACGTTGCCACCGCTGATTGTGGTGGTGTTTTCCTCAGAACTGTATGCCACTGCATCTGAACGGCTGTCATAGACAGCTCAGACATTCATTAACACGGTGCAGCCGCGCCTGCAAAAGGGAGCAGGGCATTGGAAGTGGGGGAGGCACACCTACGAAAACTCGTATGGTGGCACTATGTTTCTTGCACATGCTTGCAAGCAAACATAAAAAATGAAACTGGCATTACTGAGTAAATTAAATGGTTATTTCATTTCTGAAACAAGTCATTACTAGGCTAAATACCTAGTACCTCACTGAACACTATACTTAAAATCCGCCCCCCCAAAAAAAAAAAAACAGCGCCATGCTCATTATTTCAGCTTAAACAATTCCCTCCAAAAGTAGAACATCCCACCTAAAAGTCTGAACTCACCCTAACTGCTAGACACAAGGGGGGATTGCTCCCCAACTTGGAAACCCCAGTTTTAAGTCTTTAATGTACAGGAATGGGCCCACATAATTAGGTTAGGTTTGCCATTTCAGCATTTTTTCCCCCATGTATTCCAGCTGGGGCACTGCAGTTCCTGGCCCGTTTATTGTACTGGGAATGTGACAGGGCAGTGGGCCAGATGTCTTATTATGGGAACACTCAGCTAGAACATCAGTTTAAATGACATAAAAATATTTTTATTTATTTGGTAACCAGGAGAGGAACACTGAGCCAAGGCTCGTTTCCATGTGCAACCCGGGGGAGGGGAACAGCTCAATAACGGCAGCACAGTGTATAGAATCAAAACATTTGAACAGCATTCAGTAAATAAAATTGATAGTTGTTTAGCATTTATTATAATTTTGTATGTGCAGAGAATAACGTGTGGTACAGCTCGGTAAGAATGTCTAGCAAGTGCATATTCAGAAGTGGCAGGATTACTTGGTGAACAAGAACAATTTTAAAAACGGGCAGTAGACCTGACGGGCGAGTTATTGCCCAACCTTGTAATAGAGGGAGAGGCTTGTAGTTGTATGGAAGTTTAAAAAAAAAAAAAAATAGACAGACAGGGTGGGGACCCAGCTGGCTACTTACCAGGATGGTTTAGGCTTGACCGTGATGATAATATGAGGAAGGATAATAGGAAGGGGTTGATGTTTCAACTGCTGCCTGAGGGAGCCAGGGGATGGGGGAAGGTGGAGGGAGGAGGGGAGTTCAGAGTGAGGGAAGTCAATAGGAGAAGGCAGATTGCCCAGCAGAGGAGTGGGGGTGTGGAGTGACAAAAGTGTGATTGTCCCTGGAATGGAGGGAACAGGACGCAGGGGGGAGTTGCGACAGGAGAGAGTAGAAGTAAGAGGGAAGAGATTGGGAACAAAACTAGTGTTTGGATATGAAGGAGGTACAGTGAGCCGGGCAATGAGAGATGGAGGATGGACAGGGATAAATACAGTGGAGTGGTGGTGGGGGGGGGAGAGGGGGGAGTTTGTAGCAGAACAGCAAAAGGAGTTGCAGAGGGTGTCCAGTCTGACGAGAGAAGTGGAAAATAGCTTTAGTTCAGTCCAAAAAAACAAGAAGGCTTAAATGCATCTCAACATCAAGTGGCTTTCTCTCAAATCGGTCTTTCTGCTGCAGCCAGCTCTGGCTATTGAGCCCCCTTTCTCCTCCTTCCTGGTGCCTTTTTATGGGGCTCATGTGTTCCTCCTTAACATTTCCTTCCCCCTAAATGCAAGCCAGCAGTTTGTGCCAGCATTGCAAGTCTGGGGTCATAAATGGCAAATCTAAAACTGAGGCCGTCTATGCTTCTCCAGTCAGGTACGGCACGATGTGAGTGGCCAACTTTGACATGGCTAGGCAGCTGTATTTGCGACTCGCTCATATGTAGTAAGATGAACATGTTTGTCATTCTCAGGCCTCATTTTTATGTTTGCTTGCACGCATGTGCAAGAAACATAGTGCCATCATCCGAGTTTTCCAGAGGTGTATCAGCCTCTTCCAGTTCAGTCAGTGTGTTTGCAGGCGCGGTCACAGTGCGCCAGTCACTGCTCCAGCTCTCTATGACAGCTGAAAATGCAGTGGCATACAGTTGAAGGAGAGCTTCGCCCAGTGAGCAGAGCCCTCCATACACACACACCATAAGCACGATATTGGCGCGGCTGATGCGCCCACCATTACCGTGGCCGACGGGTGCTCAACTCTGCCGCTCCACGCCTCCCCGCCCCCAACAACAGCTGTCCAGGTGCCACGCTGGGAGCCCAGCCCAGCGTGGCAAAATCTGTCACAGCCGACGGGGTGCCAGATCCTCCATCGGCTCCACGGCTGCCTGCTCCCCCTCCCCAAAAGCTTTCCATGTGCCACACTGGGATCCCACCCCAAAGCGTGGCAAAGCATGTATATGGCTGACAGGGGTGCCCAATCCCCATTGGCTCCAGCTCCCCAAACATTTTTCCAGCTGCCACGCTGGGAGCCCACCCCAGCATGGCAAACCCCGCGCTGCCTAAAAACCTGTAAAGCAGAAAACGCCCTCGCAGTCTCACCCTCCCCACAGCCCGCACTCCACCCACTGTGCACCCTGCCTCCCACACCCCCACCCTATACTTACCTCTGGAGCTTGGCGTGATGATCATCGGTGGACTGGGAACACGTCTGCACTCTTCAAAGCCGACCGTGAACTGAGGAAATGCCGGTAAGCTGTATAATGGAATAAATAGGTTTTTTTCAACTGTGCTGCATATCTCTGGCATTTTTTTGAATTTTTGCACCAAATTTTCAACATGGAGTTTTTGAGACCCCTTCTCATGAATGCTGTCACTGTCATGGCGTTATTCAGGCCTGAAGGGTGATTTCGCAGTCACTGCGTGAAATCACCTTTCGGGACCGATTAACGAAACGACACTGCCAGTGTTCATAAGGTGGTCTTTCAAGAAGACTATTTTGAAAATTTGGTGGAAAAATTCCAAAAATGACTGTTTTATTTAGCCGCAGTGCTATGCAGTTCCTACGCACGTCAGAAGTTCGCTAATTCAATATTTTCACTCCAGATTTTCAACTTTGCCATTTTACCACACCTTCTTATGAGTAGTACAGCTGTCATTTTTTCACATCTCACCCAAAACGCAGCTCGCCACATGTAACGCATAATGGTGCAGTCGGTGCAAAATCAATTTATGGACACATTAAGAAAATTACAGTGACACTGGTCATGAGCAGAGGTGTTAAAATGGCAATGTTGAAAATTTGGTGAAAAAATTCCCAAAAATGACTGTTTTAGGAGCGCACGTTGCGCAGTTCCTACGCACGCTGGCAAGTTTGCGAATTTGTAATATTTGCACACCAGATTTTCAACAGTGCCATTTTACTGCACTTCCTTATGAGCAGTACAGTTACCATTTTTCATATCTCACCAAAAATGTGTTTCCGCACATGTAGCACACAATGGTACAGTCGGTGTGCGAAAACAATGTTTGGGACAGATTAAGAAAATCACAGTGACACTGGTTATGAGCAGAGGTCTTAAAATGGCTATGTTGAAAATTTGGTGACACAACTCCATAAAATGACTGTTACGAGTGAGCATTACGCAGTTTCCACGCACCCTCGTAAGTTCATGAATTTGTAATATTTTCAGTCCAGATTTTCACCAGTGGCATTTTTCCACACCTCCTTATGAACAGTATGGCTGTCATTTTCCACAACATGACCAAAATGTGTTTTCACACTTTCAGCACAGAAATGCGTGGTCGCTGTGGGAAATCATTGTTCGGAACAGATAAAGAAAATCACACTGACACTGTTCATGATTGGAGGTCCCAAAATACCTGTATTAACAATCTGCTGTGTATAAAAAAAAAAAACAAAACCAAAAAAAAACACCAAACTAGTTACATTACGGGTGTGCGTTGCACAGTTTCTATGCACGCTCGTCACTTCACCAGTTTTTTTTAAGATTTTCACACCAGATTTTCAACATTGCCATTTTTTACACCTCCCCATGAACAGTACCGCTGTCATTTTTCACATCCTGTTCGGAATGTGGTTTTGCACCTGTGGTGCCAAATGCTATAGTCACTGTGCAAAAGCAGTTTTTGGCTAACAAACTGATATTGCCACTGTTCATGAGGTGGGGTCACAAAAAAACCATGTTGAAAATTTGGAGTGAAAATACCAACGAATGCCTGAGGCGTTAGGGTTTCCGACCATAACGCCCCACCCTGTAGAGAATGACAGGCATCAGGGTGTGACTTGGGATTCTTGCCTGTAATGCTCATACCATTCCACCCCACCACACACCCTGCAGCCAGTGAGAGCATGGGGTGTGCCTCAGGACTCTTCGGGCCCAAACGTTACCCCATTCTCCTATACCGCACCCATCTCACCATATTTCCTGATGGAATGGGGTGCGCATAAGGGCCAAAGACCCCAAGGCACACCGTGACACTTGTCAGTGTCTGCAGTGTAGGATGTGGTGAAATGGCGTGGTCGTTATGCCTGATGACCCAAAGGCACACCCCAATGCCTGTCACTCTCTGCAGGGTGGTGGGGGGGTTGGCTTCAGTTCAGTACTTCGCTGCCATTCCTATTATGCAGCTCTGTAACTTCTGCACTACCAATGCCAATGCCAGTAAGCAAACATTCGGCATTGACAAATGCTTGTTATTAATGGGCTTGGATCCTATAGTGGCTGGGTCTTCCTAGAACTGGGGACCTATCCCTTGCTCTTTCTGTGCTTACAACACATGTGCCATAAGGCAGGTTTACACCGCAGCTCTGCTTTGTGCCCACACCTGTGTCCCCCCCCCCCCAAGCTTCCATGCCAGTTTTGTGCTGTTTCCATGTCCCTTGTCCCTGCCAATCTAAGTTGGAGAGGGGCTGTTGTGTCTGGGGGCTGGCTAAGAAGGCTAAGGAGGATGCAGGTAGCATGCGCTGTGCACCGGACCAAGCAGCACAGCTGCTCCGCACGCCAGCTTACATTGTTGGCTTCAGAACATGTCCCTATTGTAGCTCGGGTAGAGGAACAGAGGACAATCTTACTGTAGTTGGGCAAGTGTCCACATGGCAGCTTTTGAACCGCAGCAAGCCGTGTGCTCAGATTGCTGCGGTGCAAAAGAGGTAGTATAAACTGGCCTATACACTCATGCTGTTTGTTATTGCTTTGCCGTCTAGTCCACCTGCTGTTGGTCTGTCTGAGCCTACAGCTGTGCCTACTGTTTCTTGTACAAGCTGGCAGTTTCTTAGCCCCATAGCTGTGCTTGCTGTTTGTCTCTCTGAAACAATAACAAAATGAACTCTGGAAAAATGACATTGAGATGCCAGATATAATACAAATATTTAACTCCATTTGAGGCTCACCAATCCCAGGCACTTCAACCAAAGCAGGTCTTACTCACTGGGTGTCTCCTGATGAAGACATGGTTTTGTTGAAGCACCAGGGCTTAGGGCTCCACAGGAGAGTTAGTTAAAACTTTGGGGTATATTATCTGGCGTCCTGCCGTCATGTTTCCACAGTGCATATTTTTGGTTTTCCTTTCTCGATTCTTTGGGGCTAGCCACCTGTACCAGCACTACACACTCTCCTGGACACACTGCAGCCTGTTCTTTCTTTGTGTTTGGTCACTCTGGGTCTGCAGTTGTTTCTGTTGGACCATCCAGTCTCTTTGAATTTGGGCTTGTTGCATGTGTATTTAGGGCTGGTGGCTTAGCTGTCCCTCCAGCTATTTCCGGAATGTGGCTGTTTCCGTCTTACTCCTACTTGATCAAAGGGAGTTTTAGCCAACCACCATGTCAGGGCAGTGGGATGACCTGCTTCTGGAGGGAGCAATCTGGCATAGAAAATACACAGATAAACCGGCCCGCCGGTGCAGCGGTTAGATTTCTGCTTGCGACACAGATGACCGTGGATCTGAAATGGACCCAGGAGTGGAGAGCTGACCAGGGGAGAGGATTGAGCGTCCTGGGGGAGTGTCTGATGCTTGACAGACCCTTGGCAGAGGTTGAGGGTATCACTTGACTGGCACCAGTGCATTAGGGGAGGCGGACACTGGACGTTATTGCACGTCCCCTACTCCAGGACAGCAAGTAGCAAAATGCGGCCCCCTAAGCATGATGGCCTGCTCTGCTGGCCACTACACTCAGATGGCTGCGGGGGTCCATTCTCATGGCCCTGACCCGGGGGTAATCAGGGCTTGCCATGATGTCTGTTGGGGTGAAAGGCCCTTAGAGGCCCCCCAAGGGGTAAGCCTGGAGATGGGGTCTTGGGTGGACGGGTCCGATGACAAGAAGGGAAGGTCAGACCAAAAATAAAAAATGTACAGATGCCAACTCGAAATTAAATAAAAATAGCTTTACTTCTGCCCAAAACTAGAAGAAAAATAATGTAGATATAAAGTAAACAATTTGTGTAGGTAGTGCAAGCCTGGGGCCTTAAAGTGCCAAAGGAGAAGAACACGTCAGGGATGCAGAGCAGACATATACTGACTTCACCTGTTCACTTATGCCATTTGAAAAATGTGGATATGATGTTCTATCCACACTGTCTGGCAGATGCCTTTCCCCTTTAATTCTTGCCAGAACGTCTTCAAGCTGGCTCCTCCAACCCACCCAGGTGGTAAAACCCTCGGCTCTGCCCCTAGACACCAGATCTTCCTTTCCACTGGAAGGTTCAGGTTTCCCTCCTTACCGCTCACACGTGTAGTAGTCCCTGGCTCTTGAATCTTCGGATTTGCTTCTGAAACTTACTTTAAAACTCATTCAGGTTATGGCCTTAGCTTCTTCTCTCCCGGGATTCGCGGTATCCCTGCAGGGAGAAGATGTCACGGACCAACCCCCACTCCACATGCATGTACTGCCTAGGACACGATCACGATCCGCTGGCCTGCGAAATTTGTCGGTACTTTCACCCGACCGTGCTAGACGACCGCACTACCCGACTCCAGCTGGGGCGACCGGAGAAGCGTTACCCGCCGGTCAAATCCAAGGATGCCTGTTGGGTAGTCTCTGCGGCTGCGGGGTCCGCTGAGCAACTTGAACAGCTCAAGGCCTTTGGGGAGGAGGTGGCCCAGGCCACAGCTCAGTGCTCTTTGGCCTTCGTTCCATTCAACTGGGCTCTACTTACTCTGCTTCCTTCAAGGAGCTGTGCGAGTCCCTCTCTACCAAAGGAGAGGGTCCTTCGGTATCGCATGGTCCACGCTCTCGCAAGAAGGAGTCAAGGAAGGACAAGGAGAAGACTCCGTGTTGACGCTCCTGGGATCAGGAACATTCCTGCTGTCTGGAGACTCTAGTTTCGACTTCGGTCGAGGCTGTGGCCGCTGGTTTCACGGTGACCCCGTCGGACCAGTTGGCCAAGACGCCGGTCGACACAGCCCACATTTTTCTCGACCCAGTTGATTGGTTGTCGTCAGAAGAGGCTAACAATTCTTTGTTTAGGACCCCGGTCCTTCCAGTGTCTGCCGACAGGTCGGCTCAGCCTGCAGAGTCGAACCCGCTGGTTCCAGACCCTGGCCAAGAGGATCCACAGGGTTTCCCAGCTCCCTCTGAAGCTCCCCGGGGGCACCACTGATGGTCGAGATCAAGGTCTCGGTCTTCCTCTTCAGAGTCGGGCAGGTCTTGTCATCATCAGCATCACGGAAAGCGTCGTCGTCACTATTCTTCTTTGTCCTCCTCGGATGAGGAGAGGCTTTGACGCAAATTGCGTCAGCGCTATGAAGACTTAATGTGGCAGCAGCTGGTCTTGACTGGACCAAAACCGACACTGGTTTGTACCCCGGCCATTAAGTGACTGTTGTCTGAACAGCTGATGTCGACTCCCCTGTCCGGGTTGGTCGCCTCCCCAGAGAGGCAGGTGCAGACCACGTCGGTGTGGCTGAAGCAGGCTTCTCTGCCCATCGTGGTGGAGCCGTCACCTAAACAGCCGATGGCCGGGGCTCTGACTAAGGAGTCTCAGATGGCCAAGGGGCTTCCCCGTCAGCTGTCGGTCACCCTCACCTCTGATCACCCCAGCGGGTTGAGGGCGACGCTGGTGGCCACCCGCTTTACGCAGACTCCTCGGAGTCAGAGGATTCCTGTCTGCTGTCATGTCCCGTCGACGCTGAGTCATTGGGAGGCATCTCCATGGATGACAGTCCTTCCTCTTTCATGGGCATGCTTCAGCTCATCTCCAAGCCCACGGGGATAGAGTTCGAGCCTCTCCAGAAACAGGCTCAGTATCCCCTCACAGCGATTCTGAAAAAGGGGATTCTCCTATGGAGGCCTTCCTGGTGGCCGAGACCATTGTTGGTCTGGTCCTGGAGCTTTGGCAGCGTCCTGTCTCTTGCCCTGCACCCTTGGCCCAGATGGCTTGCAAGTGTGCGGTACCAACTTTTTGAGGTTTCCGGAGCATCCCTCGGCCAAGGGATTGGTGGCTGACTCCAGTTTTCGGTGCTCAGGCAATACAGGGGTCATCGATAGACCGCCGGATTAAGAGTCCAAGAAGCCGGACCATTTGGCTAAAAAAGTCTGTGCTGCCTCTTCTTCAGCCTTTGCCAGGCTAGCTTGGCCGTGCTGATGGCACGCTTCTCTCACGCCCTTTTGGGCTCCCTGGACAAGGTGATTCCTCACCTCCTGGCAGACCTCCAGACCATGTCCGAGACCAGGGGAGGGCAGTGGCGAAACAGCAATTCCAGATGGCTCTGAATATTGGCGACTCCCGTAGCTGCTCCTTCGCGGCTGCAGTAGCCATGCACCATAGGGCTTGGTTGAGGATCTCGACCTTCACAGCGAATACCCAACACAAGCTGGCAGATGTCCCCTTTTTGGCACCGACCTGTTCGGGCCTGGTGTGGAGGGTCATCTCCAGCGCATTGAAATGTCCAGTGCTACACTGGACTCGGTGACATCTGCTCAGCAGGAGAAGGGCCCTAAGCACCAGAAGCGCAAGCCCTTTCAGTCCTCCACTCCTGCAGCAAAACCAGCAACAGCAGAGCCAGCAGGCTCAATCTTGGCAACCTCAGGCCAAGTCGGTGGCCTCATCGATCAGAAAGCCTGGAGGGAAGACACCCGGTGGCCTCTCGACCAGCTCCTCCTCCTTCTCCAAGCCTGCTCAGTGACAGGATGGGGTCGCCACCGTCATTCCCTCCCGACACACCTCCCCTGGGTCCCCACATGGGGGGCCAGCTCTGCCACTTTCTTTCCACTTGGTTCATTATCGCCATGGACAGGTGGGTTCTGGAAGTGGTCGGCCAGGGTCTGCCTCTGGAGTTCGAGCAGTACCCTCCAAGCCGAGCCCACGCCATACAGGAGGATTTGGTTTTCGCAGTCACTCGGTCGACTCTTCGAGATGACATTGCCCAGCTCCTCTGCAGGGAGGTTGTGCTCAGAGTTGTGGAACCTCTGGAACACCCAGGGTTTGTTTCCAGGTACTTTCTGGTACCAAAATATGAACGGGAGGGCTGGCGCCCCATTCTAGATTTGCACGACCTGAACAAGTTTTTCAGGGCTCACACCTTCAGGATGGTAACTCTGGCACAGATCATACCATCTCTGGAGCAAGGCATGCAAGTTTGCTACCTGGATCTTCAGGACACGCTCTTTCATGTCCCAATCTGTCCATCCCAACGAAGGTTCCTCCGCTTCCAAGCCGAGGGAACCCTCTACGAGTTCCAAGCCATGCCCTACAGCCTCTCCTTGGCCCCCAGGGTCTTCACCAAATATGTTGCTGTGGTGTCAGCTTACCTAATGTGCTGAGGGGTCTGGGTGTACCCCTACCTGGATGACTGGCTCTTAGCTGGTCCCTCCAGGCAGGAGGTGGAGCGGTCCAGGGACCTGCCCTCCAGACTTGCTTTGAGCTTGGACTTCTGATCAACGAGGCAAAGTCGGAACTAGTCTCCTCGCAGGTGATTCATTTCATCGGGGCAGAGCTCTACTCTTGCCGAGCCAGAGCCCAGCTCCCGCTGGACAGGGCAGAGGTTCTCTCCTCCTTTGCCTAATCATTTCTGGTTGGTCAGTCGCACCCTGACTGGGACTTCTGCACCTTCTGGGTTACATGGCGGCCTGCACCAGTGTGATCCGATGGGCCTGCTGGCATATGCGCTCCCTCCAGTGGGAGCTGGCCAGCCAGTGGTCTCAGCGCAAAGGTCAATTCGGCCAGCTGGTCACTGACCCAGAGGATGTGGGACGCCCTCCAGTGCTGGCTCGTCTCAGCACATCTGCAAGAAGGGATCCTGTTTGTCTGCTGCAAGCCGACGGGCATCCTGACGAACTATGCCTCTTTGGGCTGGGGTGCCCACCTGGGGGAGCACAGAGTCCATTGGCTCTGGTCCCCTCAGGAGTCCCGATGTCGCATCAACCTGCTGGAGCTCTGAGCGGTTTGGCTAGCCCTGACCGCATTTGCTCAATTCATTTGGGGTCAAGTGGTCCAGGTCCAGACGGACAATACCACAACCATGTACTATCTCAACAAGCAGGGCGGGACACACTCCTTGCCTCTGTGCAAGGAAGCTCTCTGCATCTGGACATTCGTGCACAGTCTGGAGGCAGATGATCTCGCCATCCATGTGGCAGGAGCCTCGAATCAGCTGACGGATGCCGTCTGCCGAGTGGGCGAGGTATCTCACGAGTGGTCCCTTCATCCAGAGGTAGTACACGATGTGTTCTCCCAATGGGGCATCCCTCAGGTGGACTTGTTGGTCTCCAGGGAGAACATAAAGCTGAGGCTGTTTTGTGCCCACCTCCCTCTGCAGGGCTTACTGCAGGGGGATGCCTTCTTGAGGCCGTGGACTCCGAGCCTCTTCTGTGCCTTCCCTCCACTTCCCTTGATCCACAAGGTGCTTCTCGAGGTCAAGAGGGAGAAGGCGCAGGTGATCCTGGTGGCTCTGGACTGGCCCTGCCAGTTTTGTTACCCTGATCTTCTCTGCCTCAGCAACAGGCTTCCAAAGCGACTTCCAGCTCACCAGGGCCTGCTGTCCATCAGTTGGGGGGAAGTACTCCACCCAGACCTTCAATCCCAGCACCTGACAGCCTGGTTCATGAGCGGCTAGAGTTCCAGGCTTTGGGTGTCTCCAACGAGGTCCTCACAGTTGTTGAGGCATCCCGTAAGGAATCGACCAGAAAATGCTGTGCCTTCACATGGAAGAGATTATCCATTTGGTGTCGGGGCAAAGGGATGAACCCTTCGACCTGTCCAGTGGCTAGCATTTTAGACTACCTTTGGTCCCTCTCTCAAAAGGGACTGTGGTCGACGACCCCTAAGGTGCACCTGGCAGCCATCTCTGCTTACCAGGCACGGGACAGTCGGCAGTCTGTGGCGCAGGAAGAGGTGGTGTGGTGCTTTTTCCAAGGCCTAGATCACATATCCCCATCGGTGCGTGAACCACCACCTCCATGGAATTTACTGCTGGTTTTGGCAAAGCTCATGAGCAAGCCATTCAAACTGATGCACAGGTATGACAGCTCCCACCTGTCATGGAAGACCACTTTCCTGGTGGCTATCATGTCCACCAGAAGGATTGGGGAGCTCCAGGCACTTTGGGTGGAGTCTCCTTACTTGTTCTTCCACAGGGACAAGGTTGCCCTGTGCCCCTATCCAAAATTCCTTCCGAAGGTGGTATCAGAGTTTCACCTTAACCAGGTGTTGACTCTGCCAGTGTACTTCCCCAGTTTACACCTCTGAAGCTGAGTACAGGCTCCATACTTTGGACCTGAGATGAACGTTCGCCTACTATAAAAAGCGTACAGCTGAAGTTTGGGAAGAGCTGTTTGTCACCTACACTGAAGCCGCACCTGGCAGACCTGCAGCCAAGTGGACGATTGTCAGGTGGATTACTTCCTGCATTGATCTCTGCTATAGGTTGGTGGGTAGGGGAGCCGCCCGTAGGGCTAAGGGCTCATTCCACCTGCCATACCGCTGCATTGGTGGCTGCTTCTAGAAACGTCCCTATCCAGGAAATCTGTGGGGCTGCTACCTGGAAGTCAACAAACGCCTTAATTTCCCATTACCACATTGACCTCCAGTCACGCTGGGATGCTGGTTTTGGGGCCCCAGTTCTCCAGTCCCTTTTTCCCATGTAGGGGGGTGTGTGTCTTACCTCCCTCCTCCCAGAGAATGGCTAGGAGTCTGCCAGACAGTGTGGATAAAACATCATATCCACATCCCTAGAAACACAGGTTACTCACCTGTAACAGTAGTTCTAGGAGTGGTATATGATGTTCACCCACACAAACCCACCCGAACTCCCCAGGCTCAGGTGCACAACCCTGCTTCCAGCGGGCTAAGATCTGGCATCTAAGGGTGGAGCCAAAGGTTTTACCACCCGGGTGGGTGGGAGGAGCCAGCTTGAAGACGTTCCGGCAAGAATTAAAGGGGAAAGGCATCTGCCAGACAGTGTGGATAGAACATAATATACCACTCCTAGAACTACTGTTACAGGTGAGTAACCTGTGTATCTTTCACTGCTTCAGAATACTGCAGAAACTATTGGAAAAAAGGCATTTAAGGTGTTAAAACAACGATAAAGTGGCAGGGAGTTGGATACAGCACAGAAAAGCAGTGTAGTGCAGCGAGCAGAAAGCTCCCTTGTTTAGAGGATCCATTATTGTTTTATAGCTTCCACTTTGTTTTTTGTAAATATCTCACTAAAAATACAGTAGCTGTGAGAAAAGTGCATCTCCTGAAATTTTCATGATACTTTTCATAAAAATTAGTGCACCATATTTGCTTTTTTGGACTGGTCTGCATAGCAGATCACTTCCTATTGGGATCAAAGTCAGGGAAGGGTTTTGCAGCTGTCCCACTGAAATGCATTGGAGGACTGGGATGCAACTTTTTATGGCTGGCAGTGAGTCAGTGTTGTGCCTTGCTAGTGCTCCTTTCAGCTGTCTGTAACACTTTGCTGACTTTTTCTGTTGGCTGCAAGGAGGAGAGTGCATGAGGACCAGCTGAGTAATTGGTGCTGCTCTCATGAATGTGCAGCTAATCTAGGTGATGCACTGAAGAAGTCTTTGTGTTGTTTAGAAGACAAAGAACCTCATAACCCAGATAGACCATCTTAGAGTAGCTGGTTCATTCCACTGGGGTGTCAAACAGACAAGGCATACTGATGAGTCCTGGTAGGACGAAACACGTGTCTGTCTTCTGTTGGCACCCTTTGCAAACTGTGTGAGGCCTTTTGGCGCCATGCATTTCTGCTTAAAGTTGAACCAGCATAATATTCTGTGGTGATTTGCATAGGCAGCCCGTGATGCTTTGCATTGTGGGGGCATGTGTGATTTTGTATTTCTTGTGTTGTTTAGCCTATAACCCCCCCTCCCCGCTGCCATGATGACAAGAATGACAATGAATGAGCTTAGAGAGGAATATGTCTAAACTCTGTCTGCACAACTTTGTGAATGGAAAGCTAACCTTTATTTTTTTTTCTATAAGCAAAAAAATGAAATCGCCTATATAAAACTGAGAGCTTTTGTGCTGCTAAATTATTGCACTGTGAAAGGACAAAGAATAGCATAGCTATGGCACCATTTGATGCTGTAGGAGCTATGAAGTATCTCTCTCAACCTCTCTCTGTAATGAGAAAACAGCTGAGTTTCAAGGCATTCTGAGTAACCTGGTCATGGACTGGGAAAACTAAAGGGGGGGGGGGGTCAGTTGCTGGAGCAAGAGGGAGGCCAGTGTGAGGCAGTTTGCAAAACAACACTTGATCAAAATGACTTTCATACACACTGTGTCACAGAGGGTTTTACAAAGCAAGGGAGTTCCATACTGGTAATGCAGGGAATGTAGAACAGAATGTCTGTTGCCGAACCTGGCCCAACAGGGAATAACAAAATAAAAATAAAAATCTGTCCGCCTCTCACAACTACTTGATGGGTTTTGTGAGCAGCCCAACCCATTGTGGAATAAAAACATAAAAAAAAAATCTATCCCCCCTCCACCCCCCCCAACTACCTGATGTGTCTAGTGCCCAATCCAAACCAACAGGTAATAGAACAAGTATGTTCCCCTCCTCCAACAACCTGACAGATCAGTCGCCAAGCTGAAAGGGAACATTGTTTAACCAGGAGTAGTACACTAAGCCGAAGCTTGTTTACAGATGTGACCTGGGAGCACAGTGAAGCCTTCCTGGCTGTATCCTCACTTCCCACTGATCCAGCTACTGCTCTTCCGCCCCCTTTTCCTAGCCCCACCAGCCTGTCTTAACCCCCTCACTCCACCTACTCCGAATCCTACCTTAATCCGGCACCTCCACCGTTGTCTACCCCCAATCTATTTCTTCCTGCCCGTCTTCCTCCCCTACTACATGCCCCAAAAGCCTGCTTTCCCTCCCTTCCCCACAGCTTCAACATTCCTACATCCTTCCTCCACTTAGGCACACTGTGCACGGATCACTGCCCCTTGCCCAGGGTCCATCCTACCGCCATGAAACTGTCCTACACCCACACTGGTCCTAGCCCGCCACTCTGGTCCCCCCGTCTACGCTTACCCTCACCCACTATCGTCGATGCTCGGCCATTTCCCGAGATGCTAACAGGTGAAAGCATTCACTTAATGAAATACGCCGCAGCTCCTTGAGGCAAGTCCTCCTCCTCCTAATGCTGTCAGGCAACATGCACCCAAACCCTGGCCCATTCCAGCTCTAAAGCCATTAATCTGAGCAAGCCTTCGGGTGCCCTCTCATTCATATCAATCAACATCTGCAGCCTCCTTCCTAAAATGGATGCCCTACAGGCCTTCACCAGCCAGCACAGCCCTGACATCCTGGCGGTTGTCGAAACCTGGCTCACGTCATCAGTACTAGACCATGCAATCAGCCTTCCTGGCTACAACGTCTTTAGACTGGATTGCCTCTCCAAAAGAGGTGGGGGCTGCGCTCTCTACCTAAAAGTCTCCATACAGGGGCACCACATCATTACCTCACTCCAACCCAAAACTGCTCAGATACTGCCAGTGAGAATCGTCCTCGGAGCCCAAAACAAAACCCTCACTGTTGCCACCATCTGCATCCCTCTCAAAGAACAGGGAACTGGTCTAACAGCTGTTTTTGACTTTGTAAAGTCACTCCCACTGGACACAGAATCCATCCTCCTAGGTGACTTCAACATCAACTGGCCTGCGGCTGATGCTGGTGCACACAGGGATACCATTGCTGCAGCGAACCTGACACAAATGGTTGACTCACCAACCAGGAGAAATTACAGGACCGGCACCAGCACACTCTTGGACTGGATCCTTACCAGTCACCCATTGTGGATATCTAACACTAATGTCCTCCCTTTCTCTCTCAGCGACCACTCCCGTTAGCTGCACCTGGTCAAATAAATTCATCAAACAAGCACCAAAAACTATCACCAGCAGGGTTCTACTCGGTGGTCACCTTCCTCGACTCAAATCCCACCTCCTCCATCAAGACTGGTCCTCTATCTTCAATGCAACCAACGTAAACACTGCCCTTGACCACTTCATAAACATCTTCACTGTGGCCTGTGACACGTATGCTCCTATTAAGAAACGCAAAGTCAAATCACTCAGTAACCCTTGGCTCACAGGTAACCACCTCAGGATGCTAAAAACAAGAGACCACCTATGGGAGCTGGCCAGAAACTCTGGAAGGCAAAACGACATCCAAAACTACAAACGTGCCCGCAATGACTGCACCAAAACCATCCGGCAAATGAAGTCCGCCTACTATAAGCATGCCCTCACAAACTCCTGGGGCAATGGTCAGGAATTCTGGAAGAACAGAAAGGAACTCACTGTGAATCCATCCAAACCCCCCCCCCATCAATACTCAACATCAACGGAACCACAACCCTCAACCCAAAAACCATTGTGGATACCTTTAACAAAGCCTTTACCAACCTCAACGCTGTCCTACCCCAGGACTACTTCAAAGATGCTGAAGCCCCTCTGTCCGCAATGAACACTACTCCCACCAGCTCTCCCCGCTTCTACTTCAAAGCAGTCGAGGCTCACCAAGTGTGCAAATATGTAACCAAAGCCCTTGGTAAATCAAGATTCAGTAATGACTCCCTCGATCTCAAAATCCTGTCTCTCACACTTGATGAAGTGCTTAGTCCTCTGACCAGAATTTTCAACCTCTTCCCTCAGTCTTAGCCATTTCCTGGACAGATGGAAATCTGCCACTGTCACCTCAATCCATAAAAGTGGTGACAAAACTGCCCATGATAACTACAGACCTATCTCCCTACTACCCCCACTCTCCAAGGCACTAGAACGCATCGTCTCGGACCAGCTCACAGAATACCTGGATATGTACAACATCCTGTGCAAACAACAACACGGGTTCTGCACAGGTCACAGCACCTCCACAGCCCTACTTGAATTCACTGGCGCAATCCACAATGCACTTGACTCCGGTGAACTACTAGGCTCAATCTACATTGACTTAACTAAAGCCTTCGACACCATCAGTCACCGCCTCCTGCTTGTCCAGCATCAGAACACTGGGCTCCCAACTGACTCTATTGGCTGGTTTAAGAGCTACCTTGAAGAAAGGTCCCAAACAGTAAGAATCGCTGATACACTCTCAGACCATAGATCGGTCCGCTCTGGAGTCCCCCAGGGCTCCATTCTGAGACCCCCTCCTCTTCAGCCTATTCTTAAACTCACTACTGGACAGCTGCCCAGAACAAATAATTCTCTACGTCGATGATGCTGTGATCCTCACTTCGGACCCTGATTCAATCAAATTACATAATAAACTTCAGCAGGCCTTCTCCTCCATCGAATCCTGGTTTCTAAATCATAAACTGCTTCTCAATCAGAAAAAAAAAATGCAGCCCCCACAACAAAAACAAACAACTCCACCTCTCCATTGCAACCAAACAAGGGGCCATCCTACAGGAAACACAATCGTTCAAGTACCCTCTGCATAACCCTTGATCCCCCACCTCTCATACGTTGTCCATATCAGCAATGTTGCAAAGTCTGCCAATGCGAGGTTAGGCATATTATTCCGGCACAGGAAACGCCTAACCCCAGAAGCACTGTCAGTGGCCATCCAAAGCTCCATCGTCCGCATCATAGACTATGGTCTTATTATATATGGGTCTGCAACTACCTCTGCTCTCAAACGTATCGCAACCTTCCTAAATAAGGACTGTCTCATCACTGGCTCACATCGTCGTACCCACACATATGACCTTTATTCCTAATCTGGATGGCTTCAACTGGACAAACGCTTAAAATACCAAACCTGCATCACGGCCAAGAAAATTATAATGGGTCTGGCCCCACCTGGTGTCTATGCCCTCCTTAAGTCTAGACATAGAAACGTCACTACAAGGAGATCCAATTCCCATCTACTACATAGCCCACGATGTCGCACCCACCCATGGACAAAGATCATTCGCCCATCGGGCATCCAGCTGGCTCAACTCTCTTGGCAGCGACATACACTGCTCCAACACCCTGCCTCTTACAAGTCCAAGCTGCGCCTCACTGCTTGTATCTCATGCATTGCCCATCTTAACATTTCCACTGCTCCAGCTGCAAATGCCCCAGCACTTACAATCGGCTCTTTGCACCCTAACACCTTACCTGTCATTCTCCTCACAAGGCCCCTGGCTGCACTGTCTCCCACCCTCGCCTCATATCTCCACTCCTGCCCTCGATCTCCCACCTCACTTCCCCCACCACCCTCCCCCTTCCCTTGTCTTGCTCATAGCTCAAGTCTTTGTACTGGTTATTACATGTCTATAAGTCAATGACTATATGTTTGTAACTAAAAATGATGACTGTTGCACATGCTGACGTGGAACCTTTGTAAAAGAGCCTCGGCTCAGAGGTATTGTAATCCTAGATTGAAATAAATAAAAATAAAATGTTACTTGCTCAGGAACACACAGTATGCACCTAGGCAGGCTGTGGGATTCAAACCCAGGTCTCCAGATCTGCAGCTCAGATCTTTAACCCACTTTGCTATACTGCCTTCGACCCATTAGGAAATAAAAAAGACAAATCTGGCCCTCTTTTCCGCTCAGCAACTGCCTATTTTTATTTATTTATTTAAATTTTGGTAAGCGGGTAGGCCTATTGAGACAGAATGTCCCTTTTTCCGGGTGACCAGGGGGAGGGTAAAAAAGGAGGTACAGAGAAACAATACATAATAGCAACAGATAAGTGCACGATAGCACTTTATGATGGTCTGTAGAACACAATAAATATACACAATACAAGATGCATTGTCAGGTCCAATACCCAGTCCAGCCCATCAGGGAATAATAACCAAAAAATCTTACCCTCCCACCAACAACCTGATGGGTCTGGTGCCCAAGCACACCTAGCAGGAAACAAAATCTGGGCATCCCCCCAAAAAATCTTGCCAGTTCAGTGCCTAACCTTGCCTATTAAGGAATTAAAAAATAAAAATCTGTCCCTCCCACAAATACCTGATGGGTCCTGCATGCCCAACCTGCCCCATATATAAGCCATGCAAAGAAGAGGAGGAGGAGCAGCAGCAAAGCAGTAAGTGGAAGGTGGAATAGGCAGGGTACTAAAACATTGATCTCCCCATTTACATCTGCTCAGGTCACAGTGAGAAGCTGAAACACTGCACAGAAGACTTGGGGCTGCTGCCACTGTACTACTGCTACCAGCTTATTCAGGCAACCCAACCTCCTCTGGCCTGCAGTACACTAAGATGGGAGACTGGACAGAGAGGGACTGACAGTGCACACTTCTGATGCTGTAACCCCAAGTGCCAGTGATCCCAGTTCCACCGCCAGACTCTCCCTCTCTTGCTGTTACTTCTCTTTGACCCAGGGGTTCGGCCAGTTTATTTTTGGGTGGAAAACTAAAACTTCCATGAGTTGAAATCTGGATGCCGTTATATTTTTAGTAAGTCAGAATATTTCCCAGATCCCACATTTTGAAAATTAATGTTCTAGGAAGGATCAATTTATGGATGTTAAACTGTATTTTACCACTAATATTTATATTATTTCAGAAAAATCCATCATTTTGTGACGTTCATGCCTGCAGTTTTGCAAGTCATCTAATAGTCTGTTTTACATTTGGAAGTCAGTGACTTCTTCCTCCTTTATTTTGCACGTTTTTGCCTTATTTTTGGAAGTCGAATACACCCAAAATTAAGTTAACTGTATCCCTGTGTGCACCTCACTCTTCCCAATATGAATGTAGGGATCACACTGCCATGCATGCTCCAACCCAGCCTGCTGCCCAGCCAAGTGGCTCAGTGCACAGTTTGGCCCATCAGGGAATACAACAAAATGTGTTCCCTCACACAAATTACCGGATGGGTCCAGTGCCCAGCACGGCAGGGGAATAACAGCAACAACAAAAAAACCTGGCCCCACCCCCAACTACCCAACTGGTCCAGTGCCCAACACGATCTGTTAGAGAAAAAAAAAAAGGAAAAAATCCCCTCCCCTCCTCCCCTTCCTCCTCCACCACCACCCAACTACCTGATGAGTTCAGGGTCAGACAAAGACTGTTGGGGAATAATAAAAAATCTTCTCTCCTCCTCTCAACAACCTGATGAATCACAAACTCAACCCGGCATGTCACTACCCTCTCCCCAGACTATCTGATGGGTCTGATGCACATCCTGGCCCACCAGGGAATAAAACATCTGGCCTGCCCCCAAAACTACCTGACTGGTCCGCTGTCCAACCTGAACCATCAGAAAATTAACAAAAAATAAAAATTTGGTGATGTGGAGTGGAGCGGAGCTGTAAATGGATTTGGTGCTGGGAAGATGAACCTGATTGCCTAGTGGACTTGAACCACTGTGTTAAGTGTAGTGAGCGTTAATGAAAAGCAGTGTCGCTGCGCCACAGTCCTCCCTGTGGCCACTGTATTAACAAAAAACAAAAAAAATGATCTGTAAAACTGAGGTTGGACATGGTGCTCATATAACTGCAATTACGACAGTGAGATGGTGAGACATGGCTGGTACAAAAATAAACAAAGACAGCAACATTAAAAGAAATCAAGGCCAGCCTTGTTGGTACCAGCCAAATCTTGCTTTTGTATTCATTGTACAGCCAGCAGATAGAAATCCATTAGATAGCCAGTGTGCCGCTTCACTTTTGTGGTTGTCTGGATTGGGAAGAGACCAGGATATCGGTAGCTGGAAGTTTTAGGACACAGTCGGGCTTGGAGGGGAAGGGGTACATTTTCAAATGGGAATAATTCTTTCAGTATCACTTGTACAGGAACATCTGTGATGTTTGTTTTTACATTTTTGTGTAACACAAAAAAGAAAAAGGGCTTGAGTGGGCACTCGTATCTCTGATGGTGCCCTGCCTGGACTTGCACTTGTTTCTATCCTCAGTGAGTGGAAACAGTCCATGAGTTCCATCGGGAGCATGACAGTTTAAAATGGCTTCTAGTACTTTACTACTAGAAATTCCTAGTATAACACTAAAAAGGAAAAATATAAACATTTTGTGCAAAATTGCCCTGTTGATAGACCTTCTTTAGATTAAGGACTGCAGCTGTTTATGGTAATAAAACAAGTACTGGTGAGCAGTTTGAAAATGCCGAATGCTGTTGTGAGTATATGCCCACTCTTACTGTGACCCACTACAGACAGAGTCTCGAAAGTTGCACAAAAACCTTTACAGTGGACTTTTTCTTTTTATCTGTGTTTTCTTTTTCATTTCTGTTTGCAGTTACCTCATGATGTCTTTACCTCTTTTCCTCTGTCCGTGTGTCTGAAATTTCGGTTTGGCAGAGTTCAGAGGCATTCTGGACTAATGGTTAAAGGACAACAATAGCAAAAATGTGCAGATTTGTGTGTGTAGTCCTAGTGTGTCCTTCTCTTTTTTGCTATTGAGCAGGGCTTGACAAATCCCATAGCCCGACGTCCCGGACTACAAATCTTGACAGCTGGACAAGCAGTTTTGCTCCTCTCGGCTGTCCCACAGACAACCAAGTTTTTTGTTGCCTTCCCCCCCACTGAAATAGCTTGTAATACTGGGTCTCGACCGCTAGATACGCTTATTTTAATATTCGTCTGAGTCTGCCGGATTTTCTTAGCCTCACATGATACAAGCGCTTCCATTTGAGAGAGCAGCCGCATGCACTGGGGAGTAGCAGGAGAGAGCATGGACAGACATGCTGAGTTGAAGGCAACCTCCCTCCATCCACTGTAGCAGCAGTGGCGATTGCCAGCAGGAGCGAGCACAGAGAGACGTGCTGAGCTGAAGGCAACTTCCCTCCCTCCACTGCAGCAGCAGCGGCGATTGCCAGCAGCCAAGGACTTACAGGTTAGTCAGCTCATAGTGTGCAGACCCTGAGAGCCAGTCCAGGCTACTGGGCATGATGGTGGTGGGGATGGAGGGGCGGAGGAGAGTCACAAGCATGTCGCGCCAAGGAAACTGAAAGGCACCCTTTCACAGTGTGACAGTCAGCGAATGGATGCAGTGGATGTACTTGGCTTGGCTGCTGCGTGACTCCAATTTTTGTTGAGACCTAACCAAGGGCAGTCACCAACGGTAATACATGCCCAGCCTCTCACTCACAGCAAATAAAAAAACCAAAAAAAAACTAAAAGCCAAAAGAAAGAAAGGGGATGGGTTTTTTAAAGGAAAACTGGGGGAAGGGGTGAGAGATTTTGGGGACAGGAGGAGGGTTGGGGAACAACATAAAAGTGGCTGGAGAGAGACAGTTGGTTTGTCAGCAGTGCTAAGAAACAAGAACTTGGATACATTGTTCAAAGGGAAATGGCTAAAAAAAAAAAAGACTTACTGCACTTAAGTTAGTGAGATCATGTGTGTTGGAAGAAGGAATACAACTTAGTGACAGCTTGCCCAATAGCCAAACCCAAAAGAAAAATGAAAAGCTTATTAACTAGGAAGGAAGAATTGCAGCAGCAAGGGGAAAGAAAGTACTGAAGTCAGTAGTCACTCAGTTGAGGAGTGGGTAAGTGCTGTGGAAAAGTGGGGATCTCAGGGAAACACAACTGGTGGCAACCTACAAGGGAAATAAGGAACAACATTTAGAATAAAAATCAAAAAGGGAAATGCTGTCTGAACTGAACTCACTCAGTGGGTGACTGCTGTTGGATTGTGGGGATCTTGGGGACCAACAAGGCAATTGACGGCAATTTGTAGAAAAAAAGGAAAAAACAAAAGGAAAGCATTTAATTAAAAACAAAAAGGAAAGCACACTGTCTGAAGTCACTCAATGGGGGGGGGTCAGATTGTGGGAATCTCGGGGAACACAACTGGTGGCAGCCTATAGAAAGAGAAAAAAGGAAAGGCATATAAAATAAACAATAAATAGGGAAGTATTGTCTGAAGTCACTCAGTGGGGGGGGGGGGACTGATTGTAGGGTTCATCCGATCTCGTGGAATGCAACTAGTGGCAGCCTATAGAAAAAGGACAGCATTTAAAGAGCAGCTTCCTAGTAGCTGCCTGCCCCAGCCTGTTTGATGCCTTACCTTATCAGTAGCGAGCTGCTGAAGTTTGGCATAAATAGTCCATGTCTGCTAAATGTTATATCCCTCGTAATGTTGTAAATCTGTAGACTGTCCAAAAAAAGATGGACTTCCTGGTCCGAAAAAAAACGCCGCCACATCAGCCCACGCAGCCCTGTTTTGTGATGCCACAAAACGAAGGCTGCATGAGTGTGCCCCATTCAGTTCTATGGGGCTGGTATTTTCAAAGATATGTATACCCTTTACTGCTGGGATTTTAGTATATCGAAGCGACTGATCAACTAACTGGGTCCCTATTAGTCAATCAAATGCTTTGATATAATAAAATCACAAAACAGGCTATGTAATGGATGTGGGGGTGTTTACGACCGGAGGTCTGTCTTTTTATGGACAGCCTACAGATTTACAACATTACGAGGGATATAACTTTTAGCACACATGGACTATTTATGCCAAACTTCAGCAGCTCGCTACTGATAAGGCAAGGCATCAAACTGGCTGGGGGAGAGTAGCAATGCCGACAGTAGGAATCTGCTCTTTAAAATTAAAAAAAAAAAAAATTCATGTAAAATGTGTTTTTCTTTAGTTTTATTAAATTTTTAAAAAATTCTCCTATTTTTAACTGGACTACCATCTCAAGCACCAGGACTACTAATTTTAGTCAAGCCACTTGTCCATGGACAAGTACTTAATTTTGAAATTTGTCAACCCCTGCTATTGGGAGTTGTTTTCTAAAATTGGCTACTAGTTTATGGCCCCTGGCCTCCGTATTCAAATTTGCCATGGTTCTTCTTTTTCCTGCAATGCCTTCTGTCCCATTTGACATTGATGTGTCCAGGATTCAACAAATACTGGTTAGAGTCAATTTTATAGCTGCAGAGCTGTGATTTTAAGTAACTTTCCTTATCCACTAAAAGCTACATCTACAGTTAAGCAGACACCTGAGGGATAATTGAGTGGGCTGTCCTGTAAGGAAGCGGCTAGAGTCATTATCAGTTATAATGTTGATGACCCGGGGTGATTTGTGTGCTCCTTATGACTGTGTGTAGTTTAGTGAAATGAAAAGCTTTTAAAAAAACAGAACATTTACTCCTGCTTAGCTAGACCTAGGCACATACTGTACCTAAAAAGCAGTAATACTGAATTATTTGAGATCAGACCATCAAGCTCCTAACAGCAGTTTGCTGTTGCAGCAGCTTTTACTTACAGTACTGAATCAGTGATCCTGGTCACATTACTGTTACATGGGGCAAGAGGCATTGTAATAAAAAGAATGCCGTGGGGGAGCCACCGGACCCTGCCATGCAGCATTCCCACGTATCTATGCCTACACGGCCGGTTTCCGTGGTGTGTAGGCATAGTACATAGGGCCCAGTAGTAGTAAAGAAGTACCCATCCTGAGAAACAAACATATCCACATAGTTAATAGTCAAGGAAATGTGCAACGAACAAAACAGCTACTTCTAGGCCCCTTGAGGCCAGGTGTACTCCATTGTGGACATTGCTCTGTTTGTGGTCATATGAGTAAAAAAAACATTTTCGTTCATTTGTATGCCATATTCAAGATGGCGGCCACACTGGGCTTGCCATCAGCAGCTCTGTAGGATCAGGGATTTAAATTTATTTTATACTTTATTTTATTTTTTGTTTTGTTTGTTTTAGTTAATAACTGTGTTTCTAGAGGTAGTGAGTTTTATAGTTTTATAGGCTCTGGGGATTGTTAGGAGGAGGAAGACGGCTGGGCCTGGAGGGGGAATGGAAAGGGGTGGGTGGATTTGGATAGTGGGGACAAGGAGACGCCCTGGGGCTAAATGGGTCCAGGAAAGGGGTTTTCCTTGTCTGGTTGCCATACCCAAGGGCTCTGCTTGTAGCAGGCAGGTAACACGATCTTCCTCGGTTACTAATCCTACTCGGGCAGTATTATGTAATGCCAGGTCCATTAAGAACAAGACCGCTATAATACATAGATACATAGATACATAGACAGTGTCGGCAGATAAGGGCCTATGGCCCACCCAGTCTGCCCATTTAAGTTTGTAAGTTCAGTTTATGTTTTCCAGGAAGTCTGTTGCCCCTTACCCCTGACCTCCAGAATTCCTTTATGTCTATCCCATGCATTCTTAAATCCGTGATTGTTTCAGCCCCACCACTTCCTCTGGCAGGGTGTTCCACTTGTCTACCACCCGTTCTGTGAAGAAATTCTTCCTCACGTTTCCTCTGAATCGTCCTCCTCCAACTTCATCCCATGCCCTCTAGTCCTGGAACATCTTTTTCGCTAAAAATAGTGCATTCCTGCACCCTGTTCCTCCTGTAAGATACTTGTATGTCTCTATCATATCCCCTCTCTCCCTCCTCTCCTCCAGGGAGTACATGTTCAGTGCCTTCAACCTGTCCTCATAGGACTTGTGATGCAATCCATGCACCATCTTTGTTGCCCTCCTCTGAACCTTCTCTACCCTGTCTATGTCCTTATGTAGGTAATAGCGGATCTTATTGGATCATTGGACCTGGCTTGCATCACTGAGACCTGGCTGGATGAGAAGAAAAAATTACTCATCATAGTAATGTTGTTTCTTCTAATGGAGTCTTGCTGTATTCTGACTTATTGCAGTTAGCCCCAGCACTTGAACTGCCCCGGAGAGTAAGGTGTTAACTCTATGCTGAAGCATAGAATGTTGAGCTCGAGCTCAGTTTTCAAACCTCTGTCTGTGGTACTTTCCAGTATAACTGTCAGATTCTTACGAGCAACTAACTAACGGAGTATAAAATATGGAAATTGTTTGAATATAAGCCAAAAGGCAACAATTTGGGCCCAGAAGACTCAAGTCAAGAACCCAAGAAGAGAAAAAGTAGTGACAACACTAAACACATTTACAACATAAGAGAGAATTCAAAATAACTGACCCACCCAAGAGGGAGGGTACAAGGTACATCCCTGAGGTGCAACACTGTACCTGCCAGCCCACTTCCCAAAAACTAGATTCTGAGAGGGGAGGCGGGGGGGAAGGTCAGAATACAGCAAGACTCCATTGGAAGAAACAACATTACTATGGTGAGTAATTTTTTCTTCAAACAACATGAAATCTTGCTGCATTCTGACTTAATGCAGACTACCAAGCAGTTCCCTATGGAGGAGGGAATGCAGAACGTACTTTGGGAACAGGCTCTGCAGCACTGCTGTACCAAACCTAGCATCACTCCAGGAAAGCAGAAACTGCTGCTAGGTGAACCTTCAGGGTTGCTGGCCTAAGGCCTAGACCATTGAGGTGAACCAGATAATCTAAGGCTGCAGAGATGCCTGCAGAATCAGGCACAATGCCTTTCTGAGAACACCAAATGCTAAACCTCTTCCATTTGGAGTTATAAGTCTTTCTAGTAGAAGGTTTCCTGGAAACCTTCCAGATATCCAAAATTGCCTGAGAAAGATGCAGACCTGCGTATTCTAACTCTTCAAGAGCCAGGCCTTGAGATTGAGAGACTGGAGACTGGGATACCAGATCCTCCCCTGAGAGGAGGACAGAAGATTGTGTCTTCTGGGAAGGGAAAGGGGACGTGACACTGTCAGGGACAGCAGCAGAGGATACCAAGGCTGTCTGGCCCAGTCTGGAGCCACTGGTATCACTGTACAGGGTTGAGTCCTGATTTTGATCGGGACTCTGAACAGCAGAGGGAATGGAGGGAAGGCATAGAGGAACCTGCCCTTTCAATCTGAAATCAGGGCATCCTGGGGCACGGTCCCCAGGAGTGGAGGTCTGCAACAGAACAGAGGGAGTTGGTGATTGTCCGGGGCTGCAAAGAGATCTATATCTGGAGTGCCCCATCTGGAGAAGATGACCTGCAGGATGAGAGGATCCAGGGACCATTCCTGATGTCCCTGGGATATTCAGCTCAGAGTATCTGCCAGTAGATTGTCCTTCCCTGGAAGGTGAACTGCTACTAGGGAAGTCTGAAGAGAATAGGCTAGAGACCACAGTCTCGTGGCTTCTGTGCACAAGGCCGTGGACCGAGTGCCTCCTTGTTTGTTGATATACCACATTGTGGTTGTGTTGACTGTTCTGACTTGAACCATCTTGCCCTTGACCGAATCTGAAAAGCACCGAAGGGCCAGGAACACTGCCCTGAGTTCCAGAAGGTTGATGTGAAGGAGAGACTCCTATGGAGACCAGTCTCCTTGAGCTGTCAAGGCTCCCAGGTGGGCTCCCCAACCTAGGAGAGAAGCATCTGTAGTCAGAACTTCTGAGGGAGCTTGAGGAAGGAATGGGACTCCTTGTCTGAGGTTGTCCAGATCCAGCCACCACTGGAGAGCTTGAACCAGAATCTGAGTCACTGGAATCAGTTTGGCTAGAGAATCCTTTTTCTGAGACTAAAAAGACCTTAGGTGAAACTGCATGTCCTTCATCTGAAATCTTGCTCCCTGTACCACTGCAGTGGAAACTGCCATGTGGCCCAGGAGTTGGAGGAACTGTCTTGCTGGACGAGAGACCTGAGGTCGAAAAGATGAAGCAAGATCTACTAGGGCCTTCACCCTTGCCAGGGGAAGGAAAGCTTTTGCTTGGGTAGTGTCCAGTTCTGTTCCTGTAAAGGTAAGAAGTTGAACTGGTTTGAGAACAGACTTTGGAAGATTGAGAAGAAACCCCAGGGAAGTGAACAGGTCCTGGGTGGTTTGCAGAGCTGACCTGACCGGTTGAGATGACTGGCCTACAATGAGCCAGTCGTCCAGATATGGGAAGATGATGGTACCCTGTCTTCTGAGGTAAGCCACCACCACTGCCAGGCACTTTGTGAACACCCTGGAGCTGATGTTAGGCCGAATGGCATGGCTCTGAATTGGTAATGGCCTGAAGGCAACTCGAACCTGAGGTATTTTCTGTGGGAGCATCTGATAGGAATATGGAAGTAGGCATCCTTGAGGTCCAGGAATGCTAGCCAATCCCCTGACCTTAGAAAGGGAAGGATAATTCCCAGAGTTACCATTTTGAATTTGGGTTTGAAATGTTTGTGTTCAAATACCTTCAGTCTAGGATGAGTCACCACTCCCCTGTTTTCTTTGGGGTAAGGAAGTACCTGGAGCACAGTCCTTTTTCCTTGTGCTGAGTAGGAACCTTCTCTATAGCTCTGAGAGCTAGAAGAGAGGAAACATCTACCTCTAGGGCAAGGGTTTTGGAGATTGATGCAGGTAGAAAAGACTTGGCCGTCTTTTTTGGAAACTTTTTGAAGCTGAAGGCCAGTCCCTAGCTTACTACTTCGAGGACCCACTTGTCTGAGGTCACAGAGGAAGTAGTAAGCCAGCCTGCCTCCTACTGGGATTGGGGAGTCGAGCCGGGCTGGGAGGAGGAAGGAGCAGCCCTGCTCCTCCCCCTCCTGCCCCTCTCTCTGAAGAACCCCCTCTGTGGGAAGGGAGAGGAGGCCTGGACTTGGTAAAAAGGCCTGTGAAAGGGCCTGCCCTTGCCCCTAGACTGCTGCTTTTGTGGAGTGGCTTGCCTTTCCCTGGCCCGTGCACTCCTGTAAGTGGTTCTGTATTCATCCATTTTCTTCATGTAAGCCTCTGTCTGCTCCCCAAACAGCGAGTTGCCCACTACAGGAAAATCCATAGCCTTAGTCTGGGTATCCTGTGAAAGGCTAGTACATCTGAGCCAAGCATGTCTTCTGAGAGACACAGATGTAGCCATGACTCTAGATGCCACATCATTGGAGTCCACAGCAGCATGAAATTGTACTTTCAGTGCCTCAATTCCATCAGCAGCCATCTCCTCCAGCTCTTTGGCTAGCTGGGGGGAGGCCTGTTTAGCCAGTTCCAGAACCATATCCCACCTGGACTTCTGGAACCTGGCTGCGTAGGCCATATAGTTAGCCTCCCTGAATTCCAAAGAGGATGCCAAATACTGTTTTTTTGGCCATGGCATCCACTTTCCTGGAGTCCTTGTCCAGGGGGTGTGAAGCCAAAGGAATATTAGCCCTGTCACAGGCTGCAGCCTGCACCACCCCAACATGGCTGCTTTGATTATAAAGGAACTCCGTAGTTGAGCCTGATAACATATACCTCCTATCCATTGTTTTGTCCACAGGAGGTATTGAATTAGGAGTTTGTAAACATTTTTGTCTGTTTCCCCAAGGACTTATGAAGAGGGATAGACAGCCTTTTGGACTCTGGGATGTCCATCATTTCCACAAAATCAGGCTCTTCTTCCTCCTCTGCAGCGTCAACCAAGGGAAGCTGAAGGGTTTCAGCCACCTTTTTGTAAAACAAAAAGTGTGAAGGGGACTCTGAGAGCCTGGGAGGGGAGACATCTGAGGAGATTTCCAGTTCAGTGGGCACATCCAGACCCCCCTGGTCGTCGTCGTCGTCGTCATCATCATCATCGGGATAGTCTTCATCTCCCTCCCACTCTTCATAAAACGCATCTGGATTGTAATCCAAAGGAGACGGATCCGACCAAACTGACCGCCTAACCGGCGGTACCAGTTCGGACAGAACTGGTCTAAGTGACTGGACAATGCTAATCGCTTTGGCAATTTCGTCCGCTGTTGGAGAATACGGTAAAGGATCCGAACCGGCAGACTTAAGTTTTCTTTTTAACGGAACCGGCTCCTCAGGGTCGGCTCTCCTTTTGCCCAAGGAGGTATCGCTTAGGTCAGTAGGCACCTCCTCAGGTTCGGCTGCAACCGAACCAGGCTGGCCATCCAGATCTACGAACTTCTCGGCCTCCCTTTCCTTCAGCCTACTCAGTCTTTTATCTAGAGTGGATTTAGGAAAGTTTTTACAAATTTGGTAGTTTGACTTGGGGTGGTCAAACCCCAGACAATAAACACAGAGAGGGGTCGGTCTTGGCAAAGGCCTCCCCACACTCAGTACAGTGTTGAAACCCAGTGGGACTGGTTTTCTTCTTGGGTTTCTCAGACATGGCCAACCTACCAAATTACCCTATAGCAGCTTTCAAGCCAGGTAATAAAATAACCAATCGGTTACAAACCGTGTCACAGGTTTTGAAAAAGAACCAGAAAAAGCCCGGTTCTTTTGAAACCGATCAGTACCGGAACACCACTCTAATCCCACAAAAATTAAATTTAGAAAACAGGAAAATACAAGGTCAGTTCCTAAACAGACCGACCAATAAGAAACTGAGGAAAAAAACAATTTCCACACTTTTTTTCAAAATAAACAGTCACTACCTATCTACAACACTACCTGTACCATAGACAGAGGCTGGAAATCCAAAAAATAACAAATAGAATTGGTTTAAAACCGAATGCTTTACTTTTTACCGAGCAAAGGAAATCTATGGAGCGACTTCACCGTTAGGCGGAGTAAAGAATCTGATGGTTACACTGGGAAGTACCACAGACAGAGGTGTGAAAACAGAGCTCTAGCTCAACGTTCTATGCTTCAGCATAGAGTTAAGTCCTTGCTCTCCGGAGGCAGTTCAAGTGTTGGGGCTAACTGCATTAAGTCAGAATACAAACTTCATGTTGTTTGAATGTTGGTCCAATTTTGGTGTCAGCAATTCCGGCTGGTTACTCTGTGATACACCACCTGAGGATGGATCGTAGAGGGGCGGGGGAGTTGTCATCTGTTTTAGATCGGAACTGAACCTGGTGGAGGTACCAGTGGGGACCACCAGCTCCTTTGAATGTATCATGGGCGAGGGTGTGGGGTGCAGGATTCTTCTCATGTATTGTCCACCAGGAGATGGGAATGTTTTCCTGCGGGAAGTCGTGGACTTCACTGTCGACCTGACATTGGGATCCCCCAGATGGCTGATCCTGGGGGATTTCAATGCCTGGGTCGACGATGAACTCTCGCGGTTTGGTCAAGACTTCCTCCAGCTAATGGGTTCGCTGGGCTTCACACAGGTTATTTCCTCCCTGACCCATATTGGTGGTCATTCATTGGACTTGGTATTTCTCCTGGGGATGGAGATATCTGACTTGGTGGTGAAAAGAGTTGGGTGGTCTGGCCATCATGCCGATGGGTTCAGTTTCATGGCCCCCCCAGTAGGCCGGCCCCTACGGTGATGGTCCGGTACCGGCCTTTGAGGAGTGTTTCGCCTGATGGCAGTGCTGGACCTATCGGTTATACCGAGTGAATGCATGGATCCTGGGGACGTGGTACTTACAAGGCGGTAGTAGTGGCCCTGGATTCCATTGCTCCTGTTCGTGTTCATCCCCTCACTCTTCACCCTAGGTCTCCCTGGTTTGATGAGACCTTGAGGGAGTTGAGGAGAGTAGGATGAAGGCTAGAAAGGTGTTGGCGGAAGTCAGGCCTGGAGTGTGACAGACTTAGAGTGATGGCCATTATGGGGTCTATCAATCAGCAATTACCTGTAAGAAGGCAGAATTCCTGTCCAGAGAAATTGCTGCCGTGCAGAATCGACCAGCCCAGCAAATCTGGATGTGACAGATTGTGCAATCCAATCTGTCTCCAGCATGGAAGTGCTTTTTCACAAGAGCGGTGCTGACAGTATGTTTGTGAAGATGGCAGCTACGCTGGGCTAGCCGTTGTATCTCTCTGTTGTTACATCATTTGTCATGTTTTCTTGCTGTTTATTTGTTTCTGAGCTCTGTCGTTTAGTGTTTTTAGCGTCTTCCAGCACGTTTTATTTGTTAACGTTGGTTCGTTCCATTTCTATCCTTTTAACCGGATTGGATTTTATACAAAGTCTGTAGACGGCGTATAGATAGCGGGCCGTATCTCTTGGACTGTATCAATGATTGGGATTCTGCTTTGGAGGAAGTTTTATATTTTGGAGCCTGATTGACTCTGCAGTGGTCGGTGATATTGGATTAAAATAGACCTGAAGACCGGATTCCGATTGGAGCACTGGATTGATGTGAGCGGGAGTGTTTGTGAGGAAAACTGGCTTTGCTGATCTCTACTATTCCCTGGTGTGGTGAGATTTTTTGAAGTTGAGAGAGGAGTTTGGACTCCTTGATGTATTTGTGACTGTCTGCTCTTTTGGAGAAGTGAGCCGCCTGGGGTGATTGCTGCTGTTGACTGGGTTTGGGGCAGGCGGCGCTGGTTTTGGGTCTGTTGACAGGCAGACTCGAGTAGCTGGTGTCTCCTAGACACATTGGGGGGATCCACTGGTGAGTGGATTGTGTGCCGAGTGCCGTTGCCGCAGACTCGACTGGGGGCAGTGACCTCCTGGAGAGGTAGCTATTTCCCCTTAAGCTGCAAAAAACTTTCAGTTCCTGAGAATGTCGTTTTCTTGAACTATTGCATAATTCCTCTGCACCCTCTTCGGACTCTTGGTGAGAGCAGAGTCGGAAGTTAGTTTTTGGTTTAGCCAAGAGAAGTGAGAGATCACTTGGTCCTTCAACAAAACCAAAGCTGGATCCAAACTGATACGTGCTAGACTTTTGACATTGCTATTGAACTATATGAATCGGAATGGATTGAAATGGATTGACTTTCTATAGGATTTAAATTGGATTGTAATTTAAATAATTTGTTTATTTATTTTAGTTAGATTGCTTATTTCATTGATAATTATTTGTTATGGATGATTTGAATGGTGTTGTGGTATGTGAATGGTTGATAGGATTTTGTGGGGTGTATGGTTGTGTGAGACGTACCTCGTTGGAGGTGGGTGTGTATGTGTATGATATTGTGATTATATAATTTTGGATTTATTTGATTTTAATTATTTGGTTAGGATGTGCTGGGATGGTGTTAAGATGGTCAGGCATTATTCCCCCACTGTGCTTCGTGATCTACGCCCCTTTCACTGTCCTCCATTGTTGGCCGGAGTTTATAGAAGATGTCGGTCGTTGGGGATAGTGAGGAGGCGAATGAAGGGTATATGGACTGGGCACAGTGGGGGAATGGAGAAGGGTGGGCGGATAGAGGTAGTGGGGGACTAGGAGACACCCTGGGGCGAAATGGGGTCGGGAGAGGGGTGTTCCCTTCCTGATTCCCATACCCAAGGGCTCCACAAATTGTGGGCAGGTCCTGGGATCCTCCTTGGAAACCCATCCAACCCGGGCGGTGTTGTGTAATGCCAGGTCGATTAGGAACAAGACCGCTATTATAGCTTGTCTTGTTGCAACATCTGACCTGGCGTGCATCTCCGAGACCTGGCTGGATGAAAATGCAGGCCCTATCTTGGCATCTGCTGCTCCAGCTGGGTTCTCGGTGATACACCGCTCGAAGTTGGATCGTAGGGGCCGGGGTGTGGCCATCTTTTTTAAAACAGAGGTGGTTCTTGTGGATGTGCCAGTGGGTTGCACTCAATCTTTTTGAGTGTATCCTGGGAGCAGGTGTAGGGTTCAGGATTCTCCTCATCTACCGTCCACCCGGGGATGGTGGAGAATTCCTGAAGGAGTTTGCGGACTTCATTATCGACGTGGTATTGGAATCACCCAGATGGTTAATTCTGGGTGACTTCAGTGCTTGGATCGATGATGAACTCTCGCAGTTTGGAAATAATCTCCTCTAACTTATGACTATGTTGAGCCTTACACAGTTGGTTACCTCTGCTACCCATATAGGGGGTCACTCTCTAGATCTTGTGTTTCTCATGGGATTGGGGGTGGAACCAAATAGTTGCTCAGACCATCATACCATAAGATTCAGCTTCAGGGCACCCCCAATTAGGTCTGCCCCTACAGAGATGGTCCAGTACCGCCCTTTGAGAGGGATTACCCCAGAGGGCCCATCGGCGGTGCTAGACCGATCAGGTGTTTCAAGTGAGTGCATGAGTCCAAGGGATCTTGTACTTGCCTATAATAAGGTGGTGGGTGATGCCCTGGACTTAATTGCTCCTGTTCGTGTTCGCCCACTCACTCTGCGCCTGAGGACCCCTTGGTTTGATGGGTCCTTGATGGAGCTGAGGAGAGTGGGGCGAAGGCTACCGAGGGCTTGGCGGAAATCCGATCTTGATGTTGACAGACTTAGGTTGATGGGTCATTATTTGACCTATCAATCAGCAATCACCCGTAAGAAGGCAGAGTTCCTGTCCGGGGAGATTGCTGCTGTGTGGAATCGACCAGTTCAGCTCTTCCGGACTGTTGACAGACTGTGCAATCCAGTCTGTCTGCAGCCTGGAAGAGATTTTTCCCAAATAAAATGTGATGAGCTTGCTCGATTCTTCGCAGATAAGATTGCCAACATTAATAATAATAATAAAATTTATTTGATTAAGCGCCTTTTAAAATTTTCAAAGCACTGTACATCAAGAAAGACACAAACATATACAATATATACAATAAAAACAACTCTAAAACGAATATTACAAAGCTAAAATATTCAATTACAACAAAGCAGAGAATGCCTTCTCCCATAAAAAAGTCTTTAGTGCCTGTTTGAAACTTCCCACCGTTGTGCTGTCCCGGAGCAGACTGGGCAGAGAATTCCAGAGGGTAGGAGCAGCAAATCCAAAAGCATGAGCTCCAGCAGACTTCAAATTTACCCTCGGAATCTCCAGCAACCCCTTGTCAGCTGAGCGGAGCTGTCTCAGAGGGGTGTAGGGCACCAGGAGCTCTTTCAAATAGTCGGGACCTAGACTGTGTAGGGCTTTGTAGGTCAAAAGACCCACTTTGAAGGTGATCCGCCACTGTATTGGCAGCCAGTGCAGAGTGCGCAGCACAGGGGTAATATGAGAATTTCTGGATACCCCAGACAACAAACGTGCTGCCGCATTCTGCACAACTGCAAGCGGCGAATATCAGCCCCAGGATGTCCTAGGTAAAGGGAGTTGCAGTAATTAAGGCGAGATGTCACAAAGGTGTGGACCAAAACCGGCAGGTCGCTAGGTGGAACCAGGTGCCTAATCCTGGCAGTGTTCATGAGATGAAAGAATGCGGCCTTGACAACTGCAGACACCTGATGACGGAGGGTCAGACCAGTGTCAAGCTCCACTCCCAGGTTACGCACCCGTTCAGAGGTGAGGATCTGGTCCACCCCCAGGATTAATCCAGAGGGGAGCCCAGTCCTCGAACCCTCAACCCTGTGACCCGGGTCCACCACCATAACCTCAGTCTTTCCCGGGTTCAACTTTAGACCGCTGGTGTTCATCCAGTCTTGGATATCAATGAGGCAGTTGTTCAGCACCGCGATAGCACTAACCTGGTCGGGTGCAAAAGACAGGTAGAGCTGGGTATCATCAGCATAGCCGTGAAACCTCAGCTCGTACTGTCTTACAATGTCTCCGAAGGGTAGCATATATACTGTGAATAACATGGGGGAAAGCACTGAACCCTGAGGTACCCCACAAGGCAGAGAGAAGGCCCCGGATTAATACAGACCCGTTCGGGTATCGGCCCAGCTCTCTCTTTAAGGGATTGCGGAGATCAGTGAGAGGTGGCGAGCACCTGTGTTGCCTGGTCTGACTTTAGCAGGCCGGAGTTCAAACAACATGAAGTCTTGCTATATTATGACATATGCAGTGAGTCTCAACCTTCGAACTGCTCCGGAGGTGAAAGAGTTAACTTTCCATGCCAGGCATGGAACGCTGAGCTCAAGCTCGGTTGAAACTCTGACTGTTGTTCTTCAAACTCAAACCGTTCGATTCTTTACTCCGCCTCACTGAACAGTCGCTCCGGAGATTTCTCCTTCTGCTCGGTTCATTTTGTCAGTTAAAGTATCATTTTTCTCGGTTTTCGACTGAAATTAAACTGCAACCGGTCGGTTCAGACTCTGTGGTATTTGTGAGTACTAGATAGGTTTTACATTGATTTCTATTCTGTGTGGAACTTGTAAACAGTTATTGGTTCGGTTTGAACCGATCAGGTTGTTTAAAATATATTAATCTGTCATTTAGAGTGTGGTTACCGGTTCTTATCGGTTCTAAAAAAAAACAGATTTTATTACGTTTTTTTCCACGACCCGTAATACGGTTGGGAACCGATAAGAGGGTCTTACCTGGCGGATTGCCATAAATGGGTAAGTTTGGTTAGGACTGGCACTGGGTTTCAACACTGCAGTGTCTGTGGGGAAGTCTTTGCCAAGGTTGAGCCCCACACCACCTGTGTTTATTGTCTGGGGTTTGACCACCTCAATGCAGACTGCCAGATTTGTAAAAATTTTCCTGCAGCTACCCTGGAAAAGAGAGTTGGTAGGCTCAGGGAAAGGGAGGCCAAAAAGTCCACTGAACCGGATGGCCAGCCCGGTTCGGTTCCAGCCGGAGGGAGTGCCCTCTGACCAGGGCGAGACTTCCTCGGGCAAAAGGAGATCCGACTCCTAGGAGTCGGTTCCAGCAAAAAGGACTAGGGAATCAGCTGGTGTGGAGCCAAAACTTTCCTCTCCAACCGCTGAAGAAATAGCCAAAGCGATTAAAATTGTCCAGTCGCTTTCCCTGTTCCGACCGAACCGGCACCATCAGGTAAGCGTCCAGTTCGGCCGTTCCACCAGTTCAAGAGTATGAGGTAGAGGAATATTATGAACCGGAGGAGGGGGAAGAGGAGTATGAGGACAGTGAATTTGGATTTGAAAGTCTGGATGTGCCCATTGACCCGGACATCTCCCCAGACAGACCTTCAGGAGTATCTCCTCCCAGGCTTTCTGAGTCCCCTTGTCATTTTATGTTTTATAAGAAAGTGGCTGAAACCCTCCAGCTCCCTATGGAGGAAGCTATGGATGATCAAGAGGAGCCTGACTATGTGGAAATGATGGATATCCCAGAGTCAAGGAGGCTGTCTATTCCTTTGCATAAATCTTTTTGGAAACAGACAGTAACAATTTTAAAAACTCCTCACACTATACCTCCTGTCGATAAGAGAATGGACAAGAGGTACACTTTGTCAGGCTCGGATACGGAGTTCCTTACACAACAATGCAGCCATGTTGGGGTAGTGCAGACTGCAGCCTGTGACAAGGCAAATAATCCCTTGGCTTCACACCCCCCTGACAAGGACTCCAGGAGGATTGATGCCATGGCAAAGAAACAGTGCATGGCAGCATCCTTGGGACTCAGACAGGCAAATTATATGGCGTATGTTGCTAGATATCAGAAATCCAGATGGCATACTGTTATGGCTCTAGCAAAACAGGTCCCTGGCCAGCTTGCCAGGGAGCTGGAGCAGGTGGCTGCTGATGGTATTGAGGCATCCAAGGTGCAATTCCATGCTGCAGTGGACTCTAATGATGTGTCATCAAGAGCCATGGCTACATCTGTGGCGCCTATGAGAATGGCTTGGCTCAGATGTACTAGCCTGTCTCGGATACCCAGACTAAGGCCATGGATTTTCCTGTTGTGGGTAATTCTCTGTTTGGGGAGCAGACAGAGAACTACATGAAGAAAATGGATGAGTATAGGACCACCTATAGGAGTGCAGACCAAGAAAGGCAGGCCACTCCTCAAGGCAGCTTTCCAGGGGCAGGGCAGGCCTTTTCACAGGCCTTTTACCAAGCCCAGGCCTCCTCTTCTGCTTATGCCCAGAAGGGGTTCTTTAGAGGGAGAGGCAGACGGGGTACAAGCAGGCCTGCTTCCACCCCTCAGCCCAAAGCCCCTGCCAAGCAGGCACCCTGATGGGGTTGCCAGGGCCGATTCTCAGTTACCTGTAGGGTGCAGGCTGGCTTACTTTGTCCAGGACTGGAAGTCTCTGACATCAGACAAGTGGGTCCTGGAAATAGTAAGCCAGGGACTGGTTCTCAGCTTCAGAAAATTTCCAAAGATGAGAACCAGATTCTTTCCACCTGCAAGTCCACCAGAGGCACTTGCCCTAGAGGCAGAGGTCTCTTCCCTTCTGGCTCTCAGAGCTGTGGAAAGGGTTCCACCCCTACACCAGGGCAAAGGATTGTACTCCAGGTACTTCCTTACCCCAAAAAAGACAGGAGAATGGCGGCCCATCCTGGATCTCAGATACTTAAACAAGCACCTTTTAAAACCAAAATTCAAAATGGTGACTCTGGGAATTATTCTACCCTCTCTAAGGCCAGGGGACTGGCTAGCGTCCCTGGACCTCAAGGATGCCTACTTCCATATTCTCATCAGAAGCTCCCATCGAAAGTACCTCAGGTTCGAGCTGCCCTCAGGCCATTACCAGTTCAGAGCAATGCCCTTTGGCCTCACCTCTGCTCTAAGGATATCCACAAAATGCCTGGCAGTAGCAGTTGCTTCCCTAAGAAGGCAAACAATTGCCATCTTCCCTTATCTGGACGACTGGCTCATAGTAGGCCAGTCTCCAGACCAAGTCAGATTACATCTACAGATAACTCAGCAACTGCTTACCTCTTTAGGTTTCCTTCTGAATCTTTCAAAGTCAGTACTAGATCCTGTCCAGCTCCTCGCCTTCATAGGCACAGAGCTGAACACACAGAAAGCCAGAGCCTTCCTTCCTTTGGACAGGGCAAGGACCCTGGTCTCTCTCTGGCCTCCTCTTTCACCCTGCAGGTCTCTCGACCAGCAAGGCACTTTCTACAGCTCCTGGGGCACATGGCTGCTTCTACAGCAGTAGTGCAGGGAGCAAGATTTCAGATGAGGGACATCCAGTTCCATTTGAGAGCCTTTTGGTCTCAAAGGAAAGACTCTCTAATCAAACTGATCCCAGTAACTCGAACCCTGATCCAGGCCCTACAGTGGTGGCAGAATCAGAGCAATCTGAGACAAGGGGTTCCGTTTGTCACTCAGTCTCACTCCTTAATCCTTACTACAGATGCATCCCTCTTGGGGTGGAGAGCTCATATGGGCGACCTCACTACCCAGGGATTGTGGTCCCCTCAGGAATCTCTGCTCCACATCAATCTGCTGGAACTCAGAGCAGTTTTTCTAGCACTTCAAGTTTTTTCCAGATCCATTCAGAACAAAGTTGTACAGGTCAGAACAGACAACACCACCACAATGTGGTACTTCAACAAGCAAGGGGGCACTCGGTCTACGGCCTTGTGCACCGGAGCAATGAAGTTGTGGTCTCTGGCTTACTCCCTGAACACCTCCCTTACTGCAGTTCACCTCCCAGACAAGGACAATGTCCCGGCAGATGCTCTCAGCAGGATTTCCCAGGGCCATCATGAATGGTCACTGGACCCCCTGGTCCTGGAGGTGATATTTGCCAGATGGGGCACCCCGCAGATAGATCTTTTTGCAGCCCCAGACAGTCACCAACTTCCCCTTTTTTGCTGCCGGCCCCCAGTGTTGGGCTCAGTCCCTCTGGATGCCTTAGTTCTCAACTGGGAAGGGAAGTTTCTCTATGCTTCCCCCCCTTCCCTCTCCTGTTCAAAGTGTTAGTCAAAATCAGATCCCAATCCTGCAAGATAATCCTGATTGCTCAAGATTGGGCCAGACAACCCTGGTATCCACTCCTACTGTCCTTAGCAGTCCATCTTCCCCTGTGTCTTCCCAGGAATCACAACCTGTTAACCTGTGCTCAGGGGAGGGTTTGGTACCCGAACCTCAGATCACTCAATCTCAAGGCCTGGCTCTTGAAGAGTTAGTTTGCTGATCTACACCTCTCCCAAGGTGTAATGGATATATTCAAGGCTTCTAGGAAACCTTCCACCAGGGCTACCTATAATTCCAAATGGAAGAGGTTTTCCATATGGTGCTCTGGGAAGCATATTTCCCCAGAATCTACTGATTTACCCACAGTCCTGGATTATATGGTCCACTTAAATACCTTGGGGCTGAGACCAGCTACCCTAAAAGTACATTTGGCAGCTGTCTCTGCTTTTATTTCAGCAGGTAAACCCTCTTCTCTTTCAGCTCATCCTGTATTCTCCAAGTTTTTTTAAGGGATTGCTTCACACCAACCCTCCATTCAGGGACCCTGCCCCTGCCTGGGATCTTAATGTTTGCATTGCTCAGCTTATGCAACCCCCTTTGAGCCTCTGTCTTCAGCAGAGCTTAAGTACTTGGCTTGAAAGACTGTGTTTCTGGTAGCCATCACTTCTGCCAGACGCATAAGTGAATTACAAGTTTTGTCAGTGGAGCCTGATTTTATCTCCTTTCATAGAGATAAGGTGGTTCTCAGGACTAATAGGAAGTTCTTGCCTAAGGTGGTTTCAGATTTCCACCTTAATCAATCTATATCTCTTCCAGTGTACTTCACTGACCATTCCTCCTGGCAAGAGGAGGCTGCACAGCTTAGATGTGAAGAGCCCTTGTTACTACATAGAGCGACTAAGGGTCACAGGTTTGACTCCTCCAACTGTTCCTCACTTATGGTGAGGTTGGTAAAGGAAACCTGCCACTAAAAGATCCATTGCCAGGTGGATTGTCTCTTGTATCAATTCTGTTATGAAAAGCTGGGTAGCTTTCTCCCTCAGGCCTGAGGGTTCACTCTACAGAGGTACAGCTGCTTCCTGGCTGCTGCCAGGGACATCTCTATTCTAGAGATATGTCAAGCAGCTACCTGGAAAACAGTTCACACTTTTACCAAGCATTACTCCCTGGACATCCAGGCTAGGAGTGATGCTCGGTTTGGCACAGCTGTGCTTCAGAGCCTATTTCCTAAGTAGGTTCTGTCCCTCCTCCATGGAGGTACTGCTGTGTAGTCTGCATATGTCATAATATAGCAAGACTTCATGTTGTTTGAAGAAAAAATTACTCACCTTAGTAATGTTGTTTCTTCTAATGGAGTCTTGCTATATTATGACCTCCCCCCCTCTCAGAACCTCTGTTTTTGGGATGTGGGTGGGCAGTGCAGTGTTGGCACTTAGTAGATGCCCACCTTGTTGTTTTCACCCCTCATTTTGTGGGGTGATTTGGTGTTGTGTTTTTCATTTTTTGGGTTTCCTGACTTGAGTCTTTGTTTTGGGACCAAAAAATGTGTTCTTATGTTTAGTAGCCAGTTGGCTAGTGTAGGTTTACAGCTTCCACACAGGACCTCAGTGAGTTTAGCTTGTAAAGATCTGACGGTTTGAGTTTGAAGAACAACAGACAGAGTTTCAACCGAGCTCGAGCTCAGCGTTCCATTCCTGGCATGGAAAGTTAACTCTTTCACCTCTGGAGCAGTTCGAAGGTTGGGACTCACTGCATATGTCATAATATAGCAAGATTCCATTAGAAGAAACAACATTACTAAGGTGAGTAATTTTTTCTTCATGGACATTGTGAGGATTGTCCAGACTGTACGACCAACCAGCTGTAGTTTGGATCCGGGCCCTACACCACTATTAGTAGGTAGTGTAGATGTTATCTGCCCGATCCTTGCTGAAATTGTCTGGAAGTCCTTGGAGCAGGGGGTCTTTCCTGATCCCCTCAAGGAGGCGGTCGTTTGACCACTCCTAAAAAAAAATCCTCTTTGGACCCAGACTGCTTCGCTAACTATAGACCTGTTTCTAACCTGCCCTTTGTGGGTAAGGTTATTGAAAAGGTGGTTGCACTACAGCTGGATGACCATCTTACAAATCACAATGTCTATGATGCTGTCCAGTCTGGATTTAGGAAAAGACATAGCACTGAGACCGCCCTGGTCCGGGTTTTAATTGATCTCCTAATAGCGAGAGATCGAAAGGCTTGTACTATTTGTCTTTGTGGCATTTGATACTGTGGATCTTGGTGTGGTGTTGGAGCGCCTGCGGCTTCTATGTGGACTGTCTGGTACAGTTCTACATTGGTTTCGATCTTTGCTTACAGGCAGGGCACAGAAGGTTGTCGCTGGTATTTATTCCTCTGACACCTTCTCCCTGTCTTGTGAGGTGCCGCAGGGCTCCATCTTGGCACCCATGTTGTTTGCAGTTTATATGCTGCCATTAGGAGAGATCATTAGGCGATACAGTTTGGGTTTTCACTGCTATGCAGATGATACTCAACTGTATCTGTCCTTTATTCCTGGACAGGGTGATGCGATCTCCGTACTTAACTCACTGAGGCCTCATGAGCTCCTTGAGAGTTTCACCACTTGTGGCCTGTATACTTTTAACAGTGCAACCCGGAGCTTTCTGAGCAAAATCAAGCCATAATCCGCATGCCACAAACAAATGCTAATACCTCATGAACCATAGGTGCTACACACAAAGTATGAGTGGAAAAGTTGTTCAGCACAAACTTACCTTTCCAATGGTACTATGCAATTTATTATAAGTAGTTCCTATTTTTTTTATATTGGTTGAAACAGCAAAAAATGTTTTTTTTTTGTTTTTTTTTTCAATAAAAAAGGCAATGGAAACAATTTTCTGTGGGAAAATATTTAACATATCAACACCAAATTAAGCATCCATACATTAGATGGAGGTCCAAAATTAATTTTGTATTAAAAAGCAGTTTTTCTAATATGATGCATGTATTTCTTTTCTGTTTTATTAAGGTGGCTAAGTGAAGCTTGAGAGACAAATGTCAGCCATTAGTACCATACTATACAAAATGCGAATATTTTCTAAAGTATACGTAACAGACATAAAGTATCAGTAGCAAAGTTGTTCAGCAAAGCATTACCTTTCCAACGGTGCTGTGCAGTCAATTCTACTCACTTTAGTTTGTGAAATATTTAAGTTTTAAGCAGTGACGTCCTCAGGCATCAAAAGTCCTCAGCGGCACAAAGCGCAGGACATCTGGAGGCGTTAAAGACCTCAGAAGTATCTTTTCTGCTGCCGCCTACAGGCGTCTTGGGACCTTAATGAGTTAACAGCTGTCTAGCCAAGATCAGAGATTGGATGAGCACTAGCTGGCTGAAGTTAAACCCGGATAAGACTGAGGTGTTGGTAGTGGACCCTGGTCACTGTGAGGCGGGTCCTAGGGCTGGGCTTCCATCTGGCTTATGGCTTGATGGTGTCCAGCTTTTGACCTCAGACCGGGTATGTAACCTGGACGTTATTTTTGATGACGGTTTGACCCTGAAATCTCGGGTGTCTGCCGTTGTCAAATCTTCCTTTTATCATCTTAGGAATATCACCTGGGTGAAACACCTGGTTCCTCTGGCTGCCTTCCTATATTGGTCCACGCCTTCATGACCTCCCGCCTTGATTACTGCAATGCCCTTTACCTAGGGCCGCCAGGGGTTGATATCCACTGCTTGCAGCTAGTGCAGAACGCGGCAGCTAGGCTTTCAACTGGTACACCTAGGTCTAGTTACATTACGCCTGTGCTGCGCGGACTGCACTGGCTGCTGGTTCAGTGGCAGATCACCTTCAAGGTCGGGTTGCTGACCTATAAAGCCCTACACGAACAGGGACCCCAGTACTTGCAAGATCTTCTTACTCTCTGCTGCCCCTCCCGCTCACTCCGATCCGCAGAGGAGGGATTGCTAGAGATTCTCAGGGTTCGGATAAAGACATCTGGGGCACGTGCATTTTCTTATGCTGCCCCTTCTCTGTGGAATTCTCAACCTCAGTGGATAAGAGAATGCCTGACTGTCTCAAGTTTTAAATCGGAGCTCAAAACATATCTGTTTTATAAAGCTTATTCTGAAGGATTTTAAATATGACTGTATAATTTAGTTGTATAGTTTTAATGTGTTTGTACAGCGTTTGGTTTTGAAAAGCGCTTTAAAAATAAAGTTTTACTTTACTTACTTTAGGAGCTTGCTCGATTCTTCACAGATAAGGTTGCCACAATCAGGTCCGGTGTCCGCTCGTCCCCCTCTAATGGGAGTTATGATGGTCAGCAGGAGATGTCATATACCCAGTTTGTGTGGTGTGACTTCTGCCTGCCCACAATCAATGACATTGTGATGGTCATCCAGTCATTGCGACCGACCAACTGTAGTTTGGACCCGGGCCCTACACGCTTCTTAGTAGGCTGCGTGGATAAAATCGGCCCGGTCCTTGCCAAGATAGTCTGGATGTCTTTGGAGAGGGGGATCTTTCCGGATCACCTGAAGGAGGCCATGGTTCGGCCCTGCCTTAAAAAGCCCTCCTTGGACCTGGACTGTCTGGCAAACTACAGGTCCGTCTCTAACCTACGCTTTGTGGGTAAGGTTATTGAGAAGGTGGTTACGTCACAGCTGGATGATCATTTAACCAGCCACAACGTCTGTTTCTCTCCAGTCCGGATTTAGGAAGAGACATAGTACCGAGTCAGCCCTTATCCAGGTACTAAATGACCTCCTAATAGCGAGAGATCGAAAGACCCGTTCCATCTTGGTCCTTCTAGATCTCTCTGCGGCATTTGACACTGTACACCATTGTGGACTGTCTGGTACGGTCCTCAGATCATTTTGATCATTCCTCGAGGGTAGGACTCAGAGGATGGTGTCTGGGATTTTTTCCCCGGCACCACCCCCCCATCCTGCGGGGTGCTGCAGGGCTCCATCTTGTCACCCATGTTGTTTGCAGTGTACATGCTGCCATTGGGAGCGATTATTAGGCGGTATGGCTTGAGTTTTCACTGCTATGCAGATGATACTCAGCTGTACATGTCCTTTGTGCCTTGTCAGGATTATGCTGTTTTGGTCTTTAACAACTGTCTCGTCGAGATCCAGGATTGGATGAGCGTGAGTTGGCTGCGGTTAAACCCGGAAAAAACTGAGGTGGTGTTTGTGGACTCGGGTCATTGGGAGGCGGGTTTGCTGGCAGGATCACCTTCTCTGTTGTGGCTTGGGGGTGTTCAGCTAACTGCCTCAAACCGGGTGTGGAACCTGGGCGTTATTTTTGATGGCTGCCTGACCCTTAAATCTCCGGTGTCAGCAGTTGTCAAAACCTCTTTTTTCCATCTGAGGAATATCACCCGGGTGAAGCACCTGGTTTCTTCCGATGATCTTCCAACTTTGGTCCACACCTTTGTTACCTCCCGCCTTGACTACTGTAATGCCCTTTACCTAGGGCTATCAGGGGTTGGTATGTGCTGCCTGCAGCTAGTGGAGAATGCGGCAGCCATGCTGTTGACTGGTACCTTTAGGACCAGTCATATAACACCTGTGCTCTGCAGACTGCAGTGGCTGCCAGTACAGTGGCAGATCACCTTCAAGGTCAGTTTGCTGACCTATAAGGCCCTACACAACCATGGACCTAGTTACCTGCAAGATCTCCTTGGCCACTACTGCCCCCACCACCACCACCACCAGCAGCTCTCTCCGATCCATCGACTAGGGATTGCTAGAGATTCCCAGGGTCCGTTTAAAGACATCCGGAGCTAGGTCATTTAGTTTTATGGCCCCAACCCTGTGGAATTCTCTACCTCGTCGTGAGCGAGATTGCCTGACCGTCCAAAGTTTAAAGTTGCTCTTAAAAGTTATCACCTGCAATATATTTGTTGTTTCTTTTTTCTCTACAAAGTTGCTCTTAAAGCCTTCATATTTAGCCTGGCCTATCCTGATTTTTAATGCCACTGTTGTATTTACTGGTTTTTAATTTGTTGCACTTGTTATTTATTGATGTATTTTATCTATTTATTGAATTGTACAAGCACCTTGGTTATTAGAAAGGCACTTTTTATAAATAAACTGTGCTTTGCGTTGTATCAAACAGAACATTAGTTGTGAAATATCAGGATACGTATAGTGTTGCCATGTCCTTGTGGTAAGATATACGTAGGCAAAACCTTGGGGAAAAGCGGAGCGTGAAGGGGCAGATTAGCAGGATTAAAACGGGAGGGATGGGCACAAGACCTGGGGGAGCAGGCTGAGGTACTAAATGAGTACCTCCCTCAGTTTTCACCAAGGAAAATGGGGCTGCATTATATACATGGGGGGCCTCCACCGATCGGTGGGTCTGAGGGGGGGCTTCACAGGAGGAAGGCAAAGCAGGGGACGAGGTAGCAGAGGTGGAAATCACGGCAGAGAGTGAGGGAAGCCCTCAGGTTCCTTAAGACAGAGAAAGCACTGGGGCTGGATAAATTACATCCCAGAGTGCTGAAGGAACTGGCGGATGTCCTGGCAAAACCCCTGGCGGAGCTTTTCAGCATCTCTCTGAGGACAGGGTGGGTGCCCCAGGACGGGAAGGTGGTGCATATAGTGCCTATCCACAAGGGGGGATCAAGGGAGGTGGCAGGGAACTACAGGCCCGTCAGCCTGACATCGGTGGTGGGCAAGGTTATGGAGGGCATTGTCGAGAGGCTGGGGGGCCTGAAAAAGTCGGGGTGCCTGGACGATAGGCAGCATGGATTCATCCCGTGGAAATCGTGTCAGACAGACCTTGTGGAGTTCTATGACTGGGTGACAAGTACCTTGGACCTGGGTAGACCGGTGGATGTCCTCTTTCTTGACTTCAGCAAGGCATTTGACTCTCTTCCTCATGGGGGCCTGTTGGATAAGCAGGGAGAAATGGGGGTGGGGAACCAGATGATCAGATGGATAGGAAATTGGCTCCTGGACCGGAGGTTGGCGGGATAGTCTCATCCCCAAGGAGGGTCATTGGTGTGGTCCCTCAGGGATCAGTCCTTGGGCCCCTCCTGTTAATCGCCTACGTCTCTGACATAAGGAAGGGTATCGGGAGTGAGATGAGTCTTTTTGCGGATGACTCAAAACTGGGGGCAGTGGTGGATGGGGAGGAAGGGAGGGGGCCCTACAGGGGGACCTGAAGGCTCTGGAAAGGTGGTCTAGAAAGTGGAAAGTGAGGTTCAATGCAAGGAAATGCAAGGTACTGCACCTGGGAGCTAGAAACCCGAGCCAAGTGTACACCCTGGGGGGGGGTGAATGCTGTAAGTCTCAGTGGCTGAGAGGGACCTGGGGGTGGTGGTGGATGTCAAGATGAACAACTCTGAGACTTGTAGGAGGGCAGTGGCCAAGGCCAACAGGATGCTGGGATGCATCGCTAGGGGGATCACCTCCAGATGGAGGGAAGTGATGCTCCCTCTGTATAACTGCTTGGTGAGGCTGCACTCGAGTATTGCATGCAGTTTTGGAGGTCACTCTTAAGAAGGGACATGGAACTCCTGGAGAGGGTCCAGAGGAGAGCAACCAAAATGATCTGGGGCTTGGGGAACAGGACCTATGGGGAGAGGCTCAAGAGCTAAATATGTACTCACTGGAAGAGAGAAGGGCACAGGATATGAGGTCTTCAGGTACATGAAGGGGTAAACAGGGGAAGAGCAGTCGGGTGCCTCGAAGGAAGGGGGGCAATTGGAGGGCATGGTTGGAAGCTGGAGGGAAAGAGATTCAGGGGAGAAAGGAGGAGGTGCTACTTCACTGAGAGGGCAGTGGAGCCATGGAATGCACTGCCCAGGGGGCTGGTGGAGGCAGAGACGGAGGGGTTCAAGAGTGGGTGGGACAGGTACAGGGGAAGGATTCTGGAAGCAAAGTCCTGTGCAGCGAGAATATCTGGGACTGAGAAGGGAGAAACCAGAGAGGGCGAGGGGGGCAGCAAGGTCACCTCCCAGGGTGGGGGCTGACCAAACGAGCAGACACGAAAGACCGTTAGGCCTGTTCTGCTGGCATTTTTAGTATGTTAACCAAAATTAAGGATTCAAGAGCATGAGAGTGACATTAGAAATAAATGTACCACACCTGTTGCTACTTCAGGCATGAAGGCCACACAGGGGCATCCTTGCATTTTTGAGGTTTAGAGGCTATAAAGCCACCCATGACGGATGGTGATCATTTATTTATTTAAAGGTTGATAACCGGGAAAAGCACCATGAACCGAAGCTAGTTTCCAGATGCAACCCGGGAGGAGGGGGAACAACAGGAGAAGTGCAAGGAAAGCAGCATAAAAATACATAGACAAGGATCGTACATGTGTCATGGTTACAAGACCCGAGTACAATGTGAAAAAAAAAAAAAAACTATTAAAAACAGCAACAATATACAGAACAGTCGAGACTTGTGACAACCAAAAAGATACTGGAAAGGATAGAAATGAGGTGGATTTTTTGAACTGCAAGCACTGAATGAAGACAGGCATGAACAGGGATGCCAGCTGGTCTGCATATTGGTAAGGAATTTACCAAAAATAATGAAATACCTGATATCTCACTTAAAATGAACACATTATTGTGCATTTCTGGACACGCCATGCCCTTACCTGATCCCCTTTTGGCCTGAGCATCTGACCACCTTTACCACCTTATCTAGTACACCCACGGTCCTTGTAGCCAGGGCTCTTCCCCCTTCCCCCATCCCCTCTTCCCTTTCCCTATTTTTCCTGTTCCTCGTTCTTTTCTTTATTTCTCCTTCCCTTCACCCTCCCTTTTTTGTTGATACCAATGGCTGTTATTACATATTGCTGTTTTTAACTACATTTCTTAAAATCTCCTGCCTTCCTGGGTACAACCACCAGTACCCCTCAGTCAAGAATATTCTGTGTACGTGGACACAAGGTGCCAACATATACTTAATTACCTGTATAAAAATAAACTTTTTACTACTACTACTACTTACTTAAGGATTCAGTTCTAAAACCAATTTTAGGGACTTTAACAAGCCGATTAGTGCGTAATTCACAGCACTGTCGATCCTCCCGAGGTCCAGTAGCAGTATCTATAACTATATAGGGTATACTCTCTTTTTCAAAATTAAATCTAGCCTTTTTTATATGCATTACATAAATGGATTCTCTGTAAAATTATCAGATTACATGGCAAGAGGCTGAGGCACCTGCACTCACCTTTCCCCCACGGCGGACCTGGGTTCAGGAGCTGGGAGCATAAGGGAGCAAGGGACGGCCAGATGGGGGAGTATTGTTGAGCCACTGGAGGACACCTCTCCTCTCCTAGGGTGAGGCAACCTGCCTATTCTGCCCTTTCCTGTCCCCAGGTGGAGGCTTGGAGGAAGCGCTGGCAGTGGGAGAGACACGAACGGAGGGGCTGCGGCACTGTAGATGTGTGTGCCTCCACATGTACACTTAACACATGCTGCAGCAGGGCTAAGGGAGAAAAGTGGAAAATGGATGGTGTGGGCTGTATGAAGCTCTGCACGCCCTCCTCCGCCCCATGCCATTGGTAGGCCACCTGCCCAGTTCTGGATGTGTGTCACTGGGTCGGGGGAGGATGTCCCTCCTCTTCCCAGCCCCACCATGGGGGATTTCTGAGTGGGTTGCTCCAGTACGGCGAGTGCCGGGCAAGAGGAGGCGGGGACAGAGTTGAAAGCCTGCCCATACTAACCGAGAGGAGAAAAACTTGTATGGCAAAAAAAAAATAAAAATTAACAGATTATTATAAAATGGAAAAGTTTCATGAGCAAATTTATACCATGTATTTAGTTGTATGAGGGCACTTCATCAACTGATTGTTCATGGAAATATCACTGTACTTCTTGTACTTTTCTAAAGCAGCAGCATCACTTTGGGCTCTGATGCTCACCACTGCAACCCCAGAATCTCCAGCGTATGTTCTGCTGGAGGTCTGTGTGTGGTTGCTTAGCCCTGAGAACACCTCTTGGCATGCTTGTGCTTGAATGACGTCAATACGTTTGGGACAGTGGTAGTGAATATAAGAGGGTTTCAAACATTGCCCTCTGACTGGCTGCACCACTACAGAAAACTACCCAAGCGCTCTAGAGTGATAATTAAAGTAAGTGAAATCGCTAGCCTTGCACTTCTACTGTGACCTGTAAGTTAACCTAATTGGACAAATATTGGACATATCTTGCCAGATTGAGACATTAGTTGAGAAATGTTTTTTCCATATTTTCCTTTATTCTTCCCTGGCTGGCTGTATCAGCCCATCCCGTTCTGGCTCCGCTGCCGTCCAGAGTTACACTACCTCCAATCTCTGGAGGACCGTCTGTGCTGGGGGGTGGCTTCATCAGGCCCTAACCCCCAATTTTCTCCCCGTTTTACCCCAGAGTGCATGGAGGTGCACACACGCGACTTGGTCGGAGTGACTCCACCACTGGCCTAGCGCTTGGCTCCCCTCCGGCTGCACCACCACGCCTCCACATGGTGGCAGCCAAAGGCCAGGAGAGCCAACCTTCCCTATCTGAGAGAGGAGAGCTGCCAAGCGGCCACTCAGTCCTCCCCTGGCCGACCCCCAACAACCCGAGCTCATCACTGAACACTGGTTGCTGGCATGGCAGGAAATACTTGAGAAGCTTTTTTCTAGGATCGTGGATATGTTGTTCATCCACGCTTATTGGCATGTCCCTTTCCCCTTTAAGAATCGCCAGAAGTCTTCAAGCTGGCTCCTCCCACCCACCCAGGTGGTATATACTTCGGCTCTGCCCCGTGACGCCAGATCTTCCTTTCCACTGGAAGATTCAGGTTGCCTCCCTCGTGCTCACGCATTTCGTAGGCCCTGGCTTTCAAAACTTGGTTTACGAAATTAAAACTCTTCGTTGAGTTAGCGATCGCGCTTTTACATCTTCGGTCATGGAAGAAAAGTCTTCCCCAGATTTCGCGGTGTCCTTAGCGGACAAAATGTTGCGCACTCGATCCCCACCTCACGTGCGTCTACTGCCTCGGTGTCAGCCATGACACCTCATCCTGCAGTTTCTGCTTGGCCTTCCATCCCAGTGTCCTGGACGACCACCTCGCATGTCTGAAACTGGGGAGACCGGAGAAGAGGAATCCTCTGGTGAAGTCCAAGGAGGTTAGGTGGGCGGTTTCCACGCGCGGATCCGTCGAGCAACTAGAATATACGTAAGCATTCGAGGAAGAAGCCTACTGCAAGGCGGACACTGATCCTTCTTTGTTCCGCTCAACCTGGGCTCCACCTTTTCCGGCTCCTTCAAGGAGTTGTGCCAGTCTCTTCCCATCTGGGGAGAGGCGCCTGCGGGCTCGCACTCCTTCCAGTCCCGTAAGCAGGAGAAGGAACCAGTCAAAAGTCTTTGTCTCAACGAAGGTGCTCTTGGAACCGAGAGAGGTTCCCATCCCAAGATCATGCGGTCTCAACCTCGGTCGAGATTGTTTCTTCAGCCACTGGCTTCACGGATCTTCCGTCTGGCCAGCCGACCGAGGATGTGGCCAATGAGATAGAGATTGTTCTTGACCCAATCGACCTGCTGTCACCTACCCTGGTCGACGACTCCTTAGAGAGGACTCCGGTCCCTGTCTTCCCCGATGAGGAGACCCAGCCCGCTGATGTCCCCATCGAGGACCCGGTTCCAGACCCCCGAAAGTAACCAGCCCGCTGGTGTCTCCCGAGCAACCGAGTTGGCCTGCCCGATCTCGGTCGAGGTCTAGAACCCCCTCATCCAGAAGGCCGAGGAGGAGCCATAAGTACTCCAAAGAGTGGCGCCACCAGTCGTCCTCGGATGAGGAGAGGCTCTGGCGTGAAACTCCAGCACTACAAGGACCTCATGTGGCAACAGCGATCTTGTCCGGCACAAGCTCACTTCACCTACCCTGGCTATTACTTGACTTTCGCCTCCTAGGCCAAAGCTGACCCCTCCGGAGCCTAAACCTTCAGTTCCTCCACCCGCAGGGCCGGCGCCTCTACCTGTTTGGCCTAAACCGGTCTTTCCACCCATTGTGGTGGAACCACTGCCTAAACAGCCTGTGGGAGGGGCTCCTTCCAAGGAGGACCGACCAGACACCAGGCTTCCCCGACGTTTCTCAGTCACGGTCACCCTGGACTGTCCTCGGCGTGTCGAGGGTGATTTGGGCGGCAGGTCGTTGTGTCCCGACTCTTCGGATTCGGACTTCACTGGGCTCCACTCTCATCCTGGGGGGATCTTTTGCCTCATCTCTGAGTCCACAGGGATGCTCCTGGAACCCATCCAGATAAAGGTGGAGTACCCTCTTACAGACATCCTTAAAAGAGAGGATACCCCAATGGAGGCCTTTCTTGTGGCTGGAGGCCATTGTTGGTCCGGCATTCGAACTCTGGCAGCGTCCACCCTCTTGTCCAGCACCGTCTGCATGCATGGCCCACAAGTACACAGTTCCCATGGGTCCCTTGCAAGGTTCACAGAGCACTCTTCGGCCGAGAGCCTGGTGTCCGCCTCTGTGATCAGGCGTACTGGCAGTTCTACAGACACTGGCCGACCTCCCAACAGAGTCCAAGCTCTTGGATCACTCGGCAAGGAAGGTCTATGCTGCTTCCTCCTTGGGCCTTCATCAGGCAAGTTCGGCTGTCATCATGGCACACTTCTGTCACGCCCTTCTTGGGTTATTGGACGAAGTCCTCCCACACCTCCCCGTGGACATGCAGACCATGGTCAAGCAGGTCCGAGACCAGGGCCGAGCTGTGGCTAAGCAACAACTCCAAATGGTCCTGGACATTGGGGACTCTTGTGCCTTTTCGATGGCTGCCGCAGTTGCCTCTCGCAGCAGGGCTTGGCTGAGGCTCTCCTCCTTCCCAGCAGATACCCAGCACAAGTTAGCTGATGTGCCCTAACTTGGGACCGACTTGTTCGGCCCTGGAGTGTCCGGTCACCTCCAGCGCATAGAGCAATCCAGCGCCACCTTGGATGCTACTTCTGCTAAGAGTTCTTCAGGCAAGAACCAGCAGAAGAAAAAGAAGAAGCCCTTTCAGCACTCTTCCCCTGCGGTTCAGCAGTCCTCTTTCCAAGGGGGATAGCAGCATCAGCAACAGGCTCAAGATTGGCGCCCTTGGCCCAAGTCTACCCCAACAGGCCCATAAAGGGGACCAAGGCTTAGGTCCTGGAGTCTCCTCCAAGCCTGCTCAGTGACAGGGGGTTGGGGCTGCCACCCCTTTTCCCGTCACTACAGCTCTGGGTCCTCCTGTGGGAGGCCGGCTACGCCACTTCCTTTCCACCTGGTCCGCTGTAACTTTGGACAGGTGGGTCCTAGAAGTGGTCGGTCAGGAACTGCCTCTAGAATTCGAGCAGTACCCTCCCAGCCAAGCCCGCACTCCTCGGGAGGAACGGATCTCCGCACACACCCAGTCGGCTCTTCGAGATGACGTTGCTCAGCTCTTCATCAAGGAGGTAATAGCTCCCTTGGTGGATCCTCCAGCAGACCTAGGCTTTGTCTCCAGGTACTTCCTGGTGCCCAAGCGGACGGGGGGCTGGCGCCCCATTCTAGATCTCCATGACCTGAATCAATATCTCAGGTCTCGCACCTTTTGGATGGTCACTTAGTCCCAGATCATACAATCCTTGGAGCAAAAAGTGGTTTTGTTCACTGGATCTGCAGGATGCAATCTTTCACGTCCCAATCTGTCTGTCCCATCAGCGGTTCCTCCGCTTCAGGGTCGAGTGGACCCTGTACGAGTTCCGAGCCATGCCGTTCAGCCTGTCATCAGCCCCATGGGTCTTCACCAAATGCTTTGCAGTGGTGGTGGCCCATCTATGGGGGGGGGGATCAGAATTTACCCCTACCTCGACTACTGGCTTCTAGCAGGTCACTCCCTACAGGAGGTGGAGAGATCCAAGGATCTGGCCCTCCAGACCTGCTCCCAACTCTGTCTTCTAATCAATGAGGCCAAGTCGGAACTCATGCCTTCTCAGGTGGACTTCATCAGGGCAGAGCTCGATTCTCGTCAAGCCAGAGCTCGGCTCCTGGCAGACAGGGCAGAGTTTCTTTCCTCCTTTGTCCAATCATTTCTGGTTGGGCAGTTGTGCCCTGCCTGGGACTTTCTGCGCTTTCTGGATTATGTGGCGGCGTGCACCTCGGTGGTCTGTTGGGCCCGGTGGCACATGTGCCCCCTTCAGTGGAAGCTGGCCGTCCAGTGGACTCAGCGCCACGGTCAATTCGACCAGTTGGTCACTGTAACCTAGAAGATGTGGGACGCTCTCCAGTGGTGGACCGCCCCAGACTGATTGCAGGAAGGGATCCCGTTTGTCTGCCCCGAGCTGATGGTCGTCCTCATGACCGATGCCTCTCTCATGGGCTGGGGAGCCCGCATGGGGGACAAAAGGGCCCACGGGCTCTGGACCCCCGAGGAGTCTCGATGCCACATCAACCTGTTGGAGCTCAGAGCAGTCAGACTGGCACTCTCAGCTTTCGCTCCTCAGCTCCGGGTAAGTGGTTCATGTCCAGACGGACAATACCACGGCCATGTACTCACTCAACAAACAATGCGGCACACACTCCCGTCTGCTGTGCAAGGAGGTGCTCCGCATCTGGACCCTCATGAGCCAATTGGAGGCAAATCTCCTAGCCATCCATGTGGCAGAAGCCTCAAACCATCTGGCGAATGCTCTCAGACGCTTGGGCCAGACATCCCACGAGTAGTCTCTTCATCCAGAGGTAGCTTACAGCCTCTTCTCCCATTGGGACAAACTGCTGGTGGACCTGTTTGCCTCCAGGGAAAACACCAAGCTGAGGCCGTTTCATGCCTGCCCCCCTCAGCAGGGCTTACTGCAGGGGGATGCCTTCTCGAGGCTCTGGACCCCAGGCCTCCTCTGCACCTTCCCTCCATTTCCCTTGATCCACAAGGTGTTACTCAAGGTGAGGAGGGGCAAGGCGAAGGTGATTCTGGTAGCCCCAGACTGGTCACACCAGTTCTGGTATCCAGGTCTCCTCAGCCTCAGTGGCAGGCCCCGGAGTGGCTTTGTACACGCCCGGACCTGATATCACTCAGTCAGGGGAAGGTCTTCCATCCGGACCTTCAATCTCTGCACCTTACAGCCTGGTACCTGAGCGGCTAGAGTTCCAGGCTTTGGGTCTTTCCGACGATGTCTACACTGTGGTGGAGGCATCTAGAAAGGAATCGACCAGGAAATGTTATGCCTTCAAATGGAAGCGGTTCTCCATCTGGTGTCAGGGCCAGGGCCTGGATCCTCTGTCCTGCCCCGTGGCTAACATTCTCGACTACCTTTGGTCTCTCTCCAAAAGGGGTCTGCGGTCATCGACCCTCAGGGTGCACCTGGCAGCCATCCATGCTTACCAGGCGTGGGCCGGTCAGCCGACAGCGCAGGAGACAGTGGTCGAGTGCTTTTTCAAAGGCCTGGATCACATATCCCCTCCAGTGTGTGAACCTCCACCTCCGTGGGATTTACTGCTGGTACTGGCAAAGAACATGGGCAAGCCTTTCGAACCCATGCACAAGTGAGTTGTCACACTTGTGGAAGACAGCCTTCCTGATGGCTATCACGTCAGCCAGAAGGACAGGGGAGCTCCAGGCGCTTTCCGTGGACTCCCCTTATCTGGTCTTCCACAGGGACAAAGTTGTCCTGCGCCCACAACCGAAATTCCTTCCGAAGGTGGTGTCAGAGATTCACCTTAACCAGGTGTTGATTCTGCCGTTATACTACCCTAATTACACCTCGGAGGCCGAGTACATTATTGCAAGATGGATTACATCATGCATAGGTCTGTGCTATGAGTTGGTGGGCAAGGAGCCTCCCAGAGGGATAAGAGCTCATTCTACCTGCCTACTGCTGCATCTGTGGCTGCTCCCAGGGAGATCCCTATCCAGGAAATCTGCCGGGCTGCTACCTGGAAGTCGGCGAACACCTTCATCACCCACTACCACATCGACCTTGAGTCACGCCGCGATGCTGGTTTTGGGGCCTCAGTTCTCCAATCTCTGTTCCCTAAGTAGGGGATGTGCACCTTGCCTCCCTCCTCCCGGAGAACTGCTAGGAGTCTGCCAATACGTGTGGTTGAACAACATATCCATGATCCTAGAAGAACAGGTTACTCACCTGTATCAGTAGTTCTAGGAGTGGTATATGTTGTTCATCCACACAGACCCACCCAACCTCCCCGGCTGTGGACACACATCACCTGGCTTCGATCTGGCGTCACGGGGTGAAGCCAAGGTATATACCACCTGGGTGGGTGGGAAGAGCCAGTTTGATGACTTCCGGTGATTCTTAAAGGGGAAAGAGACATGCCAATAACTGTGGATGAACAACATTACCACTCCTAGAACTACTGTTACAGGTGAGTAACATGTTCTTTTAAGCCGTTTACTTCATTTGCGCATCTTTAAAGCAGCCAGTTACAGTGTATACATAATGGATAAACATCAGTTGGATGCATGGCTCCATGGGCGCTCATTGAGAACTAGGGTGAGATTTGCTGGCTTCAGGGGTTTGATCACTTATCACAATTTATAATCCTACAAGTTTTTGCCTATATAAAGAATGTTTTAATACTCCTTTGCAGAACAAGATTGTTCAGAGATTATCTATCAGATAAATTTAATGAAACAGGTGAAGAGCCTCAAAGCAGTACGTCCAGATGCAGTTCTTGATCTCGGTGTTAGCTTTTTGTGAAGTGAACACTTTTAGTTTAAAATCCAGGACTTGTTTAAAATGCACGTTTTTTAAATTTTTTGTTGTACAGATAAAAGCAGTCTCCTGAAGAAGCCCACATTTTGAAGGGCGAAATGTAGAGTGGAACCTGGATGTTTGAAATAAATTAACTTAAATTTGACATTTTTTGGCTGACCAAGTCTTCTGTTAAGCGGGATCCCCCACCCCTTCCCATTTTAGAAGGGATCCCCCACCTTTTCCATTTTAGAAGCCACAACACCCAAGACCTTTGCTGTTGGGTTAACGGGTAAGGGGTAGAGGAAAAGCAGTTGACCATTCCAGTAATTACTACTGTATAAAAGAGGTGAAGCAGATAAATGTTTTCTAGAGTGTGTCAGCTAGTGAAGTGACCTGAGATTTATGGATCATTAAAGATTGTGTAGGAGTCGTCACACATTTACAGTGGCACTTACTGATGAAACAGTGTAAGCATGATTGACTGTGCATTGCTGCTGTTATTTCAGACTAGTGATGGGCTTGGGCTTTGCCCTGCTGGTTTGGTGGACCCCAATTGTCAAGTCTGAAGAAGGATTCCCTGTTTATTACTATGCTGTTCTGCTGCTAAGTTATGCCTTACATCAGGTGAGACTTTATGTGGTAACCTGAAATTCTTTGTCTGGTAAGACATCTATCCTGTTTGTTTATTTAAAATTTGATAACTGGGAAAAGCACCATGAGCAGATACTTGTTTCCAGGTGTGACCTGGGGGCAGGGGTACAAAACAACAGAGGATAACAGACTGCAAGATAAATAGTAAATACAGTGTACATAGAAGCAGTTTGTGCAAATGACAAATACATGAAATGTGCAGAAAGTGTTTACATCAGTATACAATATGTTACATATATATACACACACACACACACATATATATATACACACACACACACACATTATTAGATAGCATAAATAATACAGCAGCTAAACCATAGAATAACAACTATGTGGGGCAAATCATAAAGGGGGGACCAGCTGACGCAGAGATGGAGAAGAGCCTGCTGACGCAGAGACGGACTAAGGGAGGTGCAAGTCGGGAGCAAAGGGAGAACAGCATTAGAGAGGGAGGCAGGTCAGGATGTGGAAGGTGTAGGTCTGAGTAGGTGCTTAGGGCAGGAAAGGGGGGTGATGTGGGTTTGTGGGGCGGTTGTCCAGAGGGAAGGAAGCCTAGGAGAAGGACAATTTGTCTGCCAAGGAGCAGACACGTGGAAGGCAAAGGAACAGGCACTGATTGTCCGAGTTATACATGGAGGGGGTAGCAGGTTTGAGGAGAGAAGTAAGGTATGTGGGTAGAGTCCCAAACCAGTATTTAGATATGAAGGTGGCACAGTGGGAAAAGCGTCTCTGGGAGAGGGATTGGAGGCATAAGGAGGAGTAGAGTTGCAGTGGTGAGTCAAGCAGGGAGAATTTGAGGCGAACCAACAGAAAGCATGTTAGAGCACATCACGCTTGGAGAGGGAGGTTGCAGGGGCAGCGCTAAGAACAATATCTGCATAGTTGAAAGCAGGGAGGATCCACTTGACCAGTAGGTTATGTCTAATAGGGAGGGGAAGGCTAGTCTTGTGTCGGTAGAGCAGCCCTAGTTTAGGTCAGTGGAGGGCGCTAAAGTGGGAGGAGAAATTGAGATGGGGGTCGAGCCAAACTCCAAGGTGCTTGTAGATAAGGACATTTTTGAGGGGAGTAGACAGTCTGGAGAGGAAGGAGGGCAGTACATTGAGTTTAGCCAGTTTTTACTTGGTTCCAAAAGTCTTAGCAACGTTTTTTTTTTTTAGTATTTAGTTTTAGACAATTAACATTGAACCATGAGTTAACAGCTGAGAGATAATTTTGTAGAGGTGTTTGGATAGCTGAAATGGACGGGCCAGAAAGGAAGAGGACGGTATCGTCCACATACATGTGGATCTTGGCGTGGGAGCAAGCAGAGGGGAGGTTATTAAACAGGGGGAAAAAAGAACCGGCCCAAGGATGGAGCCTTGGGGTACACCAGCAAGGATAGGGAGAGGGGACGATAGGGCATTACTGACTTTTACAGACTGAGAAAGGCCCATCAGATAAGATCTGAACTAGGACACGTAAGATGGAGAGAGATCGAGGGCACTCAGTTTATTGAGGAGGAGAGGGTACAGAATCAAATGCCTTTACAAGGTCAATGAAAATGACTGCGGTGATCTAACCTTGGTCCATGGCAGAGTGGATAGCATCGGTAAAGCGTAGAAGGGACGTAGTAGTAGAGTGATGCTTTCTAAACCCTGATTGGACAGGGGATAAGATGTTAGAGGCCAGGAGGGAAGTCATTTAGCCTAGAGAGGACTAGAGACTCTTGGACTTTGGCGAGTGAAGGGAGAAGTGATATAGGGCAGTAGTTGCCAGGTACAGTAGCATCACCCCCTTTGAAGAGGGGGAGGACCGTGGCGAACTTCCAGATTGAGGGAACGGTAGCGGAAGAGAAAGACAGATTGAGAATAAAAGTTAAGGGTTTGACAATGAAAGGAGCAGAGATTATTAGGAGCCTAGGGTGAAAGTTGTTAGGGCTGGATTTGGTAGAGTTGAAGGAGACAAGAGCTCTAAGGTCTTAAGGGGGGGATATCGGTGGCAACTGGAAATCGGTGGTCTGCGAGGGAGGGACACGATGCGAAAGAGGGAGGAATGTGCAGTGCAGGAGAGGTAGTGAAGAACTTATTTAGCGTTTCTGCAACAAGGGTGTGGTCCAAAACAGGTGAACCCGCCGCACTGAGAGTGGGTGGAGGGGTGCATGGGAAGGGGTGGAGGAGTGATCGGACATCATGCCAGAAGTAGGGCAGAGTGCTGCTTGAGGCTTGTAGGCGAGATTTGAAAAATTCCGACGGCCTGTCAAATACGCTTTGTGCAGCTGTTACGGAGGGTGTGGTAGGTCTGAAGATCAACAGGGTCGCGTGAGGTTTTAGAACGAGACCATGAGAGGTCACAGAATTTACACGTGGCCAGAATTTCAGGGGTGATCCAAGGATAATGAGAGCGCTTTTACCCTGAGTGACTTTAGAGGGGCATAGGTATCCCAGACTCTAAGAAAGATGAATGTGAAATGTGTAAGGGCAGCATCAACAGAGAGGGAGGAGAAGACAGGTGACCAGTTGGCTGTAGCCAGGTCTTGGAGCAGTTTACCCAAGTCGAGGGATTCGAGGGTTTGGTACGGGATATGTTTTGGAGGGTATTGGGACGTACGGCCCTTCCTGATACAGAAGGTGGGACAGTGCTCGCTGAGTGTATCAGGAAGTATACTGGTAGAGCAAATGCGATGAGGGTTAGTTGAAAGCACCCACTTGAGCAGGGAATGAGACTGGGAGCAAGGATTTGGGCATGTGGGTTCTTTTATTAGCTGGGAGAAGATTAAAGCTTCAGTCTGTTGACGGAAGTTGAGCGAAGAGGGTGAGAGCCAGTCTAAGTTAAAGTCTCCAAGAGGGATGAGTTTGCCCATTGAAGCAAGGGAGGAGGCAGCAGCGACACAGGAGACAAGAGAGGATGGTGGAAGTTTTGGTAAGGCATAAGACACCCACAAAAATGGACGTTGGGGAGGGAAGATGGAGAGTGGCTAATAGGAATTCATGGGAGCTAGGGATCATTTCCCGATGTGAACTGGTGCAGGATAAGGATTTGAGGAAGTAGTTAGCAACACCACCACATCTTTTACCATGGTGTTGTTGGTGGAGGTTATAGTCAGGAAGGGCCAGCTGAGAATCTGGGATACGGGAGGATAATTATGTTTCTGAGATGCATAGTTTGTCGGGGGAGTACTGAGTTACCCATACTTTTAAGTCATCCAGCTTAAGAAGTAGGCTTCAAATATTAATGTGGAAAATTTTCAGACCTTTTGGGCAAACTAAGGGGGAAGCAGGGTGGATGGGATTGAGGGGGCCAGGATTTAGTTCAGCGTCGCCAGGCAGAAGTAGGAGAAGCATCAGGAACTGAAGTTGAGGGGCATGATGTTTATGCTTAAGTCGATTGCGATGGGGTGGGAAACGTGAGGGGGTTGTTAGGAGGCATAGACGGCAGATGGCTTCAAAATTTAAGAGGAAGCCATTGAGACACCCTGGCTGAAACAGGAAAGTGTAATAGGAGGAGCTTGAGAGATTTGGAAGGTGAGGGGAGACAGCGGAAGGGGCAGTTAAGTTGCAGAGAGGGCAGGATGCTGCAGAGGGGATGTAGGAGTGGAGCGGGGAAGAAAGACAAGGAGGATAAGGACAGGGAGGATACAGACAGTAGCCATGGGAGTAATATTACAGTGTATAGAAAGTTAGCCGAATGACAGTTGGCTGGGATGCACTGCCAGGTGGAGCCTGGAGTGCAGTTAGAGCATTTGAAGAGTGTGCCGCGAGCAGGGGTGGGCAGGAGAAAATTAAGCCACAAGTAGCAGTGCAGACCAGGCAGTGGAGAGGGCTGGAAGGTCTGTAAAGTCCGGGCTGAGAAAGTGTCCAGTCAGCAGGGACCCAAGGAGAAAAACAGCCAATCAGCAGCGAGGAGTAAGGTGAGAGCCAAGAAATGAAACGCTGGTGCTTTCCAGGAGGGACCGTACCTGCAGGGAAGGCTTGTCCGAGGAGGGTGGAGTGGACGGCAGTGAGGCAGAAGTGCCGCACCGCGGGGAGTAGAGTTCCCGGTCAGAGGGGCTCAAAGAAGCTGAAAGACGAGAGAGAAAGAGAGAAGGTTAAATAGCTCACCCTATGTTGAAATATGAACTGTAACAGCTTGCACCCAGGTGCAACATCGCTCAAAATGAGCCTGTCCCAGTCCATTCACCTTTTAAAACAAATAAAATAAAAAACTGGGGGGCAAACACTGAACAAGAGTAGCGGCATTCAGAGAAATGAGAGTGCGTTACAGTGGGCTCGGTCCCAGTGGATGTCCTGACTCTAGACTGGTCAGGAAGGTTCCTGTACATCTTTCCTCTCTTGCTGAGGGGGGTGTTGAAGCTGAGGAGCCAGTCAAGACACCATGATACTGGTGGCTCCAGATTGAGCCAGGCAGGTTTGGTACTACCTTGTCCTGGTCCCCTCCATCAAGCTGCTCATCCGCCTCCCAGTGAGGCACAACCTGCCGACCATGTCCCAGGGCAGAATCACCTTCCTGAACCTCAGGTTGCTGTGCCTCGAGGCATAGTTCTTGAAGAGCTAGATTATTTTGACTTTCACCTCTCCAAGGAAGTTCTGAAAGTCCTCAGGATCTCCAGGAAGCCAGCAACTAGGAAAACCTACACTTCCAGTTGGAAAAGGTTCTCTCTGTGGTGTGCCCCTAAGCAACTCAGCCCTTTACAAGCAGATCTGTCCACAATCTTGGACTACTTTGTCCACCTTCAGTCCTTGGGCCTCAGGCCTGCAACCTATAAGGTGCACCTGGCTGCCATATCCGCTTGTGTCTCGGCAGGTAAGGAGGAAACTGTAGCTTTGCACCCCATTTTTAAGGAGGTTCTTTAAAGGGCTTCTGCATCTGCATCCTCCGGTTTTGGACCCAGTCCCCCTTGGGATTTGAACCTGTGCATTGCAGAGCTTATGGACTCCCCATTTGAGCCCATGACTGTTGCTGAAATGAAGTTTTTCACTTGAAAAAGTGTTCCCGATTGCCATAACTTCTGCCGGTTTCTGGTGTTAACACTGCTGCAAGAAAGCGGGCAAAACATCACAGGCAGCACATCACGGTCAATAACACCGCAGGTAATTAACATCACGGGCATCAGTACCACAGAACATAACACAGAGGGGATAGACTTTCACAGGACATAACAGTGCAGACTGGGAGCAGGACAACTGGCCGGCTGCACATGAGGTAGGTGTCCTCCTCGAGGCAGGGGCACCACAGGCATGGGTAGCATTGTCCGTGGCCTGAGTAGGCAAGCTGTCTGTTGCACAGATTCGGGGGCTGTGGGTGGGTCTGCAGTCCTGGGGCGCTCAGAGCTGTGCGGAGTGGTGCTCTAGAGACTCATCCCTCCATGGGGTGCAAGCACTGGGATCCGTGGCTGCAGTGTACACTGTGGGGTCCCGTCAGTGCCCGCCCCGTTTGGCTTCCAGGTGTTGGCCTTCGGTGACTGTTGGTGCGGCGATAGGGTGGCATTGCGGCTGTTGTCCGCCGGTCTGTGTGGCACTGTCGACTGGGTGCCACACCATGTCCGCTGCCGTTGCCCTACCTCCATCTCCAGTCAGGCTCTGTGGGGGTTGGCAGCACACTGCGGGATAGTAACATGTGGTATTGATGCATGCGATGTTAATTACCTGCGGTGTTATCGACTGTGATGTGTTGCCTGTGATGTTTTGCCCGGCTTTATTTTGCCAGCGATGTTAACACCTGGAACCACTTCTGCCAGAAGGGTGTGCAAGATGCAGGCCCTTTGTACTGATCTGAATTACATCATCTTTCAGAGACAAGATAGCCCTAAGGACTAACAGAAAATTCCTCCCTAAGGTGGTGTCTGAGTTTCACCTGAGTCCATCACCCTTCCAGTGTTCTTTACAGCAAAATCCAGCTCAGGGGAACAGAAACTCCACAGCCTGGATCTTAAGAGGGTGCTTAGTTGCTACGTGGACTGCACAAAGGATCTCGGATCTTCCCACTCACAGCAGTTCCTCACATATGGTGAAGTGGGCTAGGGTAGGGCAGCCTCCAAGAGAACTGCTACTCACTGGATAGTCTCCTGCATCCAGTTCTGTTACAGCAGAGCTGGAAAATTACCTCCACAAGGCCCTAGGGCACACTCCACGAGTGGCACCTCTGCCTCTTTGGCAGCTACAAGGGATGTTCCCTTGCTAGAAATGTGTAAAGCAGCTACCTGGAAAATAGTACACAGCTTTACAAAACACTTTTGTCTGGTTGTGCAGTAGTAAAGGGGTGCCAGATTGGGCACTGCTGTCTTGCAGACCCTTTTCCCTAAAGATGTTCTGTACCTGGCCTCCCAGGGTAATTCTTTATAGTCTGCAACATTAAGCATAGTGAGGGATTCTTGGGGTTTGAAGAAAAAATTACCATAGTAATATTGTTTCGTCCAAGGGATCCCTCGCTGTACTTAACACACCTACCCTACCTCACCTTCGAGAACCCGTAAAAAGTTCTCCAAGAATCAGTTGTTCTTCCAGTCTTCAGTTTTTGTTTGAACGTTACTTTTGCACTGCCTACAATCAGTTCTGGCTGTTTTTGGTGCATAACTTTAGTCTGGCATAGCTTGTCCCAGTGGGGACCAATCATTTTGTTTTTTTTTCTATTTGTTCTTGGGTCAAGTCTAGCTGGCTTAGTGGTCACTGCTCCCCTGGCCATCAAAATAAATGTGACATTAGAGGGCAGAGTGGAGCATGACCATGCACCAGAGATTTGAATTTCATTCCATTGTTCCCTAATTTATATAAAATCCCACTCTCTGGGGCAGCTCAGACCTCCAGGCTGAGTACAACAGTAAGCATCGTGAGGGATCCCTAAGAAGAAACAATATTACTATGCTGAATATTTTTTTTCATATCCCTCAAGGTCCCTCTCCTATCCTTGGGACCCCCTGGGAACTGACACTCCTTTTCTGCCTTCAGTTACTCCTAACTCTGGCTCCATAAATAGTTACCTGTAGCTTATTGCCTGCAGGTGGGACCTCTGATATGGGCCAGGTCTCCAAGGATATGCTTTTGACTGAACAGGAGACCAGAGGTAGGAGCTGGTGAGGTAGAGGTGGGCCAGGGATCCCAGGTGGGTGTGGTTAGATGAGGGAATATCCATCTGAACCAGGTACACCCACCATTTTTATTTCACCCTGTGGAATCACCGTTATCCCTTTAGCTTTGTCATTACATTTTGATTCCCCTTTTACTTGAGACTTAAAACCCACACAAATGCATTGTTTAGGGTACACCTTTAGGCATCATTAGAATTACTGAGGATACCAAGTAGAGAATTTATGGTAAACATGCAAGTCACAGCACTCCTTTTTAAATACTAACTGGCTACTGAAAATGTCCTTGAGTAATTGCAAAATTGGCAAAGGTTTGCAGAACAGAGAAACTTGTATGTTTCCTGTCCCACCATAAACAGGCTCTAACTTGCTCTTTTCCGAGCTGGGGTGGGGATGGTCAAACAGACAGCATATTCCCCCCCTCCCCAGGTCTCACAGGTGGCCATCCCTAAGAAGGATATAGGTGACATTGGAGAGCACCTGGAAGGAAAATTATGTCTCTTTGCAGATGACACAAAGATTTGCAGCAGGGTTGATACACAAGGTGGGGTGGTAAGGATGAAAAGGGACTTGGCAAGGTTGGAGGAATGGTCAAATATATGGCAGCTCAGATTCAATGCAAAGAAGTGCAAGGTAATGCATCTGGCAAACAAAAACCCAAGGGAAGAGTACATAATGGGGGGTGAGATAATAACAAAAATCGAAAAAGACCTAGGAGTAATTACATCGGATGACCTAAAGGTGGGCAAGCAACGTGAGAAGGCAGTAAGGAGGGCTGGGGGGATACTGTGATGCATAGGAAGAGGCATCAACAGTAGAAAGCAGGAAGTTGTTATCCCTCTGTACAGACAGTTGGTGAGACCCCATCTAGAGTACTGCGTGCAGTTCTGGAGACCCCATCTCCGCAAAGACATTGACAGAGTGGAGGCTGTTCGGAGGAGGGCAACCAAAATGGTGCAGGGTATGCACCTGAAGACATATGAGGAGAGACTAAAGCAGCTTAATATGTATAGCCTTGAGGAAAGGGGGGGGGGTGATAGAAACTTTCAAGTATCTCAAGGGAATCAACAAAGTACAAGAGGATAGTATATTTCAGGAAAAGAGATGTGCAAGAACAAGGGGGCTCAATTTGAAGATAGAGGGGGGCAGCTCAGAGGTAATGTTAGAAAGTATTTTTTCACAGAGAGGGTTGTGGATGCATGGAACAGCCTTCTTGAGAAGGTTGTGGAGTCAGAAACAGTGGGAGAATTCAAGAATACATGGGACAGACATAAGGCAATTCTAGTGGGGGGTAAGAGGAAGCAAGTTAACTAGAATCTGCAGCTTATCCATCAGGTAGGGAAATGGGCAGACTGGGTGGGCCAAGCTGTCCTTATCTGCTGTCAAATTCTATGTTTCTGTGTTTCTAAGGATATATACAGCCGGGTAGTTAGATATTAAAATCCCTTTGAAAACAGGGCTCCAACAGAATGGACTGATGGTAACCAGATATCATGTACCTTTTTGCTTCCCACACACTTCCAAAACCAGCCACCTGATGGAGGGCCTTTTTCAACCAAATGTAAGAGATCTTTAAATGCTGCAGCATTTTAGCACTTGAGACAGTATTCATGCAGTTAAGGAGTAGACATTTTTATTGCTTCCAAAGCCATCTACGGGGCTGCTGTGAATATAGGTTCTGTTCATGAAAAGGGGTTACCAAAGTGACATGAGGATCCAATTACTTCTAGATTACATTTGTGATGCATTTCAAGATATTATGACCTAAGTATGAAAAAAGAAACATACTGGGACACAGAAGCCTCACAGGTTCCTAAGATAAAAGAACTGTATTGTGGTGAGTGTAACAAGTGACACCACACACCGTGGTAAATGTAACACCTGACACAAGACATCTGTTTTAGTAGTAAAAACTTTAATAAACATATGTAATGAGTTATATTAAAACATGAGAAACAAATATTTATAAGAATTACATTACATTAATTATGAATTTGATGTTTTGCAGCGCGTACCGTGGTGAATGTAACAAGGGACACCACACTTATGTTTCACTTACTAAAACTGTACTAAACATGCCTAACAACTAATCTACAACTGCTGCTGACTGACATACTGCTATAAAACATGAAACAGTTTGACAATTACATTACTGGCAAGCGTGATGCTTAATACCACATACCGTGGTGAATGTAGCGAGTGACACTACACATTTGTTTCAGTTTTACAGAGTTTAGTGGACATGCCTAATGGCTAACATGCTACTAACAATAACTGACACAGTTCTACAAAACCTGGAGGAATCTGACAATAATAACAGTACTGACAGGTGAGATGTTTGACACCACATACTGTTGTGAATGTAGCAAGTGACACTACACATTTGTTTCAGTAGAAAACAGTTTACTGAACTTGCCTAATGGCTAACATGCTACTGCTAATGACAGACATAGTGTTACAAAACCTGGAGAAATTTGACAATAATAATGTGACTGACAGGTGTGATATTTGATTCCACATACCATGGTGAATGTAACTAGTGACACCACACTTAAGTTTAACTTACTAAAACTGTACTGAACTTGCCTAACAACTAACATACTACTACTGACTGACATACTACTATAAAACATGAAAAAATGCAACCATTACATTACTGGCAAGTGTGATGCTTAACACCACGCAACATGGTGAATGTAACAAGTGACATTACACATTTGTTTCAGTTTTAAAAAGTTTACTGAACATGCCTCATGGCTATCATGCTACTACTGATAACTGGCATAGTGTTACAAAACCTGAAGGAATTTGACAATAACAGTACTGGCAGGTATGATGGCTGACACCACATATCGTGGTGAATGTAACGAGTGACACCACAAAGAAAATCCATTTTAACCCTCCACCCAATATATACAGTATAACCCTATTACAACTAATGCCCGTCACTTTCCCTAGACTTGTAGTTGTCACTGCAATATGCCGCCTGAAAATGTGCCCCCAAATCAGTGAATGATGGTAACCAAAGCCTACCTATGGTGAATGTAATTGCAGCCCTCGTTGCTGCATGCAGTGCTTATCTTCATGGAATATAGCCCTACAAAATGGAGGAGCCACATGCAAACAATGGGTTATAATTACTGGTCATCAATTTTTACCATAGGTTTAAGTGGTTGATATTTCCCGTAACAACCAGCTGGTTGTTATGGGATTCACGCGCTACGATTGTCTTAGACAAGCCGCATGCATTCTCAGAGTGCACACATAAGCCCAGTGCCAGTAAGAGGAAAAAAAAATGGCATCAGAGTTTGAAATAAAAATCCACTTTTACTAAACGAGCGCTTCACGTCTATTCCCAGTCCCGCTGGTTCACAAAAAGCAACCAAAGTAACTGAAAAGGAAATCAGTAATTTGCACCACAATCCCTTTCTTTTCACAGGAACCTCCAGACTATGTGGGCACGTCTCTTAAATGACCAACCGCTGAAGAACCACGAAGGCCATGTCATGTTTATAACATTTCAAGAACTATAAAATAAGTTTTAGTCGCTAGCTGTAGTAATTTTACTATAACTTTTTTTCAATACTCATTTTACTATTCCGGCAGTGTTTTCCTGTTCACACTGAATCCCCATTCTTTACATGCTGTTGTGAGCATAAGGAGAAGGTCAGAAATGTTCATTTACATCACTATATGAATTGTTTGGGTTGCATTTCTGTTGTTTTAAGGCAAGTAATTGAAAAGTCTGCTGTTCAAAAAAATTCCTTCTCTGTATCTATGTTTAGTAATGCCTTACTTTAGAGTGCAGCTTTGCATTTACAGGAAACATGAACTCCGCTGCATAAAAATTGATGCCAAGCAATTATACAAAATAAATCAAGAGGAGGTAGTCCAACTAGAATTGAATGCACACCCTTGTCGAGTGATGCTTGAATAAACCCCTCGAGCTGCGCTCTCAGGGTTTATGTAGCATTACTCGACTCGGGTGTGCATTCAGTTCTCGGATCAACCACCTCCTCATGCATTATTCTCTATTTAAACCACAATTCAGCTTCTCCCTCTGTGGTTGCTCCTTGGTTCTGATGGGCAGGTTATGACTTTGCAATTGTCACAGAATGACTGGTAAACATTGGGCCTGATGTGACTCCAAGCAGAGTGAGGGTCAAAGGTTGCTCTCCTTCCATGGAAAAGATAGCTCAAGCAGTAACACAGTCAGTTATCACAGGGAAGCAAACTAGGAGAGAAGCCAGAAAATCTTTTAAAGTGCTAATGGCACAATTACAGATTTAGAATAGCGGGTGAATGTAACGTGCTGTGACACCTTACACTCTATCACGCTAAAACAAAGCTGCACAAATTAAAAATGGAGCATTACAATGGGCTAAAGAGTACAAATGATAAAAAACACAGCTCCAGATTAGTAAGTAGAGTTACTTTATTAAGGGAAGACAATAAATAAAGCTTGCAAAAACAATTAGTAAACCATGTGTTTTTGCATGTCACACTTTTTCAGGTAAAAAAAGCAGCAAAATGGAGTGGGACACCGCATCAAAAAAAATATAGATACCCTGGAATTCTATGTTGTTATTTATCTGCACGTATAGCCAGCATTCAGATTTAGTCAAAAATATATGCCTGACCATTCTTATTTTTTTTAAATTTGGTATGCACTGTATGGTGGCCATTGGTAACTCCTTTTCATGAACAGACCCTATATATATGTATGTATGTATCTATATATATATGTATCTATATATATATATATATATACACACACACACGCATATATGTAGGGCCTCAACCAAAGTCTAATCGAATACCAATATAAACAAACTCTGGTCAGAGCTGATATGGTTGTGGAGAGCTTTTGGGATGCTTTTACCCATTATTTCTAATGAATTTGCACAATGCAGATCTGCTGAGAGGCAGTTTCAATGTGGTCTTCCTTTTACACATTTTTTTACAATATATTTTCCTAGAATGTGCCTTCTAATTGCTATATATTTAGCCTGAATAGTTCACAGAAGAAATGGCATCTTATTTTCGGGTGGTGGAGCAGTGGCAGTAGAATGCTGGAATGTGTCATACATAGGCACGAGCAGTGTGGGCGATAACGCCCAGTGGCCATACACCTCAGACACTCACATGCGGATCCATCGTCCCGGTGCTGTTACCCTGCTCAGTGCGGGTGACAACCGATGCTATACCCACTCGCACAGGTCCCAGAACAGGCATGTTACAGCTGACCTCCCATTTGTTTGTACAGTCTGGGAACCCTGGACATACTATCCATAGCCTGGAGCATACACTGCAGATAACATTGCAGGATACCACACCCCATGGCACTCAAGATACTTCAGCAGTCCGGAGGGTGGCATATTACACAGGGGAACAGGGGAGAGTGTGGGCCTTCAGCGGTGTATGACAGCAGGAAGATACAGCATCGACAAGGCATGCCTTGGAGGTATGTCAGTTCGCTCTTACGGTTTGCCAGGGACATACACACGACTGCATACACTGGTGCTTCCGCAGCTTACATAGTGCCCTAGTGCATGGTACAGCCACTTGAGTCATTCCGGAGTGCAGTTCCCCGGCCTGGGTCCAATGCAGTCAGTGGCTGGCCGTGGCAGGGTGTGGAGGGCAGTGCCAGTCTCCACAGCAGGTCGGGTATGGGGGGAGCAGGGGTGTCTACGTACCAAGGCGGTGGGTGGGGGTTCTCTATACTATGGATATGGACCGTGATTTCCTCTGGTGCGATTGGGTCCAGGGGGGGCCTACACTATGGAGCTGTTCGGGGATGGAGTTGGATCGATTGGGGATGGGAGGGGATACCTCTAGTCCACCAGGGCTGCCAGGCTGCTGCGCACCTGGTTGCACTTCCGCAGCCTGCCTGTGGGTGGCTGGCTGGGTTAGGCCAGCTGTTCATGGCCTAACTGTGGGCCACGCTGCTATGGACTGTGAGGGGCACATTCCCATTGAGTATGCCACAGTATGGCATATGCATGGGAACGCACCCTCAACTTGCATGGCATACTGTTTGTGTGTACCCTGGCCCATTCCCTTGTGGCCAGCGCATCCCACATGTTTGAATATCATGCTGCAGCACATTGTTGGAGTTCCGTGGCACAGCTTCCTTTTTTGCCAGGATGCGCCGCACATCTCCATTGAATATGGGGGCCCTGGACTAGGCTACCCTGAAGAAATACATTATCAAAATGGTAAAATCATGACCCACTGAAAACAAGATATTGCATTTAATCTGGGAGAGCCAAAGTAAATACAGTGCAAAATGGGTAAATGAAGATCCCTATGACAATGAGATACAGCAGCTCCCTTGTGCTATCCAGGACACAAAATATAGGATAAGAAATATTTAAAGGAAAACTACTCTCAACTGAACTTCACTGTGTTCACTGACATAAACAGTTTCTTTATTGTTTTATAACATATTAGAATGCAGTATTTATTTTGAATGTTGTGGCCATGAGAATGATGTGTACTGAGTGAGTGAGTGTGTGTGTGTGCGTTTGCTGTAGTTCAGTATATTTTTTTTCCCAAAAAGCATAGTAGAAAATGTCTGCTGATTGCTACATTTTTAGTCTGTGTAGTTCACTGAAAACCTGGCATATGTCTGAGACAGTACTCATCAGATAGTGTCTTTAGAGATTAAAAAAAAAAACAGTGTAAATTATAGATTTGCTGGGAAAGGGATGAAATTTATGAAGTATGAATCTTTCTTGAAAGGCCTTACATTCCCAAGTGAAACTAGTAGTAAGCAGCTGTTTAAATGCTAAATATTTAAATGTGCAAGTTGTTGCATTCTGAAGGGGATAAACAAATCTCCACTTTAACAGGCAACCAATATTTAACAAATATTTAACACACTGTTTCAGTTTCCTAATGGCATCTGATAAGCAGCTTGGAGTTATGTCTCCAGCATTCTTAACAGAAAGAAGGGAGTATTTTATTTTAGTTGGCATGGAATGATACATTGAAAAGTCGAAAACGTGTTCCACGATACTCCATTTTCCAGCTACAGATAGCAAGGTAACTGTAGGCTCCGCCCACAGCAATAAAAATGACAGTCCCTAGGGAGCCTGTCAGAAGTGCCATGACCAAATTCCCCAGTCGGGCTTCTTGTATCTTTGTGGAAGCTTTACTTGGTGTGTTATGCACTATGTAGTCCAGCTTTCAAGCCACTTGCCCAAATTTCTGTGTGTATCTCTATGAAGACATGGTTTTTGATGGCTGCTTATTCAGCCCAGTTATTTAGTGAAATTTAAGCCATGTCTTACGAAACCTCTTACCTCACTTTTTGTGAAGACACATTAATTCTCAGAACAATTCCAGCCTTTATTCCAAAGGTTCCATATAAATAAGGAATTCAACTTTCCACCCCTCCCCTCTGTCCTGAGAGGGACAAGGAAAGACAATTGTCTCTTGATGATAGAAAATCATTAATATTTTTCCTGGAGAGAACCAGGGATTTCAGGGCGTCAGACAAATTGTTCACTTTTCCAGGACAGATGAGGACAAACCATATCCAATGACAGCATTGCCAAGAGGATCAGTGCCTATATTTGGAAGGCTTATAAAGCTGTGGGTGTAACCCTTCTAGCACTCCTCACCCAGATAGACTGGTCCCCCATTCAGCAGGCAACCAACATTGATACTGCCTCTCACCTTTTTCACCCACACCTTCAACATGGCCTGTGATCTCTTTGCACCCTTAACCAAAACCCGGTCCAAAAAACAGAACGCACCCTGGGTTAGCCCGGCCCTCCTACAATTACTTAGAAACCGGGATAACCTCTGGCACCTTGCCACTGAAACAGGTCATCTGCCTGATAGGCAAGCATACAATGCAGCCCGAAATAAATGCTCATGGGCCATCAGGAAAGCCAAGGCAGACCATTACCAGGCCTCCCTTACCTCCTCCTGGGGCTCAGCCCGACCTTCTGGGATAATATTAAGCAACTCAATGGTAAAGCTTGTCCCTGCCCCATCCCAGCTCACTAGAAATGGCACAGCCTCCACCGAGCCTGCCACCATAGCTAACTGGTTCAACACCACTTTCACTGACCTTAGCTCAGTCCTCCCTAGTAATTTCTTTGACCCTCCCCCAGCCAAACTCCCCTGTCCTCCAGCACCCCAGCTTCCTCCTCAAAGATTTCCACCCGGAAGCCAGACCCATCCTAATCAAAGCTCTCAATGGCAACAATCCGGCAGTGACTCACTGGACCCCAGCATCCTCAGGCTGGTGCTAGATGAAGTCCTTGCACCTCTCACTAGCCTAATTAACCAGTCACTCTGCCTGGGACAATTCCCACAGCTTGGAAAACAGCCATTATCACACCTATTCATAAAGGAGGCAGGTCATCGCCAACAACTACCGCCAATCTCCATCCTCCCTCCCTCTCTAAAGCCCTGGAGAAAGTGGTGGCCATTCAAATCACTGATTATCTGGCTAAGCATAACATCTTATGCCCAGAGCAACATGGCTTCCGTATGGTCACATGTACCAGCACTGCCCTTATTAATTCTCCAACTTCCACACTCCTCCTTGGATACCAGCTCCTAGCTGGTGCAGTGTTCATTGACCTCTCAAGGCTTTCGACACTGTCTCCCATCCACTGCTGCTGAATGCACTCTGCCTCACTGGTCTCTCGCTGGCCCCTGGCATGGTGTGCTAGCTGTCTTGACACTCGATCCCAGTGTGTCAGGATTAATAACACACTCTCCAACACCCGTCCCATTCTCTGGGGTCCCCAAGGCTCCATCCTGGGCCCCCTCTCTCTCGCTGTATCTGAACACCTGCCCAGTGCATGCTCTGAAAAATACTGCTGTATGCAGATGACGCTGTCCTTTTGCCACCCACGTAATCCCATCTCCCTACAGGACTCCCTACAGCAGTCTTTCAACAGTGCGAGGCTTGGTTTAAGGAGCGCAGACTACGTCATCAATCTTAAGAAAACCAAAACTATGCTCTTTTCACACCCCAAAACAAAGCTAGCAACCACCCACTCTATATCCTTCCAAGCACCAACCAACCACTGGAACAAGTCTGCTCCTACAAATACCTTGGGGTTACCTTGATTCAGCCCTCACATTTCACAACCACATCGGCGCCTAACATCCGCCACCAACACACGGCTTGGCATCCTATTCTGCCATAAACCTGCCTTCCACCAAATGCTCTCCGCTAGCTGTTACATCGTCGTTCTGTCCCTTATAGACTATGGTCTACCAGTATCACGGTGCTGCCGACACCACTGCACTCAACAAAATTCACCTAACCCTGAATAAAGCATGCAGATTAATTACTGGTGCCCCAGGTTCACACACACCTGTCAGCTATATGTCGATGCTAACCTGTTTACCCTGGATGAGCGCTCCGATACAGACCTGTCTCCTCACTAAAAACCCTACTGGCTCTCCCGGTAACTGCATCCATCCACCAGAGCCCTCCCACCATTGCAACACGGTCTTCCTACAAGACCACTCTAAGGTCCCCAGAACGAGAACCAGCCGCGGCCAGAGGTCCTTCAGCTATAGAGCCCCAACCTGGTTTAACTCTCTCCTGCCACCATCACCAATGCCATCACCATCTCCACATTCAAAACCGCACTTGAACCACATCTTCAGCACTCGTAACTGCTCCTGTCTCTGAACATAGCCTCCACCTCTTTCTCTTGACAATGCCCCCGGGCAGCTCTCACCCTACCATCCCTCCACCACTTCCCTGTACACCATGCCTAGGTTTAACCTGGCCAGTGCCAGCTGTTTCAATGTTTATCTACCAGAATGCTCACTTGATACCGACTTGTGTAATACCTGTTATCAATTACATGTACCCTGTACCCAATTGTATTTGTCTGACCACTATATGACGTGGCACTTCTGGTGAATGCCTATTGATTCTTTGCAAATCTTTGCTATGTAACCGAAACGCAATGTATGTCTTTATGTGACGAAGTACCTTTGGAAACGAGCCTCTGGCTCAAAGGTTGTAAATTGATTCTTAAATAAATAAATAAATAAATAATGTATCAAGCCACGCTCAGCCTAAGCTGTGGCCACTTCCTGGAGCTAACGAAATGCAGGTTTGCTCTGTGAAACCCTGTAAGGCAGCAACCTGTCCACATCTTTGTGAAACATTACAGGCTGGATGTACTAGGTGTCACCAACACAGCCTTTTGCAGACTAGTTTTACAATCTGTACCAATTCACTTACCTTTTTTCGATCTCCCTTTTGAGGTACAACACTGCTTGGTATGTCTCTTGGTGTAGAATGACCTAGAAAGATACACTGGATGAAACTGGGGGAAAATCAGATAATTACTTAACCATTATAGAAACAGAAACATAAGATTTTGTTGGCAGGAAAGGATGTTTAGGCCCATCCAGTCTGCCTCTTGTACCCTGCCTATTCCATCACCACTGACCCTAGCTGGTTATAGGTGTCACTCCCTCCCCCTGTTGCTCTACCTGATATGCCCCTGTGCCTATCCCATGCATGCTTGAAGCTCCCCATTGTCTTTGCCCCCACTACCTCCTCTGGCAGGCTGTTCGTCATCCGCCACCCTTTCCATGAAGACGTGTTTCTGCACATTTCTCCTGTATTTCCCCCTCTTAGCTTCTTTGCATGCCCCCTTGTTCTAGTGACTTCATTTCTCGGAAACAGATCCTCCACTTGCACCCTGTTCACTCCTGTGAGGTAGTTGTAGGTTTCAATTGCGTCCCCTCTCACTCTCCTCTCTTCCAGGGAGCACATGTTGAGTTCCTGTAGCCTTTCCTCATGTGGCTTCTTGTGCAACCCCCTCACCATTTTGGTTGCCCTCCTCTGTATTGCCTCCACCTTTTCAATGTCCTTGCAGAGGTGCGGTTTCCCTAGAACTGGACACCGTACTTCAGGTTGGGCCTCACCACTGAGCGATACAGCGGTGGCACCACCTCCCTCCTCCTGCTAGAAATCCCTCTCGCAGTGCACTCCAGCATCCTGCTAGCCTTTCCCACTGCTTTGTCACACTGCCCAGCTACCTTGAGGTTATCAGATATTATGACCCCTGGGACTCTCTTTTTTTTGCTTGGTGACTGCAAGCTCCACTCCCCTTATCTTATACATAGCCCCTGGGCTCTATATTGATTTCAGCCAATCAGCACACAGGGCCACTGTGCCTGTTGTTCTGTGTACAGTGTGCTCTCATGCGGGAGCGTTGGGGGAGAAAGCTCCTCATCAGTAGTGGTGGGAGAATGGCAAAAGCACATTAAATCTCATTTTAAATCACTCAATTTAAACTCAAATGATTTATAATAATAGGGCTTCCGAGGGGTTCATGCAATAAGCGACACCTTTTGTGAGGTTCAGGCAGACAGAATCATTCAGCTTTGCTTTACTGTCCTCTTGCCGAACTTCACGCACCCTTTGGAGGCCCTACTAATTTATAAAATTTTCCTTTCTGAGAGATCCGATGCGTCTTTCTAAGTCCATTCTTGAAAGAAGCCCCAATTACATTGCTAACAGATCCACTATTAAAGTGACAATTTTTTCTGTTACGTTAACCACGTTCATAAAAAAAAAAATTCGGGTACTTTTTAATTTTTTTTTTTTGGAGTTATGGTATTTCTTGGTAAAAACCCCACGTTTTATGATGGCATAGGTGCTGTAAACTTCATTGATGTTGCTAATTGTTTTATCAGCTTTTTTTCTTAATAGAACTGAAATTGCATGCTACTGGTGTAATTATATCCAGCCTTTTGTTTCAAATCTTTGATCTGCTCTTATTACATACTTCCAGAACATTAGGAAAACCACAAAACAGTGCACTCATGATTCAATAGGCTCTTCTCCCACTACATCAAAAGTTGCCAGACTATGTTGAGGTGTTCCCAACCCAAGTCCAGGAAAGATGCAGTAGGAGTTGATCAGGGACTGTAAACAAACCTGTTTTTGTGTGGTAATCCCAGAATGGTGGGTAGTCTGTTTTTACTTTTAGAGAAAAAAGGAATCAGAATCAAATTACCACTTACATAAACAATCTGTACGGAATGCGACCAGTCATAAAATTTGCAATTTAAACTATGGATATTTTGAGGCTAACTGGTTTGACAGTGTCCCTTTAAGCCAAAGAACTATTAAGAAAAAAAAATTCCCGGTTCCATCAAAGATAATATCCCGGGTCATGTTAGTGAGTTTTCTGTTGAGGTTCTTGGGTTTTCTTGAAAATGTTATTGATTTTGGTAATTTATTTGTTAGAATTTTACAAGTTAAGAGATCTGCTCAGATATTACTGTCCAAAAATTGGGACCAGGGGAATAGCCACCTGGCCACTGACACTAGGGGTCCTGCAAAGGGATAAATTAGTATAGACGGCCTGGGCTCCATTTTCAAAAGAAAAACTCTGATGCAAGATGCCTACACCGAAGGGGTATAATGCAAGTGCCACCTTGCGTCAAAGTTTGCGGCTATCCCGATTTTCAAATTCCAGCTGTGTTGAACTCTGGATGCCATGCAGCAAATCTCCCCTGCGCCACCCTTGTGGCAAAAGCGCCCATACACCAGGTCACAAGGGTAGTTGCACCATGGCGGGGCTGCATCATCTCCTTTTTTGCAATTCCAGAAGCCCTGCTGTGGTCAGAAGAGGGGGCTCAGGTTAGACCAGCCAGGAGTTGATCTGAGGGTCCTGTGCCACTGACTAGCAGGGCGGTGAGTGGGATGTAGGACCTGGAAGGCAGGGACTGGCGGCCCCTGGAGCAGTGGGGGTGTCATAGGGAACAGTGGGGGCACAGCAGCACTGTGCGGAGGAGTCAACTAGCGGAGGTGCCATACAGAGTAGTGGACAGCCAGTCGATCTGGGTAGGGGGTGTTGGCATGGCGACTGTATCCTGACATGGACCTCGGGTGGAAGCAGTCTTGGCACCTGCCTCATGGTACACACAGTCCCTGGCAGTATAGTCTGGCATCTGCCAGCCGCCACGCAGGGAGGGGGACTGTGTACCACAGGAATGTCGCGGTGCTTGGGGCACATCCGTCCACTGTAGAAACCCCACAACCTGCACCCACTGCCACCCGCCCCATGTACAGTACTGTGTGTCTTGTGGGGCAAGCGCCAGGGCTGCTTCCACCTGGTTTCCATGTCAGAATGCTGTCACCATGCCAACCCGCCTACCCAGTCCAAGTGGCTGTCTGGTACTCTGTATGGCACCTCCGCCAGGTGCCTCTGCTGCACCCTCTGTGCCACCGTGCCCCTGTTGTTCCCTATGGCATCCCCACTGCCCCAGGGGCCCTGGTCCCTACCTTCCAGCCGGATTACTACCCCACCCCCACCTCCACAGCTCATCTAGGCTTATGCCAGTTTGGGGGGGGGGTGTCTGATCCTTCCATCAAACCCTGCAGAGGCGTGACATGTTTGGCATAACTCTGCGGCTGCAGCAGCGCTGTGCTCTATGGTGCAGGGACACCTTTTTTTTTTTTTTTTTTTTTTGTAAAATTGGGCACAGGGTCCCTGACACAGCCTGACTTTGCTGCAGCCTGGATCACCACAACTTGCATTGTTCTAAGGGCTCTTAGAAAACCGAGCCCCCCATCTCATTGAGTTGATTGAAGAAAGATGCGTGGTGTAGCATGACCTAGAAAGATGTAGCTGATCTCACTGAAAGGAACATTTTAATGAGTAATGATGTCATTTTCCTCTTAGGTGTCCAAACCCTTCCAACTCCAACAATGCCTCTATACCTACTATATGCTGTGATTTCCACAGAGTTTATAGTTGTGCAGTTTTTACTGAAGCCTTTATGGAAAGGAAAAGGTGGAAATTGTTTAACCAGGAAAGGCAGACTAAGTCGAAGCTTGTTTCCAGATGCGACCTGGGAGCACAAGGAAGTTAAGTGACTTGCTCAGGGTCACACAGTATTCTAGTGGGGGCTGTGGGATTCAAACCCAGGTCTCCAGGTTTGCAGCTCAGTGCCCTAAACCGCAGCACTATACAGCCTCCTTTATCACCATGTTTAATATAAAAAAAAAAAGAACATTCGTAATCAGGAAGATTATGCTGTGCTTCTCAATGTGGAAACTATGTGGGCACAAAAAAGGTGGGCTGTTGATCAGAACTTACCACTGCAACAATCTCTGGATTGGGGACTGTGTCTGCCAACAATTTTTTTTTTTTATTTATTTATTCTTTTGTACCCTCGCCTCAGGCGGCCCTCGCTCACGCCGGTCCTCCCAACCCTGCCACCCCAACTTTCCCCAGGGGTTACCTCTCTCCTGGAGTCGTCTCTCTCCCCCCAACCCCCACTTGCCCTTAAGTGGCAGGTGTGGCAGGGAATCCCTCTACTCACCGGGACTGATTCCAGAGTCCAGGGCCGCCTGAGTAGTCAGGTGACAGGTCTGCAGAGGCTGGCTGTCATCCAGTGGGGCCAGAAGTGCTTTTCCAGTTTCTCCTCTTGGAGACGTGGCATGCGCAGATGTCAAGGTGCACACGGTGATATCTGCCACATCCCCATCCTCTTAGAGTTTGGGCTGTCTTTCCCCCGGCTTCCACCAGGGGCCAGTCCAGCACTGAGCTCATCCCACCCTCCCGCCCTGGTGGAGGAGAGCAGTCTTTGGGACGCTGATCCTCCAACTCCCGAGGTCGCACTCTGACCCCAGGTCATTGCCGCTACAAGCGGTAGCACTACTGCTGTGTCGATGGGCCAGCCCCGCCAGCAAGTTTTTTCAATAATATATATTGCCAAAAAGTATTTTTTAAGTACGGCAACTTTCAGTATTTTTTTTTTTTTTTAACATTTATTATCTAGTTAAATTTGTTCTTTTGCCAACTGATTTAATTAAGCATATGAAATGTGTAACTCCAAAGAAATGCCTATAAACTGATTGCACTAATGATGAAGAAGATGTTTTGTGTCCCACCATGTTGTCAATTTGAATAACTTAAAATATGGGCATCCTGACCACAGCTCTCTGGTTCAGCTGTAGCTTTAAAGAGCTAGTGTACTGCCTAAACCTAATATTAGATTTTAAAAGCAGCCAACCATAGCCGGCCCGGTGGCACTGAGGGTTGAGGCGCTGGACGCCACACCGGCGACCCAGGTTCGGGAGCGGACCTGGATCGTCGGAGGTTGGCAGGGGAGGAGAGGGATTGAGCGTCCATAGGACTGCTCTCCTTCTCGGGGGAGGAGTGTGCAGCCCGTCATGCACTGGTGGTCCCCTTGCGGAGGCTGGGGGTGATGCAGTGCTCCTGGCAGTATGGGGCAGTAATGCTGGTGAGCCTTGGGAAGGAGCCGTGCGATGCGCGCGTTCCTGTCCCTTGGCATCATTGCATGCCTCACACATCTGGGGCAATTTGAATAGGGAAAATTGGGCACTAGTCACAGCACGGCATGATGGCCTCTCTATGGGGAAAGCTTCGGCTCTGAGGGGAGTACAGCAACATTGGATCCGATCCTGGTGGACGAGCAAGGGGGGGATCGCCACCTTCCCGCCATGGGGGTAAGCCACGGGGATGAAGCTGCAGGACCCGAATAGGAGCCGAGGAAGGTCCTCGGCATGGCAGCCGGAAACCACGGAGGATGCCAAGACGTGGAAGGTAGGCTGACTGGTTGCCCAGGGGGGAGAAAAATCACTAAGAAAGAGGAAAAAAAAAAAAAGGTTGTCAGCTGGGTAGGCAAGATGTTGCTGGTCTCTGTACCAGAATGTGGAAGAATAGCTCGGGGGGGCGCACACCTTTGGTGCACCTGTTGGCTTTGCGGGAGAACAGAAAACTGAGGCTGTATTGTGCCTTTCCCCTTCAAACATTAATGCCTTCACCTTTTTGATTGCAGTTTATCTGTAGTTGGGTTAAATATGATTGTTAATATCTGAGTATGATATTATGTTTTTTGCTTAGATTCTATATTGAATAAAACACGAGTGCTTTCTGTCTGCCCTGGTACCGAGGCCTTCTGTACATCTTTCCTATCTTCCCCTTTATACACAAGGTAGTGCCACAAGGCTCACTGGGACAAGGCAAACCTAATCCTAATTACTCCAGACTGGCCCAGACAGTTTGGTATCAGGATCCCCCTCAGTCTTAGCAGCAGGTCCCTGTGGTATCAGGATCTCTTTGGTCTTAGCAGCAAGTCCCAGTGGTAGCTTCCCTTCTGCCAGGACCTGCTGGCAAGGCCGGATGGTAAAGTCCAGCACCATGTCCTTCAGACCCTGCACCTGTTAGCCTGGTTCAGGAAGGGTTTTGGTTCCAGGCCTTGGGCCTTTTGGAAGATGCTTTCTGCATTGTGGAGGTATCCCGTAAAAAGTCCACTCATAAAATGTACACTTTTAAGTGGAAGAGGTACTCTCTTTGGTGTCAAGGCAAGGATATCTATCCCCTTGCCTGTCTCGTAGCTACGATCCCCAACTACCTTTGGTTCCTGTCTCAGTCAGGGCTGTGAGCCATGACCCTTAAGGTGTACCTGGTGGCTGTCTGTGTATACTGGGTGTGGCTTGTATGCCAGTGGTGGCACAGGAAAAGGTGGTCCTGCACTTTATGAAGGGCTAGGACCATTTGTCCCCTTTAGGTGCATGTACCACTGCCTCTGTGGGACTTACTGCTTGTCCTTGCAGTGCAGGTGGGTAAACCATTCGAGTCGATGCGCAAGTTCAGTTATCACACTTGATGTGTAAGACCGCCTTTGTGGTTGCTGTCACCTCGGATAAAAGGGTGAGTGAGCTCCAGGCGCTCTCAGTGGGGTTCACCATACCTGGTCTTCCACAAGGACAAGGTTGTTCTTCGCCCCCATGCAAAGTTCGCTTACTAGGTAGCATTGGAGTGCCACCTTAAACAGGTAATAAATCTGCTGGTGTATTTTAATACCCTTAACTTGGATGCGAGCATAGGCACCATATTCTGAAGCTGCATAGGGTGCGCTTTTGTTATAAGGAGCTCATGGCAGGGATTTGTGGTGAGGCTTGCCTCTTTATTTTTTATTTAAACTTTTGATCTTTCTTTGAGAGGGCTCTTGCAGTAGGTAATAACCTTGAGGATTGCGCCCCCTGGCATCAGGATCACACGGAAACTGTAGCTAGCAGTGTGTGATGGGGGAACGCCCACCCGACGTCACGTGACTGATGTCAGCAGGACATTATATAGTGGTTGGTCCCCACGCCTGCCTTCCAATTCTTTCTTGCTGTCGACCTGAGCACGTCAGACTTTGTGGAGATCGTCGTTGCAGTTCGACCGCCTTTTCTTTGGGTGAGTATCCATTTTTTTCTTTCTTCAGTGTTAAAAATCTTAATTTGCTCATGTCTGCGCTGTCTTCCACCGAGTCGCATAAAAAAAGTACGGTTCACGTGGCGCGCAGCTACCGCACAAAGACTCTCACTCCCTCTGCCTCTTCTGCTTAGGCCTGGAACACAAGGTGGAGGATTGTGAGGCCTTTTCCAGCTTCAACCAGGCCACATGGAAGCATCGCCAGCAGGCTCTCGAGGCCCATTTATTGAAAAAGAAAATGGCCACGATAGAAAAGGAACTTTAGAAGCTTAGAATCGCTTTCTGATCTCCTACGGACTCGCATAAGCACAAGAAAAAGATGGATAAAGAGAAACACCGGGACCGGGGTAGGTCCCCCTCTCCCCCATGGACGCCCTCTGGGCCCCTCGGATGACCAGCAGCCCTCTTCCTCCAGGAAGTCTGCTGCTGCTTACAAGTCTGCCCCACCCTCTCAGAGGCAGCCCTTGGGCTCCCCGCTGCCAGTAGTTATAGTGGCCGCAGGCACCTTGTCAGAGTCTGAGGCTTTCGCTGCTCTTAGGCTCATTCTACCGGAGGGTCTCTGCAGTCTGGCGAGGCTGATAAATCACTTGTCGGGCCTTCCAATGAGTGCCTGGCCCAGGCTGTTAAGTCAGCCACCGGGGTCTCCTGCACCCGCCAGGCCACGATCGACAAGTCGGTTGTTGGACCTCCCGACATCCACCTGACCGATCAACTCACATCAGGGTTCGGCGTGGGCCCCGACGATGTTCAGCTGCCAGATTTCTCGCAGCCTTCACCGGTTGTGTCTCACCATCAGGTCACCCTGTCCTCCCCTTTGGAAGAGCCCCCTCTGCCCTGCCCAGATCAGTGAGGTGCGGAGGATTGGGGGGGTCGTCCAGCAAGTGACACCTTTCCCAGTTCACCTCTGGACCTGACGTCAGATCTCCCAGGTAACCCTCTGGGGCCTCTCCCCACTGGCTCCTCCGGCTGGAATGCCAGCACCAACACCAGGCTTGCCTCCCGCCAATCCGGCATCCAACGCAGTTTTCCCGGGTTCCTCTGGGCCAGGTTTCAGGCCTCCTCAGGGTCCTCCTTTGGGTCCCATGGCACCGCTGTTGGAGGGGGGGGCCGTCAGCTTACCTTCCGTCAGGTCACTCGACACCAAATTGTACACCAGCCTACATTCCTCTGGGCTCCTCGCCATCAGGCTGTCAGACGCCGGGGTATACGCCTGCTTACTCTTTACCGGTCTACCCAGTGCATACGTACCATACGCTTTGCTACCTGGCACAAGGGTTCCATCTGGGATATCCACCAGTCTGACAGCCTTCTCTGCTCCCTCTGCTGCCTCCCCAGCCTCAGATGGACTTCGGGGCTATCCTCCAGTCCTGGTGGAGACCAAGGCTCAGCTAATCTCGGAGCTGGATAGCCGGCACCCCTCCGAGGGATGTTAATCAGGTCCCGTCGGACCAGATGCCCCAGTCCACCCCAAGCCAGACCTGCGTCAGTTGGCATCTGGCCTGACGAAAGAGCCTTCGCTAGGCTGACAATGAACAAAGTCCATTCTAGACCTCAGGAGGCCTCTTGTCCTGACGTCCGGTCTTCAAGTCAAGCCAAAGTTTGTTGGCAGGAAGTAACTCCATTGAGCAGGCTCATTTACAAGGAGGTTCTGAGACAAATAATGTGCAGTGCACGTACAATATAAGTAAAGACAGAATCGTAACAAGTAAATGTACAACATTTAGCCTCTAAAAATGAAGGAAAATATATTTACGTAGAAAAATATTTTTACAAAGTGTAGGATATCATGACTCAATGAGAGAAAAATATTTACATAGCAGAAATTTACAAAGTATAGGATATTACGGCTCAGCGTCTTGGGGATGACTTATTGACAGTAGAAATATGCTGACAGACAGATGACACATCTTGTAATAGGCCGGATTACAACATCCGCTGGCAAGTAGATGAGATGAGAGCAAGGGGTATGAGGCTTGGAAATTCAAGGAGAACTGGGAAGGGAGGAGTCAACCATGAGTGACGGGGAGGGAAATGCAGAGGGTTGGTAGCTGGGGTCAAGATAGCAGAGTAGGGTCGAGATAGCAGAGGAGAGGTAAGTAAGGGTGGTCTGGGAAGATGAGGGTGGGTGAGGCAAATAGAGTAGTGGTCAAGCACTTTGAGGGCTAGGCGCAGAAGTGGCTCACTCAGAGTATGTTGGGAGGGATGGGGGAGGTGGGGAAGGTTGCAGAGTAGGGTGAGTGTGGGGAAGGGTATTTTGAGAGGAGTGAGGACACTCATACAGGGACAATAAAACAGTATTGACAAAACTTTCAGTGGCAAGCTTATGGGTCAGCAGCATGTACAGGAGTCACGTATTTTGCTATAAAGTAGATTTTTAAAACTGCTCAGGGGGAGTCCTCGGATCCTGGCTCAGATTCAGACTCCTTCTCCTCATCTGCAGTTTTATGATTTGCAACTCCTCCCACAGAGGATCTTAATCGTGAAGAGTCCCCTAAATCCCCCATGAGGACCCTTCTTTTGCGGACCTCCTGAAAAGGTTGTGGAGGTCTATGAATAGAAGTCTGGTTCCCAGGATCCTAAGCGCCAAAGATTGGCTGAGCAGCTGGACATCAGGAGGCAGCACTAGTCCTTACACCTCCTTAGTTAGAGCCACATGAAGATCTTGCCTTTACCATCTGGATGGTGCCTTCTTCTATACTGGCAGTAGTCAAAAAAGCTTACAGGACATACAGAACACCAGAAGATAAAGATCACCTTAGTGTTCACCCCAAGGCGGACTCTGTAGTCATTACGGCGGCTCATGATAGATCCATCAAGCTGAGACACATGAGCACCTCACTTTCTGATGAGTTAAGGCAGCTGAATCAGTTAGGGAGGAAATTCTGTTCTTCCTCCACTTTGGACATGTGCACCTTAAACTATGTGGCACACATGCTGATCTATTAGAAGTCTCTGTTACGTCAGCTGGAACCTGTCGTTTAGACTATGCCGGACTCAGAGTTCAGAACTATCTTGGCAGATACTGTTAGGTCCGCCAAGGTCGTCGCTCTTCATTCCCTGAGGGCCACACATAATGCTGTGGACTCCTTGGCCGGGGGCACCACCATGGCAGTTTGCCTAAGGAGGTATTCCTGGCTAAGGGTGTCTGGTTTGGCACCTGACGTCCAGGCAGCCATCCAAGATGCTTCCTTTACGGGCTCTGTACTCTTTGAGGGTGATGCCCAAGACATTATTACTAGCCTTCAGGACAAGGACAAGGCCTTATGGTTGGTCCACACTATGTACCACCTTAGATATAAGGCCAAGCAGCCATTTCACCGCCAGGCTAAGCGGCAGACGAAACAGCAGCAGACAGCCAGACCTCAAGCAAAACGTCTGGCACCTTCAACAGCAGCCGCCCTTCCAGCCAGAACTCAAAGGGCCTCTAGGGCGGCTCTCCCCAACCCTCCCTCTGTCTCTTGACTTGCGGCCCGCCCCCCTCCTCCTCTTTCCTCAGAGGAGAGGTGGGCGGAAGGTTCGCTGTCACTTGCCAAGGTGGGAAGAAGTCACCACAGATGTGTGGGTCCTTCACCTGGTGAGTCAAGGCCACACATTGGAACATCTGGAGACACCTCCTAACAGGCCCCCAGGGGTGTCCCTACCCAAAGGCACATATTTCCCTCATAAGGAAGGAAATTGAGGCTCTTCTGCAGAAACAAGCCATAGAGCCCATTCCCGCAAACTAGGTAGGGAAAGGGGTATTACTTTCACTTCTTCCTGGTTCCAAAGAAGACAGAAGATCTGCGTCCAATTCTGGACCTCAGCATTCTAAACCAGTACATTCAGTACAAACGGTTTTGAATGCTGACTCTCCCAGGTCCGCTGCCCATCTGCATATCCTGGTGTTCCCGGCCAACCGCTGCTACCGCAGGTTCTTCTTCCAGGGGGAGCATTACTAGTTCAGGGCCCTCCACTTTGGACTATCTTCAGTACCTCAGGTTTTCACCAAGTGCCTGGCGGTGGTGGCAGTGACTCTGAGATGCCAGGGCCACTGTGTGTTCCCCTACCTCGACGACTGGCTTCTGCCAGCCCCGTCGAGGGAACAACTGGAACTCTTCCTTTCTGCTACCCTGGCCGTCTTTGTGCAGTGGAGATTACAGTCAGCTACCCCAAGTCCCACCTTGCCACTTCCCAATGTCTCCAGTTCATTGGAGCAGTGCTGAATATGGCACAAGGCATGGTTCTCCTCCCTCAGGACAGGGTGGAAACCTTACAGAGGCAAGCTTATCTAATAGCCTCCAGCAGGTGGGCTTCAGCCAGGTCTGTTCTCCGGCTCCTTGGCTTTATAGCAGCAGCCATCCCCACTGTTAATCTGGCCAGACTCCACGTGCGTATCTCACAGTGGACTCTCAGAGTGCAGTGGGACCAGAGGTCGGATGACCTAGACCACAAGGTCATGGTCTCCAGTTCGAGGTGGCAGGATCTCAACAACCCTACCAAAGAGGTCCCTTTTCAGTCCCATCCCCTATCCAGTCCGTGAATACAGATATGTCGGGGACAGGCTGGAGGGCTCATCTGGGGACCCCACAGAACTCAAGGACTGTGGTCCCAGTTGGAGCTCCCTGTGCACATAAATGTGTTGGAGATGAGGGCAGTTCTGTATGCCCTCCAAGCCTTCCAGTTCCTGCTTTGCCAAGGCCCACTATTAGTCCAGGCGGACAATATGTATGTAGTCTGGTACCTCAACAAGCAAGGGGGCACTCTCTCATATCTTCTCTGCAGGGAGGCAATGTGGGTTTGGAATTGGGCAGTTCTGCATCAAATACAGCTCTCAGCAGTTCATATTCTAGGCTTGCAAAATGTCCTAGCAGACAATCTCAGCCGCACCAGAGTAAGAGCCCATGAATGGGAGCTCAAGCAAAGCGGTGGTCGAACACCTTTTCGACCTATGGGGACGTCCAGACCTGGATCTGTTCACCTCCCCATACAATGGAAAATTACCCAGGTTTTGCTTGCTTGCTGCTGGGCATGGTGTTTTTTGGTGAGACGCACTCTCTCTTTGCTGGACAAGAAGGTTTTTTTGTCTGTCTTCTCTCCCTTTCCTATTCTGCAGTGGGTGCTACTCACGCTCCAGGCAGAAGGGGCTCACATGATCCTGATCGCCCCGCCAGGTATGGTTTCCGCTTCTTCAGCAGCACGTAGCAGAGCCTCCGGTTCCCCTGCCTCTCTGCCACAATCTCATGACTCAGGAGAGGGGAATGCTTGTCCATCCAGGGCTGAAGTCCCTTTACCTTCACATGTGGCACCTCATGGCACATAACTGATTCACACTATGGAGTTTCCTCCAGAGTGGCTCAGGTCCTGATAGAGGCCAGAAAGCCTTCTACGAGGACAACATATGCCATGAAATGGAAGCATTTCTCCATTTGGGCCACCTTAATAATAATAATTTTATTTTTGAGCACCTTTCAAATACCAAGGCGCTTTACAGGTGTTAAAACATGATTCCGAAGTGCTGATGAGGCAGCTAAGTGGTAGGACATGATCTCTTAGGCTCCGCAACCCAGGGACTAAATTAAGTTAAAATTTAGATTCATTGAAATGGATCAAGTGGCTAATAATATTAAAAGCTCACTCTATGCAGCTATGGACGAATATTTGGTAAATGTGCCCGGTAAGCTTACCAGAAACGCTGGGAAAAGTGTCAAAAAGCAGCCATCGGGGCCCTCCACCGAAACAAAAGGCCCTATATCCTTCTGTGCAGTAGAACTCGTGGTCCTGGGACGCGAGGTAACCACGCAGGTCCTTGCTGCTCTTAACCCACGGTTGGAGAAGTTGGAGAATAAAATAGAGGCCAAGTTGCAGAAGATTGCTAAGTGGACAGTGGCTTATGGAGAGAGGCTGACAGAGGTGGAGGAGCGCACATCATGAGTGGAAGGCACCCTGCAACCACTACCAGATAAAATGGTCGCTCTGGAGAGGGAGCTGGAAGACCTCAGGGAGGCTCTCGACTAATAAGAGTATCACCGCCGAGTGAATCTCTGACTCTTGAGGCCTCCTGAGGTCACCGAAAAACGATGTCTTGAAGTTTTGTGCAGAACAGTTGCCTAAAGCCTTAAAATTGCAGCCAAAAGGGGGTAAGCACAAGACTGAGCGTGCGCATTGCGCTGTCATGCCAAAGCCAGGTGCAGGCCAGCCTCCTCAGAATATTATCATACGCTATCACAACTTCCAAGATCGTGAAGAGGTAATTAAAGTGTTCCGAAATAACCAGCCGATCGAGATCAATGGTGCCAGAGTGTATATTATGCAAGATAACTCAGCCAGGCTTCTTATGAAACTACGAGCCTTTAATGCGGTGATGGCCCAGCTGAGGGAACTGCAAGTCGAGAATTTTATGGCATACCTGGCCATCTTGAAAGTCAGACATGAAGGAGCTACATTTTCTTTTTGGGAAGTGGATAAAGCTAACGTTTTTGTCAATGGCCTCAAAAAGAAGGTGGTCTGAGGAGGATGTTGGTGAAAGTAATCTCTACCAGCAATTTGCCCGATGATTACGGACAGTTAGATGCTGTTTTTGTTACTCATTCAAAAAAAGTTTTATTTGGACTGTTTGGACTTGCCCTACCTTCCTGAGCCTGAAGTTGAACGTTGGGATGGGATATGATTTGTCTCCAATGCTCGCACATGAAAGAAACGGGCACTTACGGTGATCAAATCAATAACGGAGGAGAGACTGTCTAAAGGTAGGCTGGGAGGGGTGTTTGGCGGCCAGGGCTTGGCGGGTTTTCTTCTCCCACCATGCGGCTCAATCTGCTGACCTCTGCCTGAGCCAGGCACGTGGTGTGACTTGGATGAGGGGATTTGCTATGTACCAGTTAATTTTGGTGATAGGACTGTTCGGAGGCTAGCAATTTACCATAGGGGTGAGACTCTTGGCTGGATGTACAGGGACAAGAGGAGAATATGTTGTCTTGTTGGGGCTTTTGGCAGACTGATAAGCTACGCTCCCGTTGGTTTATCAGCACAATGAGACATGGATACTGCAGGGGTGATATCATATTGCTGCTATGTGGCTCCTCAGGGTTGTGAAATGTTGGTCTCTGGGGGTGGGGAGGGATAGCTGTTCATGTGGCAGATGGAGGGGCATATAGCAATGCAGAGAGATGGCGAACAAGCTAAAGTAAGGGGTGGGGGGACGGGAAGATAGGGTCAATCTGGGACAAGGTACTAATTGAAAAAACTACACATGAAACTGATGATAGATTAGAGGAGTTGGGGTGGTGGGAAAGAGGTGGGGGAATCTACAAATGGGGATCATAGGCTTATATTGGTGTGTAAGTTGGATGTTATATTGTTTTTTGTTTACTGTTAACTTTTTTTCCTTATTTATTTGAAAGAGGTCCATCATGTTATGTACGTCACCAGGATATGCTGGGTCTGGTAGTAATGCAATGGAGGGAGGGAGAGAAAAAGCTGATAAAATGGTGGCAAATAATGAGTTGATTGTACAATCCTGGAATGTACGTGGTTTCTCTTCCCCAGTTAAAAGGAATGCCATTCTGACCGCCCTATGGAAGGCACATGTACAGGTAGCTTTACTGCAGAAAACCCACCTGACGCCGACGGAGCATGGAAAGCTTAAACGGGGATGGGTAGGAGCGTGTTATTCCTCCTCTTTTAACTCTCATAAACTGGGAGTAGTGGTCCTGGTACACAAAAATCTACCCCTACAGGTCACGACAGTGATTGCGGACCCTGAAGAAGGTAGATATGTGTTTGTGTCTGGGACTTTATATGGGGTAAAAGTTACGTTTGGGAGCATTTATGCACCAGTGAACCTTGACCCAGAGTTCTTTGGGGCAGGGGTGTAGCCAGGATTTCAGATCTGCACAACAAGTGGACTCGCTAAACCCCGGATGTAACCATACAATATACAAATGAACACCAGGACCGTGTTTTTTGCCTCATTTGACACAATAAATACAACTTTTGTATCTCATGACAGTGGTTGTTGCCATGCATGGGTAAATACAAATGCCATGCATTGTTCCCTAAGTCACCCACATACCAGCCCAGAGCCTGTAAAGTTGTATTATCCTTGGGATGCAAAGAGAGTATTAGTTACCAGTCCTTCTAGTTTCGACTTCTATGAATAAAATTACAGAAAGGTTCAGTATTTTCTTTTAGTTTTCATGGAAAAAGGAAGCAGTTCAGAGCCCATTTGCTACCCCCCTTAAAAAAAAATTGCACACCGTGGAGTGCTTGGAGTATGCCTGCCAACACCCATGCTTTGGGGTAATAGTGGATATATTGGTGAGAGAGCAATTTGAGAACCTCATCATGGGAGGAGATTTTAACTGCACGCCAGATGCAGTTCTGGACCACTCACTGGGTAGGGGGAGGAGGGACCCCTGCGTCAGGAAATGAAGAGAGGGGATTGCAGAGCTGAATATGGTCGATGTGTGGAGAACGGCGAACCCCCTCGGGAAATAATTCACTTTTTCTCCAACCCCCACAAGACATGGTCTAGAATAGACCACATGTATGTTGCTGTGAGTTGGTATGAAAAGCTGGGGAGGGTGGAGCATGGGCCTATACAGCTTTCGGACCATGCGACGCTCACAGCATCTTTTAGGTTGCCCGGGGAGAGGGGGGACCTACTCCTGGAAATTCACGAGATATGTTAGGGTCGAGGAGTTTCAGAAGTATTTGAAGGACCAATTTAAATTTTATGTAGAAACCAATGCTCAGACTGCTTCATCCAAACAAACCTTATGGGATGCTGGCAAAGCCTATATGTGAGGTGCGATTATAGGATACATGGCAAAGTATAAAAAGAACAAGATGGAGAAACAAAGGGACCTTCAACAGAAAGTGAGGACATTAAAGGGCAGGGTGGCAAGGGGGGGGTGAAGAGTTGTTGAGCAGACTGGTGGTAACTAGGGAATCGCTGAATTCTGTTTTGTTAGATGAAGCCAGGACAAGATTATTCTATCTGAAACGTAGGATATATGAATGGGGTAATAAACCTGGCCCCCTATTGGTAAATTTGGTTAAAGGCAGAAAGGGTCCAACACATATAGTGGGTATTAAAAATGTACATGGTCAGATTGTTACGAGAGATAAGGGGAATATTTAAAGAATATTATGAAGCACTGTACCAGACCTAAGGAGGGGGGAAGGAGGAATGCATGCAAGAATTCCTCAATAGGTACCAACTCCCAAAGCTAACAGAACATCAGCAAAAAATGTTAGGTAAGGAAATTACCAGGGATGAAATTGGGGCAGCTATTACTACTTTGAAATCTGGGAAGGCCTGTGGACCCGATTGATTGCTGGCTGAATATTATAAACTATTGAAAGACAAAACTCGGGAGATCTTGTGGGAGCTGTTTAAGGAAGCGAGGGAGAAGGGGTAATTGCCAGCAACATGTGGTAGAGCTATTGTGTGCCTGATCCCTAAGCCAGACAAGGATTTAATGGAGTACACATCCATATAGACCCCTATCCCTTTTAAACAATGATGCCAAGATATATGCTAAAATTCTGGCTACTAGGTTGGAGGGCATATTGCCAGAACTGATTCACCTAGCTCAGACTGGCTTCATACAGGGCAGGCATTCATACCACAATATAAGAAAAGTTCTTAACATCCTTGAGCAATCCTCTAAGCTTCGGGTGGGGGAGGCAATCCTATCTATGGACGCGGAGAAGGCGTTTGACAGGATCGCATGGCCCTGTTTATTTGAGGTTCTGGGGAGGTTTGGCCTGGGGGAAGATTGTGTTAGGATGGTGGGCGTGCTTTATGAGACACCCAAGGCCGCAGTGTTGGAGAATGGAATACTATCAGAGCAATTTTCATTACACAGAGGTACAAGACAAGGGTGCCCTCTGTCCCCTCTACTATTTGCAATGGCAGTGGAACCATTAGCAGTAGCTGTAAGGGAGGACCCGAGAATAAGGAGGGTGGTGGGGAAGAGCAGCAGGCAGCACACAATTACGCTGTATGCGGATGATGTGATATTATACATTAGGGAATTCTCCCAATCCATGCCAGCTCTTTTAGAGATTGTGTCTCAATTTGCCAATTTCTCCGGATATAAACTTAATTTGGAAAAGTTGGAGGTTATGTTTTTAGGGCAGGAAACTGAAGGTGGAGGTAATAACATGGGGCCTATGCAGAGTGAGATTGACCTTCACATATTTAGGTGTCAGAATAGGGAGGAACCTCAAATCCCTGTATAAATTAAATTATAGCCCATTATTAAAATCAGTGATAGAGGAGTTAAGTAGATGGAGGGCCCTGCCTGTTTCATGGCTAGGCTGTCTTAATATAATTAAGATGAACATCTTGCCCAGACTGTTATACCCAATACAGATGTTGCCAATGGGGTTAACGGGGAGAGACATTAAGAAGCTGGAGGGGGCATGTTCTAAATTCCTCTAGCGAGAGAAAAAGCCAAGGGCTAGTTTAAATAAATTAAAGGCGGACAAGAGTAGGGGAGGGTGAATTACCCGGATTTGAAATTCTACTACCTGGCAGCACAAATTCGGATTATTAAGGACTGGGTATACCAGACTAGGGAAGCTAGCTGGCTGGACTTGGAGGAGACAGGCCATGTAGTCCAGCTGCCCTCCTATCTGGCTGAGGTGGGTAGGAGAGCATATGTAAATAGAGGATGTTATAGTACTGTAGTGGGCAGTGTATTAGACAGCTGGGAACAAATTAAGAAAATGGTTGGGCATCGGAAGGGGGAAACATTTATAGTGCTGTTGGTAGATAACCCATTTTTCGTGCCGGGAATGGGGGATCCTTCGTTCCCAGTTATGGGAAAGGGGAGGATTCTGTGCCTAAATGATTTAAGGGCAAGAGGAGATGTTTACCTATTCAGTGAGCTTAGGGAAAAGTTGGGGCTACCGGCTACACATTTATTTCGGTACTTCCAGGCCAGAAAGTACATTCAAGATATAGAGAGACGAAGGGAGCCAGGGTCCCAAATTCAAAAGCTTGAGATTTTGCTACACCAAACTAAGCAGGAGGCCAAAGGTATAATAAGAAGAGCCACTCATGTTTTCAGAACTCAAATACCAGACAGAACCACTAAAACTAAATGCCTATGGGAAAGAGATCTGGGACTGATCTTAACAGAAGAGCAGTGGGTGTTGCTGAGAGACATACATCAAGGACTCTTGATGTGCAGTAGGTACAAAGAAGCAGCCTATAAATTTGTGCACAGGCTTTACAGCCCCCGGTGGCAGTTAGGTACAACACGGCTGTCTCTGCGATATGCCAGCGGTGTGGTATTGCCCATGGCACATACATCCACTCATTCTGGATGTGCCCAGTGCTACAATCCTTATGGAGAGGAGTGGCGCAGGAGTTGGCCGGGATGAGAGGGGGGGACACTCCAGTAGTACCACTTTTAATGCTGTTTGGTATGGAAGGCACAGAACAAGGTGATTGGTCCCCTACTGAAAAGTGGGCCAGAATCCTCTTAACATTGGCACACCAGTGCATTTTAAATACATGGGTTTCTGGGGATAGGCCTACCTTAATGCAGTGGAAGAATCTAGCTTGGGGGGCCCTAAATCTTGAAAATCTGACTTATAAAGCTCAGGGAAAAGAGGAGGCCTTCACAGATATGTGAGCGCCATTCTGGAGAACTTTGGGTCCTGTGGAAAGGGCTGTGATAAGCTGAGACCCCTGACTTCGGAGGGTAAATGGCTATGGGGTGGAAGCCTATGTTTCTATACTACAGTGATGTCGTTTTAATTTAATCAGCTCAATAGGATACCCAGGATTGGATCTGACAGAAGTATTGCATCAGTCTCAAAAATGTACTGATGGATGGATTTCTTATAAGGATAGATTATCTTTTTTTAAGGTATTAGATTGGATCTAATGTTTAATGTCTTCTTTCCTCTTTTTATTTTTTACATCTGTTGTATGTTGTGCTGTATGAAATGTATGGGGGGCCCTGCATTAGTTACTGTTGGAAATGGCTTGAAATGGAATGAGGAAGATGCCCATGTACGTGATGGTATGATTTGTGTTGTTGTTGTTATGGTGTTAATAAGATAAACTAATAAAAAGTTTATGCAAAAAAAATGTGATTCTATAAAAAACTATTACAGATAAATAAAACAGCAATCACAAATAATAATTCACTGGAAAGCCTGACTCCACAAAAAAGTTTTAAGTGCCTGTTTAAAATCCCCCACGGTCATGCATTCCCGAAGCTGATGGGGCAGAGAATTCCAGAGGGTGGGCCACAAACATAAATGCATGGGCCCTAGAAGATTTCAGAATAACTCCTGGAATCTCCAGCAACCCCTCGCCAGCTGAGCGGAGCTGTTACACAGGGGTGTAGGGAATCAGAAGCTCTTTCAAGTAGTCTGGACCAAGTCCATGTAGGCTTTGTAGGTCAATAAACCTGCGCTTAAGGTGATCCGCCCACTAGATGACGGCGGTGCAGATTGCGCCTTTGGGGGTGATATCGACCTCCAAGACACCCCTGTCAACAATCGAGCAGCAGCGTTCTGCACTAGCTGCAAGCAGCAGATATCAACCCCAGGAAGCCCCAAGTAAAGGGAGTTGCATTAGTCAAGGCGCAAGGTCACAAAGGCGTGGACCAACACAGGCAGATCACTGGACAGAATAGTGTTTGACCCTGGCAATGTTCATAAGATGATAAAAGGCAGACTTTTTTTTTTTTTAAATTTAAAGTTTTTTTATTTTAGTCAATAAAAGGAAAACAACAAAGCAAAACAAAACCCAACATATCATGTACACTGTCGAGTACTGACAGTTGGTTAACAATAAACCATGAACAATAATAACAGTATTTCCCCCTTCCCTCCCAAACCCACCCTGGAGTGTGCACTCAGAAATACTATAGCATCTTGAGCTTACAGACTTATATAATATAGTAACAGAGAAGTCAGAGAGATACATACATGTTAGAAATAGTATAAAGCATACAATTTGCCCCACTTTTTGTCGAAAAGCTTAAGCTTGTTACCAGTACTAGCAATTAAACGTTCAGTCTGGAAGTATAGGGAGAGTTCTTGTAGCCATTCATTGAACAAAATGGCCAGTTGGTCCATTTAATGCCTTAGAACCAGCATTTTGACTGCTATTGAAAAAATGGCTACGTGAAATCTTCTTTCCTTTACTGTAGTATTGGAATAAGAACCCACAATACAAATTTCCACAGTAAATAATCCATCGAGCCCCAGGATAGGGTCTAACCTGGATTGTATCATTTGCCAGAGGGGAGATATTTTCTCACAGAACCAGAAGATGTGTAGAATATTCCCTTCTTCCTTACCACACCTGGAACAGACAGGGGAGGGGAGCCTATCCATTTTGGCTAGTTTTACTGGTGTGTAATACATATTGTTAAGAATATGATAGGGTGAGCCTAATTTTGTCTTGAGTATTATATGTATAAACGTCCTTCCATATTTGTGTCCAGTTAAGAGAATTGTCAGGTAGTAGAGAATCCCAGACCTTGGAGCCTGTCAAGGGATTCAGGTGAAAAATAGACAAAATATATGAATACATGCAGGAGATTCCATGGGGCACATTGGCCAATTCTGCAAACCTGGACAACATAGAGTGTATGACTAGAGGCCTAGACCTGGTTCTGAGAAGTTGAACCAGTAAGTGTCTCAGTTGAAAAACTTTGAAGATGTGGGACTGGTCTATTTTAACATTTTTAAGGATGTCAGGAGAGGAAAGGAGGGAGTCTTGGTTATAGAAGTCAGTAAAAAGGAAAGGATGAGAAGGGACTTGGCAAGGTTGGAGGAATGGTCAAATGTATGGCAGCTCAGATTCAATGCAAAGAAGTGCAAGGTAATGCACATGGGGAACAAAAACCCTGGGGAAGCGTACACAATGGGGGTGAGATACTGACAACAGTAAAATAGAAAGGGACCTGGGGGTAATTATATCAGATGACCTAAAGGTGGGCAAAGCAATGTGAGAAGGCAATAAGGAAGGCTGGGGATACTGGGATGTATAGGAAGAGGCATCAATAGTAGAAAACAGGAAGTTGTTATCTCTCTGTACAGACAGTTGGTGAGACCCCATCTGAGTACTGTGTGCAGTTCTGGAGACCCCATCTCCGCAAAGACATAGACAGAGTGGAGGCTGTCCAGATAGAATCAAAATGGTGCAGGGGTCTGCACCAGAAGACATATGAAGAAAGACTAAAGGAGCTTAATATGTATACCCTTGAGGAAAGAAGGAGAGAGGGACATGATAGAAACTTTCAAGTACCTCAAGGGAATTAACAAAGTCCAAGAGGGTAGCATCTTCCAGAAAAGAGATGTGCAAGAACAAGGGGCACAATTTGAAGATAGAAGGGATGGCTCAGAGGTAATGTGAAGAAGTATTTTTCACTGAGAGGGTTGTGGATGCATGGAACAGCCTCCTGAAGAGGTTGTGGGGTCAAGAACAGTGGGGGACTTCAAGAATGCATGGGACAGGCATAGGGCAGTCCTAGTGGGGGGTAGGAGGAATTAAGCTGTTGGTTAACTAGGATCTGCAGCTTATCTGTTAGGTAGGAAAATGGGCAGACTAGGTGGGCCAAGCAAGCGGTCCTTATCTGCCGTCAAATTCTGTTTCTATTTTCTATGTCCCGTAAATGAGGCAGCCAATTTGAAGAGAGAGATTTACCCCCAATCTTGATGATAGGATTAGACAAGATTGGTTGAGATGGGTCCCTAGAGAGCGGGATCTTCAGAGAAGTACAGAACTGAGAAAAGACTCTAAGGGAGATACCAGTTACTGATTCTTTGAGAGGAGCCGGGAGGGATTTCGATGGTAAGTAAAATGCATTAAAGGGAAGAAGATTCTGTTGTTGTATCGTAAGCTTCCCTATTTGTACCCAGTAGGGAATATAATCACTACCAGCTACAGAAAGCCACTGACTACATTTAGAGAAATGGCTGGCCCAGTAGTAAAGAAGGAAGTTTGGAAGGCGAAGCCCTCCAGCCTCCGTAGGAAGGCTCAGCTTTAGAAAGGAATGCCTGGGGGATTTTTTAAGCCAGATAAAGTTATATACCAGAGTGTGGACGTATTGGAAAAAGGAAAGGGGAAGCCATATGTTCAACATGTTTAAGGGGTAAAAGAGTCTAGGGAGAATGTTCATTTTAATGATATTAATACGACCCCATAAGGATAATGGAAGGGACTCACATCTTCGTAGATCTTGTTGGACACTAACCACTAGGTCATCTAGATTCAGTTTTTTTGACAAGAGTAGGGTCGGTTAACAGCCAGATGCCTAAGTATCTGAGTTAGCGGACCATTTCATACTGAACTGAGTGAAATCTGCCTTGTTAGTGAGATGGTTAAGTGGAAGGATTTCAGACTTAAGATTGAGCTTATAATTGGAGAGAAGGCTGAACTGGGATATCACCTGTAAGGCACCAGCAAGTGAAGTTGAAGGCTGGTCTAAGTGCAGTAAAATATCATCAGCATATTCTGAAAGAGTGTATTCGGTTCCTGCTATTGGAATTCCTCGTGTCTGGGGAATGTTCTTAAGATATCTAAGAAGAGGTTCCAGGTATAAGTTGAAGAGGAAGGGTGACAAAGGGCAACCTTGTCTAGTGCCTGCATAGAGGGAAAAACGAGAGGAGAGAAAACCCCATTGCAGTATATCCTGACTGAGGGAGAAGAGTAGATCACTTTTAGCCAGGACAGAAATGTGGAGGGAAAGCCCATTTTCTGTAATGTTAACAAAAGAAAACACCAATCCACCCTGTCAGAGGCCTTCTCTGCGTCAAAGGACACAAGAGCCATGGGGGAGTGAGAAGAAAAAATTACTCACCTTAGTAATGTTTCTTCTAATGGAGTCTTGCTATATTATGACAATTGCAGTTTGTCCCACCATTAGAACTGCTCCGGAAGTGAAAGAGTTAACTACCATGCCAGGCATGGAGTTTAGAGCGCGACTTTCGGTTAGAAAACTCTGTCTGGTTATTTTCAAACGAAACTGTCAGATCTTTACGAGCAAAAACTCACTAAGGTTCTGTGTGGAAGCTGTAACCTATACTAGCCAACTGGCTACCTAAATATCAACACCTATTCCTGGTCCCAACACCAAGACTAAAGTCAGGGGACCAGAAAAATAATAACATAAGGTAAAATAAAACACAACACCCCAAAACCCCAAAAAGGGGTGGAAAAAACATAAAATGGGCATAACAAGTGCCAACACTGGACTGCCCACCCCATACCCAAGTAGAAGTTCTGAGAGGGGCAGGCTAGAGGTCATAATATAGCAAGACTCCATTAGAAGAAACAACATTACTAAGGTGAGTAATTTTTCTTCAAACAACATGAAGTCTTGCTATATTATGACAATTGCAGAATATCAGCAGTACCTCCATGGTGGAGGACAGAACCTACTTAGGGAATAGGCTCTGAAACGCGGCTGTGCAAATCTAGCATCCCTCCTGGCCTGGATATCCAGGGAGTAATGCTTGGTGAAAGTGTGTACCGTTTTCCAGGTAGCTGCTTGACATATCTCCAAGATAGGGATGTCTCTGGCAGCAGCTAGAGAGCAGCTGTACCTCTGGTAGAGTGAGCCCTCAGGCCTGAAGGGGAACCTTTCCCAGTTTTGATAAAAAATTGGATACAGAGACAATCCACCTGGCAATGGATCTCTTAGTGGCAGGTTTACCTTTCCCAACCTCACCATAAGTGAGAAAGAGTTGGAGGATTGAACCTATGACCCTTGGTACACTCTTATAGTAACTAAGGGCCCTCTTAACATCTAAGCTGTGCAGCCTCCTCTCACCAGAGGAGGAATGATCAGTGAAGAACACTGGAAGGGAGATAGATTGGTTAAGATGGAAATCTGAAACCACCTTAGGCAAAAACTCCTGTTAGTCCTAAGGACTACTTTATCCTGTGAAGAAATAGTCAGTCTCCACTGACAAGGCTTGTAACTCACTTATGCGCCTGGCAGAAGTGATGGCTACTAAAAACAGTTTTCCAAGTCAAATACTTAAGCTCTGCAGAAGACAGAGGTTCAAAGTGGGGTTGCATCAGCTGAGCAATGCAAACATTAGGATCCCAGGCAGGGGCCGGGTCCCTGAAAGGTGGATTAGTATGAAGTAATCCCTTGAAAACTTAGAAAATACAGGGTGAGTGGAAAGAGAAGAGGGCTTTCCTGCTGAAATAAAAGCAGACAGCTGCCAAATGTACTTTCAGGGTAGCTGGTCTCAGGCCCAAAGAGTTAAGATAGACCATATAGTCAAAACAATGGGCAAATCAGCAGATTCGAGGGAATATGCTTCCTAGAGCACCAGATGGAAAACCTTTTCCATTTAGAATTATAAGTAGCCCTAGTGGAAGGCTTCCTAGAAGCCTTCAGGATGTCAAGAACACCTTGAGAAAGGTGTAGGTCAGCAAACTCTAACTCCTCAAGAGCCAGGCCTTGAGGTTGAGGGATTTGAGATTCGGATACCAAACTCTCCCCTGGGCACAAGATAACAGGTTGTGTTTCCTGGGGAGGCACAGGGGAAGATGGACTGCTAAGGACAGAAGGAGTGGGTACCAGGGCTGCCTGGCCCAATCTGGAGCAATCAGAATCATCCTGCAAGGCTGGGATCTGATTTTCGACTAGCACCTTGAAAAGGAGGGAAGGGGGAAGGCATATAGAAACTTCCTTCCCAATCTAGGAGAAAGGCATCCAGGGGACTGAGCCCATTACTGGGGCCTGCAACAAAAAGTGGAAGTTGATGATTGTCTGGGGCTGCAAAAGATCTATCTGAGGGTGCCCCATCTGGCAAAAACTATCCCCAGTACTTGGGGATCCAGTGACCATTCGTGATGGCCCTGGGAAATCCTACTGAGAGCATCTGCCAGGACATTGTCCTTTCCTGGGAGGTGAACTGCTATGAGGGAAGTGTTGGGGAATAAGCCAGAGACCACAACTTCATTGCTTGAGTGCACAAGGCCAAGACCGAGTGCCCCTTGTTTGTTGATGTACCACATTGTGGTGGTGTTGTCTGTTCTGACTTGTACCACTTTGTTCTGAACAGATGCAGAAAACACTTGAAGTGCTAGAAAGACAGCTCTGAGTTCCAGCAAATTGATGTGGAGCAGAGACTCTTGAGGGACCACCGCCCTGGGTGGAGAGGTCGCCCATGTGAGCTCCCATCCCAGAAGGGACGACATCTGTAGTAAGGGTCAAGGAGTGAGATAGAGGGATGAAGGGACCCCTAGTCTTAAATTGCTCTGATCCTGCCACCACTGAAGGGCCTGGATCAGGGTTCGAGTCACTGGGATCAACTTGAAAGGGATCTTTCTTTGAGACCAAAGGCTCTCAAGTGAAACTGAATGTCCCTCATCTGAAACCTTGCTCCTTGCACTACAGCTGTGGAAGCAGCCATGTGTCCTAGGAGCTGTGAAGTGCTGCCTTGCTTGTCGAGACCTGCAGAGTGAAGGAAGAGGCCAGGGCCATCAGGTTCCTTACCCTCTCTAGGGCAGGAAGGCTCTGGCCTGCTTTGTATCCAGTTCTGCACCTATGAAGGTGAGTACCTGAACAGGTTCCAGCACTGACTTTGGGAGATTGAGCAGAAAACCCAGAGAGGTGAGCAGCTGGTGGGTAACTTGCAGGTGTGATTTGACCTGTTCTGGAGACTCGCCTACAATAAGCCAGTCGTCTAGGTAGGAAAATAGCAATCTTTTGCCTTCTTAAATGAGCAACTGCTACTACTAGACATTTTGTGAATACCCTTGGGGCAGAGGTGAGGCCGAAGGGCATTGCTCTGAACTGGTAATGGCCTGAGGGCAGTTCGAATCTGAGGTACTTTCAGTGGGAGCTTCTGATTAGAACATGGAAATAGGCATCCTTGAGGTCCAGGGAAGCTAGCCAGTCCCCTGGCCTTAGAGAAGGTAAAATGATTGCCAGAGTCACCATTTTTAATTTTGGTTTCAAAAGCTGCTTGTTCAGATATCTTGGGTCCAAAATGGGCCGCCATTCTCCTGTCTTTTTTGGGGTAAGGAAGTACCTGGAGTACAGACCCTTGCCCTGGAGTAGGGGGACCCTTTCTACAGCTCTGAGAGCCAGGAGGTCGAGACTTCTGTTTCTAAGGCAAAGGTCTCTGAGGGGTTTGCAGGTGGAAAGATCTGGCTCTCATCTTTGGAAATTTTTGAAGCTGAGAACCAGACCCTGGCTTACTACTTCCAGGACCCACTTGTCTGATGTTAGAGACTCCCAGTCCTGGCAAGTAAGCCAGCCTGGTGTGGAGAACCGGCCCTGGGCACCCCATCAGGGTGCCTGTTTGGAGGAGCTTTAGGCTGAGGGGTGGAAGCAGGCCTGCTTGCACCCGTCTGCCTCTGCCTCTGAAGAACCCCTCTGAGCATAAGAAGAAGCCTGGGTTTGGTAAAAGGCCTGTGAAAAGGCCTACCTCTACCCCTGGGGTCTGTTTCTGAGGAGTGACTTGCAGTTCCTTGGCTTGTGCACTCCTATAAGTTGTTCTATATTCATCCATTTTCTTCATGTAATTCTCTGTCTGCTCCCAAACAGAGAATTCCCTACCACAGGAAAATCCATGGCCTTAGTCTGGGTATCCTGTGACAAACTAGTACACCTGAGCCAAGCCAACCTACGAAGGCCACAGATGTAGCCATGACTCTAGAGGATACGTCATTAGAATCCACAGCAGCATGGAATTGCACCTTAGATGCCTCAATACCATCAGCAGCCACCTGCTCCAGCTCCTTGGCAAGCTGGCCAGGGGCCTGTTTGCAAAGCCATGACAGTGTCCCATCTAGATTTTTGGTATCTTGCCACATAAGCCATGTAATTTGCTTGTCTGAGTCCCAGAGGCGCTGCCATGTATTGTTTTTAGCCATGGCATCAATCTTCCTGGAGTCCTTGTCAGGAGGATGTGAAGCCAGGGAATATTAGCCTTATCACAGGCTGCAGCCTGAACTACTAACATGACTGCATTGCTGTGAAAGAAAGTCTGTATCAGGACCTGATAAAGTGTACCTCCTGTCCATCTTCTTGTCAACAGGAGGCACAGAATTAGGAGCTTTATATTTTTATTGTTTGTTTCCTAAATGATTTATATAAAGGGAATAGACAATCTCCTAGACTCTGGGATATCCATCATTTCCACAAAATCAGGTTCCTCTTGCTCATCCACAGCTTCCTCTAATGGGAGCTGGAGGGTTTCATCAACCTTTTTATAAAACAAAAAGTGAGAAGGGGACTCAGAAAGCATAGGGGGAGATTCCAAAGGTCTGTCTGGAGAGCTATCTGGTTCAGTGGGCACATCCAGACTCTGAGTCACATTCACACTGATCATAATCCTCCTCCCCTCCTCTGGTTCATAAAACTCTTCAATATCATATTCTTGAACGGTGGAACCGGCGAACGACCTTTACCAGACAGTGGCGGTTCGGACGGGATTGGAAAAGTGACTGTACAATCTGTATAGCTTTTGCTATTTCTGCAGCAGTTGGAGAATTTTTGGAATCAAACCTGCTGATTTTTTAGTTTCTTTGCTGGAACTGGCTCCTCAGAGCCAGCTTTCATTGCCGAGAAGTCTCGCCCTGGTCAGAGGCACTCCCTCCGGTTCGGTTGGCACCGAACCGGGCTGTCCCATCGGGTCAGCGGACTTTTGACCTCTAGTTCCCTGAGCCTGCCCGCTCTCTTGTCCAGGGTGGCTCCAGGAAGCTTACAAATCTGGCAGTCTGAATTGGGGTGGTCAAACCCCAGACAATAACACATGTAGTGTGTGGGTCAGCCTTGGCAAAGGCTTCCCCACAGACACTACAGTGTTGAAACCCAGTGGGCCCGGTTTTTCTTTTGGGTTTCTCAGACATGATGCCAGCCTAACCAACAAACTTGCCCTTTTAACGGCAGTGCCAGGCAAGACACCCTTATCGGTTCCCAACCGTGTCACGGGTCGTGGAAAAAACCGTAATGAAATCCGTTTTTTAGAAACCGATAAGAACTGGGAACCGCACTCTAAAAGCCTTAAAATGCTTTCTTTTAAAAAGTTTTAACAGCCTGATCGGTTCGAACCGAACCAATAAAAACTTACAAGTTCCACACAGAAATAAACCTATCTATTACTTACAATACCACAGACAGAGCTTGAACCGATCGGTTTGCGGTTAAAATAATAATACTCGCGGTTGAATTTAACCGAGAAAATACTGTTTAAACCGAGAAATGAACCAAGCAGTAGGAGAAATCTCCGGGCGACTGTTAGTGAGGCGGAGTAAAGAATCTGACAGTTTCGGTTTGAAAATAACCAGACAGAGCTTCTCTAACCGAGCTCGGGCTCTAAACTCCATGCCTGGCATGGTAGTTAACTCTTTCACCTCCGGAGCAGTTCTAATGGTGGGACAAACTGCAATTGTCATAATATAGCAAGACTTCATGTTGTTTGAAGACTGGGCTACGTGGAGAATATGATCTATTTTACAGAAGTGGTCTGCTGAGGACCTGCCTGGGACAAAACCTACTTGCTCCGGGCCGAATAGAGGAGTCCAGACTTTCCTTATTCTGGTAGCGAGGATTTTAGTGAGAATCTTGATGTCACTATTCAGGAGAGATATGGGTCTATAGCTAGCAGGGTGGAGAGGATTCTTGTTTGGTTTAAGAAGGAGAACAATGGTTGCTTCTAAGAGTGAAGAGTCAAGAGTGTTGGAATCCAGAATGTAATTATATAAACGAAGCAAGAGAAGGGTTAATTCTTTAGAGAAGGACTTATAGAAATTAGAAGGGGAAACCATCTGGTCCTGGTGCTTTGTCTAGGGCTAGGCCATTAATGGCGTCTTCTTTTTCTGCCAGAGTAATCGGAGAGGATAAAGAAAGTTGATGGTGGTCAGGAAGAGTTGGTAAGGGAAGGGCATTTAGGTATGCGTCTATCTCTTTAGAGGGTGGAGACGAAGTGATCTCTCCATAGAGCTGGTGGAAGTAGGCTTCAAATACTGAGGCTCTCTCTCTTGGGAGAGTTTTATTTGTACCGACTGAGGCTGTGATTGAGGGAAATAATCTGGAGCTTTCCAGCTTCCGTAAACAAAGAGCCAGAAGTCTCCTAGCCTTTTCACCTTGTTCTACATACTTTGACTTGGGTTTTAAGATGGCATATTCAGCCTTCTCCCGCATAAGGTCAGCATATTTATTTCTGAGCAAAAGCAGGGTCTCTAAGGAGTCTGATGAAGAGGAAGAGAGGGATAATTCTAATGACCTTATTTGAGCTAGAAGAGATAGGGCCTGGGATTCTCGTAATGTTTTCCTTCTGGAGGTGAGTTTGATGAATTCTCCCCTTAGGAAGCACTTAAGTGCACACCATTCATGGTCTGTTCGAGGTACGGAGTCTTTGTTGAGTTCAGTGAAAGTTTGAATGAGAGATTGAATAGTGGAGATGATGGCTGGGTCTCTCAGAAGTTGGTTATTCAGTTTCCAGGTGGTATCCTTATTAGTGTCGGGGTCAAAAGACAGCTCTGTCCAAACCGCTGAATGGTCAGAAAGAACTATTGGTTCAATATTTGTATTACAAAGACCGGAGAGGAGAGGGAGGCTAATCAGTACAAAATCTAGGTGGGGCCAGGACTGATGGATAGCAGAATAAAAGGTGTAAAGGCGAAGAGATGGGTTAAGAATTCGCCAGGGATCACATAAACCCAGCATCTCCATGAGATCTCCCAGTGCCCTCTGGGTGGGTGTGAGAGGCTTAATTGGAAGATAGGTCTTATCCAGATCTTGCATGGGTGAAACATTCCAGTCCCCTCCCAAGATTAGGTGGGCAGGTAAAAGGGCAGTCAATTTATTCACAAGATCCATGAGAAATTGAACATCCCCTCCTACTGGCCCATATATACTGCCTAGCACAACTTCCTTATGGCCCAGCAGACCGTTGACTAGAATTTATCTTCCATTTGGATCTACGATAGATTCTCCTGGAAGGGAACATTCCCCATAACTAGGATGGCTGTGCCTTGGCTCGAGGATGAATCTCCAGTTGCAGAGACCTGCGTCACCCCCTGCCTGCGAAGGCAGGTACTCTCTTGAGCCACGAGATGAGTTTCCTGTAGGAGTATAATGTGTGCCTTTAGATGGGCACAGTGTTTAAAAATTTGGTATTTTTTAGTGGTATCTCTCAAACCTCGGACGTTCCATGTTATAATTCTATACACATTGCTCGTCATCTTTAATAATTAGTAAAATAAGCAACAGTAAAAAAAGAAATGGACCAATATATCACATATAAGGCACACTCGCTCCACCCCCCCACCCGTAAGACAAACCCGCCAAGAGAAAACTGCCCCACTGTAAACTGGTGGAGTCCTAGTGATATGCCAAAAAAAAATGTACAGTACTGATGAACAGTCTATGTAAGTCAGGGCATCTCTATCTGAAATCTTAAAGAGCCTTAACAAATTCCTAAACATTAAACTAACTATCAACACTTCTTCTCCCGAAAATATATCCATAACCTGGACTGGGTCTTTAGTGAGCAAGCCCTTTAAACCCTCAACCCACCCCAATCCTCTAGTATGTAATCGAGTAAGAGACATATATGTAACTGTCCCACCCTCCCATCCTAAAACTACAACATCCAAGAAACTATTTATAGCCCCTTTTGTTAGAAAATAAGAGTGTTGACTGAGTACAATATGAAGTAAAAGGAAGGGGGAAACCCCATTGTACCTGGTACTGTGCCTCATAATAGAGTAGAAGCAACCCAAAAGGAAACATAGAACGAACATTAGGGAAAACAGAAGCAGGTACAACCCCCTTAGTTTCCATAACGCAATGCTAGCTAGCACAATAGCCAACCATGCTGTAGAGCCCCCCCCCCCCAAATCTGGGTGCAGTTCCCTTCATTAAATATAATGATGCTAGAAGGCACATGGCGTTGTATTTTTGTGCTGGTAAACTATTGGCGCCCACAGCCTGAGAGGCATCTTTTAACCCTGAGAGAAGTGCTGTTGGTGCACTTGTTTGATTGGACCCTGCGAGGAGAAAGTTAAGTGGGAGCTGGGTCATCCAATCCTGAAGGGCTTCCATAGGGCACATTCAGGGGACCTCTCAGATTGGTGGATTACAATTCCAGGAAAATTTATTACACCATAAGCTTAAAATGGAGGAACATACCAGCGTTGGGGGTCTAATAAGTTCTTACCTGCCATTCTTGATCGTATGAAGCGATCGCAATGGGAAGAGCCGAGTGGGGAAGTGATATCAGCAGGTCCAGTACGACTCGCCTGCAGTTCTCTGGAAACAGGACTCGTACATTTTGTTCCTCAAAGGGGTGCCATCACATGAGAACACGGTGAGTCATGTCGCAGGGAGCTGGGTAGGGCCCAAACTGCAACTAGGCCGACACTACCAATCCAGCACAGCCAGGGACTCCCACCAGTGCCAAGCCAAGATGGAGATGAACGAGGAAGCCCCAAGGTTAGTTAAATTAAAAAAAAAAAAGCAAGATTATTTAACCACAGCAATGTTCAGTACAACCAATAAGAAGAAGGGAGAAACCTATAAAGGCAATGTTCATTCATTTGTCTGGGAACAAGTTAGGCAGGTGTATAATTAGGTCTTTCTTCGCAGTCTCCAGATTATCGTAGGCGAGCCAAGACCCATTGAGGTGAATCTGCAGTCGGGCTGGGTAAGACATTCGGAACTTGATCCCGGCGGCGATCAGTTTCGAGACTACAGGGTGAGAGGTGGTGCGCTTCTGCCTGACCTGGAGGGGTAGATCCTGGGTGAAGTGTAGGGGTTTATTCTCCCATAGAATAGCCTGCAGCTCACGCGCTTTGGTCAGTATGTGCTGTTTTTCCAGGTAGCTCAGAAATTTAATAAGTGGCCTGGGGGGCTCCCCATCAGGAGGTCTCAGGCGAAGTGATCTGTGTGCTCTTACAATTTGGTAGCCCGGACTAAAAGGAGAGGGGCCCACAGTTTTGGTTGAGTTTTTGAGTAAAGGTTACTACATTAGGACCCTCCTGCAACTCTGGTAAGCCTAGAATGATGATATTATTCCGGCGGCTTCTGCCCTCCAGATCTTCAGTTTTAGCTTGAAGCTTGGTTAACTATTGCCACAATTTTATGATTTCTGTGTCTGTATGAGCTCACCAGCCCTCCAGAGAAGTGTTTTTTGCTTCCACACCCTTAATTTTCTGGTTCATTTCTCCCATATCGGACCAGATAGATTTTAATTCGGAGGAGATGTCTGCTAACGTTTCCCGAAAGGGAAGTAATTCTTGGAGGAAGCACTCTTCTGTAAGAGGTCCAGAGGGTGAGGATTGCATCGAAGCATGGGTAGGTTGAGATCCGTGACCCTTAGCCTTCTTAGGAGTTTTAGTAGGTGAGACTGGTGGTGGTGAGTGATGTGGCAAGGCCTGTCGCATCTCGGCCACCATCACCACTAATCCTGCAATGGTAGCGATGAAATAAAGGTCCAGATAGATGCAGTTGGATACAGGCAAAAGGCAGAATGCCTTTGAAGTAGGAACCAAGCGCTAAACAGTGCGGATTGTTGCGGATAAAGGAGAGAGCTCCAGTAAATGGCTGCCACTAGGCTGCAGACATCACGTGATCTGATAAAAGGCAGACTTAATGACTGCTGACACCTGATAATGAAGAGTCAGCCCGTTGTCGAGCACCACTCCTAGGTCGCACACCCGTCCTGAGGTAAGGATCTGAGCGCCCCCCAGAAATAATCCAGAGGGATGATCAGTCCTCAACCCCTCTATCCTGCGACCTGGGTCCACAACCATATTCTCGGTCTTTCCCAGGTTCAGCTTTAACCAGCTTGAATTCATCCAGTCTTGGATTTCAGTGAGGCATTTATTAAATACTGAGAGAGCACTAACCTGGTCGGGAGCAAAAGACAGGTAGAGCTGGGTATCATCAGCATAGCAGTGAAACCTTAGCCCATACCATCTTACAATGTCTCCGAGGGGTAGCATATACACTGTAAACAGCATGGGGGACAATACTGAGCCCTGAGGGACCCCACAGGACAGAGGGAATGAGTCAGAAGAAAAAATTCCCTACACAACTCTCTGTGTTCTACCAGTTAGGAAAGATGTAAACTACCTGAGGACTGCACATGTCAGGCCACAGATGGACCTCAGGCGCTTGAGTAGCACCCCATGGTCTACAGTGTCAGAGGCTGAAGAGAGATCTAGGAATATCAGAATGGAATGGTTTCTCTGATCTCTCGCCATCAGGAGATCATTGAGCACCCGAACCAGAGCAGTCTCAGTGCTATGCCTCTTACAGAAACCAGACTGGAGAGGTTCGTAGACATTATAGATGGTCAAATGGTTCTCCAGTTGAGTTGCCACTACTTTCTCAATAACCTTTCCTATAAAGGAAGGTTCGAGATAGGACTGTAGTTAGCTAGAGTGCCCGGGTCCAGCTAAGCTTTCTTCAGAAGGGGTGTCACCACTGCTTCCTTCAGGGAGCTTGGAAACTCACCTGATTCCAAGGAGCACTGGACAGTCTGAGCCAGAACTGGGCCAATGATATCATAACAACTCAAAATCAGGAAAGTTGGGCCAGGATCTAAACCACAGCACATCGGGCGCATCCCCTGGACAATCCGCATAATATCCCCGAACTCCGGCAGGTCAAAGGTACTCCAGGAAGTACGAGGTATAGAGACCGAGCACCGACCAACAGTGTCCCCATAGAATGAGTTAAGAGGATCTCCAGCCTGATGTCGGCCACCTTATTTGCAAAGAATCAAGCAAGCTCATCACACTCCTTTTGTGAAAAAGCTCGACAGAGCTGCAGACAGGCTGGGTTGCACAACCTGTCCACAGTTCGGAAGAGTTGAGCTGGTCGATTCTGAGTGATAGCAATCTCCCTGGACAGGAACTCTGCCTTCTTACGGGAGATCGCTGATTGGTAGGACTGATAGTACTCCACCAAACTAAGTTGGTCGGCCTTCAGGGTGGATTTCCGCCAACGACGTTCTAACCTTCGTCCCAACCGCCGCAACTCCCTCAAGGACCCATTGAACCAAGGGGCCCCGAGGACAAAATGGAAGGAGACGAACCTGGACAGGAGCAATCAGGTCAAGGGCCGTGGAGATGGCCTTATTATAGGCCAGAACCAACAGCTCCGGACCTGAGCTGGCATCAGGAAACTGAGAGGTCGGTCACCACCGCCAGGTCTTCAGGGCTCACATCCCATAAAGGGCGGTAACTGACCATCTCCACAGGGGTAGACCTACAAAGGGAGGGGCGCAAAAATTGAACCTCACGGTGTAATGATCGGACCAACGGACAGGTTTCACCCTCAAATCCGAGGCCTCAATCCCCAGGAGGAAAACCAAATCCAAGGAATGACCCTGATTATGGGTATCTGAGGAAACCAACTGTGTGAAGCCCAGTGATGTCATCAACTGGAGGAAATGCTGACCGAAAGGCGAGAGTTCATCATCGACCCAAGCATTGAAGTCGCCCAGTACCATCAGTCTGGGTGACTCCAACGCCATGTCGACAGCGAAGTCCGCCTCTTCCTGCAGGAATCGTTTTGAAGGGTTGGGACCCTTTTTTGTGCCCCATTCCTCTGGTCATGGAGTATCTACAACATCTCTCTGACCTTGGCCTGAGTTGCTCTTCGCTGAAGGTTCACCTGTCTGCTATTTCTGCTTACCACACCATAGTGGAGGGTAAAGCTGTGGCTCAGTCAGAGGTTTCCAGATTCTTCCTAAAAGGGATCCTTCACCTGAAACCCCCGAGGCGCAGTCCCTCGCCACCTTGAAATCTTAATTTTATTTTGGAAAAACTGACGTTGCTTCCCTTTTAACCAGCTGGTAGTTGTGATATGCGCTGTTTATCATGGAAAGTGCTCTTTTTGGTTGCAGTTACTTCTGCTCGAAGAGTTTTCAAACTTCAGGCCTTGATGTGTAAGGAGCCTTATTTAATTTTTCACAGGATGGCTCTGCGTACCAATCCTTAGTTTTTACCGTATGTAGTTTCTGAGTTCACATTGAACCAGTCCATTCAACTTTCAGTGTATTACCCTGAGCATTCCAGTCAGGGGGAGGCTATTCTGCATACCTTAGATGCTCACAGAACCTTGCATTATTATACTAACCGAATCAAATCTGTCCGGAAAACGGACCAACTTTTTGTTTCTTTTGCACCCAAGAGAGAGGGTACGGCAGTTTCCAAACAGCGTGTATCCAAATGGTTGGCAAACTGTATTGTTTTCTGTTACCAAAAGTATGGTAAACCCCTCCCGGGAGAGCTTAAAGGGCACTATATCAGAGGCATGGCTGCTTCTACTGCTTGCTTCAGGAATGTGTCAGCTGCTGACATTTGTGTGGCGGCTACTTGGGAGTTCTGTCCATACTTTCACAAAGCATTGGGGGTTGAGGAGTGAGCACTTGGGTGGCGGGTACCATTGAGGGAGTCTGGGACTGGGAAGGAGCCGCATCTGCAGCCTGAGTGTGTGGCAGGAGTCACTCTGAGTCGGTGCAGTGTGGAGGAGAGTGAGGTGGGAGCTGCCTAAGTCGGGGCAGTAAAAGACAGAGAGTTGTGTTGGCAATGGCTTAAAGCTTTGTAGAGGAGAGGGAGGATTTTGGATTTTCCAGGAGGTTTCCCAGCGTGAGCCGAGTCAATCGGGCAGCGCTAGGGAGCCAGTCGGGCAGAGCAGCGTCTGATTTGAACGAGCGACTGGGCTATAAAGAGCTGGGCCCAGTCGGTATACCGTGGGCTGGGGAGTGAGTGCTCGGGAGTCTGGGACCGGGAAGGAGCCGCATCTGCAGCCTGAGAGTGCAACAAGAGCCACTTGAGATGGGGGCAGCGCAGGAGCTGAAGAGAGTCGGGGCAGCGTGGCTTAAAGCCATAAAGGAGAGGAGGAGGATTTTTGTCCCACCCACCCTCCCGGGCGCGCCTCTATTAAATGGTCAAGATGGGAGGAGCCAGAGTAACGGAGCAGCAAGGAGCCAAGGGCTGGAGAGCAACAGAAGGCACCGCCTTCTGGGGGATGGAGCTGAGCACTACCCGGACTACGGGGATGCTGGCTGAAGGCAGAGGGTGAGTCAGTCTGGTACTATTTTGTCTACAGGGGGTGAGGGGGAGAGAGAGAGTGGCATCTTGAGCTGTATCTTGGCATAGACACTGTATTTGTACTGTAAGTTGTATTTGTAGGGTAAGTCACCTTAGTGGGAAAGCATCTTAGTCAGGGACTAGAGGAGAAGAGGGAAAAAAAAAAAGTAGGACTACATTATCATCTTTGTTACTGTCCTAAAAGTTTATTTTTGTGGGGCAGGGCTAATTAAGAAAGCACAAATAGTACTGGTTAATTTTATTGATAATACTGTATTCGTTTGCATTGCCCTTTCCTGTTCGTTAAGTCTGCTTAAGCATGGGTAGGATAGTGGGCTGTAATGAATGCAGGACGGTGGTTTGGATGAACATTTTGTGGAAGCTTGGAGGATGTCCAGTCTATCACAGGCTGAGAAGGCTCAAGGAAGAGGAGATGAGGTGGCTTGGTAGGGAGTTGGAGAGAATGGGAGGAGGGAGGGGGGCTGCTGGAGCAAGTGGGCCACCCCCAGAGGGTAACATGAGGGTACCACATGGGAGGAGCTTCGGGTCGAGGAAGGGGATGGGAAGGGGGTGCGGGAGCAAACTGAACAGGAGACCAGGCTCTGTAGGGAGGGCCGTAGTAGGGAGGGAAGAGCCGATGCATAGCAAGGCAGTGAGGGCAGGTAATAGGTTTGCGGTCCTGGCAACATTGGTGGAGGAGGAGGGGAAGGAATAAGGGACGGAAGTAGGTTGGAGGAAGGAGTCAAGGGTAATGGGAGGAGGGGCACAGCTGGCAGGATGGATCAAGGTAGTAGAGAAGAAGGAGAAGGGAGGGAGGATGGGATGGGGGAGGGGGTCCAGGAGGTTGGGAGTGAAGTGAGAATAGGGATGGGGCAGGAGGGACAGATCGGGGAGCATTGGGGAGAAGGGCAGAGAAACAAAAGTGGCGGACTCCAGAGATGGGTACCGTGGTAGTAAGGTGGGGCGAGCGAGGAATGATGGGGGGGGGGTACTAGTACTGGGGGATTCCATACTAAAAGGGATAAGATTGGGCAGTAAGGGGGAAAGGCAGTTGTATATGGGTGGAGTCCATACCTGGGTTAACGGCAGGCAGGGCAGTTAATTCTAAAGTGTGCAAGAAGAGGTAGGAGGAAACCACATCTTGTGGTGCACTTGGGTATGAATGACCTGCCGGGGGAGATGGTGGAAGTTGTGAGGGAGAGGTTTGAGGAACTGGGTAGGGTGTGTGAGGAACTGGGGGAATCAGTGGCCTTCTTGGAGGTGCTCCCCGTGTGACGTGCGAGAGTACGGTGAGAAAAGGGAGGATTAGAGAATTCAGCAAATGGCTGGGGGAATGGTGTCGATCCAAGGGGTACGGGTTAGTGGGGGGCTGGGGACGAACCTGGGACAGCAACGATCTATACGCAGGAGATAGGCTACACTGGAGCAGGGAGGGAGTTATTAAAACAGGATAGAGGAGTACATAGCAGCAAAGGTGAGTTTAAACTAGGTGGGGTGGCGAGTGGACAGCTGGTAGGCAGGAACCCGGGGAGCCTGGAGTGCTTACCCCAATACAACAGGGGAGGAGTCAGGTTAGATGCACGGGGTGGGGGGCCTAGGGTAAGGCAAGGAAGAATCGGATGGAGGGTAGTCATGTTGAATGCGAGGAGCCTAGGTAATGAGTTAGCTCAGTTGTGGGCTCTCTTAGCAGTGAGGAGGGTGGACATTGCGGCCATCACAGAAGCATGGACTACCCAGTTCCAGGACTGGGATGGGATGATCCCAGGGTACAAAATATTCAGGAAGAATAGGGCTAAAGGGAAGGGGGGGCGTGGCAGTCTGTGTACGAGATGGGATAAGGTGTACAAGGGAGGAGGGGGAGGAAGGTAGAACAGAGGCCCTATGGATGCAGCTTCAGGACTCGAGATGTAGGACACTGAGGATGGGGATAGCATACAGACCCCCAGTCCAAGGGGAGAGGACATGGACAGAGAGCTAGCTGAGCAAATCAGAAGGGTCTGTAGGAAGGGGAGCACAGTGGTGGTGGGGGACTTCAACCTTCCTGGGGTGGAGTGGATCACTCCAGCCACCATGAGTGCGAGGAAGCAGGTCATACTAGAGACATTTCAGGACAGCTTCCTGGAGCAGTTGGTACATGAGCCTACTAGATGGGATAGGACTCTGGACCTAGTACTTTCAAATGGGGAGGCTGTAAGGGATCAGGGGGTGGAGGACCCTCTGGCTGGGAGTGACCACCACTCAGTGTGGTTCACGCTTAATATGAGTAGGGAAACAGGGGGTACGGAAACCAGGGTGATTGATTTTAAAGGGGCAGACTTTAGTAGGATGGGGGAAATTTTTAGTAAGTATCTGGCAAGCATTCATCGGGACATGGATGCTAGTCAAAAGTGGGATATTATTAAAAGAGGTCTGATGGACGCTACCGGGGCCTGTACAAAGGCACAGAGTAAGAAGGGAATGACTGATGTAGGGATTGTGGAGGACAGGGTTCTGGAAGGATTGAGGGCATTAAGGATGAACAAGGCACCGGGACCGGATGGCATTCACCCTAGGGTACTCTGAGAGCTGGCGGAGATCCTGGCAGGGCCGCTGACTGCCCTGTTCAATACCTCGCTGAACACAGGATGCGTACCACAGGACTGGAGGATGGCCCATGCGGTACCCATTCACAAAAGTGGTCCCAGCAATGAGCCAGGCAACTACAGGTCAGTGAGCCTCACATCAATTGTGGGGAAGCTCATGGAGACAATCCTAAAGGAGCAGCTGGTGACCTTTTTGGAGGACAGTGGTCTCCAGGACAGTCATCAACATGAGTTTATCTCCAGCAGATTCTGCCAGACGCATCTTATTGAGTATTATGACTGGGTGACTAGGGAACTGGACAGGGGCCACGTGCTGGACATCCTGTGTTTGGACTTCAGCAAGGCCTTTGATTCCATGCCGCATGGGAGGCGGGGGGGGGCTGGAATACATAGGAGTGGGAACAAAGATGGTCAATTGGATTGTCAGCTGGCTGAATGAAAGGCAGCAGAGGGTGGTGGTGGTGGTGGTGGTGGAGGGGTGGGGAGCTCCCATCACCAAGGGAAGTGACGAGCGGGGTGTCACAGGGATCGATGCTGGGACCAGTGTTGTCTGGGATATTCATAGCTGGTATCTCATATGAGGTCCGGAGTAGGATCAGTCTGTTCATGGATGATATGAAGATGGGAACTGTAGTAGATGACATGGAAGGGGCTGCAGGAGGACCTGAACAAACTACAGGAGTGGTCAGTTACATGGCAGTTGGGGTTCAACGCCAAGAAGTGCAAGATGCTGCACTTTGGAGCTAGAAACCAGGGGAGGAGCTATCAGCTGGAAAGTAATGAGGAAGAAAAGGATCTGGGGATGATTATAACGGGCAGCATGAACAACTCTGCTCAGTGCAGGAAGGTGGTAGCAAAGGCCACTAGGATGCTAGGGTGTATAGTGAGGGGAATCTCCTCCAGGAATAAGTAGGTGATCCTTTCCTGTACAGGTCTCTGGTCAGGCCTCTCCTGAGTACTGCATGCAGTACTGGTGCCCGCACAGGCTAGCGATATTGAGGAGGGGTGCAGCGAGGGCAACAACAAAGACGATCCAGGGATTTGAGTGAAAGTCCTCATGAGGAGAGATTAGCAGAGCTGAAAATGTGCTCACCGGTGGAGAGGAGGGATGGGGGGGATATGATCAAAAAATGTAAATACCTTGAGGGATAAATAAGGTTAGTACAGAAGGGATTTTCCAGCTTAGAAGAGGGAGGGATATAAGAGGGCATCAGTTGAGGTTGGAGGTGGTGGACAGGTGGAATACTCTGCCTGAGGGGGTGGTGTCCTGTAGAATGGTGGGTGGCTTTAAGAGGGGTTGGGACAGGGTGGAGGTGCAGGACCATGGGGAACTTTAAGCAGGCACTGAAAACAATTTTATGGATTAAGGCATTTCCTGATTTGCTGTGATTTTGATAATGTTTTAACGAATTGTTTGTGATTGTGTGACGCGCCTTGATAATTTGACAGGCGCTCAATAAATAAAAATATTATTATTATAATAAAGAGGGGTAGGGGGAGTGGGGCAGCTGCAAGTTGAGGAGCTAGCTGCGTAATCGAGCAGACTCAATAGTCCATAAGGCCTGCTTCTGCTGGCGTTTTCATGTTTGTAAGCACTAGTCAGGACATTGCCTCTAGGCGTAGGGCTGGCTTTGGTCTAGCTGTCCTCCAAGGCCTTTTGTCCTAAACTCGCTGCTTTTCTGTAGACCTTTCCTGCCTCCCGTGTTTCAGTTCCTTCTGATTCACACTGCTTGGGACTTGGTCCTCAAGGTCTATTGCAAGAGCCCTCTCGAAGCAAGATAGTACAGTTAGGTAAGAACTTACCATAACATTAGATCTTCGAGAGAGGCTCTTGCAGTAGGTAACCTTTTTTCCTTCCTTCCTTCCCTCATCTTCTGCTGCTCTTTTTCTTTGGCTTTATGTTGGCTTCAGGAGCCTCTTTTTCTGTTCTTCTATCGCTCCCTTGGGAGATCTCCGGTGGGAGAACTGGAAGGCGGACGTGGGGACCGCCCACTTCATAGTGACACTGATGTCGGTCACGTGACATCAGGTGGGCGGTCCCCCGTCAGACACTGCTAGCTAAAGTTTCTGTGGGGTCCTGATGCCAGGGGGTGCAGTCCTCAAGGTTATTACGTACTGCAAGAGCCTCTCTCAAAGATCTACTGTTATGGTAAGTTCTTACGTAACTGTACTTTAACTGGGTAAGTGTAATGAGCCAAGGCCCTTTTTCATACACGACATGGGACCATAAAGAAACAGTCAAGATGTTACATAGAACAAATAACAATTTAGAATTCTTCTTTGTACTTAAGCTGCAGCTGCCTGTGGCAGACCGGCAGGAAAGCAGACATTTAGCAGGTGGATCACATCCTGCATAACCCGCTGCTATAGATTGACTGGTAGGGAGCTACGCACTGGTTTCAAGGCTCATTTCACCAGGCATACTACTGGCTCTGTGGCTGCTTCTAGGTACATACTGATTGAGAAGAGCAGCAGGGATGCTGCCTGGATAAAGCACACGTGTTCATATCCCACTACAGCATGGATGTGCTCACTCGTCCTGATGCTACTTTTGGGGCCTCAGTCCTCCAGTCCATTTGCCAAATAGGGGTGCACATCTTGCCACCCGGAAGACTGCTTTGAGTCTGTGAAATCTAAATAGTGAACTGAATCCAAGTTGATAGAAGTAAGCATAAATCACCAACAGAGGAGGGCTCTACTGGTGGATTAATGCCCGCTGGGGGGGGTTGGGGGTTGGTGCACAAGGCCGAGGGTTCCAACCACCCAGCAGGCATTAATCACCGGTAGAGCCTGACGCTGGAGGTGATTAATGCGCTTGTAACATGGCAAGCGCAAGGACCATTTTGTGCACATCGCAGTCTAACTCGGAACACCACAGAAACTGATGCGATCAGTAATCACGCTGCACAGCTGATGCTACGGGGTTGTGGTGGCGGCAGAGAGCTAAGTACTAGAGTGAAAGGACAAACGGATTAGTGCTAATCCTGACTACTAGTGTGCGCAGATGTACAAATGTGTTCCACAGAATTTAAACATTATTTCTCCGACTGCACAGAGCCAGAGAGAAGCTGAGGGGAATCAAAGACAGGATGGTAAGGCACTAAGCTCTTACTTCCAACGTGACTGTTCAGTCTAGAGGTTCCACCGATACAGTAGGATATGTATGTATGTATATATATATATCTATATATATATATATATATATATATATATATATATCATATATATATACATATATATATATATATATATATACACACACACACACACACACACACACACACACACACACACACACAAAATATGTTGGCTAAATATAGAAAAGGGGGGGGGAAACAACCTTCAGTGAAGAACACGGTCCTGGCTTTTAAACGATAGGAAGGTAGCAGAGTATAATGAGGCAGACGTGCTCCCGGTACTGCACGTGCTTCACTCTCCACAGTCCTCATTGCCGTCTCAGTACTGCACCCTCTCGCTGATGGACACTGTGGGTACTACGCCAGCGGGCATTAATGGTCGATTTCCCTGTGGACACTTCAGGTACTAACGTAGCGGGCGGTACTGCTGGCTTAATCACCGCTGGCAGTCAATCAGATGATGTGTTTACGCCAGTCAGTGAGCTCCATTTCACTACTGTGTCCAGAGCCATGTTACAAATACAGGTTACTCATCTGTAGCCATAGTTATACAGTTAGTATACAGTTCGCATCCATACAACCCAATTGACCTCCCCAGGCAAAAGATGCACAGAGCCATGCTTCCAAGATGGAAGATCTGTCATCGATGAGGTGGAGCTGGAGTACAACACCACAGGTGGTGGAAGGAGCTTATCTTGAAGATGCCCAGTAGTGAGTGTAGCCCAGTGGAATTGCCATAGTGTGGATGAGAGTTGAATACCAGTAGTACAGCTCTGGGTACAGGTGAGTAACCTCTTTCTAACAACGTGGATGCAGTTCACTATCCACGCTCTGCTGGAGACAGCAGAGTCATCCAAAGTCTTTAAGCTAAGCACCTCCCACCACCCAGGTGGTATATCCTCTGACCCTGCCCTAGGACATCAGGTCTTTCTTTCCTCTGGAAGGAGCTGGGTGTCTTGTTTTGCAGCTCTGCAGTATTGAGAGATTTTGATAGCTAAAGTGCCTTTTTTAGGCAAATCTTGGACTTTTCAGTCTGTATTCAACAATAATGTTGCTCTTCTGTTTTATCGCTGTGCTTTGCTTCAGTATTGACAGTGGAAGGCAAGAAACCGGGGTTCAAATTCTGCCTGTACTTCTTGGACAATTAACTCAGTGTCGTGCTATGCAGTCTTTGCTGGGCCGTGCTGTCAGCGTCCGGCGAAGACTGGAAGACCAAAAGACTGCAAAAAGGCCTTGATGGCAAAAGGACATGGACAAACCTCCAGGCAAGGAGTCCATAAAGATTCTGCAAGAGGCTAAAATGGTGTACGCGGTCACGTCACCAGGTCTCCCGTCAGGCCAGTTATTCAGTCATGATGGTGAATTGTGGCCATTCCCTCGGGGGAGGGGGGGTTATGGGAACTCCTCCCCCAACTTCCATCTGATAAGCAGCTTCCAGTGAAAGTGCTCCAGAGAGGAGGGTCAGTTGATGGTAACTGCTGTGCCCATGCCATGGCTACAGCCATCGCCATGTGTCGTAGGGCCTGGCTGAGGCTCTCCTCTTTTACAGCCAACACTCAGCATAACCTTGCTGATGTTCCCTTCTTAGGTACAGACATCTTCACCCTCTGTGTGGAAGGACATCTCATGCATATTGAGAAGTCCAGTGCAACCCTTGATTCTGTGGCTTCATCCCAGGAAGGAGGATAAAGCTCAAAAGCCTAAAAAGAAGGCCTATCAGTTTTAGTCCTTTCAGCCACAGTAACTTCAGCAGCAGCAGCTCCAGCAGGTGCAATTTCAGTGCTAACGTCTGAAACCCAAGTTCGGGGGACAGAGGCGATGGAGCTTCTGTGGCCCTTGGGTCCGGGGCCCCTCCAAGGCTGTGTAGTGGTAAGTTGTGGGATGTCATACCCCCCCCTTGTCCAGTCTTTGTCCCAGCCCCCAGTTGGATGTCAGTTATGCCAAGTCTTGCCACAATAGTCTGCCATTACCTTAGATAAATGAGTTCTAGAATTAGTGGGCAGAGGGTTGCCTCTGGATTTCGAGGCTCTCCCGCCATACCGACTCCGAGCTCCTCAGAAGTCTAGGGTGTTGAATGACACATCCATGCTAAAAATCAACATCAGTTGGCTCCTAGAGTGTAAGGCAACAGCCTAGTTCTAGATTTTCTTGGCCACGAAGAGATAATGTGCCCAGGTACTTTCTTGTTCCAGAACGAATGGGGACTGGGGGCCCTTTTCTGGACTTACAGTCTGAACCAGTTCATGTGGAAGCACAAGTTCTGGATGGTCACTTTGAATTAGATCATACCATCTCTGGAGCAGGGAATGCGGTTCTGCTTCCTGGATCGAGAAACATAGAAACATGGAAGCTGACAGCAGATAAGCACCGCAAGGCCTATCCAGTCTGTCCATTTCTTAGTCTGCCTTATGAACGTGCCATCGGCCTTTACTCTGTCAATGGCCTATCTATTCATACTCCTCTGTATTGCTCCCTTATGCCTATCCCATGCCTGTTTGAAGCCCTGCATTGTATTCATATCCACCACTTCCTGAGGTAGGCCGTTCCATGCATCCACAACCCTTTCTGTGAAAAAGAACTTCCTCACATTATCCCTTAATCAGCCTCCCTCTAATCTCATGCTGTGTCCTCTTGTCCTGCTATTTTTCTTATATTGAAACATGTTAGACGCTTTGACCTTGTTAATGCCCTTAAGGTGTTTGAATGTTTCAATCACATCACCTCTCTCCCTCCTTTGCTGTAGGCCAGGGTATACATATTGAGCTCTGTTAATCTGTCCTCATATGTTTTCTGATGCAGTCCCTGCACCATTTTGTTTGCCCTTTTCTGGACTGCCTCAGTTTGGTTAATGTCCTTGTGAAGGTGTGGCCTCCAGTACTGCAAGCAGTACTCCAGATGGGGCCTAACCAGTGTCTTGTAAAGAGGGATTATTACCTCCCTCTTCTGACTTGATACCCCTGCTAATACACCCCAACATCCCTCTAGCCTTACCTACTGCTTTAGTGGTTTGCTTGGATGATTTCAGGTCATCGGTGATGATGACGCTCAAGTCTCTTTCTTCCCTTGTGATTGCCAGCAACTCCCCTCCCAGCCTATAGGTGGCTTCAGGGTTTCTCTTCCCTATGTGCATGATCTCGCACTTCTTTGCGTTAAACCCTAGTTGCCACTCTTCCGACCAGTTTGCTAGTTTATCCAGATCTGTTCTCATTCTGTCCACCCCATCTAGATCATCTGCTCTGTTGCATAGCCTGGTGTCCTCTACAGACAGACAAACATCACCCTCCAGTCCATCTGCAATGTCACTGATGAAGATATTGAAGAGGACTGGCCCCAGGACTGATCTCTGAGGTACCTCACTTGTGACGTGCATCTCTTCTGACTGTATACCGTTTACCACCACTCTCTGTTTTCTGCCCGTCAACCAGTTTGCCACCCAGTTGACCAACTTCTGACCCTCCCTGAGCCTACCCAGTTTATTAATCAGTCTTCTATGTGGAACAGTAGTGAAAGCTTTGCTGAAGTCAAGGTAGGCGTCATCAACTGTTCCCCCTTGGTCCACCACTCTGGTTACCCAGTCAAAGAAATCTATGAGATTAGTTTGGCAGGACTTTCCTTTTGTAAACCCATGCTGTTTTAGAGCCTGTGCTCCTATGGATTCCAGGTGTTGCACTATCCTTTCCTTAAGGAGTGCCTCCATAATCTTGCCCACTACTGAGGTAAGACTGACTGGTCTGTAGTTCCCTGCCTGCTCGCTGCTACCACTCTTGTGGAGCGGGATCACATGAGCCCTTCTCCAGTCTTCTGGGACCTCTCCTGTGCTCAGAGACTCACTAAACAGTTCTGCTAATGGCTCTGCTAGTTCCACCCTTAGCTCCTTTAGTACCCTGGGATGTATGCCATCAGGTCCCATTGCCTTGTCCACCCTGTGCTTATCGAGCTCTTGTGGGACCCTTTCTTTTGTGAAGGGACTAGTGCACACCTCCCTTCCCCATGTCCATGGTGTTGAGCTGTGGGTCCTGCCCTACCTTCTCTTCAGTAAATACTGAGCAGAAGTATCTATTTAGGATGGATGCTTTTACATGGTCCTCCTCCGCACATGACCCCTTTTCCCCTTTGATCTTAGCAGTACCCCCTCTGGACTTTCTCCTTTCAGTAATGTATCTATAGAAAGTCTTGTCACCTTCTTTTACTGTTCGTGCTAGTGTCTCCTCGGTTTGGGCCTTTGCCTGCCTTACTGCCTTCCTTGCTTCCCTTAGGAAAGTTTGGTATGCCTCCCTATCTTCATCCTGCTGTGTTCCCTTATATTTCCTGAAGGCCCGCCTTTTAGCTCTGACCTTTTCTGCTACGGTTTTTGAGAACCAAAGTGGTTTCCTTCTTCTTTTGCACTTCCTTTTCTCTCTAACACAATGGGATGTTGCTTCAGATATTGCATCTTTAATGCTTGCCCACTTTGCCTGTACCCCCTCGCCTATATTTCTTTTTGCCAAGGCTAGCTTAACTGTTGTCCATCTTATCAAAGTCAGCTCCTCTGAAGTCCATATTTTTGCTTTGGAATGGGATGATTTATTTCTAGTGGCCAAATTGAACCATACCATGTGATGGTCACTGGCCCCCAGGTGACCTTCTACCTGGAGATCTGTGATCCTTTTCCTGTTAGTCAATACTAGATCTAGGATAGTCCTGTCTCTTGTGGGTTGTTGTACCAGTTGTTTGAGGCCCTTCCTCTGCAGGGAATCCACCATGTGTCTAGTTCTGGCAGATGTTCCTGCTGGTATTGACCCATCTGTATCTGGCTTGTTGAAGTCTCCCATTATCAGAACCTCCCCTTTAGCTGTCATGTTTTGTGTATCTTCTAACAGTAATGTGTCTATGTCCTCCCCCGGTCTGGAAGTCTGTACAGAACCCCAGTTCATATGACTGTCCCATTTCCTGTTTCCAGGGTGACCCACAGTTTGTCTAGCTCCTTATGTGTACTCTGAATTTCTGTAGCTTTGATATTTTCATTGACATAAAGGGCCACCACCCCCCCCTTTTTTTTTTTTTGGCACTTCGGTCTCTTCTGAACAGTACATAACCAGGTACTGAAGTCTTCCAAGTGTGGCTACTTGTAAACCATGTCTCACTAATGGCTATTATGTCCAGTTTAGCCTCTGTTGTTATTGTCTACAGGTTTGGGATCTTGTTTCCCAAACTGTGAGCATTTGTGTACATGATTTTCCATTGGTTAGATTTCGGTGTGTTAGTTGTTGGGCGAGGTCTGGCATTTCCCTGGTGCGTCATATGGGGAGCCGGTGATGCAAATGAACTCCAAACATGCTGAACTCCTGTTTGATCACTAGCTGAGGGGGGAAGGGTGTTCTTCCCATTCAACGTATGGGGTGCTGCACCCCTCTCCCCATTTGCTAGTTTAAATATTCTGCAAAGACATCAGACTTCTGCCCCAATGCACTGACTCCCTCCTTAGTCAGATGCAGTCCATCAAATTTAAAGAACTTTTGCTCCCAAAGCTGTTGCCAGTTCCCTGCAAATTTGTGTCCTTTTTCCTGGCACCAGCCCTTGAGCCACATGTTTGGCTCCCCTGTCTCCCCTTCTCTGACCTTCCGTCCATCTGCCCCCCTCTCCCAGACTGGTAGGATCTCAAAGAAGGAGATTCTGGATGAAATGGTTGATAGTTTGTCACTCAGCCTGGTCAGGTGTTCCTTGGTCTCCACAACTGACCGGCTGGCGAGGTAGTTAGTCCCTATGTGTACCATGACGTCAGTGTTTTCTCCTGCTTCCTGAACAATTTTAGCAATGCGGTCAGTGTCTCTCCACGCTGATGTACCTGGGAGACATCTGACCATTACCCCTGGCTGGAGATACGTATTGACTCCCTGAATCATGGAGTCTCCTATGATCAGACATTTTTTGGATTTTCTTTTTGCCTTTTTCTTGTTTTTGGTTCCTGTTTTGGGTGAGTTTTGTTGTGCTAGCTCTTGTGCTGCAGTAGCCTGCTCTGCAGTGTCCTCTGCTTCTTTGTTTGATTTCGGAGATAGAGGCAGATACCTGTTTGTAGTTTTTATATGGCTTGTGGAGGTGATATGTTGGAGAGCACCGAGTGATGGGGCACCCGATTTGCCCCTCCTCACCTCCTGCCAACCTCCCGGACCAGCTACCCTCTGCGGTCGAGGTGCTTCTGTTGGATGTTGGGGAAATGGCGGGTGGTTCTTATAATGTATTTCCTCTTGAACATGCAATTTGAGATGTGCAGTCTCTTCCCATGCTGCCTGGAGCTGAGCCCTTAGATCTCCAGTGGCCCAGCATGTAGGACAGTGTCCTAAATCCTATAAAACTGCCCTTCTGAAAAGTGTTCCACAGTACCTGCAGTTAATGATAATCCATTCCAGATAAGTTGCTGGCTTTATAACCTGGTCAGAGTTATTAGAAAGAAGAACATGAAAGCAAAATTTTGATTTTGTGTTTTGTTTGTTTTTGTAAGAAAGAATAGAAGACAGAAAAGACCCCTATGGTTCACTAGAGAGGTGGCGTTAGGGGTCAAGGAGAAGACTAGAGCTTTCAAGAGGTACATGAGGACACAAAAGGATGAGGACAGGGAAACCTACAGGGAAAAAAGAAAGGAGGCTGGGCAAAAGATAAGGAGGGCTAAGGAGGCCACTGAGGAGAGGACAGTGAAGCAGGCAAGGAGGGGGGACAAAACCTTCTTTAGGTACGTTGGAGAAAGGAGGAGGGCACAGAATGGGATTGGAAGGATAAGGGGGGAAAGTGGAACAATACATGAAGGGGACTTTGAAAAAGCAGAGGCATTAAATAGCTATTTCACCTCAGTCTTCATGGAGGAAAGGGAGGGTAGGGGACCAGGAAGGGGTGGGTAGGGTGACAGCCACAGGCAGGTGGCTGTGGCAGAATTCACTGCTGAAGAAGTAAGGGAAGAGCTGGGTAGACAAGGCAATGGGGCCTGATGGAATACACCCAAAGGTTCTCAAGGAGGTGAAGGATGAACTGGCGCCGCATCTAGCGAGGCTGTTTAACTTGTCCTTGGTCACAGGGGTGGTGCCAACAGACTGGAAGAAGGCAGAGGTGGTCGCACTACATAAGGGGGGCGGAAGGACGAGGTCAAAAACTACCGTCCTATTAGTCTTACCTCGGTGGTGGGGAAGGTAATGGAAACACTACTTAAGATCAGGTTGATAGAATAGTTGTAGATGAAAGTCATGCAGGATGACAGGCAGCATGGTTTCACCAAGGGAAGGTCCTGTCAGACTAACCTGATAGTTTTTCGATGGGGTGACACAGATAGTGGACCAGGGAGGAGCAGTGGACATGGCCTATCTGGATTTCAGTAAGGCCTTCGACACCATTCCGTATGGTGGAATGGTACATAAGCTGGACGGACTAGGGGTGGACAACAGGATCACCAGGTGGGTGGAAAACTGGTTGAAGTGAGGGAGTCAGAAGGTGGTGGTAAATGGGACACATTTCAGGGAACGGGCGATGACTAGTGGGGTGCCACAGGGGTCAGTGCTAGGACCAATACTCTCTAACATCTATGTTAGTGACCTAGCAGAGGGTCTGGAGGGACGGGTGTGCCTGTTCGCAGACGATACAAAAGTCTGCAATAGGGTGAAGTCACCTAGTGGGGTGCAAGCCATGAGGCGGGACCTGGAGAGGTGGTCTGACACCTGGAAATTGAAGTTTAATACACAAAAGTGCTCGCTGATGCACCTGTGGAGGAAGAATAGGAGGGAAACTTAGTCCCTTGGGAGGGTTGGTGATTAAGGAGAAGGAAACAGAAAGGGAACTGGGGATTATGGTATCGCGTGACCTCAAGGTGGGCAGCCAGTGTAGCAGGGCGGTGGGAAAGGCAAATGGAATGTTGGCCTACATTGCGAGGGGTTGTAATAGCAGGAAGAGGGAGGTGCTGATGCCATTATACAGAACCATGGTTAGGCCGCATCTGGAGTATGGGGTGCAGTTCTGGAGGCCTCACCTACGAAGAGATGTTGAGCTGATGGAGAGGGTGCAGAGAAGGGCAACCAAAATGGTATGAGGGATGCAGAATGTACCCTATGATAGAAGATTGAAAGGGCTGAATTTGTACCCTCTGGAGACTAGGAAGGAGAGGGGGGACATGATTGACACCTTTAAGTATCTGAAGGGAATAAATAAGGTAGAGGGTAACAGCTTGTTCAAGTTGAAGAAGGGAGTGAACACGAGGGGACATAGCCTCAAACTGGATGGTGGGCAATACAGAGGTAATGTAGGGGCAGTTTTTCATGGAGAGGGTGGTGGAGGCTTGGAACAAGCTGCCAGAGGAGGTAGTGGCAGCTGAAACGGTGGAGGAGTTAAAGAGGGCTTGGGATAGATTTCAGGGGTTGGGAAAAGAGGGTGGAAGCATAACAGAAGGGGGGAGGTAGGGTGTTGGTCAGACTAGATGGGCCGTGGTGCCTTTCTTTGCCATCACATTTCTGTGTATCTGTGTGAGATAAATTACTAGTGTCCCTGTAAATGAGGTCTCTGTGTGGATACCCCTCTGATTTGCCCCTTCCTGCTTTGCTACAGGAAATGCCACGACTGTGCTATAAAAGGAGTGTAGTGTGGGGTGGGTGGCTGGGCCCTTCCCCTGCTGAAAAAGAACAACCACGGACGAAAGAAACAAGGAGGTAAGAGCAGAAACAATCAGCCAGCAACAAATGCAGTAGCCCTGAATGCTTATTCTAATGATAGATAAAACTGTAAAACACCATCTGTAATAATTTCACAGAAGACCTAACCTGTAAGAAACACTTTGCTACAGAGAAAAATAAAGCAGTAACAGAAGGTATACTTGCAAAAGACAATTTGAATCTGAAGAGTACAGCAGTAATCCTGTAAGCACGCACCTGTGGGCACACCCTGTAACAATGCAGCAAAAGGTATACCCGACAACAACAATTTGAATCAGAGAAAAATATAGCAATGTTAGCAAGAAACAGTAACAATCCCTGTGAGTACAAAATAAAAATAACACACAGTAAATCTGCCTAGCCAAAAGAAGCCTTAATCCTTTTCCTTACTCTGGTAAGATGCTTTGCTCTGTCCTTTCAAGCAACCTAGAAAAAAAAATAGCTCAGGTGAAGCTAGGTGCCTTGGCCAGCAAACCTAGTCTTTCACCTCCAAGATATCAACTAACCTGACCTTTTAACCCTTCCATCTGTTGGAAGTTGCTGAAAGTTTGTCAGCTCCACCCCCCCCCCCAAAAGCTGCACACCTAATCCCCTGGAAGAGCTGTGGAGGGGAAACAATTAGCTCTTCAACGTGAGAAGGAGACTGCAACACATCTGAGACAAAAAAAAAAACTTTCAGCAAAAAAAAGAAATAAAAAAATAGTGGCATACAGTAATTTTGCTTAGTCTAATGATAAAAAGTCACAAAAATGTAAGCACCACCTGTAATAATTTCACAGAAGATATACCCTGTAAAAAACACTTTGCTACAGAGAAAAATAAAGCAGTAACAAAAGATATACTTTGCAAAAGACAATTTGAATCAGAAGATTACAGCAGTAATCTCTAAGCACACACCTTAAGGCACACCCTGTAATAATGCAGCAGAAGGTATACCCAGAAACAACATTTTGAATCGGAGAAAATAAAGCAATGTTAGCAACAAACACTAACAATCCCTTTGAGTACAAAATAAAAAATAACACGCTCCAGGACATGTTCTTCTACATCCCAGTTCTTCCATCCCATTGCCAGTACCTTTGATTCTGTGCAGAGGGGGATCCTGTGACAGTTTTAGGTCATGCCCTTTGGCCTCTCGAACACACCCAGGGTCTTCATTAAGTGCCATGGCAGAGGTGGCAGTCTTCTTGCAGCTCAAGGGCTTCAGGGTATATCCCTATCTGGATGACTGACTGATAGGTAGTCATCTTTGGAAGCTGTTGAGAAGTCCATGGATCTGGCCCTCAAGACCTGTCAGGACTTGGGCCTGCTGGTCAACTCATCTAAGTCAGAGCTGGTCCTCTCACAGGTGTTCATAGAATCATGTCAGCAGAAAAGGACCCAGCAGCCCATAGAGTCTGCCCCTACCCCCCCTTTACTCATATCCCTTGCCACTGACCATCCTCTTCCCCCCACTTCTCAACCCCATATGTCTGTCCCATGCCATCTTGAATCCTATCAGCCCCCACCACCTCCTCTGGCAGTCTGTTCCAGGTCTTCACCATGTTCTCCGTGAAGAAGCGTCTCCTCACGTTCCCGCTGTATCTTCCACCCTCTAATCTTAGGCTATGCCGTCTTGTTATAGCCTCCTCCTTCCTTTTAAGTAAGCTCCGCTCCTTTACTTTACTGATCCGTTTTACATATTTTAAAGTTTCAATCATATCCCCCCACTCCCTCCTGGTCTCCAGTGTGTACAGGTCCAACTCCTTACACCCCTGCTCATATGTTTTCCCCTGCATACTGTGCCATCTATGTCGTTGTTTAGGTGTGGTCTCTAGAACTGTACCCCGTACTCCAAGTGTGGCCTCACCATGGCTTAATAGAGAGGCATGAGTACCTCCCTCCTTCTGCTGGTGATGCCCCTCCCTATGCATGCCAACATTCCGTTTGCCTTCCCATTGCCTTGCTGCATTGGTTTCCTGCCTTGAGGTTGCTGGATTTTATGATCCGTAGATCCCTCTCCTGCTCGGTTTTCTTGATATCCCCGAGTGTATACTGCTCGTGAGTTTTACATCTTAAGTGCATCACAGTGCACTTTTTGGCATTGAACTTCAGTTGGCAAGTTTCCCACCACCCTCCAGTCTCTTTAGGTCCTGCCTCATGCCCCCGGAGTGTCCACTATTGCAGATTTTCATATTATCCACAAACAGGCACACCTTTTCTTCCGGCCCTTCCGCAAAATCACTGAAGTAAATATTAAAAAGGAGGGGCACGAGTGCTGACCCTTGGGGCATCCCACTCATCACCCCCTCACTCTGGAGTGCACCCCATTTACTACCACTCTCTGACTTCTACCCTCCAACCAGATTTCCACCCACCAGTTATTTTTCTTCCCATCCCTGGCTATCCAGCTGATTTGCTAGTCTTCTGTGAGGGACTGTGTCGAAGGCCTTACTGAAGTCCAGACAGACCACGTCCACCACCCCTCCCTGATCAATCACCTGCGTCACCTAGTTAAAGAATTCAGTCAGGTTGGTCTGGCATGACCCTCCCATTTGTGAATCCATGTTGGTTATCATCCTGCAAGCTGCCACCCACCAGGTAGTCCACCACCCTTTTCTTTATTAATGCCTCCATCACCTTCCTCACCACCGAGGTGAGGCTGACTGGGCAGTATTTTTCCGAAACCTCCTTACTGCCCCCCATTGTGCAACGGCACCACATTCACCCTCCTCCAGTTCCCCACACCCACCCCAAATCCAGTGATAAGTTAAAAAATCTTGTTAGTGGGGCAGCTAGCTCTTCTCTCAGTTCCCTAAGTACCCTCAGGTGCAAGCTGTCCGGCCCCATCGCCTTTTCCACTTTTAACCTAAGTAGTTCCTCCTTAACCCTGTCTTTGCTGAATTGGCTAGAATCTACTTTTATGTCCCCCCTTCCCCTACCCTTCAGCCCCCCACCCCCGGTGGAAATGGAGCAAAAGTATCTATTTAGTAATTTAGCCTTCTCAATGTTCCACATCAGTTGTAACCCTCCCTCCCCCCTCAACCGCACTATCCCCTGCTTTGCCTTTCGTCTTTCCCCACATACCGATAAAAAGTTTTGTCCCCCGCTTTTGGCCTGTTTAGCTATCTTCTCCTCAGTGTTAGCTTTAGCCCTCCTTATCTTCTGCCCTGCTAGCTTCCTCTTTTCTCTGTAAGCCTCCCTGTCCTCCTCCCGTTGTGTCTTTATTTATTTCCTGAAAGCCCCCCTCTTTACCCTGACTGCTTCTGCCACCTCTCTTGTAAACCAGAGTGGCCTCCTCCATTTCTTTTTTCTTTCTCAACTTCTTTATGCAAATTTCCGTGGCTTTTAGTACCCCTCCTTTGATGACCTCTCATAACTCTTTCACATTCCCTAAATTTCCAGTTCCTGCCACTTCTTCCCTAACTATTCTCCTCATTCTGTTAAATTCAGTACCTCTGAAGTCTAAAACCCTCGCATTGGTCCGGTTTGTCTCCCTCCCCATCCTAACTCTGAACCTTATGGTGTTAAAGTTCATTGGAGCAGAACTGGACTTTGTACGGACCAAGGCCCTCTTCGCAGCATACCGAGCATTAAATCTTACTTCCTTTGCCCAGTCATTTCAGGTTGGGTGCTTGCAACCTTCTTGGGACTTCCAGATGCTGCTGGAGTACATAGGGTTTTCCATCAGCATGAAACGGGCACCCTGGATGGTGTGTCACCTGCAGTGGGCGTTGTGCCGGTCGTGACCCCAGTACCTAGGTTGCCTGGATCAGCCAGTTATTGTGACCCAGCTGATGTGGGATGCCATTCATCGGTAACTGACCCCACAAAATCTGGATGATGGAATCCCAGTTGTCCACCCAGAGCTTTCCGTCATGCTCACGGCAGGCACTCTATGGTAGGGTGGGGAACACACCAGTGAGGTAACAGAGCTCATGAGTTGTGGACACCTCGTACGTCTCAACACTACATCAACCTGCTGAAGCTCTGTGCAGTACCTCTGGCTCTGGTGGAAATTGCATTGATTTGGGGTCAGGTTGTTCAGATCCAGACAGACAACACAACCACCATGTTTTGCCTGAAATGGCAAGGCAAGATGCACTCCTTTCCCTTATGGACACTTGCGCTCAGCCTGTAATCAGATCTCATTCATGTCATGGGCAAGAACAGTCAGCTGGCAGACTGTCCCAGCTGGGTCATGGAGAAGTCGCAAGAGTGTGGTCTGTACACCAGGAGGTGGTAGACCATTTTTTTTGCCTTGTAACAAAATCTATGACTGTTCTGTGCCCACCGTCCACAGTGTGGGACACTGATGGGAATGTCTTGCAAAGCCCTGGACCCTGGACATTCTGTACGTCTTCCCTCACTTCCTGTTTCTTCACAAGGTTGTGATCAAGGCCTAGAAGAACAAGGGGTGGATGATCCTGTTAACAGCAAACTGGCCTAGGTAGTTCTGGTATCCAGATCTCTTCAGCCTTAGCAGCTAATTTCTACTGAAGTTGTCTCTCTGCCCTGACCTGCTGATGAGACAACAGGGGAAAGTCCTGCACCCGAATTTTCAATCCCTGCACCTCTCTGCCTGGTTCCTGAGTGATTAGAGTTTCAGACTCGGCCTTTCAGAAGATGCCCTCCACAATGTGGAGCCATCCTGTAAGGAGTCAACTTATAAATGCTTTGCATTTTAGTGGAAGAGGTTCTCAGTCTGGTGCCAGGGTAAGGATCTTGATCTCCTTACCTGCCCCATGGCGAGCATCCTTGACTACCTATGGTGCCTGCCTGAGTCGATAACTCCATGTGACAACCAAACAAGTGCTGGCTTGCGGACGGTGGCCCAGGAGAAAGTGGTCAGCTCTTTTTCAGAGGCCTGGATGACTTGTACCCTCTGTTTCACCAACCTCTGCCTCCATGGGACCTGCTGCTGGAGTTGGCAGTAGTCATGGGCAAGCTGTCTGAACATATGCACAAATGTGCGATGTCAGATTTGTCATGAAAGACCGCTTTCCTGGTGGTGGTCACGTCAGCCAGAAGGATCAGTGAGCTTCAGACTCTCTCAGTGAAGTCTCCTTATCTGGTCTTCCACAAGGACAAGGTCATCTTTCACCCCCACCCGCAGTTCTTAATGAAGGTCGTATCAGAGTTTTTTTTTTTTTTTTAAACCAGATGATTAACATATCATTATACTTTACCAACCCAACCTTGAGCCTGATTGCAGGCTTCATACCCTGGACATCTTGGGGTGCTCTTTACTATAAGAAACGACATCTGATTTTGGGGTGTTTCTAACGTTTGCTGAAGGCCACACCTGGTAGACCTGCGGCAAAGTGAACGATTGCTAGATGGATTACATCCTGCATTGACATCTGCTATAGGTTGACTGGTAGGGAGTTGCCCAAGGGGCTTAGGGCTCATTCCACCAGGCATACCTCTGCCTTGGTGGCTGCTTTCAAGGATATTCCCACTACAGAGATATGCAACGCTGCAACCTGGAGTAAAGCACACACATTCATGCGTTTTGGTTCTTAGTCCTTCAGTCTCTGTTTGCCAAATAGGGATGCGCGGTCTGCAAACAGTCTGCCAGAGTGTGGATAGTGAACTGTATCCACCTTGTTAGAAATAGAGGTTACTCACTTATAACTGTAGTTCTACTAATGGTATACAGTTCACATCCACACCCACACCCACTCATCCTCCCCTGACAAGTGGCACCAGGATCCTTGATTCCAGTGTGCAAAGGTCTGTTGTCAGAGGGTACAGTCGGAAGCGATACCACCTGCGTAGTGGGAAGAGCTTAGCTTGAAGGCTTCCAGTGACTTCGCTGTCTACAGCCAAACTGCCAGTGTGTGAATGTAAACTGTATACCACTGGTAGAACTATGGTTACAGATGAGTAACATATATTTGTCTTCTAAGGTACTGTGGAAACCTTTTTTTCTCATTCATTAAATTATTTTTAATGTAAGCTCATTTTTTATGATTATTGGGGGTGTTTTTGGTGTTTGTTCTCCATTGCATTGCAAGTTCTGTGGATTGACCAAAATGAAACATTAGAACACTCATGGTACCAACAGTCTCTGCTCACAGGGACAACTCTTAAAGGGAAACAGTCAGAACAAAAGGGCCTCACACTCAAGTGTGGGCCTGGTCCTAATGGAACTTTGTGTGGAAAAACGTTTTGGTTTACTCGATGCTGAGTATGGTAGATTGTATCAGACTAATGTTGCTTAGTTCTAGGCTGACATCTTTGTTTACTACACATCCCAGAATCCTTTGCAGCTGACATCAGCACAGTATGCAGCAGGGGAAGATTCAATAATCTGCAGTTCGTGTTAGAGCTTTTATAATCTCTGATCAGATTTTTTTCTGGGTCTGCTGTTCTCTGGGGGCAAAGTACTGTCCTCTGTGACTGTACCTAAATTAGCTCTGGGAGAAAAGAGGGACCAACAAACAAAAGATCACCGCATATATAAACTGTAATATGCTCTGCAGGCTATTCAATTTCCCACTGCTGCCTACTGCTGTGATGCCAGCTGCAGAGGATTCTGGGATTTGTAGTACAAGAAAATAACCTAGAACTAAGCAAAACTAGTCTGGTAACAATCTGCTACACTACTCTAAACAGTAAGTGAAGCAAAATGTTTTTGCACACAAAGTATGCAATGGGACCAGTGTGGGGACTCCTGGTAGTGACGGTTCCCCTTTGCTATAAGTATACTAGTGAGCTTCTAGTCAGGGTACACATTACCCAAATAGTAATTCCCATTGACAGTGTTGGAGCTAACAGAAAAAGAAATTACAGGAAGATGTTTTCACTTTGAAAGAATACCTTTCAAATCAAACTATGATGCAACTTTTAAGTATACTAATCGTGTCCTAACAGCCCAAATTTTTACAGGGTCTGAGGGCTAGTTCGTGGCTTTAGCCCTCCCCAGCCCCCTCGTTCTGATCACCGCCGAATCCCCCAATGGAACCAGCCTGCTGTAGTGAGGGGTCTGAGGGCTAGTTTGTGGCTTTAGTCCTCCCCAGCCCCCTCTCTCTGATTGCCGCCGAATCCCCCAGTAGAACCAACCTGCTGCAGTGAAGGGTCTGAGGGCTAGTTTGTGGCTTTAATCTTCCCCAGCCCCCTCGTTCTGATCACCGCCGAATCCCCCAGTGGAACCAGCCTGCTGCAGTGAAGGGTCTGAGGGCTAATTTATGGCTTTAGTCCTCTCCAGCCCCCTCACTCTGATCACCGCCGAATCCCGCAATGGAACCAGCCTGCTGCAGTGAGGGGTCTGAGGGCTAGTTTGTGGCTTTAGTCCTCCCCAGCCCCCTCTCTCTGATTGCCGCCGAATCCCCCAGTGGAACCAGCCTGCTGCAGTGAGGGGTCTGAGGGCTAGTTTATGGCTTTAGTCCTCCCCAGCTCCCTCACTGTGATCGCCGCCAAATCCCTCAGTGGAACCAGCCGGCTGCAGTGAAGGTACGGGGCGAGCTCCCTTCTGAATTTGCTGCCTTTCTGGTGCACTCATGCCTGGACAGCTGAATTTAAGCCCCTTTAATTTGAACCAGCTTCCTAGGAGTTGCTACTTGCCCTGAATTTAATCACTGTAATTTGTACTAGCTTCTTAAGAGCTGCTGCTTGTCTTGGCTATTTTTTGGCCCCCCTACCCACCCGTGCTCTCTAATAAGTGCTCTATTGCTTCGCCCTTCCTCCCGAATTTTGACTAGAAGTACTGTAGTAGGTGGGTCCTTTCCTGTCCACTCAATTTCTGCTTCTAACTATGAGAGCTCTGGAACTCGAGGAGGACATTGGGGATCAACTCCAGCTCTCCAGGGCTGAAATATCTGGCTCAGATAGACCCTATGAGGATGTTTACCTCACTTCTGTACTTTCACCTACCTATCCTGTTAATTATGGTGCACCAGACTGGCCTGCTTGACGTAGTGCAACAGCCCCAAGGTCATCCCGTATTCTCAGGGTATGTGCACTATGCCACTGGCACATCAGTTTCAAACTCTATTAATGGAAAAATGGTTTCAGTAACCGGTCTAAGTACACCACTGCTACCCCCTGGTAGATTAACACCTAGCTTCCAACATCATCTCTCATACCTGCTTACTTTCTCTAACTTCACAGCAACAACTAATAAATTTAACAGTACCTCCTCCTGTAGAAGACAACAGAAACAATACTTTTTGCATATCTACTGAAACTACTGCTTCTGTTCCAGTCTGGAAATGTGCACCCTAACCCCAGCCCCATTGGGGCAATGGACCATTGCAGCACAAAAATATCCTGTACGCTCTTCCTCATGTCTATCAGTATATGTAGTCTCCTATGTAAGTTAGACAGCCTCAAGGTATGGATTATACAACACAACCCTGATATTCTTTCTGTTGTAGAAATTTGGTTTTCACCCAAAATCCCTGATTCTGCTATCACCATACCTGTCTACTCTACTTTTAGGCAGGATAGGCTCACTAAAAGAGGTAGTGGCTGTGTTATTTACTTAAAAGAAACTCTAATGGGTCACACCCTTGAATTGCCCTGCATAGGAAACTCCTCTCAGGCCCTGGCCATCAAGGTACTCCTAGGGGCCCAAAAGAAAACATTAACTGTGCTGTTTACATACTACCCAAAGAATCTGCCTGTGGCATTCATAACTTCATGGAATATATTCGGAGTGTGCCTCGGAACACTGAAACCATAATACTGGGAGATTTCAATGTAAACTGTCTCTCATCTGACATTAGACACATTAAGGATGCCATCTCCACCTTGCACCTTACCCAACTAATTAACACCCAGACCTGAATTAACTATAGAACTCGATCAAGTACCTTACTGGATTGGGTTCTGTCTAGTCACCCTGAATGAATCACAACTGTGTCTGTACTCCCTGATACCCTAAGGGACCACTCCCCTATACTTTGTAGTTGGTCCAACAAGTTCAGCAAATCTCCACCTAAGGTTACTCTCAGAACCACTCAGATCACACCATCGAAGCCAGGATTGGTCACCATTGGACTTTACCAGTGAGACTGACGAGGCACTTGAGTTCTTCATCGAACGCTTTAATGCTGCATGTGATATCCATGCCCCCGTAAAAAAGCAGAAAGTTAAGGGGGTGTACAACCCTTGGCTAACACCTGAACTTCTGGGATTTATGAAGACTAGGGACCACCTCTGGCACCAGGCCAAAGCCACAGGCAAGCAAGCAGATATTCAGACTTATAAAAAAATCCAGAAATGTTTGTACCAGAGCCATCCGTTTTGCAAAAAATCAATACTTTAGGGAGGCACTTTCCAACTCGTGGGGTGACAGTAAACATTTCTGGAGCAACATAAAGGAAGTCACTGGCAAAGACTTAAAGAGAGCACGCACCATGCTTAACATTGATGGAAGCCCGAGTGTTGACCATAGCTAGTATTTTTAACAATGCCTTTACAGACCTCAGCAGTGTCCTCCCCTTGATTTTTTTTTTTAACGGTCTCTGGCCCCCCCCCCCCCAGTCTGTGATGCTCAGCAGCAGTCTTCCCCCCTTTTTTTACTTCAAAGAGGTTACTAAGCATGAGGCTAGAAAGTACATACGAAGTACTCATAAAGCAAGATTCATTGGGGACAATTTAGATCTCAAATTTCTTGCCCTAACCCTTGAGGAAACTCTTACACCTCTTACCAAGATTCTGAACCTTTCTCTAAGGCTTGGGCAAATCCCTCAAAAATTGAAACAGGCCCTAGTGACCTGGTGCACAAAGGTGGCGATGGGGCACAGCACACAAACTACAGGCCAATTTCCATTCTACCTCCTCTATCGAAAGTACTAGAGTGTATAATTGCAGATCAGCTTGTGGAATACCTGGACAAATACAATATCCAATGTCCCTAGCAGCATGGCTTTCGTAAAGGTCATTGTACTACCACTGCACTGTTAGAATTCACTGGTTTCATACATAATGCACTAGACCAAGGCCATCTGGTTGGGGCTGCCTTTATCGACCTGATGAAGGCCTTTGATACTGTGAACCACTCACTGCTACTCGGGCAGTTATCGCTTGCTGGGGTGTCGAATGATGCTGTCAACTGGTTCAAAAGTTATTTAGAAGACCGTTCACAGCAGGTCAAAATAACCAATGTCCTCTCCGAAAGGAAGCCTGTCTGTTCTGGAGTGCCTCAGGAATCTATACTGGGGCCCCTTCTCTTCAGTATCTACTTGAATAACCACCTACGAGCCTGTCATGAACAGATTCTGTTTTATACGGATGATACTGTGATCTACTCTAGTAACCCAGACCCTCAGAGCCTTCAGGAAACACTGTTTCTCAGAAGTGGAAAAGTGGTTCAGCACTCAGAAACTGGTGCTAAACTATAAAAAGACCAAAGTGATGCTTTACAACAGTGTCCATAAGAAACACAAGTCCAAACCCTTGTTCATTGCAAACTGCATTGGCACCCCACTTGAACAGATCCACTCCTTCAAATATCCAGGGGTCACTGTTGATAGCTCACTCACCTACTTGCAACATATTGATAACGTAGCTCGAGCTGTCAACATAAGGATTGGCCTACTCCACAGGCACAAACATAGCCTCACTCCTGAAGCACTAAGAATATCAATTTTCAGCTCTGTCATTACCATCATCAATTATGGGCTGGTTGTTTATGGCTCTGCTTCTGCTACATCCCTTCACAGGATCACTGTTGCTCTTAACAAAGCATGCAGACTCCTTACTGGGGCTGCCCGCCTCACACACACGTGTGACCTATATGCTCAGACTGGGTGGCTTCAATTATTCAGCTGGATCCAATATCAAACCTGCTTACTTGCCAAGAAGACACACCTTCGTTTGTTACCCCCTGGGGTCCAACAGCTCCTTAGCCCTTGTCACAGTACCCAACATACTTGCAGTTTGGCAACTCAGATCTTTACTGTTCCCAGATGCCGCACCACCTTAGGTCAGAGGTCTTTTGTTTACAGAGCACCCCTCTGGCTCAACTCCCTGGTAGGGACATCTCTGTTGAGTCAAAACCGCCCTTTCAAACACAAACTCTGACAACGTCTATTAGCAAACAGTATATGTGACTGCCGCCCTTAACAGCCTTCTGCTTATTTTATCATTGTACTTATACCTTTTGGCACTTTTAACTCCTGGCACTTCATTTTGATTCTACCCTTGAGCCTTTTCCCCTCCACCCCCTACCCCTGCCTCTTTGCTCACGCATCTTCAAGTTCTTCCCTTGCTCCTTCTCGCCTTCCGTCTTCAACAGTCCACCCATCCTTTTATCTCATACCACCTCTTTTGCAACTTCTTCTCCTCCTTCTCCCTACTTTTCTCTCTTTTCCACCCATATTACTCTTTTTTTCTTGGGTTTTCGACAAGGTCTGCTAGGCTGCCCCCTCTCCCTGACTAAACACCGCCTCTTCTCCTTATACAGTACTATTAATTTGTTTTCCTCCCCCTCACTTCACCAGCACTCCCCCCTTCTCTCTGCACTCACCCCATTTCCCCTCCTTCCAACTTCCCATCCTCCCATCTCTATCCCCATTACCTCCTTTGCAACTCTGTTCCTTCCCTCTCCACCTCCTGTGCAACTCATCTCCTTCTCCCTCTTGTTTCTCCCATCCCCCTCCTTATACCGCATTACTTTCTCTCCTAGATTTTGACAAGGCCTCCCAGGCTGCCCTCTCTTCTAGCCCACTCTACTGTTATATTGAGCAACATTCAGTGCTATTTTGATTGCTTTTGATGTATTGTTTTAAGTATATTCTTGATATCTGCTATTTACTTATCTATTGTTTACCTTGTTTTGTTTTTGTAGTACTGATGTGGAACCTTTGCAAGTGAGGTGTATTGCTCAGAGGTGTTGTAATCCAAGACTCAATAAATAAAAATAAAAAATGTATGTGATTTGTTTCTTACTGGCTCTTTTTTTTTTTTTTTTTTAACCTTGTGTGTAACTTGAATATGTTTGTATTGAAAGTATTTTGTTGGACCTTGTTCTTGGGTAAAATGTAGGTTGGAAAATGGACTTTCATGGTGGTTCATCATATAAAATAGTGCACAGAAATACGGAATCCATATTCAGTCACTAAAAACACTCTGATTTCACAGATGCCTCCTTAACCCAGGTTTTTTTTTCCATTAGTTATTTTTGCTCCGCTGAAGGCAGCGGCCCTGTGTCGGCTGACCATACCAGACTCCACGGTCGTTCGAGGTACCCTCCCTCTTGTGCCTTGGTTGATCACCAGAGGTAGTCTGGGGGCTTCATCAGCTGTGGCCCTTGATTTTTCTTCTGTTTTCTCCCCCCCCCCCCAACCTGAGGCCCCACAACACGGTTGCCCATGCTCGTGGAGACGCACATGTGCACCGCGGCTCCGGGGACGGCCCCTTCTGCCTACCCAGCCTATTGCCAGGTACCCCTCTGGTGTGGCAGTGCCACCTAGCTTCCACTGGGAGGCAGCCAAGTGCCAGGGAAACCCCTGCATCCCACCTCGAGGAGGAGCGGTGCCTGACAGCTGCTTTTGTCCATTCTTCGGTGCCTCAACCCTCAGCACCACCGGCCCGGCTTCCTCATCTCAGTTTTAATAGTAGCTTTAAACATGCCCTTGGGAGGGTGGGTTTACCCACTGTGCTAGTTAATCCATTGCTACCTTAAAGTGAGTCGCTGTTATCTTGGGAAATGTTTGTTTTCATTTAAGATTGCTGGGTGGCCCATGTCTGCTGTGTTTGGAATAATTTCAGAATAGCTCCAAAATGACTCAATATGTTTCCTTCAAATTTTAGTAAATCATTTCCTTTTGTATAAAGGTGTACTGTAGTTTGATTTTGGTGAGGGTTACGTCAGAGGTTGTGAACTGATGAAGCAGTAGATCCGCAAAGTACCTGGTATCAGGTTGGAACTCTCCTTAGTGGGGGTTAGCAGCATTTGCTAAAATAAATTAGCATTTCTGGTATCCGCAGATGAACGAAGATTTATTTTGATACCTTTTATTGGACCAACAAGAAATTTTCAGTGTTCTGAAAAAGTCTTGTTGGTTCAGTAAAAAGCATCATGTTTATCTGTTTGTACAAAGACCAAGATGGCTACAAACAACCCTCTGCTTTTTTCGTATCCAGCGTTTTTTAATGCATTTGTGTTTGCATGCTTCTGGCCTTGGCAGTTTCGGTGGCATAGGCACTTCAGCTGTAGCACTACAGCCCCTTCTGTGTACGCTGCAGAAGGAGGCATGGTAGAACAGGAAAGGGGCAGCAAAAGTGTGCTTGCAGCAGTGAAGGGGTTAAAATGAAATTTTGTATCTCCTAGCCAGCACGGCTAGTGAATCGAAAAACCAACTTGCCACACAGACTTTTCTGTTAGCTCAAATGGTATACTTGTTAAAATGCCTTCCGTAGTACAGTTCAGTAGTGCAAAATTCAGTAGCCCGATATAAAATCTATCAGTATTTGACTAGAGGGCAGGTGACAGTTTTGCCCCCTGCAGTGACTAGACTTAAGCACATTGATATAAGGATAGTTCAGGAATAGCAGAAAATGGAAGTGGTTCCTCCTCCTTCAGGTGGCTCCTGCTTCAGTGCCGTGTCACTTCGAATGCTTAGGGTGCTACTCTGGTAAAATTTCATTCTGTAGTCTGGCCTTTCTAAGCAGGGTGGCCCCTCTATGAGGAGTAAGCCACAGAAGACCAGGTCAGGGTTGGAACAACAGAGGGAGCTGAGCAGAGTGAAGTGGAGGACCAGCCTTGTAAGGTGTATGATAATATGGAAAAATACAAGGTGAAAAAAACAAACCAGGTTATGTTTGTTTTTCTTAGCATTATGACTTTTCATCGTGGTCTTGTGTAACTTGTTCGACTAGTATTTAATTTGATGCCATACAAAATATTATGAAACCAAGTACTTGAGACGTAGGATAAAATTATCATTCATTTCCTGCCACACTTCATATCCAGTTCCTTTTAAATTTAGCATATGGTTACACACAACACAAAAAGAAGCCCAGGTCGCTCTGACCAAACTTGATGTGGCACATTTAGAGGTCCATAAGCCTTCATTTTGGGCACTCTTTACAGGTTGTGTCTGTGGGCATTTGCAAGTTTTTGAGCAATTTCTCTCCCTTTTTATGATTCAGAATCATCTGACTGCAGTTATAAATGGGCTGGCTATGTCTAGCCCAAGAAATCTTCATAGTAAAGAATGGGGGGATAAGAAGTACCCTGTTGCAATGGCAGCAGGCGGTGCTCCGCCAGGGCGCATGCGATCTCTGCTTTACTCGATGGTGTCAGCTGGGAATGGAGCACATTAAGGTGATGACAAGCTCATGTGAAAGGGGAGGGAGGGATGATGTGAGCCACTTAGCATTCTTGCACCCCTGAACTGATTGACCAAGGAGTGGCATTTGCATCCGCTATGTAGGCAGGCACTGGCCCAACCTCCTGGAGGAAGGGTAACTCTGGGGCAACTCCAATCATCACAGCAAGGGATGGGGACCAATGTGGAAAATTGAAAGGAAAAGCAAAAAAACAAAGGAATAACCAGCCCGTATCATGACTTAGCTACACAAAGCTTTAAATATATGTACTAAGATGTATCTTTTACAGTCTGACATCTGTGGCCTTGGCTAGATTTGCCGCAGATAACTAGTTGTGAAAAAGCCATCTTCTGATTTTTTTTTTTTTTCCAACTTCATACAGTATATTCTTTTTTTTTTTTCTTTTTGTTTCTCTTCAGCCCAGCCTTCTTTAGTTGAAAGTTACTGGCAACCCCTCAGTATCAACTACCTTTGGAACTGCTTTTCCTCCACAGCTTTCCAGCTGTAGTGGGGCCTTTAAGGTAGTGTCCTTTCCTGTGTTCAGTTTGATGGCGCCACAGGTGGTAGAACTGGGCCGCAAGAGTGCTAGTTTTGCGTCATCCTGCCTACAGGGGTCCATGTCTTTGTTTTCTCCCTTGTCCTGCGGGATGCCAAAGGCAAGGGCGCCAAGGTGTGTTCCTGCAGATTACGTCTTCATACTCCCTCATGCTATAAGCCTTTGACTACACTGCCACCTGGGGTCACCTAGGTGGCACTATTAGGGCCTGCAGCCCTCCTTCCCCAAGCACAGAAGAATGCATCCTCTGGGATGATCAGTTTTCTTCCTGGCTGTCCTCTGAAGCTCTGAGCCTGGGCCACAAGCCTGGGTTAATGGTGCTACTTGAAGCAACACTGCTGTTGAGCTGTCGAGTAGATCAGCATTCCCATTTCTTTTGTAATTCTGGTGGAAACTAGATGCTTATGATTTTAGACCCTAGAGGTGCAGGCCGAAGATTAGGTATCTGTTTAGTCTGTACTTCATTTGCCAGATTCCAGTAAATTATTTTAGACCTGGTAGCCTCATGCCTAAACCAATTACCTACTCATTTTTATGCAACAAAATGATTTTCAGCTCAAGTTTCAAGGAACAGGTCAAAGGCTGTATTTGTGAGTTTATTATCTTGGTCAGTTCTGTTCTGAGGTGTGATGCTCGCACCTTATCTGTTTCCAAATGTGACATTGTAAAACACATGATTGTGAATATCGGAACAGGTTCCGCCCAAGATTATAGCCCTCCAATTCTTTACCACTTTAAGTACTTCTAAAACTGGTAATATAAACAGGGCGCCCGCCGAATACAAGGCAGTGGATGTGGTGATTGGGGCCAATGGCACAGTATTCCATGAATCCTCTGTATGCACTGTATCTATGCATAGCCTATTTTTAAGTAATGTGTAGAGTACTGGTATCAAACCATAAAGGATGGTGGTAAAAGACAATTTTGAAGGATTTTATAAAAATTATGGTTGGAGGTGTAGGAAAAAAAAAAAGAGCTGGTGGCCCCACCGTGTTAAAAGAATGAATGGGGAACACTGATGTAACTGCTGTATGTCTAGCAGCAGTACAGTGGCACCACATGGCAGTCACCTTTGTCCTTTACAGTAAAAACTAATTCTCAAAAGAGAACAGTCATCACTGAGAATCTCACACTCAAGTGTGGGGCTGGTCCCAATTTGCACTTCGTGTGCAGAAACCTTATTTTTATCTACAGTTTGCTGCAGTACAGTATGTCAGGCTGATTTTGTCGAGTTGCAAGCTGACATTCCATGTAACCAGAAATCCCAGAATCCTCTGTTGTTAATCTCAGAGGAGGACTGCAGCAGTGGGAGGCGCAATAACCTGTAGTTCATGTTAGGAATTCATATAAGCGCTCATATTTTGTTTGCTGGTCGCGCTGTCCTCCATGGGCTATGTGCAGCCACAAAGGACTGTGCTTAGCCTTTTGTTTTAGTTGTCAAATGGTTCCTTTAGAACACAAGAAAAATGTGGGGCAGCATAATCAACATCTTTGTGCCAGTCCACAATTTGTACAGTAAAGCAGTCTGATGCGCACACTGAACTACTCATAATGGAAGACTCGCTGTGTGCTGCGCATTGTGGTTTACACTGCAGCACAGAGGCATCCCAAGTGCACATGTTAATGAGAAGGCATCTTATTGCCATGGCGCATCTGGATGGAGGGTGCTTTGTGCCCCGTTAGCCCCCATATAACCTAACCTCCTTGCCATCCAGTGAACCTCCCCTTTCCCTAACTCGATCCCTGTATCACATAGAAAAAATATATCCCTGGCATCCAGTGGTCTCCCTCCTTCACCTGGAATCACTTAGAAATACACATCCCTGGTCCCCCCTCTTCACCCAGTCTCTGAATCTCTTACAGATAATTAGCTCTGGGGTGCAGTAGCACCATCCCCCACCCCAGTAGTCTCCAGCTCCTCATCACATGCGTTTCATATGTAGTAACATAACAGTTCTGTAATGTATGTTCCCCTCTACCGCCCCAGTCCGGATGAGGAGTGTACAGCATTCTCACCTCATCCAGTCAGTAACATCCCATCTAACTTTACTGGACTCCAGCCCTCCCACTCCACCCACCGTCTACTGCGCCTAAAGGATATGCTGGCAGACTTGTAAAGAAAAATATCCCCTGCAGCAGCCAGCAGTCAGCCTGTCTCATCACTGATTCACACTGAATGAATCAGTGATGCCATGTGTAGTTGCAGCTGGTTGACTGACAACACAACACTGATCAGTCATCTGTCACTACTCGCTGTGAATGGATCAGTGTGATGTGAGAGACTGGCTGTTGGGGATGGTTTTCTGTATTGCAGGTTCAGCAGAGAAATATAACCTTTGGACATCGGGGGAGGGTGCTGGGTTTCAGTGGGTGTGTGGGTGTGGTGGTAACTGATCAGATGGGCCAGTGTGGGGGAGGGAATGTTGTAACTGTCAGTATCTGGACTGGTGCAGCGGATATATATCATTTAATATATCACGGAATACAGAACAGGGGTGCTAGGGGCTAATGGGGTGGGGGTTGGGGCAGGTGTCTGTAGGGATAATATGGTATAAAAGATTTCTGGATTGGGTGAGAAAGGGGTGCCACTTGATGCCTGGAATATTTATTTGTATGTTACTTGGGGATTGGATGAGCGAGGGGTGACCAGTAGAAGCTGGGGACGTCTATATATACGGGGGCTCCAGTACTGTGTACTGTGTTCTTGGTTGGACCAGCACCACTGCCGACCACTTGCTGCAGTGTGGAGCAAAACAGGACCAGTCTGGAGAAGCAACATTTTGCTTCTCCTATTGTAATGAAGGTATCTTGACGTACAGGTGCCCTCTTTGCCCCATCCATGGTCAGAATGGTAATTTGCATATCATGATTCCATCATGGGGCTGTGTTTCGCAGGTGTAAACAGCTGTGCCTTGTGCAAACCCTTGTTTGCTCCTGTGACTGTGAGGCCTGCCTGTTGTGTTCCAACAGTCGTGCTTCCCTCCTAGGCCAGCAGGGGGCTTTGTATCCACTTTTCAGCTTTGCCCTGTGCTCCCATGGGGGTATAATGGAATGGAACAGACTTTACACGGGCAAACTTGGCTCTGCACCTGTTCTGTTATACCGCTCTGTGCATTTAGGCAAGTTGCTCACCAGTAGGGAATGTATCCCAATGCTTTGCACCAGTTTCAAAAATGCTGCCCATAATCTCTGAACATGCATCAGTGATTTGGATAAATTACTATTGATCAGACTCCTTTTGAACATAACTTCTGTATATGTTGTGGTGTTGGATTATATGAAAAAAAAAAAAGACTTCTGCTGTGTGTATGTACATGGATATAAAAATTATTCAAGTGAGCCTATGACATAGCACGAGTACTTGTGACTTGAAGTAAGACAAATCAAGCCACATGGATATTTTGTGGTGCAGGGGTGCTTTCACTTTTGGTCAGAGAAACCTAAATGTCTACATTTTTTAACACATTTGTCTGAGAATCATTTTACTCAAATGAAGAAATTTTGCTTTACCACTTTACAATTTTTTTTAACAATTGTTAGTCAGTTTATTGATATTTTTACAGGTTGCTTTGTACAGCATATTTGTTTCCACTATGGCTTTCCATGCCAAAGTCAGTGACCCCCTCATTGGGGGGGACGTACATGACCCTGTTAAACACTGTTTCAAACCTGGGAGGAAGCTGGCCTGCTACAGTGGCACTCTGGTTGGTGGATCCTCTGACAGTGAAAGAGTGCCAAGGAGCACCAGGTCAGGGCTGTGGTTCCCCAGATGCTGTAGAAGTAAGTATTTTTAAAACAATATTCTCCTTCCAAGCAGTAAAGTAAAATTGTTGGTGAGGGCTCACATACTGTATTTAACTGTATTTTATTTTTGAGTACAGCTTTGATCAAGCATGACTAAAATAAGTTTTTTTTTTTTTGTTTTATTTTTCAAATAAAAGTTTTATTGGTCTGATCACTGCTCAAATTGTAAATCTCATTTTACCAAGCCTAGTGGGGATATTAGCCTCTTAACAGAAACTGATATTTAGTCATTGCTTCAAATCCTCTCCTGCAGTGTGTAGGGATGTGACACACAATGAATGCTTGCAGATGGTCTTAGTTTTTCAGACCTTCCTTTGGAAATCCAGTTATGGGGGGTTGGGAAGCATTTTAAATGCGTTCGGTGCTTTGAAATATATTTTGTAGCTTTATTTATCTGGGTAGCGTTACTTCTTTCACAGTTTTAAAGGTTGTTGGTTCACGTAGTAATACTTGTCTCTAACAAGAGCAGCCTCAGGCTAGCTCTCCTGCCAGGCCACTTTATCAGCGCTGTGCTACATTCCAGGGAGCTATGTTCATTGGAAGATACAGACACTTCTGTGATGTGTTCTCAGAAACTCTTGGCCTGCAGTCTTGTGTCTTAGCACACAATTGACCATATTGTACATAGAAACATACATTTTGATGGCAGATAAGGACCACTTGACCCACCCAGTCATCATATATGTATATGGATTTATGCCAGATAAAAATCTTGTGTAAACTCTTCGTGGGTCCCAGAGTAAACCGATACGTTTATCTGTGACCTGCTTTGCAAATAACATAGCTAGAGAGAGTAAAGTGTTTTTCATTGTCCTCTGTCACAGTTGTTTACTGTTCACTTGCCTACGTCATCCATTCACGTACAATATTAGTCTGATAGTTGTGGCATTGTAGCCATTCCTGTGAGAAATCAGCCCTTTAGTAGCCATTGGTACTGACTGTGATAGAAAAATGAGAACCTTGCTTCTTCCGCCATCTTGTTTTCTCCGACAGCGCTCTCACTAGGATTTTTTAGGGGGTCCTGGGCTATCTGGAAAAAAATGGAGGTTCTCAGCTGAAATTAACAGAGACATAGACAGTGATGACAGAAGAAGACCACTGGGCCATCCAGTGTGCTCATAAACACAACAAACTTGGGACCTATTGTCCATACAGGGTTCTAACCCTGTATTTATTATTTAGTTAGTTTTTGTTAACCGTAAAAGGAGGACTAGACAGTTCTGCCTATTTTTAGCCTCATCCCAGGGGAGGGGGGGATACGGATGGATGCCAACTTGCATTGAACCAGATTAAGCTGTTAGTGGGTTTTTTTGTTTGTTTGTTTGTTTTTTTTAAGTGAAAGGGGGGGGGGGAGTTTGGCCAGGACAACTGGGAAAATTTCTATACTCTTTCAGAGACGTGCCATGGGATCTTTAACATCCATCTGAGCTAGCACCAGTACAGGCAGATGGGACCTCAGTTTAACATCTCATCAGAAAGACAGCACCTCAGAAGTGCAGCACCCCCTCATGCTGCACCACAGTGTCAGTATTGGGATTTAGCTCAAGTGCCTGGTGTGGGGATAGAACTCACAGCCTTCTGATCTTCTGGCCTCAGAGGCGAGTGTGCAACCTGCTGAGCCACTGACTCTGCTTTTAAAGGCGTATCTGAGTCTCAACCCTTTTCAGGAGGCCTCCACAGTGTGGAGTGCATTATCAGAGAGACCGAAGGCCTGGAACTCAAGCTACTCGGGAACCAAGCCATGAGGTGTGGTCTCTGTGCAGGACAGTCCCTTGATGTCTGGTCAGCAGGTGCAGGTGGAGAGGCAGTCATGATGGAGGTCTGTTACTGAGGCTAAGGAGATCCAGGTACCAGAGCTGCTTTGGCCAGTCTGAAGCTATCAGGATCCTCCACTCCTTGTCCTTGTGGGCCTGGGCCACTAACTTGTGGATCAAGGGGAAGGGAGAGAAGGCATACACAAAGCACTGGGTCCAGAGCCTCATGAAAGCATCCCCATCAGTGTTCCAGACTGTCGGCGACGGGCACAAAATAGCTTCAGTTTGGCCTTCTCCCAGTAGGTAAACTGGTTCACCAGAGTAGTGTCTCACTGGGAGAACAGGTGGTTCACCACCTCCTGATTAAGGGACCACTCCTGCAACATCTTTCCTACCCAGCTGAGAGCATTTGACAGCTGATTATTCTCTCCTGTGACATAAATCACCAGAAGATATTCATCCAAGTTGCGCATGTCTCCAGATGCAGAGGGCATCCTGACACAAGAGAAGGGATTGAGTTTGGCCCTGCCTGTTCAGGTAGAGCATGATCGTGCTGTTGTCCATCTGGACTTGCAGAACCTGACCCTTGAATACAGGGGCATATTCAGTTAGTGCAAGTCACACTGCCTGGATCTGCAGCATGTTTATGTGGTGATGGGACTACTAGGGTGCACAGAGCCAGTGGGCTCTGTAGTTCCCCAGGTGTGCTTCCCACCCACATCAGAGATGTGTCTGTCATGAGCGTAACTGTCAGTTATGGGCAGAGAGATTAGATTCCTTCCTCCAGGTATTCTGGGGTCATCTACTGTGGGATCACATCCAACATCTGCCGGGTCATTTTGACCAGCTGGTCCAGGTAGCCTAGGCAATGGGACCATTGAAAGCCCAACTCCTATTGCAGGTCGCTCATCTATCTGCATGCCCAATGGACCACGCTGGTGCAGGATGCCATACGAAAAGAGCTAGGAGAAGACCACCTGGTCTATCGTGTCTGCTCTGTAATATATGCAGGGTCTGGCCTTACAATTTACAACAATGACCCTGCCCCCCAAATGTCCCTCTCTCCCACCTTCTCACATTCCTTGGTCCCAAGGGTTCGCTTTTGCTTGTCCCAAGCTCTCTTAAATGCTCCCATTGTTCTTGCTCATACCAGTAGCCTCAGGAAATCCCTGGCAGGGTGCAAGAGGCCAACCTGAAATGATCAGGATAAGGGGATAATATCCATTGCCTGGTCTGCAGGGAGTTTAGTTCTGGTCCAGTGAACTTGATCCACATGCATGGGTACCAGTTCGGACTTGTCCGGGTTGACCAACGGGCCCAAGTCTTGGCAAGTCTGGAGAAGCAAATTTCTGGACCTTTCCACGGCCTCTTTGGATGAACAGTCTAACAGCCAGTCATCTAGCTAGAGATAAACCCTGACACCTGCCACCACTGCCATGCACTTGGTGAAGACCCAGGGCATTGAGGAGAGGGTAAAGGGCATGATCTGGAACTGGTACAGGACCCCTTCTGCTCAAAACCGGAAATCTTTCAGGATATCTCTTTCATCGAGCTATACCTTTGGAACTAAATCCATGTCAGCGCTAGGACCACACAGAAACTTTTCAAGCCATGGGCCACCCACAACAATGCCATGTGCCATCGTCTACATAAATGTGGGTGGCCTCACCTCCACTCATTTCTTTTTCTGCTGTCAGTCAGCTTGTTGGACCCACCATTGGAAACACCACTGCAAAAAAACATTGTTTTCCCTGTATGAAAATATGGGGTATCACAGAAAGTGGCTGATGTTCTGCTGGTTGCCAGAATACTGTCCACCAGATATACCTAATCTATGAAATGGAAATGGTTTGCTCTGTGGGCCGCTTCACATAACTTGGGATCCATTTACCTGCCTGGTCAGTCAGGTTCTATAATATTTACTGTCCTTATTGTATTCAGGCTTGCAGAATTCTTAAATCGGGGTGCACTTGGCTGCTGTATCAGCCTTCCAAATGCCTGTGGATGGCTGTACAGTTGCTTAACTGGAGGTAGCCCATATGTTTTTGAGAGGCATTTTATATAACTTTCCATTTGAAATCCAAGACCAGATTGGGATCTGAATTTTATTTTGGAAATGTTGACTTTAGCTCATTTTGAGTCAGCCGTGAGTTGTGGCTTACACTGTCTTGCTTGCAAAGCATTATTTCTAGGGGCGTGGATATGTTGTTCTATCCACACTGTCTGGCAGGTACCTTGCCACTTTAAGATGGGCTGGAAAGTCTTCAAGCTGGCTCTTCCCAACCACCCGGGTGATGAAACTCTCGGCTCTGCCCTATGATGCCAGGTCTTCCTTACCGCTTGGAAGCATCAGGTTCCCTCCTTAGCGCTCTCACATTTTGCAGGCCCTGGCTCTAAAAACTTCGGATTTTTGTCCTAAACTTACTTTGAAACTAGTTTAAGAGTTCAGTCTTCACCCTCTATCCTTGTGGCTGCACTGTCCTCGGGTTCCGCCAGTGCCCCTGCGGGCAGAAGATGTTGCACACCGACCCTCATGCCTCGTGCATTTATTGCCTCGGGCATGACCACGATCCACAGGCTTGCGAGATGTGTCTGTCCTTTCCTCCATCGGTGCTCGAAGACCGCACTGCCTGACTCCAGCTGGGGTGACTGGAAAAACGGTACCCGCCGGTTAAATTGAAGGAGGCCTGTTCGGTGGAGTCCGTGGTGGCGGGCTCTGTGGAACAACTGGAGCAGCTTGAACAGCTCACGACCCTCGAGGAGGAGGTGGCCCAGGTCACAGTGAGCTCCTCTTTGACTTTGGCCTTCATTCCACTCTAACTGGGCTTTTCTTACACTGCTTCCTTTCGGGAACTGTGGCAGTCCTTCTTGACTAAAGAGGAGGGTCCTTCTGGGTCTCACACCCCTCGGTCCTGGAAGACTGATCTGAAGAAAGGTAAGACCCACCGTCGAGGCTCTTGGGAGCGGGAGAGATGTCGTTCTCCAGACCATCGGCTCTAGACTTGGTTCAAGGTTGCGGCCCGGGCCACTGGTTTCACAGTGTCCCTGTCAGACCAACTGGACGAGATGCCTGTTGACGCGGCCAAGATTTTTCTCAAGCCAACTGACAGGTTGTCAACCAAGGAGGCCGACAGCTCTCTCTCTCTCTGACACCAGTGCTTCTGATGCCTTCTGAGAACTTGCCTCAGACCATTAAGCTGAAGTCCCCGGCGCAGGACCCTGAACCAGAGGGACAGCAGGTTTCCCCTGCTTCCTCCTTGGCCCGCTGCCAGCACCGCCGATGGTTGAGGTCTCGGTCCTCCTCCACTTTGAGGAAATCCCACCAATGTTAGCAGTCTCAGTCACGACATCGTGGAAAGCGGCACCGCCGCTCTTCTTCTTCTTATTCATCCTCCTCACTGAGGAGAGGCTCCGGCGCAAGTTACATCGGCACTATAAGGATCTAATGTGGCAACAGCTCCTTTTGGCCGGCAGCAAACCAACGGCAACTTTCACACCGGCAATTAAGTGGCTGTCACCCAAACGGCCAAAACTGACTCCCACCGCCAGTTCCCTGGTCGGGGATCCGGTCCTGGCACCAACGGCTCAGCTAAAACTGGCTGCTCCGCCCATTGTGGTGGAACCACCACCTCCCCAGCCGAAGAATGGGGAGCCGACCAAGGAGTCTCTGTCAGCTCAAGGTTTGTCCCATCGGTTGTCGATCACTCTTACCCCGAATCGCCCTCAGCAAGTGGAAAGTGGCTCAGGCAGTCACCAGCTATACGCGGACTCTTCAGAGTCCGAAGACTCCTCGTTGCATTCCCATCCATTCAACCTGGAATCCTCGGGAGGGTCTTTCTGTGGACGAGTGCCCCACCTCGTTCCTCGGTATCCTTCGGCTCATCTTGGAGTCCACCGGGATGCCACTCTGCAGAAACGGGCCAGATATCCCCTTACAGAGATTCTGGACATGGGGGACTCCCCCCACAGAGGCCTTCCCCATAGCCGAGGCCATTGTCAGCCCAGCGTTAGAATTCTGGCAGCACCCAACATCTTGCCCAGCGCCATCGCCAGGATGGCCCGCATGTATGCAGTTCCTACTGGCTCTCTCTCTGGCTTCTCGGAGCACCCCTTGGCTGAGGGATGGTGGCAGATTCTGTCTTCAGGTGCTCGGGGAACACGAGGGATGTGGATAAGCCTCCAGATAAGGAGTCCAAGAAATTGGACTACTCAGGGAGAAAGATGCATGCTGCCGCCTCTTTGGGCCTTTGCCAGGCCAACTCGGCTGTTATGATGGCACACTTCTCTCATGCCCTTTTGGGCTCCCTGGATGAGGTGCTTCCTCATCTCTCGGCCGACCCCCAAACCACGGTCAAGCAGACCCAGGATCAGGGAAGGGTGGCTGCAAAGCAGCAGCTCAAGACAGCTCTGGACATTGGAGACTCTTGTGCCCATTAGGTAGCGGCCGCAGTGGCCGTGCACTGCAGGGCTTGGTTGCGGATCTCGACCTTCCTGGCAGACACCCAACACAAGCTTGCAGATGTTCCTTTTCTGGGCACCGACCTGTTTGGGCCCGGTGTAGAGGGCGACCTCCAGCACACTGAAAAATCCAGTGCCACCCTAGAGTCAGTCACATATGCTCAGAAGGACAAAGGCCGCCATCAGCAGCATAAGCCCTTCTGTCCCTCCGCTCCTGGGGCAAGACCTGCCCAGCAGCAGGGCCAGCAGGCTCAAACTTGGCGCCCTAGAGCCAAGTCCATTGCTTCCTCAGTCAGGAAGCCCAGGGGGAAGGGCCCTGACTGCTCCTCTGCCGGTCCCTCCTCCTCTAAGCCTGCCCAGTGACAGGTTGCGCAGTGCTGCCTCCAACCTCATCTCACTTCCCCTGGGTCCCTCTCTTGGGGCGCGCTGGCTCAGCCACTTCCTTTCCACCTGGTACATTATCACCATGGACTGCTGGGTGCTGGAAGTGGTCGGCAGGGGCCTGCCTCTGGAGTTCGAGCAGGTCCCTCCCTTTCGAGCCTGCAGCCTTCCAGTCAGCTCTCCGAGATGACGCCAACCAGCTCCTCTGCAGGGGAATAGTCAGCAAGGTTGCAGATCCTCCTCCATGCCCAGGGCGTGTTTCCAGGTACTTCCTGGTTCCAAAACGGACGGGGGCTGGCGCCCAATTCTCGATCTGTGTGACGTGAACAAGTACCTAAGGCTTCGCACCTTTCGGATGGGAACCGTGGCTCAGATAATACCATCCCTGGAGCAGGGCATGTGGTTCTGCTCCCTGGACCTCCAGGACGCGTTCTTTCACGTCCCAATCCGTCCGTCTCATCAGCAGTTCCTCTGCCTTTGGCCAGAGGGAACCCTCTACAAGTTCCAGACCATTTCCTTCAGCCTCTCATCAGCTCCCAGGGTCTTCAACAAATGCATCACAGTGGTGGCAGCATTCCTGCGGCGGCAAGGGGTCCGGGCTCTATCCTAACCTGGACGACTGGCTGATAGCAGGTCCCTCCAGGTTAGAGGTGGAGCAGTCCAGAGATCTGGCCCTCCAGGCTTGCTCTCAACTCAGCCTCCTCAACGAGGCCAGGTCGGAACTCATGCCCTCACAGATGATTCAGTTCATCAGGGTGGAGCTTGACTCGGACAGGGCCGAGGTCCTTTCCTCCTTTGCCTAGTCATTTCTGGTTGGGCAATTGCACCCTGCCCGGGACTTTCTCTGCCTTCTGGGTCTCATGGCGGCATGCACCAGCGTGGTCTTTTGGGCCCGCTGGCATATGCGCCCCCTGCAGTGGGTCTGGCTCGCCAGTGGTCTCAGTGCTCATCTAGACCAATCACTCTCTGTGACCTAGGAGGTGTGGGATGGCCTGCAGTGTTGGCTCGTCCCAGCTCATCTGTGGGAGGGAATCCCGTTTGTCTACCCTGAGCTGACTGTCATCCTGACAACTGACACCTCTCTAATGGGTTAGGGTGTCCATCTGGGGAAGCACAGAGCCCACGGACTCTGGTCCCCTCAGCGATTGTCCGCTGGCTAGCATTCTGGACTACCTGTGGCCCCTTGGGGCTTTGGTCGATGACCCTCAAGGTGCACCTGGCAGCCATCTCTGCTTACCAGGCATGGGCCGGAAAGCAGTTGGTGGTGCAGGAGGAGTTGGTCTGGTGCTTTTTCAAGGGCCTGGATCACATATTCCCTCCGGTGCATGAACCACCACCTCCGTGGGATTTACTGCTGGTATTGGCCAAGCTCATGTGCATGCCATTCAAACCGATGCATGGGTGTGACATCTCTCACATATCGTATAAGACCGCCTTCTTGGTGGCCATCACGTCAGACAGAAGAATTGGGGAGCTCCAGGCGCTGTCCATCTAAGCTCCCTACCTGGTCTTCCACAGGGACAAGGTTGTCCTGCGCCCCCACCTGAAATTTGTCCCGAAGGTGATGTCGGAGTTTCAGCTGAACCAGGTTTTGACTCTGCCGGTGTCCTACCCCAGTCACACCTCGGAGGCCGAGTACAGGCTCCATACTTTGGAGCTGAGAGAGCGCTCGCTTACTACAAAGAGCTCACAGCAGAAGTTCAGGGAACAGTTCACCAGCTATTTGTCACCTACGCTAAAGCCGCACCTGGCAGACCTGCAGCAAAGCGGGACAGTTGGCTGGTGGATCACTTCCTGCCTTGAGCTTTGCTCTAGGTTGGCAGGTAGGGAGCCTTCCGTAGGGCTTAGGGCTCATTCCAACCGTTATACCACTGCATCGGTGGCTGCTTCTAGGAACATCCATATCCAGGAAATCTGCAAGATTGCTACCTGGAAGTCGGCACACACCTTCATTTCCCATTACCACATCGACCTTGACTGACACCATGACACTGGTTTTGGAACCTCAGTTCTCCAGTCCCTGTTCCCTAAGTAAGGGGCGTGCCCTTGCCTCCCTCCTCCCGGAGAACTATTAGGAGTCCGCCAGACAGTGTGGATGGAACATATCCACGCCCCTAGAAATACAGGTTACTCACCTGTAACAGGAGTTCTAGGAGTGGTATATGTTGTTCATCCACATGGACCCACCCGACCTCCCCAGCTTCGGCGCACAACGTGGCTTCCAGCGGCCTAGATCTGGCATCATGTGGCGGAGCCGAGAGTTCATCACCCGGGTGGGTGGAAGGAGCCAGCTTGAAGACTTTCTGGCCCATCTTAAAGCGACAAGGTACCTGACAGACAGTGTGGATGAACAACATATACCACTCCTAGAACTCCTGTTACAGGTAAGTAACCTGTATTTTTAGTTGCAGTCACTTCTGCTCAAAGGATTTCAGAGCTGAAGGCTCTAATGTGCAAGTCTCCTTACTTGATTTTCCACAAAGACAGGATGTCTTTGCGTACTAATACGTTTCTACCAAAGGTGGTGTCTGAATTTACTTTAAATCAAACCATCGGCCTACCAGTGTATTATCCAGAGCATACCAATCCAGGAGAAGCATTGCTGCATACATAGATGTGCATAGAATACTCCAATACTATACACACCGTACAAAGGCCTGCATAAAGTTCTACCAGCATTTTGTTTCGTTCGACCCTGGGAAACAGGGTGCCCCATTTTCTAAACAGTGCTTGTCTAAATGCCTAGCACACTGTTAAGTTCTATTACAGGAACTACAGTAACAAACTTCTGGTGTGGCTCGTGATCATTCCACAAGCAGCATGGCCACTTCTGTCTGTCTGTTTATATTATTTATTTGTTTGCTTTACCAGGAAAACTGCCATTGAGCAAAGCTCATTTGCAAGGAGGTCCTGGGTAGGACAGAAAAATAAATGTGAACCATACAAACATGGAATAACAATTTTAAGGCACAGTGTTAGCTGGAAGTGCATAATACCTGTAAAAGGCGATATACAGAACAGAAAAGCTGAAATAAATCCTATTGGATAGCAAATGAAAGATACTGATGAAACATTATGCTTGAAAAGATGATATACAAGGCAGTAATTTGTGCTTGTTTTCGGAATGTTTCTGCTGTAGAAATCTATGCAGCTACCACATGGAGTACTGTCCACACTTTCACTAAGCATTACAGTCTGGATATCATCGCTCGTAGACTAGCTGGATTTGGCCTAGCTGTGCTATTAGGCCTACTGTCATGAGCTGTAGGCTCCTCCCACCCAGATTGTTCCCTTTTGGTACTGCTTGGGATTTGTTCTAAAGGTGTGGCCTGATGAAAGAGATATCCTTGAAGATAGAACAGTTGCTTAAAACTTAGTGACAGTAGATCTTCTGCAGAATCTCTTTCATAAGGCCTTGCTGTCCCACCCTCCTTCCTCCTCGGGGCTGCAACAATGGATTATTGTCTTGCTGCTTCCATTGTTGTCTTTTCCAGCACTCAGTCTTGTCTGGTATGCAGAATGATGGGTTCTCTCCTGGTTCCCTAGAGGATGGTCCTCCAAGCATGATCTCCAGCAGGGAACTAAGGAGAGGTGAGCTGCTCACATTTATTTTGTATTTATTTATTGAAATGTTTCACCAGGAAGGCACTCTAAACAACAAATTGCTCATCTCCTGGTGCGACCACGGGGAGGAGGGTGGGGTAGAGTGGATGAGAACAGTGATTATACATACGATTAACAGTTAACACAGGAGGGATTTGGCACAGAAAATAGAACGGTAAGATACAGTTATGTAAATTTTTACGATTTGTACAATACAATAACAATTACTGAAGGTAATTATTTACAGTTGCGAACACTTAAGCAGTACAGTTACACAATAAAAGTGCTAGTGGAAGGAGGAGTAAGAGGGCCTGGGGGGAAGAGACTAGGGGAAGGAGAAAATCTATAATCAGAGTGGACCAGGACTATTACCATCATCAGGGACTAAATCCAATTGAGTGAAGCATTTTGGAGTTGGTCAAGGGTGGGCTGAGGTAGCAGCCCTGGCGGTACTAAAAAGTGAGGGATAAAATGGAGGGAGATTTAGCACAGGACATATAGGAGCTGGAGCTGCTTAAGTAAGTGCAGAGGGCTACAAAGGATAGACAAGAGGAGAGAATGTGGAGTAAGGGAGAAGGCGACAGATCTCGCCTAGATCTAGATCAACCCCTCCAGGATGCAGAGAACCCTGCCAGGGGCACATCCAAACAATGGCGAATAAGTTGAGATAGAATAAGTAGGGGGTTAGGGAGGGAGGTGGGGCAAGTCATGACTAGATCGTTCCCTTCCAGGATGCAGAGAACCCTGCCAGGAGAAGACAATAGGATGAGAAGGAGAGGTGGGGCTGGGGTATTAGGAAGAATAGTAGGGAAGGGAAGGTAGCTATGGGGAGAAGGGAGGAAGGTACATGCTTGAGCTACTCCTCTCCAGGGCACTGAGAATCCTGCAAGGGAGCTGAGCTTAGCAAGGATAATTAGTAAGAGAAGATGGGGGAGTAGAACAGGGGTTGAGGTGGAGGGGGTTATTGGGTTGGGTGGGTAACGGCTGAAACAGGCTCCAAGGTGGGAGTTTAATGAGGATTAAAGCAGGAGCAGCTAGAGGAGAGATGGTTATGTAAGGCAGAGACAGGTAGTGGGTGAGGAGGAGTGATGTATTTGGGGGTAGAGAGTTCCAGAGTTTCGGAAGCGATGAGCGAAACCATTCTGTCCAGATGAGTGTAGAACAGTGGGAGACCAGCAAGCGTCGCGTATCTGTGGATCTGAGGGAGTGAGCGGGAGATAAAGGGGTTGAGAGGGAGCTTGAAAAGTAGAGGGGGAGTTCTCCAAACCAAAATTTAGAAGCGAGTTTGTCACAATGAGTGATGCACCTGTTAGCAAGTGGGGGGAAAGGCATGGTAGAGGTCGCAGTGATGGGTACGAGATGGGGCATCAAGGACGAAGCAACAGAAAGAATTGAAGAGAGAGTCCAGTCTGGTCAGGGAGGGTTTGGGAGCTGCACTATAGACTACATTGCAGTAGTCAGAAATGAGGAGAATCATCTTCTGGACCAGTTCATGCCATGCCGTAGGTGGGATGCAACTGCTGTTCCTGTATAGGGCACCAAGCTTGGGGCAGTTTTTTCAGGATAGCGTCAATGTGACCAGAGAAGCTGAAGTGCTGATCCAGCCAAATCCCAAGGTATCGGAATGAGAAGGTATCCTCAAGGATTGTCCCATCAGGGTGTGGAAGGAGGGTAGGGGGTGAAGCCTAGAGTCTCTGCCTAGTGCCAAAAGGTCATGGAGACAGTGTTCTTGGCATGCAAAAAAAATTGATGTGAGGCAAACCAGAGCTAAATCTGATGGAAGTCGCGATGTAGGGTGGTTGCTACATCAGCAGGACATTTGGCAGAGGAAAACAGGACAGTGTCATCAGCATACACATGGATAGGAGAGGAACGGGAGCAGACTGAGGGCAAGTCATTAAGGAAGATGGAGAAAAGAATAGGACATAGCACAAAGCCCTGTGGGACTCCTGTGGAGTTGGGGAGAGGAGATTGCATCCTGTATCTTCACTGATTGTATTCTGCCTGAAAGATATGCTGTAAACCAGTTAGTGGTAGGAATAGACAGACCAGCTGCCATAAGGGAGTCAAGAAGCAGGGCGTGTAAAACTGTGTCAAAGGCCTTGGTGATGTTGACAAAGATGGCAGAAGTGATGAGGCCCTTGTCCATCGTGGTAAGTATGGAGTAGGTGACCCTGAGAAGGGAGATAGTGGTGGAGTGGTTCTTATGAAAACCAGGTTGGAACGGGGTGAAGAAAGAGGAGTCTGAGAAAAAGGAGGTAAGTTGGGAGAGAACTAGGTGTTCTTGGAGCTTGGCAAGGGAGGCTAGGAGAGATATTGGGCGATAGTTGCCAGAGGAGGAAGGATCGCCACTCTTCGGGAGAGGTAGGACCACAGCATGTTTCCAGGGTGAAGGGATTGAAGAGAATGAAAAGGAGAGGTTTAGAATTAAAGAGGGAGGATAGTCAATGGTTGATGCTGTAAGATAAAGGAGTTTAGGGTCTAGGTCATCAGGTGATGAGCCTTTTTTTTTGTAGTTAATCTTTTTATTGAGGTATTCATAAAGATAACCGTCCTCCAATACATAGCTACATATGAACAGAGAGGAAGAGAGAGAGCAGTATAATAGTTGGAACTGTGTTCGATAATTGACATGAAAATGTACTATGAATTCTAGATTAAGCATTACAAACCATGAAACTGGAGTAAGCTTAGCATTATACAGTCAAGGAAGAGAGTGGGAAAAGGGAAATGAGAAATATGGTGTAAACGGTAATGGCTGTGCATTATTATGCTATAAATATACTGCAATGCTGTATAGCATATGTAAGGAAAGGAAGACTTACAGTATAGTAATAGTAAGATATTGAAAAGTTAACAGAAAAGAGGTAAGAGGAAGAAATGAGGTAAAGGAAAGTAAGATGTGACGGAAGAGAGAGAACCAGGAGTGAGGCCTCAATGGAAAAGACATGAGGAGAGTAACAGAAAGAATGCAATGTGTGACAATCCGTACGCTAATGGACACTAGAATTAGACTAATCCAAGTAATTAAAATAGTCCTGCCGACATCTGTTATATATGACGAGCCGATCAGAAGAAATGTGCGTCAGGTGATGAGCCTTTTGAGGGATTAAGAGAGTGAGGGCAGCAAGAGTTTCATCAGGAGAGAGAACGGAGAAGGAGGAGGGCAGGGGAGATGGGGGGTCGGGGAGTGGGGGAGGCTAGTGGGTAGGATTTTAGGACGCCAGGTGCATAAAGTATGAATTAAACTCTGCCACTGAGCTAGGGTCACATTAATGTGGTGTTTATTTTAAGCACAGGGGAGGACGGGTGAGAAGGAGGGGAAAAGAGGGCATGTACCATTTTCCAGAATTTGGAGCGGGTGTTAGTTAATATTATTTAGGAATGTTGATTTGAAATACTCCAACTTGGCTAGTGTGGTCACTTTTGTACAGGCATTACGTAGCATTCGGTTCATGGTAAGAGCTGTTGAAAGCCGAGTGGCCTTATATTTTCTCCAAGCTTTGTCACTTTCCCTAAGGCAGGTCAGTAAAATGGGGGTGATCCAGGGATGGTGGTTTCCACGAACCCTAGTGCGTCTGAATGGCTCAAGAGTCCCAAGTTGCTAGGAACTGTGCTTTGAAATATGCCAGGGCATGGTCAACGGAAGATGCAGAGACTATCGGGGCCCAGTCAGAGGTGGCTTGATCATAAAGTAGGGGGGTTACGGTCAAGGGAGCTAAATGAACGGAACTGCAGGATTTTTTGAGGTGGTTTGGGTCTATGGACCTTTCTGATTAGATAAATTGGGTGATGGTCACTGAGAGCATCTGGAAGGATGCTTGGATTTAATAACTCAGCAGGGATGTGAGGTAAGAGCCTCGTTTATCAAGGAGTGGTTGTGGGTTTTATGATTTAAGCTGGTGGGCTCAAGGATGAGATGGGAGAGATTTAGGGCAGAAATGTTGTTGCGTGTTTTGGAGGTTGTGGAAGCCAACCAGTTTGTTTACATCGCCTAGTATATATAACTCACCAGTGTGTGAGAGGGAGTTTATAGTGGTAATATATTCAAAAGTGCTGGAGGGCTTAATTCCAGGGCAACAATAGATGCCTGCTACAAAGATAGGAATGCAGAATAGCACGCAATGTCTGTGACAAGGGCTACATAGGTGGAGGGCACGGAGGATGCAAGAATAGTTGTGAATTTAAGACAGGACAGGATATACATGGCTACTCCGCCACTTCTACCAGCCCTATCCTGCCTGATTATGGAGTAACCAGAGATGCCGATGGCCTGATCAGGAATTTTGTCATTTAGCCAAATTACAGTTAGAATTAAAATATCAGGTTTGAGGGAGATAATCATTGGTTTTAGAATGTCTATTTTTGAAATAAGGCTGCAGATGTTTAAGTGGAAGATTGTCCGGCCTTTGTGGAGGGCTGAGGAAGTATGGGACTTATGTACGCTAGAGTTAGAAGTGTAACAGACAGAGGTAGGGGCGGTGGGGCCAGGGTTGGGATGAACATTACCTGAAGCGAGCAGGAGGAGGGTGTTAATTATGTAGTGGAGTTTGGAACTTTTGTGACGGATCGAGGATTTAGAATTGAATTTAGGGAGGGTGAAGACTAGGATGGGGACTAGACGTTTATATGGCACATGATGTTATTATGGGTGGCTTGCAAAGTTTATGTGTGGTCCTAGTGCTGACGCACTATACGTTCCAAAGGTGTGGCCTGAGGAAAGAGACTGTCTCGAAGATCTATGTTACGGTAAGTTCTTACGCAACTGTCCTGTACTGGTGGTGGGACGGATGGACTGGGATGTGGAAGAACACATTCGGGAGGTCTAGAGGGTTAAAGCCACATGTTCTGCTTTAGTGATGAAATGATCTGATTTAGAGTGACCATCCAGAACTTGCGTTTTTTCCACATGAACAGATTCGGATTGTGCAGATCCAGTACTGTGCACCAGCCCCAGGAAGTACCCGGACGTGTAACCCTAACTGGCCAGGGCATCTGGGACACAGGCAATTGCCCTTTTGCAAGGAGCTGACCAATGTCCTCCCGAAGGGCGAACCCCATGTCCTGCGACACCCTGGACTCCTGTGGCACATGGAGGTGGTAGGGCAGGAAAGCCTTTAAGTCCTGAGGCAACCCTCTGCCCACGGCGTCCAACATCCACTTGTCTGTTGTGATAGTGGACCATGGCAAAAAGTGATGTAACCGACCTCCACGGGGAGTGCAGACAGGGATAGGACGAGTGGAGGGATGACACCCCCAACCCATCACTGGGCAGCTTTTGTGGGGCACTGGTGGCTACAGTCGGAGGGGCATCACCACTCCTGCCCCCCCTTTTTTTTTATTTTGTAGGACCTTGGTCTTGGGGTGCCAGGTCTGGTACTGCTCCTACTGGGGCTGCTGCCGAGGAGGTTGTGGCTGAAAGGACTGACACTGGAAAGCTTTTTTCTTAGGCTTCTTTTTTGTGTCCTTCTGGGATAGTGCTATGAAATCCAGGGTGGCACTGGACTTTGCAATACAGGTGAGATGTCCTTCTACCCCGGGCCAAATACATTGGTGCCCAAGAAGGGGACAAGGGCCAGCTTGTGCTGGATGTCTACAGTGAAGGTGGACAGATGCAGCCAGACCTTGCGACACATGGGGAGGTCATATGAATTGCCTATGTCCAAGGCTGTCAGGAACTAGTGTTTAGTCAGTGATTGACCTTGGTCTCTGATGACCATCACTGGCAATTGCTGATCTCCCACCAGGAAGTGACCAGTATTGGCAGTCAGCATGGCATAGGTAACCTGATGGAGACTCAAGTACACCATAGTGTAGACCCTTTTATTGGTATGGTCATTCTTACAGAGGCTTGTTCATGTCTCCCTGGTGTCCAGACTTGAGGAACACCAAATCACTTACCAACTCCTTCACTAAGGAGTCTGAGTAACCAGAAGGAGATCCAGTAGGAACCACATACTTGCAGACCATACATGCTGTGCAGGATGATAGATGCTTTCAAAGCTCCAGGGCTGGTCCCAAAATGACTTCAGCAGCGGCAACCCTGGGGGATTCGTCCCTATCCAAAATGTACGTGTAAGGATATGTAACCCTTTTTTGGACTGGCTGTAGCGGGACTGACATGGACTCTGATATTAAGCAGAGAAGCACACATGCTCAGTGGACAGCTTGTTGACCAATCCCCGGTTGAGGAGGAGAGGCCATGGACTCTTGGTCAGAGTTGTTTGAGGACTCTTCAAAAACAGCCCTTGACCATTTCTCAGCATGGACTACCTGAGTATCCTCTACCAGGGTGATCTACACTGTCAACTGCTTGGCAAGCCGGTGGCTGAACTGGCATTCTTGGTCGAAGTGCCTACATTCAGCTCAAGTGATGGCGGCGCCACCCAAAGAGGTGGAGAAGCAGTTGGCAGCTGCCAGGTGACCAGAGGTCCAGGGGGTAGAGTGTTATTTTGCCCAGTGATGACTGCTGCCAGAAGGAACTCTCTGTAGCGTCGGCACAGCTGGCGATGGTACCGCTCTTCACCCAAGGACAGGGAGGTTGAGCATCAGTAAGAATGTCTTGACCTAGACCTCGACTGTGAACTCTCCAGACGATCGACAAGAGAAGCCTTCCAGCAGGTTGTGGTATACCATGTGCCTGCCCATGTTAAGCAGCATGGTCATGGAAGGCTCTTTCACTGGTGGAGGCCTCTTCTACCAAGGACTGAACAAGTCACAGACCGAACCAGGTTGTCGAGTGAAGACCAGGAGCACCGGGGTCTGCAAGATCAATTTACTCAGTGTCATCTAGCAACTGGTCAACAAGCTCAAGGAAAATTTCTGTGGCCTACTTGACTAGAGTCAAAGTCAGCTGGCTTGACTGGGGAACTGAAGAGCCCTTTACCGACCAGCATCGAGTGATTGGGCAAATCGAGGAACCGGGGGGGACCTCCATCTCGCCTGGTCCCATGACCAGCACCGGTGGTACTTGTTCGTGGACCACATTGAGCAAGACTGTCCCTCAGGGTTTGGACGGCCAAACACATGTCCCAGAAGCCTCCAGTGAATAACCTTCTGACTTGACCCCAAACAGGAACATCGCTAAAACAGAGGAGGAGGTGCCCACTGTGTCAGCCGCCACTCCGTCTCCAGGGTCACAAGATGCTGAGCAGACCCAGCTGCATCTGTGGCCTTCTTGCAACCCTTAGAGCTGTCCTTTGGATCCCATTCCAAATGCCAACTCAGCAAGAGCCGGAGCTTCCTGACCTCGAGGGACTCCGGAAGCATGCTGAGACAAAGGCCGCACCTGGCCACGTCGTGCTTCCCACCCAGGCAATACATGCATGTATCGTGCGGGTTGGTGACCGTCATCTTCTGACAGCACCGAACCCAGAACTTGAACTGCAGCTTCCATTGCCTATCGAAGGTCTGAGAGGGGTCGAAGGAACCAAGACAAGAAATCCAAATAACTCATAAGTGTCGTAAAACGAAGTGCGCCTATGGTGCACCAAATCCTAAGCAAGCTCCGTGAATGAGGGGACCTGTTCTTCCAGCAGAAAGGAATATCTCACATCACTGGGCATAGTTGGGGGATAGGATATACTGCCCAGGTAGTGGGAGAAGCTTAGCTTAAAGATATCCGGCAAATTAGACTGTTCCAGTGGAACTGCCAGAGTGCAGATAGTGAACTATATTCACGCCCCTCGAATAAAGAAATTCACAACAGGGTTTATAGTGTCATTATTTTAAGAGGCGCTATAAGACAATGGGGAACAATAATAGCATCCATTATTCATTATGCAAAAAATTAAATCCTGACCTATATGTAGTTTCTGTACTTTCACTCATAGTGCCAACATTTACCATAAAAAAAAAACTGTACCTACAGTTTTGCAGTTGTATCTCTGCCTGTCTAAGATGGTATATTTCTGTCTTGTGCTGCTCTCAAGCATATGTGCCAACCTGGCCAAAAAAAATCATTAATCCGTTTAGCAATATTCATGTATTTTTTTTATTTTATTTATTTTAGTTTAGTTTAGTTTATTTTATTTATTCATTCATTCAGTTTTGTTAACCAGGTAGGCCCACTGAGACCCAAGGATCCCTTTTTCTGGGGCGACCCGGAGTTAGTTACGTATAGTCATGTGACAGTACATACCATAAGTAGAAATCATACATTGATATATTCATAGGTAGACAACTTAAATCACACAGGACGTAGTTACACAATGACTAGACACTAGCAGGGGGTAATTTAGTACAGGGCAGTTAATACACAACATTGATAGAGACACAGATTTGAAGTGCCTTGAGTGGGGTTCAGCCCCGGTATTCTAGTCAGAGCAGTTCGAAGTCCCCGACACATTCTTGTTCAGCCTGGTCTCTTTTCAGGTACAGGTGCAGGTGCACTTGCTACTATTTACACCTGTTAAAGAGTAGCAAGTGCACCTGCACCTGTATCTGAAAAGAGGCCAGGTCGAACAAGAATCTGGCAGGGACTTCGAACTGCTCTGAATATAACATAGTTGGTCCTGCTGAAAGTCCGTCATTCCTATGCCTCCCAGTTCTCTCCTGCCCAGTACTTCTCTGTTCTCTCCAGCACAAACCTTTGTATAAATATAAAATGTTACTGACCCACCCCCACCCACTCCCATTACTTGGTTAAGACAGTAGCACAGTCTGCCTGTTCTGGTTCTCTTTCTGTGGACTTGCTGTTTTTGGGGGGTTTATTTGTTCTTTTTTCATGGCATTTACTTCTCCTGACCTTCTTTCCTGCCCAGTATTTCTCCAGAACTCCCTCCTGCCTGTACCTTCATCTTAAATTTCTCTTCTGTCGTATTTCTTGACATCTTTTTTGTGCCTTCAGTTCTTTTTTAATGAAGGAAGTCATTGTTGACAGACTGTGGAAAGAGCAGAATGGAATGGGGCAGTTAATTTGTTAGACATTTCCCTCCTATCCCCAAGAAACTCATTTGAAGCATTTATTAATGATGCTGTTGAGATGGAAAGAGCAGAATGGGGCTGTAACTTGTAATAGACAACCCCCCCCCCGACACACACACCCCTTGGAAGCAGTATAATGGCAAAACTTATCTTGTTGTCTTTCCTGTGCCCAATGCTTTTAGTTAGCTTTTGTCTGAGTCACTCCAGTCTTGGTCTGAAACTAAATAAAAATACCATTTTTAATTTCAAATACAATTTTAAAACATTATTTTCTGTGCAGTCTAATGGCCCAAATTTCTTAGGTGCTGGAACAGGTTATTATGTTCAGCTTTAGCTTGTTCTTCTGCTATCCGCACAAGTTTGTTCAGTGTCAGCTTTTAGAGAACTTTTTTTTTTTTTTGTATACTCTATTTATGCTCCTACCGTCTGAGCATCTCTCGGGAATCCTCACTCTGCGCTGGTGCTCCTAACCACCCGTCTGAACCTGCCACCTCCGACCGCGAAACCAGGTTCAGTATCTTGGCTGCCTTGGACCCCTTAGCAGAGGCCCGAGATCCCCATTGTGAAGTCGGAGTTGTCGGCCGACGTTGGACGTGTGGGCCCAGTCCACTGGAGGTTCCGTCGCCTCCCCGGGGTAGGGGTATTTCTTAGGTTTTCTACCCTGGGCTCAGACGTGAAGTGACATCCCGCTCATTGCGTGCATGCCTGAAAAACGTCTGCCGTAGACCAATCCCCTCGCTATCTGCGTCTGGGCCCTGTGTACCTCCAGCCACGGCCGGAGGTCACCACTGCATCAGCTGGTGGAAACCCCCCTCCCGGGGGAAGGAGAGCAATCCTTAGGATGTTCGATCCTTCCCCATCTCCGTCGACCCCCGACAGCCCGTGCTTACTCCCGAACCCGGGTTGCCAGCGTGCCGCGAGGTGTGGCGTCCAGCGCCTCAACCCTCCATGCTACCGGGCTGGCCTTCAGAGAACTTCTACCTTTTGTTTTGCACAGACAGTCCTCTTTCTCATGCCGCTGATGTAACAGGTGACACAAGTAAAATCTTGGCCATAGTGGCAAAATCTGGGAATATATCTGCACAGTTCTCAATTAAGGCTTGGCAAATACTGCTGAGCAAAACCATTCCTTTTGTAGACTTGAGAACAAGTTTGAATTGTCTGTAATCTTTCTTAGCCCTTCTCTTTGTCAAGAGTTGCTAACAATTTTTCTTTGTTGAAGACTGTGTCTCGGAAATAAGTGCAAACATCCTTCAGTTTCTGCTTTCTGTGGTCCATTAGCTTGGAATCATCTGGGAGACACTTGGCATTTAGAAAAACATTTAAATTATGCAGCATCTGCATTAAATATATCTCATATCTTACGTGGATGTTAATGAAATGTGTCAGATATTGCTGAGATGCTGTTGGAATTGCATACGCAGAGCTGGTCAGTCATTCGCTCTCTGTTCCTGCCACATGCCAGGATGTGGTCAAGTTCTTGTGATGTTTTTTGAAGCTCTGACCCATTTTGCTTTTTTTAAACAGTTGCAGTCTCGTGACAGTGGCGTTTCTGATATTGCTGGTCACTGAAACATTAACATTGCCATGCTGCATGACTAGAGACAATTTATTTATCACATCTAAGATATTCATGCAAAAAAGAAGCCTGCAAGATAAAGCAGACAGATTTTGCTTCTTTGTGAAGGCCCTTAGGTCCAGGATACTATTTACTGCATCATGCTCTAATGCTTGTGTAACCTTCTCCCACTGGCTCCCCCCTTTGTTTCTGTAAGCAGGGCTGCTCCTCTCACATCTAGGCGCCACCAAGAGGGGTGGGGTAGTCACTACAAATTATCTTTTACAGAACCTGTGTGTGGTCCCATTACTTCTACTACTGAGCCTGCCATCCTTCAGACAGGCAAACCAAGTGTGGCAACTACTTGGCCAACAACCTGGGTCCCTGGGAGAAAACATTTGCTCAGCATTGTGCTAGGTTTGTACTTCTGGTCAGGGGCACCCAAGTAAATCCGGACACTGGAAGCAATAACTGAAATGTCCAAACCAGGATGGGATTCTAGAGTGTGACTTTTATTCACATAACGCAGAAAATAACAAAGCAAAGATGGGCTTCCACAGGGCTACACTCACTGGTAATTCAGATTACTGAGGTACAGAGCACACTTTCACTACGAACCTTCAGGTTCTGAATGGATCTGGGCACATATGGCCCAGACTGGTACACTTCTCTTCTATTGCTATGACATGGCACCTCGGCATGTACTAGGACACTTTTCCATATGGAATGGAGGTTGATGGTGGCTCCCTAAACCACCCATAAGCACTTTCTAGTTCTCAGGGAAAATCCACAATCCCACGTCTGGGTGCTTTCTTCAGACACTGGCCAAGTGCCTGAGAGAAAACCATAGGTGCCCAAACTGAACTCAGAGAGGTAAACCTGGTTACTCCAGATGGGTCTCTCACCTCTTGCTCCCAAATCTATACTCTGCCATTTATTTGGTTACACCTTTCTTCGAACTACTGGTTGTAGATGCTCTCGAAATGTTTAGCACATTTAACATTCTACATTTCACTCTGGAGGTGTCCTGACTTTTAAAGTTCTGTAAGTAGCTATGTCTTTACCCTAGACCACCACTGTTGCAGATGCTTCCAAGTCCTACACGCACTAAAAGTTCTGTACTTGGCAAGTCTCTCTTTGACCCCACAGTAGGCAGACACTTTTACTTCAGACTTTGTCTCAGTGAACATAGCCTCTGTTTCAGAGCAAACTCACCAAGGTATGCAGGTGCCCCAGGGCTTCTTCCCACAAATGCCTCAGGTACTCACAAACAACTCGATTCTCAGGCAGCTTCTCCCTATCCAGGCTGGCCTAGGGGATTGCCCCTGAATTACTGGAATTCTTCCCATCCCTCCAGGGATGGGGCACTGGAATAACTCTAGGAACGTTCTCTACCACTTTACTCTGGTCTCTTCTGTGTTCCTCTCTAGGGTGATTACACACAACCCCTTCTCCTCTCAGGTAGCTCTATATCAGAGCTTGGCTCTGAGGAGCTGCACACTGCAGCACTCCTCACTCTCCTGAGTCTCCACACAGAGACTGACTTGAATCTCCCAACATTCTACTGCTAACCCCCTGCAGTTAGCATTCCATTGTGGCTTATGCTGCTGCGAGAATTCTATGGTGACATCATCACTCCAGCTCAGCTGAAACTTGAGAACAGAGTGAGACAGTGTGAAACCCATTTAACTGGCATCTCACAAGCTGCCTTTCCCTGCCTGCCACTGGTTCTAAGTGGGATTCTAGTAACCCCTGGGAACAAGGGGGTTACACCCACTCTCGGCCAGGAAAATGACTGTCCGCAGTCATTATCTACCCGGCACCAGGCCATCCTACCCTGTGTTTTGACTACGGGGAGGTAGTGCTACCTTCTCCCCTACCATGTGCAAGCACAGGCAGACAACACTAAGGGTCCAGAAGCCTCTGGCTGACGTATCAGCCCCAACACTACGGTCTTACTATAGATAACCAGTGGCCCTGGAAGAACTGTCCAGAGCATAGCCCTAATAGACCAGCACTGCGGCCCCTACTGCAGGTCAGGACCACAGCCTGTCTATCCCCCTAGCCTTCTAGGGAAACATATCTGACCAGAAACCAAACTACCCAAAACAGGGGAACCTCCCCCCATCCCTGGACACCTGCAACCAAACCAAGGAGCTAACACTACACCTAAGCATTACACTCCCCCACAACTACACCTGTGGAAGGAAAAGTTAACCATGTTAACAACTACACAGTACTTTAAATACAACTACTTTAAAGCACATGGGGAACTCCGATGAGTCCCTCCTATCCTCTTCTTGTCTTCTCTTCTGTCTTCATCAGGAACCACCTGAAAGAGAAAAGACAAAACACACCGCTAATCTGCAAACACAGTGCACAGTCATAGCCCTTACCATCAAACACTCTAGAACCCCAAAAAATATTTTTTAGAAAAGTAGAAAATGGTAGAAAAACATCAACATTATGTACAATACACATTTTGGGGATGGAATGCCCTGAATGTCCCAAATAGTGACAAAAGTGCTCGAAGGCAAGTCCAAGAAAGCATCTCTCCTGGGTTGGAGCCCGGTGAAGCTCAGTTCTTGAGGACTGTAGTCCCGAAGGGGAGAGTCTTTGTGGACAGTTCAAACAGTCTGTAGTCTGCCAGGTGTGGGATGTGTATTGCAATGTCAATAAGATGACAAAAATCTGGACTTACCAGTCCCTTGAAGAACGAAAATGGTATGGCACCTGGATCTCCAGTCGAAGACTCTCCCTGACGGCATTTTTCTGATACAGCTGGGAGGAAATCTTCAGGAAACGACAGGATGGAACGTCTGGAAACTGCTGGATTGATGTCATCTGGAGATGGAACCTTGGAATAGGAAAGGAACAGCTGGTCTGAAGCCATCCGAAATCCCAGGTGGAGAATCAGGGGAACAGCTGGGTTGATGTCTTCTGTGGATGATGTCATCTGGAAGGCCTGGCGATGAAACTGGAAAGCACACTGCAAGGCTGATGAATCTGGAAGCACCTTTGGATCCTGGAACACCAGACTGGTGGAACAACATGGGTGCAGCAGTGGCTGGATGGCAGCACTGGTTACCACTGCTCTGCTTTCCACTTGGTAGGCATGGGCACATTCGCAGGAAGTTGGTTGCATTGAGGGTAATACTACAATGTGTCAGGTGCAAGAATTATTACTCTGACTGGGCGCTCATAATTCATACTGTAGAAGGTCTCATGGCCCTCTCCATCCACAGTCCGTACAGTGTCTGTGAACAGTGTCCAATACATGAATTTTTCTTTGATCACTTTATCTCTGACAAATCGAGTTGCACCTGGATGCAGGTCTTTTTCTGATTCTTCCACTATCCAGGCTTTCCTGTTTCTCTCGATCTCCTCCGAGACTGTCCGATGAAAGGTAGGAAAGGATATCCCATAGATCTCAATTGCGTTCCTACGAACCAGTCTTTCCTCCTTACTACACTTGGTCAGCTTAAGACCACTGGCTTGGGGGCAGCCAGTCCTGGTTCTGCCAGTACGCATGCTCAGTGCTACGTAAAATGGATCTTTGGCTCCTCCTCAAGGGGACAAGGCAGTGGAGTCTCCAGACTCTTCTTCTGGCTCCTCTGAGACATGAGCCTGAGGCTGTGGGACTAGCACCTTCTCCATAAGGATACATAGTTTCCCCCTCCTTCTCTTCCTCGCTGAGGTTCTCAGCCCAGGAGTGAGCAGTCGTCCTCACTCCCGAGACTGTCCACTCTTCACTGGGCATGGAGGTCGACACCTCCCATTCTAGGGTCTCTCTCATCTCACCTTCTCCTATGAGACCAGGTCTTGGCCCCTCTCTCCATGAATCCACTGATGCTCCCTCCACAATGTCCATCTGTGATCCGGAGCTGGAGACATCATCATGACTGTGCTCTGCCTGTACAACTACACCCTCTTCCTTTGTGCCACACTCTGCTGAGCTTCCCCCAACAGGCTCCACCTGGTGCTGTGTGTGGCCACTTGCAGAATCTTGAAGCTTTGTCCACGTGGGAGCCAACCGAATCGTGGGCGCATTAGTTAGGCCTTGCTTATCTAGGCACCCAGAATAGTGAGGAATCACGAAGACGTCCCTTCCAGCCTTGAGGCACATTGTGCATACTCTAACTGGATATCCAGGAATCGCCACATGAGGAGGCAAACGTCCCCCGTAGTAACATCTCTGTATATCTTTCAACTTGTTAACTTCTTCCACTATCATATCCCGGGCGTGATCCGGGTAGCGGGATGATCCCAAAGCCATGACTGCAGAGAAAAAACAAAAGTTCAGTGTTATCTTAGATCTCACTTTGGTTGGAAAAGTCTCACAATATAGCTTCCCTGCTGCTGTGTTTACTTTACTACCCTACCCTGTAATGGTGGCGGCAACACTCCTGGCGCATCAACACTCTGTTTCTGACTCAAGCCACTGCGCATCCGATTTATATGCTTACTGATAAAGTTCTCTCAAACTGCACAGACTGTACTGTTTTGCTCCCTCAGCACATCTATATGATTTTTACAGGACTTTTCTTTCACTTTAAATCACTTGTTCTTGCTTAAAGTCACAGTATTTCATGCACAGGATTGCCTGTTTTTGTTGCATCTCTCATGCAACCCACAGTCTCTCACTTTGCTTAGAAAATCGCACTGTTGCTGAACCCATAATTATGCTCACAGTCTAATGCTCAGAATTCTTGCTTAGGTTGATTCACTTTACACAGTCCTTCTTTGCAAAACAATCTCACTGTTTACACACAGATTCAGCTGGCTTTAGAAAAAATCACACACAGTTTGAGATGTTTCTCTGGATGGTACTCACTGAATCAGTAGCTGGCGTTTACGATGGAACTTTAGGCCTATAGCCGATCCTGGAGGTCTCTGGATTGAAGCGGGTTGGCAGTCCTGCCGATTGTCCTTGCGAACACCACGCTCTCTCCCCAGTCTATCAAAATGCGGGTTAAGCCCGATTTTAAACAGAAAGTCTGATATTTTAAGATCTTACTTTGAGAGGGCTCTTGCAGTAGGTAATTACATATAGGACTGACGTCGGCAGGCGGCAGGACCCCACGGAAAATTTCTAGCTAGCAGTCCCTGGCAGGGACAGCCCCCACGTCAGGTGACCGGCATCGGACGACGTCGGTATAAAGGGGCGGTCCCAGACGCCCGCCTTCCAGTTCTTTCCCAACGTCAGCTTGTGCTGCGCTCGCAGTGAAGTTCATAACGCTCAGTCCTGTTGCTTCGTCGTTTTTTCCGAAAAGTATCAGTATTTTGTATTTTCTTCGTCAGGTGAACGTCTGTATATGTCGTCCCCTTCAAAAAATAAGTGCGACTCGTGCGGCGCCCACCTGCCTCACAAAGACGGTCACTCCCTCTGCCTTTTCTGTTTAGGCCCCGACCACACAGTCAACAAGTGTCCGCACTGCCTTCATTTCAGTGCGGCCACCCGTAGATGACACCAGCAGTCTCTTGAAGCCCATCTCCTCAGAAAGGAGATGTCCGCAATGGAGAAGGAGTTGAGGAAACTTTGGCAGGCGTCGACCTCCCCTGAAAGACGCAAGAAGCGGGACAAGGAAAGGCACTGGGAGAAGGCCTCCTCCTCCGCAATTCCGGCCGGGCCGCGGCCAGGTAACATCCCCCGGGAGTCGCCCGACAGCAGCCTCAAGGCTTTGGAGGAGCGTCGGCTCGCCCGTCGGGTTAGCGTTTGAGCCGCGGTGTCTCCGGCGAAAGGAGGCTTCAGCCCCCAATGCCCGCGTAGGCTGCGGCCCTACTGGTGCAGGCGCCTCCATAAGCCGAACATCGGCTCCTCCGACGTCCGCCGGGAGAAGGCTGCTAAGACGCCCGACCCTTCAGGGTGGCGCACGGCAGCTTCCTCCTTGGACCGGGCCTCTTCTCATTCTCGGTCCGCCTCCAACGATAGACCCCCGAAGTTGGACGCCGGCTCCTCTGGCGTCCGCCAGGACTCAGCCCATAAGTCGCACGTCGGCTCCTCCAACATCCGCTGGGCCTCGGAGCCTACGGCAGACCCTACTCCATCTGTCGTCCCAGGCTTCCCGCAGCCTTCGCTGCCGTCTGGGGAGTCAGAGTCCCCCCTGCCTGACCCCAGGGACTTTTTCCCTCCGTCCCCAGGCGAGGCTCGGGATGCTGGTCTGCCGTCTGATCCCCCTTCTACAGAGCTGGATCTGACGCCGGCTCCCCGGACACCGGCTCTGCCAACGCCGGCCCCGCCAATGACGGTTCCGACGCCGGCCCCTCCGACGCCGGCGGGGATATTCCTCTCCCATCAGGCCCTCCACCCCACGGGCCTATCATGGTTGATCCGCCCGTAGAGTTCCCTACTGGGCCGTCTGCTCTGGCAGTGTCTCCGGTACCTGGGTATCCACCGTCTTATCTGACGCCAACCTACCCGGATCCTCAGTATCCTGCACCGCAGTACCCGGCGCCGACTCCACCGACGCCACAGTACCAGATGCCGCAATACCCAGCTCCGGTATTCCTGCAGCCGGGTTACAGATACTCCCCTTACGGATTTCATTCGTACAACTATCCCCCCCCCCTTCCTCCACCGCCCCCTAGGCCGCCGGTGGATCTCCAGGACACTCTGGCCTCCTGGTGGGCTGAGGCCAAGGCTCAGCTCACCAAGGAAGTCGAGAGCCGTCTTACGGCGACGGTGCCACCTCCGGCCCCCATACACCCCAGACGGCATACTCCCTCTCCGCCTCCGGATTCCCAGGCTCTGCCCTCGGGATCCAGAGAGGGGCAGGACACGCGTCCAGGGATCCCCCCTAAGGAACCCGTTCCTCCCCCAGACGAGCCAGGGAGTCTTAACTCTGCTTCAAATTCCTCTTCTTCTTCTCTCTCTCGGACTGCTCGGAATCCTCCGATGGTTGTTCCGAGAAAGACGACGAGCCTCGCTCTCCGTGCAAGCTCCGGCCGAGGACTCCTCCGAAGTCTCCTCCGGTGGATCCTTCCTTCACGGAGTTGCTCAGGAAGATCCAGGAAGTCCATCAGTGGCGTTCTTTAGAGCCAGATCCTCAGCGGGTTAAACTCGCCGAACATCTGGACTTGCCCCATACGGCTCCTACTCTAGTGCCACCCTGGATCGAGCCTCATGCCCACCTTGTTTCCACCATTTGGAAACAACCGTCTGCTTTAGCCCCACTTCCTCAGAAGTCCAACAGGCTATACCAGGCTCCGGAGGGTGTAGATGTTTTAGACTCTCACCCCCGTGCAGACTCGGTGGTGATTAGGGCCGCTCACGGACGGTCAGCACACCCGAAACATTTGAGCTCGTCTCCCCCGGATAAGAAATCTCACCTTCTGGATCAGTATGGAAGGAAGATTTATGCTTCTTCCACACTGGGGATTAGGGCCCTAAATTATGTAGCACATATGGGGGATTACCAGTAGTCTGTCCTTACCCAGGCGGAATCCAAAATTGACTCCTTACCTGACTCCCAAGTCAAGCAGGAGTTAGCCGACCTGGTCCGTTCTGCTTGTTCGGCCAGTCGTCACATTTTGAGGACGACCTACGACGCAGTGGACACCACAGGACGGAGCTCTGCATTCGCCGTAAGTCTTTGGCGTCACGCATGGCTCCATGTGTCAGGTCTGGTCCCGGAGGTGCAGTCAGCAGTCCAAGAAGCACCTTTCAGAGGTTCTGTGCTTTTCAGTGGTGATGTCAAGGACATCATCACCGACTTGCAGGAGAAGGGACCGGCCCTTAAATCTGTTGATTCATGCCGTCCCCATCTCCCGCAGGTAGCGTCCCTTTGAACACAGCCGGCCTCAAGCGGAAACCTCAGGGAAGGCGGGCCACCAAACGGGTCCCCACAGCTGCCAGGCCCCCGCCGCCCAAAAAAGCAGAGGGTGCCCCAGCTGTGGCGCTGCCTCACACCACCTGACTTCTTCCCTCTCCCACCGCCTCCGTACTCCCTGGAGGAACCGGTAGGAGGGAGATTCTCCCTCCACCTTCTGGGTTGGGAGAGGATAACATCGGATTCATGGGTGCTTCAGATCATAGCAGAGGGGCACTCCATAGAGTTTCTGCAGAAACCTCCACGTCACCCCACTCTGAACTCCTCTTACTCAAGGGACCATCTTCCTTTGGTCAAGGAAGAAATTTCTGCTCTCCTGTGAAGCAGAGCCATAGAGCCCATCCCCTCACCTTCACGGAACGGGTTACTATTCCCATTTCTTCCTTGTACCAAAGAAGATGGGAGATCTCAGACCCATTCTCGATCTCAGCTCCCTGAACCTTTATGTGGAATACAAGAGGTGCAGGATGCTCTCCCTTCAAACCCTCTTGCCCTGCTTGGCCGGGCCAATGGCTTTGTGCACTGGATATGCAGGATGCGTACCTGCACATCCCCATTCGCCCTTCACACCTAAAGTATCTCAGGTTTGCGTTCCAGGGGGACCACTACCAATTCTGGGCACTCCCTTTTGGTCTTTCCTCGGCTCCCCAAGTTTTTACCAAATGCCTGGCGGTGGTAACGGCCCACCTGCGTTCTTTGGGAGTTCAGGTTTTTCCCTACCCTGACGACTGGCTCCTGGTGGCCCCGTCCAGGGAGGAACTCCTGCATTTTCTCTCCCTCACCCAGCAGGTTTTCACTGGCCTGGGTATCACCATCAACCATTCCAAGTCTCACCTGGAGCCTTCACAGAGGCTCCAGTTCATCGGGGCAATCCTCAACATGACAATGTGCAGGGCCTTCCTGCCTCCGGACAGGGGGCCTCCCTCCAATCCCAGATTTCCCTCATATCGAAACACAGGAGGGTTCCGGCGAGGTCGGTGCTCCGTCTCCTGGGGCTTATGGCGGCTGCCATCCCGACGGTTCCGCGCGCGTGCCTCCACATGAGGATCTCTCAGTGGACTCTCCGCTCTCAGTGGGATCAACTGGTAGACAACCTAGATCATCTGGTACTGATCTCCTCGCCGATGATAAGAGACTTGCAGTGGTGGATGGTTCAAGAGAATCTATTCCGGGGGGTCCCCTTTTTTCATCCTCCCCCCGCTCAGACTCTGACCACGGACGCTCCAGGCGAAGGTTGGGGAGCCCATCTGGGGCCTCACCGAACCCAGGGCTTATGGTCAAAATTGGAGTCACTTCTCCACATCAGTGTGCTCGAGCTTCGAGCAGTGCTTTATGCTGTCCAGGCCCTTCACCAATACATCCTTCCCGGTCACCTAGCTGTCCAAACAGACATCATGTGCATGCTGTGGTACATCAACAAGCAGGGCGGGACTCTGTCCTACCCGCTATGCAGGGAAGCAATGAGGGTTTGGGGATGGGCAACTCTTCACAACCTTCACCTCACGGCGATCCATGTCCAGGGAGTCGACAATGTCCTGGCAGACAAGCTAAGTCGTTCTTGGGCTCTGCCACACGAGTGGGAACTAGATCAAAAAGTTCTAAAAAGCATCTTCCAGTTTTTGGGGGACTCCACAGATAGACCTGTTTGCCTCCTCCCAAAACGCAAAGCTCCCAACCTTTTGCTCGCTCGCTGCAGAGCAAGGTGCTTTCTGGAGTGACGCTCTGTCTCTAGACTGGAAGGACAGATTCGTCTATGCTTTTTTTCCCAATTCCTCTGGTCCCTCGTGTGTTGCAGAAACTCGCTTTGGAAGGAGCGAGAATGATTCTGATCACTCCTTTCTGGCCCAGGCAAATCTGGTTCTCTCTTCTACAACAATTCTCAGAGGTTCCTCCTCTTCCTCTTCCTTTATCTCGAGGATTGCTGACCCAGGATCAGGGGACCCTGGTCCATCCGGGGCTCAAGTCCCTTCAGCTTCATGCATGGCTCCTGCAGACCTAGCCCGGGTCTCGTTTTGGCGTCTCTCCTAAGGTGGCTGAGATTTTGGTGGAGGCTAGAAAACCCTCCACTAGGTCCACCTACGCTATGAAATGGAAAAGATTTTCAATTTGGGCTGCCTTCAGGAACGTGGAGCCTTTCTCCTGTCCTGTGGCCATTCTGCTTGATTATTTGTGTCATCTTTTCGACCTGGGTCTCAGTCACTCCTCTTTGAAAGTTCACATGGCTGCTATTTCAGCTTACCATGTTCCCTTCGCTGATAAAGCTTTTGCACAATTGGAGGTATCCAAGACCTTTCTCAGAGGGGTCCTTCATCTTAGGCCCCCTGTTCGGACTCCAGCCCCCCCTTGGGACTTGAACTTTGTCCTCGAGGAACTTACCCTTTCTCCTTTTGAGCCTGCAGCTTCCACAGACTTGAAGTTTTTATTGTGGAAGATGCTATTCTTGGTGGCCATTACTTCTGCTCGCAGAATTTCTGAGCTTCAGGCCCTTATGTGCAAAATCCCTTATCTGATTTTTCACAAAGAACGAGTAGCTCTTCGCATGAATCCTAAGTTTCTTCCGAAGGTGGTAGCGGAGTCTACCTTAAATCAGTCTATTGAACTACCTGCCTTTTCCACGAGTACTCAATCAAGGAGAATACTTGCTCCATACCATGGATGTCCACAGGATTCTGAGATACTACACCGATAGGACGAAGGATCTCAGAAAGACTGATCATTGTTCGTCTCTTTTGCTCACAAAGGGAGGCAATGCTGTCTCAAGCAATGCCTATCAAAGTGGTTAGCTCATTGCATCACTTTCTGTTATGACAAGTACAACAAGACCCTACCGGGTCAAGTCAGAGGCCACTCTACTCGAGGAGTAGCTGCCTCTGTGGCTTGTTTCAAGAATGTGTCTGCGGCAGACATCTGTGCTGCTGCCACTTGGACTTCCATCCACACATTTACTAAACATTACAGTTTGGACATTGCCTCTCGCCGTAGAGCAGCCTTCGGGTTAGCGGTCTTGCAAGGCCTCCTTTCTTGAGGTTTGCAAATTTGTTTGCTATTTCTTGGAGTAGTTCCTCCTCCCGGTGCCTTTCATTTGTTCCAGACTGCTTGGGATTCTGTCCTATATGTAATTACCTACTGCAAGAGCCCTCTCGAAGTAAGATAGTACAGTTACGTAAGAACTTACCGTAACAGTAGATCTTCGAGAGAGGCTCTTGCAGTAATCCTCTATCCCCCTCCATCCCCTAGGCTTTTCAGCTCCTTTTCCATTAGGAAATATCTGCTACTCTCTCGTCCGGGCCTTCCGGGCCTGCGTGAGAAAAGAACGAAGAAAGCGGGCGTCTGGGACCGCCCCTTCGCCGCGTCGTCCGGCGCGGTCACCTGACATGGGGCGGTCCCCACCAGGGACTGCTAGCTAGAAATTTTTCCGTGGGGTCCTGCCACCTGCCGATGTCAGTCCTATATGTAATTACCTACTCCAAGAGCCTCTCTCGAAGATCTACTGTTACAGTAAGTTCTTACGTAACTGTACTTTTTGCAACGTTTGCAGTCACTGCAACGCTCCTCCTGGCAAGCCAGCTCGCACATCACTCTTCCTCTCAAACACTGTGCAGCCTCTGAAGCCGGCTTGGGGGCGGGACTGATTGCAGTCTCACCAATTACTCGACGCCATGCAAATGAGCCTCTCTCTCTCTTCTCGTGCTCTTTTCCTCCACCGCGATCGTTGAGCAGGCAAAATTTAAACTGCAAAGCAACTTTTTTGCTTTTCAACTGTGACTCCTCAGCGGGAGCACCATTTTAACCATTTTTCATGGCATTTTCCTTAGCGACTCCCCCAGTCCACACAACAAGCACTTTAAACTTCTAGGGGCACAAATCTGTCTTTGTTTCTTACTTGTTCTTGTCACAACTTGAAATTTAAAAGCTGGCAGACGTTACTTTTGATGCAGGACAAGGGGCACACACAATCTGGCTTTACAGCTTCGTGGTAAACGTTGGCACAATTACAGCAGCACATGAACAGCACCACACAGTGGCACATACGGATGGCACTTCTCTGGTCAATCCCTTATGCACAATGCTTCTGATTTTTTGGGCTGCCTACTGCCAGACAGACAAAACACTAGCCACAATCTGAGCAAACCTTGCTTATTTTCTCCCAAAATTCCAAACAAATCCCAGCGGAGCCTCTATTTTGTAACCTCCCCCCACCGGCCCCCCTTTTTTCTGTAAGCAGGGCTGCTCCTCTCACATCTAGGCGCCACCGGGAGGGGTGGGGGTAGTCACTACAAATTATCTTTTACAGAACCTGTGTGTGGACCCATTACTTATACTACTGAGCCTGCCATCCTTCTGACAGGCAAACCAAGTGTGGCAACTACCTGGCTCACACCCGGCGGGACTATTTAGCATGGCCTACAACCTGGGTCCCTGGGAGAAAACGTTTGCTCAGCATTGTGCTAGGTTTTTACTTCTGTTCAGGGGCACCCAAGAAAATCCAGACACTGGAAGCAATAACTGAAATGTCCAAACCAGGATGGGATTCTAGAGTGTGGCTTTTATTCACGTAACACAGAGAATAACAAAGCGTAGATGGTCCCCCACAGGGCTACACTCATGGTAATGCAGATTACTGAGGTACAGAGCACACTTTCACCACGAACCTTCAGGTTACGAACATATGAAATTTGCCAGCAGATAAAGGCCTACAGGTCTATCAAGTCTGCTCGAATGTGCACCTAGCACCCCTTATTCTGCAGCTACCCCTCCCTTCCACCCTTCCCCTTCATTAACAGCCCCCCTTGTCCTATGGTTCCTAGGTTCACTATGAATCCTCAGGTTCTTAACGGATCTGGGCATACACGGCCCAAACTGGTACACTTCTCTTCTATTGCTATGACATGGCACCCCGTCCAGTACTAGGACACTTTTCCATATGGAATGGAGGTTGATGGTGGCTCCCTAAACCACCCTTGAGCACTTTCTAGCTCTCAGGGAAAATCCACAATCCCACATCTGGGTGCTTTCTTCAGACACTGGCCAAGTGTCTGAGAGAAAACCATAGGTGCCCAAACTGAACCCAGAGAGGTAAACCCAGGTGTGTTTAAAGCCCTTCATCCCACACTGGCGTACACCACAGGAGAAGGCCACCGCTGCAGCTTGACACCCAGCTACTCTGGAACCAAACTAGGGACCGAAAATCAGGACAGGAGAGGGTTGGAGACCTCCCCTGAAGCTCTGTCAGACTAACTCAAAGCTGTTTGTGTGCAGCTGACCCCGGCTGCAGCTTTCCATTGTGGCTTACGCTGTTTCCTGAGTTCCTCCCACTTGGCACCTTTGCCCAGCTGCTGACAGTGGTGTCAGGGAAGATGTGAACGTTTAACCATTTGCTGCCTGGAATGGCTATTTAGTTTTTGTTTACTGGGAAAGGAGGACTAGACAATTCTGCCTATTTTCAGCCTCATCCCATGGAAGGGGGATACAGATGGATGCCAACTGACATTGAACCAGATTAAACTAACATTGGTTTGTACTTTTCCACATTGAAACCCAGCTGCTATACCCCGCTTGACCACTCCTCTGGTTTTCTAAGGTCTCTGCTTATTCTTTCAACCACTCTTGGAGTGTTCGCCCTATTGCAGATTTTGGTGTCATCCACAAAGGGGACAGACCTTCCCTTTCAGCTCCTCTGCAACGTCACTTATAAAGACCTTAAAGAGGACTGGTCCCAGCACTGATCTCTGAGGCACCCCACTGGTCACCAGCCCAACTAGTTGTAGTTTGAATCCGGGCCCTACACCCCTATTAGTGGTTGTGTAGATGCCATCTGCCTGATCCTATCTAAAATTATTTGGGGGTCCTTGGACAGGGGTGTCTTTCCAGATCCCCTAAAGGAGGCGGTCGTATGACCACTCCTGAAAAAAACCCTTCCTTGGACCCAGACTTGTTAGCTAACTACAGACTTGTCTCTTACCTCCCTTTTATCGGGAAGGTTATTGAGAAGGTGGTTGCGACGCAATTGGAAGATCACCTTGTGACCCACAATGTCTATGATGCTCTCCAGTCCAGATTTCAGAAGAGACATAGTACCGAGACCGCACTTGTTCGGGTATTGAGTGACCTCCTGATAGTGAGGGATCGAAAGGCACGTACCATCTTGGTCCTTCTCGATCTCTCTGTGGCATATGACACTGTGGACCATAGTGTGCTTTTAGAGCACCTGCGGTGTCTCTGTGGACTGTTGGGGACAGTCCTAGAGTGGTTTCGATCTTTCCTCACAAGCAAGTCTCAGAGGAAAGTTACTGGAATTTATTCCTCTGACCCCTTTCCCCTGTCCTGTGGAGTCCCGAAGAGCTCTGTATTGGCACCCATGTTGTTCGCAGTGTGTATACTGCCATTAGGAGATGTCATTAGGTGATACAGTTTGAGTTTTCACTGCTACGCAGATGATACTCAACTGCACGTGTCCTTTCTACCCAAACAGAGGGAGGCTGTCTCTCTATTTAACAACAGTCTCACCGAGATCAAGGACTGGATGAGCACCAGCTGGCCGAGACTGAACCCGGACAAGACTGAGGTGATGGTTATGGATCCTAGTCGTCCTGGGGCGAGTTTTGGGGCTGGGCACGCGTCTTGCATATGGCTCGATGGTGTCCAGCTCATAACCTCCAACCAAGTGCGTAACTTGGACGTTATTTTTGATAACGGTTTGACCCTGAAATCTCAGGTGTCTGCCGTTGTCAAATCCTCTTTTTATCATCTGAGGAATATTGCCCGGGTGAAACACCTGGTTCCTCCGGATGACCTTCCAACATTGGTCCACGCCTTCATCACCTCCTGCCTTGACTACTGCAGTACCCTCTACCTAGGGCTTCCTGGGGTTGATATCCGCCGCTTGCAGCCAGTGCAGAACACGGCGGCCAAGCTTTTGACTGGGACTTAAAGATCCAGTCATATTACACCAGTACTGCACGGACTGCACCGGCTGCTGGTTCAGTGGCGGATCGCCTTTAAGGTCAGTCTTCTGACCTTTAAAGCCCTACACAAACTGGGATCTCGCTACCTGCAAGAACTCCTGACTCCCTACCATCCCCTCCGTCCTCTTCAATCCACTGATGAGGGATTGCAAGAGGTTCCCAGGGTACATTTGAAGACATCTGGTGCACGTGCCTTTTTGTTTTGCGGCCCCTACACTGTGGAATTCTCTACCTCGTCGGCTGAGAGAATGCCTAACCATTGAGAGGTTCAAATCAGAGTTTAAAACCTATTTATTTCAAAAAGCTTTCCCAGGTAACATTAATTCATAGTCTTATATATATTTTTTGCCCCCTTACTCACCGCCTCAAGCTCCTATCTTTGGGGAATCCCAATGCCATGCGTGCTCCAGTAGGTCTGCCCCAGGTACCTCCTTCCGGGTGCTGGTGAGCTTGCTCCCATCCTGCTTCAGTTAACCCCCCCACCCCTGAGCATGGAGGAGAGAGACCCCCAGTAGTCTCCTCTATTCCTTAAGTGTGTGGGAGGCCTCATCGACCCCTTCTATGGAGCCTGGTTCTGGATTTTTTGGGATGGCTAGGTCCCGTCTTCAGGTGCCTGGCGTGGATTTTTTCCGCTTTTTTCTGGTCCCAGCCCTCAGGACGTTGGCATGCTAGGGAAACCTAGGGGCGGGGCACGTCGTGACGTGCCAGCACTCCAACTCCCGGCTAACATCCTCCCACCCTGCTACAAACTGTCTCACTGCACCTCCACCTGTGGTCACCCAAGTGGCGCTAAAGCAGTGGGACTTGCGACCCACCCCTTCCCGGAGGAGGGGAGCAACCTTTAGTTGCTCAATCCTACCTCCCCCCTGCCGGCCCTCCAGCCTCCTGAGTCCATTCCCGAACCCGGGTCACTGTTGCCACGAGTGGTAGCCATACCACTGCACCGGCAGGCCGGCGAATATTTCTATTTTTTCATGTGTTTTTATTGTTGTTTATGAAGCCTTTTGGTTCAAGAAAGGCACTATAAAAATAAAGAAAGATTACCTTCCTCGGTGAATCCTGTTTACCACCACCCTCTGTCACCTATCCTCTAACCAGTTTACCACCTTTGGACCCACTCCTTAGCTACCCAGCTTTCTTACTAGTCTCCTATGTGGAACAGTGTTGAAAGTCTTAATGAAATCTAGGTAGGCTGCATCCACCGCTCCACCCTGAACTATGTCGTTTGTCACCCTGTCTAAGAAGTCTATCAGATTGGTTTGAAATCCCCCCCGCAAGCTGATGCCTTGGGTCTTGTAGCCCATTGGATTCAAGATATTCCACAATCCTTTCCTTAAGCAGTGATTCCATTAACATTCCCACTACCAGTGTCTGGCTGTAATTCCCAGCCTCCACCCTGCTACTACTTTTGTGAAGTGGGACTACATTCGCCATCCTCCAGTCATCCAGAACCACTCATGTTTCCAGTGAGCTGTTAAATAGAACTGTCAGAGGTGCAGCCAGCATTTTTCTGAGAGCTCCCTTAAATACCCTTGGATACACTCCATTTGGCCCATTGCTTTGTCCACCTTCAGATTAGCAAGTCCCTTCAGGATTCTTGCCTCCAAAAAAGGACTAGTGTCCACCTCCCTCCCTCCCTCCAAAAGCTTCCGTTACTTTTTTGTGTCCCCTTCCCTTCTCCTTCCTCTGTGTTTGTTCAGGATGTCTGCCTTTCCCAGGTCCCCTCTGCACAGTTCCCCCCCTTCCCTCAACCTTACAATCCCACCTCTGATCTTCCTCTTTTCACTTACATACCTAAATAATGTCTTGTACCCTTTCATTATCTCCCGGGCCATTCTCTCTTCAGATTGTGCCTTTGCACACCTCTCTTCTTCAGCCGCATCCCTCTGTTTCCCCTGGTACATGCCCTATCCTTCACCCTCTGCGTCTCCTTATACCTTCTGAATGCTACCCTTTTAGCCTTTACCTTTTCAGCCACCACTTTCTAGAACCATAGTGGTCTATCCTTCCTTTTGCTTTTGCTCACTTGTTTGACACAGAGGCTTGTTGCCTTTGCAGTGCTCCCTTTTTTCTTTGCCAACCATTCTTCCACCCCACCCAGGTCATCCCTGACACATTCACCCTTCTTTATAAAATCTGCCCACCAGAAGTCCAGGACCCTCATCCTTGTATGGTTTGATTCCGCAGTTGTCCTTGTATTGTATGGTGATCACTGGTCCCCAAGTGGCCTTCCACCTTGACATCTGAAACGCTGTCCCTGTTTAATGAGCCCCAGGTCCCGTGTTGCCCAGTCATGAGTGGGTTCACTGACTGGTTGCCTGGGGAACACCCCTTGCAGAGAGTCTGAATGTCCCTGCTTCTACCTGAAGCCACTGCTGGGAGACTGCAGTCAATATCTGGCAGGTTGAAGTCCCCCACCAGCAACACCTACCGCTTTTCTGCCAGCTTGTCAGTGGCTTCCACCAGTATGTTATCTAATTCCTCTCCCTGTGCTGGAGGTCTGTAGATCACTCCAGTGGGAATAGTGACTCCATTCTTCATCTGCAGGGTGACCCATACTACATCTGCTCCCCCCACCCCGTATCCCCTGTATCTCTGTCGCTTTTATGCTTTCCTTCACATTAAAGCACCACACACCCTCCTTTCCTTCACACCCGGTCTTTTCCTGAACAGATTATTGCCTGGTATGGCCATGTACCAGTCGTGATTTTCAATGCACCATGACTTTATAATGGCCACAATATCCAGATGGGCATTTGCCATGATGGCCTCTAGACTTCTAGCATTCACACGCTTGGCCTTCCAGATTTAGTTTCCACTTTGCTTTTTTCCCCCCTTTTATGTTCGCTTGCACACATGCGCAAGAAACATGTTGCTGCAGCTTGCTGCAGAAGCAGGTTGTGGAGGTGTGGCACTGTTGTGGCCAGTGCCACTGGTGACTTTTGAGGCTTGGCCCGCTTTCTCCAATGCGGTGGCATGCTGCTGCTGACACTAGTTCAGCCAGCATGCCACCACCTTGAAAGGTTTTCACCACTGCAATCAGGAGCCGTCTCATCATTGCAGCATCAGCCATCCCGCTGCAATAAAGGAGCGACCCATCATTGCAGGGCATACCTTGCCCTCCTGACCCAGTAATTTGCTGAGGTGCCCAATCCCCTCTGCTTCATGTCCCACCAACAGTCCTTCTTTACCGATGGGGCCCAATCCCCATCGGCTTCAATCCCCGTTAAATTTGCCGGCCGGGGCCCTCCATTCGGCATAATGTAAATCCCGATTTGTTGAATGGCCACAGGGGTGCCTATCACCCTCGGCTCTTCCCCAACTTCTGTGCCGATGGGGGTCATCCCATCAACTACAGCCCCAAAAAAAACACCGGGTGGCATGCTGCGAGCCCACCCCAGCGTGCCAAATGTGCCTGTGAAAGGAAAACTGTCCTCCGATGTCCATTGTATTTTAAAACCCTGTAAAGAAGAAAGCGTTGCCTGGCTGTCTGCCTCCCCAACCCCCCATACCTACCTCCAGAGGCGGCATGACAATCTTTGGTGGATGGGAACACGTAGAAGTGCTGGTAAGCTGTATAATGGCATAAATAGAGTTTTTTCAACTTTGGTGCATATCTCAGGCATTTTGGGGAATTTTGGCACCAAATTTTCAACATGGGGTTATTGGGACCCCACCTCATGAATTCAGCCAATGTCATGGCATTATTTGGTCCCAAAGGTGATTTCACGGTCACTGCACAGAATCACCTTTTGGGACGATTAACTGAAACAACAGTGCCAGTGTTCATGAGGGTGGGCTCTCCAAAAAGCCTATGTGCAAATTTGATAGGCATCAAAATTACTGTTTCTGGCGTGTGTTGTGCATTTGCTACACACGCTCATAAGTCAGCAATTTGCAATATTTTCCTCTAGATTTTCAAGATTGGCATTTTCCACACCTTCTTATGAGCAGTATAGCTGTCATTTTCACATCCTGGCGAAATGTCTTTTCGCACTTCCGTCTAGAATAGCACAGTCAGCTCACGGAAATCAGTGTTTGGGACACATTGAGAAAATCACAGTGACACTGTTTATGAGCAGTGGTCCTAAAATGCCTATGTTGAAAATTTTGTGATGAAAGTCCATAAACTGACTGTGTTACTAGTGTGGTTACGCAGTTTCCCACCTATAACTCTGCAAATAGTAATATTTCCGCCAGATTTTCAACACTGGCATTTTTTCACACCTCCTTATGAACAGTACAGCTGTCATTTTTCATCATCTGGCCAAAATGTGTTTTGCACTTCCGGCACAGAATAAGCGCAGTCGCTTTGAAATCAGTGTTTGGGACAGATTAAGATTGAGCGGCGGTGAGGGAGGAGTGGCGAGCTCAACAGAGCTCTATTGGGACTGCTACGGATTTCTTTGTGGGCAGAAAAAGGCAGCAATGCATGCAGGAGCCCAGTACAAAAGGGCAGCCTGCAGTGCCAGGAGAAACTGAATGAGCGAGTGAGAGAGGGGGAGTGAGCGACCTCAGTGGAGCTCTGTCAGGACAGCTGTGAACTTCTTTGTGGGCAGAAAAATCTGATGTGGTAACAAGTAATACTAAAGAGATTTTTAAACATCGTCTTGACATGCTAATTATGTCTGGGTATGACTTAACATTCTACTCTGTGGCCTAGCATAGGAGCATTATGGGCTTTGGCCTACTAGCTCTTTCTTCTAACCTTAGTAGTATGAAAAATGTGCCAACGCAGGCTGGATCCCAGTACAAAAGGGCAGCCTGCAGTACCGGGAGAAACGGAATGAGCTAGTGAGAGAGGGGGAGTGAGCAAGCTCAGTGAAGCTCTGTCGGGACTGCTGCAGATTTCTTTGTGGGCAGAAATAGGAGCCAACACAAGCAGGAGCCCAGTACAAAAGGGCAGCCTGCAGCGCCGGGAGAAACGGATCGAGTGAGTCAGAGAGGGAGTGAGCAAGCTCATTGGAGCTCTGCTGGGACTTTAGAGTTGCCACCCTCCCGCCCAGGGTCCTCTGTGGTCCTATATTACAGCAGGGTCTCTGGAGTGGAGACAAAGCAATGATTGGATACTTTTAGGATTGCTATAATACAGATTTAGTTGTTCTGTTTATTTCTCTAACTGAGCTAAATATCGAGCTATCTTGTTATGACTGCTGTAATAATACATATGTATTTGTTCTGTTTGTTTCTCTAACTGAGCTGAGTAATATTTGGAGTGCTATAGGATTTCTAACTGGGCTAAGTGAAACTATATGAGAGCTGAGAACAAAAAGTATGGTAGCTGAGCGGTGAAAAATGGACAAGGAGGCTTTAGGATTGCTACAGTAATACAGTATCTAATGGATGAGATATGAGACTGAATTAACCCAGTCGGCAAGGGAGCAGTAGGGGGACTAGTGTGTGTGTGTGGGGGGGGACAAGAATTTAAGTAAATAGGGGCCTAACAGTTGTAGTAGGGTACAGAACCTGGGAGTAAGAGCCTGTAACATAAGATGGGGGCCAAAATGGGGCAGGTGCCACATGTCAATAGGGTGGGCATCTTTGGAAGGGTGGTGGGGTATACAGGGCTTGGGTCCGCCATGATCCTGGACTGGGCTTGGAGGATTGGGGGGTGTATGGTCTGCAGACAATTGGCTAGTTTGAGGGAGGAACTGTGGAGGTTAGGGAGGAGTCTAAGTGGCATTGCAGATGAGTATGGTAGGTATCCTGGCTGGGGGGGAATAGGGGATGGCAAAGGGGGATGGAGGAAGAACAGTTAGGGAGTGAACCCGGCACTGGTAACAGTGGCACTAACAGCAAAGAGAGAAGGGAGGTGGTGCCCGGGGCAAGGGGGTCCTCCTGATGGGAGAGGAAGAGACCATGAGGAGTACCAGGGGAGAGAGCAGATGGCTGTGGGTGGGGAGGGACCAGGGGTGGGAACAAGTTGGAGGTGGGAACTGATAGGAGGAAGAGATGTAGGAGGGTTATCAACTAGGAATAGATTCGAAACTCTGCTATGGGAGAGAGAGGGGGAACAGGTACATACTGAAGGGGGAGGACAAGCGGGGCATGAGAGGGATGGTAACAGGTAGGGGAAGAGATAGCGAGGACGAAAGGGTAGAAGGGGGGCTAATAAGGAAGGAGGGGTGGTGACTGAAGAAGAGAAGGCTACAGGAAGGATGGGAGGGGCATCACTATCGGGGAAGAAGGGAATGGGGGCTCTAAATCTACAAAAACCGGGATCGGAGAGGGGTTGGAAATCAGCAGGGGAGTAAGGGAGATCGACATGGGAAGCCCAGTAGGAAGTAGTCAGGCTGGGAAAGGGTTCAAGGGGGATGGGAGGAATAAGACAGAAGAAAAGGTTGAGGCGGAAGTAGGGGGTACAGATACAGAGTCACAGAGGGAGCAGCTGGCGGGGGTAAGGGGCAAGGAAGAATGAATACTGGGGTGGTGGAAAGGGCATTAAAGGAAGGGGTAAGGAGACGGAAGTGCTCATCCTGAGAGTTCTATACTGAAAAGGGCTGAGATAGGCGGCAGGGAAGGCACAACGTATTTGGATTGACGTATCTCCAGGTTGTGTGCAGGAGGGCAGGGCAGGCACTGCTCAAGTGTGCAGCGAGGGAGGGAAGAAACCTCATTTAGTGTTGCATGTGGGTACAAACAACTTGGGGGGGGGACTATGGAAGTAGTGAAGGGGAGATTCGAGTAGTTGGACAGGCAGTGTGAGGGGCTGGGGGAGTCATTGGCATTCTCGGAGGTACTGCCAGTACCATGTGCAAGCATGGGAGGAAGGATAGGCTTGAGGAGTTCGAGTGGTTGAGGGAATTTTGCCACACCAAAAATTATGGGTTAGTGACTAACTGTGGTAGGGTCTGGGAGGAATAGTGACTTGTACACGGGGGCCAGGGTACACTTGAGCGGGGAGGAGTATTAAAGCCAGGATTAGAGGGGTATATCTCTACTAAGGTGGATTTAAACTAGTGGGGGGGGGGTTGGTGGCCAAAAGACTGAGGTTGGTAGAAAGGTCCAGACAGGGGAGCCTAATGAGCTCACCCCCCCCCAGATATAGGTAAAGGCGGAGGCGTAGTAACCCTGGGAGGGGGTGAGCAGAGTGGTCTGAATGTAATACAGAAGGCACCACCACCCGATAATAAGAGGGAGGAAGGGTGTGGACTACTAGGAGGAGGGACACAGGCCAAGGAGGAGAAGAGTGAGGAGAAGGAGGGGTATGGGTGGAAGGTGGTCTGACTAAATGGATAGAGAACTGGTTACAGGGGAGAGTGCAGAGGGTGGTGGTGGTGGGGGGTAGCTCTCGGCACCAAGAGCAGTGACAAGCAGGGTGCCACAGTGGTCAGTGCTGGGCTTGGTGCTATTTGGGCTCTTTATCTCCGATATTGCACACGGACTAGGGAACAGGGTTCGTCTGTTTGCACATTATACCAAATTGGGGGTGGTGGTGGACAAAGAGGATGGATGGGAAAAACTGCGGGGTGACCTAACCAAACTACAGACATGGTCGGTGGAGTGGCAGCTAGGATTCAGTGCAAAGAACTGTGAGGTGATGCACTTCAGGGCTAAGAACCAGAAGAGATACTGTTGGTTGGGGTTCATAGAGGAGGAGGAGAAGGACCTAGGGATGTTGGTAACTGGGAGCATGAACAACTCAGCCCAGTGCAGGAAAGCAGCAACGAAGGCAAACAGGATGCTGAGATGTATTGCAAGGGGGTTCTCATCCAGACACAGGGATGTGATCCTACCTCTCTACAGATCATTGGTCACACTACACGGAGAGTACAGTGTGCAGTACTGGAGTCTGTACCTGAGGAGAGATGTAAAGTTACTGGAGGGTGTGGAAAGGAGGGCAACAAAAATGTTAAAGGGGATGGAAGGAAAGGAATATGAAGTTAGGCTGATGGAGCTGAACGTGTACACACTGGAGGAGAGCAGGGATGGGGGGATATGATTGAAGTGTTAACTACCTGAGGGGGTAAATAAACCTAGCACCGAGAGGGTGTTTAAACTGAGGAGTGGAAGAGAGACGAGGGGGCATGGACTGAGGTTGGAAGGGAGATGTTTCAAGAGGGAAATAAGGATTCACTTCTTCTCTGAGATGGTGGTGTCTAGTTGGAATGCGCTGCCAGAGGTGGTGGTAACATGTAGGACAGTCAATAGCTTTAAGGAGGTGGGATAAAGTAAGAGAAAGAGTCGGGGGGACAGGGGTTGGGAAAGCAGGGAGGAACTGAGGGGAGGAGGCTGGGGCAGCTGCAATCTAGGATGTAAGCTGCACACTCAGGCAGACTTACATAGACATATTGGTGTGTTCTGTTGGCAGATTCGTATGTTTGTATGTATGTTCATATGTAAAATCACAGTGATGCTGTTCGTGAGCAGAGGTCTTAAAATGCCTATGTTGAAAATTTGGTGACAAATGTCCATAAAATGACACTTAAAAGTGTGCGTTGCGCAGTTTCCATGGACCCTCGCAACTTTGCAGATTTGTAGCATTTTCACTCCAGATTTTCAACACTGCCATTTTTCCGCACCTCCTTATGAACAGTACAGCTGTCATTTTTCACATCCTGCACAAAATATGCATTTACACATCGGGCGCAGAGTACCGCTGTTGCTGTGGGAAATTAATGTTCGGGACAGATTAAGAACATCATAGTGACAGTATTCATGAGCAGAGGTCACAAAATGCCTATGTTGAAAATTTGGTGAAATAATTCCACTAAATGACTGTGTTGCGCAGTTTCCATGTACACTCGGAAGTTTGAGCATTTTTAGTATTTTCACTACAGATTTTCAACATTGCCATCTCTTCACTCCTCCCTATGAATGGTGCAGCTGTTATTCTTTACATCCTGCCCGATCTGTGTTTTCGTGCATCTGGCGCACAATGGCATGGTCGCTGTGGAAACTCAAATTTCGGGACACATTGACAAAATCACAGTGCCACTGTTCATGAGAAGAGGTCCCAAATGCTTTTGTGAAGTGGGGGCCACAAAATGGCCATGCTGAAAATTTGTACTGTAAATACCAACAAATGCCCGGGGGCATTATGGTTTTTAACCATAAGTCCCACCCTTTACAGACTGACTGACATCAGGGGTGTGCCTTTGAATTGCTGACTGTAATGCTCATGCTATTCAAACCCCACCCCTCCATCCCCAGCCACTGACAGGCATTGAGCTGTACCTTCGAATCTTCGGACCCACAGTTCACCCCCTTCTATACTGCACCCATTTCAGCATATGTCCTTATTGAGTAGGATGACTGTAAAGCCGAACACCCCAAGGCACACCTCAACCCTTCTCAGTGTCTGCAGGATAGGATGAGATGAAATGGCATGAACGTTATGGGCGACAACACAAACGTATACCCCAATGCCTGTCCGTCCCCTGCAGAGTAGAGGTGGGGTTGGCATGAAGTTCAGTACTTTACTGCCATTCCTACTCTGCACCTGTCTAACTCCTGCATTTCCAATGTTAATACCAGCAAGCAAACATTCGGCATTGACAAATGCTTGTTTTCTTCTTGCCCTCACTCCTCCCAACCTCTTTTTTTTAATGCTGCTGTTCCCTTCCCCCTTTATCAGTACCACCCTGCCCCGGGGAATTCCTCTGCATTCGGATTCTCCTTGCTCTCTACTTCAGCTTGGGGGGGGTCAGTCTCTGCCTCCCCGAGTCCTTCTGCCACCCCCCTCCTTTTCACCATAATCTATGCCTGTGACATCACAATCTTTAGAAATGATTATAATGTCTGTGTGGTACAGACAATGAAGTCACAGCAGATGAACTGTATTGAACAGTGATTCTGTTTTTATGGTCATTTTCAGAACTATAAAAACAAGCTGTAGCTAGAGCCAATAGGGCTGTGAAGAGCTACCAAATGACCAGTTACAAATGCGCATAGAAAATATGCAACGCCCGGTAGTAACTTTACCATTTTCTGGAGGTATTACATCAAATTTTCAACATGGCCTTTTTGGGACCCCTCCTCATTAAGAGTGCCAGTGTCATTTTGTTCACTTGTCCCGAAAAGTGATTTCACAGAGCGATTGCGCTATTCGTGCCACAGGTGCGAAAACACGTTTTGAGGAGTTTCTGGAAAATGATGGTTGTACTGTTTTGAAGAAGGTGTGCAAAAAATGTTGAAAATGTGGGTGAAAGTATGAAAAATTAGCAAAGTTAGAAGACGTCACGTGAAACTGCTGAGTACCGCAGCCGTAACAGTCATTTTGGAACTTTTTCAAAATGGCTCATTCTAGGGACATGGATATGTTGTTCATCCACACTGTCTGGCAGGTTCCTTGCCGCTTAAATCTTGCCGGAAGGTCTTCAAGCTGGCTCCTCCCACCACCGGGTGGTAAAACTCGGCTCCGCCCTATGGCCAGATCTTCCTTACCACTTGGAAGCTCAGGTTCCCTCCTTAGCAGCTCTGCGTATAAGGCAGGTTCCTAATTCTTGAATTTTCGAAAATAAAGAAGTTTTGCTAAAAGACTTGGTCTTCTCTCCCTACATGACTCGATGGACAAATAGACTCCCGGTTTCGGAGATGCCCTTCTTGAGCAGAAGATGTCTCGGGACGGATCCGTACTCACGTGCGTCTACTGCTGGGCGCTTGAGCGACCGCAGGCCTGCGACCTGTGCTCATCCTTTTAACCTCACGTCCTCGAAGACCGTGCTGCCCGTTTACAACAAGGCGTCGAGAAGAATTTCCTCCGGTAAAGTCAAAAGAGGCCGGTCGGCCGGTGTCGCGGCGTATTTCAGCTGAATCAGCTCGAGCAGATGATCACCCTCGAAGAAGGCGGAGCGAGCGCTTCTACCTTAGCCGGCATTTGTCCGCTATCTCTCGGTGCCTCTTATTCGGCTTCCTTTAAGGAGCTTTGTCTGACCCTCTCGACAGAAGGTGAGGGTCCAACTTCTTCTGGTCCATTTCCTCGGTCCAAAAAGAGAGACAAGAGTAAGTCTCACCATCGACGCTCTTGGGAGCGGGAAAGATTCCCCTCCCCTAGTAGTCTGCCGTCGACTTGATTCGACCTCTCGGCGGCCACTGGTTTCCACGGTGTCCCGTCAGGCCAGTTGGCCGAGACTCCGTCGGCAGCGGTGAAATTTTTCTCGACCGCGTTGGGCGGGTTAGTCAACTGGAGAAGCTGAGAATCCCCTCTCCGATTCTCGGTGGGAGCTGAGGATCCGTCGGCTTCGTCTGTGCCTCCGGTTCCAGACGCCGGCTGAATCGTCGAACCGAGGGAGTGCCTATTCCCGCGACACCTCCCGCTGCCGTCCTCGGCTTAGCCGAGGTCTCGATCTCAGGCGTCTTGGCGGTCCAGCCGATCCGGCCGTCATAGGCGGTCTCAGTCTCGGCACCGTGGCAAGCGGCGCTGCCGCTCATCCTCTTCCTCCTCCTTGGACGAGGGGAGGCTTCAGCGCAAGTTGCGTCGGAGGTATGAGGAACTCATGTGGCAACAGCTCCTTTTGACCGGGAATAAGCTGATGCCGTCGTCTTCCCTGGCCATTAAGTGGCTGTCACCGGAGCGGCCGAAACAACCCCTCATTTTAGCCGAGGAGCCTGTTTCCAGACCGGTTGTTCGGCCAATTCCAGCTGCCCCACCGATTCCGGTGGAACCTCCGCCTCCACAGCCATTAGTTGGGGCTCCGACCAAAGATTCTCGGTCGGCTCAGGGACTGCCCATAGGCTGTCTGTCACCCTCACTCCCGATCGACCTCGGCAGGTGGAGGTGGCTCAGGCCGAGGCAGCTCTTTGAGGACTCTTCTGAGTCCGAGGCGATTCCTCCTTTTCTCCAGCGAATGGACTTGGGATCCTCAGGAGGACAGTCAGTGGACGATAGCCCTTCGTCCTTTCTGGGATTGCTTCGGCTCATCTCGGAGTCCACCGGGATGAAGCTCGAACCCGTTTCTAAGTGGGCCAGGTATCCCCTCACGGAGATTCTGGACCGAGGGGATTCCCCGGAGGCCTTTCGGTGGCGAGGCCATAGTGGGTCTGGCCTTGGAGTCTGTCAGCGCCCTGCTTCTTGCCCTCGCCCGGCCAGGATGGCCAGGAAGTATGCGGTCCCTACCGGTTCCCTGTCCGGTTTTTCGGAACACCCCTCGGCTGAGGGGTTGGTTACCGACAGCGTTTTCCGGCATGCCGGGAACGCTAGGGATGTGGACAAACCTCCCGACAAGGAATCCAAGAAATTGGATTATGCCGGGCGAAAAGTCTATGCTGCGTCCTCTCTCGGCCTTCGTCAGGCCAGTTCGGCCGTCCTCATGGCACATTTTTGTCATGCCCTGTTGGGCTCCCTGGATGAGGTCGTCCCTCATCTTCCCGCGGATCTGCAGACTACGGTCAGGCAGGTGTGGGACCAGGGCAGGGCAGTGGCCAAACAGCAGCTCCAGACTGCTTTAGACATTGGGGACTCATGTGCCAGGTCTGTGGCGGCCGCAGTGGCTATGCGTCGTCGGGCTTGGCTGAGGATATCCACCTTTACTCCGGATACCCAGCACAAGTTGGCGGATGTTCCCTTTTTGGGGACTGACCTCTTCGGCCCTGGGGTGGAAGGTCACCTGCAGAGGATCGAGAAGTCCAATGCTACCTTGGACTCGGTCTCTTCCGCTCAGAAGGACAAAGGCCGCAAACCACAGCCTAAGCCCTTTCGTCCTTCTGCGCCCACGGCGCGTCCGGCCCAGCAACGTCAGGGCCAGCAGGCTCGGGCTTGGCATCCCGCATCCCAAGCCCGGAGCTTCCTCCAACAGGAAGCAGGGAGGTAAAGGCCCAGGAGGTCCCTCGGCCGGTCCCTCCTCCAAGCCTGCCCAGTGACGGGCTGAAGGGTGTCGCCCCCAACCCCGTCACCCCACCCCAGGTTCCCCCCGTGTGGGGGCGGCTCCGGCACTTCCTTTCCGCCTGGTCCGTTATTACCACGGACAGGTGGGTACTGGAGGTGGTGGGAAAAGGCCTGCCTCTAGAGTTCGAGCAGGCCCCACCCTTCAGAGCCGTCGCACCTCGGGGGGCTTCGGGGTCTGCAGCCTCACTGTCAGCTCGTCGAGCCGACATCGCTCTCCTCCTCCTCCAAAAGGAGGTGATCAGGGAGGTAGCGGACCCTCCCTCAGACCCGAGGTTCGTGTTCAGGTACTTCCTGGTTCCAAAACGGACGGGGGGCTGGCGCCCCATTCTCGATCTACACGACCTGAACAAGTTCCTAAGGTCTCGAACCTTCAGGATGGTCACTCTGGCTCAGATAATACCATACTTGGAACACGGCGTGTGGTTCTGCTCTCTGGACCTGCAGGACGCGTTCTTTCACGTCCCTATCCGTCCGTCACATCGGAGATTCCTTCGCTTTCGAGCGGAGGGATCCCTCTTCGAGTTCCAGGCCATGCCCTTCGGCCTGTCTCCAGCTCCCATGGTCTTCACCAAATGCATTGCAGTGGTGACAGCTTTCCTGCGGTGCCGAGGGGTCGGGTGTACCCTTACCTGGGCGATTGGCTGATAGCAGCCTCAGATAGGAGGTGGAGGCGGTCCAGAATCTGGCCTTCAGGTTTGCTCTCAAGTCGGCCTTCTCATCAAGCGAGGCCAAGTCAGAACTCGAGCCGAAGCAGGTGATTCTGTTTATCGGGGCGAGCTTGACTCTCTTCGAGCCAGACCATGGCGCTCAGCCGGACAGAGCCGAGGTTCTTACCTCCTTTGCCCAATCATTTCTGGTTGGGCAATGTCGCCCTGCCGGGACTTCCTCGCCTCCTGGGTCTCATGGCGCCTGCACCAGCTTGGTCCGTTGGGCACGCTGGCACATGCGCCCCCTTCAGTGGGGACTGGCCAGCCAGTGGTCACAATGCTGCAATCCATTGGACCAGCTAGTGATGGTGACCCAGGAGATGTGGAACGCTCTCCGGTGGTGGACCGTTCCATCTCATCTGCAGGAGGGCATCCCGTTTGTCTGCCCCGAGCCGACGGTCTCTCTATCGACCGATGCCTCTCTGATGGGTTGGGGTGCCCATCTGGGGGAACACCGAGCGCACGGCCTCTGGTCCCCGCGGGAGTCCCGATGCCACATCAACCTGCTGGAGCTCCGAGCGGTCCGCCTAGCTCTCACCGCCTTTGCTCCGTTTCTCCGGGGTCAAGTGGTCCGAGTCCAGACGGACAATACCACGACCATGTACTACCTAAACCGCCAGGGCGGGACACGTTCCATGCTTCTATGCAAGGAAGCTCTCCGCATTTGGTCACTCGTGCGCAGCCTGGAGGCGGATCTCCTAGCCATTCATGTGGCAGGAGCCTCCAACACCCTGGCCGATGCCCTGAGCCGGATAGGGGCTGCATCTCACGAGTGGTCTCTCCTGCCGGAGGTAGTACAAGATCTGTTCTCCCGCTGGGGCATACCTCAGGTGGATCTGTTTGTCTCCAGGGAGAACGCGAAGCTGAGGCTGTTTCATGCTCGCCCCCCTCAGCAAGGCTCACTGCAGGGGGATGCCTTCTTGAGGCTGTGGACCCCGGGCCTCTTCTACGCCTTTCCCCCATTTCCCTTGATTCACAAGGTGCTTCTCAAGGCAAGGAGGGACAAGGAGCAGGTGATTCTGATAGCCCAGACTGGCCCTGCCAGTTCTGGTACCCAGATCTCCTCAGCCTCAGCTCCAGGCTCCCGAGGCAGCTTCCAGCTCGCCCGAACCTGCTCTCAGTCAATCAGGGGAAGGTGTTCCATCCGGACCTTCAGTCCCTGCACCTGACGGCCTGGTTCCTGCGGCTAGGTTCCAGGCCTTGGGTCTTTCCGGCGAGGTCCTCAATGGTTGGGGTGTCCCGTGAAAGTCGACCAGGAAGTGCTATGCCTTCAAATGGAAGAGATTTTCCATTTGGTGTCAGGGCAAGGACTTGGACCCTTCCTCCTGTCCTTTGGCAAGCATCTTGGACTATTTATGGTCCCTTTCTAGTCAAGGGCTTGAGGTGACGACCCTAAGGGTGCACCTGGCAGCCATCTCTGCTTACAGGCGCAGGCCGAGGGCAATCGGTAACGGGAGAAGGTGGTCTGGCTTTTCAAGGCCTTGATCACATTTCCCTCGGTGCGAGAACCTCCACCTCCGTGGGATTTACTGCTGGTACTGGCAAAGCTCGTGGGCAAGCCATTCGAACCAATGCACAGGTGTGAACTCTCTCACCTGTCATGGAAGACCGCCTTCTTGGTGGCTATCACGTCAGCCAGAAGGATGGGAGAACTCCAGGCGCTCTGCATTGAGTCTCCTTACCTGGTCTTCCACAGGGACAAGGTTGTCCTGCGCCCCCACCCGAAATTCCTTCCGAAGGTGGTGTCGGAGTTTCACCTTAACCAGGTGTTGACTCTGCCGGTGTTCTACCCCAGTCACACCTCGGAGGCCGAATACAGGCTCCATACTTTGGACCCTAGAAGGGCGCTCGCTTATTATAAGGAGTGCACAGCTGAAATTCGGGGAGAGGTTCGCCAGCTGTTTGTCACCTACGCTGAAGCCGCACCTGGCAGACCTGCAGCCAAGCGGACGATAAGCAGGTGGGTCACCTCCTGCATAGACCTCTGCTACAAGTTGGCGGGCATGGAGCCTCCCAGAGGGATAAGAGCTGATTCTACCCGTCATAATGTTGCATCGGTGGCTGCTTCCAGGGACGTCCCTATCCAGGTAATCTGCAGGGCTGCTACCTGGAAGTCAGCACACACCTTTATTACTTATTACCACATCGACCTTGAGTCAAGCCGGGATGCTGGTTTTGGGGCCTCGGTTCTCCAGTCCTTATTCCCTAAGTAGGGGGTGTGCGCCTTGCCTCCCTCCTTCCGGAGAACTGCTAGGAGTCTGCCAGACAGTGTGGATGAACAACATATCCATGTCCCTAGAAATACAGGTTACTCACCTGTAACAGGAGTTCTAGGAATGGTATATGTTGTTCATCCACACGACCCACCCGACCTCCCCGGCTTCGACGCACAACCTGAGCTTCCAGCGGGCCAGATCTGGCGTCATGGGGCGGAGCCGAGAGTTTTATCACCCGAGTGGGTGGGAGGAGCCAGCTTGAAGACCTTCCGGCAAGATTTAAAGCGGCAAGAAACCTGCCAGACAGTGTGGATGAACAACATATACCATTCCTAGAACTCCTGTTACAGGTGAGTAACCTGTATTTTATCAGTACAAGTTGAAAACCCCATTGAATGGCATTATAGCATGCTTACCTTTGATTCTTCTTAACCGCATGGCTGCTGAAAGAACTAGAATCAATATATTTGAGCTGGACCGACCACAGTTTTCAAAAGCTTGCTTTTTTTTTGTTTATATCCTGAATTTATTTATATCCCCTTCCTTCAGATGCCTTTCAGACAGAGAAGCAACGTGCTTACAGACTGGAGCAGATATGATAAACAGCAGTATGCTTGCAGAGTGTAGTTGAGTACACACGCACACGCGCACCCACGCACGCACACTCTGTGTCTTCAGAGCATGGAACAGCTGAGTGTCTGTCTGTAAGCTGTTTCCCTGTTGGGGCCCCATTTAAAGCTCAAAGGCCATGGACATAATGAGTTAACCCCTAGGCTACTGAAAGAACTAGAATGAATCTATTTGAGCTGGACAGACCGCAGCTTTATAAAAAATTTTTTTTTTTTTTTTATTTTTTTGTCTGTTTATATCCTGAATTTGTTTATTCCCCTTCCTTCAGATGCCTTTCAGACAGAGAAGCAGGGCAGCATGCTTACACACACACACACACACACACCGCACGCACACACCTCTTAACCAATCATGGTGGAGGGTTTCAAGCTCTGTTGGGCATTCAGAAAGATACTTCCAAATGTCCAGCGGAAGGTTTCACGATCAATCAGACATTTTTAGAGCTACAGTCCATTCCCAGTAGGGCTGTAGGCTCCACTCAAAGCCCTAAAAAGGGATAGAAAATACAAAAAATTCATATCCAAGGCCATTTGTGTCTACAAATAATATTTTATCTAGGGATGTGGATATGGTGTACTATCTGCATTTTTGGCAGAATTCCTTTCCCCTTTAAATCTGGCTTAAATGTCTTAAAGCCGGCAGTGGTATCCTCCTCAGCACTGCCCCATGACATCACATCTTCCTTCCGCTGGAAGCATTAGGTTTCATCTTTCGCAGCTCTGCATTGGGTGTAGGCCCTAACTTTCAAACTCGGTCTTCAAGCTTTTTGAACATTTTTCAGACTTTTTGTTCTGAAAATGGAACTACTCTATTCTAAATCTGGTCCCGGCTTTGAGTACTATACCACCTGCGCTCAGAAGATGTTGCAGACCAATCCACATTCTGTGTGTGTGTATATACTGCCTGGGTGTTTAGAATGACCAGCATGCCTGTGGCTGTGTGGCACCCTTCAGCCCTCAGCCCTGGAAGGCTGTTATGCCTGTTGAGCTGCCCAGACCATCGGGACCCTGCAGTTAAATCAAAAGATGCCCGCATGCGCTTTCCACAGTAGCTGGTTTGGCTGAACAACTTGTCACCTTCGATGAGGCCATGCCCCAGGCCACTTCGGGCACTTCGTCAGCCCTGCTTCCTGTGGGCTTGGGTGCCTCATTCACCGGGGCATATTGGGAATTATGTTAGTCCCTTCCGACTCTTGGGGAGGGCCCTTCCTGGGGTTCTAAATCCTCGCGGGACACTAAACCTAAAAGTCCCATCGCAGTTCGTGGGATCGGGAACAGACTCATTCCTCCTGTTCCCGTGCTTCTGCTGGCTCGATGGCCATCGGCTTTGGCCGACACATCTGTAACTCGGGTCCAGGCCGCTAGCCCCATGGTGTCCCTGTGGTGCTTGCTAGCCAAGATGTGGGTTGACCTGCTGGTTGAGATGTTTCTCGACTCAGTTGAGCCATTGTTGGAGGATGTTGGGGGAGAATTCTCTCTCAAGGACTTTGGTCCTTATGGCCCTCCTCACAAGAGGTGGCCGGATCAGTGAGTCGAGCTGGCTGGCTCCCCTTGTTGGTTAGATCCATCAGGGGTTCCTTGGCGTTCCACACCATCCCCTACTTCTCCTCCCCGATGACTGACATGTAGTCAGTCAAGGTCTCGTTCAAGATCTAGCTCTAGCTCTTGATTGAAGTCAAGGGACTCTCAATGTTCTTGTTGGTCCCGGTCTCGACCATCGGTTAAACGGTGCCATCGATGCTCCTCATCCTCGTCTTTGCACGAGGACAGGCTTCATCACAAGCTGTAGTGTAAGTATGAGGAGCTTGTTTGGCAGCAGTAGATCATCTGCCAAGGCCACATTCCACAACCAACCCCAGCAATCTCTTGTGTGCTGGTGCCATGGCCCATACTGGTTTCCCCAGTTGAGCTGGAGCCTGCCTCTCCACCTGTTCGGGTGGAACCACTGCCTCTGCAGCCTTCAACTGGTGCCCCGTCGAAGGATGCCTGCTCTGGGCTTCCCCATAGGCTCTCTGTGCAGATTACGCACTCTGATGAGTCCCTCATTGTTAGTGGGGAGACAGGATCTCAGGCAGTGTTTTAGGAGTCCTCGGACTTTGAAGACTCCATGAACTCTTCCTGGGCTTGGACGGGGGTTCTTATGAGGAGCCCTCTGTGACACTTGGCCAGCTGGTTATGATTGTTGTATGATATTTGTAAAATAAAAATACAGTAAGTGATTGTGTCACATAAGATAGCCTGTGCTTCCATGGGTGCCTCCCCCCCCCCCCTTCCCGGTTTCAGTGAAGCTACGGGATATGTAAACTGACCAGGAACCAGTTAATTACCTTCCTTCCAGAGGGCATTTTATTATCTTTTACGGCCTGTAGCTGCTTTGAAGTTGAAAACCAAATGTAACTTTGAGTCTGCCAGAGGATGAGCCTAATAAACTTCTATGACGTTTTAAGAGGAACAGGCCATTGATATCAACACGGTGTTAAAAGTTGTAAAACCCTTTGATCTGCCTTGGGAACAGGAACCACACAAGATCAAAGAGAAAATGTTTAAATAAGTAATCATATTTAGGAAGTGCTTTTCCTTACATATGAACAAGCCAGCAGAAGAAGGCCATTTGGTCTATCAAGTCTGCTTGTATTGCAGGGTCCACAGCTTGAACTAATGTCCCTGCCTTCCCTCACCATTCCTCCCATCCTTCTAATGTGACATTATTTAACATGCCTCCTGCTAGAAAATCATGTTTGGAATTTCTAATTCTAAAAAGGAAGAGCTAGATGACTCACCAAGAGGGTGGGGAAATGGAGTTGAAATGCATCCTTATAACTGGTGAATATGTCATATTATTTTGTGGCTCCAAGTTCTCTGATCTAACTTAAGTACTTCCAGAGGTAATACTTTAGATAGCAGAGGTCTAAATGTATTGCGGTAGGAGTTTTTGTTATGTTCTTTTCTCTTGTTCTTTTATGTGATTGTGAGCGTTTTGATATATTCTGTGTTTACATTTTTCATATTTTTTTATCATCTTTTAGAAAAGTACCTTTTCTTTGAAAGACTGCCTGGATGTCTGCCAGTTCTTTTTTGCATGTAATGTATAAATGGTTAAGTCTGACAATTGTTCAGCAGCTTGATGGTGTTACTGAGCTTGAGTAAAAAGGTAAGAATATACCTAAGGTCTCTTTCATAGTTAAAAGGGTTCATTTTGGATACCTGGTTAAGTGCCCTTAGGCGAATGATATATTGCATCCCCCCCAAAGAGAATATCATCTGAGCCTGTACATTTGGGTAGCTAACATAAGGTCCACAGGTTGAATCCCCCCCAGAACTTGAAACTAAAGGTGATTCGGACCCAAAAGCAGACAGGAGGGTTACCGTGTCTGTTACCTGTTCACACTATTGCACTCTGAGGTTGGCACTGTGGGAGCAGAGGTCCTGACCTGCGGAGTACGTTTGTGATGCCCTTCACAGAGCAGAGCCCGACTTCCTTCAGGATCATTTGATCTCTTGAGTCAATGGGGATCCCGCTGGAACCCGTTCAGAAGCTGGCTAAGCACCCCATGACAGAGATCTTGAACAGGGACAATTCCCTAGGTGCACCTTTCCTGCAGCGGAGGACATCTTTGGCCCCGCTGTGGAGCTGTGGCAGTGGCCTGTCTCCTGTCCAGTGCCTTGGGCCTGTATGGTCCACTGTTATGCGGTGCCTACTGAATCTTTGTAGGGGTTTACTGCCCATCCTTTAGCCGAAGGGTTGGTTGCTGATTCGGTGTTCTAAAGTGCAGGCAACATCGGTGACATAGACAAGGAGTCTAAAAAGTTGGACCAGAGGGCCAAGAAAGTGTATGCTGCCTCATCCCTAGGCCTTTGGCAGGCCAGCTCTGCTGTCATTATGTCTAACTTCTCCCATGCCCTCATGGGAATGTTGGACCAAGTCATCCACCGCCTTTCTGCTGACCTGCAGCTACCAGTCAAGCTGGTTCACTACCGGAGCATGCCGTGGTAAAACAGCAGCTCCAAATGCCTCTGGATATCGGCGACTCCTGTGCCAGGTATGTTGCCACAGCGGTGGCCATGCAGCACTGGGCGTGGCTGAGAATTTCAACCTTTACTGACGATACTAAGCAAAAGTTGGCAGATGTCCCCTTTTTGGGTACCGGCTTGTTTGGACCCAAGGTTGACAGGCATCTCACTCAGAAACAGAAGTCCAATGCCACCCTGAACTCAGTCACGTCCTTTTCAGAAGGATGTCAAGGTCCCGAGCAAAGGATGTCAAGGGCCCGGAACAGTGGAAGAAGCTCTTTTAGTTTTGGCCCTACTCTTTGCCTCAACCTACCCTAGAATACCGCAGCCCCAAGTGGGACAACAGCAGGCCTGACGGCCCAGGCCTAAGCCAGCCTCCTCCAGCTCTAAAAAGTCAGGGGGCCGAGGGCCACTGCTCTTTCAGCCAACTCCAGACTCGCCTCCAAGCCTGCCCAGTGACAAGTCGGGGGTGTCACTTTCCTGCTTATCCAACCCAGCCCAGGACCCCAGCGATGAGGCTGGCTCCGCCACTTTGCTTCCACTTGGTCTGGCATCACATAGGACAAATGGCTGCTCAAAGTAGTGGGCTGAGGGTTGCATTTAGAGTTCGAGGCTTCCATGCCCAGTCAAGCCCGGACACGGTGTCCGTGGATATGTTACCTGCCCTTCGCGAAGCTATCCCCCAGTGTCTCAGGAAAGAAGCTGTGGTCCATGTCCAGGATGCAATGGCTGATCCGGGGTTTGTCTCCAGATACTTTCTGGTTCCAAAACAGACGGGGGTTGGTGCCCCATATTGGATGTACAGAACATCAGCAGGTTTCTCAGGCCATGCAAATTCCAGATGGTTACTAGATCATACTGTCCCTGCAGAAGGACATGTGGTTCTGCTCTTTGGGTCTGTCCCACCAGCGGTTCCTGTGGTTCAGCTCGGAATGGATCCCCTGCGAGTTCCAGGCCATGCCAGTTGGCCTTTTGTTGGCCCCCAGGGCCTTCGCCAAGTGCATGGCAGTGGTGGCAGCCTTTCTGCAATGCCAAGGTGTCCGGGTGTACCTGTACCTGGCTGACTGTCGGTTCCTACAGAGTGAAGGTGGAGCGGTCCCGGGATCTGGCTCTTCAGACCCGCTCATCCTTGGGCCTCTTAGTCAACAGGGCCAAGTCGGAACTCAGTCTCTCACAGGTCATCGAGTTCATTGGGGTGGAGCTCAACTCCCTTCAGGCCAAGACCCGACTCTTGGCGGACCAGGCAGAGTATCTAACTTCCTTTGCCTAGTCATTTCGGGTTGGGCAATCGTGTCCTACCTGGGACTTACTGCACCTGCTGGGGTACATGGTGTCCTATACCAGCGTAGTCTGGTGGGCTAGCTGGAAGATGCGACCCTTACTGTGGGATCTGGCCCATCAGTGGTCTCAGCGCCTCGGTCAGTTCGACCAGCCAGTCACGGTGACACAGTTGATGTGGGATGCCATCCACTGGTGGCTTATTCCAGAACCTCTGCAGGCAGGAGTCCCATTTGTCTGCCCAGAGCCACCAGTAAAACTCACGACCAGTGCCTCTCTGACAGGATAGGAAGCCCACCTTTGGGACCACAGGGCCCATGGGCTCTGGACCCCCAAGGAATTCCAGTGTCACATCAACCTGTTGGGGCTCCATACAGTGCATCTAGCTCCGATGTCCTTCGCTCTGGTTGTTTGGGGTCAGGTTGTCCACATCCTGATGGACAGTACATTAGCCATGTACTACCTCAGCAAGCAGGGCAGGACGCATTCCCTCCCGTTGTGCCGGGAAGCTCTCCGCATCTGGACCCTCATCCGCACTCTGGGTGCCGACCTTCTGGTGATTCATGTGGCTGGCATGTCCAACCAGCTGGCAGACACCCTCAGCCGAGTGGGCGAGACATCTCACGAGTGGTCCCTTCACCAGGAGGTAGTCGACCGCCTATTCTCCCAGTGGGGCACTCCCCAGGTCCACCTGTTTGCCAACTGGGAGAATGCAGAGCTGAGGCTGTTGTGTGCCCACCTCCCTCAGTGCAGGACACTACTGGGGAATGCCCTTGCGAGGTCCTTGACCCAGGCCCTCATGTACACCTTCCGTCCCTTTCCTCTGATCCACAAGGTGCTGATTAAGATGTGGTGTGACAAGGCACGGATGAGCCTGGTGGCTCCAAACTGGCCACGCCAGTTCTGGTACTCCAATCTCCTCAGCCTCAGCAGCAGACCTCTGTGGCGATTGCCTCTCCACCTAGACCTGCCCTCATTCTCTCAGGGGAAGGTCCTCCACCTAGACTTTCAGTCTATGTACCTGACGGCTTGGTTACTGAGCAGCTAGAGTTCCAGACATTGGGTCTCTCCGAGGAGGTCCTGCAGGTCCTTGAGGCCTCTCGGAAGGAGTCGACTCACCAGTGCTACACCTTCAAATGAAAGAGGTTTTCCGTCAGCCCGGTGGCGCTAAGGGTTGAGGCGCTGGACGCCACACCTTGTGCTACGCCGGCGACCCGGGTTTGGGAACGGACTTGGGTGGCCGGGGGTCGGCAGGGGAGAGGGAGGATTGAGCATCCCAACGATGCCTCCCTCCTGTGGGAGGGAACCAAGAACGATCTCATAGCTCTGCATCCCTCTGCAGCTGGTGGAAGCACCGACAATTGAAGGATGGAGGCAGCTCCGCTCATTGGAGCCGGAGAGGGGGACGCTGACGGGCAAGATGAGAGGTCTGAGGCATACCTCGCATTACCACCACTGGACGTATATCTCTAGCGCTCGATGTCCTAGAGGGTAGGTGAAACCAGGGAAAGCGGAAAAACACCTCTCGGCAGCCCTAGATGATAGCCTCTTGGGTACCATCCGGACCACCAAAGAGGGACAGACCCCACTGTGCAGGAGGAGAGAGGGAGGCACTCTAGGGGCAGATCCCACCGAAGGTGGAATGGGGGATGAGAGTAGGGAAGGAGAGGGCTCCGAGAGTAGGGAAGGAGAAGATGGATAAATAAAGTAAAAAAGAAAAGAAAGATGTTTTCCGTTTGGTGTCAGGGCAAGGTGCTAGACCCCTTGTTCTGCCTGGTGGCAAGCATCTTGGATTACCTATGGTCCCTCTCCCAGTTGCGCCTCCGGTCAACGACCCTCAAGGTAAATCTGACAGCCATCTCTGCATACCGGGTACAGGCTGGTATGCCAACAGTGGCACAGGAGAAGGTGGTCGGGCGCTTCTTCTACAAAGGCTTTGAACACTTGTCCCCCCTGGTGCATAGGCCACCACCACCTTTGGACTTGTTGCAAGCCATTTGAACTGATGCACAGGTGTCACATCTAACACCTGTCGTGGAAGACCACCATCTTGATGGCTCTCACCTCCGCCAGAAGGATCAGTGAGCTTCAGGCACTCAGTGGAGTATCCCTATTTGGACTTCCATAAGGACAGGGTTGTCCTCCACCTCAACCTGAAGTTCCTCCCAAAGGTTGTTTCGGAGTTTCACCTTAACCAGGTGATTAACCTCCCAGTGTACTTCACCCACCCAGCCTCGGAAGCAGAGCACAGTCTCCATTCATTAGACCTGAGGCGAATGCTTGCTTATTACTAGGATCTTATGGCTGGGTTTGTGGAGAGGTTCGCAAGCTCTTTGTCACCTACACCGAAGCTGCACCTGGCAGACCAGCAGCTAAGCAGACGATTGCAGGTGGATGGTCTCCTGCATCGACCTCTGCTATAGATTGACTGGTAGGGAGCCTCCTGCTGGGCTGAGGGGCTCATTCCACCAGACATACCACTGCCTCGTTGGCTGCTTTCAGGGACATCCTTATCCAGGAGATTTGCAGGGCTACGACCTGGAAGTCAGCCCACATCTTCATCTCCCATTACCACATCGACCTCGAGTCATGCCAGGATGCTGGTTTTGGGGTCTTGGTTCTCTAGTCTCTCTTCCATAAATAGGGGGTGTGTGCCTTGTCCCCCTCCTTCTGGAGAACTGCTAAGCGTCTGCCAGAAGTGTGGATAGTACACCATATCTACATCCCTAGAAATGAGGGTTACTCACCTGTTAGCGTAGTTCTAGGAGTGGTATATGGTGTATATCCACACAACCCACCCAACCTTTCCTGGCAAGTGGCATATTATATCTTGCTTCCAGCGGGTAAGATCTGATGTCACAGGGGGTTGCTGAAGAGGTTACCACCCAGGAGGGTGGGAGGAGCCAACTTGAAGACCTTCTGGCCAGATTTAAAGGGTTCGTATCAAGAAAAAAGGCAATCCCACAGGAAATGGATAATATTTTCATTCACAAAAGCCGCCTCTCCAGATGTGTTAATGATGCAGAAGTGATCTCCAATGTAGAGCATAAGGTGTGAGGGCGCTTCAAAAGATTATATCTGTAGACAAACTTTTTTGTGTTCTCAAATCTCTTTTTTATTTGAAATGTGGCAATCCTCAACGTTTCACCAAGTGTCTTGGCTTTATCAAGAGATGCCTTCATAAAATCTTATTCATAAAAAATCACTTTCTTTCACATTTACATGAATTCCCAATCATATCCGAAAATTTCGTAGAATCTAATATGAGCCATTTAAATATGATCTCATTCATTCCTAAAACTTCATCCAATGTTTCTTCACATACCCATCCAGGCAATCTCGAAAATCCAACCACGGCTTTAGTTTTCACAAGGTTCTTGCCCTTATTCCATGAACTTTCCTTCTGCACGAAGACGCTGTGTGGAGTCCCCCCCTAGGATGTGTGTGCTTTGTCCCCCTCCTTCTGGAGAACTACTAAGCATTTGCCAGAAGTGTGGATAGTACACTATATCTACATCCCTAGAAATTAGGGTTACTCACCTGTTACCGTAGTTCTAGGAGTAGTATATGGTGTACATCCACACAACCCACCCAACCTTTCCTGGCAAGTGGCACATTATATCTTGCTTCCAGCGGGTAAGATCTGATGTCACAGGGGGTTGCCGAAGAGGTTACCACCCGGGAGGGTGGGAGGAGCCAGCTTGGAGACCTTTTGGCCAGATTTAAAGGGGAAAGGAATTCTTCTAGGAGTGTGGATATACACGATATACCACTCCGAAAACTATGATTGCAGGTGAGTAACCCTCATTTCCATTTCTTCTGAGATGTCCAGGGCTTTTTGACTAGTATTTTTTCCCCTTAGTTGCTGACCTTGCGGTATATGATGTTAAGTATTTGGGCAAGTGGGTTCATTTTAAATGTTTGTAAAATTGGTGCGAGAATCCAAGACCTGTGATTGGTCATATGTGATCATATGACCATGCGCTATTCCAACACAACAGCACTGTTCAAAAATACATAACTTTCTGAATCTCATTACTTTGTTTTAAAAATAAAAAACAAAGGAAGTATTCTATTATCGCAGTAGTGCACTGCAGGATGTGCATAATTGGGGGGGGGGGGCAGCACTTCTTGGGTGCATAATGCACTTTGCATTCCTTCGTGTCTTACTTCCCAAGGCATTCTGTTGTCCCACAATAATGCATTCCCTGTCATGCCTCACTGTCCACACTTTGAAACAGTCTTCAAATGTTCTAATCCGTATCCTTTTTGTTTTGCTGCAGCTGTGCACAAAGCTTGGTGGCTCTTGTATTACTACACGGGATGGCTATTACGTGGAGTCTGTGGTCTGTGTTATCATCGGATTTGGATGGTGGTTTCTGCTTGGGCCCAAGTTTAGAAAACTGCAGGATGAAGGACAATGTTCGTGGCAGTGCAAACTGAAAAAGTTTGATGGAGACCTCCCAAACTGAGCTCATGTTGAAAGTGAATAAACCTATGGAACTATACCTTTATGCGTCTGTAGATATATATCTTTATATATACATGTATGCACACGTGATTAACCATGGCAAGCCATGGCTTCTACAACACACTTTATATGGACATTGAAAACATTTGTTACTTTCAGATTAATGCATTGTTTCACTTGAATGAATGGGCACCTTACAATACCTAGGATCTTCAACCTGGTGAACCACTCCCTCTTATTGGATAAACTGAAAGGAGTGGGCATAGTTGATGGGCCCAGTAACTGGATAAAATCCTATTTAACAGGACGTACCCAGAGGGTGGAGGTCTCACAGAAATTATCTGCATCCTGAAGTGTAAGTAGAGGGGTTCCACAGGGTTCCATTTTGGGGCCCCTGTTATTTCTTTTATTTAATAATGATTTGCTTCAGGTGGTGAGGCATTCAGCCGTGAGGCTGTATGCAGATGATACAGCAATTGTTGCCACCGGCAGTTTTGTTTTGGACCTTGAGTTAAAGCTCCAAACAGATTTTGCCGAGGTGGGGGAGTCATTCGCCAGGTCAAGGCTTTTGATGAATGTTAAAAAAAACAAAGTTGATATATTTTTGAAACAAGAAAAATAAATCTGATTCATATTTTTACAAATACAAATGAACCCATTGATCAGGTGGATAGTTACTGCTATTTGGGGGTGATCTTTGACTCTATGCTAACTTTTGATACTCTCATAACTACTACCATGAAAAAGGTGAGCAAGAAATTGGGAGCCTTAAGATGACCACCAAGTGTTTACAGATAAAGGATAGAAAAAAAGTGGTCGAACAGCTGATTATGCCAACACTGACTTATGGGGATTTAATTTACAGAACTGCGAATAAGCATTTGTTGATTAGACTAGATAGGGTGCAACATAGAATAGCTAGATATGTTTTACGGTGTACATATAGAATAATATGCTTGTAAAATTAAACTGGCAGCCTTTAGAAGTGGGTTGCTTAAAAAGCGGGTTAATATTGATACATAAATATTTAATATCTTATTCTGATCATTATATTACGCAAACTCTTTTTCCTAAAGATAGTAAGGGTAAACATGAATTAATAAGATCTGTGTATAGACACAGAATTTGCCCCATTAAAATGAATAACAAATATGGTAACGGTACCCTTTCATATCAGGCAGCCAAAGTCTAGAACACTCTACCCTCTCCAGTAAGATCTTTAGATAATCATGCGACCTTTAAAACTGAAATCTTGAATCTCTGTCAGATAAAATGTAGCTGTATATGACTTTGTTTGGTAAGGGTGTTTTTATAAACTATTATGCACTTTCTATTTTTTATTTAGTATTAGAGATTGTACTTATTAAAAGATTAAATGTTCTTTGATATGTATATAGTAGAGTACTTCGATAAATAGGGTCTTTTTTATAAGTTAACTGAAAACTGCATTTAATGTAAATTTGTATTGTTTTTGATGTGTTATATGTTTAAGTGTAACTTCTAGGGACGTGGATATATTGTTCAATCCACTCTTACTGGCAGGTTCCTTGCCGCTTTAAATCTTGCTGGAAGGTCTTCAAGCTGGCTCCTCCCACCCACCCAGGTGGTAAAACTCTCGGCTCTGCCCCATGACACTAGATCTTCCTTACCGCTTGGAAGCTTAGGTTCCCTCCTTAGCGCTCTGCATTTTAGGCCTGGAGTCACACTCTTCGGTCAAACCGAAACTCCTTCTCAAGTTTAAAAGACTTCGGTCTTCCGTTTCCTTCGTGGCTGCGATGGACAAATCGACTCCCGGATTTTGTCAGTGCCCCTGTGGGCAGAAGATGTCCTGGACCGATCCGCACTCCACGTGTGTTTATTGCCTTGGACTCAGCCGTGACTCACAGGCCTGTGAGTTGTGCAAATCATTTTCGGCTTCGGTCTTGGAGGACCTCGCTGCCCGATTGCTGTTGGGGTGACCCGAGAAATGTTATCCTTCGGTCAAGTCGAAGGAAGCTTATTGGACGGTGTCCGAGGGCGCGGGCTCAGCTGAACAACTAGAGCAGATGATCGCCCTCGAGGAGGAGGTGGCCCAGGCTGCATCATCATCATCCTCCTCGGTCGCGGCATTTATCCCACTCTCCTTGGGCTCCTCCTATATAGCTTCTTTTAAGAAGCTTTGCCAATCCCACGCCACCAAGGGAGAAGGACCTTCGGGACATTCCTCTTGGTCCAAGAAGAAGGACTCCAAAGTTAGTCCCACCGTCGACGTTCGTTGGAGTGGGAGAGGTCCCCTTCCCCGGACAGTCAACACTCTACTTCAGTCGAGGTTGTGGCTAAGGCCGCTGGCTTCATGATGTCCCTGTCAGGTCAGCTGGCCAAGACAACCGTTGACACAGTCGAGATTTTTCTTGACCGTCGGACAGTTTGTCGACTGGTGATGCCGACAACCCTACTTCACCGGTTCCCCCGGTGGAAACCGAGGACTTGCCTGTGCCTCCTGTGCCAGAGTCCCTGGTTAAGGTCCCTGAACCGAGGGAGGAGCGGGTTTCCCCGCCCCTCTCAGACCCACCCTCTGAATCCCCGAAGGTCTCGGTCACGGATCTCTTCCAGATCCAGCTGGTCCCGCCGACGTCGGCGGTCTCATTCTCGGCACCATAGGCAAGCGTGAGCGTTTATCCTCGTCATCCTCTTTGGAGGATAGTCTTCTGCACAAGTTGCGTCGGCGCTATGAGGATCTAATGTGGCAGCAGCTCTTATTGTCCGGGAATAAGCCGACACCGTTGCCTTCTCCAGCCATTAAGTGGCTGTCACCAGAGCAGCCGAAACAACCCCTCGTAGTAGTCGAGCCAAAGCTGGCACCAGTTGTTTGGCTGAAACCGGCTGCGCCACCCATTGTGGTGGAACCCCCACCTCCACAACCTAAAACTGGGGCCCCGACCAAGGATTCTCGGTCGGGTCAGGGCTTGCCCCATCGGTTGTCGGTCACCCTCACTCCCGATTGACCTCGGCAGGTGGAGGGTGGCTCAGGCACTCGGCAGCTGTTAGCAGACTCCCCGGAGTCTGACGACGACTCCTTGTTCTCCAGGCCACTTGACGTGGAGTCCACTAGGGGTCAGTCGGTGGACGAGAGACCATCCTCGTTCCTTGGAATGCTTCGACTCATTCCGGAGTCCACTGGGATGAAGCTCGAACCCGTTTCAAAATGGGCCAGGTATCCCCTCACGGAGATACTGGACCAAGGGGATTCTCCTACGGAGGCCTTCCCGGTGGCCGAAGCCATTGTTGGCTCGGCCCTGGAGCTGTGGCAGTGGCCAGCTTCTTGTCCAGCACCTTCGGCCAGGATGATTCCAAAGTATGCTGTACCCACTGGTTCACTCTCTGGTTTTTCGGAGTACCCCTCTGCGGAGGGGCTAGTGACCAACAGCGTTTTCCGGCATTCCGGGAATGCACGGGATGTGGACAAGCCTCCTGATAAGTCCAAGAAATTGGACTACTCCGGGCGGAAAGTCTATGCTGCTTCCTCCCTAGGCCTTCATCAGGCCAGCTCGGCCATCCTGATGGCACACTTTTTACACGCCCTTTTGGGCTCCCTGGATGATGTGATTCCTCATCTCCCGGTTGACCTTCAAACGACGGTCAAGCAGGTGCGGGATCAGGGAAGGGTGGTGGCCAAACAGCAGCTCCAAACTTCCATGGACATCGCTGACTCGTGGGCCCGGTCAGTAGGGGCCACAGTGGCCATGCGCCGCAGAGCTTGGCTGCGGATCTCCACCTTTATGATGAATACCCATCACAAGCTGGTAGACATTCCCTTCTTGGGTACCGACTTGTTCAGTCCCGGGGTGGAGGGTCATCTGCAGTGGATCGAGAAGTCCAGCACCACCTTGGACTCGATCACGTCTGCCCAGAAGGACAAAGGCCACCAGCAGCAGCGTAAGCCCTTTCGTCCTTCAGCCCCTGCGGCATGTCCGGCCCAGCAACACCAGCATCAGGGCCAGCAGGCTCTCACTTCGCACCCTAAAGCCAAGCCTGCTGCTTCCTGCAGCAGGAAGCAGGGAGGGAAAGGTCCAGACAGCTCCTCGGCCGGTCCTTCCTCCAAGCCTGCCCAGTGATGGGTTGAGGGGTGTCGCCCCCAACCTCGTCACTCCTCCCCGGGTTCCCCCTGTGGGGGGACAGCTCCGCCATTTCCTTTCCGCCTGGTCCAATATCACCATGGACAGCTGGGTGTTGGAAGTGGTAGGCAGGAGTCTGCCTCTGGAATTTGAGCAGTCCCCACCCTATCGAGCCATCGCCCTATGGGGGGCTGTGGGTTCTGCAGCCTCTCTGTCAGCTCGTTGAACCGACATTGCCCTGCTCCTCCAGAAGGAGGTGATCAGAGAGGTGTCGGACCCTCCTCCAGTCCCAGGGTTTGTGTCCAGGTACTTCCTGGTCCCAAAACGGACGGGGGGGGGGGCTGGTGCTCCATTCTAAACCTACATGACCTGAACAAGTTCCTAAGGTCTCATACCTTCAGGATGGTTACTCTGGCTCAGATCATCCCATCCTTGGAACGAGGCATGTGGTTCTGTTCTCTGGACCTCCAGGACGCGTTCTTTCATGTCCCAATCCGTCCCTCTCACCAGCGATTCCTCTGCTTCAGGACAGAGGGATCCCTTTACGAGTTCCGGGCCATGCCCTTCGGCCTCTGTCCAGCTCCCAGGGTCTTCAACAACTGCATGGCAGTGGTGACAGCATTCCTGCAGCGCTGAAGGGTTCGGGTGTACCCTTACCTGGACGACTGGCTGATTGCAGCCCACTCCAAGTTGGAGGGGGAGTGGTCCAGGGATCTGGCCCTCCAGGTCTGCTCTGATTGGCCTCCTCATCAACGAGGCCAAATCGGAACTCGTGCCACCGCAGGAGATTCAGTTCATCGGGACAGAGCTCGACTCTCTTCGAGCCAGAGCACGGGTCTCGGCGGACAGGGCCACGGTCCTTTTCTCCTTTGCCCAGTTATTTCTGGTTGGGCAGTTGCGCCCTGCCCGGGACTTCCTGCACCTCCTGGGCCTCATGGTGGCCTGCACCAGCGTGGTTTGTTGAGCCCGCTGGCACATGCGTTCCCTGCAATCGGGGTTGGCCCGCCAGTGGTCATAGCGCTCCGGTCCTCTGGACCAGCCAGTGACAGTGACCCAGGAGATGTGGAATGGCCTCCAGTGGTGGCTCGTTCCAGCTAATCTGCAGGAGGGTAGCCCATTTGTCCGGCCAGAGCCGATGGTCACTCTGACGACCATCGCCTCTCTGATGGGTTGGGGTGCCCATCTGGGGGAGCTCAGAGCCCACAGCCTCTGGTCTCCTCAGGAGTCTCGATGCCACATCAACCTGCTGGAGCTTCGAGCGGTCCGACTAGCCCTCACTGCCTTTGCTCCATTTGTACGGGGTCAAGTGGTCCAGGTCCAGACGGACAACACCATGACCATGTACTACCTAAACCGTCAGAGCGGCACGCACTTCTTGCCTCTGTGCAAGGAGGCTCTCCACACTTGATCTCTCATGAGCAGACTGGAGGCAGATCTCCTAGTCATCCATGTGGCAGGAGCCTTCAACACTCTGGCCGATGCCCTCAGCCGGATAGGTGCTGCATCTCACGAGTGGTCTCTCCTGCCAGAGGTAGTACAAGATCTGTTCTCCCACTGGGGCACTCCCTCAGGTGGACCTGTTTGCCTCCAGGAAGAATGCGAAGCTGAGGCTGTTTCATGCCCGTCCCCCTCAGCAGGGCTCGCTGCAGAGGGATGCCTTTTCGAGGCCGTGGACCCAGGGCCTCTTCTACGCCTTTCCTCCATTTCCTTTGATCCACAAGGTGCTTTTCAAGGCGAAGAAGGACAAGGCGCAGGTGATTCTGGTAGCCCCAGACTGGCCCCGCCAGTTCTAGTATCCAGATCTCCTCAGCTCCAGGCTCCCGAAGCGGCTTCCAGCCCACCTGGACCTGATCTCAGTCAACAAGGGGAAGGTACTCCACCCGGACCTTCAATCCCTGCACTTGACGGCCTGGTTCCTGAGCTGCTAGAGTTCCAGGCCTTGGGTCTTTCCAACAAGGTCCTCAACATTGTTGAAGCATCCCGTAAGGAGTCGACCAGAAAATGCTATGCCTTCAAATGGAAGAGATTTTCCATTTGGTGTCAGGATAAGGGGTTGGACCCTTCCTCTTGTTCTTTAGCTAGCATTCTGGACTACCTGTGGTCCCTTTCTCAGCTAGGGCTTTGGTCAACGACCCTTAAGGTGCACCTGGCAGCCATCTCTGCTTAGCGGACGTGGGCCGGGAAGCAGTCGGTGGCGCAGGAGAAGGTGGTCGGGCGCTTTTTCCAAGGCCTTGATCACATATCCCCCTCCGGTGCAAGAACCTCCATCTCCATGGGATCTACTGCTGGTTTTGGCTAAGGTCATGGGCAAGCCATTCAAACCGATACACAGGTGTGAGATCTCTCACCTGACGTGGAAGACCGCCTTCTTGGTGGCTATCACGTCAGCCAGAAGGATGGGAGAACTCCAGGCGCTTTCCATGGAGTCTCCTTATCTGGTCTTCCACAGGGACAAGGTTGTCCTGCGCCCCTACCTGAAATTCCTTCCGAAGGTGATGTCGGAGTTTCACCTTAAGCAGGTGTTGACTCTGCCGGTGTTCTACCCCAGTCACACCTCGGAGGCCGAATATAGGCTCCTTACTCTGGACCCTAGAAGAGCACTCTTATTATAAGGAGCGGACAGCCGAAGTTCAGGAGAGGTTCGCCAGCTGTTTGTCACCTCCGCTGAAGCTGCACCTGGCAGACTTGTAGTCAAGCGGACGATAGGCAGGTGGGTCACCTCCTGCATAGATCTCTGCTATAGGTTGGCGGGCATGGAGCCTCCCAAAGGGATAAGAGCTCATTCTACCTGCCATACCGCTGCTTCGGTGGCTGCTTCCAGAGACGTCCCTATCCAGGAAATATGCAGGGCTGCTACCTGGATGCCGGCACACACCTTCATTACCCACTACCACATCGACCTTGAGTCACGCCGGGATGCTGGTTTTGGAACTTCGGTTCTCCAGTCCTTATTTCCCAAATAGGGGGTGTGCGCCTTGCCTCCCTCCTCCCAGAAAACTGCTAGGAATCAGTAAGTGTGGATTGAACAACATATCCACGTCTCTAGAAATACAGGTTACTCACCTGTAACAGGAGTTCTAGGAGTGGTATATGTTGTTCATCCACACAACCCACCCGACCTCCCCAGCTTCGGCGCGCAACCTGGCTTCCAGTGGGCTAGATCTGGCGCCATGAGGCGGAGCCGAGAGTTTTACCACCCGGGTGGGTGGGAGGAGCCAGCTTGAAGACCTTCCGGCAAGATTTAAAATGGCAAGGAACCTGCCAGTAAGTGTGGATGAACAAATAATACCACTCCTAGAACTCCTGTTACAGGTGAGTAACCTGTATTTAGTGCAATACAACAGGACTGTCTTGAGAACTGGACTGTATAATTCTAATGACTAGAATTCCTGTATAAAAATAACGTTTTTATCTATCTATCTAGGATATGTGAGATCCCCTTGTATAACAGAGTACAATTTCAGTACTCTAAATCTTACTTTGAGATACAGCTCTTGCAGCAGGTTACACCTTTAGGACTGAAGCCGGCAGGCGTCAGAACCTCACGGAAATCTTCTAGCTAGCAGTCTTCAGCGGGGACCGCCTCTGGCGTCAGTCCCGCCCCCAACGTCAGGTGTAGTACATAAGGAGGCGATCCCGCCAGAATCCTCAGTTCCTTCCCGCCGTCGACTTGCATGTCTCGATCCTCCGGTCAGTGTCTAGCGCGTGACGCCTGGAAAAGTTCTTTTCCCGTTTCTTCGACAAGGAACTTCAATTTCTACAAATCGTCTGCCACAACACCCGCTGAGGACCATCCGTCTGAGTTTGCTTGCGGGAAGCAAATTCCCTTTAAAGACCCACACTCGGCCTGCGTGCGGTGCTTAGGCCCGGACCACGACACCTGGACCTACTTCTTTTGTCAAGGCTTTAACAGTCGGACCTGGATCCGTAGTCAGAAGGCCCTCCAAGCTTACCTTCTGGAAGAGAGATTGAAGGTCATGGATCCTGCCTCCAAGGGGGAATCTTCCAAGAAAGCCTGCCGGCACCTCGAAAAACACAGGGAGAGGGTGAGATCTAAATCCCCTTTTAGGGCTTCCGACTCCCACAGCTCCGGCTCCCGGTCCGACCGCTCACCTTCCCGGGCCCGCTCACAGCCTCCCCCGGTCGTGGTCAAGTCTTCCTCCGGTTCCTCCACTCTGCAGCCTGTTATGACCTCCAGGCCTTCTTCTTCATCGTCCAAGGCCTCGCCGAGGTCAGGGGACCGCCATCACCACAAGTCCGGCTCCCGCCACTGGGCCCCCGACCAGTCGGTCTCCTTGCCTCCCCCAACCCCAGCGGAAAACCAAGGAGCTGACATCGCTCAAGCGGACGTCGGACCCGACGTCGGCCAAGCACCACCGGTCCCGGGACCCAACGACATTCAGACGCCCATCGCTGGCCAGGCCTTCTCCACCGCGGACGCCAGCTGGGGGACAGACGCCCATCCCAGCAGATAGAGGAACCCCTACGCCACCTACCGATGTTGGCCAGGAGGCGCTCACGGAGGAGGAGTCGATACAGCCCAAGGACAAGGCGGGCGAACCCGGTCCTGTCGAGCCCCGAGGGAACCCTCTCTGAACCAGAGACGCCCTGGGGGCCGACACAGACAGTGACCGACCTGAGCGCCCGGCCTGTCGTCGGGCCTCAATGTTGCTGAGGTCAAGGAGTTGTTTACTTTTTGGTGGGATGCCATTAAAAAGGACGTGGTTCCCACACCTCCTCCTCTTCCTCCTCCTCCTCCACCTGTGACTCCACCGGCCCCAGCGCCCCCCACCCCATTCGGGGCAGCAGGCCGAGTACCTTCCCCCCAGGATCCTGTTGAATCTCCTAAGGGCAGACCATCGGATAAGAGGAGACATCCGTCCAGTAATTCTTCAGGGTCACCCAACCCCAAGAGACCCAGAAGATGCCGCTACTCGCTTTCGACGGAGGACTCGGGATCGGACTTCTCAGGTAGATCCAGATCCCCTTCTCCCATCGGCGTCCTGTCTCCGGACCCACGTGAGCTCCCAAGATTTCCTTCGGATGACCCATCATTCTCAAAGATTATGAGGCATATCCAAGAGAATATGGGCTGGGACACAGAAGAGCTTGACCCCGAGAGGCTACGCCTTGCGTGTTATCTTCGGCAAAAGGACCCAAAGCCTGTGGTGGTACCACCCTTGGTGGACACCTTCGTGGACGTCACCAAGGCAGGGTGGAAACGTCCACATTCGCTCCCGGCGATGCCAAAGAAGGCTGACTGCCTGTACAAGGCCCCTAGGGAGGACCAGTACTTGGCATCTCATCCTCTGGCTGATTCCCTGGTCATCACAGCCTCATATGACCCGTCCCAGAGGCCGCAACATCTGAGCACCCTGCCACCGGACCGGGAGTCCAAGCAATTGGACGCGTTGGGCAGGCGCACGTACGCAGCTGCAACCTGCACCATTAGGTCCCTCAATTATCTCACCCACATGGTCCAGTTTCAGAATGCCTTGTGGGAGCAGGGAGTAGAGCTGACAGAAAAGATGCCACAAGGTGAGCAGAAGGAAGAACTGCTTCAGCTCTTCCGCACGGGTTCAGACGTGGGAACCCAGGTGCTTCGAGCCGCGTATGACTCTGCGGACTCTTCAGCCAAAGCGGCAGCCTCAGGTGTATGCCTCTGGCGACACTCATGGCTCCATGTCTCCGGATTCACCCCAGATGTCCAGAAAAACATACTGGACGCCCCATTTCACGGCGAAGTTCTCTTCGGTGAGTCCTCGGAGAAAGTCCTCACCAAGCTTTAGGAGGCCGAGAAGGCCGTGAGATCTGTCCAGGCTATGTACAGACCCAGGCCCAGTTCCTTTCGTAGGAACCAGAGCCGTTTTCACGGCCGGACTCAGAGACAACAGTCCCATTCCAGCCCACAACAGAGGGGCTCCTTCTCCCGGAAAGCCCAGGGGAAGTCATACTCAGGTAGAGGCCAACGTCCCGCCAAGTCGGCCCAACCTGCAGGACCCTCAGCCGCCACAGCATGACTCCTTCCCGGCCCCTCAGGATCAACGGGACACCAAGGTTGGGGGTCGTATTGCGGACCACCTGCCAGGGTGGCAGTCCATCACCACCGACAGGTGGGTACTCCAATTGGTCAAAAAAGGCCACTTTATAGAGTTCATAGACAAGCCACCCACAAGGCCTCCTATGCTCTCCTGCTACTCGGTCAGCACAGATTGCTTATCAGGCAAGAAGTACTCGAGCTTCTACAAAAAGGAGCAGTGGAGTACGTCCCAGAGAACCAGAGAGGAGCAGGCTACTATTCCCGCTTCTTCCTGTTTCCAAAGAAAACAGGGGACCTCTGTCCAGTATTGGGCCTCAGCGACCTCAACATGTCGGTCGCCTACAAACGGTTTCGCATGGTGACCCTCCAGGGCCTTATTCCCATGCTGAAGAAGGACGCATTTCTGGCGTCACTGGACATGCAGGACGCTTACCTGCACATCCCCATTGCTCAAGCGCACAGAAGGTTCCTGCGTTTCGAGTTTCTCGGCCACCACTTTCAGTTCCAGGCGCTTCCTTTCGGACTGTCATCGGCCCCCAGGGTCTTTACCAAGTGCATGGCAGTCGCGTCTCTAAGGAGACAGGGCCACTACGTGTTCCCGTACCTGGACAATTGGCTTCTCATGGCTGCCTCCCAAGAGGCGCTGTTGTTGACTATCCAGAACACCCAAGCTCTTTTTCAGTCGCTGGGCATACTTATAAATTACGAGAAGTCTCTTCTGGTACCGTCCCAGAAGCTGCAGTTCATAGAAGTTCTGGACACCGTCAAGGAAAGCTTTTCTTCCGAGGACAGCAAAAGCGCATCGGTCCCTCATCAGGGACCTTTCGGCAAAGACCCGTCCCGCCAGACTGTTCGCCACCTGCTCGGACATATATTCGCGGCCACCAACTGTCCGATGGCAAGGCTCCCACATGCGGGTAACCAGTGGATGCTCAAAGTGCAATGGGATCAGAGGCAAGACCATATGCAGCAGCCAGTCAGAATCACGAGGCCGTGATTGGGACTGCAATGGTAGCTAGACCAGGGACAGTGCAGTGGGTGTCCCATTTGTGCGCCGTCCCCAGAGGTAATCCTCTCCACAGGCGCCTCAGGGCTGGGGTGGGGGCACCCTGAGCAGGGGTGAGGTCTCAGGGGCGTGGACCCCTCAGGAAGCTCACCTCACATCAATATTCTGGAGATGAGGCAGTCCTGTATGCCCTGCAAACCTTCCAGTCAGAAATTCCACGAGTACTCTTCTGCTTCATACAGACAATACTGGCGTTGATGTATTACCTCAACAAGAAGGGAGGCACACACTCCTATCCCCTCTGCAGGGAAGCTATGAGAGTGTGGGAATGGGTAATTCGAAACAGCGTGAGCCTGATTACAGTTCATGTTCCCGGAGTGGACAACACGGTCGCAGATGGGCTGAGTCGATCCCAGGCCAGAGTCCACGAGTGGGAGCTTCTTCAGGAGGTAGCAGAGGATCTGTTTCTTTGATGGGGCACTCCAGAATTGGACTTATTCACTTCCCCATCCAAAGCAAAACTGCCCAATTTTTGCTTGCTAGATCCAGGGCCTGGTGTTTTTTGGCGAGACGCATTGTCCCTCTCCTGGGCGGACAGATTCCTCTACGCTTTCCCTCCCTTCCTGTTGATCCAGAGAGTCCTTCTCAAACTTCGTAGGGAGCACACAACAATGATCTTGGTAGTGCCTTTCTGGCCCAGACAGATTTGGTTCCCCATGTTGATGCAATTGTCCCGGGAACCTCCACTTCCATTGCCCATCAGCTCCCATCTGTTGTCTCAAGAGGAGGGTTCACTAGTCCACCTGGACTTGCGCTCACTGAACCTACGTGCCTGGCTCCTCGAGACATAGCCATTCTGCGACACGGGGTCTCGCCAGAGGTGGCAGAATTCCTTTCTGTTGCCAGAAGGCCGGCAACGCATGCGACGTACGCCATGAAATGGCGTCGGTTTTGCCTGTGGTCTCAGGCACGCGGTCTCTCCCCTTTAGAATGCCCAGAAAAATCAGTTCTAGAATACCTGCTTTCCCTCTTTCACTCAGGCCTTGTCTACTCCTCAATTAAGGTTCACCTCTGTGCGATTTCAGCCTACCACTACCCGTTAGGTCAACTCACAGTGGCACAACTCGATGCCTTTCGTGACTTTTTGAGGGGGGTGCTACACCTTAGACCACCCATTAAGGATCCCGTCCCTCCTTGGGACCTACTCTTTGTCCTGGAGCAGCTCACACTGCCCACTTTTGAACCTGCCGCAGATTGCGAGCTACATTTTCTGTCGTGGAAAACGCTATTTTTGGTTGCTGTTACGTCAGCAAGGAGAATCTCTGAGCTACATGCCCTCATGTGTAAGGAACCTTATTTAATTTTCCACCAGGACAGTGTCCCTGAGGACGAATCCTAAATTCCTGCCTAAGGTGGTCTCAGCCCTTACCCTTAATCAGAACATCGATTTGCCGGTGTACTTCCCCAGGTACACCAACAGAGGAGAGGCACTGCTTCACACCTTAGATGTTCACCACTCCTTAAGATACTGCTTGACCAGGACAAAACAGCATCGCAAATCTGAACAGCTGTTTAGTTCCTTTGCTGAGAGGATGTTGGGCCAACCAGTCTCAAAACAGACTCTTTCTCGCTGGCTTGTCCAGTGCATTTCTTTTTGCTAGCAACAAACAGAAGCCTTTGAGGGCACAGTCAGGGGCCACTCGACTAGGGAGTGGCTCGTCATCACAGCACTGCGGGCGTCTCCATCTCGGCCATTTGTGCAGCAGCCACATGGAGTTCAGTGCACACCTTCATTAGGCACTACAGTCTCGACATCGCCTCACGCGGAGAGCGGGTTCCGACCAGCCGTTCTGAGGTCTCCTGTCCCAGATTCAGGATTTTCAGGATCTCTGTTTTATCCTCCTCCTAGGCGTCTCTGGGCGCCATTGTAGGAATCAGTCTAATGGTGTAACTGCTGCAAGAGCTCTTGAGAGAACGCTCTTTTGGCAGTCTACTCCGCCCTTGTTCCCCTTGGAGGAGTAAGCCCTAACCAGGCTTAGGCAGGAACTCATTCTCCATTGTACCTCTGATGGTGGATCCTCGGTCTCCACTTCTGATGTCATTCAGCGGCCGGAAGTCTCCGGCAGGAAAACTGGAGATTCTCGCGGGACCGCCTCCTTATGTACTACGCCTGACGTCGGGGGCGGGACCGATGTCGGAGGTGGTCCCCGCTGAAGACTGCTAGCTAGAAGATTTCCGTGGGGTCCTGACTCCTGCCGGCTTCAGTCCTAATGGTGTAACCTGCTGCAAGAGCTGTTCTCGAAGATCTACTGTTACGGTAAGTTCTTACGTAACTGTACTTTACTGGTTGGGTCTAATATCAACCTGAAACCAGTAATCTAAAAATCTCTTAATAAACGGTTATGGTGTCACATCCAAATGAGATTTGTGCAGTTTTTTGTTTAATAACTGATTTTTTTACTGAGAATTTTATTATGAAATAGCAACACTGGTACAAGCATGCCAAAATAGAAAAGTGCACTTTTGTTTTCGAACTAATGGCCGGTGACTTGCACCATGCTTCATTTCACCTGGTTGAGTCATCAGTTGTTGAATGCGGTTTTTACTCAACCAGTGGAAATATAATGTGGTGCGAATTATTTAATGAAAAAAGTAATTAATAAAATATATACTGTATATATAGCGCATTTAGTTATAATGTTTTTGACCCGCATCAGTGTGTGATGCCAGTACAAACCACTTGAGCTTTCACTCTCTTTGTGGCATGATGCACCTCAAGTGTATAAAAAGAAAAAAATGCATAATGCACAGCTGCCAATACATTATTATCTTCCGATGCTTTGGCACACTAGATTAGGGGCTACTGAAGGAAAATGTTATTGAACACGATTAGACTTCTTTAGAAATGCCCAAATTCATGCCATTACTACTGAATCTTCGTATTTATGAACCATAAATCAAAACATCTTGGAAAAAAATAAACATTTATTTTAAATCAGTCTGTTAAATTGCTCTATTGATGTATATTAGTGTTACTTTAAAGGCTAGTAGCTCTGCAGCTAAGGGTCAGGCCTTTCCAAAGGTGTGTATCATAAAATTATGCCATGGACACAAGTGAACAGCCAATGAAATTGTCAGGCTGGCAGTTAACCACTGTTGTAAATCCTCTGATAACCAACGCCTGTTGATGAGTATCTCCTCTATAACATCTGCAGCACAGGAATAAATACAATAAAAATAAAAAAACAAAACAAAGCAATCTCTAATATTTGTATTTTATTATAGTAAAAAAAATTCACCTTGGTATAATCGCAATAAGCCACTCTGAGGATGTGGGTTGTCGGGGCATTTACCACAGCTGGCGAGGATTTACCCACTCAGCTGCGCCTCGCAGGCAAACCACCCAGCTGGTAAATCCCTGATAACCCACACACCCTTGTGGCTTATTGCTTAAGTCTTAACACTTAAGGTTCAAAATCTGATTTGCATCTACAGTAGCATCGTCATTCACCACCACCACCACCACCATTCCCCGGTGGCCTCCTTCTGCCCATCACTCTGGCATCTCCCAGGACTTTAATGGGTCCCTTCCCTTGTTCCTCCAGAGCCTTTCCTCTCTGTCAGAGGCAATGGAGGCCCCTCCCTTACCTGCTGTCGGGAACAGGATCCAGTTGTGGAGAAGGACCTGCCTGAGAGTAGCCAGGTGCAGGGCCTGTGACCAGGTGGCTTCATTCTGCTGATGGGGAGTTTTCTCTGTTTGCTTTCCCCAATTCCCCTGGGACACCAGCATCAAGGGCACACCAAGCATGTCCCCATGCAAGTGTGTGGCATGTGGCGCTTGCCAACGCTCCCTCCCATTAGCCACCCTGTGCTCACCCAAGTGGCAGTAAAGCAGTGGAGGTGGCTGTCCTCCCTCCTGGAAAAAGACAACGTCTGTTGGGACTGACCCCCTATGGCTGGGGCTTATTCCTGAACTTGGGCTGCCGGCTTGGGAGAGGTACGGTGATAAGCGCCTCATCCCTCTGTGCCACACATTGTTATTACTGATGTAAAGACAGTACATCTATGTAAATATTGGTCTAGCAATATTTGAAAAGCTGCCAACCTGACAGCTTTCAATTGAAACAGAGATTCAGGTTCTTTCCCCTGTCTCTTAGAGACAATGTGCTCTGACTGCTGGACCTCTCCTGTTAGGCACTCCTCCATCCCCTCTGCTGCCCTGTTATTTGCTGCAGAGAAGGCGTTCCACAGGGTGGAGTGAGGTTATCTATTCTTCTATTGTCCACCATGTCCCTCTTTGGCTTTACACAGATGTTTTAGCTTGTGTCCAGCTTCCCTGTTTCTCTCCAGCTGTCTTAGAGGACTAAGTGGGGTAGTAGTCTCTGACTTCCTATTCTCCTACGGGATGCACCCAGGGTGCCCCCTTTTCTGTTTAAATTCACCTTTGAATCCCTGGCAGCAAAACTCCGCAACATTCACCAAGTGAAGAGCTGAATGAGATAGAGGCGCATCACAAGCTCCTTATCTATGTGAATGACATTGTGGTGAACATGTGGGACCCAGGCTTTTCTGTGCCCCCATTCTATGAAGTCCTGTCACTACTCAGCCATTTCGGGATATAAATGTAATGCTGACAGGTACCTCATTTACCCTCCTTCCAAGGTCTCTTGATCTCAGATGTTTCTGCTTATGAATTCCAGTTGTGCCTACAGGAAATCCCTCACCTGGGGGCACGGATTCAGCCTACCATTGGAGGCCCCATTAAGGCCAGTCTGAATCTCCTGTTAGCAGTGAGGCAGGCTGATGCACAGAGGTGGGGAAAGCGCCATCTCTTTCTTTAGTGAAGGGTTAACACCATAAAAATGATTACAAAACCCAGAATTCATTATGTGTCGGGCAATCTCCCCTCTTTTTGATATCTCAGCTGTATTGTAAGAAATCTTAATTTCGCTTGTGGGTGTTTGTGGGATGGGAAGCAGGCCTGTTGCCATTGCAGCAGAGAGCGTAAGGATTCCTGTATTACAAACAATACCTCACTGCTTTTCTTCAGGCAGGATGTGCTCTTCTGCCACTGCAGAGCATGGTTTGGCAGTACAGTGGATGTCACTAGAACTGTCTTGAACCAAGGTGAGTCATCAAGTGATCTATTTCCAGATTCTCCCTTCCCAGGGAAACTCCTGCTGACAACTAGGCTGACCCAGGACACCCGGTTGCAGAAGGCCCCACAGCCGGGGTATTATTAAATGGCTTCCCTGCACGTACCCATGTAGCGTAACCGCAGTTCAAGATCAAAAGACTCCTGATGACGTGGCCCACTTGGCAAGTCAGAGGGATCTACATACTGAGAGATGTCAAGCATCCTGACTCCCTTTCTCTACTCACTTTTCATGATTTTGAACTTGAGTACCAACTCCTGCCCCCCATCTTATGGCAGTACTTGCAGCTTAGGAGTGCTCTGACACAGTGGTCCCCAACTAGATCACTTTCCTTACATTCAACCCCATGGATAGCTGGATGGATAACCGTCACCATCTTGGGAAAGTGGGTTGACAGTTTTATGCTCGCCTTTAAACAAACCTTTCACAGCAGGCCGCATCACGCAAATGAGGATGGGAAAAGGAAGTGGGGCTGCAAATCTTGAACAGCGAATGTAGCATCTTCTGGCAGGTAGCGTACTAGTCCAAACATGAATCTCAGAGGAGCGTCTTAAAATTTAAAATTCTCCACCTTATCTGTTGCACTTCTGCTGTTTAACACAAATGGGGCATCTTCAAACATTGTAGCTGCTGGTGGTTTCAGGAGGGCGAAGCACACCTGACATTCTGTGGGCAGGCCAAACCATCCAGACATGTTGGTAACAGGTCCTCCATACGTCCTCACAGGCCCATTTTGCCACTGAATTCCAAAATGGTCCCCTTGGGCATCTAATTTCAATATCCAACCTTGCCAAATTCTGACAAATTGCAGCTGGCAGGAGTGCTGGTAGCTGCAAAACGAGTGACTTTGCACTATAGGAGCGACTTGCAGACTCCTATAAATGGAATGGCTAACAGCATGGCATATTCAGCAGTGGATCCACTGCATCTTCACTAAACCTGACCCCTTTATGGAACTGATCCCCACCCCCACCCCTGCCTTGAAAGCATTGCACTTGTACCTCTGCTTAGTGTCAAGTACTCCTATCTGACCTTGCCCTTTAGGGAGGCTTTGTTCTCTTGCCCCTGCACCACCACCACCCAGCAGAACAGCTGACAGATGTTACGGATTTCAGATTAACTATTTTAGGAGGCTGCTCAGAGTGTTTTGTGTAACGAGCACACTGGGTACTGGGCCCTGGGCCCAGTAAGAGGCCTTCTCTTGGGACTACCTATGATTTTTCTGAACACACTGGATATTACTGTGAATATATGTGTTATCCCCTGAACCTTGATAGGACCACACCAACAACATGCTAGAACTGTAGTAGATTTGTATCCTTGATGGTCCTTTCAGTGCTTACCTTCTCTCCCCAGAGTGTTGTTTCTATATATCTGATTTCTTACAAGAAACACCCCCCCACACACACCATACTTATCCTTCTTTACACTTTCTTCTCCTTCACCCCTGTTCTCTTCTTCCTTATTCCTCTCCTTCCATCATCACGCTTTGTTTGTCTACCTGATAATTAACCCAAAAAGCATTCTTCTGAACGCTTTAGTGTTTCGGGGGTGGGGGGTACTCCAGCCTCATATGTACCACTCCAGTACCAATGCACTTAGAAACATAGACTTTGACGGCAGATAAGGACCATTTGGCCCACCCAGTCTACCCATTTCCCTACCTACTGGATTAGCTGCAGATTCTAATTAACCAACAGCCTACTTCCTGCAACCCCCCACTATAATTGCCTTGTGTCTGTCCCATGCATATTTGAATTCCCCCACTGTTTTAGACCCAACGATCTCCTCAGGAAGGCTGTTCCATGTGTCCACCACTCTCCGTGAAAAAAAATTTCCTCACATTACCCCTGAGCCGTCCCCCCTCTATCTTTAAATTGTGCCCCCTTGTTCTTACACATCTCTTTTTCTGAAAGATGCTACCCTCCTGGACTTTGTTGATTCCCTTGAGGTACTTGAACGTTTCTATCATGTACCCCCGTCCCTTCTTTCATCAAGAGTATACATATTAAGCTCTCTCAGTCTCTCTTCATATGGTTTCTGCTGCAGACCCTGCAACATTTTAGGTCTCTTCTGACTGCTTCCATCTTGTCTATGTCCTTGCGTAGATGAGGTCTCCAAAACTGCACACAGTACTCCAGATGGGGTCTCACCAACTGTCTGTACAGAGGGATAACCACTTCCCTTTTTCTACTTGTGATGCCCCTTCCTATGCATCCCAGTATCCCTCTGGCTCTCCTTATCGACTTTTCACATTGCTTACCCACCTTTAGGTCATCTGATATGACTACCCCCACGTCCCTTTCCATTTTTGTTGTTGTTAGTACCTCCCCTGCTATTGTGTACTCTTCTCCTAGGTTTTTGTTTCCCAGGTGCATTACTTTGCACTTCTTGCATTGAATCTAAGTTGCCATATGTCTGACCATTCCTCCAAACTTGCCAAGTCCCTTCTCATCTTTTCTACCCCCCTTGTGTATCAACTGTGTTACAGATCTTTGTGTCATCTGCAAAGAGGCATACCTTTCCCTCCAGACCCTCTGCAATGTCACCTATAAAGATGTTAAAGAGGACTGGACCCAGTACTGAGCCCTGAGGTACTCCACTAGTAACACGCTTTCTTTGGAATGTGTTCCATTCACTATTACCTTCTGTGTCCTGTTGTGCAGCCAGTTTGCTACCCAGACTACCACCCTGGGACTCACTCCCAGGCTGGCTAACTTGATTATTAATCTTTTATGCGGGACTGTGTCAAATGCCTTGGTAAAGTCTAGATAGGCCATATCCACAGCCCCTCCCTGGTCTATTACTTGGTCACCCAGTCAAAAGAACCATTAGATCTGCCTGAATGACCTTCCTGCTGTAACTCCATGCTGCTTTGGGTCCTGTGCCCGCTGGCCTCTAGGTGCTCAACAATTCTTCTTTCAGAAGTGATTCCATCATTTTTCCTACCACTGAGGTCAATCTTACAGGTCTGTAGTTTCCTGCTTCGCTTCTTGTTCCCACTTTTGTGAAGGGAATCACATCTGCCTCCTCCAGTCCTCAGGTACCACCCCATCCTGCCATGATCTGTTAAAAAGCGTGGTCAGTGGTGTCACTAGGTCCTCCATTAGTTCTTTTAGATTTCTGGGGTGAATCCCGTCAGGCCCCATTGCTTTGTCCACCTTGAGTTTTAGGAGTTCTTTCAGGACTCTTTCTTCTGTGAATGGACTGGTGTCAACCCCCCTGCCCAGAGTGCTTCTATTGTCTGGTTTAGGTAACTCCTCCTCATCTTCTTTTGTGAATACTGAGCAAATGTATTCTTTCAGTATCTCTGCCTTTTCAATCTCCTTTATTAATCTTCACTATCCCTCCCTTAACCTTTCTATGCTCCCTAATAGGTTCATAGGTGAGTTACACGATCAAGGGACAAGCCCATTAGGATCATGCCACCTAAGCTAGGTAGGATACAAATTTTAAATCTTTCATATATATATATCAAGTTTAGTTTTAAATTGAGTCAAATTTTCACAGTTTACAACCTCATATGGGAGTGAGTTCCATATTGGAACTATTCTCTGAGTATAGAATTGATTTCTCTTCATAGTTCTGTTAGTAGATGAAAGTAAGTTTAAATTATGTGAACGAGTATGGACAGAAGTATGATTCCATGTCAAATGTAATGTATTAAATAAGTATTCATCTTCAGTTGCTTTATAAAGCAAACTAGGATCCCCCTCGCATAGATCTATATTCCATACTATACAAGTTCAATTTCTTCAATCTTTCCTCATATGTCAGGGGGCCCATTCCAGTTATATTTTTAACAAATCTTTTTTGAACTTTCTCTCTGGATAATCTATCTCCCCCTCTGAGTTGGGGCACAAAATGATGAACAATAATCAAAGTTTGATCTTATGATGCTGGTATATAGTGGGATCATTATTGATGGTTCTCTACTTTTTATATTCTTAAATAAGCAGTTACTAAACCTGGAACATTTTTTGACTATAGAATTTAAGTGATCTGTGAATTTTAAATTATTATTAATAATAACTCCTAGATCTGTCTCAGATGTGATGACACTTGGTGTGTTATTGCCTATATAATAGTTAGCACATCTATTATTCCAACCAAAATGCATAACCTTACATTTATTTATATTAAAGTTTAATTTGTGACTGATAACCCATTCAGAAATTAGATTTAAATTATCCTGTAATATGGATATGGATTCCGAGTTATTAACAATCCCACCCAGTTTAGCATCATCTGCATATTTGGTAATCCAAATACCATTACTGGTATTCATACTGGCTATAAGGATGTTAAATAACATGGGACCTAGAACTGATCCCTGAGGTACTCCACTGCTAACTAATGTCCATGGGGAAGAATAACCCCTCAATGATACGCGCTGTCTTCTATTGGATAACCATTGCATTATCCATTTAGTCAAATATTTATTAAGATCTAATTTTATTAAACAATCAAGTAATATGCCATATGAAATGGAATCAAAGGCTTTTTCAAAATCCAAGTATATAACATCCACTGGCACACCAAGGTCCAAAGCTTCACTCACTGGTTCAAAAAAATTAATCAAATTAGTCTGACATGATCTACCTAGTTGAAAGCCATGTTGGAAAATGTCATTCTGACCATTTTCTAATATGCGTACACTAATTTTACTTAGAATAAGCCTTTCCATAATTTTACATATAGAAGATGTTAAACTTATAGGTCTGTAATTTTTTAAATCCTTCTTTGAGCCAGTCATATGTATTGGGATGACCACAGCATCTCTCCATTCATTAACCACTATACCCATCTTTAATGATTCATTAAACAAAAAAGTCAGTACACCTGCCAGTTCATAAGAAACATTTTTTAAGAATATAGATGGAATATTATCTGGACCTACTGATGTGGAAGATTTTAAGAAATCAATAATGTTTTAAGTTTCTACTACAGTGAATTGAATTATAGAAACCAATTTGGAAGGATTCACAACCGTGAAATCATCCTTTTTTTAAAATATACTAGCAAAGTAAAGATTACATTTATTTGCCATAATTTGTTCATTATCAATAATAACATTTATTCTTAATGGTCCAACTAAAATGGGAGAGGATTTTAAGGAACCAATATAATTGAAAAACCTTTTCTTATTATCACCTTGCATACTAACTAAATTTAGCTCTAATTCTTGCTTGGCCTTTCTAATTGCATATTTTGCTTTTTTAGCTTTGGTGACAAATTTAGTCCAGTTGGATTCCAATTTATTTTTTTTATATGTGTTAAATGCCTTTTTCTTTGCCAGGACTAACCTTTTTATTTTGTTAGTAAATCAGGGAGGTGATCTTTTATGTCCTATATATTTAACTCTGATTGGTACCCATTCAGAAATACAGTATTCAATTTCTTCTTTAATTCTTTGCCAAATATTATCCACAGATAACCCATTTAGTTCATGTTCCCAACTCCACATCAAAAAAATGTTATTTAATAGCCATATAATTTGCTTTATTAAAGTTTCTGAATTCAGTTTTACCACAAGATTTATTGATATAAAGATTAATTGACCATTTAATTATGTGATGGTCACTATTACCTAAAGGAGCCATAGTGCCAAGAAACTCAGTATCAACTTTAATATTCGAAAATATCAAATCCAGAGTATTGTTGTTTCTAGTTGTAGTTTTAACAAGTTGGTCTAGTCCTAGATGGGACATTGCACTAATAAATCTATTTTCCTGTTTGTTTAAACCCACCCCAGTAGACCAATTTATTCCAGGATAATTGAAATCACCCATTTGAATAATGTCTGCATTTAAATTAAGATTCTCCAAATAATTACACGTTTTCATTATTAACAGTGTCCATAGATGGTGGTCTATAGCATATCCCTAAAGTGACTGGGTGTTTATTGTTTATTTTAATCCATAATATTTCAAAACCTAAGGGGGAGTCATTATCTATACCAACTTCTGTACATATAATGTTTTCGATAACATAAAAGGCAACTCCACCTCCCTTAGAATAAGTACGATTTTTATTAAATAAGGTATAACCATTAATATTAAGTCCCCATTGGTCTCCATTGAACCAGGTTTCTGTGACACCACAAATGTCAATATCTTCATTATGTAAAATTACTTGGAGTTCTTCAATTTTATTACTCAGACTCCTAGCATTTAGTAGAAGTAGTTTTAATTTGGCTGTTTGTTCTTTTTCATACATAGCTTTGACAGGTTTCAGAAGTATATGTTCACATGTATTCGTAACCCTATCTATTCCTACCCTTGAGCTTTGCCTAAAAAAATCTCTATTGCAGAATTAAACACATTACCCAATTTCTCCTTGCCCAACGTACTTAAATGTAATGTACCTATAAAAGGTTTTATCCCCCTTCTTAACTGAGTTGGCTATTTTTTCCTCAGTTTGGGCTTTTGCTATTCTGACTGCCTTCCCCACTTCTTTCTGCTTTAATTGATACAGTGCCCTGTCGTGCGCCTTCTGTGATTCCTTATACTTTTTGAATGCAGCTTTTTTCTCCTTAACCTTCCCTGACACCTCTTTTGAGAACCATAGTGGTTTTTTACTCCGCTTTGTTTTCTTTATTTGTTTCACACAAAGGCTTGTTGCCTCTATGATGGCAGTTTTGATTTTCTCCATTGTTCTTCCACCCTCCTTTTGGTCATTTGCTAGTGCATTTTCAGGTGTTCACCCATTTGCCAAAGTCAGCTCTTCTAAAGTCCAGTATCCTTGTTTTGTATGGCTTATCTCCATGGTTGTGTTCATTGTGAAGCACACTGTGCAGTGGTCACTTGTTCCCAGATGTCTACTGACTTCTAAATTTGTGATCCTCTCTCCATTTGAGAGTACCAGGTCTAGTATTGCTCCCTCCCAAGTGGGTTCCAACACTAGCTGTCTAAGGCCTGCCCCCTACAGGACATCGAGAATGACTGTGCTCTTGGGATGTGTCTGTAGTACATGTCATCCAGTTAACATCTAGCATATTCAGGTTTCCCATCAACAGTATCTCCCCTTTTTTAGCCATTTTGAGAATGTCCTCTATCATTTTGTTGTCCATTTCCTCCCCTTGAGACGGGGGTCTGTATACAACCCCTGTGTGGATTGTGATGCCATTCCCTGTCTCCAAGGTGACTCAGAGTGCCTCTTGTCCTCCCCCTTTACTTTTTAGTTCTGTAGCTTTGATCCCTTCCCTTATGTATAGAGCTACTCTACCTCTTCTTTTACCTTCCCTGTCCCTTCTGTAGATTGTGTACCCTGGTATGTTGACATCCCAGTCATGGTTCTCGGTGTACTATGTTTCCAGGAAGGGGAGGAGACAGAGGGTGGTAGTAGTAGTAGTAGTAGTAAATGGGGCCAAATCAGGGGACAGTGGTGCCACTGAATTATGTCTAATTCACTGTGTTTATTAGTGACATAAGGGAGGGTCTCCAGCGCAAGATGTCTCTTTGCTTTCGACACAAAACTACTGTATGTGGCAGAGTAGACAGTGAAGAAGGGGTGAGAGAGGTACAGAGATCTGGAGAAGCTGAAAAAGAGGTGAATGATCTGGTGGTTGGGGGCTGTCCACCTCTGTCAGCCCCATAGCAATGAGGTCCAGCTGCTGCCCTCACGGGGCATTGCGGTCACAATGGTGCTACCCTGTACAGCCCCTGGCACAGCCACTGCTATGCCACCACATGACCTCACCTCTGGCACAGCCATCCCCAGCCAGTCCCACAGGACCTACCACCACTGTGCTACCCAATGAATCTTCCATCAGCATGGTCACAGCCCTGCTGTCCCAGGACCATCCCACTGGCCTGGCCACATCCGGCCCACAACTTCCACAACATACCGCAGCACCGACTGCAGTGCAGCCCTGGGCCGTACAACAACCTATGGTGCAGCCTGACCCTGTCTTATTGGCCATTCTCTGGCAACAGCGGGATGTGGCTGCCAACCGGCAGCTGTTGCAGTCTGCTGTGGAGCCAGAGAATGTTGCACAACAGGAACTGACATGCATCCGCCACATGCTGCATGACACCATGAAGCATGTCGAGAAGTGGGCAGAGGCACGTCATGATCATGACCTGCACCAGGATAGTCACCAGCATGGATAGCCTATGTGCCACTGTACTGGAGGCTGCAGCCATGATGGTAGGCACTGTGAGGGCATGCCATAGCCTCAGCCTGTCCAGTAGGAGCAGTATCACCCCACGTTGGACACCATGGCATATGCCAGCAGTGCCAGAAAATGAATGTCCAGCACACACAGGACACCCAGGACACCGTGCATACCAGGATATGGCCTGCTCCTCAACAGAGTCAGTACCCCACAGGGCCATGACTGGGGGTGGCTAACACCATCTCCATACTCACTCTCCATATCATGGATGATGATGACCCACTCAATCATACCAGGTGTGGCACTCACATACTGTCCGTAGCCAGTGAGGTGGTAGGGGACACATGTAGAGTGCAAACTACCAACCATCTCCAACATGTGCCCTCTCAGTTCCTTTGGTTGAGGGAATGGAACATGAAATGGATACAGAGAGGAAAAAAAAACTTTTAAAATGAGATAAATAGGGGTAAAATGTTTGTGAAAGGAAAGGGGGAACCCCTAAAAAACAAAATGAAGTAAGGTTATATTTTTACGGTGAGGGGAAGATAAATTACAAAACAGGAGAGACTACCCAAAGGAGCCACGAAAGTGTGGCATTTTAAAGGTGTAAGAAGCCACACAAGGGCAGTCAGAGAAGAATAAAGTAAGAAATAAAAAAATAAATTGATATATATAATATTGAAAATAGGGGAATGATAGCACTCCTTTCTTCCATCATAGGTGTTCAGAGGAATTACTTTGTGGATGTAATACTGAAAACGTAACAAGAAATGTTTACACTGAGATAGAAATTAGTTATTTAAAACAGAAAGGTTTGTGTTTAAATATGTGTATGTAACACTGTGAAACAGCACTAACTAGAGGCACATGTTAAGAAATAAGTAAAGTGTGTGTATGATGAATTTAGTAAATGAATTTATAAGCTAATACTATACACGAGGTGTATTATACAAGTATACTAAGGTGGTGGAGAGTGCAGTCACAAGTTTTAAGTAAAAACGTTTTGTAAATTGTATTATGTATGATATTTTTTGTATGTTTTGTATTTAGAGGTTAGCACTGCAGATTGGGGACTAATGAAGTGGTGTTTGGAAACGAAACTGTTGCCTGGACTTTTGCAGTGTGGAAAAATATGAAATAAAGGAGCTTTTTTTGCTGCATATGTGTTATTTTTAGTGGAGTTCATCCTATACTAGTTACAGATATATAAGCCTGTTGAGCCTGTACCAGCCCAAGATTCGGTTGTCACTAAGGACTTCAAATGTTGCTCGTGGAGGGTACAGTCTGTTTGCAGCATAGCACCTCCGTGGCCTGCGCCTGAGCCCAGAGTGTGCACTGGCCATCTCCTCATCCTCAATGACCTGCTGCGTCTGGTAAACAATATGTACTGCCGTGTGTGGCCTGCAGTGCCCCTCCCCGCCTCTGGGGTTTGCCGCAGCTTAAGACCACCTTTTTATAAGTGGTGTTTGCGCAGCGATATGTGGCCTTCGCAATCCCGTTTGCACAGCACTGTCACATTGAATATCACACTGTGCATGTTATGCAGGTTAATGACCCCTAGTTTGGGCACTATATACATTACCTCTGCCGTAGTGCACTGGCACTAATAGCACATGCAGCGATGCCCTCTGATTGCAGGATTCTGGTGCAAAGACATGCATCATGCGGGCACAACCACTTTGAATATCTGGGCCAGAGTGTCTTAGTGTACTAACAAAATGGGTAAACTGAGAAACAATTTAAAAAACAGACATCAAAATGCAATTTTTTAATTAAAAAAACTATTTTCTTTTGTTAACAGTGACTAGTAAAAAGTAATTCTTCCCTACTTGTCAATTGTCTTTCATTCCACACATTCAATAGATGGATTGTTTGTTTATTATGGACCACTGGAATTAATCTGGAAGAACGCTACCCCCCACCACACACACACAACTGGGTGCTTTAAAGGGAAATGTCCACATTTATATGACTCACACCTTAGTATGGGGTACCTCCCCAGTAGCATTTTCGCAAACAGTTGTCATTTTTTTTTTTTAACTTACTTGCTTTTGTGGTGTTTAGATTATATCTGATTGATCCCGACCCGGCATTTCGAGTACAGTACCTCTAGTGGCACTAGTTCCCACAAACTCCTGAAGCTGATGCAAGAGCTGGGAAGCAGCCAGGGGAGTGTGTACTGTAGACTCCTATAGAAAGACATATTAAATGTTCTAGTTTATGATTTACTGGTCCCAGTGCTATACCAAAACCAAGTATATACCTCCCAGACACCTCCCACCCCCACCTACTGCACACCTTCCTTTATCCATCGCTCCCCAGCCCTGAAATGCCCCTCCCTTGCAGGTCCCCTAGACATCTCACTCCCAAGCGCCTGGAAACTCCCTCACTTCTAGGCCCCACTGACACCCACCTCTCTCCTTTGCCTGCCTTTCTGGGTCCCCTGAACACCTTCTCCCTCCTGGGCTCCGTAACACCCACCATACAATACTCTATATACACACACACACACACACACACACCCCACTCACTGAGCAGCTGCAACTTCGCCTCCAGAGTCCAGCAACCATCACTGACCTAAAGCTACCAAACTCCCTCCAGCCCTGGCCTCAGGCTCCTGTGACCCACACAGCCTTGGCGGCATATTCCATGACCCCACACCCTGAGAGTGCTTACATAGAAACTTAGAATCTGATGGCAGATAAGGACCGCTTGGCCCACCCAGTCTGCCCATTTCCCTACCTAATGGATAAGCTGCAGATCCTAGTTAACCAACAGCCTACTGCCTCCTACCCCCCCACCACTAGAACTGCCTTATGTCTGTCCCGTGCATTCTTGAACTCCCCTACTGTTTTTGACTCCACGACCTCCTCTGGAAGGCTGTTCCATGCATCCACAACCCTCTCCATGAAAAAAATACTTCTTCACATTACCTCTGAGCCGTCCCCCCCTCTATCTTCAAATTGTGACCCCTTGTTCTTGCACATCTCTCTATGTGAAAGATGCTACCCTCTTGGACTTTGTTGATTCCCTTGAGATACTTGAAAGTTTCTATCATGTCCCCCTCTTCCTCCTTTCCCCAAGGGTATACATATTAAGCTCCTTTAGTCTCTCTTTGTATGACTTCTGGTGCAGACCCTGCACCATTTTGTTTGCCCTCCTCTGGATAACCTCCACTGTATGCCTTCGTGGAGATGGGGTCTCCAGAACTGCATGCAGTACTCCAGATGGGGTCTCACCAACTGTCTGTACAGAGGGATAACAACTTCCTGTTTTCTACTGGTGATGCCTGTATGCATCCCAGTGTAACCCCCCCCTGCAAATGGGGGTTCCCAAAAGTCATCTAGGAGCTTGCCTAAATGCTCCAAGTCTGGGCGGTGCTCGGTGTCTGAGCTGTTTAAATGTGGTTCCAAGTGAGTGCTACTTGAGCCTCCACGTACTGTCTCTTTAAGAGCTGTCTGCTTGCAGACTTAATTAGTTTGTATGGGGGGACTGTGTATTTAATGCTCAAATCCCGCCCGATGCTGCTGCCAATTCGCTCCATTTCTGCCGTCCCTACATGTGCAGAGGGAGCCTTGTTGAAAGATATAACTGTTTGCCAGAAATCATTTAGAGTGACTGAGAAAATGTAGTTTGTCTAACCTGTCTTTATTTTAGCATGAACTGTTTCAGTGTAGCTCTTTCATTTTGGTCCTGAACTGCTGTGCTGGGCCAATTGGGTTAAGGGAGCCCTAAAATGGAGCATGTGGATGAATCAGAACTTGGACTCTTAATTTTGAGCCAGCCACAAGGGGATTGTATGGGCAGTGACTCTGGGAAATGTAGTTTTGACCTTGGCGCTTTTTTCTACCAACAGAGGGAGTCTTATTGTGAGTGACAGCCGAACCAACCAATAGAATGGTGTGGAGCTAAAGGAAATGCCCTGCTCTGTGACTGGAAAGATCAGATCAGTTGTGACAGTGAAGAGAGAAGGAGCTCTGTGCTTCTACGGTGTATAGTTTCACGCGGGAATCACGTGTGAGGCCCTGAGGTTCGGCCTACAGCCATTGCAAGTGCCAGTTTGGACTGAATCTGATTGTGAGGAGAAAGAAGGAAGTCTGAAGAGTGGAAACCAGGCTCACCCTGTAGAAGACTGGAGAAATTGCTGAATCGCCCTCGGTCTGTCAGGAACTGAAGCTGCTGTGTGTGCTCCCGGGTATTTTGCAGTAATTGCGATCGGGATCGAGAAGCAGCCTGCCTGGTATAGTACTTTCCTTTACAGATGAATTTGTGAGCTTGTGGGGAATCACTATTTCCAATCCCCCATGCTGTGTGCTGAAGCTGGAAGCAAACCCCAGCTTAGCTTGGACTAAATACGTTTGCTATCAACTGCAGTGGGGTCCAGTCACAAGGACCTTGTCTCCATGCCCTGTTGTTCTGGCAATCCAGAAGAACATCTTCCATCCAGTCCTCAGCTTGCGTATTATGAGTACAAATCAAGGTATTCCCCTGCAGTCTGTTTACAATCACAAGTGTGTCATCTAATTCTTGTTGTTTCCCTGCTTCACGGACTGAGCCATCCAGCTCCAGATTACAATTGGGTGTTGTGCATGTATTTTCTTCTACAGGGCCTCATCCATCTGCACCTGCCGGTCAACCCTGGGCAACGGACCTGGCTAGCTCCCCCCAACCTAGGTACCCAGAATGTGACTTTTCAGACCCTGTATGTGTGCACAGAACTGTGATTTAATGCCACCAATTAACCTGATTTCCCCCTCCCGTGTTACTGCCCCCTAAATAAATCAGATTTGTTGTTGTTATACTATATACTGTCTGTGGTGTTGGTACTTAGGAAACAGTATTGTGTTTTGCTGTGTATGTTGTTTAACCTTATTTTACAGGGGGTCCTCAAAGACATGCTGCAGAATCAGTCTCGAGGGTAAGTGGTATCTATATGAGTGAACAGTGTGTATACGTGGGGTATTGGGGCTGTAACTCCGGTGTACTGTGTGAGCCACTAGAGGGAATAAAAGAGTGTCTCAGTGTCCCAGAGGGCTGTGACCAAGTTAGTCTAACCACTACAAACCCTGAACTCTGGGTGGAGTCACCCGCCATAGGACCTAGGCCTAGGACCTCAACCTGTCCGTAGTCAAACAGGCAAGGGTAGTAGCCCTTGGGATAGCGCCACCTAGGGGTTACACCAGTATCCCCCCAGCCCTCCTTAGTGCCTTCTCACATTGCTTGTCCACCTTGGGGTCATCTGATATAACTACCCCCAGGTCCCTTTCCATTATTGTTGTTATCAGTATCTCACCCCCATTGTGTACTCTTCCCCTGAGTTTTTGTTTCCCAGGTGCATTACTTTGCACTTCTTTGTGTTGAATCTAAGCTGCCATATATTTAACCATTCCTCCAACCTTGCCAAGTCCCTTCTCATCCTTTCCACCCCACCATGTGTATCAACCCTGTTGCAGATCTTTGTGTCGTCTGCAAAGAGACATACTTTTCCTTCCAGTCCCTCTTCAATGCCACTTATAAAGTCATTAAAAAGGACCGGACCCAGTACTGAACCCTCCGGTACCCCACTAGTAACCCCCCTTTCTCCACTGTGGACTCAGTTTACTATTACCCTCCGCGTCCTGTTGTCTAGCCAATGTTTTACCCAGGTTACCACCCTGGGAACCACTCCCGGGCTGGCTAATTTGTTTATTAATCTTTTGTGTGGGACTGAGTCAAATGCCTTGCTAAAGTCTAGGTAGGCCATATCCATAGTCCCTCCCTGGTCTACTACTTTGGTCACCCAGTCAAAAAAATCGATTAGATTCATCTAACATGACCTTCCCGCAGTGAATCCATGCTGCCTTGGGTCCTGTGCCTCACTGGCCTCTAGGTACTGAACAGTTCTTTCCTTCAGAAGTGATTCCATCATTTTTCCTACCACTGAGGTCAAACTGGCAGATCTGTAGTTTCCTGCCTCTGTCTTGCTCCCACTTTTGTGAAGGAGAATCACATCTGCCTTCCTCCAGTCCTCAGGTATCACACCCTCCTCCCATGATTTGTTAAAAAGGGTAGTCAATGGTGCTACTAGTTCTCCCCTTAGTTCTTTTAGAATTCTGGGGTGAATCCCATCAGACCCCATTGCTTTTTCCACCTGCAGCTTTAGGAATTCTTTCAGAACTCTTTCTTCTGTGAAAGGACTGATAGCGACCCCCCTATCCAGAGTGCTTCTATTGACAGGATTAGGTACCTCCCCCTCCTCTTCCTTTGTGCATACTGAGCAGAAGTATTCGTTCAGTATCCCTTCTTTTTCACTGTCCCTCTGACAACCCACCCTCCTCATTATTTAGCCTCAGTATCCCTCCCTTTTTCTTTCTTCGCTCCCTAATGTACCTATAAAAGGTTTTATCCCCCTTCTTAACCGAGTTGGCTATCTTTTTCTTGGTTGGGGCCTTTGCTATTCTGTCTGCCTTCCCCGCCTCCTTCTGCTTTACCTAGTACAGTTCTCTGTTCTGCTCCTTCTGTATCTCCTTATACTTCCTGAATGCTATTTTTTTCTCCTTAACCTTCCCCACCACCTCTTTTGAGAACCATAGTGTTTTTTTCTTTCATTTTGATTTGTTTATTTGCTTCACACAAAGGCTTGTTGCCTCTGTGATGGCAGTTTTGATGTTTCCCCATTGTTGCTCCACTCCTGCTTCTTGCCTTTTTGCTAGTGCTTTTCTGAGGTACTCTCCCATTTTGACAAAATCAGCCCTCCTGAAGTCCAGTACCTTCACTTTTGTATGGCTCAACTCTAAAGGTGAGTTTATCATGAACCACACTGTTTGGTGGTCACTTGTTCCCAGATGGCTACCCACTTCTAGATCTGAAATCCTCTCTCTGTCCCCATTTGAGAGTACCTGGTCTAAGATTACTCCCTGCCAAGTGGGTTTCAAAACTAGCTGTCTGAGGCATGCCCCCTGTAGGGCATAGAGTATGGCCCTGCTCTTGGATGTGGCTGCATCAAAGGTGCTCCAGTTAACATCTGGCATATTCAGATCCCCCATCAGCACTAACTCCCCTTTCTCTGCCATCCTAAGTATGCCTTCTATAATTTCCTTGTCCATTTCCTCCCCCTGAGATGGGAGTCTGTAAACAACCCCTGAGCGGATTGTGGTGACATTTCCAGTCTCCAGGGTGATCCACAGTGCCTCCTCTCCTCCCTGTTTACCCTTTAGTTCCATTGTTTTGATCCCTTCCCTTACATAGAGAGCTACTCCTCCTCCTCTTCTTCCCTACCAGTCCCTCCTGTAGATTGCATACCCTGGTATGTTGACATCCCAGTCATGGTTCTCTGTGTACCATGTTTCTGTGACTGCCACGATATCCAGACATCCCTCTCCCATCAAGGCCACCAGTTCGGGGAGCTTGTTACCTAGACTACAGGCATTGGTACTCATTACCCTCCATTTTTTGATGGCCTTACCCCTTTTTGTCCCATCCCTGTTCTTACTGCCTTTGTCTTTTTCTCCATTTACCCCTGCTCTTCTCCTTATCGACTTCTTTGTCCTGGTGTTTACCTCACTAACTACCCTGATTTTTTTTGGGGGGGGGGGCTATGATTTCCCTTCTCCTTTTCAGTGCCTTCCCTCCTGGCTAGTTTAAATGCTTGCCAATGAAGCATTTAAACCTATCACCGGGGATCCTGGTTCCCCTCCTGGACAGATGCAGACCATCGCGCCAGTACAGGCCTGCATCCCTCTAGGTGGACCCCCAGTCCCCAGTGAAGCCCAAACCCTGAGCTCTGCACCAGTTTTTCAACCACTGATTGAATCCCATGGTGCGGAGCACCCTAGCCTCACCCATACCATAGACAGGCAGCACCTCCGAGAATGTTACCATGCGTACTACTTGTCTAAGGCCCCTCCCTGACTCTACAAACTCCTCTTACACTGCTCTGATCCCTTTTCCAGCCAGGTCATTTGTTCCTAGGTGGACAATATCATCCAGCTCCCTCCCCCATGCAGCTGCTGCCATGATCCTGAGTATTCACTCCCTGTCCCTCCAAGCCATGGCACCAGGCAGGCACCTTACCTCCCTCTCTCCTCCCTTCCCCAGTTCTACCCCTAACAATGGAGTCCCTCACCAGGAGTTGCTTCCTTCCCCTGTGGGGTCCCATGCCATCCTCCTGTGGGTCTCCTTTGTGGAGGTTCCCAGCATCCTCCTTGGTCTCCACTGCGGGTCCCTCCATAGAGGAACCACACTATGACAGAATGGCATATGAATTGTGGAGCGGTACAACTGGAGGAATGCGCCTCTGTTCCATCACCCTCACCCTCCCTGAGCCCACTATGGTCCAACTGCTCCTGTTTCTTGGCAACCTCTGAGGCAGCGGCAATGGCCTTAGTGGCCCCTGGGTGGGAAAGGAGGTCCCCCAAATCCTGGCCAACTCAGCCTGCAGATGGGACAATACCGCATACTCAAGAACGTCTCCTGGAAGACTGCTGCTCTACAACCATTGCACTGCACCACTCCCATCATGTCTTATTTGTGGCCCCTTAACTGTTGATTTGTATACTTACTCTTTCCACTCTCTATTTTTTTTTATATAATTTTTTTTTTCTCCCTACTTTCCTACTGTCTCCGTGCCCTTAAAGCTCCTAAGCTTCTTGTTCTGGGACAGTAGGTTCCTATGTTCCTCAGTTGTCTCCTTCTTACTTGCTCAGAGTCAGACCTCCAGCAGCTGGGGGGGGGGGATGAAGAGCTACTCTTTTCCTTCTAGGTTGGCGAGTCTTTTGTGCCTCTGTGATCACTACCTTCCTGCTCCCAAACAGGAAGTTCCTGTTGTCAGTCAAATCCTGTGTCTATAAAAATAGAACCAGCTAAGGGGGGATGGAGGGCAATATAGTCCCAGTAAAGTTCTAACAGCAGCTCCTTCCTCTTCCTGTTCTCTGCCACAATCTATATAGGTCAGTTTTTAAATGCAAACACCTGGCTGCCTTCTCTCTAAGTCACTCCCCCTAATTCACAATTTCTTTTCCACCTAGATAACTGCACATATAACAATTCCTTCACCCAACTCAGACAAACACACTTTTTTGTTTGTTTTTACCCTAAATTGAAGTTCCCAGTAGTAGAGTTCTAGTTCTTTAGTCCAGTAGAGTATAACGTTCTAACAGCAGCTCCTTCTGCTGTTCTCTGGCACAAGCTATCTAGGTCAGTTTTTAAACCAGTGAGGCTGCAAATCAGTGAGCAGGAAGGGTGATTATTGGGGGGGGCATAGTTGTCTGGGGGATATGCAGGCTTGGAAGTTGTGGAGCCATCCAGGGATGGTACTCAGCATGGGTGTTACTGTGATTATCACGTTTTAACCTCTGCTCCACCACCCTGCAGTAGGGGTTCCATTTTACTAAGTAACTGGGAGAGGGTGCAAGGCCGTCTGTGGGAACAGGGCTGTCCCCTGCATGTAATTTAGGATTGCAGCCCCCTGGGATGCAGGCCTATGCATGGGGGGTTGTAGACTCCTGCATGGATAGCAGAGGGCAAGCTGTTGGCCCAGTTGCAGAGAGGCTTGTGGATGGGGAGGGAGTTTCATATGCAGCGAGGTTGGTCGGGGGTGGAGCTTGCCACCCAGCATGGGTGTGCAGATAGCAACATTTTTTTCTTCCTCTTATTCCTGTCCAAAATGTCCACCCTCACCGGAATACTGCAAGTGCATGCTTGCAATCATCATCATCACTTGCCCGTCGCAACGCCCCCAACCCTGGCTCCTAGTCCCAAACTTTGAATATCTTCCTGAACCCCCAGTCTGTGGTGCAAATACCCTCCATTCCCCAGCCCAATCATATACAATCAGTGTGCTTCTCCCAGTCACCAATTTTCAAATAACTAAAATAAACTAAAACAATGCCCCACCACTCCTCTGTGCCTCGTGCCCACTAAATCTGTCTTGCTTCACATACTTCATACAATGGGCTTCTCAGCCCTCTTCCTATATACCGAGCTCATGCTCCATCCTCCTTTCCTGGCTGAAACTCGCAGTAGTGGAGGCGGGGAAATTGCATCAGACAAGAATGTCGATTTGTTTGATGCGTGTCAATAATCATAGCAACCGAATATGGGCCCGTCAAAATGCGACTCCATGTTCAGTGCTATTGGGAAGGACTACCTGCAAGAAGCGACTTGATGTACCACAAGGTAGGGGCAACCGTAATAGAGGATTGGTGAGGGAAGGAAAGAAAGGAAAGAGGGTTATTGGGAGGGACTGCGCCTGCTGCCACCAAGCCAGCCATTTGGTGTAGTGGTGAGGGAGGCTGGCTGTGGTATAGCAGGTACTGGGTTCGGGGCTGGGGACAGGAGGGTGTGACTTCTGCTGCTGCCTGTGGCTCCGGACTTAATTTTTTTCCCACCTGAATTTATGTCCCCTCACCAACATGCACCACCTGGAGTTAGGAATCCTTAGTAAGGGGGGGTGTGGGGGGAAAGCCCCTTTGTGGGGGCAGCACGGGGGGCACAGGCCCCTCACAGAAACACTTTAGAATGCCGAGTGTTGGTTCACCAGTAACTGTATATCGGCGATTTGCTTTTCGACGATATACACTCACCATAATAGCGATTGCTATTCCGCATTTGCTATTATGACGTAGAACCGTTTGATGCAATTCTGCGTCTCTATCCCACTGACTGGCCTGTCCCAGAAATTAGAACATATTTCCTTTCATTTGTTGCTGGACAAATGGGCACAGAACTAGAGAAGACTTGAAGGGCAACACTTAATTATGGAGAATGTAAAGGGCACTGCCATGTTTTGGATGTGAAAAGCAGAAGCTGCCCCATTGATATCCTTGATGTCGTGTTGCTACAGTTCGCATAACAGCAAGCTCCCAAGCCCCACCATCCCTGGCCTCAGACTTCTGAGTTCACTACCCATCACTGGCCTCTAGCTCCTGAACTCCCTCACCAACCCTGGCCGAAGTCTCTTGAGCCCCCCTCCCACAGCCCTAGTGGCCTGCTATAGAGTCCCCAGCTATAGCTGCATATTCTTATAGCCCCACCAGCTGTGACAGCAGGATCCAGAACACTCACAGCCCTGGCAGCAGACTCTCAAGACATTCCCCCCAGCTCTAATGGCATGTTACCTCCTCACATCCATATGTTCATGCTCACAACAGTCCCCACTTTAAACTCTGGTCTCAGGCTCCCTAACCTTTACCCATCTTTGGCGTTAGGCTACTGAGCCCTCTCAGCCATGGCAGCACGGGGCTAGTACTGTTACTTGTACAGCTCTGGTTTTCCTGTATGGCTCTGGTTTACCTGATTGTACAACAGGGCTGTGGACTATCCTCGCTGCAGGGGTAACACCCCCTTCATACCACAATACACAGCTGGAACCCTCCTTTCCCACAGACCTGCCATCCCCTGTAGTTGTCCCCCTGAAGAACAGACTGGCTGTGTTCACCCCACCGCACAGCCAGAATCCCCCTTAGCACGGGGGATGGGCTGTATGTCAAGGGTTGGGGCAGTGGACCAGCCACGCTCCTCCACAGCTGGAACCCCCTTTCCATAGACAGCCTCCCACAGCTGGAACCCCACTTGCCACAGATGAGCCACCTCCCCCCACCGCAGCTGACCTCACCCAGAACATGTTAACTGTGTGCCCCACACAGCAGGAAATCCTTCCTAGAGACCAGACAACCCCTGCAGCTGCCCCCCCAGAAAAGACTGACTGTGAGCCCCCTTCCCACCACACACACACACACACACAGCTGGAACCCCTTTCCACAGACCAGCCACCACCCTGCAGCTGGAACACCCCCATAGAACAAACTGGTTGTGTCCCCACCCAGCAGCCCAATGCCCCCACCACACAGTTTGGGAGAGGGCTGGGGAGTAGAGGATTTACAGCAGAGAACTGCTGCTTCAATGCTGCCCAGGGTCCTACAGTATTACTGCCTGGCAGACAAGAAAACCACACCTCGCGCCTCTGCCTCTGTTCCCTGATTCACAGAGTCACTCGCTCTACTTAGCAGTCACAGACTTTGAGTTTTTTAATTTAATTCTGCTACAAATGTCACAGAGACTGAGTGCACTGCCCGAAACACGTGGATGTCAGTGGGCCACTTCCGGGTCTTGACATCCCCGATATTGTGGTGTGCTTTTTGTGCTCCGTTATGACACACTGCCATGCTAGTCTTTCTCATTCAAGTTCTGTAGGTACAGCACTCTCCTCTCACGATATGGTGGATGGCAGCATCCAGAGAAGTAATAGGAGTAGAATGGAAGTCTTGCGCTACTCTGGCACGCGTGGCTCCTGACTTGAAGCTGGTGGCCACGCTGGGCTGCCATCACTGAGCAAGAGAGTTTGAAGGGAGTTTTAATCATTTTTAGCTCAGTACTTAAACATAGTTTATTGTAAATAGTTAGGATTTTAGTATAGTTGGGGAGTGCTAGTCGGGGCTGAAAGTGAGCAAGCATTAGGAAAATAGTTCTTTTTTTATTTTAAGTTAGTACTAAAACTAAGTGGACCAATTTTGGGGTTGGGAAGAGGGTTTGGGGTGTGTGAACGACTGAGTGTGTGGAGTGTCAGTGTGATTTGGCATTGTGGGATGAAGTGTGAATGTGATAATTTGGTATAATATTGGTTTGTTGAATAAATATTGAATGGATTAGTTAGTATTATTTGGATATTTGACTAATTAATATATAAGCGAGGTAATATAGTTTTGAAATGTGTTGGTCGACAGCTCCCTTGGTAAGGTATTATTCCCCCTCTAGGCTCCGTGACTTTCACCCCTTCAAGTGTCCCCCATTGTCAGCAGAGAGATCTATGGACAGTGCAGAGCTCTGGGAATCACTCATAGGGGAAGAAGACTGGGGTCAGCAGGGCCTATTGTTGGGATTATGACTGGGGGGGTGGAGTGGGGTTGTGGGTTCCAGGAGGCACCCTGGGGTGAAATGGACTTGAGAAAGGGGTCCTTCCTGCCTTGTGCCCATACCCAAGGGCTCCACTGTTAGTGAGCAGGTAACCGGACCAGTCTTATCAACCTGTCCTTCTGGGGCAGTGTTATGCAATGCCAGATCAATTAAGAACAAGACAGCAATTATTGCTGATCTTGTTTCAACATCTGATCTGGCTTGCATCACTGAGACCTGGCTGGATGAAAATGCTGGCCCCATACTGGAATCTGCAGTTCCAGCCAGGTACTCTGTGGATCACTGCCAGAGAAAGGATCATGGGGGAGGGAGTGTGGCAATTTCAGTGTCAGTGGCTCAGTAGGTAGCGCACACGCCTCTGAGGCCGGGAGATCAGAGGGCTGTGGGTTCAGTTCCCACATCTGGCACTTGGGTTAATATCCCAGTACTGACACTGTAGTGCAGCATGAGAGGGGTTCTGCACTTCTGAGGTGCCGTCTTTCGGATGAGACGTTAAACCGAGGTCCCATCTGCCTGGATTGGTGGTAGTTCAGGTGGATGTTAAAGATCCCATGGCACTTATCGAAAAGAGTAGGGGAATTTCCCCGGTGTCCTGGCCAAATTTCCCTCATTCACTATAAATACCACCAACAGCTTAATCTGGTTCAAAGTCAGTTGACATTCATCTGTATCCCCCTTCCCCGGGTCGTGCCTGAAAATAGGCAGGATTTGTCTAGTGCACTTACCCGGTCAACAAAAGCTAAATAAATAAATAAATTTGGGTTTTTTTTGTATAATCTTTTTATTAAAACGTTTTCCTTTTTCCTTTACAAAACAATGTTCACTTACAGGTGAACAGAATTACCACATACATTTTACACTCTAGTCCTTAAATACGGAGAAAGAGCATAATAACTATTACAGTCAGGTTCATCCCATCCTTAAAACTTATAACTACTACATAACAATCAACCAAGAACAATAAAAAAAGTTTAAAATCAATAATCAATTTTGCAGAATAAATTTTCAGTTTTCATAATCATGGCAATTTGTTTTAAATCAGACCTGAACCTCGCGGCCTTCCCGGTGGGAACAACGAGGTCCTTTCAATGTGTGGCTGTTCAAGGGATTACAGGTGTAGGTTGCAGGATCCTTCTTGTCTACCGTCCACTGGGGGATGAGAAGGAATTCCTGCAGGAAGTTGCGGACTTCTTCGTTGAACTGCTGTTGGAGTCACCCAGATGGATTATACTGGGTAACTTCAATGCTTGGGTCAACAATGAACTCTAGCAGTTTGGTCAGGATTTCCTCCAACGAATGTACACGCTGGGCCTAACACAGCTTGTTACCTCTGCAACCTATATACACGGCCACTCTTTGGACCTCATCTTCTCACTGGAAATGGAGGTCACTGACCTTATGGTGGAACTGGTCGCTTGGTCAGACCATCATACTGTGAGGTTTGCATTTGAACCCCCCCCCCAATAGGCCTTGCCCTATGGAGATGGTCCAGCACCACCCTTCAAGGAGTTTGACCCCACAGGGTCTGATGGTGGTGCTCAAACTATCAGGTATGATAAGTGCATGCAATGAGCTGGAGGAGTGGTTTTGACCTATAATAGGATTGTTACTGAAGCCCTCGACTCTGTCGCACCTGTCCATGTTCAACCCCTCCCTGCATAACAGGGATCCCCTCGGTTTGATGGGACTCTCAGGGAGCTGAAGAGGAGGGGTCGAAGGTTGGAGCGGTGCTGGCAGAGGTCAGGATCTGGGGAGGATAAGCTTAGATTGATGTTTCATTATTGAGACCATCAATCCGCAATCTCCTGTAAGAAGGCAGAGTTCCTGTCCAAGGAGATGTCTGCAGCAACTAACAGACCAGCTCAGCTCTTCTGCACAGTTGATAGGCTATCTAATCCTGCCTGTCTTCAGTCCGGAGCCTTATCACAATCAAGGTGTGATGAGTTTGCTCTGATTTTTGCTGATAAGATTGCCTCCATCAGGTTGGAGATCAAATCAGTGCCCTCTAGTGGGTTCAAATGAATCCACCGGGCTTCATATTGCTTCCATGAACATATGTAGCCTCCTTGCTGGGTGCTGAATGATCTCCTGGTGGCATATGTAGCCTCCTTAAAAAATTCGACCCTCTCAGTTGCTGGGTTGCGGTTCATAAACCTGACGTTATCTCAATAGTTGAAACGTGGCTGTCAGACTCTACCACTGACTCCCTGGGCACACTCCCTGGCTACTCCCTCTATCGGGAGGACCGTGTTGGTAGGCGAGGTGGGGGCTGTGCCATTTATGTCAAAGACCCTCTCATTGGACTAGCCCTCCCAGCCCCGGTCCTTGACTTCAAGGCTCAGGCCCTAACCCTAAAACTATCTCCTGATCTCTCTAAGGGTCCCATCTACCTGACTACAGCGTACATACCCCCAAAGAATCAAGCACAAGCACTAGGCCCCCTAATCGATTATCTTACCTCCCTACCACACTCCTCCGACCAAATCCTTGTGGGGGATTTGAACATCAATTGGCTCAGCCCTTCATCCACTTCCTCCCGTGATGCCTTTGCAGCCATCGACCTAACCCAATTAGTCTCCCAACCTACTAGAGTGAATCCTAGAATGGGCTGTAGCACACTCCTGGATGTGGTCCTCACAAACCGCCCTAATCGCATCCGCAATATCCAAATCCTCCCAGACTGCCTTAGTGACCACTCCCCGGTTCTCTTCCATTGGTCAACCTCCTTGCCCAAACCCACAGCACAAACTACCCCTTGGCGACGCCTTAGACCTGGTGAGCTGAAATGCCTTAAGCAACTCCTAGCCCTCATAGACTGGTCCCCTATACCAAACGCCCCGGATACTGACACGGCCCTTACCTTCTTCATCCACACCTTCAACTCTGCTTGCGACATTTTTGCACCCTTAACTGCATGCCGGTCCAAAGTAAGGCATGCCCCCTGGATTACATCCCCCTTGCGCCAACTTCTTAAGCACAGGGACAATCTATGGCACATTGCCACGGAAATAGGTCGCCCAGCTGACAGGATGGCCTATGCTGCTGCCCGGAACAAATGTACTTGGGCCATCTGCAAAGCGAAGGCTGAGCACTATCAAGCCTCCCTCACTTCCTCATGGGGGAATGCTAGGACCTTCTGGGACAACATTAAGCAGCTGAATGGTGGTACGCGTTCCCCCCCACCTTCGCTTATCAACATTAATGGTTCGGTCTCCTCAGACCCTGTCCTTATTACCAACCACCTCAACAAATCCTTCACAGATCTTAGCCCAGTGCTCCCTGATAATTTCTTCGCTCCCCCTCCGTCCAGGTCTGTCCCTATTCTTCCATGCCCCTTGTTCTAACTGCGCCAAGTCACTGCCCAGGAAGTCAGACCTTACTTGCTCAAGGCCTTAAAGAGTAACACAATTAACCGGCCCAGTGGCGCTGAGGGTTGAGGCGCTGGACGCCACACCTCGCGCCACGCCGGCGACCCGTGTTCGGGAACGGGCATGGGTTGCTGTGGGTCAGCGGGAAGGAGATGGATTGAGCGTCCAAGGGACTGCTCTCCATCTCCGGGGAGGGGGGATTTGGGCGGCCGGGGCTTGCCTGGACCCCTACGGAGGCTGGGGGCCCACAGCATGTAGCTGCAATCTGGGGGCGACCCGGCAGACGCTGATTGGGCACGCGAGTCGCTGGCGCCATTGCATGCCATGACTACGCGAGGAAAAAACAGTGAAAAGAAAGCCTGGCAGTATGAAGTTGTTCCTCGTGCAGCGCGGGTTCCTGGAAGGGCACCTCCCTGGCATGGATCCTGGGGTGGGTTGAGTCGCCCCCACCACCCCTGCCGCAGGGTAAGTCGAGGTGCACAAGGATGGGGTCTGATGTTCAGGGATGGCGCTTGGGGAACAACGGATGGTGGGGGTCGTAGCCGGAGCTCTGGAGGAGAAATTATATTAAAAAAAAAAAAAAAAGAGTAACACAATTGGTAATGACTCCCTTGATCCCAGTCTTCTCCGTTCAGGTTCTGGATCTGGTTATCTTACCGATCACCAGCCTCTTTAACAAATCCCTCTGCCTGGGGCAATCCCCCTCTGCCTGGAAGATAGCTACTGTCACCCCAATACACAAGGGTGGTGATAGGACCCTCCCTAACAGTTATCGACCAATCTCAATCCTCTCTCCTGTCTCTAAGGCCTTAGAAAAAATTGTGGCCACCCAAATCTCTGAATACCTTGATAAATATAGCATCCTCTGCCCAGAACAACATGGTTTCCAAGCTGGCCACAGCACCAATACTGCCCTTCTGGAGTTCTCTAACTTTCTCCACACCTCACTGGACTCTGGCTCCCTAGCAGGTGCAGTGTTCATTGACTTATCAAAAGCCTTTGATACTGTCTCCCACCCCCTCCTGCTAACTACCCTTAGTCACTTAGGCTTTGCCACTGGGCCTGCTTCCTGGTGCTCCAGCTACTTGTCGGCCCGCTCACAACGTGTGAAAATCAACGGGAAACTCTCCAGCACCTGCCCTATCTGCTCCGGAGTCCCTCAGGGCTTCATTCTTGGGCCCTTGCTCTTTTCCCTTTTTCTCAACTCCCTGCCCAGTGTATGTACTGGTAAAATCCTTCTTTACGCAGATGACGCTGTACTCTTTGCCTCCGACCGTAATCCCATCGCACTACAGGATTCTCTGCAGGAATCCTACAATGACGCAGAAGCCTGGTTTACTGAGCACAGGCTCGTTATTAATCTAAAGAAAATCAAAACCATGCTCTTTGCCCACCCCCAAAATAAATCCAGTAACTATCCTCTCACAGTCCACTCCACCTCTAAGCTCCCTATTGAGCTAGTTCACTCTTATAAATACCTAGGTATAACCTTTGACCCTGCCCTCTCCTTTTATGCCCACATCACTTTCCTTGCCTCAGCCTCTAACACTCGGCTGGGTATCCTCTATCGTCATAAAAACTGCCTCCCCACGGATGCCCTCCGACTTGCAGTCACATGCTCTGTTTTATCTCTGGTAGACTATAGCTTACCTGTGTATGGTGCAGCAGACCAGACTGCCCTGCACAAGATCCGCCTCACCTTAAACAAGGCCTGCAGGCTTATAACTAGGGCTCCTAGTCTAACCCACACTTGCCATCTTTACACCATGGTTAATCTACTCAACCTAGATGAGCGCCTCAAATACCAAACCTGCCTCCTAACAAAAATCACCCTTGGCTATCCCACCAGGTCTGTCAACCACTATCCACTGCGGCAAACCCCACAGTGCATACCGCATATCCCACAAAACTGCACTGGTTATACCGAGGCGCAGAACCTCGCAAGGTCAAAGGGCTTACCCCTACAGAGCCCCCTGTTGGTATAACGCCCTTCCCTCTGGAGTCACTGATGCTGCCTCGTTATCTTATTTTAAAACTAGTCTTAGAAATCACCTGCTCTCAACACGCAGCTGTACCTGCCTCTAAGCCTCCTCCTCTCCTCCCAGACAAGGCTCACTGAGCCGCTCTCTGACCCTCAGTCCAGCTCTGCCTTTACTTGCTACTATCTTCTGATATCTTCCACCCAGCCTTACCTTTTCCTGCCCACTGAATCAATCTCCATGTAACTATTGTATATTGTACCACTCTGTAAAGCACACATGTAAACCTGTTGTATACTGTGTTTGACAAATGCCTGTATTTTTTGGCTGATTCCTAAATGTACTCTGATGTTTTGTCTGCCGTGATATTTGTTACTTGCACTGTTTTGTCCTCACTGTGACGAGGTACCTTTGTAAATGAGCCTCTGGCTCAAAGGTTGTTAAACTGATGTTCTAATAAATAAAATGCAGTGGTGGGCCTGATGTCTCGGGCATTCAGCTTGTCTGGTTTGACTTTGACCAGCTGGCAGTCGTGGATGTTGTGAAGGTCATTCAGGAGTTGAGGCCAACCAACTGTAGTTTGGATCTGGGCCAAACATGCCTTTTAGTAGGGTGTGTTGATGTCACTGATCCAGTCCTGGAAAGGATAGTCTGGTGTTCTCTAGTGATGGGGGTCTTTCCTGGGACTTTGAAGGAGGTGGTGGTAAGACTACTCCTGAAGAAATCTTCTTTGGACCCAGACTGCCTGGCTAACTACAGACCCTTCTCTAACCTTCCCTTTGTGGGAAAGGTTATGGAGGTGGTGGCCCTTCAGCTGGAGGCCCAATTATCAATTCACGACATCAGCGACTCTCTCCAGTCAGGTTTTAGGAAGAGGCACAGTGCTGAGACTGCCCTTGTCTGGGTGCTGAATGATCTCCTGGTGGCAAGAGATCGAAGAAGTCATTCCATCTTGATTTTCCTCTATCTCTCTGCAGCATTTGACACCGTGGACCATGGGGTGCTGCTGGAGCATCTGCGGGTCGATTGTGGACTGGCAGGTACAGTCCTCAACTAGTTTCAGTCTTTCCTCATTGGCAGGACGCAGCGGGTGGTGTCTGGGATTTTTTCCTCATCATCCCTGCCCCTGCCATGTGGGATCGCACAGGGCTCCATTCTGGCCCCCATGTGATTTGCAGTGTATATGTTACCACTAGGGGACATTATAAGATGGTGTGGGCTGAGTTTTGACTGCTATGCGGATGACACTCAGCTATACCTGTCTTTTGCTCCCAGGCAACAGGAGGCATTCTCGGTGTTCATTCAGTGCCTCACCGAGATTCAGGACTGGATGAGGGCAAACTGGTTGAGATAGAATCTGGACAGGACTGAAGTACTAGTGGTGGATCCGGGTCACCTGGGGGAGAGTGGGCAATCTGGTTAAGTCTCTGGGCTTAGGCTTGGGGACTCACAGTTGCTCACTTTGGTCAGGGTGAGGAATCTTGGCGTTGTACTGGACTGTGGCATGGCACTTAGATCTCAGGTGTCAGCTATAGTCCAGAGGACTTTTTATCATCTGAGAAACATCATCAGGATTAAACACCTGATACCCCCAGGTGATCTGCCTTCACTGGCTTATGCCTTTGTGATGTTGCGGCTCGACTACTGCAGTGCTCTATATCTGGGGCTATCGGGGTGGACTGTCACCACCTGCAGCTAGTGCAGAATGCTGCAGCCAGGCTATTGACTGGGTTGCCGAGCTCATGTCATATTACACCTGTGTTGCGCTCTCTGCACTGGCTGACGTCTAGGTTGCAGATCACATTGAAGGTCAGTTTGCTGACCTACAGGGCTCTGCACGGTCAGGGGCCAATTACCTGCAAGACCTCCTGTAATCCTACTCCCCACCCATTCCCTCCGTTCGGCAGACAAGGGATTTTTGGAGGCTCCCAGGGTGCGCGCAAAAACATCAGGTGCTCGCGCTTTTTCCTTTACAGCACCAACCCAGTGAAACTCCCTCACTCGTCCTCAGAGAGAGAGAGAGTTCTACCTTAGAGATCTTCAAAAGGGAGCTGAAGACATTTCTATTTAAGCAAGCATTTCCAGCTAGTCAGATCTAGCTCATTAAATACTAAGTTAAAATCGTATTTGTACTTACTGTGTGTTATGTTTATTTATTTATTGAAATGTTTCACCAGGAAGGCACACTGAACAAGTTGCTCGTCTCCCGGTGCGACTTTGGGGGGGTACAATAGTATGTGAAAATTTCGACATACAATAGCATTTGACAGCAGTGTGTAAAAGTACAAACATTAGCATTTAAAATGGCACGTATTTTATATATTTGAAGAGTGGATTACAGAATAAAAATTTCTAACATGACTGAGAATTACGCTTACAGTGAGTGATATGCACTGTCCAGACAGGACAGGAAGTGCAAGTTGTTCAGGTATAAGTATAACTGATACCTATTTAAGTGCTGAGAAGTAAGGAGTTAGAAGTGGAATAGGGAAGTGGGGGAAATGGCCTAGATCTAGCCCCTCCAGGATGTAGACCACCCTGCCAGGGGCTGAAGTTCGGTGAGGCATAGAGGTAGAAAGATGTGGGGGAGGGGGGAGGCGGGGAGTAACAGTAGAAGGAAAGGGGAAACAAGTTGAGTGAATATCAGAGCAGGCAAGAATGGGTATTTAGTTAGGGGAACTTAATTAGGGAGGGTTGAAGCAGAAGCAGTTGACAGAAAGAAAGTTAGATATGGCAGAGGCTAGGGAGTGGGGGAGGAGGAATGTCATATTTGTGGGGGGGAGGGAGTTCCAGATTTTAGGGAAGCGATGGGAAAACCTGATTGACCGATAAGGGTGGTATGACGGGGGATCAGCTGAGTATGAGTGTTAGCAGATCTGATTACATATTGTATGTAATGTATTTTAACTGTTTTAGATGATCTTGCTCATTTGTAAAGCGCCCTGGGTCAAAATGATACGGAGCGCTATATTAAATAAAGTTGATTGCTTGTGTATCAGGCAATGAAAGTAGGAATACATCCGACAGGTTATTCAGATGTCTGCTGATGCTGAAACTACACTCAAATCAGTCCATCAAAATAAAAGGCTTCCTTTTTTTTATTCTTTGGTAACCTGGTAAGGCCCACTAGGCACAAAGCATGTTTTCAATGGGCGACCCAGGGACACTGGGAAGGTTAAGTGATTTGCAGAGGGTCACACAGTATACAAGTGGAGGTTGTTGGAATCAAACACAGGTATGCTGGATGTACCAAGCCACAGAACTCAAAAGAAAGACTAGAATGGCAGTGCTCCTTGGCAGTGCTTGCACGAGTACGTTGAGCGTGGCACTATGTTGTTGATGGCAAAACAGTGCCGGAAGTGCTATGCTCAACATTCATATACCGTTAGAATGGCGACGTCATTATGTCACCATAATGTGGGCACCGCAACAAGGGCATGAGTGACTGGGGTGATATTGATTTTAGGTCACCTCGCACTCACACTGTGTTGGGTGCCCACACAATTTTGGGGCCCTTCACAGCATGCCCGCCCTGGAGGAGGTTATATTTACTTTTGGGTGGTGCGGGGGGGGGGGTAAAGCGCCCTGCAAAAGCTGTTTTCCAGGACGACACTTTAGTACAGTATCTCCCGGGAGATGAAATGCCTGGTACTGTAATGCAAGGCGGCATGTTGCCTGCGCCATAATCGGCGTCGGCAACATCCCTGTTGCACACCAACACAGGTGAACCCTCAACATTACAGTCTATCTGTTTTGTGGGCAGAGAGCTAGTAATGATTTTTTAATGGCAAAACACATCTTGGAAGCCTTTTTTGAGCCAGGAAACAAGCAGCTGCAGTGGACATTACTGGGCCAAGTGAGCACTACAGATGACAGGTTTTTGGGGATTAATTAAACCATAGTTACATAGAAATACAGAGTTTGACAGCAGATGCACTTGGCCCACTCAGTCTGCCTATTTCCCTACCTATTGGATAAGCTGCAGATCCTAATTAACCAACAGCCTACTTCCTCCTACCCCCACTATAATTGTCTTATGTCTGTCCCATGCATTCTTGAATTCCCCCACTGTTTTTGACCTCACAACCTCCTCAGGAAGGCCGTTCCATGTGTCCACCATCCTCTCTGTGAAAAAATACTTCCTCACATTGCCCCTAGCCGTTTCCCCTCTATCTTCAAACTGTGCCCCCTTGTTCTTGCATATACCATTTTAGTTGCTCTCCTCTGGACTGCCTCCATCCTGTCTATGTCCTTGTGGAGATGAGGTCTCCAGAACTGCACACAGTACTGCAGATGGGGTCTTACCAATTGTCTGTACAGAGGGATGACAACTTCCTGTTATGTACTGGTGTTACCGCTCCCTATGCATCCCAATATCCCCCCAAGCCCTCCTTACTGCCTTCTCACGTTGCCTGCCTACCTTTAGGTCATCTGATATGACTACCCCAGGTCCCTTTCCATTTCTGTTGTTGTTAGTACCTCCCCCATTGTGTACTCTTCCACTGGGTTTTTGTTTCCCAGGTGCATTACTTTGCACTGAATCTAAACTGCCATACTTTTGACTATTCCTCCAATCTTGCCCGGGCCCTTCTCGTCCTTTCCACCTCCCCCCTTGTGTATCAACCCAAAAACAAATAGTTATACCGTGACTAGAATATGTGAGCTGCTGCTGTATGTTATCAGTGTCTTCAGGAATAAGTAGGATTAAAAACAATTAAAAAAGTCTATATTTCAATATGTATCTGTTTACATTAAAAACAAATAATATAGCCTGTATTTTAATTAAGCAATAAGGCATGATCAGAGGTTATGTTAATGGTCTGTTAATCATCTTCTAGGGGTGTAATGTGGCACGAGGCGTAGCCAAGTGCTACACGCCCCTAGAGGGCGATTAACTGACCATTAACATAACCCCTAGGAGTGCCTTATTGCTATTATAATAAAAATGTTTTTTAAATAGTGTTAAACCTTGTTCGGCATATGATTAGGTGGTACATGTATGTTAATCAAAGATTAACATAGGGCTGATAGAATGTTTACAACCAATCGGAAAGCTCCATTTCTCAGACCTTTTTTGTAATATACTGTATGTTAATATCCATCTGTTTATATTGAGGCACTGTGCCCAGTAATGAGCCAGGGTGAGGGTGTGTGGGCTGTCATTCAGCACGCCACCTGTTTTTATTCATTTATTTATTTATTGAAATCTTGGATTAAATACCTGTGAACAGAAGCTCTTTACATAGATTCAATGTCAGAAGATGGCATTGTCAGGAAACAAATTACAAGTGACAGGTTGCTTTGCAAGTGTCTCCAGGCACAATCATTGAATTGTTACAAAAGCAGGTAAATTGGTACAAAGAAAATAAAACACATGCAGCATTGCAGATAAATGACAATAATTATAGCCGGAATTTCACCCATAGCAGAGAGTAAGCAAAGACAAATTTTGTAGGCAGTGTACTTAAAGTGCCAATGTCAGTTGAATACATACTGCAAGACACAAGGGGAGTGAACCTAGAGAAGGAGGTACTAAGCAGCTCATTAGGCATAGTCAGAAGGGGAGGGGAGAATAAAGAGGGGGAAGTAGGTTATGAGCAGGAGGAGTCATAGGCAAAGAGGGGAGAGCTCAGAGGGCCAAGGCATGGGGAAGAGAGAAGGTGTGATCAGAGGGTGGGGAGGGAAAGAGGAGGTGGGTGCAGAGGGGAAAAAGTTGAGGAGAAAAAGGAGGCAATAGAAAGTGCTAGCACTTGAGGGGAGGGCTATGCAAGAGACAGCGGCTGGCATAAGGATATATTAGGGGTCCACGCAGAGGGATCTAGTGGTAGCAATCACAGGTGGCCAAGGCAACAAGGTGTTGCCTGAGCTTGCGTTTAAATGAGCCAAGCACAGGGGCACTAGACAGCTCAGATTGTAGGGAGTTGAACCATAGTGAAGCTCTGTGGGCGAAAGCATGCTGACCAAGGGAGGTGCGGCACTGAGGAACATGGAAAATGTGGTTGCCAGAACTTCTGGTACTATGTGGTTTTAGTGAAGGAGTAAGAAGGTTTAGAACTCCAGAAGGCATCAAACCTAGGCTGACTTTTTTTGGAAGCAAGCATGTTTGATATCTAAGTCTCCTGCTGAACTGCAGTCAGTTAGCCCGGGCATATAGATCGCATGTGTGGGTCAGTCGTCCAGCACCGGTGAGAAGGCGACAAGCTTTGTTTAAAGCCGTTTTGATGTGGCAAAGAACCGTGTCTGTGGCGATCTATAATTAACAAGGCCATAGTCAGCAAGTGAGACAACAGAGCTACGTATAGCCAGATTCAGTGTCTCTGGGGTCAGATTGTGTTTATGCCTATACTATAGGTATAGTATCCCTATATGCACATTAATTGCTTTAGCAATGTTGTCTATATGCTAGGAGTAGGAGAAAGTGGAATCGATAATGATGCCCAAGTATTTTAAATGCTGAACTAGTTCCAAGGGGGAGCCTACATGACTAGTGAGGGTTAGGGGGAAGGCCTTATGTTTGCTTTGAGAGCTGGAAAACAACATGGTCTTTGTCTTTTTGTAGTTCATTATGAGCTTGTGGTCACTGAACCATTTCTCAGCATTTGTGAAGCCCGATTGTAGCTAGTCCTCTAGTAGCTTGGGATGGGTGTTACTAGTAAAGATCACGGCATCATCAGCATATAGGAGCATATGGCCATGACAGGAGTTCGGGAGCTTATTAAGGAAAATAATAAATTAGAGTGGGCCCAGAATGGAGCATTGTGGGACTCCCAAATGGACTGGTCTAATGTCCGAAAGGCTAGCGTCAATTTTCACCTGTTGATAATGGTTGCTGAGATAGCTAGAGAACCATTTAGTAGTATCGGAAGAGAGTCCAGAGTTGGCTAACTGGTTGATAAGGAAGGCATAATTGATGGTATCAAAGGCCTTGGTTAAGTCAATAAATGATGGCTCAACCAGAAGGCCTTGATCCAGGGACTTATGGATATATCCAGTAAATTCCAGTAACACTGTGATAGTACTATGCCCATGCCTGAAACCATGCTGTTGGGGACATTGTACTTGATACTTTTCCAAGTATTCTACAAGCTGATCCACCATGATGCACTCAAGTGCTTTCGAGAGAGAAGGGAGAATAGAAATCGGGCGGTAGTTCCCATGCAGTTCCTGGTCCCCACTCTCTTGTGGATGGGAGTCACCATCACAGATTTCCATCTATGCGGGAATTGTGAGCGGCTAAGTGACAGGTTAAGATACTTGGTAATAGGCATAAGAATTTCCTCCAATGTAAGCCTGATAAAGTTAAGATCAAGTGTGTCTCCACCGTACCTAGATTTCCCAAGTACCTTCTTGAGATTACGCCTTACTTCTCCTTCTGAGACTGTTAGATCAGGGTTCCCAGGATTTTCACAAGTGGGGATGTTGCTGAAATAGTCAGGAGGGAGAACACTGCTCAAATCAGAGAATGCTTTATTGAACACATCTGCAATAATTTTTGAATCCAGAGTACCATCAATTGTAAGCTTGTTAGGTGCTGATTTGGGACCTTTCCCTATGATATCCTTGCTATTTTTCCAGAAAGAACCTGCAGTTATTCCAAGAGCTAGAAAGAGCCTCCTTGTAATATTGACTTTTGGCAAAGCATACTGCTCTAGTGCATTCATTTCTTAACTTTTTGTAACTTTGAATGTTAGATTGTGGACCTGAGGTCCGTTCCTTGTGCCAAAGGTGATCCCTTAATTTCATGAGTTCGAGAAGGTCAGGAGCAATCCAGGGATTGAAGATCCCTTAGACTTTTCAGTTTTTTAAGGGGGTGTGCTTGTCACAGACAGCACTGAATTGGCTAATGAAGAGATCAAGTGCTGTGTCAACATTGCATGAAGTGTACATTGTTGATCAATCCTGATGTCGAAGGTCAGATTTGAGCTGTTCAAGGTGTCTGTGGATAAGGACCCGATATGTTATAGTTCTAGCATGGGGTTTACAAAATTTGTTGGACCAGTAGCACTTGATGGGAGAATGGTCACTAATACTGTCTGGGAGAACAGTGGTATCCGTGATATGCTCAGGGTGGTTAGATAGCACCCAATCCAGTAGGGTACCTGACCCTGTATGATAATTCACCCTTGTAGGGCCCTCAACAAGCTGAGAGATGTGGATGGCTGATAGTGCATCCTTTAGGGAGGAAGCGTCTGGGGGAAAGCCAGTTGACATTAAAGTCACCTAACATTATTACTTCAGAGTGCAGGCTCAGATTGCTTATGCCATATAATAGGGCCTCAAAGCCAGAAGCAGTATGCTTTGGGGGATATAAACTGAGAGCACAGTTAGTGCCTTATTATGAGCTCCTAGGAGCATTTTAGTAGCTAGCATTTGTATAAGGTCATCACTGTTAGGCATGGGGATGACAAGACCCTGCCAGGTGTCCTTTATATATATTGCACAACCACCACCTCACTTAGTTAGTCGGTCTTTCCTGAAGATATTGTAGCCCGGTAGCAAAATTGCCAAGTCAGGAATCTTCGGTGAGAGCCATGTGTCTCCTACAGAGAGGACATCAGGGTTGTGCTGAGCGACCCACACCTGTAGGCTGTCTAGTTTAGGGAGAAGACTACATATATTTATCAATGCCATTGTGAGCACCCCTGTATTAGTCACAGAGGTGCTCTGGATTTGTGGTGGTCCAGGATTAGGGTGTATATTGCCCGACAGCAGCAGTAACAGGAGTATTCTTCTTCTACTACCATAGTACTTGAATTGCTTGTTGGTAAGAGTTTGCTTCTTTCTTGGGAGTGGGCATGGTAAACTGTAGGTATGATGGAGGGACACCAGAAGAGCTGGGGGAGGGTGGTAAAGCTAAGGGGGATTGATAGGCAGCCACAAGGGCTGTGGTGAGGGTGGGCTAGGGAACATACCACCAGGGGGGGCTCAGGAGTCTGAGGCCAGATGTGAAGGGGTTCTAAAACTAGAGGCCAAGGGCTTAGGGTCCAGAGGCCTGGGCTGACTTGAGGAGGGGGTGACCCTGTGAGCATGAAGGCAGGGTTATGGATTGGGGAAGGGTATTTCTGCCAGGCCTTGGGGTACTTGGAAGCCTGCCATCAGAGCTATGGAGGCTTTCACCAGGGCTTGGGGTTTGCTCAAGAGTCTGCCATAAGGGTTGTGGGGGGGGGCTGTGGAGGGTTCCCCTAGGGCTGTTTGGGGCTTGAGAGTCTTATGTCAGGGTTGAGGCGAAGGTCTCTGGAGGCTGGCATCAGGCCTTGGGCTCTGCTATGGAGTCTGCTGCCAGGCCTTGTGTATCAGAAGATGCTGTCAGGATGGGAGGGGGCACAGAAGAGGACCTGTCTATGGGGGCTCAGAAGCTTGTAGCCTAGGCTTGGAGGGGACCCTGGAGCCTGCCGTCAGGTCTGGAGGAGTGACCACTGGAACCTGCCACCATGGCTTGGGAGGGGGGGGCCCCGGAGCAACACGCCAGTGGTGGAGGGTTCAGAAGCCAGAGCCCTGGTTTGGCTGGGAAGGTGTGGGACCATGTGAGCATAAACGTAGGGTTATGGATGGGGGGTATTATGCCACCAGGGATGGGGGTGCTTGGGAGTCTACTGCCATGGCTTGGGATGTACACAACAGTCTGCCATCAGGGCTGTGGGGGCTCTGGAGGCTGCTGCCAGGTCTTGGGCTCAGGCTAAGGAACCTGCTGCCAGACCTAGGGAGGATCAGCAGCTACTGTCAGAAGGACCTGTCTATGGGGGCTCCAAAGCAGGGCTTTGGGGCAAGGACTCTGAATCCTGCCGTCAGGTCTGGGGGAGTGACCACTAGAACATACAGCCGTGGAATGAGGGCACTCAGGAGCACATGGTATGGGGTGGGCTAGTGAGCATGTGGCAATGGTTGTGGGGAATCTGAGGAGGTGGGGGTCTAGAGATGATAGGTGAGCTTGGGAGCATGCCTCCATGGCTGATGGGTTGAGTAGTCTGATGACAGGATGTAGGGGCTCGGGAGCTTGAAGCCATGGCTGGACTGGGGGCTCATGTTCTGACAGGGTACGCTGTCCTTTGGATGAGACATTAAATCAAGGTCCTGCCTGCCTTTTATGGTGGCCTTTCAGGTGAAAGTTAAAAATCACATGGTACTTCTCAAAAAGAGTAGGGGAATTTCCCCAGAGTCCTGGTCAAATTTACACCATTTGCTAAAATAACACCAACAGCTCATTCGGGTTTAATTTCACTTGGTATGCATTTTTCTTCTCAATGCACCTTCCCCCAACCCACCCTGGGAGGAGGCTAAACATTGTCAGTATTGCCTAACCCTCCTAATTTGGTGTCTCTATTAGTCTCCCATCACCACCCATCTGAGCCTCACCTCCCATTAAAGATTCCTTTCTCAGGCACGCACTTTAAAAATCTCAATTAATTGTACTGTCCAATGCCACTCTATGATCCTCATCCTGTCACTGCCTGGCCTGAATGCAGGTATTCTGACCAGTAGTGCTTTGTGCCATGATACACAAAGCACTACTGGGACAAGATGCTGGCATTAGGGCCTGATGAGGAGAGGATAATAACTGCACATTAAATAGAGAATAATTGTTGTGCAGGTGTGTGTTATGAGCATTTTTCACACACCCAAGGTGTGTGATAATCCATAAACCTGAGAGCGAAGCTCAAGTGGTTTATAAAATTATAACACACCAAGAGTATGTGAAATTCCTCATAAAACAAATGTTGCACAGGCATTACTTTTTATATAGGCTGGTGTAAAGTTTCAACAGAGGGAAAAACTTTGAACTGTATTTGTGCGTGCGTGCTCCTGAGCAGCTGCCCTACTTTGCACGAATACAGTGAAGTGAGAGTGTGAGGAGGAAAATGCCATAATAAATCGAGTTATTATGGAATTCAGCAGGTTATTATGGCATTTATCAGGACTGCAAATTCAATCATTATAGGGGGGTCCCCACTTATTATACAGTAACATTAACGTTTAAGGTGTAGGTCAGAGAAATGAATATTTGGACTGCTGGTAGGGTAATGGGGCTCAGATGGGTGGAGGTGTTTTTTTCCTGACAAACAGTAATGGTAATCCATGCAGATTACCATAAAGCAGATTTTAGTGCTCTTAAATGAAACACAGTATGACAAATATCATGGAGCCGATGTTCATGGCACTGAGGGACAGCTGGTTGGTAGCAAATCTGCCTCTGGACTATGAGGTCATGGTTGCTAGTCCAGCACAGGGATTAAGCATGTACCATCAACGCTGCCACCAGTAGCAGCAGTAATATGGGGATGCTGTACTATTGAGGTGTGCCATCCTTTGGATGAGATGTTAAAAAGAGATTCTGGTTTTTATGATGGTTGTAGGTGGATATTGAAGATCCCATGAAACCTCTCTAGATTAGTAGAGGAATTTACCTGGTGTCCTGGTGAATTGTATCCTATCACCTAAAATAACACCCAACATCTTATTTTGATTCAGTTTTTGTTGGTTTGCATCTTTATCATGCCCCCCCACCGATCACCACACCAACACACACACACACACGTTGCTCTCTTCTGCCATGGAAGAAGTTTTTCTGCTTGCTTCTCTCATATTGGTGGTTTTGAGCTGTACTATGGTATAGTATACGGTTAGCCTTTGTTCTGTATGAAAATCTGCTTGCTCATTTCGAACAGTTATTCAGCACAGTTCAAAGGCCCTTCCACTTAGTGAACTCACTGAATTCAAACTTTAAGCCAGTATGATACAGAGGCATGTGGTCCTGTGTTACATGCCCAATGACATCACTGGCTGTCACCAGGGACAACCCCTCCATCTACAGTCCCAGTCTGTGCCAGCTAAGGAACATGCATACTGTTTTGGCAAAGCACATGGCACTTTGCAGTGACAGCAGTGCACATGCCACGGTGGCGGCAGTGTATGTGGCACACAGTAGTGAGGTAGCAGTGCAGCAGCAGCGCATAGGACACTGTGGTGGTGGCAGTGCATGTGGTACACTGTAGCCCAGTGGCAGTGCATACAGAGCAGTGCAGCAGCAGCGGTGCACATGGCACAATGTGGTGGTGGCAGTGCAGGTGTCACAGTTCAGTGAGAGAAATACACGTGACACAGTATAGTGGAGTGTTAACAGGTCATGTGACACAGTGCAGTGTCTCCAGTGCACATGGCACAGTGCTGTGTCAGAAGTGCACATGGCACAGTGATGTGTCAGCAATGTACATGACACAGTGCAATAATGGCAGTGCATGTGGTAAAGTGCAATGAGGGCAGTGCACATGCACAGTTCAGTGAAAAAGTACATGTGGCACAGTGCAGCGGGTTGTTGACACGTCATGTGGTACAGTGCAGTGTCTACAGTTCATGTGACACAGTGTTGCATCAGAAGTGCCCATGGAACACTCGTGTCAGCAGTGCAGTGAGACAGTGCAAGAGGCATAGTTCAGTCACAGAAGTACATGTGGCACTGTGCCATGGGATGCTGACAGGTCACATGGCACATCACTGTCAGAAGTGCTTGTGACAGTGCAGTGATGGCAGTGCATGTGGCACAGTGCAGTGGTGGCAGTGCACGTGGCACAATTCAGTGACAGAAGTACATGTGGCATGCAGTGGGGTGTTGAGAGGTCACATGGCACATGCATGTGACACTACAGTGATGGCAGTGCATGTGGCAAAGTGCAGTGGGGTGTTGACCAGTCATATGACTCATTGCAGCATCCACTTCCTCTTTAAATATATTCGATTAGTACATACCAACCCAATAAAAAAACAATAAACTGCTAGTGATATCTCATCTGAAGACCTCAGCTACTATACTGGAGTTCACAGTGCGTGTTGGATAGTATATGTTAAATTGGGACCGGTAAAAACCAGATACGCACACATTTTACTAATATTGCTGGTTTAGCTACTAGATGGATGGACTAGTCTCGCTTTTACCTACCTGGCCCAGCGTGGTCCCAATGCTTTAGGTTTCACCCCTAGCTAGGATAATGTGAAAACTGGACAACTGGTACAGGATCAGGGGCCAGATATTTAAAACTTTGCCCCAGGGCTAAATCAGCACTGCCTGGCATGCTAAATTAGCCCGGAACCAATAGCCTGCTATATTCAAAAGGGATAGCCCTGCTGCTAAACCTGCCGAATATAGCGTGCTAAGGAAGCCAGGCAAACTGGGCTGGGAATGCAGTGCAAAAATAGCCCAGGAAATAAGACAGCTCTGAATATAGCAACCAGGAAGTGCAAACCACAACAGCAGCCCAGTGCACAGCAACATGAAGGAAGGTAAAGGTGAACCATGTGACCAATGTGTGTGCGCTAGCAAAGGAGTGGATTCATTAAAGCTGCATGCACCAGCGCATGTGAAATTCTGCAGAAATGTACCATGTTTCCTAAACGTTTGTGCAGCGCAGATACATTTGCGCAGGTTTTGCATGGAGCTAAGATGTTTGCCTGGCGCTAACAGGTCTGCCCGGGGCAAAAATTTCCTATATTCAAAAGTGAGATGCAAATGAGCCTACTTAGGCAGTCTGTGGGCAAGCATCCAGCAGAGTAGCATCTCATTATGTCCTGATTTGCATGCGGTTTGCCCAGAGCTATTGCAGAGTCCCACAGCACCACCTGTAGGCCAGTCTGGAAGTGCAGGGGCTTGCTAGGTCTGCCCACAACTCCACCCGTAGGTCAGTCTGGAAGTGCATGGTGGTAGCTGCAGGCTACATTTGTACAGAACCGCATAGAATATCGTGCCCCAGGGGACTACACAGCACAGGCACATGTGGTGGTGCTGCATGCAGTAGTCGAACTGTAGTTCATGCTACAGTACACAGCAGACACTACAGTAAAGAAGTGGGCCAGTAGTGTGAGGGACACAGCAGTGCCTATGGTGTGTAGGGCATCAATGACTGCTGCACTTTACACAGTGACAGGTCCATCTTGCAGATGTGTACTGATAGTGGACATTACTGTTATGCTGTTGTGTGACCCACAGATGCTGCACCATTGGCATGGGATACTCACAGTGACATATACATGTCTGGCTGTGTGTGCTGTGATGTCTATACAGATGTACGGTATGTGGCTGGGAGGGGGCACATACCATCAGATAGGCATACTGGTGTTGGGGTATTCCCTTCACTGGACCATTTACACTGTGTGGATTGTCCCAGCCTTGTGGCAGCACCCAGTCTGTGGTACAGACTAGCCACCTGTACACCCTCCCCTCAACACCTTCCACACCCCCAGTGCTGCATGTGTGTGCTGGATTCTGTTGGTGTCCACTGATGGATGGTCTGCAGGTGTGTGCTGTATGGACACACTGCCATGGAGTCCACTGGACACCGGGTCACCACTCAATGCCTGGCATGGTTGGGACCAGTGGCAGATGATGGCAACATAGTAGGTGCCATCCGTATGCAGCATGTTTCTTCCATGTCTGGTTTATTTCTATGTTTAGTATGTACTGGTTACGGTCATTAAACCACCGCTAGCAGACTCTCGCAAACACCATAATTCACACTTCTGAATTACAGAGTTCCATAAACCGTGGTTCTACAGTAGGTCATGTAATGTTGTACAAACATTTCCCAGAGTTATGAACGTACAAATTTGTCAGTAGATAAAGGCCTAATGGTCTATTGAGTCTGTTCGAGTGTGCAGCTAACAACCCTTATACTGCAGCTGCCCCTCCCTCCCCCTGACCCTCCCTCTTACTCTATCCCATCCCTTTGGAAGCAGTCCACTGTTCTACAGGATACCACTTCCGCAGGCAACGCTGCTCCACCCAAACACCGACTGCCTCTCCATAAAAAGTGTCTTCTTATTTCCTCCTGAATCTTCCCCCCTCCAATCTGAGATCGTGACCTCGAGTGTCCCTACCCCCTCCTTAACTTGAATAGTCCCTCCATGCCTGTCTTGTTTATTCCCTTCATGTACTTGAAGGTTTCAATCATATCCCCCGTCTCTCCTCTCCTCTCCTCCAGTGAGTACATGTTCAACTCCCTCAGCCTGCTCACGTAGGGTATGTCCCCTAGTCCCTGGGTGATCTTTGTTGCCTTGCGCTGACCCCCCTCCAGTGACTTAATGTCCCTCTTCAGGTATGGATGCCAGTACTGCATGCAGTACTCCAGGTGTGGCCTAACCAGTGACCTATACAACATCAGGATCACCTCCTCTCTCTTTGAAGATATACCCCTGGCAATACAATCCAGCATTTTGTTGGCCTTTGCAGCTGTCTTCCTGCATTGTGCTGAGTTGTTCATTGAGCCCATTATAATCACCCCCAGATCCTTCCCCTCCTGTCACAGCTAGCTGAACTCCCCCCAGCTGGAAGCTCCTTCTTGGTTTTTTTTTTGCCCCAAAACGTAGCACCTTGCAATTTTTGGCATTGAACCCCAGCTGTCATGTGTCCGACCAGGTCTCCAATTTTGACAAATCATCCTGCAGCCCATGCTACCCTCCTTGGTCATCCACTACTGCTCCGATCTTGGTGTCATCTGTAAACAAACTGATCTTGCTCTTGATGCCCAGTGCGACGTCTGTATGAACAACCCGAACAACACCGGTCCCAGCACTGAGCCCTGCGGTACTCTGCTTCTCACGTCCCTTGGAGATGAGAGCTCCCCTCCCACCACCACCCTCTGCTGCCTTCCCTGTAACTAGTTTACTACCCATCCCACCATTTTCGCCCCTGCACCTGTACCTGCCAGCTTACTACTCAGCCTCCCATGTGGCACTGAGCTGGATGCCTTACTGAAGTCCAGAAACAGGACATCCACTGCATGGCCCTAGTCCAACTGTCTAGTTACTCAGTCATAGTAATCCACTAGGTTGGTCTGACAAGATCTGCCCATGACAAACCCATGTGGCCTAATGTCCTGCAGCCTGCTGTTGGTCTCCAGAAGGGACACCAGTCTCTCCTTCAGGATTGTCTCCATCAGTTTTCCCATGATGGATGTGAGGCTTACTGGCCTGCAGTTTCCTGGTTCATCTTTGGGACCGCTCTTACGGAGGGGTACCACATGAGCCATCCTCCAGTCCTGAGGTACACTTGCTGAGACCAGGGAGGCATTGAACAGGCCTGCCAAGGGCCCTGTTAGGATTTTTGCCAGCTCTCTCAGTACCCTGGGGTGAATGCCATCCAGCCCTGGCACCTTGTTCACCCTCAGTGCCCTCCAGTACCCTGTCCTCTGTGATTCCCCCATCTGTCAGCTCCTCCCCCATGAGCCTGACCTCCCACTCCCCCTTGGTAGTGCCCCTTCTTTCTCCTTAGTAAACACCAAGCAGAAGTATTCATTAAGTGCTTCTGCCTGCTCTGCTCATTTCCACCCAGCCCCCCATCCCTCTTAATCCTTACTGTTTTGTCTCTACATGTAATCCCCCCCGACAAATGGGGGTTCCTAAAAGCCTTTCCGGAGCTGCTTAATAGCTCCTTGCCTAACTGGTGTTCAGCGCAATGCCGCCAAAATGCGGCTGTTATGAGTGCTTTTAAAACCTCCAGTACTGTCTCTTTAAGAGCTGCCTGCTCGCAGGCTCCAGCAGGTTTGTATAGATGGGACTGGGGTTTCCCTGCTCGAATCCCGCCTGAGCTGCAGTGTACTCGCTCCATTCTGTAGCCGCTGAAAGCGCAAAGGGAGCCTTTCTGATAGATGTAACTGTTTGGCTATAATCATTTAGAATATTAGTGAAATTACAGTTTGTCTAACCTGCTTTTATTGCAGCTGGGACTTTGTGTGCTTGGCCCCTCCATTTTGGACCTGGACTGTTGAGCTGGGCCAATGGAGTAGAGAGGGGTAACTAAAATGGAGACCGCTTGAGCCAATTAGGAACAGGACTCTCTTTGGAGCTGGCTGACCGTAGGGGATACAGCCAGTAATTCTGGGAAATGAAGTTCTGGACTGTGGCACCTTTTTTTGTACCAATGAGGGCAGAATTAAGTGACTGGCATCTGCAGCCCACCAATAGGATCGGGTGGTGCCCGAACTAAGATTCCCTGCCCAAACTGCCAAGGGGCAGAGTCATTGGTGATCATGAAGGGAGAAGGAGCTCTGGCTCCTGCGCTGTGCAAGTATTCGCGCGGGAAGCGTGTGAGTCAGGCTGAGAAGGCGAGTGACTTCATCGCCAGGAGAGAGAGAGAGAGCGGACAGGATCTATGCAAGCAGAGGAGGCTGTGCGAACACAGCTACCTACCAGGCTCACCCTGTAGAGAACTGGAGAATCTGCTGAATCACGCTCAGTCTGTCAGGACAAGTGAAGCTGCGTCGTTCACCCGGTTTGTTCAGCAAAAGCGATCGGGAGTTTTGGAGCAGCTGCCTGGTATGGTACCCCTCTGCATTACATATAACTGTGTGGAGCAGCATTTGAATCACAGGCTAAGTCCTGTAGCGGCGTGAGAGGGATCTTGCTGCAGGATTCGTGAGTACTAAAAATCAGGGTAGCTCCCTGTCAAATGTTCTCCCTGAGGACCAGAGTTGTCTGGCTATTCATTGGCTACATGGATTGTGCCTGCGGGCTATTACAAAACTAACATAGGTACTAAACGTTTGTTTCTTCTCCAGGGCCTCACCCAGCTGCAATGAATAGGCTAGCCTTGTAAGGCCTGGGTACCCAAAGACAGTGACTGATAGGTATGGCCTGTGCACAGTGCCCTATATAGTAGAAGTGTTAAGCTAATTAACTTGATTTCCCCCATCCTTGTTATTTCCCCCTTCATAAATCAGATTTGTTGTTGCAAGGTGTATCGTTTGAACTGTATGTTTGTGCCACCCTGTTGTGCATGGGTTATTGTATAACCGCATCTTATTTTACAGGGAGTCTTCAGCACCAAGTTGACCATCCCGACCTGGGGGAAAAGTGTAAGTCATAACAGTAGAGTGGGGATTGCTGGTGAGCCACTAGTGGGAAGAAAGGGGGTTGCAGTGACCCAGAGGGCTGTGACCAGGTTACATTTGACTGTTGCAACCCCGCCCTCTGGGTGGAGGCACCCGCCATTGGATCCAAGCCCCTCAACCTGTTATTAGCTGAGCAGGCAGGGGTAGTAGCCCTTAGGATAGTGCCCCCCGGGGGTTACATACAACTCCTTTTCTCCCTGATATACCTGAAGAATTCCTTCTCCCCCTTCTTGATGCCTTATGCCAGCCTGAGCTCCTTAGACGCCTTGGCTGCCCTTACTACCTTCGTCACCTCCTTCGATTCCTTCAGATAATCCTCTCTGTCCCCACCTCGCCCTGTTTTTTTGAGTTAAGTTTCATATAGTTTCATAGTTTATTATGAGTTCTTTGGAAAATTTGTCCTTTGTGAACTCGCCACCAGTAGTCTTATAGGTGGAACATGTATCTTTTATCCCCCATATACTGATGCAATCTATTTTTAAATGTCTTGATGTTACTAATCTCAACAATATGTGATGGTTGTGTGTTCCAACTTTGTATTATTCTGTGCGTGATGAAATCACGTTGTTTCTTTGTTGTGCTGTTTTCACCTTTAAGTCTAAGTCCATGGGACCTTGTTTTTTTGTTTGGTTCCTGGCTCCTGCTAACACTTATGCTTTCTATCAAGCACTCATCATGTATTGACCTGAGTATTATGCACTGGTCACCTCTTAGTTGTCTGTACTCAGTTGAGTACAGGTCTAGTTTTTTAGTCTGTCATTGTATGGGAGTTGTTGTAGTCCCCTTATTTTTTTTGTTAATTTCCTTTAAACTCCCTCTTTTAGTTTCCTACCTTTAACGGTGTTTGCTGCCGCAAACTGAGAACAATATTCCATTTGTGGTCTGACTAGGCTTGTATAGAAAGGTATCAAAATTTTGGATTCTCTACTGTTAATATTGGATAATATGCAGCCAAGTAGTTTGTGAAATTTTTTAACAGTTATTCTGGTGTGAACTTCTATTGTTAATTTATTAGTAATTACTATTCCTAAGTCTCTTTCTACTGTAATGGTTTCTAATACCTGGTTTTCTATGCTATATCTGAAGTTAGGATTGCTAGGACCGAAGTGCATCCCTTTGCACTTAGAGATGTTAAACTGCATTTTGTTTGCCTTGGTCCACCAAGCCGTTAATTTGTCTAGATTATCCTGAACTTTTTGTCCATTGGATAGAGATTGTACCAAGGCTTCTAGTTTACAGTCGTCGGCGTATTTAGTTAGCCATGCATTATCAGATGTCTGTAAGGTACTAACCAAGATGTTGAATAGTGTGGGCCCCAGGACTAAGCCCTGAGTTACCCCACTAGTCGCTTCTTCCCATTCTGACTGATATCCCTTGATTACAACTTTCTGTCTCCTGTTTTCCAACCAGGATATTATCCAGCTTACAATGCTATTATCCAACTTAACCTTATATACTGTAGGTGTTCAATTAATGTTTTATGGGATACTTTGTCAAAGACCTTGTCAAAGTCCAAGCGTATGACATCCTCCGGTACCCCCTTCTCCAAGGCTGCACTAACTGGTTCAAAGAAAGACATCAGGTTAGTAAGACATGATCTCCCCTTGGTAAACCCATGTTGTCAACTATCTATTGTTCATTCTTTTGCCATATGAACCAGTATTCTCTGTTGAATAACTCTTTGGAGTATTTTGCCTATAACTGATGTTAGGCTTATAGACCTGTAATTCTTAGCTTCAGATCTATTTCCCGACTTATGTATTGGAGCTATAAATGCTTGCCTCCATTCCAGTAGTGCTTTTCCATTTAGCAATGATAAATTATAAAGGTGTGTAAGTGGTCCTACTACTTCTTTTAACAGCTCCTGTAGAAACCTTGGTGTTATTCCATCTGCTAAACCATTGGAATTAAGCCCCTTAATAATTGTGTGGATTTCAGTTTCTGTAATACTGTAGGTGTATAATTATCCATTGAAGTACAGTAAGTATTGGTTTCTGTATTGCCTCTTTAGTTTCATGTACAGTTACAAAATAAGTATTTTGTTCAGTTGCTATATCTACTTCATCGATTAATGTACCATGGTTGATAATTATTGGTCCTACCCCTTTTTGATTTCCACGTAGCGAGCCTATATAATTAAGGAACTGTTTTTGTTGTTCTTAACCTTATTTATGAGGTTTAGTTCCATATTTCTTTTTGATTTTCTGATCATGCTTTTAATTGTCTGTTACAGTGTTTTAGTTTTAAATTGAAATGACCAGTTTGATTTTTCCTGAACTTTTTAAATAACCTTTTTTCCTTTTAATGAGTTTCATGATGTCTCTACTCCACCAAGGGGGTTGTCTTTTATTGTTATTATATTTCTAAATATTTGGGTCCCATGTGTCTGTACAAAAGTCTAATTTTTGTTGTATTTTACTCCATGTGTTGTTCAAGTCTGTGGTCTGGAGATCCTTATGCCAGTCCCAGCTTGTTAGAAATTCCTTTATCTCCTTATAATTAGCTTTCTTGTAATTTTTAAAAACTGATTTCCCTTTAGTTACCATATGATTTGAACGGCAATTAAATCCTATAACAAGGTGATCACTGTTCCCTAGAGGGGGCATTAGGTTTATTCCATAGATGTTGTTAGTTACATTTGTTAGTACTAAGTTGAGTATGTTGGCACCCCTCGTAGGTTGGTTTACAAGTTGATTTAGGTTATTATGTATGGTGAAATCTATAAATTTGTTCTCTAGGTGTTTAATACTTTCCATAATGTCTCATTTTATGTTAGCAAAATTAAAGTCCCCCATTATTATTATGTTTTGTGATATTATTTGTTTATCCAAGTAGTTTATAGGTTAACTTTTTTCTTTATCTAAACCTGGGGGTCTGTACCCTAGTCCTAATGTTAAGTTATGTTTAGTAAGTTTTATTTGGACCCAAACAAATTCATAATCGTTATTGGAGTTATGTAGCTCACATGGTTTTAGATCTTCTTTTATATGTAGTACCACTCCCCCACCTCTTCTATAACTCCTGTTTTTCTGTATTTTGGTGTACCCTTGTATGTTTGTAGCCCAGCCTGTGACATTATACCAGGATTCTGTGACTCCTGCTATATCAATGTTATTTGTGTTCATAATGTAAGTGAGTTCCTCTATCTTATTTCTTAGACTTCTTGCATTTAATAGTATTAACTTTATGTCCAAAGTATCATTGTACTTTACTTGATTTGTTAAATCAGCAGCCTTTCTAGTGTCTGCATTATCTACTTGTTTATGTGATTCTAGAGAGTAACTTGAATACTTTCTCTCCCCCTTATTAACTAGTTTAAAGAGTGATTAATGTAATCCAGCAAGTGTTTCCCCAATACTCTGCTTCCTCTTCTGCTTAGGTGCAGACCATCCCAGCAATTTAATTCTTGCTTCTCAAAAAATGCATTTTATATTTTGTTGGAGACACCATTTTCTTAACCAGTGATTGATGAAATGTAATTTTTTGTTTTGAGTATAATTTGCTTTTGGTATTGGTAAAATTTCTAATAGTACTATTTCACAACCTAGGTCTATACACTTGTGTGTTAAGGCAACATAATCTTACTGAATCTATTTAATGGGTTCATTCAAGACATTGTTGGCACCAGAATGGACAATAACCAAAGGGTTTTCTCCTGCATTTTCTATTATGTTCAGTACCATATATGTAATATCTGATATTCTGTCTCCCCTAAAGCTCAATATTGTCCTGTTATATTTGTCTTGGTTACATATATCTCTGTCCATATGCTTTACCATAGAGTCTCCCAAAACCAGGATTTCTCTAGGAACTAAGGTATTTGTATTCATGTCTATGATTCCTTCTATTGGAGTGTGCTCTGAAAAGGATATTAGGTATGGCTCTACTTCATTTATTTTAGTGCTAGGTGATTGTTCTGATGACTGCTGAGGTGAGTCTTCTGTATTTACTGACCCTTCTCTACCATCTGTTACACCCGAATAAACTTGATTTGATTTGGCCATTTCTGTAGCTGAAACTGGCACCAAGTTCACCCTCTCTACGATACCTTTTGGGTTCATCTCAAAATTGCTTAGAAGATCAAAGTGATTCAAGAGAGGTATTTCAAATTTACTGGCCTTTCTTCCCTTTTTGGCCACCTTATTTACCTGTACCAGAAAGCATTAATTTTTACCACTGTCGTTGACTTCTTCCTGCCTAGTACGCTTTTTACTTGCTTTAAGTCTAATGCTGGAATTAACTTCTTGGTGAACTATCTTTTCTTTTGACCCTTCTGATGTTTTACTGTTGGTTTCAGTCCAGTTTGGTGTCCCTATTTCCTCTGTGAGTAGTATGGCAGATGTTGGACAGGGTGTATCCCTTTCCAAAAACCTGCTACTCATTTGCAGTTGACTCTCTTCTAAGGCTTGGAGTCTGATATTAAATGGTTTTATTTCATTAGCCATTAGTTTACTGTCCTCACATTTGTTACAAACAAATGCATGGGGAATGTTCCTGTTGCTGTTTATTTGATGCATATTGCAGGATTCACAAGCTATACATGTAGCCCCATCAAGTAGTAACAGTGTCTGCACCATGACTTGTTAGATATTAGTATGGTCTCCACGAGTATGGCTAAATTGGGGGTGTTTATAATTTTGAGGAAAGCTCAGTACACTGACACCTGGCAGTGCAGGACTTAATATCTAAACTATATGTAGGACTGTGAAAAAATGTTTATATTTATTTAGTTTTTGGATATATCTCCAGCTAAGTCACTGCTAGTAAGAACGGTACCCTTATGATGTAGTGCTTAAAGCTTTATTTAACTACAGACTCCACCTTATTATTTGCTTTGGTACTATTGGTGTTTTGCACCCGATTTTAAAGGTAGTTCTGTTGTTACTATTTACTCATTCTGTGCGTTACTATTTATAAGACATCTTACCTGCACCAAGTAAGGAAGCTAAGAACTTGCTGTTTAAGACTTTTCAAATACTTTTATCCATACCCTTACCCACCCGTGTGATTAGCTTTCTTTGCAATATGCCACTCTTAACACGCCAGTCGCGACGCCGAGACATGGGTGTTCTGGCGCGCCTTCCACGACAGCCCCACGCATGCTCGCCCGCTTTGGTTAACCCCGGTTGTTTTAAAGTGGCTGGACCAGGTAGACTGTGTGTCTACTTCCGGTTTCAGTGAGTGGAAATTACAGTAATTAAAAAGTTTAAAAGTGCCCCTGCAGTCAGGAAAACACACAGTAAACAAAGTCCTACTAATCAGTGCCCCAAAAACAAGACATTTTATTGCTGCATCAGCGTTAGACCTCTTGCTCTGTAAATAAATTCAGTACTACAAGTGTTACATAGACCTGTAAGCCACAGGTTCAGGACCGCCTCTCTCCAGAGACACGCTTACTCCAGCTTAAATTGAGCTCAATCAAGACTACTTTTTCCTGGGAGATAATTTGAACCATGCAAAGTGTCATGCTAAGTCATGCAAAAACACTTTGCGCGGTGCTGTTGCACTGAATATAACATTGTGCCTGTATTCATGTACATGCCCTCTCTTTTTGCCCATTGCATACATCATACTTTTGCCCAGCGCTAATGCAGTTTGCCCACACTATTTGTCCTTTTGGATATAGCAGACCCATGCAAGCGGTTTGCGCCCAGCGCAATGTTTTGAATATCTGGCCCCAGATAGGTAAAAGCCGGGCTGGTCTGTCCATCCAGAGTGGCTCGACCAGCAATATTAGTGCAACTTGTGCCTGGTCTGGCTAGTCCGTATTTTATTGATGTGGTCTGGTCTGGATAAGACAGTCAGGTTTTTACCAAATCCCTGTGTCAGTGTAATCTACCCAAATCAGAGTAGGACTCTTTTATTCTGGTTAGGACAATGTTTAGTAATGAGATAAACACTCTTGTTTTTTTAATGAATACAATGAATCTGATAGACTTCTTTGACTGGGTCACTAAGACAGTAGACAGGGTCCAAGCAGTAGACATCCTCTATCTGGATTTCAGCAAGGCCTTTGATGCTGTGCCCCACAAAAGGGTGATGAGGAAGCTGGCGGATCTTGGGGTTGGGGAGATGGGCAGATGGGTGGAAAACTGGATGAGGGACAGAACCCAGAGGGTGGCTGTCGGGGGAGAGTTATCTGGCACCGAAGAGGTCACAAGTGGGGTCCCGCAGGGCTCAGTGAGGGGGCTGGTGTTGTTCAGTGTCTTCGTCAGTGACATTGGGGATAGCATTAACGGCAAAATGTGCCTATTCGCAGATGACACCAAGCTCTGCAGGAGAATGGACACAGCTGAAGGGATACAGGACCTACAGGATGATCAGGAAAAGCTGGGGAGGTGGTTCAGAATCTTGCAGCTTGGCATGAATGCCAAGAAATGCAATGTTATGCACAATGAAGCCAAGAATCCCAGGATGGAGTACAACCTGGGTGGAGTCCACGTATCTGCATCAGAGAAGGACCTGGGAGTGATGATCACTGGTGACCTGAAGCACTCCACACAGTACAAGAAAGCAGCAGCAATGGCAAACAAGATGTTGGGATGCATAGCTAGAGGGATCAGTAGTAGGAGAGAGAAGGTTATACTGCCCTTGTACAGGTCACTGGCGAGGCCATCATCTAGAGTATGAAGTTCAGTACTAGTCCCCACAATGCAAAAAAGACATTAACCTGCTGGAAAAGGTCCAGAAGAGTGCTACAAAGATGACAGTGGGTCAGCATGGTAAGGCATATGAGGAGAGGTTGAGGGCGCTGAACATGTACTCCCTGGATGACAGGAGAGAGAAGGGGACACATGATTGAGACCTTCAAATACTTAAAAGGAATAAATAAGGTGAATAAGGAGGGTCTCTTTAAGCTAAGTGGCAACCGTAACTTGAGGGGGGACAGTCTAAAACTGGAGTAGGAGGGTTAGGAGGGAGGTCAGGAAGCATTTCTTCATGGAGAGGGTGGTGGACACTTGGAATGTGCTACCAGAAGAGGTGGTCTTTTTTAAGATGGTGGGCAGCATCAAGACAGCCTGGGATAGGCATAGGAGGAAGGCAAGGATCATGAGTAGGGAGGATGGAAAGGTTGGGAGAAGTAGGATGAGGGGGTTGGATCAGTAGCTCAATTTGTGGGCCCTGCAATATGAGCAGAATAGATTGAACAAATGGCCTTCTTCTGCTGGCTTCTTCATATGCTTGTTATGAAGACATCTGAACCATACCCTCCATGTAGCTGTACCAGCCTTCCCCAAGCTGAGCACCCTCTCTGGACCACTGTACACACCCCAAATCTGCATCCCGCTGGACCACCCTTCCTGCCCAAAGACAAGCCGCCTGCCCCCTGTTGCTGGAACAACTCCCTCAGCCGATTACCCTCCATACAGCTGGACAAACCTTCCTTCCCCTTCTAGATGAGAACCCTTCTTGGTCAACTTCACAACACCCTAATCTTCATCTCTCACCTCCACCAACCACCCTCTATGGACCAGAGACTAGCCCATCACCCCTACATAAAACTGGACTATTCCCCCCCGAACAGCCTCCCTGCATCTGGACTAGCATCTGACCCTATGCCAAGAAAACACCCTTCAGCTTCAGTTGGATCACTCCCCCAAGCCCCCAGACATGCTTCATTCAACAGACCACACTGTCTATTGCTGGTTTTCTCCAGCCCCGGACCATCACCCCCACAGCCAATCACTCTACCTACCTATCACTGGAACATCCTTACAGAAACCCTGAACTACACCCCCACCCACCCAGTCAACTATCCTCCTGCAGCTGGATCTCCCTTTCAGCTCTCAGACTATCCGACCCCTCACCAGTCGACAATCCTCCCTGTTGCTGGATCACCCTTCAAACTCCAAGACCCACCTTTCTTCCACAGAAGGTCACCTATGACAACACTCCTGCATCCAGAACACACCACCCCCACAAATCTGGACCGACCTTTGAACTCCAGTCAACCACCATCACTGCACCTGCAATACTCACCCAGCACATAAAACAGCCTAACTACCAGCCAGCCACCTGGCACCTGCAATGCAGTATCTGCTGCACTGTTGTGGTGCTCTCCTTTAAGCGATACACCTCTGGGATAACCCTTCACACTCACAGACCAACCCCCCCCAACCTGCCTCTCTGCACCTGGACCAGTTTCCAACCCTATTCTAGGCAAAACCGTGCAGCTGGATCACTCCCCCAGTCCCCAAACAAGCCTACCTCAGCAGACCACTGTCTCTGTACCTTGTCCACCAGCTCTGGACCATCAACCCCGCAGCTAGCCACCCTACCTATCACTGGACCATCTTCAAAGAAGCACTGGACTGGGCCCCCCATGCTCCCTGCAGCTGGACCTCCCTTTCAGCCCTCAAACTATCCACCCTCCCCAGTTGACAACCCTCAATCACTATTCAAGCTTTTAGATCCACATTTCCTCCACAGAAGACTGTCCACAACAACACTCCTGCAGCCAGAACTCCCCGGCCCCACACAGCTGGACCAGTCTCTGAACACTAGTCGACCACCATCTTTGCACCCATAGACCAGCCCCCAACCCCGAGCTGGACCAGAATCACCACACAGCCCACAAGCATCTCACCAGCTAACAATCCACCCTGCAACTGGCACATCCCCCCAACCACCCTATCAACAGCTGGACCAGCCTCCCTACAGCCCCCTCAGCAATTTGATGCTGTGTTACACATTTTGAGTATATATGCCTCTCATTTAAATGACAACATTGTTCAGTTATTTGGACTGGCTTTGAGCCGGAAACACCCGACCAAGCTGCAGTTTAGGAGAGGTCTGGGATGCACATGTGGCTTTCAGCCACACCAAACTCATGTTTCACTTCTGTAAGTGCTCCTTGGCCCAGGTATGAAGTCACGAGCTAGTATTACGACAAAACAGGTATTTAGGCTTACACTGCTTTTCTCCAGCCCTCGCCATACCTAATCTGTGCCTAATGTTAATGTAGTGGTGAACATCCGAGGCAGAGCCTTTTTTGCCATCCAAAATTAGTGGTGCGCTTTATGTGCCTTAGAAGGGGAAACTGCCATTCGAGTCTTTCTTTTGAGTTGTGTGTACCAAGCTCATTTACAGCTCCTTACTCCTCTAACCTGTAGGCTATACAGTGATTGTGTATATCCCCAACCGTGTTGAGCCTATTAGATGAATTATGGTAAGCGTGCTAGCAGCTGCTTATGCTCTGCTAAAAATAAAAAAAAAAATCATTATATGTAGCGCTAGGTAGTGGTAAATATTCTCTGATTTTGAAGTAAGTAGGCATCAATTAAGCCCCCGCAACAGTTACATAGAAGTGCCCGGGGCCGGGGTGGGGGGCAGAACACCCCCCACCCCCGAGAATGCTTTTTTGGTACATAATACATTATAAAGAAAGAATAATATTACTGTTACCCCTAGGTGGCGCTCTACCAAGGGCTACTACCCCTGCCTGCATAACCAGATGCAGGTTGAGGGGGCCTGGGTACTGAAAACGGGTGCCTCCACCCGGAGGACAGGGTTAGTGGTAGCGTAGCTGACCTGGGTACAGCCCTCCAGGACACTGTTACACCCCTCTTTCCCTTCTAGTGGCCTAAACAATGTACTGAGCACACAAATACAATAACCCCCAAACAGCAGCTGTACCCCCACACTTGTTGCAGTTACCACTAGGGCTGGTTCCACCAGTTTGGCCCTAGAGACCCCTGTAAAATAAAGTTAGACACAGCAAGCAATAGTAATACAGTGCAATTTGTACAGAGATGCACCACAAACAGTTTAAGTGCAAAAAGACTCAGATCTGAGTTATTTAGAGGGAATGAACAAGGAAGGGGTGTAATCTGGCTGATTAGCTTAGTGGCTGATTTAATCAGGCTACAATGCATGCACTTTAGAGTCCCACAACACAGTCACACACATTCTGGGTACCCAGTTGTAAAGGCTAGCCTGAAGCATTGCCCAGGGTAGGCCAGCGTTGCAGCTGGTTGGGGTCCTAATGATGGAAGGAAATAGTAATGCACAGTAACCCACAATTTGTAATCCAGAGCCAGGAGGCTCAGTTCGTGATAATCAGACAAAACAAAGAAATCAGAAATGACACACTTTGATTGAGCTGTTGTTGCAGGGAACTACCCTGGTGTTTACTCACGCTACCCAGTACAGGACACAGGATGGACGAAATGGAGACAACAGGATGACTTGCTGGTTTGCCAGGAGAAGCAGGGCCCACACGATTCACCGTGGCATCGTTCCTGTTTGTAATGTTGAGCAGGGGGATGATCCCTGGGCTGGTCTCTCATCAATCGTTTTCTCTGTGGTGTGAGCAGCTGTCTGAGCCGAGGTGGCAGGGCCCAGGTCGGGTGAAACAATTTGGATGGCAGTCCGGTAATGCTGGATACAGCTTCCAGCCAGCGTGACACAATCAGGCAGTGGGGAACCAAATCGCAACCCACTAACAACATTCAGCACACTTACATAGATACATACATAGATACATAGACAGTGTCGGCAGATAAGGGCCTATGGCCCACCCAGTCTGCCCATTTGAGCTTGTAAGTTCAGTTTGTTTTCCTAGAAGTCTGTTGCACCTTACCCCTGACCTCCAGAATTCCTTTATGTCTATCCCATGCATTCTTAAATCCCATGATTGTTTCAGCCCCCACCACTTCCTCTGGCAGGGTGTTCCACTTGTCCACCACCCGTTCTGTGAAGAAATTCTTTCTCATGTTTCCTCTGAATCGTCCTCCCTCCAACTTCATCCCATGCCCTCTAGTCCTGGAACATCTTTTTTCGCTTAAAAATAGTGTTTTCCTGCACCCTGTTCCTCCCTGTAAGATACTTGTATGTCTCTATCATATCCCCTCTCTCCCTCCTCTCCTCCAGGGAGTACATGTTCAGTTCCTTCAACCTGTCTTCATAGGACTTGTGATGCAATGCATGTACCATCTTTGTTGCCCTCCTCTGAACCTTCTCTACCCTGTCTATGTCCTTACGTAGGTATGGTCTCCAGAACTGTACACTGTACTCCAGGTGGGGCCTCACTAGTGTCTTGTATAGTGGAATTATGACCTCCTTTTCCTGCTGGTAATGCCCTGCCTATACATCCCAGCATCCTATTTGCTTTACCTGCTGCCTTGTCACACTGTTTCCCTACCTTTAGGTCATCAGAGATGATAACCCCAAGATCCCTTTCCTGCTTGGTGCATGCTATATCCTCATCCCCCAACTGATATATTGTGCCAGGGTTTTTGTGCCCCATATGCATTATCTTGCACTTCTTTGCATTGAATTTCAACTGCCAAACCCCTGACCATTCTTCAAGTTTCTGCAGGTCGCTTCTCATTCAGTCTACACCCTCTGGTGTAAAGGAAAAGCAGTACCACAGCTCGGATGACAGTCCGGTTGCAATCACAGTGTCTCTGCGAAAAACCGTATGCTCTGCAGTGGTTTTAGACTCCCTGACAGGCCGATCACATGGAAGTAAATCTTTGGTCCCCTTCAGGCAAAAAGGCAGTCACAATTCAGTAATTCTGGTCACAAACTTCTTCGGATACAGTCTGATTTGTTTTAACGGAAGAATTCCCTCATGAGGAAAGATGAGGCAGGCAGGCCTAGCACAGCCTTCTCACTAGTTTCCTGCGCTACTACTCAGGAGCAGCTGCTCGAGTATCTCGAGCTGTTCACTCTCTCAGTTCCAGACTCAGACTGACTCTCTGCTGCAGGCAGCTCCGGACTTTCTCTCTGATCCAAAAGGTTCAATTTGTTGATTCATCTGTCTATGACAGCAAGGGCTCCCCCTCCAGGTCCATTGAGGTGCCAAAGTGGAAAAACTACAATTCCTACAGAAATTCACTCCCACAAGATCCCTGGGGGCAGGCTCCATTTTAGGGCCTCCAAAGGCACTGATTGGTCCACAATGGCCGTCCAGAACCAAGATGGTGGTGATTATCAGAAATGTCCATACTGCAAAGAAGGCAGGCTAGACAAACTACAATATTATTATGATTATAGCAGCTAATCAGCAAACAAGTACAGTTTCCAACAGAGCTCTCTCTCCGCAATTAGCGATGGCAGAACAAAGTGATTATCTGGCAGCCCAGGCGGGACTCAAGCATGGAAATACTCAGCCCCCACCCAGATTAATTATACACTGCGTTATAGGAATCTCTTAAAGAGACAGGACACAGAGGTTATTAAGGCACTGTAATGCAATAGCTTTTAAACGGTTAAGACACAGGTCACCAGCCTAGCAGTGGGCATTTAGGCACACCCAAGGAAGATTTTCAGGAACCTCCATTTGTAGGGGGTTACATTACTGATTCGCAATCCCTCCCCCCCCCCGCTCTTATGAAGTTGTGCGATACTGAAATTTTTTGGTACATAATAAGTGAAAGTACTGTTTCTGTGAAGTAACTCCCTCCCCAATACTCCCTATGTAATTAAAGCAACCAAACATACCGGTTTGCCCAGGACAGTCCCGGTATGCAAAGAGCTGCCTGGTGTCCCGAAGCTTGTCATAAAAAACTGATTTTGTCCCGATATCTGAAAATGGTCCCAACAATCTGAGCTGCCCACTCTCGCCGCACAATCTTTGATCTCCCCAGCCATTGCTGCGCCGTACTGGCCTGGATTTAATTTAAATGTGATGACGATCACCAATGGGATGAGCAGACTACGGTAGAAAGTTCTAATTAGAGTGCAGCACTGCGGCTACGCTAGAGAGGGTTCGAACAAAAACACAGCATGGTTTTGTTTTAGTTCCCTCACCATGCTTTATAAATTGGTAGGCGAGTGTATGGGGTACTGAGAGTTTTAATTGTGGTACTTTCACTGAAACCCGGGCCACACACATTAATAGTGTCACAGTGAGAAGGGTAGTGAAGAGGGGACGCGACTGGTGAGTTTGTGTGATTCGCTTGCAGGCTGTTGCTCGGTGGGGGGGGAGATGGGTTTTGATAGCAGGAGCAGTGAAGTGGTCTGTATCTCTCTCTCTGTCCAACCAGAAACTTCTGTGCAGCAACCTCGAACATTGTCGGAGCTTTCCATCAGCGTAGAGATGCCTTGTCCTTGTGACTTTAATGTTAGTCTGGGTGCACAAGTAGTTTCTGTCAGCTTTTTTTTTTAATTTGTTATTTTATTCCATTGGCGATTTCTTTTGTGTATGTACATGCAGCAGACTGCAGTGCTAATGAGTCAAGTGGAGGTGCTGGGGGTGGCTTTGACGGTAGCAGCTCCAGTTGCAGAGTGTAGGAACGTGTTGCAGCGACAGGAGGGTACATCCTTATTTATTGCCATGGATTAAACAGAAGCTGTGTTTCAGAGGACTATAGAAGACCAACAACCATGTGAGGTGAGTGTGACTCAGATATCTATTTATTTTGCTAGTTGGCAGTTAAACGTGATGAAGACAGCCAGTGGCAGTGTGTGTCTGTGGTGCCATGCAGCCCTATTAAATTTACATTTGCTGACATAGTTTACATTATTTTATTTAAAGTAAATGTGCACTGCTTGAAGTTCTCATCACTGCTCTGGGGTGGGCAGACTGCAGTGACTGAGCGTCTTTGGATTTTTGGATTCATCTCCTAGCTCGAGGAGGCAACTTTGCTAGCTGTTGGGGGAGGGGCGGGGTTTCGCAGTAGCATAGGAATGTTGTCTCTTCAAGGTAACCTCAGTTGACTGGCTTGCGGGTCATGGGTGGGAATACTGTTGTGTTTGTTGTCTATGAATGTTTGAGTGGCAGCAGACTTGTCAGTCAGTCAGAAGAGCTTGTTTGTAGAAATAAAGGCAGTCAGTGGAAGTCTGAAGGAGAAGACAGTGGGTGAGAAAATAAGATTTAGTGATTTTCACACAAAGAAAAGTAGCCTGAAGGACTGAGAGTGAGAAAGTGCTAAGAGGAGCACAGACAGCACTTATTTTATTTGTACAGAGCTATTCTGAGTGTCAGTGCTGGATAAACTGAGAATCACAGCTTATAGATTGTCAGTCCAGACCATACATCATCTTTAATAACTGTCATCAAGAATAGATGTAGAAGGACTGAATGAGTAGTGACTGAAGTGGCAAAGTGCTGTGTGATTCTCAGTGGTACAGAGTGACTTACATTGTGAGAAGAATTATTGAAATCTGTCATCTCAAAAATATTTAATCCTGTCTGCCGTCAAAGACAGAGAGTTCTGAGCAGGAGGGCATTGGACAGACAGCAGGTGTGCAGATAAACAGTTGAAACGGAGTCAATGAACTGTTTTGCCAACTGTCATCAAGAATAAATACAGTCTGAAGGACTGTCACTGAGTAATTGAAGCGGCAGAGTGTTGTGTGCAAATTGTTAGTGGTGGAGCGTAACCTACCCAGTGAGAAGAATTATTAGAATTTGTCATCAGAAATATGAATTATTTTCTGATGTCAAGGACTGAGGCTGCTGAGCAGCAGGGCACTGGACTGGCAGCAGTTCTGCAAACTATCAGTTGATAGTCTTGTGAACCACAACAGAAGGTAATGGGTGGAGTTGTACAACTGGAAAGAGAAAGTACAGCAACAAATAGTGATGTTGAAATGCAAGTGCGTGTTTACTGACAAACTACAGGAGGAATTTCCCTGCCTTATGAAAGTAACAAAATATGATGTGAGGTGCAAACAGTGTGGGTCAACTTTTTCAGTTGCACATGGTGGTAGATCTGACATTCGCGACCACTTTAAGTGCACCAAGCACAAAAAGGCATTGGCTGTAGTCAACTCAAGCTCCACAATCACTGGTTTCTTCAGGAAGGAAGCAGCATCAGATGCCGACCTACTTGTGGCCTGCCAAGAGGGCACATGGGCCTACCACACCGTAACTCATGGGCACAGCTTCAAGTCTACAGACTGCACATCAAAATTAATCAAGAAAATGTATGAACCAAAGTTCTCTTCAGCTCGAACGAAGAAGGAAGCAATCGTAACCAACGTGTTAGCACCCATGGCCAAAGAAGAACTCAAGTCCGATCTCAGCAAGGCAACTTACATCTGTGTTGCATTTGATTCTTCTAACCATAAACACACAAAACTTGTGCCAGTTATTATTGTGCGCTACTTCAATCCGAACAAAGGGGTTCAAACCAAGCTGCTTGAATTTAACGAGCTTCCTGGAGAAACAACATAAACCCTGTCAGCATACCGAATCAGTACCCTGAAGGAATACAAGATCAATGACAAGTGGATAGCACTGTGTGCAGACAACACAAACACCAATTTCAGAGGTGCATCAGGGGCTGGGAGTTGCAATGTCCATAGAAAACTGCAAGTAGCCACTGGACGAGATATCACTGGAATTGGTTGTACAGCGTACATTGTTCACAACGCAATTCAAACTGTGGCAGACGTGTTTCCTGTGGACGTGGAATGCATCACTGTCAAGATCTACAAATACTTTTACATCTATACAGTGAGAGTACAACAGCTGAAGGAGTTCTGTGATTTTGTGGAGATCACATACAAGGACTTGCTTGGTCACTGTTCAACCTGCTGGCTCTCCCTTCTGTCAGTGGTGGAACGAATCCTACTACTTTTTCCTGCCTTGAAGTCATAATTTTTCTCCCAGGAGAAATGTCCCTCAATCATCAATAATTTCTTCAACAACCCCTTGTCTGAGCTATGGTTTCTTTTTATCCACAATCAGCTTTTCCTCTTTAACAACACCATAAAGAAGTTGGAGAGGCAGACCTGCACAGCTGTTGAGGCAACTAGAGAAGTTGAAACCCTCATCGCAAAGCTTGAAGAGAGGAAGGCTGAGAGATTTGTGGGACTGAAAGTGAAGGGAATGCTCCAGTCTCTCTCTGAAGAAATGGATGTCGATGAAACCTTTATGAAACGTAGTGAACTTCTACGAAACTTGCTCCCAGTACCTGAGGAAGTGGAATTCACTAAAGGACTATCAGAGGTTCTCATGGATTCTGCTCAAGGAGACACCGTTGTGGGCAGCAGTAGAAGAAACACTGACCCACATAATCAAGAAGATGAACATAGCGGTTGATGAAGGGGAGCTCTTTGATGAGATTACCTATGTGCAGTCATATGCTACTACTGAGAAGATCAATGACTGGGACACCAATACCACAGACACAGTAGGTCAACGATGGGTGGACATCTTTCAGCACTTTACTTCAAAAGAAATTCCATTCAGGAATATACTCCCTCTTGTAGCGTATCCTCTTTCCCTGCCAAGCACAAATGCACCTGTGGAGAGGGTTTTCTCACTGTCTAACAATATGTGGACTGAGGAGAAAACCAACCTGAATGTGTCGACACTGCGAGCAATGCTTATTGTCAAGAGCAAGTTTAACGCTACCTGTACTGAATTCTTTGACAAACTCCTCAAGAATAAAGTTATCCTGAGGAAGACCCACTCCTCTAAGAAGTACACCTTTGTGAAACCCAAACAGCAAGTCACAGACGATGCTGGGCCTTCAGCATGCATTGGAGAAGAGTGGCGCATGAGCCCGAGCGAATCACTGAATGACTCTGTATTTTGGCCTCATCAACATTGTCAGTTTGGGACTATTTATCTTCTTGTGTAGTTATTTGTATTCAACGACTCCTAAAAATTACAGTTCCTTGTCTTGTCACAATCATATAAGTTAACTACTATGACATTTTTTAATGTTTCCCCTAGTTAACAACTTGTTGTTGTTTTCACGTGTTACAAAACGTTTACAACAGTTATCTGAGTTTTGCTTATCACTTAGTTAGATCCCCAATACAGGAAAAAATAATCTTAATGCAGATTATCAATAGCTAGCCCCAAAATGCATTAGCTAGTGAGAAATGTAAATTGAAAAGTTTTGAGTCTATTTCTTGTTGTTTAAATAAATGACTTGAACTGTTTGTTCTCATGCCTTGCTATCATAGTTATTCAGGGGAGTGTGTGGGGGTACATGTTGATGGCTTTGTGTGTCATAAAATGGGTCTTCCCTTGGAATAAAGTACATTTTGATAACAGAACATTGCAATATTGCTTATGTGGTGGGTGAATAATGGCATTGTTGGACAGCTACTTTTATAGCTCACTCTGGTTGTAACTCAGCATTCCATCCCCTAGCACTGCTGTATGTCTGGAATGATGCATTCTGATTTTGAACCAGCATTATTAAACTGTTGGTGGAAGAACTATTTTATTACAAATCCCCCCCCTCTAAATGAGGAAAACATTTTAAAAAGTACACTTTTAACAATTTTCTTTTGAAATATTTTTTTATAATAACAATAAGGCACTCCCGAGGGGTTAGATTAGCACTCAGTTAATCACCCCTAGGGGCAATATGGCACTCGGCTGCACTTCATGCCATATTACACCCCTAGGGGGTGATTAACTGACTGGTAATCTAACCCATGGGAGTGCCTTATTAATTATACCATGGACATAAGCGAACAGCCAATGAAATCGTCAGACTGGCAGTTCACCACCGGTGTAAATCCTCTGATAACCACTGGCTGATGAGGAGGTAATGGTGGTGGTCATCTAAATCCAAATCATCTGCAGCACAGCAATAAATTCAATTGTAACGCCCCCGTCACCCGGGGGTTACTAGAATCCCACTTAGATCTAGTGGTAGGTAGGGAAAGACAGCTTGTGAGACACCAGTTAAATGGGTTTCACACTGTCTCACTCTGTCCTCAGTCTCAGCTGAGCTGGAGGGATGACATCATATAGAATTCTTGCATCAGCATAAGCCACAGTGGAATGTTGCAGCTGGGAGTTAGGTTAGAACGGTGGGGTTTAAAAAAAGTCAGTGAGTAGTAGTCTAGTGGGAGACTCAGTGGAGGGAGGAGGTGCACTGCAGTTGGCAGTCCCTCAGAGCCCAGCTCTGTACAGAGCTACCACAGAAGAGGGTGTGTGTTCTCGCCCTAGAGAAGGACACAGAAGAAAACTTGTGAAGTGGTTGAGACCGTTCCCCAGTTTGTTCCAGTGCCCCATCCCTGAGAGGGATGGGGGGGGAACCAGACCAGCTCTTCAGGGGCAATCCCCTGGCCCTGCTGGAGGAAGAAAAGCTGCCTGATGAGAGGATTTGTGCTGAGGCACCAGAAGTATGTTTTTTCCTGTGAGGGAAGCCCTGGGTCACCTGCAAACCATGGTGAGTCTGCTCTGCCAGAGAGCCTATGTTTTCACCGAGACAGTTGTGTAAAGTATCTGCTACTGTGGGTCAGGAAAGGACAGCCAAGAACAGTGCTTTAAAGTTATATGTATAGTTTGAAATGCATCTAATCAGTGGGGGGTCTACAGGGTTGGACATAGCCACTTAGAGAACGCTGCAAGTCAGGACACCAGTTACTAAAGACAGTAGATTGTTAAATGTGATATACATTTCAAGACAGCATTCTACAAACAGAGAGTTTCAAAGGAAAGGTGTTGACTCCAAATGAATGGCCGGGTGTGGATTTGGGGACAAGAAGTGGGAGACCCCCCATCTGGAGTAACCAGATTTACCTCCACGGATTCACTTTGGGCACCTATAGCTTTCTCCCAGGCACTTGGCCAGTGTCTGCAGAAAGTTCCCAAATGTGGGATTAAGGATGTGTGTTTTTCCCTTAGAGCCATGAAGTACTCATGGGTAGTTGAGGGAGCCACCAGCAGAAATGTCCATGCCATATGGAAGAGTGTACCAGTGCTGGCTGAGGGCCATGCCAGGGAATCCAGGATAAAGAGGGTACCAGTTTGGGCTGAGAGCCCAGTGTGTTCCGAAGCTGAGGGTAAAAGTTGTGATAATGAAGAAGATGTGCTCTGACTTCTATAGTTCTGCATAACCAGTGAGTGTAGCCCCATGGGGGTCCATCTTGCTTTGTATTCCTGTGTGTAAGTGAATAAAAGCCCCACTTTAGAATCCCACTCCAGGTCTGGACATTTACAGTTCTTGCTTCCTGTGTCTGGAATTACTTGGGTGCCCCTGTCCAGAAGTACAGACTTAGCCCTAATGCCAAGTGAATGTTTTCTCCCTGAACCCAGGCTAACCAGATAATGGGTTACAACAATGGAGGCACCGGGCGCTAAATAATAACAACAAAACCCTAAACCCACACCTTGGTTACACAATAAAAATAAAAATGCAAAGCAACCTCTTTAAAAGTTGTATTTTATTATAGTGTAACCCCTAGGTTGTACTATCCTAAGGGCTACTACCCCTGCCTGCTTGGCTAGCAGCAGGTTAATGGGCCTAGGTTCGGTGATGGATGCCTCCACCCAGAGGTCAGGGTTGGTAGTGGTCAAACTAGCTTGGACACAGCCCTCTGGGACACTGTGACCCCCCTCAATTCCCACTAGTGGCCCACACAATACACAATGAGTACCTTCACAACTGACACTTACCACCAGGGTTGATGTCTCCAGTTCAACCCTGAGGACCCCCTGTAAAACAAGGTTAGGCAGCACAAATGACAACAGTATAGTACCCCCAATACAATCGGAAACCACAGTCAGTTTAAATGCAGAAACAGTAAGATCTGATTTATTCAGGGGAGTTTTAACAAGGATAGGGGCAATCAGGATAATTAGCTTACTCTCTATAATGATCACACTCTTACGCACTCAGTACAGAATTTCCCCACACTGTCTCTCACACACATACTGGGTACCCAGGTAAAAAGGCAGATGGACTAGCCAGGATAGTTGCCCGGGGTAGGCCGGCGTCGCAGCTGGATGGGGCCCTGTGATGGAAAAACAACATTCACACAGATAATTTGTAATCCGGAGCCGGAGGGCTCAGTTCGTGGAAAGGAAAACACAAAACAATCAGATGACACACTTTGATTCAAGAACAGTTGCAGGGAGCTACCCTGATAATTACGATACCCAGGCTAAACACAGGAGGGCTGATGGCTGACTTGCTGGTTTGCCAGAGGAAGCTGGGCCCCTCGACGATGGATCTTTCTGTGCAGCAGGGTAGTGGGACTTGACCCGCATGGCAGGGCCTGTCTGCATCAGGCAGCATGGATTCAGTCCGATTCTGACAGGGAAACACTTCCCGAGCTAGCACACAGTTTACAGACAGAAGGGAAAACAGACTGCGACCCCGTTGCAGTTCATAGCACATTTATATGTAAAGGAAATTACTATACCAGGCAGGCTGCTCCTTGATCCCGATCGCAAAATCACTGCTATTACCCGGGAGCACTACAGTAGCTAAAGTTCCTGACAGGCCGATCGCTTTCAGCAAATTCTTCGGTCTTCTACAGGGTGAGCCTGGTTATAAATCAGCAGCTTGCTTCGCTCTCTGTAAATCTGGATTCAGTCCGAAAAAGTCCTCTTCTCCCTCTCCGTGAAGATAGCAGGCTAGTAGGCCAGAAATCAGGCCTTCCACGGTTCTCCTGCACGAACTACACAGCAACGGACGCTCGAACACTCAGAGATCCTTCTCTCTCAGCTTCCAACTCGAATCTGGCTTGCCAGCAAACAGCTCAGGGGCTTTCACTCAGATCCAAAAGGTTCGGTTGGTCGGTTCAGATCTCAGTCACAGCAGGGCTCCCTCTATAGGTGTAAAAAGGCTCCAACAGTCCAGAAACTACAACTCCCAGAGTCTTACTCCACTCAGCCCCATTTTAGCAGGCATTTGAGAGTCCCAAGTACTGATTGGTCCCCTTCAGCACTCCGGGACCAAAATGGTGGAGCTAAACAGAAACAGTCCTTGCTGCAAGAAGGCAGGTTAGAACAAACTACATTTGTACTACTATTTAAACGATCTACCAGCATCAGTAACATCTTTCAAAAGGGCTCACTCTGCACATTTAGCGATGGCAGAAACGGAGCGATTATTCAGCAGCTCAAGCGGGACTCGAGCAGGGAAGCACACAGACCCCCCACCCAGATTATGACTGCAGGCTGGCAGCCCTTAAAGAGATAGTACACGGAGGCTTTACCAGCACTCACTGCAACACCATTTAAAACGGCTTTAAACGCTGAATACCACCCAGACTGTGAGCAACTAGGCAAGCTCTGGGAAGACTTTTGGAAACCCCCATTTGCAGGGGGGTTACAATAGTAAGAAATTAACCTTGGTATAATCGCAATAAGCCACTCGGAGGATGTGGGTTATCAGGGGATTTACCACAGCCGGCGAGGATTTACCCACTCAGCTGTGCCTCGTGGGCAAACCACTCCAGCCATGGTAAATCCCCCCGATAACCCACACCCACTCATGGCTTATTGCTTAAATAAAAGTGTCTTTCTTCTTAAGTGGAAGTCCCCAACTCACCACAGAGTTAACTAAAACACTAGAGCTTCTGTGGGCTTGGTGGCCCCCAGACACCATCCTTCATGTAAACATATTTTGCGGTATATTACAGCAATGCCTAAGAGGGTGGGTGGCATTGTTTCTCAGCCAGCTAGCCTGAGGCCAGTCAGAGTCTTGCAGACTCCAACACACATTCTTGATTCCAGAAGAAAAATAATTTGTTCCCTGGAGCAAGGGGGTGGTGGGATGTAACAAAATACTATTTTATCTTCAATAACACCCCCAAAACTCACCACCGAGCATCTAAAACCCCAGACCCCTGGCTGGAATATGTCCCCCTTGAGCCCTCCCAGAAATCTGGTAGCTTTACAAGGCTATGATGTTGTGTGATAATGAGAATGCTTTGTTGGGCACAGTGAGATTACTGTTTCTGTGGGGGCGTCCTATGCAGTTGTGTGATATTACGTTTGACCGGTTAGTCCGATTTTCTGGTGTTACAGGTTTTTGTAATTGTTACAATGTTCTCTTGTAAACAACTTTTACTAACAATACAACATTTACTCGTAATGTGTTTTGTGGTAAGAGTTACTGAGCACTGTAAGGACTGCTTTTTGGCAACCCGGTTAGGGCGTTACACGTCACTAAGTCGGAGTCGTAAAACTGAGTCAGAGAAAAAGCGCAGCAACAGGTTGGGGATATACACAATCGGCGGCTATACTCTTCATGACATTGTGGCGATAGTGAAGAATACCGGACCCTCCCTAGACCAGTGGCGCCCTCTAGTCTTTCTATGCAGAACACATACCGGTGAAATACAGATACAAAACTTAGGATTTCTACATAGCGTAACACGTAGCACGTTTTTTTAGCTATCCCAGGGTGCACCTCGCCATGCTGTGACGTCATATGTTGGTAAACAACGCCATGCCGTCTGAGAATGAACAAGTAGCAGATGGAGACAGTCGGGCTTCCTCAAATTATATTGCCAAAGTGTCCGAGTTTGCAGATAGACACATTACAGTCGTCAGGGTATGGCATCCGAGTCAAAAAAAATAAATGCATATGTCTGTTGAAAAAGTAATGAGCGCGGTTGTGTCTCCCGCAGTTACGGTAACCTAGAGGGCTGAGTTGAGGTCGGAAGTATTGCCGTTCCATAATTTATACACTCCAACTACGAAATTCTTCAGTATGGTTTCTGAGGGGACTGTTAGTAGCACTAATCAGACTGCATGAATAGAATGGTTCCCTCCAATATAGTAATATAATCGAGGTACTGTAGGGAGTCGGTGCTAAGTAGCAGTTAGGTTAACGTGCCCCCATAATGCGACCTCTTGGATAACGATAGTTTACAGGTTTATTTTTTGTAGTTAAACATTGTAATGGTTTCATAAACACAAATTATGGCTTACAATACATCAGATAAAGGACTAGTTGTACGTATAGTAGAAACCGTATGTTAGCCTGCAAATAACCTAGGCCCCCTGTTATTGCCATTATCTTTAAATGTATCACTTAATTTTTTTCATCTTCCTACGTAACACATGTTCTTATGAATTAGAAGTTGTCATTACCTTAATGCCTTGCTTCATCAACATTGTGTTTACTCTCGTAAAGTGGATGTAACCCCTTTGTTACCCGGGGTTACTGGAATCCCAGTAAGACCTAGTGGTAGGCAGGGAAGGCAGCTTGTGAAACTCCAGTTAAATGGGTTTCACATTGTCTCACTCTGTTCTCAGTCTCAGCTGAGACTGAGGGATGACATCACCAGTAGAACTATCGCAGCTGCATGAGCCACATTGGAATCTGCAGCAAGGGAGTTGGTTAGAACGTTGGGAGGTTTTGAAGTCAGTCTTCACTGAGTGTATGTGAAGTTGGGAGCTTACTGAGAAAGCAGCTCAGTGAAGGCTCTAGGAGCCTCAACCCTGACAGAGGGCTACTTTTAAGTAGAAGGGTGTGTGTCTCCACCTTAAAGAGAGACACAAAAGATAACTGAAGTGGTGGAGACCGCTATTTTCGGGTCTCAGTGCCCCCTCCCTCGGGGGGGGGGCAGGAAAGGTTTCCCTGCAGATTCCTGGGGCAACCCCCTAGTTCTGCTTGTGAAGGAAAAGCTGCCTGTGTTCCAGTGTTTATTTGGGAGAACAAGAAGATTTGTGAGTCGCCTGTGGGGCACCTGCAACGTGAGGGTGAGTGTCTGCTCTTGCTAAAAGGGCTTATGTTTTTCACCCTGGGACTTGTGTGACAATGTGGGGATTGAACTACTAAATATTGGGAAGCCTAGAGTAATGGGCTAAGCAAAGTAAAAGTAGGTTCAAGTCCAGAGCTTGTTGGGATGCAAATGATATGTAGAGGAGATGTGACAGACGTCTACCCAGAATCTACATTTGAAAGTTCAGGAAAGGAACTGTTCAGTTTCCAGAGAAATGGCCGGGTATGGGCTGTGGGGGCTGGAGGTGGGTGGCCCCCCCATCTTTAGTGACCAGGTCCACCTCTATGGATTTCTTCTGTGGATTTCTACTTTGCCTCAGGCACTTGGCCAGTGATGAGGGAAGTACCCAGACGTGGGATTGTAAGGAAAATTCTCTCTAGGAGTTGAAGACTCTAGTGTGGTTTAGGGAGCCACAACAGGATAATTGGTTCATTCCTCAAATGGACCGCGGATCAAGTGGCCGGGGGGAGCCGGGCCAGTGGGGGAAACCCAAGTAGTGTACCAGTCGGGCTGTGTACCCAAAGCTGCGTGCAAGTCTGGGCTGTGTGCATGGTGGGTTTAGAGCCTGAGGGCTGGAAATAGTGATAAAGTGTTCTGTTGTTTCTAATCTGCATTACCAGGAAATGTAGCCCCTTGGGGGTCCGTCTATGCTTTGTTCAGCTTGGAAGTGAATAAAAGCCACACTGAAGAATCCCATTCCTGGTTCTGGACATTATAGTTATTGCTTCCTGTGTTCGGATTTACTTGGGTGCCCCTGTGCAGAGTAGCCAAACCTAGGTCCCCCTGTGCCGAGTAACCTCATCCTCCCCGGACCCAGTCCCCACCAGGTACTGCTGTCAGCTTCAACAGCATGCCACCTGTCATTTTGGCAAAAAGGCAGGGGTGAGGGGTTACATGGAGATGATAGTGGAGATTATCGGGCGATAGTGGAGAACACTGGACCTACCCTGGACCTATAACCTAACTGTGGTTCGAGAATAACAGATTGCAAGGAAAAATTTGTAACTAGACATGCTTACATCGCATAAGATGTCACACCACAGTGTGTGTGTATTCATTTAACAGGAATAAATCTGATCAGCGTCAGTAAAGTTTAGTAACAGGAATAAATACAGTGTGGGCTTGTGCTTGTAAAATTTTGTATTAGTTTATTATTTATTCAATTTTGTTGACCCGGTGAGCCCACTGGGCCCTGGAGGTCCCTTTTTCAGGGGCGACCCGGGATTTACATAATATAGGATACATCACAATGTGGTAAATGTAGAAATTACAGTTACGATACAAGTTATACAGAGGTGTACAGTGAGCTGGTTACATGTGCTGAGATCGGCATTACAACAGTACATTTGTATTGATACTAATAAAGAGGGGGATGTGAACCGAAAATGCAGAGACAGGTTGCGCACAGTAGGTAGTAACGGACTGTGAGGTTTAGGTGTCCGTGTGGTGGAACCGTATCTCCAGCAGCTGCATTTGGAGGTAGCCATAATATGAGCCTTAAGCCTTGTGCGGAAACGTTTGATGGAGGGAGCTTCTTGCACTCCGGGAGGGAGGGAGTTCCATAGAGTGGGTGCCGTGTGAGCGAAAGACTTAGCCCCCACCTTGGTTCTGACCCTTGGGACAGCTAGGAGCGTGCGATCCGTTGTGCGGAGGAGCGGAGGGTTATTCTTTGGTGCAATAAGTCCCAAGAGGCTGGGGGGGGGGGAGGGTTTGGGCTGATTAATTTAAAGGTTTTGCAAAGCATGGGGTACTGGAGACAGGCTTCCCAGGAGGTCCAATTTAGTTGGGATAGAGTGTCACAGTGATGGACCCTGGGGTTTGACTGGGTGGCGAACCGAGCCACCTTATGGTATAGAACTTGGAAGTCTATTCATCTCAAGTCTAGCTACACTCTCTGGACCACTGGGGCCGCATAGGTAATTGTCGGGAGGAGGATGCTGGTGGCTATTGAGACCCTTGCTTCAGGTATCAGCTGGTCTTTCAATCGGTAGAGGGTGCCTAGTTTCGCATTTATGTTTTTAGTAACTTGATCCACATGGTCCTTGAGGGTGAAGCCCTGGTCCAGGATGAGGCCAAGGTATTTTAGTGACGCCACAACCTCTAGCTTACTGCCCGATGCAGAAGTCAATTGTAGGTGTTGGCTTCTGTCACGTCAACTGGGGGGGAAGTGGTGACAGATGGGGAAATCATGGAGAGCAGAGTTCGAGAGGGTTTGAAGGCACTGAGGGTGGACAAGGCGCCAGGCCCAGATGGCATCCACCCCAGGGTACTGAAGGAGCTGGCAGAGGTCCTTGCAGGACATTTGGCAGACCTATTTAATGCCTCACTACATTCGGGTGTGTACCTCAGGACTGGAGGATGGCTCATGTGGTGCTCTCCACAAGAGTGGCCCCAAGGATGAACCGGAAACTACAGACCAGTGAGCTCACATCCATCGTGGGTAAGCTAATGGAGACTATCCTGAAGGAGAGGCTGGTGGCCTCCTAGAGGCCAAAGAACTACAGGACAGCAGACAGCATGGCTTCATACATGGCAGATCCTGGCAAACCAACCTGGTCGAGTTCTATGACTGGGTAACTAGGCAGCTGGACAGGGCCATGCAGTGGATGTCCCTATCTGGACTTCAGTAAGGCATTCACTCAGTGCCACGTGGAAGGGCTGGAAGGAAGTAGGCACAGGGGCGGTGCAAAGCTGGTGAGATGGGTAGGAAACTGGCTGCAGGGAAGGCAACAGAGGGTGGTGGTGGGTGGGAGCTCTCACACCCAAGGGCAGTGACGAGCGTGTTCCACAGGGCTAGTGTTGGGACCAGTGTTGTTTGGGATATTCATTGCAGACATATCATGGGACATCAAGAGCAAGATCAGTATGTTTGCTGATGATACCAAGGTAGGAGCGGTGGTGGATGACCTAGGGGGATGGCAGGGGTTGCAGGATGATCTGGCAAAGCTTGAAACCTGGTCAGACACCTGGCAACTGGGCTTTAATGCCAAAAAGTGCAAGGTGCTGCATTTTGGGATGAAGAACCCAAGGAGGAGTTACCAGCTAGGGGGTGCAGCTAGCCCAGACAGAGGAGGAGAAGGATCTGGGTGTGCTCATTACAGGGTCAATGAACAACTCGGCACAATGTAGGAAGGCAGTTGCAAAGGCCAACAAAATACTGGGTTGTATTGCAAGGTATATCCTCGAGGAGGAGGAGGGTGATTCTGCCACTGTATAGGTCATTAGTTAGCCACTGGAGTACTACGTGCAGTACTGGCGTCATATCTGAAGAGGGACATTAAGTTACTGGAGGGGTGCAGCATGAGCGACTAAGATGATCAAGGGGCTGGGGACTTATCATACGAAGAGGAGGTTGAAGGAGTTGAACATGTACTCACTGGAGGAGGAGAGACGGGTGACATGATTGAAACCTTTAAATACATGAAAGGAATAAACAAGACGGGTACAGAGGGGCTGTTCAAAGTAAGGGAGGGGAGGGCCACCAGGGGCCATGATATGAGACTGGAGCGAGGAAGGTTCAGGAGGGAGATGAGGAGACACTTTTTTACAGAGAGGGTGGTGGCTGGGTGGAATGCATTACCTGCTGAAGTGGTTTGCAGTAGAACAGTGGACTGCTTCAAATGAGGATGGGACAGGACAAGGGGGAGGGTTAATGAAGGGGAAGGGTGGAAGGGAGGGGCAGCTGCAGAATAAGGGGTGCTAGCTGCACATTCGAGCAGACTTGATAGACCTCTAGGCCTTTGTCTGCTGGCAAATTTCGTATGTTCGTATGTACGTCCAAGGGATCTCAGGCCAAACAGCACAGACTTGGTCTTGTTTGTGTTAAGGACCATTCTGTTGTTGACAAGCCATTGCTCGAGGGAACTCAGGTCTCCTTGTAGCCAGGAGCTGAGGTCTCCCAGATTAGTGGAGGGTCGAAAGGGGATGGCATCATTCGCGTATCAGACCACAGAACTCCCACCACAGTGGTCGCAGAGTTCGTTGGTCAAAAGGGAGAAGAGGAGGGGGCCAAGGATCGAACCTTGAGGCACTTTCTCTATTAATAGGAGCGGCTTCGATATGGAGTCTTTCCATTTCACCCTCTGTGAGCATCCATTTAAGTAGCTTTCGAACCACATAAGGGAATGGCTGTCAAGGCCTACATTGTCCAGCTTAGTCAATAGCAGATTGTGATTGACCAGGTCGAAGGCCTTGGATAGGTCGATAAAGACTGCACCAGTAGGGGTCCCCTTATCCAGTTCTCTGAGAACATCAGTGGAGAATTTGGTGAGGGCGGTGTCCGTCACATGCCTGGTTCTGAAGCCATGCTGGGAGGGTGCCAGAAGTTGATGGAACTCTAGGTATTCACGGAGTTGCCCATAGATCAGCCTCTCTTTTATCTTTGCCAGGGTGCAAAGTAGGGAGATAGGCCTGTAATTGCTAGTGGACTCCCGCTGGCCTCCCTTGTGGATACGGACCATGTAGGCCTGTTTCCATTGTTCAGGGACTGCGCCCTCTTTTAGGGATTGGTTAAAGAGCCAGGTCAAGGATCTGACTAAGGACTGGGCCCCTTCCTTCAATAGCCTGGGGTGAATCCCATCAGGTCCCCCGGAGCCAGAGGTTTTAAGAGTCGTTAATAATGAGAGAACTTTTTTGGGTTTTATCAGTTTGAGGTGGAAGGTTGGGGGGTCAAGGTTAGGAAGTGACCGCCCATTAGGGTCTGGGTGGAGGGGAGGTAGTCCAGCCTTGTAAGAGTCAAGGTTCGTGAAGTGGTGGTTGAGTGCCATGGCGATGCAGGGGTCGTCGTTTGTTAGTTGGCCATTTACCTCGATGGGGCCGTATTCGGTCTTGCTGTTCCCTTTTAATAACCCATTTATATGTGCCCAGAAAAGTCTAGGGTTTCCTAGATTCTTTTTCTGTAGTTGCGTGACATATTCCCTTTTGGCCATTTTGATGGCCAGCTTACATCTGTTTTTGAGAGTTTTGTAGCTCAACAGGTCAGCAGGTAGGGTGGAGAGCTTGTATTTTTTCCAGGCTTTGTCCCAGTTTTTCATTAGGGATTTCAAGGAGGGGGTGATCCACTTATAGCAGCTTTCCTTGGTCCGGAGTTTCTTCATGGGGGCGAATAGGTCGGCTGCCGTATGGAGTGTTCGCTGAAAGAAGGCAACAGCCTCATCCAGTGAGGGGAGGAATTTGATTGGGCTCCAGTCTATGCTGCTTAGGTAGTTGGATAGTTGTTCGGCTAATAGATGGGTGTAGTCCCTTGCACCCAGGATTCGCGGACAGAACCTGGGAGCCCTATTTTTCCAGATGCAGAATATTGGGGAGTTTTCGCTCAAGGCGTCTGCTAAGGTGCCAGCCGCCTGTATGTTATGAGGTTTGCTTGCCAGCACCCAGTTAAGGATGGAATGGTTCCCTGTTTTGTGGTTCAGTCTTGTTGGCCCAGAGATAACCTGTGCAAGGTTTGCTTCTTGTACTATTCCTTTAAGGGAGTGGTTTTCATTTGTGGCCCAATTTAGGTTAAAGTCCCCCAGAATGAGTATCTCAGAGGCGACCTCCTCGGCAATGTCTTTTAGGCCTGCCTTGAGTGATGATAGAGCATTCTTTGGAGGGTTGTATACACACCCAATGGTGAGATGCTTGTAAACACCGAGGGTGATGCGTACAAAGACTGAGTCACCGTCCGTGCTGGTAGTGTGTTGCAGGTTAACCTGCACAGAGTTTAGGGTGTCTTTAGTATAGATTAAGACCCCTCCCCCTCTTTTGTTTGCTCTGTCTTTTCTAAAGGAGCGATACCCGAGGGCTGTGACCTCATGTGAGAGTACTTGAAGTTTGAGCCAGGTTTCTGATACGGCAAGGACATCAGGGTTATACAGGTCCAGCCAGGCTTGTACTTCATGCATCTTGGATCGGATACGACATATGTTCATATGTGCGATCCGCATGCCCTTCGTGGACACTGAGTGAGGGTCCTGTGTGGAGGAAATCAGGAGGTTGTTAGGATGGGGTCCAGGGTTCGGCTGGATGTCACCTGCAATAAGCAGGAGGGCAACAATGAGGCAGAGTGAAGGGGGGCCGGGGAGAGTAAGTAGCTCAGTACAGAGTCTTCACTTTGCCAATAGGAGGGCAGAGTACCAAATACCTTTCCTGTAAAATTCGTGGGCCATCAGGAATGACTGCGGACTATTGTGGGAGGTGGAGTATCATTGCCAATGGGAGCGTGGCGGGGTATCAGGCAGAGGGGGACCTCTGGAGTCAGGGTCTCCTGTGCTCATTAGCTTATCAACCCAGAGTAGGGACAGGATGTACATGATGGCCAGGAGTAGCCCTCTGTTGGGCCAGCAAAGGTAGGGTATTCCTTGCTTTATGGACATTCTATTAGGTAGGGGTGCTTTCAGCAGTAGAGGGAAAATATAGGGGAAAGGCCTTGTATCTTAGCGTTGTCAGTGGCCTCCTGTAACAATCAGTGCCCATGTTAGCAAACTGTCACTTAAATTCTAAGAGATCATCAGTCTGCACTATGCAGATGCAGTGGTCTGTCTAAGAGAAATTGCTCAGAGGCCTCACAGAGGCCACTGAACAGAGGTATGAGTCTCAGAAGCCTGATTTACCTGTTGTACATTCATTCAAGATCTTAGTAAGAGGCAGTCAAGAGAACTAAACAGTAATAACCGGTGTCTAAGTAAATTAAACTTGCTTATACGGTCTACAGGCAGCAGTTCTATTCTAGGCATATGCTGTAATTCAGTCTAGGAAAAGAATTGCATAGCATCATATAAGTGCCGTCATATAAGTACCTTTGCCCCCCACACCCCCTTTTTTAAAAAAAGAGAAGAGGGTGTGGGGGGCAAAATGTAGTTCTGAGAGAGTAGTGCAACGGGAATTCTACGCTAATAGCATAGGTCTAGGGTAGGTGCGGTATTCTCCACTATTGCCGATTATCGGACCATCAACGGATGTACGCTATTAGCGTGGGATCAAGTTATGCTTAAAGCTACCAACAGTCCCTATTTTCCCAGGACAGTCCCTATTTTAGGCAGCATGTCCCAGTGTCCCCACAAGTTTTGCAAAATGTCACTTTTGTCCTGGGTTTTGCTTACTTGTCCCAGTTTTGTCCTTTTTTTTTTTTGCTGACTGTTAATCCGTGAGTGACAGTAATTTCAGCACCACTGTGGCACTGTTCAGGCTGGACAGCAGTTTGCAACTTCAGCCCCTGTGCCTGTGTTGCACCGCAAGCACATCAGTGGGAGCACAGTAAAGCAAGTTCCTTTCTGTTAGATTAGACTGGGTGGTAGTGCAAACAAGTGCATGTGGACATCTACCTGCCAGCAGCTGAATGGGACTCCAGACAGAAAAGAGACCGGCAGCAGTGAACTAAGATACCCGGACCTGATCAGCTGTAGAGAAGTGTGTGAAAACAATCTGGTGTGGTGGTGGGAGTCACCGAAGTGAAGTCCGTTCAGCAAATAAGATGAGTGTAAATGGGTTGGATGGGACTGTCAGGAGGAGCAGTACATGCAGCTCGAATGTCTGATCACAATTTAACGCAGATTTTCTTCTAATGCACTTTCTGTACATCATGATTTGGAACTTGCTGCAGCAGAATAATGTATTGCTTTAATCTGGATGTTTGCTACTGGTGTTACTGTGGCATGGTATGGCCAGAGCAAGCAGCAACATTTTATTGATTGTGTGCAGCATTGTCTGTGGTGGTGCCTGTGGGCATGACACGGTGGGAGGGCGGTATTATGATCAGGATGGACCGTCCCAGTTTTAGGCCTCAGAAAGTTGGTAGCTTTAGTTATGCTACTGTCTTAAATCAGTCTTTGGGTTATTTTTAGTTGTTTATTTGAGTTGGTGGGTTTCACTCCCAACATCCCCTGTAAAAAAATTAAAAATAAAATGGGGGGTGTCCCCCCAGCTTGAACAAACTGACACAACAAACATCAACAGTAAGTGCAAGCATGCGCTGTATTCACAAAAGTTTTATGCTACTGGCGTAGCACTGGCCCGATAATCTCCATTATCGCCAGTAAAGCTATATTAAAACATCAATATACGATCATTAGCTACTTTGGTAAATTTAGCCATAGTCTCCTTGAGAGGCCTGGTGGCTGGAAGTCCTAAGTATCTTTTATGGATAACAGGGTAGGGTAGAACATTGTATTTGCTTCCTGACTCTCCATTTTCTATATACAGACGTTTCACATAAGCCTACACCTTTAATTATTTGCAGGTTTACAGTCTTTGTCAAATCTGGGGAGGTAGTGGTGAGAGTTATCTTCTAGCACTAGACTTTGGGCATTGAAACCGGGAGACTCGGGTTTAAATCCACCAGAGCTGATTAACTCATTGTCTGACACTGAACAAGCCTCTTAACATCCTAGTGTTTCTAAATGTATTTGCGGTAGGGTTGAGACTGTTGAATAATTTAAAATGAGGAGCACAGGTCTTCACAGTGTGAGCAAACAACAAGAATGTTTAGCACATTTAATAAAATAAAGTACCAAAGGTACTAAAGGCCAAAGAAGGTCTGCAGGAAATGATTATGTGACCTGAAAGAAGGCAGAGGGGCATCCCCTGGAAATGAAGATGGAAGTGGCTTGGGGGATGGGTCTGAGACATAGCATCTATCAACTGTGAGGGAAAAAAAAAGTTCCACTCTGGAGAATCAAACCTGGACCCCCTACCTTGTACTGCTTGGTAGACTGCATTTGTACCACAGTACTAATCAATAGTCTGCCTATTTGAAGTAATGTTTGCCAAGTTGCATTTAGACCTCAAAGTTTGAGCATTAACTTTTAAAGTTCTCAGCACTACAAAGAATAACGTGTGGGGAACCATACACAAGCCTGTGTTTCCATCGAAGGCTTGAGGTAACAGCTTACGGACCTCAAGATCAAAGCTCTCGAGGTCCATGCTGTTATCTCAACTGAAATGGAAACACAAGGCGAGTTGTGTGTGGTTGCCATTATTTTATTTGTTATAGTTTTCTGTTCACTATCCACCCACCTGCATCCTTTCCGCTTGCTGACTGGAAAAACAGCAATATTTTTATGAGTCATGTAACCGCAGATAGTAGCGAGCCACCAGTAAGACCATTAGCAAAGCTTGGTCTTGCTGCAGCCTTGCCGAGCTCTAACAACTTACTTGTGCCAACACCTCCTGATTGGTTTACTTTCTTCCTGTTAACATTTTTCCCGATAAAACAGACAGTGATATTTGTTTTGTGGAAGAGTTTTAAGTTTGTTTTCCCAAGCGGAGGAGTGAAGGACAGCATTGGGAGTCAGCGTGAGGGGCCCACAGGTGCTATTGACAGAACGTGTACAACTTTTAGAACATGCAGAACTTTTTCAATTCAATTAAATTTTTATTTTACCAGGAATAACACCATTGAGCGGGCTCATTTACAAGGTGGTCCTGGATGGATACAACAGAAAAAAAAACAATACGATATATCCAATATAAGTACAATATGATGAATATTATGTTTTTACAGTGATACTGGTATATACAATACAATAATAGATTATTCCTAACAATAAGCTCTAGGGGGGACATATTCAGAGCTGGTTGTGCGTGAGCAGAGCTGAATCACGCAGGATAGATGCACCAGCTGGCTTCGAGGGAATATTCAAACAGTATGCGCAATCGGGACTGATCACGCATACTCTATGAATATCCAACCCTGGATGCGCTGCCCAGAGCATTCAGGCACCATGTCTTGTGCAGTGCATCCAGGGTCTGGGCTGACTACCGCCATAGGGATATGTGTGGTGCATGCCTGGATGCGCCATGACTCCAAGGGCGATATTCAGCCTGACTGTGTTAATGAGCTCATTGGGCATGCATGGTGCAACGGGGCCTTATGCATGCCAGTTATTTGCTCATTAGCAAGGCTGTGCCCATCTGAATGCGCCGGGCCAGCCCTGACCCACGTTATGGAAGCAATAAGTGGCACCCACTCCATCCCGTTCCTAGTGTATCATGCCACCCCATTCCCATTTCCCAATCCGACATTTGCTTTCCTGCCTGCATACCCCCTCTCTCACCTGCAGCACTTATTTCTAAGATTGTCCTTGGCTGGTATGTCATGCTACCTAACATTTGGCACATTTTGAATTATTGGAATTTCCTAAGCCTCAGTCTCTTACTACTTTTTATTGTGTAACTATGTATTACTATGTTGACCTTCGTATGTATGTATACCCCCATTCCTTCGACGTGGAACCTTTGTAAATGAGCAGTTCCTGCTCAAAGGTATTTGTAATCCTAGATTTCAATAAAATAAATAAAAAATTAAAATCGAGGGCCATAGTCCTCCCAGACCCGGATCCATAGTGTGGGTCCCCCCTCCCATCCCTGCTCCCCTAGAATGAAACATAATGCTTGAACCCCTTTTCCATAGTGTAGTGTGCCCCCCACCTGGCTCCGATCACACTTGAAACAACCCCCCAGCCAGCCCCGATCCCTGTTCACACTGGAAACGACCCCCGCCTGACCTCAAACCCCGATGTCTGCAAAACGAGACAGTCTGCCTAGTATTTCCATAGTGCAGTGGCCCCCTCACCCTGTCAGGTCTGGACCCTCCACTCTTCACCCTCCAAACCCAACTGGAGTCGGTGACTGGCTCAGCCCTCGACACACCACCACCCTCGACAAACCACCACGGTCAGCTACCGACTGAACTGTTAATGACCGTGTACTGTACAGAGTATGCTCTCAACCAGTGAGCATGTACTCTGTACTGTACACGGACATTGACGGTTCAGTCGTCAGCTGGCAGTGGTGATGTGCGGAGGGCTGAGCCAGTTGCTGGGTCTGGCTAGGTTGGGGGGGTATGGGGTTGGGTGGTCCAGACCTGACGGGGTAGGGGGCACTGCACTATGGCAATAGTGGGGGCACTGTCTGCTTGCAGACATCAGGTTCGGGTCGGGTGGGGTTGTTTTCAGTGTGACGGGGATCAGGGCTGGTGGGAGGCACACTACACTATGGGAAAAGGGTTCAGTCATTATTTTTGTTTGTAGGGGATCACGGCTGGGAGGGATACCACTGTCCTACCGGGCTGGCAGGCTTCTGTGCACCGGTCTGCACTCCTGCAGCCTGCCTGTAACAGGTGGCTGGCCGATTTAGGCCAGCATTTTGCAGCCATTGCTACATATCGGCTCTTGTAGGGCAACTCACTGAATATGCCAGTGCGCGACATATTCATGGGAACGCCCCCTCTACATGGGCCGCATACATTATTCTGCGCCCTGGCCCATTCCCTTGTGGCTGGCGCATCCCGCCCGTTTAAATATCGTGCTATAGCGCATTGTTGGGGTTGCGTGGCACATCTCCCTTTTCCGCCAAGGTGCACCGCACATTTCCTTTGACTATGGGGGCCTAGGTATGCAACAAATGGCAATTCAAGCTATGTGCATTAACGTACTAGAACAATGATACTGTATTTGGGGGCAAGAGAGAGGGTAGGGAGTAAGAAGAACACATGGCCTACAACAGACAGAGTAAAGGCACTAAGTGCTGTATGGATTACAACAGTCTGAGTAAAGGCACTAAGTGCAATAAGGGCGGTTCAACACGGGTGAAGGTTTCTAAGGAAATTATGGTGTGTAATTAAGAATAGCAGTTTTCCTGCAGCGAACGTCCCAGGAGGTATTTGAAAGCATGCAGGCCAACAAGTTGTGTGACATTTAAGGACTTTTGGAGGGTATTCCTCATGGTAGGAAGAGGATAACTGAGTGACGAAGCACTGTACCTAGTTCTTACCCTAGGTATGTCAAACAGTATAAATGTATATCTTCTGAGCGCATATATGCCCGGTGTACATATGAGTAGATCTGAGATATAAGGAGGGAGCTTATTAATGATGACTCTGAAGGCCCATAGGGAGGCATTTTTTAACCTCCTGATACTAAGCGAGGGCCAGCCGGCTGAGTTATGCATAGAGGGCACTGTGGTGAGTTCTGTAAGGGGCATTTGTAATGAATTTTAATGCTCTGTGGTACAGTGTATCCAGTTAAGGGCAATGTTGGAACAGTGACTACAGAGAAAGTCTGCGTAATCTACAAGAGGACGAAATGTGGCCTGGACCAGCCCTTTTTTTGCTTCCTGAGTAAACAAATGCTTAATTCTGAAGACTAGACCTAGCCTTTGACTTAGTTTTTTAGACAGTTCTTCAAACTGTGTAGCAAATGAAAGCCGACAATCTAGCCAAAATCCCAAGTATTTGAATTTGTCCACTGCCTCAAATGATTCCCCCAGTAGAGTCGTAATCCGGTGCTTGGAACCTGGGGAGTTTGCAATCACTGCATGGGCTTGGGGGGAGAGAAACATAACTTTAGTTTTGTTTTTTTAGTATTTAGCAGCAATTTCAGGTGAAGGAGGTTATGTTGGAGCAGGTTAAATTCCTGCTGCAGCTCTGAGCAGGCAAGCTCAAGGGTAGGCCTATTGACATATAGTACTGTGTCATCAGCAAAGAGGTGGACATTTGCTGTCCTGATATTAGAATCAATATTGTTAATATAGATTACAAATAGTAGAGGTCCCAGAATAGATCCCTGTGGTACACCTCTCGGCAGAGTTTTATGGGGGGGAAGAGGTCACATTGGGCTTTGACCTGTTCTCATGCTGCCTATAAGGTAGCATGAGAACCATTGCATGGCGATGACATTGAAGCCAGTGTCATGTAGTCTGTGTAATCATATATCATGGTCCACAGTATCGAATGCCTTGCTCAGGTCCAGGCAGACTTCACTGACATGATTTTTATCATTGAGTGCAGTTTGCCAATCATTTTTTGAGCAGTCACTGATTCCCATACAAAATAAGAATTACCCATATACTATGTACATATACTTACCTTGTTGAAAATGCTTCACTAACGTCAGCAATATTATCTAATAATTTCTTTAGCACTAAACAAATTGTAGTGAGAAAGAAAAGATATTCCTTTCTGGGGATCAAGTACAGGCCCCCCAACCCTCTACGGCTTGGTAGTTTGTAGTTCTGTTATTGTACTAAGCTTCCTAGACAGGAAATGCATGTGGTGGCAAAGGACATCCAGTAGTAAGTCCAGAACCCCACCACCACCACCACACGCACACGCGCGCGCGCACACACACACACACACACACACACAGCAGCAGTGGATTTTTATAATCAGTAGTGTGTCTAACTCTTTGCTGAGTATGTCTGAACAGACATAGATTCTGGACGTATCTTACTGCCGCAGCACTGTAAGGTAATATTTCCCAAAGTTGCATTTAAACCTCAGAAAATGAGCTGGAATGTTTCAAGTTAGCAGCAGTATGGAACGTCAAACCTTTCTGAATGTATGTCACTAACATCAGCAGTGACATCTGATAATTTCTACAAAAAAGCCAAGGTTGGTTCTCGTCAGAGTTAGCTACTGTAGTGCTACTAGAACTGATAACTGGTGCTAGATAGCACCGCCGACGAGGGATTGCTAGAGATTCCCAGGGTCTGTTTGACAACTTCGGGAGCCAGATCGTTTGCTTTTGCAGCTCTGATCCTGTGGAATTCTCCACCTTGTTGGATTAGAGAGTACCCGTCCATTGATGCCTTTAAATCTGCTCTAAAAACATATTTATTTGATTCAGCTTTCTCTAATATTTGAAGTGCTGTTTTATTATCTGTTTTTATATGTGTGGTTTGATTGATAATTCTTTTCATGAAACTTGTACAATGCTATGATCTATTGTAATAGCGTTTCATAAATAAAGAATTGCTTGCTTGATTGCTATTTCCCAATCCTTTACTTAATCCAACAGTTTAGAGATAGTGTAGGACATGCACAGCCAGACGCATTGTAGATGGTTCATGAAGCAGCTAAGAAGTCTTGATGACTCAATTGTCTATTCCTGTTTTTTCAATAGTGGCTTGCTTCAGTATTCAGGTTTTTCCCTTGTAGCTTAAACTTTGCAGATCATCCCACCAGAGCAAAATTGTGAGGCAGTGACTGAAGTGTGTGAGCTCCCACATGCACTGTCACTGCTGATGTTTTGGAATCTAAACCACACCTTCTAGAAGATAGAACCCCAGCTTGTGTAGGTCTGAAGCCCTGTGCCAAGACCTAAATGCCCTACCACTAACATCAGCAGTGACATCATGCAGTCAAATCATTCACACTGAATGTAGCTTTGAACTTGACTAAATGCAAAAAAAAATTGTATGCATGACCACAGTAGGTGCTTACAGCTATGCTGTTGGTGTCTAAAAATGCTGGCTATCATGGAGCTAGTCACAAACGGTGGTAGCACAACGTTGTAGGCAGACATTTGCATCTCCACGGTTTGCCGCCATACAGTGCCAGCGTTGTGAGTCGCAGGTAAGTAAGTAATAAGACACAACATGATGTGATTTATGCTGAAATTACGTCACATCCAGGCAGGTTGCCGAATCCACAGGTGGAGGGCCTTGCAGCTCATGAAAGTGCTGCGTGTAATCTTGGCATAAATCCAACCCTGGAGTGTCTTGTTGCATTAAAATGGGTTTTGTGTCGTATTGTTACAAACTTAATAGAAGCATTTAAAACAGTTGTTAGAAATGTGTTACAGTGCACAAAAGGTGGACAAATGGGCACAGACGGGCTACATCCATGAGTGCTGAAAGAGATAGGACAGAAACCGACTGCACCACTGGCAGAACTCTGTAATAGCGCATCGGAGACTGGGAGGCACTGAGATTGGAGGAGAGCTGATGTAGTACCCTTGCACAACAGCGGAAATAGGGACAAACCAGGGAAGTATCCTCTTGTCAGCCTGACATCTATAGTAGGAAAGTTACTACAGACCGTAATAAAGTAGAGGCTTGTGGGTTTCCTGCAAGCAAATGGACTTCTGGACAGTAGACAACATGGGTTCGTGGGAGGGAGATTGTGTCAGATGAATCTGATCAACAACTCTGGGTGAGTGTGAAGGCGGTAAACAGTGGTCAGGCTGTAGACATAGTGTACCTTGACTTCCAAAGCTTTTGACTTTTTCCCACACAGATGGTTTCTCAGGAAAATTAGTGGCCTGTGGGTGGGGGATCTGATTACTTGAAGGGTAGAGAATTGGCTAAGTGAGAGAATTTAGAGGTTGTCCTCAGTGGAGAGCACTCGGGTCAGGGAGGTCACTAGAGGAGTGCTGCAGGAATCAGTCTTGGGACTGGGCATCTTTAACATCTTCATTTGAGATGATGGGGTAGAGACCCAGGAGAAGATCTGCCTGTTTGCAAATGATACTAAGATCTGCAGAAGAGTGGAAAGCAAAGGATGTAAGCATGGCCACATTTACCTTTAGGCTTGTGACCCTCGTAAAATCAATCAGTCTTAATTTTACCAGGCGAAACACCATTGAGATAAATCCCATTTTCAGGATTGTCCTGAGTAGAAGCAAAGTACAACAGCATATGCACAAAAGTAACAACATGAAGGAATGAAAAATATGCAGAGCCAATGTATGTGTTATAAGGACACCATAAAATCACTCCAGCATTTTGTGCTTAAAATGCTTCCTTAGCAGGTACTGCTCCATATTGTCTATCTCATATTATAGTTCTAAAATTTTAAAAGACAGTACTAGTTTGTTAAATTTGAGGTGGTAAAATGGCATCAGTTCATGTTTGCACTGCATATTTATTCATCCCTGCATAAGAAGCATGGGGTGGGGAGAGGGTTGGGGCGAGGGCAGATGTGATGTACCTAGAGTTTATATGTATAGTTGACAGTGTGTCTCAGTGAATAATAATGTTATCCTACGCTGTTTGGGCAGGAGGACCACAGAGCAGAGTGGTTTTGTCAGCCCAAACAGCACAAGTTGTAAGGAATAATGTATGGGCACCCATACACAATGAGCCTGTATTTCCATCTCGGGGTTGAGATACTAGCATGGACCTCTCAAGCTTTGCTCTCGAGTCGAGAGCGAGGCTCGAGAGGTGCATGCTACTATATCAACCCTGAGATGGAAACACAAGGTGAGTTGTGTATGGGCATCCATATTTTATTTGTTATAGTGTATGCTTAAAAAAAAATGCAGCTGGCATTTCTCTTTTTTTAAACCGCATGATAACGCTGAGGTTCAGTGAGCAGAGACAGTGAAACTAGGCAGCGGGAGTCGGTGCGTGGGAATCCCAGCTGCAGTTAATGCTAGAACGTGCATAATAAGGTTTTTAGAATGTGCACAACAAGGTTTTTGAGCCGATTGAATTCCATGCGCAATAAGCACTAACCGTGCACTATAATGTTATAATCCACATATAAAGAAGCACCACAAGATTTGTTAACAGTAATAAAGACACTTTACTATTGTAAAGAACATTTAAAACAGTTTTATTTTGTTTGTTTACTTCCATCTAATTAAAGCCCTAAATGGCGTTGTCCACTTGCAGGAAGAGTTCAGATGCTCTGAAGGAGTCAGTATAGCATAGTGGTTTAGGGAACTGAGCTGCAAACCTGGAGACCTGAGTTTAAATCCCACAGCCCCCACTTGCATACTGTGTGACCTTGAGCAAGTCACTTAACTTCCTTATGCACTCAGGTTGCACCTGGAAACAAGCTCCGTCTTAGTGTGCCCCTCCAGGTTGAACAATTTCCCCCTTTCCCGCTGAAGGCCATCTGAAGGCATTTTGTCTCATGCAGTAGTAACATCATCATGGAGTTTTTTTGTTTTTAAATTATTTTGGGGGATCAATTTTTATTTTTTTTAAACTGGTGAGAGATAATGTGAGAGAGTGAGGCGAGCAGCAGGCTGACAGATGTGAATGAGAGAGAGAGTGGTGAAAGTTGGAGCTAATTCAGTGAGCACTAGACGCCATCTGTATGGAGGATAAAAGGTGATCTGTTTGGCTAGAAATCTTGTAGTGCTTTATAACATTCCATTGTGACTGTGTAAATATTATGCTTTTCAGAGTTTCCCCAGTGATGTCACAGGCTCTTGAATGTGTTTGCAAGAGGCCATGCATTTTTTTATAGGATGATTTTCTTTTTCAAATGTAACCTCTAGGTGGCGCTATCCCTAGAGTTACAACCCCTGCCTATATCTCTAGCCACAGGTTGAAGGGCCTGGATTCAATATTAAGGAGCCTCTACCCAGAGTAACAATAGTGGGGGTATCTACCTAACCTGGTATAGCCTTCTGGGAAGCTATAACCACCCACAAGCCCACCTAGTGACTTTTTACTTCTGGCAACAGTTACCACACAGTCAGCAATTAGCATTAATAATGTACACACACCCTTTACACTTACCACCAGGGTCTGGCCTTCAGCAAACTCCCTGGAACCTCCTGCGAAAGCAAGGTTAGCAAAGCAGGTATACACTTATATCACTGTAACCCAACTAATAATATGCTCGTGAGCCAGGTTAAATGTAAAACAACAATCAGATTTATTAAGGGGGTCGTGAACAAGGAAGGGGCGTGAATTTAGATGAATGATTGCTATTCTGATTACATTCAGATTACTTTGCATGTACTTTTAGTCCCAAATAATCGGCCTTACAACACTTGGTACCCAAGATGTTATACTGGCTAGCCAGAGGCATTTCCCGGGGGTGGCTGGCATTGCAGCTGTTGTTGGGGCCTTGTGGAAAGAAAAAGGCAGTTAGCATGCACAACAGAGTTTTGATTATTTGTAATCCTGGCTGGTTGGCCCAGTCTCTTGTAACTCAGAAAATTACAGAAGCAATTAGATGGTACCACAGATAATTAAATGATTTGTTGCAGGGACTTACCCTGGATTTACTCACGCTGCCAGTTGGCTGTGATGAGTCTGGCGATATGGAGACCTCATGTAGTTCACCGAAGAGCATGGGGAAGCAGGGCCAACATGACACACCTCCACTTCATGGCTTTTCCCTCCAGGGGGCCGCAGCCTGCAAGTTGTCTCTGCGCAGGGGCTGGATCCCCAGAGTCGGTCTCTCACTGAAGAACTGTCTCTGGTGCAGGAATGGTCAGCTTGGGCAGAGACTGGCATAGGCCTAAGGATGAATAAACTATTCAGGCAAAGTTCAGTTTGTTTGCTGGTGAATGCCTCCAGCTGGCAACACAGTACAGTCACTGGCAAAACAGGCCACAATCCCCCATAAACATTCAGCACATTTAACAGGAAAACATTAACTTCTCTAACTTTCAATTCAGTAATCAGGACAGTTGCTATTGCAGTAGAGTCACTGAGCAAACCTCTCAATCGAAAATCAGTCTTGAACAACTGCTGGGCCGAACGCTTCCAGGAGCTTCCTCTCGGTCCAGACCTCAGGCTGTACCTTCAAATATTTTGGAGCTTTCTACCACAAGTAAAGGTTCCTTTTCAGATTAGTCCGATTTCTGCAATCAGGCAGTCCAAATGCAGGAGAACAGTAGAAGGGAGGCAAGTCAGGCCTCCCCAGACAATTTCCTTCAGCTCCTTCCAGCGAACAGCTGCTTGAAAGCTCAAGCTGCTCACTCTTCAAGCCCTAACTCCAACTGAACTCCTGTCTCTAACAGTCCTGGGGATTTCCCTTGGTTTCCTGAGTTCTGATTGTCTGGAGAAGCTGCCGGTCACAGATTGGATACTCCCTTCAGTTCAGTTTAGGTGCTAACCTAAAAACTACAGATTTTCCTTCCCACGAGGCACTTGAGCTAAGGACACTTACGAGGCACTTGAGATAAGGACACTTAAAGGCCCCCTGAGTCCCATTGGTCTAAATGCTGGAAGTCCTGGACCAAATACGGTGGCTTCCATTCAAATAAACAAAGCTGCAAGAAGGCAGGTTAGAACAAACTCTCTATTTCAGATATAACAGCAGGTTAGCAGTAAATAATTACAGTACTAGTTCAGGCTTCCTCTGCCCTTCTATCGACAGCAGAGTGGAGCAAATTGAAGCAGTGTCTGGCTGGTCGTAAGCTTTGATGCCCTCGGACCCGGCCCAGACCATTTACTATACATTTACTGGCTGAAGTCTTAAAGTGACGGGCGTGGACGCACAGCTTGGCACTCTCACGTAAAAGAACAGGATCAAACAACCATGGATTTACTACCTCTGCAGGACGTCTGCCTGGCAGTGGGCATGGATAGAGCCCAGGAAGACATTAATGTAAACTCTGAATTTGTAGTGGGTTACACAAAATGGCCAGCTTTGGATGGCAAATCTTAAAATAATTTTTTCCCCAATTTGGGGGCAAATCAACATGTTTTGTAGTGGAGGATTTTTCACAAAAAAGCTGGGCAAAGTGAGTTTTCCATGAAAAATGCTCTTCCAAATGCTGGTTTAAAAATGACAGATTCTGTGTTTTACCGGTATTGTCCGTTGTAAAAGGAAAATTATCGCCCCTACGTGTGTGTGTGTGTGTGTGTGTCTGTCTGTCTCAGAGGTGCCTAGGGCAATGGATATTTATTTATTTTATTTATTTAATTCGTTCTAGGATTACAAGTTACCTTTGAGCCCAGGGCTCTTTTACAAAGGCTCCACATTAAAACATTGGTTTCACATAATAGGTTACAAAAACACATGTAGCATGGAACAGACAGGGTGAGGATTGGAAAGGGGGTAGGAGGATAGGAGGGGCAGTAACAGGAGGTCAAGGAGGAGGAGGGTGGGAGGAATATGGATGGGGGGGCAAAGGGTGGGTGAGAGGCAGCCAGCCTGGTGGCATTGTCAGATTCAGAAGTGCGGGAGGGGCAGAGGCCTACTAGGACAAGTGCGATGGGCAAGGGGCGCGGTAGGGGAGAGCAGCGGAGGAGTGGTGTTGAATAGTTATCTATGGCAGTCGCAGGTGCTGGAAGCGACAAGGGTGTTACGGAGCCTGGATTTGAAGGCACCTAGACCAGTGATAGTATAGGCAAGACCGTTAAACCAAGTGGGGGCCCTGTAGGCGAAAGATCGCTGGCCATGGGTTGTGCGGCAGCGGGGGATGCAAAACTGTTGTGGCTTTGATCCCCTGGTGATTCTGGAGCTGGTTTTTGTTTGAAGAAGTGAACAGACTCCTGAAGGGGCAATTCCCAACTGGATTTTCTTTGCAACCACACAGGTTTGGTACTGGATTCTGTTTTCAAGTTGAAGCCAGTTTGCTTGTGAGTAGAGGTCACAGGTGTGTGTGAGATGCTTGGCCCCAGTGATGCGTCGGCAGGCCTTGTTAAGGGTGGTGGTTATCCTTCTGAGTGTCAAGGTAGTGGAAGTGCCATAGATGACAAGGCCATACTCAATCTGTGAGATGATGGAGCTTTGAACAGCGGCAGCGAGGGCCTCTTTTGTCAGGTGCCGCCGTAGGCGGTAGAGTAGATCCAGTCTGGTGTTCACTGTTTTTGCGACATTGGTTATGTGGGTTGCGAGGGACAGGTGAGGATCTAAGGTGATTCCTAGATCTTTGAAGGAGTCAACCTGCTCCAGAGAGCTGCCAAGGCAGGTATATAAGGAGAATTGTAGATGTTTGTGCCTGTTTTGGTGGCTGGTGAAAATCATGGTCTTGGTTTTTTTCTGGTTAAGGATTAACTTATGTTCTTTGAACCAGTTTTCAACTGAGGTGAAATCATGTTGAAGGGTTAGTTGCAGGTGGCTTGGGTCATGATGGGAGGCAAGAATCACAGCGTCATCTGCATAGAGTATAATTTGCTGAGGAGTGGAGTCGGAGAGAGAGTTGAGGAACAGGCTGAAAAGCAGTGGGCCCAGGATGGAGCCTTGTGGGACACCAGAGCGTACCTGTTTAGTGTTGGAGATCACATCCGCTATTTTTACACATTGGGTCCTGTTGTCAAGGTAGCTATTGAACCATGCCACCGATTCCGTAGAGAGGCCAATGTTCAGTAGCTGATGAAGCAGGAGGCGATGGTGGACAGTGTCCAAAGCCTTTGACAGGTCTATGAATATAGCTCCGGTTAGGAGACCATGGTCAAGGGAGTTGTGTATGGCTCCCGTGAACTCACGAAGGGCCATGGCAGTGCTGTGTCCTTTTCTAAAACCATGTTGCTGCTGGCAAAGGATGTTGTATTTGCCCAGATGATCGGTGAGCTGGTCCGCTACTATCCGTTCCAGGGCCTTAGAGAGGGGTGAAAGGACAGAGATAGGTCGGTAATTCCCCATGGGTGGTCCGGTCACCGCTTTTATGGATTGGTGTGACTGTTGCTGACTTCCATTTATCTGGGAGCTGGCTGAGAGAGAGGGAGAGATTAAATATCCTGGTGAGAGACTCCAGTACTTCTTCAAGAGTGAGGGACAGAAGTTTGAGGTCCAGTGTGTCAGCACTAGCTCTGGTGTTTTTGATGGCTTTGGAGATGTATTTCCTGAAGGTATTTTTGTTTACTGCTCTGAAGTAGAAAGGGGGTCATTTTTTAGGTGTAGACTGATGGGTCAGAAGAGGAGTGTCACTGTCGTTGAAAAAGTTGGGGGGGGGGGGGACGCTGCTGAGGTCAGTGAAGGCATCATTGAAGGTGTTGGCTATGACTTTTAGGTCCAGTGTAGTATTTCCGTTAATTTTGAGAGCAGTCGGGGATGACTCCTTCCCGCGGTTACATTTTTTATGTTATTCCAGAATGCTCTTGCATTTCCCCATGAGTCGGTGAGTGCTTTCTTGTAGTATTTAGATTTCTGTTGGTGTATGGATTTGGTGCAACCATTCCTTGCTCTTTTGTAATTTTGGGTGTCTGCCTGGTTTCCAGTTGTTCTGGCCAGTTCCCAGAGGTGGTCCCTGTGTTTTAACTTCTTTAAGAGGGAGCCCGTGAGCCAAGGGTTGCAGAGGGCTTTAATTTTGCGCTTTTTTAGCGGCCATATGCGGTGGAGTTAAAGGGTATAAATAACATCTGGAGGAGCAGACGCCATGTGCAGTGCACGCAGCAGGTAGGTCTATATGTACACTTTTGTGCAACCCTTAGATGGCTGCATAGCATGATTATACATGTGTATAATTTCCCAGCAAGGTACAGAGTGTAAATGGCCACTTATGGTATGTGCCTCGGATGACATTTACCGAGCTGCCATCTGAGAGATCCAAATTTGCAGTTAGACTAGGGTTTTACAGCACTGAAGTGGCAGGATGTGAGCTTAGTATGGAATCAAGACACTTGTTGCACCCTCCCTGGTCTGAGGCAAAGTGTTGATGGCGTGTATCTCTACTATATTCAGGGTCCCTAGTTCTCTGTGGCACTCTGTCCTAATTTGTGCAGCAGGGTTCCTAAGCTTCTGTGGCAGCATTTTCTATTTCTGTGGCATGACAGAATGTTATTAGGTCATTGGCTAAAATATGTGATGTCATATGACATCACATGCAGAGCATGGAGGAGGAGCTTCAGGGGAGAGTCAAGATGGCCGCCGGGCTAGGCGTGCTGTTGGCTGTTTAGTTCGTGTTTGTGCTTCCTTACTTTTTTCTCTGCATTTTCCCTGCGTTTTTATTTTATTTTGTTTACTGTGCTTTTATTTTTAGTAGTGCTTTTTAAATATCCATCGATTGAACAAACCGGTTTTTGCAGTTCCGAGCTCTCGATTGAACGAACCGGTTTTCGCAGTTCTGAGCTCTCTTTGGTGCTGGTTCTGGAGCGAGGGTTCAGAGAATGGGTTCAGCTAGCACAATGAGGGAATAGGTTGAGTTGGCAAGTGATATCGCTGTCGTTTTCCTGAGTTGTGTGTCTTTCTGCCCTCAGTGACGCGGTGGGAGAGTGTGCTGAGCTGTGCTGAGCTTGCAGGCGCTGTTAGTGGGATTTCTTGGCTCCTGTGGGGTATATTTTGGAGCTGCTGAGTTCTATCCATTGTCGTTTGCGGGCTCAGTTGACTGGATTTAATATCCTCTGCGGATTTTTGCTGTGTGCCGATCGTGGAGTTTGAAGCTTCTTGGACTGGTGTCATTCAATTCGTTGGATCTATTTCTGACTTTTGTCATATGGATTATCACCTGTTGGACTGTTAAGGATCAGAGGGTTTGACAGGGTTGTCTGGGACTGAAGGGCCAGGAAGCTGATTGATTGAACCGCTCCGAAGTACTGTGAGTGGGGGGGACTCGATTCATTGATCGGTTGCCCTCCATCTTTGGATCTTATTATTTTTCTGACTATACACTTTTTATGTGGAGTGCTCAGCATTAAATTTGGGGAAGCAGGCCTTGCACTGTTATTAGCTGACGGAGGCTCCTACCCTCCCCCCCCATTTTGTGCCTGGGTGATCGTGGACTGTGCTGCCTGGGACCGAGCAGGAGTTGCCTCATTTTGCCTCTGGGGAGCTAGAGGCTTTTGGGGTACTCTTAAGGTATCCCGAGGTTGGCCTTTTTAGTCTGGCCTCTGGGTATCTGTGGCTGTGGGTCCTGTGTGGTGTAGTCTGGCTAGGGTCTTTTGGGGGGGGTCCTCACTCGTTATTGGTCTGCAAGTGTATATACTGGACCCATCTTTCAGGATTTTCTGTATCCTCCGATTGACTTGTACTGAGACCAGTCCTTTTTAAACAGTCCCATTTAAGACTTCAAGACAAAGGAAATAATTTTATTCTTACATCTGACTGGCAGTGAGAGTGCCTTCCTGGTCCCCCTGGTAGTGAGAGTGCTCGGGGGTTGGAGTGATAATTTAAAAGTAAAAGGTTTTTTGGGCTCAGGAAGTGAGAGTACCTGTGCTCTATTGGCCTCTTTAGGCTGTGAGAGGGCCTTCGACGGCTGAAGAAAAGAATTGTTTTGTTTTTATATTTTGATTTTCATTATAAATTTCATACTTTTGGATTTAAGTTATTTTGTATTTATATTTCTTTTTTATGGTTTTCATTTATTGTCTATTTGGGTTTAGATTTAGGCTGAATTTGCAATTTTGGGATTGTTTATTGGGATTTAGTCAGCGCAGTAAATATGTGTTGGGATGGTATTAAGATGGTCGGGTATTACTCCCCCTCCAGGCTCAGAGACCTCTGTCCATTTTTTTGTCCTCCCCTGTTACCAGAGGTGTATAGACGGTGTAGGGCTCTGGGGATTACCAGGAAAAGGGGGAGGAAGAGGGCTGTGCCTGGAGAAGGACTGGAGAGGAGTGGGCGGATAGGGATAGTGGGGACAAGGAGACGCCCTGGGGCGAAATGGGTCCAGGAAAGGGGTTCTCCCTGGCTGGTTCCCATACCCAAGGGTTCTGCTGGTAGTCAGCAGGTAGCATGGTCATCCTCGGATGCTCATCCTACTCGGGTGGTGTTATGTAACGCCAGGTCTATTAAAAACAAGACCACTATTATAGCAGATCTTGTTGGAACATCTGACCTGGCGTGCATCACCGAGACCTGGCTGGATGAAAATGCTGGCCTGGTTTTGGCTTCAGCAATTCCAGCTGGGTACTCGGTGATACACTGCCCTAGGATGGATCATAGGGGCGGGGGTGTTGCCATCTGTTTTAGATCAGAACCGGGCCTAGTGGAAGTACCAGTGGGTATTACCAATTCCTTTGAATGTATTATGGGCGAGGGTGTGGGGCGCAGGATTCTTCTTGTCTACCGTCCACCAGGTGATGGGAATGTTTTCCTGCAGGAAGTCGCAGACTTCATTGTCGACCTGACATTGGGATCCCCCAGATGGTTGGTTCTGGGTGATTTCAGTGCCTGGGTCGACGATGAACTCTAGCGGTTTGGTCAAGACTTCCGCCAGTTAATGATTTCACTGGGCTTCACGCAGGTTATTTCCTCCCCGACCCATATTGGAGGTCATTAATTGGACTTGGTGTTCCTACTGGGGATGGAGATATCTGATTTGGTGGTGGAACCAGTTGGATGGTCTGACCATCATTCCATTGGGTTCAGTTTTGAGGCCACCCCTAGTAGGCCAGCCCCTATGGAGATGGTCTGGTACCGCCCTTTGAGGGGTGTTTCCCCAGATGGTCTGATGGCGGTGCTGGACCTGTCGGGTTTTCCGAGTGATTGCATGGATCCAGGGGACTTGGTACTTGCCTATAATAAGGCAGTGACAGGGGTCCTGGATTCCATTGCACTTGTTCGTGTACATCCTCTCACTCTTCTCCCTAGGTCTCCTTGGTTTGATGAGACTCTAAGGGAGTTGAGGAGAGCTGGATGAAGATTAGAGAGATGTTCGAGGAGGTCGGGCTTGGATTGTGACAAACTTAGATTGATGGACCATTATGTGGTTTATCAATCAGCAGTCTCTCGTAAGAAGGCAGAATTCCTGTCCAGAGAGATTGCTGCTGCTCAGAATAGACCAGCCCAGCTTTTCCGGACCGTGGACAGATTGTGCAATCCAATCTGTCTTCAGCCCAGAAGAGCCTTTTCTCAAGAATGGTGTGAGGAGCTTGTTCAATTCTTTTCAGATAAGGTTGCCAAAATCAGGTCTGACATCCGCCTGACTCTCTCTAGTGGGAGTAGTGGTGGTCGACAGGAGATGTCAGACACCGGTTTTGTGTGGTCCGACTTCAGCCTTCCCACAATCAATGACATTGCGATGGTCATCCGATTACTGCGTCCGACCAACTGTGGTCTGGATCCGGGCCCTACACGTCTCCTAGTGGGCTGCGTAGATAAAATCGGTCCGGTTTTGGCTGAGATAGTCTGGAGGTCTTTGGAGAGGGGGATTTTTCCAAATCCTCTCAAGGGAGGCTTTGGTTCAGCACCTTCTTAAGAAGCCCTCTTTGGACCCGGACTGTCTGGCTAATTATAGACCCGTCTCTAACCTACCCTTTGTGAGAAAGGTTATTGAGAAGGTGGTTGCGACGCAGTTGGATGATCATTTAACCAGCCACGATGTCTATGATTCTCTCCAGTCCGGATTTAGGAAGAGACATAGTACCGAGATGGCTCTGGTCCGGGTACTAAATGATCTCCTGATAGCGAGAGATCGAAGGACCTGTTCTATCTTGGTCCTTCTTGATCTCTCTGTGGCATTTGACACAGTGGACCATGGTGTGCTGCTGGAATGCCTGCGGTTTATCTGTGGACTGTCTGGTACAATCTTCAGTTGGTTTCGATCTTTCCTCGAGGGTAGGACTCAGAGGGTGGTGTCTGGGATTTTTTTCCTCAACATCATTCCTCCTATCCTGTGGGTACCGCAGGGCTCCATTTTAGCACCCATGTTGTTTGCTGTGTACATGCTGCTGTTGGGATCGATCATTAGGCGGTATGGTTTGAGTTTTCACTGCTATGCAAATGATACTCAACTGCACATGTCCCTTGTACCTGGCCAAGATGCCGCTCTCTCGGTTTTTAATAACTGTCTTGCCGAAATCCAGGACTGGACGAATGTGAGTTGGCTGTGGTTGAATCCAAGAAAAACTGAGGTGTTGGTTGTGGACCCAGGTCTCTGGGAGGCAGGTTTGTCGGCTGGATCTCCCTCGGGCTTATGGCTCAGGGGTGTCCAGCTAACTACCTCAGATCGCATGCGAAATCTGGACGTTGTTTTTGACAGCTGTTTGACACTTAAATCACAGGTGTTGGCAGTTGTCAAAGCCTCTTTTTACTACCTGAGGAACATTGCCCGGGTGAAGCACCTGGTTCCTCCCGATGATCTTCCTACTTCGTTACCTCCCGTCTTGACTACTGCAATTCCCTGTATCTTGGGCTACCGGGGGTTGATATTCACCGCTGCAGACCAGTCACATAATGCCTGTGCTTCATGGACTGCACTGGCTGCCAATATGCTGGCGTATCACCTTCAAGGTCGGGTTTGCTGACCTATAAGGCCCTACATGATCAGGGACCTAGCTACCTGAAAGATCTTCTTCATCCCTACTGTCCCCCGCTCTCCGATCCACTGACGAGGATTGCTAGAGATTCCCAGGGTTCGTTTGAAGACCTCTGGGGCTAGATCTTTTAGTTTTGTGGCCCCGACCCTGTGGAATTCTCTACCTCGTCAGGTACGAGATTGCCCGACCGTCGAAACTTTTAAGGGAGCACTTAAAACCTATCTTTTTAAACAAGCAGATAATGATTTTTAAGTATTATTAGTGTGGTTAATTTTATTGTTTTTATTAATATTGTTTTATTATGTGATGTACAGGCGCCTTGGTTTCTAGAAAGGTGCCTTTTTATAAATAAAGTTTTGATTGATGATTGATTGATTGAAATGAGATGGGGATGGGAGCCAGGCACTATTGAGAAACTGGGATGCCACAGGAGATACCGCAGCCAAGAATGAGTAGCGCCGTAGTCAGGTTTGCAAAATGTAGGCAGAATGTGGGGACTGGCACCTACTCAAGATGTCACTGATCTGATACCATATTCAAAATGAGGAAAAGGAACAGTATCTTATGCATTGGAGTCCTTCATTGTTATAGAAACCAGGGTGATGCCAACTGGCAAGGGGGGTTTCTCTCTACATGGCAGTTATCGAGGACTGAAGCTTAGTTACTGCTGCTGTTATGGATCTAGGTTTGTACACTGTTGCAAATCTGCACTTTTTCTATAATGAAGAACTCCAGGTCATAAGGTGCCATTCCTTTTCTTCATTTTGAATATGGTATCAGATCAGCAAAGTTTTCAGTAGGTGCCGGTCCCCAAATTCTGCCTGTACTAATGAGAAACTGCATATTTGAATATAAATTCCCCAAGAGCAGTGAATTCTGTGGCAGTATGTATATTCTGTGGCATGTTGCAAATTCTGTGGGAGATTCCGCAGCCATGGAATCATTGAATTTTAGCGGCCTTGACTTATGTTAGTACTAGATGTTCATGAAAATGTGTTATATTTGGTTATTTGTAATTGCTTCTTTTGTTGTACATGCTGACGAGTGAAAGTTTGTGTGTGTGAGTTTGTGTGGTGCCATGTGTCTATGTACACATATATATATATTTACAATGAGCGTGATGGAAAATTCGGGCAGATAAAAGCTGTATCCTGCCTGCTGACGTACCCGATTCAGAGATAAAAGAATTTATCTTATGAATGGGGTACGTCATGCCTGCTATTTCCACTGTCCGGTACATCATAACGACTCCGCGTGGATGCCTACTCGCGCTACAGCGGACCCGCGGTTTCAGACCCAATGGTAAAATTATTACAAAGATAGATGCGGGCAATTTTCTTCCATCAGGCTCACTGTATAAAGCAGATATGGCATGAGTTATCGTGTCATGCCCTTTTTAGTCTTCACTCAAGGTCTGTGCCCTCTTGCTCGCCACTCGTGAGGGATCAAGAGGTCACAGATCTCTCGTGAAGATAAAAAGCGTATGACACGCTAACTCATGCCATATCCCCTATTTCTGTCTGTACATATGCATATATATATATCTATGATGTGTAAATACCAGTTGTAAAACTGGGAGGAAATTAAAAATTTGAATTAAATAATTCTAACAGTAATGTCTTATTTATTTTGCAGCATATCAGCACTGGGCTAGCAGTGGTTGGAGTAATTCTATTCGCAAGGAGCATTAGATTAGTAAGTAGTAACATTCAGTAAACCATCCATTTGATAAAGTGATTGTTATTTTGTAAGGCATTTTCATTTAGAAGGACACGTTAGTGCTACAATATGGCCTTTTCATCATCATCATCATTTTTTTTTTTTTTTTCCAATTCTTTTTACCACTGCCTTACCCTGGACTCTCTCCAGGGGTCGCTCGGCTCGGCCATGTTCCTGCCTGCTTGAAGTCCTCCGCTACTCCGTCTGCAACTTCTCTGTCCACTACCCGGCCACACAACCCCCTGGCTGAGTCCCCCGAGGTGGGACTGCCTACTTCTCCTGGCGCTCTATCTATAATCTAGTAGAGCGACCAGTCAGGGAGGTGAGCCAGAGGCACGAACGGAGGGACCCGGCATTGGGCGTGGTTGGCCGGCCCCTGTACCCCCTTCGCCTACCAAGAGGCAGTGTTTTTCCTTTTTTCTGCCACTTTGTGCGGCCTTGCAATGGTGTCAGTGTACTGAGTGAGCAAGCACGCCCACTCCTGCAGATGCCGGCCAACACCAAACCCGTCTGCTTTTCCCCATCCCAAATGCAGCGCCCCAGCCTCCACCAGGAGCCACCATTGAGCTGAGAAATCCCTAGAGCCCACCCCAGGAGAAGAGAACAGTCCTCCGGACGCTCGATCTTCTCCTTCCCTTGCTGACCCCTGATGGCTCAGGCTTGTTCTTGAACCCAGGTCACCAGCATGGCATGCGATGTGACGTCCAGCACCTCAACCCTCAACGCCATCGGGCCGGCTCCATCATCATCATCTTAAAACTTTATTTTTATCCAAGTACATACAGTTAGAATATAAAATCCTGTTTACAATTGTAGACCTGCATTTATACAGTATGCTAGAAAAAAGGCAGTAAACACAAAAAGAAGCAAGAATACAACCTTTGTACCCCAGGAGTCCTTTAGCATCAGCAACTTTTGCACTTAGCTGGCTAGGTGCAGCTGCCCCGGAGGTGTGCCTTTAAGAGAATTTGATGAGCTGAGGGACAAAGCAATCAAAAGACAGGAAGGGAATGAAAGCAGTTGAAGGCTTCAGAATTATTTCTCCGCTGGACTGAGCAACATTGTCCCTGAGGTGTCTCTCAACTTTCCTTGTTGACAGCCTCCTTGTGCTTATCTGGGTAAAGTTGTCCTAATATTTCATTTCTAAAAGTGTGCTGAGTGAAAATTTGACATTTTTCGTTAGTGCTGCGCTAATGTTTTATTTTTAGCACAACCGTGATATTTTGGCTTTATATTTACCACGAATATTCATTTTAAAGTCTTAATTTCATCGCGGGTACTCATTATCAACAGTTCCCTTCATTTTTGAGCGAAATTTTGCAGGACCTGTCGAATTAGGGACAGTTGCCTTGTTCTAACCCCAGTAATGCTCAGTATATTCATAACTTTATGCAGTAAGCCTGAGGGGTTGGACTGCCCGGAGAGATGGAACACATGCAAAGGATGGAACACTTTGCATGTAAGCATCTTTCAGACACTGCCTCTACTAATTGCCTGTGTTCTAACCTCTTCAGATTTTTCTCTGCACCTGAAAATTCTGGTTGCTTGGAGTGCCGTTCGTCCACTTTCTCCTGCGTGAAGAAAATGACAAATACTGAACTTAAGTATATTTTGTTTTCATTTACTGCCTCTACTAATTGTTTTGTATTATTAATCTTATTTACACTTAAAATTATTGTTTTTCTCAGTTCCTCTCAGTTTGGGATAACTGTGGAAGAACCGGGATAGTTTTAGTTAAAATTGGGGTTCTCTGACTAAGGAACCCCCTTATTTGTACTTTTAAATTTTAATTTTACTTATTTCTGGTAACCGATAAACCTCGGTTACTGAACCGCTAACCTGGTTCCGTATTTTGTAACCGGTTCAGTTTAATCAGTTCAGGAACCAACTGCATATTTTAAAAAAAAAAAGAAAGAAGTTTTTTTTTCCTTAACGGTTATTTGTGTTTGAATTATGTCAGAGAAACCCAAAAAGAAAACCAGTGAACATGGTTTCAAAAACTGTTCTCAATGTGGAGAGGTATTTGCAGAAGCAGACAAACACAATTATGTGTAGTTTGTCTGGGTTTTGATCATTTAAAAGAGGAATGTGAAGTATGTAAAACATTCCATGGGAAGACCGTTGATAAATGCCTTGAAAGGCTTAAAAAGAAATTTCCAAGGGGTTCCTCTGGTTCTGACCAGCCGATACCCCAAGATATTGTGGCTGAACCCACATCTTCATCTGTTCCTGCCCCTGAGATGGGCACAAAGGGAACAAAAAGAGTTACTGAACTGGCTGACTCCCCGGTTCCTGCTAAGAAAAGCAAAAACTGAAGCACACAGAACCCTCGCCTGCAAAACTGGGGACTTCGGTGCCTGCTCTGCCTGTACCTACGGCCCAAGAGATTGCTCAGGCCTTTAAAATGATTCAGCCTCTACAGGCAGTAGTTCCTCCTCAACAGCCTCCTGCCCCTCCTCAGTGTCCCCAGGCTGGCAGTAATGTCCATTGTCTCTCTCAAGAAGGAGTGGAGACTTTTGGTGATGATGATGACGATTATGCTAAGGAGAGACCAATAGAACCAGAAGTGTCCCCTGAACAGGACTTTGGTTCTCCTGCAAGGGTGTCTGAGGATTTTTCATTGCATTTTACCTTTGTCAGGAGGATGGCAGATACATTGGACATCTCCACCACTGAACAAATTGAGGAGGTGGAGTATTTAGAAATGATGGGGCTAACGCCCACAAAGGCTGTCCTCCTCCCTGTTTATAAATTATTTAAAAAAAAGATGCATTAAAGATTTTACAGGCACCAAATTCCATTCCTCCCATAGACAGGAGAATGGACAGAACATACCAGCTGGAGAGGGAGGGAGCTGATTTCCTCTTCTCCCACTCCGACAATCAGGGGGTCATATAGCAAGCTGCCTGTGACAAGGCTAGGGTCCCTCTGTCCTCACATCCTCCGGACAAGGACTCTAGGAAAATCGAAAGTATGGCCAAAAAAGGGTACCTGTCAGCCTCTCTGGCTATGCGTCAGGCTGCCTTCCAGGCATATGCTGCCCAGTATCAGAAATCTCTATGGCAGTCAGTCCTGGCCATGTCTCAGAAAGCTCCCTCACCTTTGTCAGATGACCTGGCTGAAACAACCAGGTGTGGGTTAGAGGCAACTAAGTACCAATTTTAAGTGGCTGCTGACACTAACGACATTGCAGCCAGACTGATGGCGAATACGGTGGCACAGAAGAGGTTTGTTTGGCTCAGAGCTACAAACCTGACTCAGGATACACAATCAAAGGCTTTGAATTTTCCCCTAGAGGGAAATTCTGTCTTTGGGGAGTCCACTGTGGCATATATGAAGAAGGTGGATGAGTATAAGGCCACTTATAGAAGCAACTCTGCTAAAGAGAGAGCTTCTCCATCCACCAGGCCTTATGGAAGAGTTGGCTAGGGCAGGTCCTTTTACACCAGGCCCTTCTTCCAACCAGTAGCCTTACAACTGTATCAGCAGTATCCACAGCAGGGATCCTTCAGGGGCAGGGGCAGAAGAGGCTCTAGGCAAGGATCCCAAACTCAGCCTCAGCCATAGACTAAACACCCCCTGAGCCACAGGCCGCCTGCTCCCTACCTGTCGGAGGCAGATTATCTCACTTCCTCCAGGCTTGGCTGAATATCACCACAGACAAGTGGGTCCTGGAAGTGGTGGGTCAAGGTCTGTCACTGGAATTCAAGTCCCTTCCTCATCAAAAGACCAAAGTTTTCAGTTCTCCCTCCCTAGTAGAAAAGATACTGCTAGAGGCAGAGGTTCGAAACTTACTACAGCTAAGAGCAGTAGAACCAGTTCCAAAATCTCTGAAGGGAAGGGTTTTTTATTCCAGGTACTTCCTAACCACAAAGAAAAGTGGGGAGTGGTGGCCTACATCGGATCTCAGAGCTCTAAACAAGTTTCTGAAGAAACCAAAGTTCAAAATGGTAACTTTGGTTTTGATTCTGCCAACACTTCAAAAAGGATATTGGTTGGCATCACTGGACTTGAAAGATGCCTATTTCCACATTCCCATGAAGGAGTCTTACCACAAATATCTCAGATTCAGACTCCCTTCATGTCACTACCAGTTTTATTTAGCTGCAGAGTCCCTTCGGCACATAAACTTACTGGAACTCAGAGCAGTTTTGCTAGCTCTGAAAGCTTTTTCTTCCCTAGTACAGGGCAGGGTGGTACAGATCAGAACAGACAACACCACCACGATATATTATATAAACAAGCAGGGAGGCACAAGGTCAGGCCTCCTCTGCACAGAAGTCATAAAGATTTGGACTCTGGCCTACTCCTTAGGAATATCACTGCAGGCAATCCTTTTGCCAGGGAAGGACAACACCCTGGCAGATGCATTGAGTCGAATAAATCAGGCCCATCACGAATGGACCCTAAACGGATAGGTGGTACAGGTTATTTTCAGAAGGTGGGGCACTCCAGAGATAGACTTGTTCGCATCCCACCAGAACCACCACCTGCCATAGTATTGTTGCAGACCACCAGATCAGGGAATGCTTCCTCTGAATGCTCTTAATCTAGATTGGTCAGGAAGGTTCCTTTATGCTTTCCCTCTTTTCCCTCTGATCTACAGAGTACTGATCACACTCAGATCCCATGCCACATCACTGACCTTGATAGCTCCAGATTGGCCTAGGCAGCCATGGTACTCTCTTCCGCGTCCATGTCTGTTGTAAAACCAATACATCTCCCTTGGAGGTGCAACTTACTGACCTCCAACCAAGGAACTCTGTTGTATCCGAATCTCAAGTCCCTCAAACTCAAAGCCTGGTCTTGAGGACTTAGAACATGCTAATTTAATGCTTTCTGAACCGGTCTTAAATATTTTAAGAGGTTACAGAAAACCTTCTACTACAAAAATCTGGTCTTCCAAATGGAAGAGATTTTCCGTCTGGTGTTCGGGCAAGACTCTGGTACCAGCCCAGGCTGGATTGCCAGTGGTATTGGATTATGTCACCCATTTACATTCTCTGGGTCTACAGCCCAGTTCTTTGAGGGTTCATCTTGCAGCAGTGTCTGCTTACCTTTCTGCTGGGAAAAAGGTAACATTAGCTTCAGACCCTATTTTTAAAGGGTTCTTTAAGGGCCTGCCTGAATCATTTGCATCCCTCTCACAGGCCACCGGTGCCAGTTTGGGATCTGAATGTGTGTATAGCTAAGCTCATGTCTGCTCCGTTTGAGCCCATGGCTACAGCTAATCTAAAATATGTCACTTGGAAAACAGTTTTTCTAGTGGCAGTGACTTCTGCAAGAAGAATCAGTGAGCTTCAGGCTCTCTGTATAGATCAGGACTATATCTCTTTTCATAGGAATAAAGTAGTCCTTAAGACAAACAGAAAATTTCTCCCCAAGGTGGTCTCTGATTTCCATTTAAATCAATCCATCACTCTCCCTGTCTTTTTCACCGATCATGCCAGTTCTGGTGAAAGGAGGCTTCATAGTCTGGATGTAAAGAGGGCTCTCAGTCATTACATGACAGCCACTAAGGACCTTAGACAGGATAGAACGCAATTGTTCCTGACCTGTGGGGATGTAGGAAAAGGTAATCCAGCCTCAAAAATATCCATTTCTCGATGGATAGTTCAGTGTATCCAATTATGTTACACTAAAGCTGGTAGGGAGCCCCCATCAGGATTGAGGGCTCATTCTACAAGAGGGACAGCTGCTACTTTGGCAGCTGCCAGAGATGTCCCTTTGGTGGATATATATAAAGCAGCTACCTGGAAAGCAGTACACAACTTTACAAAACACTACAACCTGGACATTTTATCCAGGAGTGATGCTAAGTTTGGCACAGCAGTCCTGCAAAGTCTGTTTCCAAAATAGAGTTCTGTGCCCACCTCCAGTGGTACTGCTTGGTAGTCTGCATAAAGTTATGAATATACTGAGCATTACTGGGGTTACCATAGTAATCTTGTTACTTCAAAGTGATGCTCAGATATTCATAACTTCCCTCCTACCTCCCCTTCCAGAACTTTAGCCTCTGTATTTCGCATGCTGGTGCCACCAAGTCACAATACATCCTTGGAGTGAAAATTTTTCCCTCTGCATCTGTATTAGTTAGGTGACCAGAGTTCGTTGTGTTATCTTTTTGGTATTTTTCTGGCACTTTGTTCTAACTTTATTGGATTGTTTGTTCCTCCAGTTGGAGGTTTGTTTTCTTAAAATTCACATTGTTGGGAAAACCCCAATTTTAATGATAAATTATAGTACTATATTACTCTAGGCCTACCTTTCCAGGCTCCTTTATAAAATCTGAAGAGGTTAGAATACAGGCAATTAGTAGAGGCAGTGTTTAAAAGATGTTCACGTGCAAAGTGTTCCATCATTTGCATGTGTTCCATCTCTCCAGGCAGTCCAACCCCTCCGGCTTACTGCATAAAGTTATGAATATCTGAGCATCACTGGGAAGAAACAAAATTACTATGGTAAGTAATTTTTTTCTTTTTTACCTCCGACCTCGCAGGATTTACCGCATGGCACCCCAGTGGAATTCAAATCTTAACAGTACCTGAGGGTCTCTCTCAGGATTGGCATACTACGAGAAGCACACACTTATGTATATATATAAGAAAATACAAAATCACACATGCCCACACAATGCAAAGCATCATGGGCTGCATATGCAAATCACCACAGAATGTTATGCTGGTTCAACTTTAAGCAGAATTGCAACTTGGCTTCCCAGCCAAATGCCCTTTGGGGTAACCCTTGCCTCAGTGTTTGAGCACAGAGGTTCTTTGTCTTTTATATATATATATATTATATATATATATATATATAACAATATGTATGTAAAATTATACATAGAGAACTGGACCTAAGGTATCATCTGTTTCAGGGTCCAGCAGCCACCTGTGGCAGTTGACAAGTATTGCACTGGTATAAATCCCAGTTCTACAACCACACACAAAAAAAAAAAAGGCACTGGCAACAGACAGAGCTAATTAACTGGGGCAGAACTTGCCGGTGGCGTTTCATAGAAGCCTGCACTCAGTTCGTAAGGTTCAGGACTGGTTTGCTTTGCTTGAATTGGCACACTTAGCAGACAAACCTCTGATTATTATGGCTGAGGACATATCAAAGCCTTCCGACCAGGGGCCACTCAAAAGTACTGAAATGTAAGGAGGTGCTGAGGAACCCTCCAGATCCCAGCCAAAAATTAAAGCTTCCAAATACAAAGTTCTTCATATTTAAAAAAATAGTAGAAGTGGTGAAGGAAGGAAGCTTGATGAAGTGGATAAAAAGAAACTCTGTCTAGACATAAAGGCTCCTGTTGCTCTTGGGAAGCCAATAGCGAGACAACAGGCAGCTTAAAGCATACAGAAAAAATACGCTGTGTTCCATCTGTGCAAAATATGGAAAAAGCATGGCAACTGTTTCAGACCCTACAAAACATGGGTCCTTTCTTTACTGGGGCTGGCAAGCACTCTTCCACAGGTCTCTTTCCCATAGACTGTGAGGGTGATACAGTGAATAATAAATAATTATATAGTATATGGTTAGGGTTTATTGTAGATAGAAATCAGTGGCTTTTCAGATCTTGTTGTAGGACAGTTTAAAGGTCATAAAAGTTGTTGTACTATCGTTCTGACGTCACCTCGATAGTACAACAACTTTTCAGCCTTGTCCTACCTCCTGATTGGCTGACTCGAATAGCTGCATCGTAGAAGAAAAGAAAAAAAATGGCGACGCGATTAAGTGGGCACAGAGCGGCAGAGAAGTGGATCCTACTCCTCCTCCTGACACAAATAACCTCGGGCGGCTTGTGTCATGGAACAATTTTTTTGTAATTTAATTCAAAAATGAAAACTACCGCTGTAGTGCGAGGTAAGCAGGGGGTGACGAGAAGCCCCAAGCAAGCGGGGCCTAGCGAACCTGAAGCAGTGGCAGTGGCGATGTAGAGGTGGGGCAGGAACCAACAGTTTTCAAAACAATAAGCCCTAACCATATACTATATGAAAACAGTGGATGTCTTCCATTAATTAAGGCTGTTTCTTCGAGATGTTGATGACATCACGAGACCTCTCGAGCTTCGCTCTCGAGGTCTCTATGATGTCATCAGCATCCCTTGAGGGAAACACAGCCTTGTGTGGATGGTTGCCCATCCACTATTCTATATATGATGCCCCTGCCTACAGGGACTGCTAACACTCTTCCTCTGTTCTCACCCCAGAGACTGTGAGGGTGATACAGATGATATGAGAATTTTTATAATGCCCCTGACATGACTGTGAAGGGCCTAGAACCCTATGTATCCATGGAGATTCTCCCTCTGTGCCTTTGTTTATTCAAAACATATTGGACTTCCCTTCTCAGGAGTCTTTCCTAGGTGAGGATAAGAATAAAAAAAAAAAAGATTATAGGGAGATGAAAGGTTCCACCTCCTAAAAGCCCTGTCTGTAATGAAAAAATATAAATAAAAGTGCCACGAAACTGCTTCAGACCCCCATGTCTGTGGCAGAGGTTTACAAGCAGTCTGGAAATGTTAATAAGTAAATACATAAATATATCAATTGTTTAACAATACTGAGTGCCTGTCTGTACATCCCAGCCATGTGAGTGTAGTGCATCAGGTAGCTTGCGAGAAAGCTGGGGTCTCCTTGTCCTCCTTACCCCCCAGATAAGGACTCATGAAAATAGATTCTTAGTTACCTGCAGATGCTTGTCAAAATTTTTACCTACTTGGCTTTTCGGCCAAATATCAAAAAAAAAAAAAAAGCACTGTGGAACTCTGTCCTGGTTCTTGGTGCAGGAGCCAGTGGTTATGGCCTATGTGCTCTGGAAGCTATGTACAAGGACACTGGTTTACCGGGATTTAAAAATGGCATATTCCATTTTGCACATTTTAAAAAACGGTATAGTCACCGGTGTCTGCTAAGCCAAAATCCGGTTTTACCGATATTTGGTTCTCTGTACTTTATTTAACAATTTGTAACTCTGCTAACATGCATTTTAGCAATTCTGACCTCCACTATTGCACATCCTTCCATCCTTGTACCAATTTAAAGTTTATTCTAGGTACAAGATGTGATGGCAGCAGCAGCAGCAGCAGCAGCAGCACTACAGTCCCTATCCCTAAGGTATGATGGAAGCAGCACTACAGCCCCCATCCCTAAGGTATGATGGAAGCAGTACTACGGCCCCGTCCCTCAGGTGCGGTTGCAGCACCAACAGCACTACGGCCCCAATCCCTCTGGTGTCATGGCAGCAGCAACAGCACTACGACATCCCTCCCTCAGGTGTGACAGAAGCAGCAGCACTGCGGCCCCCATCCCTAGGTGTGATGGCAGCAGTACTACATTCCCCATCCACCGGTGGTGATGGCAGAAGCACTACAGCCCCCACCCCTTTGGTGTGATGACAGTAGCAACAATGCAGTCCACGTTCCTCTGGGGTGATGGCAGTAGTGACAGCACTATGATCCCCTTTCTTTAACACCCACACCCCACATGCACAAGTTACAAATGACTTGGTCTATTTGCTTGTTAGAACTCTTTGTTTTTTCCTATCTGTAATTTAACTGCCTCAGTTGGATTTCTGCCTGTGACACCGCTTGCCAGGGTTAAGGAACAGACTTGGGTGTTGGAGGGCCAGCTGGTGGGTGAAGGCTTGAGTATCCAATGACCACTCACCTTCTCCTGGGAGGGAGGGAGGGTTCATGGCTCAGCATTTGCTGGCCCCTGGTGGAGGCCAGAGGCACGACAACACGGCCTTCACTGTGGGAGGGAGCGTGACGGAGTCGACTTGTGCCTTGACATAATGTGGCCTGTCACGCTCCCAAGAAAATAAGAAAACACCCGCTGGCCAACCGAAGGACGGCTGTTGGTCCCGCCATTAGCCGGAAGCTCCAGACATGTGTCCGTTCTGACCCCTACCATGCCCAGGATACACAGGAAAGCTCTTTGGGGCAGTTATTCTCCCCTGGTAGCCTCCCACAGGGGTAGGGGCCCACTCATTGAAGGGTTACTTTGGGTTACCTGGTAGCACAGCAGTAAGGGGCAATGGATGGTGATTGGGACTCGGCAGCGGTGCTAGGGGGCCTTGGCAGGCCTGAAGGAGTGGATGGCCAGGGGCTAGGAGGAGCAAAAAAAACCTGCTTGAATTTGCTTCTTTGAAATAAAGTGTCTTCACCCAAAAAATCCACAAGTGATTAGTGGAGGACCTTCAAATGGATTCATGCATCTCCCAGACATGTGGATGCTTTTTTTACTTGGTGTCCATGAAATGGGTGTCTCCCAGTTTTCATGTATTTGTTTAGATGTGAATTGAGCAACACTCTGCCCACAAACATCATACAGCCCCTGGGGTCTTACCTTTTGTATGTCATCGACTGTGCTTTCAAAATCCACTGGCCAAACATAAGTACACTTAAATACTTCACATTTGCTTTTTGTTGAAGCAGTCTATCAGAAAACTTTTTGCTGTCACAGAGAATGAAACAGCAGGTGGGAGAAAAGGTGCAAATGATCCAATTCACCTAAATGGGGTGCTAACTGTGAAGTCTTTTCATAAGTAGTAAGGCAGTTTTTTCCTTGTGAACATACTTTCATTCAGACTAGTTTTCATTCAAACAACTGAGGATTTTGGATGGCCCTGCTGATTATAAACTTGAATAAGCTAGTTGGTAATAGTGATCCTGTGCTTACAACCTAGATGCTCACATGCAAAGAATACAGTAAAACCTGACTAAAATCTAAAAACAAGTTTATAAAACATATAAAATCTATCTGAACAGTTATCTTTACCGATACAAAATCATTGCAGCCCAAGTAAAACTCGGATAAATTTCATGGTACCCTGGCTGCTATTCTATGGTGTACTAAACATATATTGGTATTTTTTTTATATTCTTTGTAAAGCAGGTAAGGCCCACTAGGCAGAACTGTCTGTTTTCAGGCGTAACCTAGAAGCACTGGGGAGGTTAAGTGACTTGTTTGGAGTCACACAGTATGCAAATGGAGGTTGTGGGAATCAAACCCAAGTCTGCTGAATGTACCCAGTTCAATCACTGTTTGTTACTCTAACTACTAGGCATGGGTGGTTAAACTGAATGGCTGATTACAACAAAGCAGTGCTAGTGATTTCCTTACTGACTGTATACGCAGCAAAGTAGAAAGAATGCAAAGCAAAGCAGCATTCATTTTAAGATGCTGAAATCTGGGTCAGCCCACTGGCGCTGCAGTAGCACTACTGCATGCAATGCCAGTGACCCAGGGTCAGAAGCGAACTCGGGTTGCTGGAGGTCTGGCCAGGGGAGTAGGATTGAGCACCTGAGGGCTGCTCTCCTCCTCCGGGGAGGGTGGGCTGCAGGTCCTGCTGCTTTACCACCACCTGTGTGACCATGGGTGGTGGTGCAATGGTGCAGCAGAGTGATCAGGAGGGAAGGATGCTAGCCAGGATCTGGAGCAGTGGCATGTCTCTGTGTGACCTACCTCCTTGGATCTCCCCTAGTGCTGGTGCCCTCAGGGACAGAGACCAGAAAACCAGGAACAATCACCCCACATTGGCCACTGGCAGAAGGGACCCATGTGCCCCAGACTTTATAACCAGGCTCCATGAGGGACCCACTGGGCTGCCTGACACACACTAAGAGAGTGTGGAGGGGTGACCTGGGGTCCCCTCCCTTCCCACCTGGGGGGGGTACAACCCAGGCAAGATAGGGGAAGGCCCACAGGAGCTCCTAAGCATTACCTGGGGTGAAGCTAGGGGATACCCAGCCTAGTGATCTCTGAAAAGTGGAGACTGATGCTGTGAGAAGGGGACATAGAAAGAGAAAATAAAAAAATGTAAAAAGATGCTGAAATCTTAGAGATTCTGTGCAGTGACATGCAATTTCTGTGAGGCACCGGTACAAGAATTCAAAATCCGCAAACCAAGCAGGATTCCGTGATTGTTACCAGTGTTACCGGTAAAAATGGAAAACCAGGGTCCCTGGCTATGTAGTACCAGTTTCCACAGGACAATAAGAAGGATGCTGCCTCCAGAGTCACGGCCTATGCCATCTCTCTGAGGCACTTTTGTCTGGCCTAGAACTACTGGTCTACCCTCAGACTCCCAGTTTAAAGCCATGTACTTGCTTGTGATCAAAACATGCTGTTCAATTCCAGAACATCTCACTACAACAAGGCCCTCTGACACACGGAAATTCCTCCCGAGGGCATTGGGGCAGAGGTTTTTTCCCCCAGTCTTCTGTCAATACAGGGGTGTTTTCGCACTCTAAAGCCTGACGTTAGTGTGGGCAGACCTCATGTGTACCCAGGTGTCTAAGCCTCTATCCCCAACACAGACGTTTCTGTTGAAGTGGGAGGGAAAAAAAACAAAAACATTCTAGCTTTGCAAATGGTGGAGAGGGTCCCTGGCCATGAAAAGAAGAAAGGGCCTCTACGCCACGTAATTCCTGACACAAAGACAACTGGGGAGTGGCTTCCCATCTTGCTGTTAAAACCCTAATTCAAGCCGGCCCGGTGGCGCTGAGGGTTGAGGCGCTGGACGCCACACCTCGCGCTCGCGGCGACCCGGGTTGGGGGCGGACTTGGGTGCCCGTCGGGCGGGAGAGGGAGGATCGAAGGCCCCAACGGATGCCTCCTCCCTCAGGGCGGGTTACTTAAGAGCGCATTGCGCTCTGCATTCCTTCCGTAGCGGTGGAAGCACTGGCAGTGGGAGGGATGGAGGCGGCTTTGCTTGTCGGGCCGGGAGAGACGTCTGGCGGCGCATGAGGGTCCTGCGTGCGTTAGCACGCTACCACTCGGGACGTCGACGCCTCAGCGCAAGGCGTCCTAGGGGAGTGGGGATGCAGGAGAAAACCGGAAAATCCCCTCTGGCAGCCCTAGATGAAGGCCGCCCTAAGTCCACCCGGACCACCTACAGGACAGACCCCACTGTGCGAGGAGAGGAGGATGGGCACTCTAGGGGCAGATCCCTAAGGTAGGTACCGGGGGGACATGAGCGGACGGAAGGAGGGGGCACCGGAGGTAGGAAAGAGGAGGATAAAGATGAAAAAAAAAAAAAAAACCCTAATTCAAGATTGTCACTCTGTTACTGTTCATACAGCCCTTATGGTAGGGAGACGGACTAGCCCCCCCCCCCCATATACCTTTAACAAGGTCTCACACAAGGGCGGGCTCACTGCGGCCCTTTGGTCTTCTTCAGCCCCAAGTGTCTTACAGAGTGCTGGGCAGTGGTAGCAGCACGCTTCAGGAATCTGGACATCTCTAGTTACACCTAAGTTGCTGGTTAACCTGCCAGAGTCTCCTTGTCAGGTCAAGGAGTCCCTTTTTTCCCCTTACAGGGCTCTGTCTGTAGTCTCGGGGTTCCCAGATAAATCTAAACAAAGTCTCACCAGGAACCCTCCCAGCATCCAGGAAGGATATGCCTTCCTTCTGGCAAGAATTCAAGATGTCCCTCGTCAGAAGTTTTCTTCATCTAGGGACAGTGAGACCAGCCAGTAACCGCTTGACTGGGGTTGAATCATTACCCCTTACTTGTTCAGAATATGGTGCGGTCCTGTGCAAATCACGTCACTTTGACATTTCCTCATGCTATAGGGACACGTGGCTTCAGTGCCTGCAGTGATCCCTAGGTTCACATACAGGACGTGTCACCCGCAAGTCTCCTTGTAGCTTGCTGGTCTTAGAAAGCAACAATTTTCAAAGCTGAAAACTCTGGCAGAGCAGTTCCACAGATGCCTTCCCCCGGTAGTGGGAGCGTATTTGGACAGTGCCTCAGTAAGTGACACCTAGACTCTCCAGGAGTCACAGTTAATCATATTTTTTTTAGAACAAAGATAAATCTTTCTAGCTCAAAGCATTTGCTCCTGTCATAAAAGGACAGACTTACAGAGTAGAACAGACACTACTGCAGTGGCCAGATCATGAGTACTCTGTTTGCAGGCACTATAAAAATTGGTCTCTCACCTTCTACCCTGGGAGTCATCCTTTCAGCGATTCTTCTCCCAGGCAAACTCAATACTCTGGCAGGTGCTGTAGTCGCATCAGTCAAGGCCAGAGTTAATGAACTCTGAACAAACGAGTACTAGTATGGTGTTCAGGCGGTTGGGCGCTCAGAAGTGAATCTGTTTGCCTCTCCCCTCAGCTTCCAGTTTCCTTAGTTCTGTTGCAGGCTTCAGCCCTGGGGATCACCTCCTCTGGACGCCTTGATCCTGGTCTGGTCAGGGAGGTTCTTATATGTATTCCCTCCTTTTCCCCTGATTCTCGGGGTATTTCTGAAACTCATGCAGTAGTCTGCATCTATGATCCTGGTGGCTCCGGATTGGCCCAAGCAAGCTTGGTACCCTATCCTTCTCTCAGTGTCCTGCAGCAGTCCATTCACCTGCCTTCAATTCACTCCTTGCTGACCTTTCCTTGGACAGGAGTGCAGTATCCAGGCATACATTCCTTTCACTTCGAGGCCTGGTTTTGGAACAGCTAGAGTCTGCATCCTCACAGTACTCTTAACAAGTCATTTGGATACTGAAGGTGGTTATTAAAAAACAAACACCAAGAAGACTTATGCAGTCAAATGTAAAAGTTTTTCCCTCTGATGCAAGAGCAAAAGGGTCAGATCCCGTTCAGTTTCAGACCCTCAGCTGCTTGATTGCCGGGTACTCTTACAGGCGTCAAGCTGGAAACCATCTTCTTTCAAGCTCACCAGGTGGCAGTTTCGGCCTACCTTTCGGGGGGAGGGAAAAAAATCAGTTTTTTTTTTTTTTCCTCATGCCATATTTAAAGTTTTTCAAAGGCCTCTTTCACTTCCAGCCTCCAATCAGGGAGCCTTTTCCTCCTTGGAGCACGAACCTTTGCATAGACAGGCTTATGAAGCCACCCTTCGAGCCTATGTCCACGACCCTCATCAAGTTTGTAATTTGGAAGGCAGGCTTCCTGGTAGCCATTTCCTCTGCCAGGAGGTTTTACTGAGCCAAAATGACATCATCCCTCACAACGATAAAGTTTAGCTCAGGACAAATAGGAAGTTTCTGCCAAAGGTGTTTTCAGAGTTCCACTTAAACCAGTCTATTACTTTCCTGTCTTCTTTACTTAGAAATCCATGCCTGGTGAGCAAAAGCTCCATAGCTTGGATGTCAAAAGAGCCATCTTCTACTACATAGAGCATACTAGGCAGTCCAGAGACTCCTTCACTCAGTTGTTCCTCACCTACGGGCATGTAGGCAGGGGAAGACCAGCTACCAAGAGAACCATTTCCCACTGGTTGATCGCTTGTATTAGTTTCTGCTATGAAAAAGCTGGTCACCAATCTCCAGTGGGGCTTAGGCCCACTCCACCAGGGGAACTGCAGCCTCGCTTGCAGCAGCAAGGGACATTCCTTTACTGGATATCTGCAAAGCAGCTACCTGGAAATCTGTGTACACCTTTGTGAAACACTACAGTTTGGATGTGCAGACCAGATCTGATGCCAAATTTGGCAGGGCGGTTTCTACAGAGCCTCTTTCCTAAGTAGGTTCTCTGCCCACCTCTCACTTGGTACTGCTCGGTAGTCTGTAAAAGTTACTGATGCTAAAGGACTCCTGGGGTAAGAAGAAAAAATGATTCACCGTAGTAATCTTCTTTCTTCCAAGGGGTTCTTTAGCATCAGTAAGCTCCCACCCTTCCTCGCCGGTTCACTTATCAGAGAAGGGATCTTTATCTCACTTTTTACCAAATTTGAAGTTTCTTATTGATGAGTTTTTAATCTGTGTTGTTGTCATTTCCATTTCCACTTTTTGTGGACATCTGCATGTATTTTGAATCCTGTTGATTCTTTTTCAGGGCAAGTGCCCTCGTTTTTGCTTCGAAAAAATTCTGAAGCCTTCAACAGCTGTCACTCAGCTTACTCCCTTTCCTGTTTTCTGATTGGCTTGACCCTCAGATCATTAAATTCTCTTAAAGGCACACCTCTGGGGCAGTTGCAGCTAGCCAGCTAAGTGCATACGTTACTGATGCTAAAGGACCCTTTGGAAGAAAGAAGATTACTACGGTGAGTAATTTTTTCATACAGTATCAATGTTAGCAAAAACAGATTACAGATGTTAATCAAAATCTCATTCTTTACAGTTGCATGGATGAGTTAATGCTTTTCGGAGAGCTGATTGAAATTCATTAATTGAATTATTAGCTTAGATCTCAGTTGAAATATGCTTCCATTACTTCAATTCAGTTTTTATTTAACCAGGAATGCACCGTTGAGCGAATTCATTTACAAAGTGGTCCTGGGTGGACATATCACAAATAATACAAGACATCATAAAAACTTGTGCATTTTACAAAACCAAAGCATATTGAGACGGCATAAAAAAACACATTCATACATTTACAAGGCCGAGTCATATTAAGACAGCATGAGAAAAAGCATTAATTTGTATAGTTTTAAAAACCGTGGATGCACGGATAGGGAAACAGAGAAAGTGGAATATATGTAGCACAGTATGAGGGTAGGAATCACATTGAGATGGATCACTGCATGGCTAAAGGGTAGGTTAGAATAGGAGTGTGAAGTGGGATCGGTGACCATGAGAAGGAGGATGGGTGCATGGAGAGAAATGGAAGCTAAAAAAACAGGTGTGGAGGGGCTGCCAGTGGGGGAAGGGGGTTAAGTGCTGGGTAATAGCAGACTGCGGCAAGGATGGTCGAGTGCTAGAAAGAATAAGCTGGGAGATTCTAGCAGTAGGATATGTTGGGAGAAGCAGTTACATGTATCTGTAAGCGACTGATGCAAGAGGGTCTTGAAAATGTGCAGTCCCACCGTTTTTGTGAGTTTTAATGATTTCTGGAGGGTATTCCAAATGGTGGGGATACTATAGCTTAGGGACGAGGTGCTAAATCTAGTTCATATCCTAGGCGTATCGAGAAGTATGTAGGAGTACCACAGAGACTTACAATAAAGACTCGTAGGGCAGTGTCGCATATCAAGATATGGTGCGCGAATTAAGCCTACCAAAGATTCTGAGAAAATACCCAGTGTTTTTAGAACTTCAGTAGTGATCCATTTTTTTCAAGGGATATTTGAGGTCATGCTTCAGATTGCAGTTACTAACTAACAGCTCCAGAAAAATGAGTTTGTAATTAGTACTAGTCAAGTTTACTTTTTTTTTTTTTTTGTGAACTCTTTATTCTCCCTTCTACACTGGACTCTCTCCAGCATGGTTGTGGGGCTTACCTGGCTTATCCCGTCCATCTGAAGCCCCGGGTAGTCCTCCTGGGAGGCAGTGCTCCCCTAGGTTCATCATCTCCATATCTACCTCCCTGGATCTACATCCCCCTGGAGCAAGGACCTCTCGCTCCTACTTGGCGCTCTATCTAATAGTATCTGGAGGAGATGGCCATGGAGAGACCAGGAGGCACCTTTGGCTCGATGTTGGGCGTGGTGCCTGGCGCTGCTAGACCGCCTTTGCCTACCAGCATAATGTTTTTTTTCTGGCTTTCCCCCCATTGGCTAGGAATTGCAGGGCACTCTAGCGCGGTTCGTGCTCAGGACCGCAGAAGTGCTTCCACAGCCAGTCCCCTGCAAGCTGGTTCTCGACTGCTGTGAGCCCCTAGAAGCCGCTAGACGGTGGGAACAGTAACCCCCATCCCTCCCAGGAAAGGAGAGCAGTCCTCCGGATGTTCGATCCTTTCCTCCCCCGCCGACCCGAGCTCGTTCCTGAACTCAGGTCGCTGGCATGGCTTGAGGTATGGCGTCCAGGGCCTCAACCCTCAGCGCCATAGGGCCAGCAGTCAGTTTACTTTTAACATATTAAAACAACATCTTGCATGTTTTTCTGTTTCTTGTTTAAAATGGTACTGTAGTCAATGTTGGAACGCTTAAAATGCTGTCTTAGCCTCAAGATAACAGTTGTCTTAAAAATTCAAGGGTTGAAAATTGGCATCGGACCACTAACCATATGCTGGTAGATTTTGCACGAGGCTATAAAATTTAGTTTTAACTTGCCCCCACTTGCTTGTATTAGAGAAGGTAACATTTCAATAAGTTCACCAGTTTGCCCAGGAGAAAAGTGTGTGGGCAGGTGGCTTTTCTTTGTCAGTCACCCAGCTGAATAATGGTTGCAATACTTAATTTCAGTTTCTGAAATTTATTTTTTCATTTGAACATTGCAATCTTCAAGACCTCTGAATAGTGCCATAAGATATCTTGTTTTCTGTGGAGGTCTTTAGGTACATACGTTACAGTTCATGTCTTTTTTACCACCTCAGGGTGGTGTATTGTCCCTGTGGCTCAGTTGGTAGCAGATCTGTTTTTGGGCTAGAAGGTCAAGGGTTCTAGTCTCGCATTGGGATTGTGCTCATACCAAATCATCTAGCACCTGAGTGCAGTACTAGAGGAATTTTGTACTTTCAGGGTGTGCTGTCCTTCAGAAGAGACATTAAACTTTAGTTCCTTCTGTCTTTCTGGTGGTTGTTCAGGTGGAGGCTAAAGATCCCACAGCACTTCTCGAGAAGAGTAGGGGAATTTTTTATTAAAAGAAACAGCGGGGGCGGAGCTTGGCATCTGTCATGGTGGCAGTGTAATTTCTTAGGAGGACCGTCATGAGAGCCGTTTTCAGTCCATCCACATAAAGAGCTGATTAAATACCGGTACGACATAGATTAACATCGATGACCTTGTGATTCAAAAAGAATCCAGCATCGCCTGAATCGCTGCAGGAGATCAAAAGGTATCACATAGTGCCAGCCTGTACAGCGCCACGAGGCACAGGGCCATCCCAGACGGGTACGCTGCAGTACTTTGATCCCAGCCATAAGCTCCATATGGCTGTCAGTAACAGGGATAAGCGTGGCCGCGAAGCATCGCTCGCATCAGGCGCCCAGCCCTCAATTTAAACAGGCTGCTCCGGACATCTCTGCGGTAATGGCAAAACTGGACAAAATTCTCATGGACACGGCTGATCTTAAAATATCCGCACAAAAAGCAAACAGTGACCTGGCCCTCCTGGCATCGAGGGTGTCTCACACCGAGCAGGTGATCCAGCACACAGTGTCCACCCTTACAGTGCAGGAGGGCACGCTCCATGATCATCACCAGAATAAAATAAATGATATAAAAATAGATGATAAAATAGATGTTCTGGAGAATCGTGCCCGCTGCAAAAACATCAGAATTATGGGCATACCTAAAGGGACGTGACAGGGTTCCTAGCTAATCTTCTGCCAGCCCTGGTGAAAATTAACAACTTGCTGCCTCCGGAGATTAAGTGGGCACACAGATCCCTTGCCCCTCGTCCCCTGCCAGGGGAACGTCCAAGACACATCCTCTGTAAGTTTTTGCACTACCCTGTCAAGGAATTTTATTTAAAACAAGCTCGAGACCAAGGGTCCTTTTAATGGCAGGGGTGAAGAGTACAGCTATTCCAGGACTTTTCTTTGGAGTTATCTAACTGTCGCTGAGCCTATGCAGGGGTGAAGAAAATATGCTACTGACTTAACATCCCTACTGTACCCAGCCTCTTTAAGACTTCAGGTGAATGGGGGCTTTCTAACATTTGACACGCCAGCTGTGGAAGAACAATATCTGCAGGAATACCAAGCCAAGGAACAGGGCCATAACAGACAGGGCTCACCTTGTGGCACACAAAAATCCAATATGGAGGTGACACAAGTCACGGCTCAGGGTGAGAAGCGTGATGACCAGCAGGATGATCTGAGAGTTCCAGCCTGGCAGTCTACGTCGCGAGGAAAAAAGTCAAAGAAAAAGCTTTAGGCCACACATGATGCACCACTTCAACCAAAAAGGCAGCGATTGCATAGTAGACAAAGGAGATTCCTCCCCTCGGACACTAACAGTTGCTGCCCAGGGGTCATGCCAATTAAAACTTCCAACAGATACGAACCCCTTCGTGACTTGAACCCCGTAGCTTTGGATCTCTCTATTAACTCCTAAGAGGGACATGCCGTTATCTGGGATAGACCAGGATGATGATACTGTCTGGTCCACTCTGCCTTCAGACTGGGCCAGCTGCCTACCAGATGACGCCAGTGAAGCCGAAGACTCCATTGAGAGGCTGACCAAACTCCTGGATGCATCAGACAAGTTAGCACAGCCGACCTGAGAGGCCGTGATATCCTTTATTTTTTATAGACACGTTTCATTTGTCTCAGGTCATTTATGGCTCAGGAATATTGTGATTTGGCTCGGAGGAGGGGGGAGTACTGAGGTAAAGGGAGTCAAAGCACAGGGGGCTTATAAACTGCCTGAGTGACCATGTGGCTCTGGAACTCGCCTTAACTGCCCTGGGTCTTGGAGACAGTATTTGAGGTACCCAGTATGGCTGTCACTTGATTGATATTTCACGTCCCCCCAGCCAAACTTGAATCCCCCCCACCGGGGCAGGTAGTCTCAAGACACAAGGGGAGGTAGCATCTTACATATCCTCACCACCCCTTCTTATACCGGGAGGCAGGCGTACATTCTAAGCATGCCTCCTCTTCAAAGAGGCTGCTGCTTTGTTCGAATATGGGTAGTGAATAAATCATAGATAGCTCCCTCTGTGACTAAAGCAATGTTCCTTGTCGCTGACAGTGCAATCAGGCACAATGGTGGTGCAAACATCCTCTTTCCTATCTGAACTGGTTGCTGTCCAATCAAGCACGTTTCCCAGGCCAAGGCCCAATGACTTAGACTAGGGGCTGGCTGCATGACATAAGGAGGCAGCATGGCTTACCCCCCCTGTGTAGGCCTGGTTGGGTTTTACCGACCATTGCTGGGAGCAGTGACTGTGACTCTGAAGGTGGAGGGGCGGAGGTATATCCCCTGAGTTTTTTTTTTTGTTCTTTTGAGGTTTTACTGCTATTTTTTCTTCTACTTGTTTAATATTACAGTTAAGTATTTTCTGGCGCTGGGTGACGATCCCGGGTTCAATGTGGGATTACCATCTCAGCTATTTCTGAAATGTTTGGTGTTGGAATTATTCTGATAGAACTGTTTCTTGTTAAATAAACAGCTCACCTTACTGACTCCCCAGAGAGGGCCCCTCAGGCACTTGGAGGAGCACTGGTCTGGCTTCTTCTGGCATTAGGAGGGGCCCAGTCTCTTCTGGATGAGGAGGGGCCTCTAGCCTTGACCCCTGAGATGGGGATATTCCCCATCATAGGCTCTCACAGTGACCAAAGTATACGAGGGGTCCCACCTCGCACCCAGGTTGGGGTGAGGAGGACCCGATACAAAGTGTTGTACAGAAAATAAATTTTTGCAGAGTGGCTGGGTTATGGTACAGGTGGGGTACTGTAGTGTATACTGCACATATGGGTAGCACTTTCATACAAGGCATCCGAAGGACAGCGACCAGGGCTGGGGACATCATCTTCTCGGATAAGGTTCTACAAGGGAAAAAGGCCTGGATATAACAGGATACCATGTATTTATATAATCCTGTTATGGATTCCCCCACACCAATAACTTTTACCACATGGAATGTTAGAGGGCCGAATGATCCGAGAGGAGGCTGAGGGAGTTGAACATGTACTCACTGGAGGAGAGGAGGGACAGGGGGACATGATTGAAACCTTTAAGTACATGAAAGGAATAAACAAGACAGGTACAGAGGGGCTGTTCAAAGTAAGGGAAGGGAGGGACACCAGGGGCCATGATATGAGACTGGAGGGAGGAAGGTTCAGAAGGGAGATGTGGAGACACTTTTTTACAGAGAGGGTGGTGGCTGGGTGGAATGCATTACCTGCAGAAGTGGTATCCAGTAGAACAGTGGACTGCTTCAAAAGGGGATGGGACAAGACAGGTCAAGGGGGAGGGTCAGTGAAGGGGGAAGGGTAGAAGGGAGGGGCAGCTGCAGAATAGGGAGTGCTAGCTGCACATTCGAGCAGACTTGATAGACCTGTAGGTCTTTATGTGCTGGCAAATTTCGTATGTTCGTAAGAAGGTGATATCCAGGCTCAAAAAACTTAAAACACAAGTCGCTTTCCTTCAGGAGACTAAGATTAACCACAAAGAGGCAGGGAAACTGGTGAGGGACTGGGTGGGGTGGGAAGCACACACTGTATCGGGTAAGAAGAAAGGGGGAGTGTCGATCTTATGTCACAAGCTCCTTAAGTGGAAGCTGGTAGAACAACACAAGGACAAAGAAGGGAGATGGGTACTGGTGAAGGTCATAACGAACAGAGGACCTTTAATCCTAGGTAACATCTATGCCCCACATGAGGATGCCCCAGAATTCTTTAATGTAATTTCTCAAAGGTTGCTAGCAATGTCTCAAGAGCGTCCTGACATAATCCTAGGGGGTGATTTAAATATGGCCCTAGACCACTGGCCGGACAGGACTAATGCCAAGCCGGAGCCTCATAGCAAAGCCTTGAAGACCCTGTCCGATTTACTAGCCTTACATCACCTCACAGACACATGGTGCAACTTCCTTCCTACTGAAAAGGATTTTACATATTATTCAGCAGCTAGATCAGTGGCTAGCAGACTGGACTACTGGTTCTCTGCTACCAACCTAAAACCGGCTATTGCAGAAGTCTCCATTGCCCCCTATATATCTCTGACCATGCCCTGGTGGTCCTTCAGGCCTACCTTACCACAAACACTGCACACTCAGTGACTTGGAGGCATGACCCCCTCCTACTTACAGACCACCAGTTCCAACTTTGGCTTAAAACGGAGGTGTCCCACAATTTCCAAGATAACCCTGAATCATGTGCCTCCTCACAGGTGATATGGGAGGCCTTTAAGGCCACAATTAGGGGCAGGATCATCTCATATGCAGGTCATAGGAGGAGGCAGAGAGAAGAGGAGGCCCGTCAGCTAGAATCACAACTGGCACAGAAAGAGACACTCTATAAAAATGACCCCGACCAGCTAGATAATCAGTTTCTAAAATACGAGCGTACAGCCCTCCGACTTAAGCTCATCATCTTAACCACTAGGAAGGTGGAACTGCTAATGGCTAGGCTACAGCACAAATACTGGGACCAAGGGGATAAGGCTGGGAAACTACTTTCATACAGGTTATGGAAGCAGCATGCAGAACACCATATAGATAAACTAAGGGACAAATTGGGGGTGGTGCAGTTCTCCCCATGGCGATAAACGCAATCATGAGGGCATTTTATGACAACCTCTATAGATCTCAGGCTCCCTTCCATAAGCCTAGCTTTGATGCTTTTGTTGCAAGGACCTCCCTTCCGAAACTCCCGGCTGAACACAGGGCCATGCTGGATGCTCCCATAGAAGATTCCGAAGTGCTGAAAGCAATAGATGTAGTGGCTTCGCATAAGTCCCCAGGGAGCGATGGCTTTCCTGCAGACTTCTATAAAGTCACCAGGGATCTTATACACCGGCCTGTTCTCCAAATGTTGAGGGAGTCGCATACAGCCCAGTCCCTTCCTAGCTCACTCAAAGAGGCAGTGATCACTGTCCTCCCTAAGGAGGGTAAGGATCCTCTCTCCCCTGTCAGCTACAGACCTATATCCCTGATAAATGCTGCCGCTAAAATACTAGCAGCTAGACTAGAACGGGTACTTCCATCCATCATCCATGATTCACAGGTGGGATTTGTTAAAGGGAGATCAAGTGTGGACCACCTGAGGGCATTAGTGACCCTCTTCCAACAGGCCTCCCATCTGCCCACTCCTGCTGCAGCCATCACCATCGATTTCAAAAAGGCCTTCGATTCGGTCAAATGGGGGTATCTTCAGGCGATCCTGAAACACTTCAGTGTAGGCCCGAGATTTGGGAGCTGGATCAGCACAATATACAATGGTCCAACTGCAAAGGTCCTTACTAACGGCCTCCTATCTGAGCCTGTGACCCTGCAAAGGGGTATGAGACAAGGTTGCCCTCTCTCTCCCCACCTTTTCATAATGTCTCTTGAACTGCTGGCTTTGGCCATTTGTACCCACAGTCACATCCTTAGCATACAAATAGGGAGGGAAGAATTCAAAACAAAGCTGTATGTGAATGACTGCTTCATCTTGACCAGGGATATCCATTCAAGCTTGGATCATGTTCTGAATATATTTTCTAACTTCAAAGCTATTTCAGGACTAAAGATCAATAAAACTAAGTCAGAAATAATGCCCCTTAATAAGCATACCACGAAGGAGATGGGGAAAGATCCGCACTAGCCTGGGCAGGCTCCCAGATTAAATACCTAGGGGTCACCCTAACCCCTGATATCCATAAACTTAGTCAGCTCAATATGCAACCTCTGATCACAACATTCCAAAAAGAATTGAACAGATGGCAGCATTTAAACCTTTCTCTTCTGGGGAAAATCAACTCAGTTAAAATATTGCTAGCCCCCAGAATCTACTATCTATTAGCTCATCTTCCCATACTAATCCCGGACAAATGGTTTGAAAAATTAGACTCACTTATAGGCTACTTCTTATGGGGTTCATTCCCTCCCAGATTTAGCAGAACTAAGCTCAGGGCCCACTGGTCTCAGGGAGGGTGGAATCTTCCCCATTTTAAACACTATATGTACGCCTTCATTACATCCAGGACATTTTTAATGTTCCGCTCTAGTGGCTCCTCTCTTCCCCCAGCATGGTGTAGAATTGAACAATATGTCATGGGTATACGGCACCCCTCCATGTACCTGGGTACATCACTACCCGAGAAAGCCGCTCATTGGGTTACTATTCAGGCAGCCCATAGGGCATGGGCCCAAACAGCCAGACTTGCTAAGAAGTGTCCTAGACTAGGGAGATATATGTACCTGTGGGATAATCCTGACCTCCGCATTGCTGGAGAGCCAATCCGATGGTCCACATGGGAGGACAACTTGATCTGTACGATTGGTGACCTTACTGCTGATGATAACACTGTTGACATCTTTCAGGGGCTACAAACCAAATTTAACTTTGACACCAGATTTTTGGAGGCATCTTCAAATCAGGTCTGTGTACCTCCAGTGGAGTAAAACCCAGTGTAAATGCCAACCCTGTAAAGATTGGAAGGCCAGCAATGTCCCCTCCTCAATACTGGGGGAATGGATGGGAGCTCATAAGGCCAAAGCAGGCTCTATCTACCAAATGTTACGAGAATCCCAGCCAGACCCCACAGATAATGCCAGGATCAAATATCAGACGGCCCTCCAGATTGAGATCCCTGCAACAGTCTGGAGCAAGTGCTGGAGATTGACCCAACATGCCTGTAGTGACCAAAAGAGAAGATTGATCCAGAAAAAGATACTTCATCTCTGGTACAGAACACCAGCCCAGCTTAAAGCTATGGGAGCATCCCCCCACGGACTGCTGCTGGAGGTGTGACTCCTCAGCTGCTGACCTACTCCACATACTCTGGGCCTGTCCCTATCTTATTCCATTCTGGACCGAGGTTATACAAATATGCTGCTCTATCCTTGAGGTGGAGATATCCATGACCCCTTACACTATACTTTTAGGGTGTCATCCCCAAGATACCTTCCTGCCTGTACGGAAACTGAAATGGTTAATTTCAGCTTCAGTAGAGGTGAAGCGGTTAATTCTTACCAAATGGAGGTCTACATCCATCCCAACTATACAGGAATGGCTGGACTTACTAGAATCCTTGGCAAAGAATGCCAGGCTGGCCTTTCAGACCAAGCAGCAAATGGCTACCTTCTTGGACTTACGGTCCCCATATATGCACTTCATAGCCCGTCACTCAGCCAACAAAGGGTAAGCCTTGGCCATTATCATCTGGTAACTTCCTGTCGGAAGTCAGTTACAGAATCACTGCATTGCATAATGGCATTGAACTCATTCTAATTCTCAAATAACAGTTTGTATTGGTGTAATATTTTTCTCTTTTGTGTATGGACACACATGCCTATATATGGCTTGTACTGATATCCACGGTTGGGCTGTACGATTGTTAAATGTCTCAGTTAATTTATGTAAATGCAAAGATTTCAATAAAAAGATTAACTGTAAAAAAAAAAGAAATATTAGCAGTATATAGATAATAATAAAACAATACAAAAGAACTCTTTCATAAATTCACAGGAAAGTTATCTCAAACAGAACGTAATCAAAAACTCGAAAGTAAGAAACAAAAGGGCTACAGGCATCACAGACCTGCTTTAACATAAATCACAACCAGTTAATGTTTTTCCAGTATTTCCTAAATTTGATTCCAGAAAAGGTATCCTGTAGAAACATAGACTTTGCTGGCAGATAAGGACCGCTCGGCCCACCTAGTCAGCCCATTTTCCCTGCCTATAGTATCACTGCGGATCCTGCTTGATCTCCAGCTCATTCACCTCACCCCAGTACTGTATTCGTTTTTCCTGAACACATGTGGGAGAAGAGTTGGAGAATTTCCCCAGTCCTTGACAGATTGTCCCCACTCACTAAAAAAAAACCCACAAACAGCTTCATGTGGTTCAGTTTCAGCCGGTTTTCATCTGTATCTCTCCCCCCGGGGCAGGGGTAAAAATTAGGAGTATTGCCTAGCTCTCCTTTTCTGGTCAACAGAGTACATAAGTTACACAGCTAAAATAAATCACTTATGGACTACATTTGCAATTTGAGTATTTGCTGCTTGGAAACTGGGGGTGGGATATTCAGAAATGCGCCAAAGTCAGGCGCAAGACATGCGCAGCGCAAATCCACTGCGCCATGGTGCACCGAGCACGATATTCAAAAGTTGTGCATGACGGAATGCGCCTGCGCAACCCCGCTGAATATCACATAGATGTGCCATAGCGCAACCAGGGCTGAGCGGGGGAGCAAACCAACATGCGCAACAGTGCAACCAGGGATGCGCAAGGGGAAGCGGTGCCTGCGCCAGGACACATATGTACCGGCAACAGGCACAGCAAGGAGCAAGCCACTGGGGTGGGATATCCCGCCACCAGGGTGCCAGGAGTGAGGCATGGCAAGCACACGACAGAACACTGCCCATTGCACATGGGGAGGCAGCAGGCCCCCGCCTACGCACACCACAGTGGTGCACGGAGGCAGGGTGGCACCAATGGCCACTGGTGAACAGCCACTGGCAACCCCCCACAGGAACGCACACACCATGCCACCGGGACCACAGCTGGCAGCTCACAGGCAGACAGCACACAACGCACATGCCACACAACCTGAACAGAAAGGCCACGGCCACCCCAGGGCACAGCCACCGAACAGTGGGTGAAAACCAACAGGCAAAACCCCTGCCACCCCAGGCGCACCTCACAGCCACCATGCACACCATTGCAGCATGGCTTCACACGTCAGTCGCAAAGCAGATGCATAACCATAGAAAAGTGTATTAACAACAGAAATACAACACAACTATATACAGATATATACAGGTAACAGGGGATAGGGATAATGGGGTAGCTATTTACATAAAGGCTAAGCCAGGGAAGGGAGGGACGGTGACAGGGGTCAGGGCAAAGGAAGGGGGGGCAGGGATGTAAAATGGTCACGGGCCTACGGGCAGCCTCGCTCCACCGCTGCCTGGCGCTGTAGCCTGCCGATGGCCCTCTGCATCATCCTCGCCACCTGCAGTGTGGCAGTGGAGACCCCCAGTATCCTCCTCAGGAGGCGGCTGTTCACAGCCGGCCGACGAACACCTAGGACAAAGGGTACACAGAATCAGTGCGTGTCCAGAACACCCTAGCCCACCCACCGTGCGCAGCGGACAGTGGTGACACGTGCCCCTGGGATGGCACCCAGCCACCCACAGTGAGTGCACCCACACATGCCGCTAACCCGGCTCACCGCAGCCATGCGGAACACAGTACACCACCACCGCACATGGGTCACACACCACCACCGTTTGCAGGCAGGCGGCATGGTAAAGAGGCAGGATGGCAGTGGCACAGCTGGAAGCCAGATGCACCTACAGCCCACATGCGGCAGCCACACACATGTGTGATAGCCACAGCACGGCGCAACAGCCACCGCGGGTGGTGCACAGCTGCAATGGCTATGCGCACAGGGGGCCGTGTCCCACCCCCGCTGCCCACCCTGCACATCAATGTAGCATGTAACAGTGCCTACCTACATGTTGCGGCACAACCCGCAATGGTCCCGCTGCACCGCCCATGCGGCCTGCAGCCTGCATAGGAGCCCCTGCGGTGGTCCGCCCTGGCCCACTCGCATCGCCTGCCAGTCGGGCTCTCCTCCTGTTCTCAGGGCCTAGGAAGGTAACATAGAGATGAACACATCAGTACCTGGCATCACCAAAGGCCCCCAAAGCAGAGCATGCTTCCTGGCCCAACGCGGCCCCATCGTGTTGGTGCAGCGCGCACCTGGTGCGCCGCCCCAGGCTGTGGTATAGGCAGCCCCAGTGCCCCCCCCCCAGCATGGTGTGCCACCCTGCTGGCCACAGAGAACACTGGTTGGGCACAAACACGTGTGATGCACACTTACCTGGCAATGGCACGGCACCCCTCTGGACACATGCCTGCAGTGCCTGAAGCCTCTCTGGGTCCCTCCGCTGCAGGTCCCCATAGCGGTGGCGGTACTGTTCACTGGTGCGCTGGACACCAGTAGCCTCCTCCAGCCCATCCGCCACCTCCTGCCACACCTCTGTCCGTGGCCTATTCAGGGGCACCTGCCCAAACAGGCAGCCTGCGTGTGGCTCCACCAGGGCCACAAGGTTCACTAACTCAATCTGGGACCAGTTAGATGCACTGGCTCTGCTGCGGCATGGCATTGCTGGATCGCAGTAAGGCAAACCAAAACGGCGCCCTGTCGCGCACGGGCCCCATGTGCTGAGGATACGTGCCTCACACAGAGATGTGCTGCCAACGGCAATCGCGCATCCCCGGAGATGCACGATACGGGGTGCCTGGAGCAGCCCATCACTGCATGGTAGGTACACCAGCGTCTGGGTCAGGGGGGCAGGGGGGCCGGCTGGTGTGACAGCGGCAGTAATGCGATTGTATTCCCTTTCAGCTTCAGAGCGTCTGAATTCTGTGGCAGGGGTGGGGGTGTCCGCCATGGGGGGAGCCTGGACCTGGAGGACCGTTCATCCACCTCCACCGGTGTCCGGGGGCCAGAACGGATGCAGTCAAACACCGCTGTCCGTCCGGATGCCCATGGCGTGGTTGCGGACAAGGTCCTGGCTGTGTTCCAGCATGATGCCAGCCATGGCGTACAGTATGCCGCGACACAGATCGGGGCTAGGGCTGACACCGATGACAATATGACCATCGTCCTGGTTAGCGGTGTTGCCGTCGAGGGGGAGGCATCCATACCACTCAGCCATCACGGCAGCGCAGATGGTGCCCTGGTGGCGGTTGTCCGGCCACCACCCCTGGTGTTGTCCTAGGCATCAGCGGTGCGGCGCCGGCCGATGGGGGTGGCGGTGGTGGTGGAGCAGCTGCACAGGCACTGCTTGGTGCACAGCAGCTGGTGGGGCAGCACTGGCAGTTTGACGGGGACGTTGGGGGCCGGGTGCTGCGCCCGCCGACGGTGCACCGGGGAATGATCAGCCCCAAGAGGGCCCCGATGTACAGTGTCCACCTGCGCGGGGGGCTGGTCAGCAGGGCCGAATGCCACCCGTGGGCCAACGCAACGCCCAGCCACCCCTGGGCGCTGACCCCTTGCCCGAGCACACCCGTCTGCTGCGAACCTCCATGGAGCAACAGGTGCTGGTCGTGGCAGGGGTGCGTGCACTCCGCGCCAAGCTGCACCAGGCTGCAGCATGACAGGGACTTTGCGCAGCTCCTGGTCGACAACAATCGTATGTGGGTGGACACGACCGCAGCCCTGGATCGGCTTACCACTGTGGTCAGGGCCCGCCTAGCAACAGTGTCCACATTGGTGCGTGGCCATCCGCCGCAGACCCCGTGGAGTGCATTCTCCACCCCTCGGACACCGAGGTGGTCACTCGATGCCGGGATCAGCTGTGGGCATTTGGGCATGCCTGGGGCTGGCATGCTCAGGAGCCTGCAGACCCCTGCGAGGACTCGGTTGTGTTCCCGCAGTAATACCCCTGAGGGACCGTCACGGACACCCACTGTGGCCGTCACACAGCCTGTTTCTGCTAGGCGGTCTCGGCGGGGCTGCCCACGTGTCCGCGGCGGCCGTGCGACCACGCTGCAGTCCTGAACTGCCCACCTCCCTGTCCGCTGCCACCCCATGTGCACACAGGTGTGGCATGTGCGTTCCACGGTCATGGCATCCGTGGTTGTCGCCGCACATAGGCCGTATGCACGCCTGGCTGCTGGCCATTGTGGCGTCTGCATGATGATGCCAGCACAGCGCTGGGTGCTACTGTGCACCAGTGCTCAGTGTCTGACACATGCCTGGTGCCAGCCTCTGGGCGCGCGCCTGTGTGTGTGTGGGGATGTGTGGGTGGGGTGTGCTGTGCTGTGTGTTTCCGTGGCATCCCGACCCTCACCTGTTCATGCTCCCCTCCAGCCGCTCCTGTCACACGGCTCGCCCAGCCATGCCTGTGTGCTGTTGCATAGGCGCTATTCCATGCATGGGGACATGTTCACCTACCTCGTGCACCGTAGTGCTCTTCTGCAATCGTGTCCCGATGCGCTGGGCCATCCTGTGCAGCCGGGTTCCCTTCACCCGGGGGGGGGGGCTGCTCAATGCCACATGGCTCGGCGGCTGCGTCGTCCCCACTGCTGTTCCCTTCTTCGACCTCGACAGCTATCCCACAGTCAGTGGTCATGTTGTGTAGTATACAGCAGGCCAGGAATAGACTGCAGGCCTTTGAGGGGCTATACTGTAGGGCACTGCCAGACCTGTCCAGGCAATGGAACTGTGTCTTCAGCAGCCCAAACACACGCTCGATGATGTTCCATGTGCTGGTGTGTGCCTCATTGAATCGCTCCTGCGCTGGGGTCGACGGGCGCCGGTATGGGGTGAGCAGCCAGTGCCAGAGTGGGTAGCCACTGTCACCTTTGTGGGTAGATTTAAGGTTAGCATGGTGGACTGTGTTGCTGCACCAGCCATCTCTCCCGGCCACACCCTTCGGCGCCCCTAACCTGGCAGCCCCCACACCTTTCCCTGTTGTGCCAGGCTGCCCGTATTCACAGCATACTCACCTACTAGGTGGCCAGTGGGGATGTCCCCACTCTCAAACCTGTGGCACAGTGCCGAACTGTGCTAGTTGAAGGTATTGTGTGCTCCCCCAAGGTGTGTGGCACAGACATTGATTATGCACCCCCTGGCATCGCACACCACCTGGCAGTTGACGCTGGGATAGCCCTTTCTGTTGATGTAGACTACCCCCTCCGGGCCGGGTGGTGTGCAGATGCTGACATGGGTGCAGTCGATGGCCCCTAGCATGCCAGGCATACGTGCTACCTTGTGGAACTCCTGCATGTTCGCTGTACGCTCTGCCTGTGTGCTGGGGAAGTGGATGTATTCCGCAGCATGTGGCAGCAGTGCGTTGAGGAATTGTGTGAGGAGCCATGATGCGGCTGACTTGGCTATGCCTGTGGTGTTCCCTGTTGGTCTCTGGAAGGTACCCGTGGTGAGCAGGCACATGACAGCTGTGACCTTTGTCTCCACAGTCAAAGCGTGGCTCCGTCTAGTGGGTGCCTGCATCTCATCACTGCACCTCTCACAGAGCTGCCTCAGAATAGCCCGGTTCAGGCGGTACCGGCCCACAATCTCTGTATCACTGTATTGTTCGAAGGTGGTGCGGGCACGTTACCACCTGTTCTGGGCGTACCGTCGACGGGCCCTTCCAAGGCCAAGCCGCTCTGCCGCCTGCCTCCTCACACCCCTCATTACCGCCTCCATCTGGAAGATGGCACTGGCCATGGCCTCAGCTGTCCAGATCCCCCTGGGCGGCAGGCCCCTCTGGTCCCCTCGACTGTGTGCTGCTGCATATGCGGTTGTGCTGGGCGCACACCTGTGTCTTTTGTTCCCAGCTGGCAGCCTGTGGCCTCCGCCTCCTACCGGTCTGGGCACCTGTGCTGCCACTTCTGTGACAGGTGTCACGGGCACACACTCTGGCTGTAGCCTCCCTGACTGTCTCACACACACACACACACACGGCCACTCTCTCACTGCCTCTGTCCCTGTTTTGCACCCCTCCTGCTGTTCAGCCTGGCCACTGTGTCTCTCTCACTCCTGCTCCCCTCTGCCGCAAGTGTCCTTCCCCTGCTTGCTCCCTCTTTTTATGGGCTCAAGTGTGCTCCATGCATTTCCCATTTGCTCCACGCTTGCGCCGTCTGTCAAGTTTTGAATATCACACTGCGCGGGGTATTCATGGCTACGCCCCCTGCACTTGCACATGCATGCATTACCATTTTTTATTGGCGCATGGCGATTTGTGTTGCGCAGTTGCTGTGGCTGAATATCGCTCTCTGGCGCATTTTCGTAGTTGCGCTGGCGCAACCGCTTTGAATATCCCACCCCAGGAGTGCAAAAGGAATATCCTGCAACAATCTCATATACTGTGCGTATGTAGAAAGCTGATTATGGCACAAGCACGTGTCTCCTGCTTTTTAGAAATGTTCATAAATCATGCATCTCCAGTATTATGTATCTCTACATGTGTAGAGATCTTTATTGTTTTATTTTTCCATTTTTTGTTTTTCCTCCTGCCACCAACCTGCCCTCCGGGTCCTTTACCCACCTTCTCAAGGTACTTACCCCTATCCTCTGATCTCCCATAGCTTGCCTGCCATGATGGGGCATTTGGAGTTGTCCCTACCACAAGGGAGATCCAAAACCCAGTGGAGGAGGGTGCTTAGTTGGTGGTGCAGGGCCTATGGGGAGTGCTAGCCATCCTCCTGCACAGCTGGAAGGTTGAGGCTGCTCGGGCAGTCAAGCATGCTAAGCATCCCCACATCCATTCTGAGCAACTCCTGCTGCACCACCACCACCCAAAGACACCCAGGTGGCAGTAGTGTTGCCATGTTCGCAGCCTTTTCTCACCAGAGGAGGAGAGCATCTGCTGGTACGCTCACTCTTCATTTCCCCGGCATAGCTCTGTTGCTGTGCCGACTGGCTGGTTCAGAGATCTTTATTTTTTGAGATTATTTAGTTTCCATTGACCCTTTGAACCACCGTTTACAGCTATTAAACTGTAGAAAAATGATACATCTGTAACAGTTAAAGAAGGCAAAAGAAACCAATCTTTTATCACTAATGTTCATTATCAGCATGGTTAATTGTTGTATTTGAACAAAAGAACAAGCCAGCCACATAGCTGTCTATTTAGCAAGGTCCAAATAAGTGAGTTGTTCAGTGACAGATATTCTTTCTCTTGGGGAAGCTTGAAAGTTAGAAAAAAAAGTAGTAATGACAGTGATTAACATAAGAAATGTGTTCGTTGTTATAAAGGTTTAATTTGTTCACACGTCTTGTGAAAACTGTGATGGATATTACCTGGCTACCATCTCCCAAGCTTTTTTCACTCGGGCCGCTGGGAATACTTCTTAGCCTTCTGACTAAATTACACATCATAGATCATTTTCATCCTGTCTCTCTTCCTTACAGACGACCAAATTTTGCAGTGCTTTAGAAATACCAGCAGAATTTATAGAAAAGAATGTTAAGCTTCGAGGGAGAATAAGTCATGTAACAGAGAAAGGACTAGAAGTTGAACATATTCCTATCAGCCTTCCTTTAATTTCTGCACTACAGAGGAAGTGTAAGTTGACCAGCAGTATTTTTCAAAGGATTTGGTTGTTTCAGTCAGTTTTATTTGTATATTGCAAATTTGCATGCAAGTCTTAAATGTTGACAAACCGCACAAAACATTTTATTAATAAGAATGAGCAATAAAAAAATTCCTCCTGGAGCTGGACTACAACGGAGCGCCTAAGAGGTAAAGGATACCTCTCCCAAAGACTGCTACCTGTGTGGGGTGTTAGCCAGTCGACGCTCTGCGTCAGCTGCCCTGCCCGCCCCACTAATCCAAAGTGGTATCCACGCTTTCTGGAAGACAACCTAAACACTTCTGCCTTTCTACCTCACTGCTACCACAAGAGCTATGTTAGTCCACCTCCTCCTAAAATGCCTCCTCCTCCTCATCTACTTTCTAGTACCCTCGTCCCACCAGCCAGTCATCTCCCCTGGCTCACTGGTACCAGTGCCAACAATTCTCCCTGACATAGTTTGATCTCACCCCACACTGACCATGTGCACTGGCCCACAACACCCATCCCCTGGGTATCTCCCCACCGCCACCCAGGCTCCCTTTGGCGGCTAATCGCTCTCGCCTCCCAACCTGGCAAACCCTACCCATCCCCTGTTCCCTGAAGGTTCCCTCCCCATCCCCACATACCCGTTGGAAGCCTACACATCACTGCTCCCTGGCCAGAGCCGTGGTCCTCCTTCTATTCTTAACAGGCAATATACATCCTAACCCAGGCCCCACCCAGACCAGACCACCAGGTGGGTCCCCCAGTCTGAGCATTGCCTCCATGAATATTTGCAGCATATTGAAAAAATATGATACCCTCCAGTGCTGGGTCATGCTGCACAAACCAGGCGTCATTGCACTGGTGGAAACCTGGCTAGCAAAGTCCACCCCTGACTCCTTTGTCTCCCTTCCTGGCTACACCCTATACCGGGAGGATCGTGTAGGCAAACATGGGGGTGGCTGTGCAGTCTATACCAGGGATACACTCACGAGTCAAGCACTCCCTGCTCTGGCCCTTGCAAGCAGGGCTCAGGCCCTTACCCTTAAACTTACTCCGGACCCCTCCAAGGGCCCCCTTTATCTCACCTCTGCCTACATTCCCCCAAAGAACCAAAATCCGCACTATTATCCTTAACTGATTATCTTGCCACCCTCCTCACAAGGCAGAACAAGTCCTTGTGGGGACCTTAATGAACTGGCCTGCCACCTCCTCCCCACCACCCGGACTCCTTCGCGACCATTGATCTGACACAACTCATTTCCCAACCCACAAGAGTAAACCCTAAGAGAGGTACCAGCACCCTCCTAGATGTTATCATCACCAACCGCCCCAAAAAAATCCTGGACATCCAAGTCCTCCCTGACTCACTCAGTGACCATTCCCCTATCCTATTCCACTGGGTGACCCCCTTGCCCTGACTCACAGCCCAGCCCACACTCTGCCGGCATTTCAGACCAGGTGGGCTGAAAACCTCAACTATTCTTGCCCAGATAAACTGGTCCCCCATTCACCTCACTCCTGACATAGATACTGCCCTTGCCTTCTTTTCCCAAACCTTTAACAAAGCCTGCGACCTTTTCGCACCCTTCACGGCTGCCCGAACCAAAAAACATAACGTGCCCTGGTTTACTCCCGCCCTATTACAATCAGGCTTAGGGATAACCTATGGCACCTTGCTACAGAAACAGGCCAGATGGCTGACAGACAGGCCTACAATGCTGTGTGGAATAAGTGCACTTGGGCCATCTGAAAAGCCAAGGCCGACCACTACCAGGCCACTCTCACCTTCTCCTGGGGGTGTGCCCGAACTTTCTGGGATAATGTCAAACAATTAAATGGGAGCGCACGCTCCCCTTCCCCATCCCAGATCACCATTGATGGCACAACCGTTACGGACCCAGCAAACATTGCAAACTACCATAACACATCCTTTACGGACCTTAGCTCTGTCCTCCCCAGTAATTTCTTTGACCCGCCACCCTCCCTACCTTCCCTAGTCCTCCAACGCCCTAGCTTCTACCTACATAGGGTAACTGCCCAGGAAGCTAGACCCCACCTGGTCAGAGCATTAAAAAGCAATAGTCCCGGCGACAACTCCCTGGACCCCAGCATGCTCCGTCTGGTACTGGATCAGGTCCTTACCCCACTCACCAGCCTTCTCAACAAATCCCTCTATCTGGGGCAATTCCCAACTACATGGAAAACCGCCATTGTTACTCCCATTCACAAAGGTGGTGACAGGTCCTCTGCCGGGAACTACCGTCCTGTCTCCATACTCCCACCCCTCTCCAAAGCTCTAGAAAAGCTGGTTGCCACGCAAATCACTGAATACCTGACCAAACACAACATCCTCTGCCCTGAACAGCACAGTTTCCAAGAGAACACAGTACCGCACTGCTCTAGGTGAATTTTCAACTTTCCACACTCCTCTCTGGACTCTGGCTCCCTAGCCGGGCAGTGTTCGTCGACCTCTCAAAGGCATTCGACACTGTCTCCCACCCCCTCCTGCTGGGTGCCCTCTGCCACACTGGCTTCTCTACTGGGCCTCTCGCCTGGTGCACCAGCTACCTATCTGCCTGCTCCCAATGTGTCAGAATTAATGAGACACTTTCCAAAACCTGTTCCATCCGCTCAGGGGTTCCTCAGGGCTCCATCCTGGGAACCCTACTCTTCTCACTCTACCTTAACACCCTGCCCAGTGCATGCACTGGGAAAATTCTGCTGTATGCAGATGACGCCGTCATCTTTGACACCCACCGTAACAATAACTCCCTCCAGGACTCCCTACAACTATCCTATAATGATGCCGAAACCTGGTTTAAAGAGCACAGACTGGTCATTAATCTCAAAAAAACAAAAACAATGCTCTTTGCCCACCCTCAAAACAAAGCCAGCAACTTCCCACTCCATATCCTCCCCTGCTCCAAATAACCACTAGAGCAAGTCCACCCCTACAAGTACCTTGGGGTCTCCTTTGACTCAGCCCTCACATACCACACCCACATTGATTCACTTGCTGCAGCCACTAATGTGCGGCTAGGTATCTTACACCGCTGTAAAAACTGTCTCCCCCCTGCTGCCCTCCGTCTAGCGGTTACATCCTCTATATTATCCCTTGCTGACTATGGCCTACCAGTATACAGTGCTGCTGACACGACCGCCCTCAATAAAATTCGCCTCATCCTAAATAAGGCATGCAGGCTAATCACTGGGGCCCCCAGGCTCATGCATTCATGGCAGCTCTATGACATGGCAGTACTGCTGAATCTAGACGAACGTCTACGATACCAAACATGCCTAATAACAAAAAAAACTCTTCTCGGGCTATCCCCACTCGGGCTGACAGCCTTCCTCTGCCAAGCCCAGCCCTTGGTCTGTACATGGACCTCCTGCAAGGCCACTTTTCTGGTCCCAAGATGTAGGACCTCCCATGGACAGAGGTCCTTCTGCTATAGAGCTCCATCCTGGTATAACTCGTTCCCTGCCCCCATCTCGATGCCCCACGATTTCCAAATTCAAAACCGCATCAAGCCAACTATTTAATACGCTGTAGCTGCACCTGTCTATAATTGAGGCATAGCCCTTGTGCCCTGACAATGCTCACTGGGGGGCATCCACACCACACCTCTTTTAATCCTCACCCATTGCTGATTGAACTGCTATTATCCTGCTGCTTGTTGTTACCATCGGGCAAGAATGTGCTGTTGTAACCAAACTGGCTTATCTGTTTAACTGTTGTAATCACATGTGCTTGCTAACTAGGTAACCCATATGCTGTAACCAGAAGTCTGTTATGTATTTGTCCTCAATGTGACGAGGTACCTTTGGAAATGAGCCTCTGGCTCAAAGGTTGTAAACCGATGTGCAAATAAATAAATAAATATCACATGATTATTTTCTAAAGCAGGCTGAGTTGCATTCAGTCTGGGAAAGCTTGTCTGAATAAAAAGGTTTTTAACAGAGCCTGCAACAAGAGCAAAGTTGGAGTATCATGAATGCCTCAGAATCTGCCTCGTTGTTTGGGGGGATTGCTAGGGAGGGGTAGATGCACAGAGTGGAACAGTAAGGGAGGGCTTAATTAAGGCAACCAGCCTCTGCATGAATGAACTGAGTAAAAACCGAAGGGAAAAGACCTTTATAGTTCTCTAGGGAAGTGGCCAAGCTGGTAAAGGAAAAAAGGAGGCATTCAAAGAGATATAAGAAAATGCAGAGGGAAGAGGACAGTGAGGTATTCAAAGTTAAACAGAGGGAAGCAGGAAAGGTGGTGAAGGGAGCAAAGGCACAGACAGGAAAGGATAACCAAAGGGGTAGCTAAAGGGGATAATACTTTCTACAGGTACATAATTGAGAAGAGGAAAGCAGTGGGAGGAATAAGATGAGGGTAGCAGTGGAGACTGCGCAGAAGAGAACCAGGATAAAGCTGCCATCTTGAACAAAGTACGTCCGCTCAGTCTTCACAGTGGGGGGGGGGGGGCAACCACCTGGGAGCCGCAGGAACAAAGGGGGAGGAGTGAGGTGGGCACAAGTCCATTCTCAGAGGAAAGAGTCGAGACTGTGGGGTCAGATGGGATATACCCAAGGTTACTAAAGGAACTAATGGAAGTACAAGCTGCCCAACTGATGGCCTTACTCAACTATTCACTGGAAACGGGTGGTTCCAGAGGACTGGAGAAGAGCAGGCTGTGAAGGTTAATGGGTGAGACAGATGCACAGAATCAGGTAAAAGGTGTAGAACGCACTTTGCGCTATTTATTTTCCAAAAAATAGTAAACATACAGAAAGGAAATAAGTGATTAGTCCTTCAGTTCTGTAAAAAGAGTGCACAGTTCCCTCAGTGCACAACTTCCAGGCTTTGTTCCAGTCAGATAAATTCCTAGCACATGAAAACTTACATGTACTGTGAGAAACGGTGCACAATTCCCTCAGTGCAGTGACAGGGAGCTTCTGCTACTCGAGGACCGACCTTTTCTTAAATCTGTTGCAGCAGTTCTTCTATTTCTTAGCCTAATCTATTCTTTGCAATTTCTAGTCCATACGATTGGCCACCTGTGGGCACTCCCTTCCCTTTCTTGACTGTGCTATAGTGTACTCTTTAATTTTCCCTTTTCCCTCTCAGGTCTTTGTACAGGGAGGTTATTGTTGTGACCTCTGAGCTGATGTAAAACAACATGCTGTGTTCCTCATTGTTGGATTTAGTATGCAATGGCACTATGTCATAAAATACTTTAATGTATATATCTTATGTGTATAAAACCTGTAAATGTTGAAAATATCATGGCACTAGGTGTTTTTAATAAATGTAAAAAATTGCTGTGGGACTGTATGATAAAAATTAAGTTAGTTGTGCTATTTAAATGCATGTAAATTGCTGTAAACTGAACTAGTCTGACATTTCATGGTGATTTGCATATATCCCATGATGCTTTGCATTATGGAAGTATGCGTGATGTTGTGTTTCTTTGAAACTTGGCTTATTGTCCGTGCCTTTGGGGTAACCCTTGTTTCAGTGCCTCTGTACTGAGGTTCTTTGTCTTTAGCTTTTTTGTTTTATATTATTTTTATTTGAGCCCCCACCACCCAAGCAAACAAGGCCTGCATAGGGGAGGCTAAATCTCAACTGCTAAGTTAGGTCAGAGATCACTGAGTCAGTAGGTGCTGGCTAAGTGTAGAAGAAAGACTTGCATAGTCTGTTGTTACAAACTGATGTACTGAAGAAGGGATATGCCATTGCTGAAGGTTATCTTTTGCATTTTGAATAAACGTCACACAGAACTTGGGTGTTGAACTTGAAGTTCAGTGTCTGGTGCATCTGTTATCCCACAACCCCGCCACAGTGCACAGCTTCCAGGCTTCGTTCCAGTCAAATAGATTCCTAGCACATGAAAACTTGCATGTACTGTGAGAAACAGTGCACAATTCCCTCAGTGCACAACTTCCGGGCTTCATTCCAGCCAAGTAGATTCCTAGCACATGAAAACTTGCATGTACTATGAGATGCCTTCTCCACAACAGTCAAGTCTTCACTGACTGACTCATCTGTTTTGCATCTCAGGAGGTAGGCTTTTATCCCTGCCTACTGATGATGTCAGCACCATGTGAGCTGTCTGACTCACAGTTCTCTTAAGTAAACACAGGCAGGCTGACTCATCATAATTAAACAGGCAGGCTGACTAATCTGACCTTTACACACCTCTGTTTTACCTAGGAAAGAATGTTTTGTTTTTTGCTTCTTGCAAACCCAAAGCAGTTTACACAGACGACTAAAACACAGAGTGCAATGCTCTGTGTTTCAGTTCTTTCTCATTACTTACATCTTTCTGTGTCTGCCTGCAGTACAGCACAGGAGAAGGCAAGCACCTTACTGCCTCTCATCTTACCTATATGTTCCTTGTATAGTACTTGGGAGAAGGGGGGGGAGAGACTACAAGACTGAAAGTGGCCAGATTTCAGCCTGTAGCTGGAACAGTAAACTTACAAGAACAGGACAGTGTAAAAGAAAATGCAGCACAAATTCAGACGGGGCTCTGACCCTGCCACACAGACCTAAATAAGAGTGGCGGCAGGGAGGAGGCTAGCAAATATAGGCTGGTCAGTCTCACTTCAGTGGTGGGGAGATTAATGGAAATTCTGCTTAGGGAAAGGCTGATAGAGTATCTTAAATCGAGTGGGCTGCAGGACCACAGGCAGTATGGATTCATGGGGGGGGGGGGTATGCCAGACGAATCTGATGGAGTTCTTTCACTGGGTGACATGGGAAATAGATCAAGAGAGGGCAATGGTCATGTCTTGTCTGGGCATTAGAAAGTCCTTTGACTGTGCCGCACAGGAGGCTGATAAATAAATTGAGCAGGCTAGAGGTGGGATCCAGCATGGTGAATTGGATTAGAAACTAGTTAACAAATTATGGGAGAGGGACGAGTTGGGGTGCTGCAGGGCTCAGTACTGGGACTGGTCCCTCTCAGTGTCTTCATAAGTGACATTGCAGAAGAACTGGAAGGGAAAGTAAGCCTTTTCACAGATGGTACCAAAATCTGTAGTAGGCTATATACTCAGGAGGGGGTGGAGAGAATGTGCAGGGACCTTTGGGAAACTCGAGTAGTCAAGAGAATGGCAGTTGGGGTTCAATGCCAAAAAGTGCAGAATCTTGCACCCAGGGCATACGAATCTAGGAGTGGAGTATAGGATGGTGGGGGTAGGTAGTGACAGTCACTTAGTAGGAAAGGGACCTTGGGGTTACCATAACAGATGACTTCAAAGTGGCAGAGCACTGTGACATAGCAGTGGGTAGGGCTAGTAGGATACTGGGGTACATAGGGAGGGGTATCTTCAGCAGGGGGAGGGAGGTGGTGTTGCCACTGTATTGCTCTCTGGTGAGACCCCACCTGGAGTATACTGTCCAGTTTTGGAGGCGGCGCACCTCAGAAAGGAGATAAGGGTGGAGGCATTCCAGAGGAGGGCAACTAAAATGGTGCAGCTGTTGCACAAGAAACTCTGTGAGGCGAGACTGAGGGAGCTCAGCATGCAGACCCTGGAAGAGAGTGAGAGGGGAAACAATAGAGCCCTACAGGTACCTTGGAGGGGTGAACAAGGTGCAGAAGAGAGGTCTCTTACAGGTGAGAAAGAGCACCAGAACCAAGGGGCATACGATGAAGCTGGGGGGGGGGGGTTAAGAGGGATGTGAGGAAGTACTACTTCTTCACTGAAAGGGCGGTAGACATCTAGAACAGACTGCAAGCAGAAGTAGTGGAGGCAAAATTAGTGGGGGACTTCAGGCATGTGTGGGATAGACATGGGGAAGTAAATTGGAGGGGGGGCAGTGACCAGTCATGGTCTGCGGAGACAGATTAGGCAGGGAACATCAGAGCATACTTGATGGGCCAGGCAGTGCTTTTCTGCCAACAAATTCTAACAACAGGCATCTATCATTGATGCGTTACAACAAACATCATCTTCCCAGCAGAGTGTGATGGCCCAGAGATCAAACTTTTAGCCAGTTATAGAATATATTACAAAGATTCAAAAACTGCACTGTAGTCATGCTCCCTTGTAGCCCTAACATTCAGATTTTTTTATTTATTTTCAGTTTAAGATTAATACCTTTGAGCTGAGGGGCTCCTTTACGAAGGTTCCAAGTCAAAAAAAAAATACAGGACAATACAGTAGTAACGGATAGGTGCAGGCAGACAAGTCGGCAAATACAGAAAAAGGTTACACTGCAGTTTCAGTTACAGAAGTGCTGGGGAGAAAACAACAGCACTCCAGGAGTGTGGTACAGTATTTTAGCAGGTACAGTGTACAACTTAAGGTCAGAAGACTCCCTGGTTACCTAAGTACATAGCATTGATATATTCTCAGCCAGAGGAGGCTTTGTCCAGGGCTCAGCAGAGAGACATAGAATTGGGGGAGGGTAGTAGTAGGGAATAGGGATGGGGTGGGGGTGAATGGTCTGAGGAGGGGATGGGATGTGACAATACACTGAGAAACGGTGTGAGCTCTAGTGTTAAACTAGCGTAGCCTGATTTGTTTCTCTGCTGAAGAGGGCCATTACCATGGAATCAGTTCCAGTATTTCTAGTCTCCAGATGTGATTATTTTAATCTTTCAAGTTGTTTTTTGCATATAGTTAGTATTCAATAATTCTGCATTAGAGTATGTTAATTAAAATGTGTGATCTACGGGCCTTCTATGCAGGTAGTGGAAGTGGGCAAGGAATTAATGCTAGCAATGCAAAGGATGGCAAACAAGGGGGAACTTTTGCTGGTGGGGGACTTTAACCTCCCAGATGTGGACTGGGAGATCCGGTCAGCAACATCAGCTAGAAGTAGGGAGTTGTTGGACTCCCTGCAGTGAGCGTTCCTTCAGCAGCTGGTCCGGGAACCTACTAGAGGCAGGCGACACTGGACTTAGTTCTGACAAATGGGGAGAGAGTAGCTGATGTTTCAGTGGGAGACCGTCTGGGGTCCAGCGACCACCGAGCTGTAAGGTTCAGGATTAGGACAGGGACGGAAGTGAGTCACACTAGCACAAGGGTATTGGGCTTCAGGTGTGCGGATGTCAACAAAATAAGTGAGATCTTCAGAGAGGCTATGGAAGGCAAGGGGGGACTGGGGGACATGGAGGAGCTGTGGGTTGTAATAAAGGGGGGAATTTTGAGAGTCACGGATCATTGTATAAAGAAGATCAAAAACCAAAGTAGAAGGAGACCACACTCTGGTTCACCACAGAAGTGGTAAGGGCAATAAGAGAAAGGAAACAAGGATTGAGGCGATATAAAAAAACACAGGAAGGAGGAAAGCGAGGTTTACAGGGAGAAACTGAGGATGGCAGGGCAGACAGGATGGTGAAGGCAGATACAGAGTAAAGGATAGCTAGTGAAGTCAAGAGGGGGGATAAAACTTTCTACAGGTATGTCAGCGAAAAGTGGAAATCCAAGCAGGGGATAGTGAGACTTAAAGGGGAGAAGGCTGTTCAGGTAGAGGGTGACATCCAGAAGACAGACTTACTGAACAGGTACTTTTGTTCAGTTTTCTCAGTGGAAAAGGTGAGTAAAGGACCAGAGTTGTGCAGGATGGGGCAGGGAAGTGGACTCTAGCCCATTCAAAGAAGGCAGGGTACTGGAGGAACTGTGCAAGTTGAGGGTGGACAAGGCAATGGGTCCAGATGCCCTACATCCTAGAGTGCTCCGGGAGCTTAGAGAGGAAGATGCAGCGCCATTGGCTAGACTGCTTAATCTATCAATAGACATGGGGAGGGTTCGGGGTGATTGGAGAAGGGTGGATGTGCCACTCCACAAGAGCGGCAGCAGGGAGGAGGCAGGCAGTTATCATCTAGTCAGCGTTACCTCAGTGGTGGGTAAGATTATGGAGTCACTCCTGAAAGAGAGAATAGTCAATTACCTTACAGCCAGTGGTCTTCAAGACGATAGACAGCATGGGTTGACAGTGGGGAGGTCATGCCATATGGACCTGATCATGTTTTTCAACTGGGTGACAAGGGTGGTTGATGGGCGAAGGGGCAGTGGACATGGCCTATCTGGACTTCAGCAAGGCCTTTGACATCGTCCCTGACAGGAGGCTGGTGAACAAGCTGGACAGTTTAGGGGTGGGGCCGGAAATAACTAAATGGGTGGAGAGCTGGCTTAGTGGCAGATGCCAGAGGGTGGTGGTAAGTGGGGAAAGGGTGACAAGTGGGGTGCCCCAGGGGTCAATATTGGGGCCCATCCTCTTTAACATCTACATCAGTGATATTGCGGAGGGACTGAATGGGAAGGTGTACCTATCTGCGAATGATAGATTTGCAGTAGGGTGGACGCAGTGAGGGAGGACCTGAGAAAACTGCAGGGGTGGTCGGAAATGTGGCATTTAAGATTTAATGTAAAGAAGTGCAGAATACTGCACATTGGGCACAAAAACCTGCAGGCCATGTACACACTGGGGGGAGAAGAATTTATGGTAATGGAACAGGAGCGGGATCTGGGGATTATCATTTCAGACGACCTAAAGGTTTTCTCAGTAAATAGCAATTGTTGTGTATATTTCTCTGCGTTCTGTATGCCAGTAGTATTACTATTGCTTTGTACCCCTCTCCCCCAGGTTGCACCTGGAAACGAGCTTCTGATCATGGTGCCTTTACCGGTCATCAACTTTTTTTTTTTTTTTTTGGCGATTACCTTATCACCGGACTTTAGCCTGGTCACGGACCCCTCTCGCTTCCACTCCCAACTTCAGCTGCGACTCCTGATGCCCTAACCCCCCAGGGCGGGTTGCGCACCAGCCCTAAGGGCTGCAATCACCAGAATAGGTCAGGGAGCCAGCCCTGGTAGCTAATCGGAGCAAGGGGCTGGCTTCATTGAGGTGGCAGGCAGTGAGTATTTCCCTGTTTTATAGGAACGGGATGTGCAATGAAGACCAGCATCCGCCCTGTCCCCAACCTGTCGGGCTGGTGCATGCAGTACACCCAGCCTCCGCTAGGTGTCCTAGAGCACCAAGCACTCTACCCCTCCCCCCTAGAGAAGGAGAGCTGTCGCTGGTCGCTCAATCCTTCTCCCCTGGCCGGCCCTCCGACGTCCAGGATCCATTCCTGAACCCGGGTCACCGGTGGTGCAGGTCGGCACCCTGCCCCTGTGCCAGCGGGCCGGTGCATCAGCTTTTAAATAAATAAATGGTGGCCAACCAGTGCAATAAAGTGACAGGCAAGGCAGCTCGCATGCTGGCGAGCATAAGGAAGGGTACAACAAGCAGGAGGAGGGAGGTGTTAATGCCCCTCTACAGGACCATGGTGAGACTCCACCTTGAATATGGGGTCCAGTTCTGGAGACCTCACCTACGTAAAGATATCGATAGAGTGGAGAGAGTCCAGAGTGGGGTGACCAAAATGGTGCATGGCATGCAACAGAAGCCCTATGAGGAGAGGTTGGAAGAGCTTGATCTGTATCCCCTGGAAATTACGAGGAGGGTAGGACATGATAGAGACATTTAAATATTTGAAGGGGATTAACAAGGTGAGGGAAGGAAGCGTCTTCTGTAAGAAAACAAGTCCAAAAACTAGAGGTCACAATTTAAAGTTGGAGGGAGGAAAGTTCAGAGGGAACAGGAGAGGGTATTACTTCATGGAGAGGGTGGTGGCCCCCTGGAACAGACTACCAGCAGAGGTGGTGGGGGCCAAAAAGGTAGGTGAATTTAAGAGGGCATGGGATAAACACATGGGAGTAACCAAAAGCAGGAGGGGGGAAGAACTTGGAAAAAGAACAGGGACAAGGGTCTCCATTGGGGGGGGACTAGGAGATGAGAGGAAAGGGTTGGGATTAGGGTTACCTATGGGACTAGATTTAATGGGCAGACTGGATGGGCCCGGAGGTCCTTTTCTGCCATCAAATTTCTATATATTTTCTGTGTATATTTGAGGTTTGTCCGGTTCTCGATCTGTCCCGATCTGTTCTCAGGAACCAGAGAAGTCTGCAGTTTAACACGGTTCCTGCCCTTAGGGAACCACTTCTGTTTTCATCAGAGTTTTTAATTTCAACTAAATAACTACATATTTCATTTTAAAAGCTTTTTTTAGCTTTCTCTTCACAAATTGCAGTTCCCATGGAGAGGGAACTGGACCAAGCTCTCTAGGACCACTGCCACCTTAAACATTTTTTTTTTTATATATATAAATCACTAAAAATCTTGTAAATTCAGTGATTTTTTTGAGATATTTATGATTTTAAACAACATTTTTCTCAGAAATGCATTTGTATTCTTGGGTTCTGGGGGCATAATTTTTCTAGGGACATGGATATGTTGTTCATCCACACTGTCCGGCAGGTTCCTTGCCGCTTTAAATCTTGCCGAAAGGTCTTCAAGCTGGCTCCTCCCATCCACCGGGGTGGTAAAACTCTCGACTCCGCCCCATGACGCCAGATCTTCCTTACTGCTTGGAAGCTCAGGTTCCCTCCTTAACGCACTGCGTGTAGACTGGATCCTAATTCTTCGGTTCGCCCGAAACTTATTTTAAAATTTTCAAGACTTCGGTCAAGTTTCTCCCTCGTGGCTGCGATGGACAAATTGACTCCCAGATTTCGGCGGTGCTCTTGTGGGCAGAATATGTCCAGGATGGATCCACACTCCACGTGCGTCTAGTGCCTCGGCCTAGACCATGACCCGCAGGACTGCGAGTTATGCCGTTCGTTTTTGGCTAACGTCCTGGAAAACCGCGCTGCCCGGTTACAACTTGGGCATCCTGAGAAGCGCTACCTGCAGGTGAAGTCGAAGGAGGCCCGTTGGGCGGTTACCGCGGCGGCTGGCTCGGCTGAGCAACTCGAGCAGATGATCGCCCTCGAGGAGGAGGCGGCGCAGGCCGCATCAGCCTCTTCCTTGGTCGCGCATTTATCCGGCTCTCTGGGTACCTCATATTCAGCTTCTTTCAAGGAGCTTTGCCAATCCTTTCCACAAAGGAGAGGGGCCATCGGACATTCCTCTCGGTTCAAAAGGACTCAAAGGTAAGTCCCATCAGCGGCGTTAAGTGGGAGCGGAGAGGTCCCTTCCTGGACGATCGACACTCGACTTGGTCGAGGTTGCGGCTATGACACTGGCTTACGGTGTCCCGTCAGGTCAGCGGCCGAGACACCCGTCGGCCAGCAGTCGAGGCAGGCTGTCGACTGGTGAAGCCGACAACCCTTTCACCGGTTCCCCGGTGGACACCGAGGACCTGCTCTGCGCTTCCAGTGCCACAGTCCCCGGTCAAGGCTTCCAAGCCGAGAGAAGAGCGGGTGTCCGCCGCCTCTTCCCAGACCCGTCCTCGGAAACACCGAGGTTCTCGGTCTCAGTCTCGGACATCCTCTCAGTCCAGCCGATCCCGCCGACATCGGCGGTCTCGGTCTCGCAATCAGTAAATGGTGCCACCGCTCGTCCTCGTCTTCCTCCTCGGAAGAGGAGAGGCTTCGGCGCAAATTGCGTCGACACTACGAGGACCTGATATGGCAGCAGTTACTTCTGTCTTTGAACAAGCCGATGCTGTCGCCTTCCCCGGCCATCAAGTGGCTGTCACCCGAGCGGCCGAAACAACCCCTCGCTGTAGCCGAGGTGCCCAAGTCTGAGCCGGTTGTTCGACCGAACCCAGCTGCCCCACCGATTGTGGTGGAACCTCTGCCTCCACAACCGAAATCGGGGGCGCCGACCAAAGACTCTCAGTCGGGTCAGTGCCTGCCCCACAGGTTGTCGGTCACCCTCACTCCTGACAGTCCTCGGCAGGTGGAGGGTGGCTCAGGCCCCAGGCAGCTCTTCACGGACTCCTCGGAGTCTGACGACGACTCCTCCCTGTTCTCCAGGCCCATCGACCTGGAGTCCTCCGGGGTCCAGTCAATGGGCCAGCCCATCAGTCTTCATGGGTCTGCTTTGGCTCATTTCGAGTCCACCGGGATGCAGTGCGAGTCCGTATCCAAGCAGGCCAAGTATCCTCACGGAGATACTGGACCGAGGATTCACCCAGGAGGTCTTCCGTGGCTGAAGCCATTGTCGGCCCAGCCTTGAGCTCTGGCAGCGGCCTGCTTCTGTCCTCGCGCTCGGCCAGGATGGCCAGGAAGTATGCGGTCCCTACTGGCTCTTGCCTGTTTTTTTCGAACACCCTCTGCCAAGGGGTTGGTCACAGCGTTTCCGCGCTGGGAATGCTAGGGATGTGGACAAGCCCCCCGACAAGGAGTCCAAAAAAGCTGGACTATGCTGGGCATAAGGTGTATGCTACGTCCTCCCTAGGCCTCCGCCAGGCCAGCTCGGCCATGCTGATGGCACATTTCTCCCACGCCCTCATGGGCTCCCTGGATGAGGTGATCCCTCATCTCCCGGCCGACCTGCAGACCACATTCCGGCAGGTACGGGACCAGGGAAGGGCAGTGGCTAAACAGCAGCTCCAGACGGCTCTGGACATTGGAAACTCCTGTGCCAGATCAGTTGTGGCCGCGGTGGCCATACGCCACAGAGCATGGCTGGGGATATCCACCTTCACGGCGGATACCCAGCACAAACTGGCGGATGTCCCCTTCCTGGGGACTGACCTCTTCGACCCTGGAGTGGAAGGTCACTTCCGATCGAAAAGTCCAATGCCACTCTGGACCCGGTCACCTCCGCCCAGAAGGACAAGGGTTGCCGACAACAGCAGCATAAGTCCTTTCGTCCTCCTGCGCCTGCGGCACGTCCGGCGCACCAGCACCAGGGCCAGCAGGCTTGCGCTTGGCATCCCAAACCCAAGCCTGCGGCTTCCTCCAATAGTAAGCAGGGAGGTAAAAGCCCAGGAGGTCCCCAGCCGTCCCTCCTCTGTTCCGTCAGTAGTGACGGGTTGAGGGTGTCGCCCCAGCTCCCGCTACTCCCGCTCTCCCCGTGGGGATGGCTGCCCACTTTTCCACCTGGTCCGCCACCACGGACCTGGAGTGCTGGAGGTGGAGAAAGGGCCTGCCTCTGGAGTTCGAGGAGGCCCTTCCGAGCCGTCGGCCGGGGCTGAGGATCCGCGAGCTCTGTGTTGGCTCGCTGAGCCGATATTGCCCTGCTCCTCGAAAAGAGGTGATCAGGAAGGTGGCGGATCCTCCTCCAGACCCGGTTTGTGTCCAGGTACCTCCTGGTCCCAACGGACGGGGCTGGCGCCTCATTCTCGACTCCGCACGACCTGAACAGGTTCCTAAGGTCCGGACCTTCAGGATGGTCACCTGGCTCAGATAATCCCATCCTTGGAACGAGGCGTGTGGTTCTGTTCTCTGACCTCAGGACGCCGTTCTTTCACGTCCCAATCTGTCCGTCCCACCAGAGATTCCTCTGCTTCAGGGCAGAGGGATCCTCTACTAGTTCCGGCCATGCCTTCGGCCTTCCCTAGCTCCTGTGTCTTCACCAATGCATGGCAGTGGTGACAGCCCCATGTGGGCGTCAAGGGTCTGGTACCCCTGCCTGGACGACTGGCTGATTGCAGCCCTCTCCAGAACGGAGATAGAGCGGTCCAGAGATCTGGCCCTCCAGGTTTGTTCTCAGCTTGGCCTCCTCATCAACGAGGCCAAGTCGGAACTCATGCCAAAGCAGGTGATCCAATTTGTTGGGGCAGAGCTCGACTGTCTTCAAGCCAGAGCACGGCTCCCGGCAGACAGGGCCGAGGTTCTTTCCTCCTTTGTCCAGTCATTTCGCCAGCACTGCGCCTGCCTGGGACTTCTGCCCCTGGACCTCATGGCGGCCTGCACCAGCGTGGGTCCGCTGGGCCCTGCCAATGCTACGCGCCTCTTCAATGGGGCTGGCCAGCCAATGGTCACAGCACTTGATCCTCTGGATCAGCTAATGACAGTGACCCAGGGATGTGAGCGCTTCCAGTGGTAGACCGCTCCACCACATCTGCAGGAGGGCATCCCATTTGTCCGACTCTTGTCGACGGTCTCTATCAACCGATGCCTCTCTGATGGGTTGGGGTGCCATCTGGGAGCACAGAGCGCACGGCCTCGGTCCCCTCGGGAGTCCGATGCCACATCAACCTGCTGGAGCTTGACGTTCGTCTAGCCCTCATTGCCTTTGCTCCGTTTCTACGGGGTCAAGTGGTTCAGGTCCAGACGGACAATACCACGACCATGTACTACCTAAACGCCAGGATGGGTCGACTCCATGCCTCTGAAGCTTTCTGCATTTGGTCACTCATCGCAGCCTGGGCAGATCTCCTTGCCATTCATGGTAGGGCCTCCAACACCCTGGCCGATGCCTAAGCTGGATAGGGGCGCGTCCCATGGGGTCTCTCCTGCCGGAGTAGTACAAGATCTGTTCTCCCACTGGGGCACGCCCAGGCCGGCCTGTTTCCCTCAGGAGAATGCGAGCTGAGACTGTTTCACCTGCCCCCTCAGCAGGGGCTCGCTGCAGGATGCCTTCTCGAGGCCGTGGACCCCGGGCCTCTTCTACGCCTTTCCCCCATTTCCCTTGATCCACAAGATGCTTTTCAAGGCGAGGAGGGACAAGGCGCAGGTGATTCTGGTAGCCCCAGACTGGCCCCGCCAGTTCTGGTATCCAGATCTCCTCAGTCTCAGCTCCAGGCTCCCGAGGTGGCTTCCAGCCCACCGGGACCTGATCTCAGTCAGTCAGGGGAAGGTATTCCATCCGGACCTTCAATCCCTGCACCTGACGGCCTGGCTCCTGAGCGGCTAGAGTTCCAGGCCTTGGGTTTTTCCGACGAGGTCCTCAACGTCGTTGAGGCGTCCCGGCAGGAGTCGACCAGAAAATGCTACGCCTTCAAATGGAAGAGATTCTCCATTTGGTGTCAGGGCAAGGGCCTGGACCCTTCCTCCTGTTCCTTGGCAAGCATTCTGGACTACCTGTGGTCCCTTTCTCAGCAAGGGCTTCGGTCGACGACCCTTAAGGTGCACCTGGCAGCCATCTCTGCTTCCCGGGCATGGGCCGGGAACCAGTCGGTGGCGCAGGAGAAGGTGGTCGGGCGCTTTTTCAAAGGCCTTGATCACATATCCCTTCCGGTGCGAGAACCTCCACCTCCGTGGGATCTACTGCTGGTATTGGCTAAGCTCATGGGCAAGCCATTCGAACCGACGCACAGATGCGACATCTCTCACCTGTCGTGGAAGACTGCCTTCTTGGTGGCTATCACGTCACCTAGACGGATGGGAGAGCTCCAGGCGCTTTCCATCGAGTCTCCTTATCTGGTCTTCCACAGGGACAAGGTTGCCTTGCGCCCCCACCCGAAATTCCTTCCGAAGGTGGTGTCGGAGTTTCACCTTAACCAGGTGTTGACTCTCTCAGTGTTCTACCCCAATCACACCTCAGAGGCTTAATATAGGCTCCATACTTTGGACCCTAGAAGAGCGCTCGCTTACTACAAGGAGCGGACGGCTGAAGTTCGGGGAGATGTTCACCAGCTGTTTGTCACCTACGCTGAAGCCGCACCTGGTAGACCTGCAGCCAAGCGGACAATAGGCAGGTGGGTCACCTCCTGCATAGATCTCTGCTATAGGTTGGTGGGCATGGAGCTTTGCAGAGGGATAAGAGCTCATTCTACCCACCATTCCGCTGCATCGGTGGCTGCTTCCAGGGATGTCCCTTTCCAGGAAATCTGCAGGGCTGCTACCTGGAAGTCAGCACACACCTTCATCACCCACTACCACATCGGCCTTGAGTCACGCCGGGATGCTGGTTTTGGGGCCTCGGTTCTCCAGTCTTTATTTCCCAAGTAGGGGGTGTGCGCCTTGCCTCCCTCCTCCCGGAGAACTGCTAGGAGTCTGCCAGACAATGTGGATGAACAACATATCCATGTCCCTAAGTACAGGTTACTCACCTGTAACAGGAGTTCTAGGAATGGTATGTATTGTTCATCCCTACATTTCCGACCTCCCGGCTTGACCTTTAACCCTGGCTTCCAGTGGGCTAGATCTGGCGTCATGGGGCAGAGCCGAGAGTTTTGCCACCCGGGTGGGTTGGAGGAACCAGCTTGAAGACCTTCCAGCAAGATTTAAAGCGGCAAGGAACCTACCAATAAGTGTGGATGAACAACATACACCATTCCTAGAACTCCTGTTACAGGTGAGTAACCTGTATTTACTGTTCATGGGAACCAAGAGTAGTTTTGTCTAGGGTGTTCAGTGTTTGGTATGACTGATCGACTTAAAAAAAAAAAAAAAACAGGACCCACAGGTTCTAAAAATTGTACTGACTGTTTTCAGCTCCTTGCAGGGGCAAACTGCTACAAGCTCTGTTTAGGGTGCCTGGGTCCAGATCACGATTTTACCAGTTATGAGATCTGTAAAACATTTTCCTTTCAAACTCAAAAGAAAAGGGCCCAGAACACAGTGAAGGCTCCGAGGGAGTTCCCAATGATGGTGGAAAGCATGCATCAGAAGGTCCGTCTCCTCATAAACAGCAGAAGTCCCAGTCAAGGGAGACAGAGAAAAGAGAGACAGCTGCTCAGCTATCAGATAAGCACGGGAAAGATGGGACCGATACCAGGGTGTCCCAAAGGGGGAACCCTGACTCCAGTGATGGCAAAAGTGTGTGTGTATATATATATATATATATATATATATATATATAAAACAGAGTCTCAGAACAGGCACTGCAAACAGTGTCCGCAAAGGACAAATTAAAAAAAATGTCTTTGCTACTCCTCCTGTAAAGGAAAAGCAGCAAGCATTGAACCCAGTACAAATGTCTTCATCAGAGGACATGGCAAAAGTATGGCATTTTTTCCAGGTCTTCCAGGCCATGGGAAACTTCTTGACTATACCTGCCTCCCCTTCCCAGGCTCAAGCTCCAGCCCACCTGCCTGTGGAGGAGGAGGAGGATATGTACTGTGAAAAGGAGGAGGACAGTGAACCCATTGAACTAGTTGAACTAGGTGGTTCACCTGAACAAGAGTTTGGCTCCACTCCAAGGCCTACAGAGGATTACACATCATACTTCTCTTTCATTAGGCAGACGGTGAGCACCCTCAGCATCCCCTCTCAGGAAACGGAGGAGGATGAAGAGGAAGCAGAATGTATGGATATGAGGGGGCTAACACCTTCAAGAAGGCTGCTAGTCCCTATATACAAATTATTCCAAAAAGCCACCTTAAAAATCTTGCCTGCACCTTTTTCAGCTGCAGACGTAAACAAAAACATTGAAAAGAAGTATCATGTGGAAAGACTGAGTGGAATGCCCATATGCCCATCCTGATCAGGAGGGTGTTGTCCAAGCAGCTGTTTGCGATAGGGCTAAGGTCCACTTTTGTGCACAACCACTTGAAAAGAACTCCAGAAAACTGGATACTGTGTCCAAAAAATTATAGACAACAGCTTTCCTGCTTAGAGCTCATTAGGAAGACCGATATTGTTGGTCACGAAGCAGAAAAGGGACCTTGGAGTTATAATATCTGATGACCCCAGGGTCCCAGGGCAGTCTGATAAGGCAGTGAGCATGGCCAGTGGGAAGCAGGGGTGCATAGGGAGATGTATCATGAACAGAAGGAAGGAGGGAGGTGACATTACCACTGTAAAGATCATTGGTGAGACCAAACACAGAATATTGTGTCCAGTTCTGGAGGCCGCATCTCAGAAAGGACATAGACAGGGTAGAGGCAGTCCAGATGAGGGCAACTAAAATGTTGAAGGTTTTGCATGAGAAGCCATATGAGGAGAGAATGGGGGAGCTCAACATGTACACCCTGGAGGAGAAGAGAGCTAGTGGAAACACTAGACTAGAGAGACTTACAAGTATCTCACAGGGGTGAACAGGGTACAGGTTGAGAGCCTGTTTCAGATAAGGAAGTGCAGCAGAACAAGGAGGACATGCAACAGATCTAGAAGGGGGAAGTTTAGGAGGGACGTGAGGAAATACTACTTAACTGAAACATTGGTGCCAACCTGAAACAGCCTGCCACATAAACATAGATGTGATTGGCATATGGGAATACTGGTAAATAAGTGGGAGAGAGGGTAGCTGGAGACCATTTAGGGTATGTGGAGACAGGATAGGCAGGGAACATCTAGATTGACCAGGTGGGCCATGCGGTCCTTTTCTGCTGACAAATTCTGTGTTTCTATTAGGCGGGCATCTTATTTGGCATAAACATCCCAGTATCAGAAAGGAACACAAACCACAGTGCAAGTTGAGAGGTTAGAAAGAAAATAATCTCGAAGCCAGTTTTGGCAAAAAAGGTGTTAGATGGCCCCCCAAAAATGTAGGAGTACACACAAGCATGGAACAGACTACACCCTGGCCCTTTGCGTCTTTGTACTGAGGCTTTTTCAGAGGGCCTCCTGACGAAGCTTTAGTCTAAAGAGGTGAAGTGCTGGGGTATGGTTTGTTCCATGCTTGTGTTTACTTACATGGCGTCATCTACAGCAGTGGTGCCATGGCACACATTCCAGATGAAAGACATTTAGTATTACCTAAGGAAGCACCAAGTTAGGTTGACAGTAAAACAGCTGATCTCCCGCACAGCAGTGGCACAGTACCGACACAGGTATTGTGCCGCCCAATCCCCCAGTGTTTTCTGTGGGAGGATGCTCTCACACCCCCCATGCAGGCTCTGCCCTCCATCCCCGGACTTTAGGATTCTCAACTCCAGGTCGGAGGTCTGGGGAGGGGCAGAACACGGGTGGAGGGGGAAGCAACACACAGAAATGGACCATTACAGCGACTGTCGCTTATAGTGGTCTTTTTCTGTGCTCGGGGCTGTCGGGTGTCGGGGGAGGAATGACCACCACCTAAGAGACCTCTGGTCTCAAAGGTGGGATCTACTGTCAAGCTAGTGCTAGCCACAAAGACCTTTGTGTGCACACTAGAGTGGTGGAAGTAGGAAAGCAGCCTCAGAAAGGCCGTTCCCTTCCTCAAGCAACCCCAAGAAGGATCCTCACAACAAATGCCTCGCTCATAGGGTGGGGTACCCACCTAGGGGATCTCTTAGTAAGTGGCATCCGGAGCCCATAGAAGGCTCAGGAGGACATCTGTCTCCTAGGGCTCAGGGCAGTAGTGCAGGCAAGGCAGTCCTTCTCCCAGCTACAAGACCAGCCTGTTAAAACAAACGATACCACAACAGTGTATTGCATAAGCAAGCAGGATGGAACAAGATCCACAAAACTATACATGGAAGCAATGAGGATCTGGGATATAACCTACTCTGGATGCAGAGACTTCAGCTGTACATCTGTCAGACATGGACAGTGTCCTAGCAGACACCCTAAGCAGAATCAGCCAGGGAAACCACACATGGACCCTGGACCAGCAAGTTCTGGCCTCAGTCTTCAGACGATGGGGCACTCCAGAAAGAGACCTATTTGCCTCTTGGGAGAACAATCAGCGCCCACAGTTGTGTTGCAGACTGCCAGTAAGGAGCACAGCTCCAGAAGATGCTGTGGTCATGGACTGGATAGGAAGGTTCCTGTATGCCTTCCCACAATTTCCTCTCATATAGAGAGTACTCATAAAAACTCAGGAGAGAACCAGCAACAACGATCCTGATAGTCCCGGATTGAGACAGGCAGGCCTGGTACAGTGTGTTCCTGACCCTGTCCAGCAGGACTCCAGTCAATCTGCTACCGAAATAGAACTTGTTGACTCAGTCTCAGGGCAAAATGACATTCCCAGAGCTCGGAGCATTACACCTGAGGGCATGGTTCTTAGGGAATTAGAATTCCCTAAATCTGTGAGAAGATTTGCTGAGTGTTAGATATTTCCCAAAAACCAGCAACAAGAAAGGCATACTCCTCTAAATGGAAGAGAATGTTATACTGGTGTGCCCCCAGAAAGGTGGTCCCTGAGCAGGCAGGGTGGCCACTGTTCTGGACTGTCTAATTCACTTGCAGTCCTTGAGTCTGAAACCCTCAACGCTGAAAGTACATCTTTCAGCAGTGTCACCCCACACATCAGCAGGCAAAAACAAATCCCTGGCCTCACAACTGGTTTTAAAAGATTCTTTAAAGGTTTCGATTACCTGTATCCCCCGTAAGGGATCCAGTGCCCCCAGGGGACCTAAATAGTTGCCTTGCCCAGATGATGGAGGCTCCCTTTGAGCCCGTGGAGATTGCTGACTTAAAATAAGTCACATAGAAAACTGTTTTCCTGATTGTCAAGACATCTGCCAGGAGGGTAAGTGAGCTGCAAGCCCTCTGCACAGATCTAAACTACATAATCTTCCACATGGATAAGGTAGTTCTTAGGACCAACAGGAAGTTCTTACCTAAAGTGGTGTCGGAATTCCTCCTGAACCCGTCTGTTAACCCTTTCTGTGCTCCATTCCGAAAACTCTGGTACAGGTGAGCAGAAGCTGCATTGTCTGGATGTAAAAAAAAAAACTGTTAGGTCTCTACTTGGATTGGACAAGGGGTATCAGGTCCCAGGGTACACAGCTTTTTATTACCTGCAGAGAGGTGGGCAAAGGTAAGCCAGCAGCCAGGAGAGCCATCTCTCGCTGGATAGTCTCATGCTTACAATTCTGGATCTAAAAAGCTGGTAAAATAACTCCCAGAGACCTAAGGGCACATTCCACAAGGGGTACCTCTGCCTCTGTGGCAGATATAAGGGGCATCACCATTCTAGACATATGTAAAATGGTTACCTGGAAAACGGTGCACTCTTTCACAAAGTACTGCTGCCTAGACAAACAATCCAGGAGGGATACCAGTTTTGGAACTGCTGTCTTGTAGAACCTTTATCCTAAATTGGTTCTGGACCCATCCTGCTAAGGTGCTACTAGATAGTCTGCTTATTGTAAATCATCGATGGATTCCTTCTGTTTGAAGAAAATAATTACTCATCGTAGTAATGTTGTTTCTTCTCTGGGAGCCATCAGTGAGATATACAAACCCTGGCCTGTCTTCCCTTCCAGAAGCTGAAAACAGGTCCACACAAGAATCAGTTCTTTCCTTAGGTTGCTTCAGCGTTCCCTTTTGGAGCTCCTCAGTGGATGACAGATTGTGATCTGTTAGTGTTACTAGTTATATTGTCAACATTTAAAACGTGTTTGGTATTTTAAAAAAATTATGAAGATATCTGGTAGTTATTTATCTAGTTTTAGTGGTCAGAGTTCCCCTAGCTATAGAAACAAATCTGTTGTTGTGACACTAGAGGGAGTAGGACCACAGTGCAGAGTTTGAACTTGATTCTGTGGTTCTCAAATTAGCATGAAGTTCTATCTCTGGGGCATCACACTTGTGCAAGAAGATGATGCTTGTTGTAAATCTCATTGACAGATCCCTGAGAAGAACAGCATTACTACAGTGAGTAATATTTTCTTATCTCCCTTTTAATTACAGAATGGAAATGTTTGTTTTTATAGGGCCATCAAAAGGTGATCTGATGATTAGATTGGCTGGAGTGGAACCAACAGATGATGGCAGAATTTGGTTAAAAGAACAACTAAAACCTTCACAGGTGATTTGGTTCAGACTTATAAGAAGGGAAAATTCTGCACTCGATTGCCTTGTTTTGATAAACAGGGTAAGTAAAAAAGGACATTATATTGTGCAGCATTGGGGTATTCTGTCTGAGCACCTGGCAGCAGTTTAGTTGGATTAAAACAGACCTCTTTGACAGGAGTAAACCAGCAAAATGGTTAATCCACTTCCTTTCATGTAAAACAGGAGCTGGTAGATGAAAAAAAGACCAGGAGTCCATTGTGTTTGTTTTTTTCTCTCCTGCCATCCAGGTAGTGGCAGAATTTAATATTGTATGAAATGCCCATAGCCAGTGAGGGTGATTACATGTAGGTGACATTATACTATGCTACCCTACAGAGTTTATATGTAGCTGATAGGTGTCACAAAAAGTACAACCAGAGTTCATGGAAAAGCTTTAAAAAACAGTTTCATATTTTACTTGTTATGTTCATATTAATGCAGATTTTCATGTAGAATCATGTGTAAAGGGGTTATAAAAACAGGGTTGAGTTTTTTCACATAGGGAAACCAGGTTATAAATCGATGTCATCACCAGCTGGTTATAACGGCATACATGCGCCAGATTTCCCTTTGAGAAAACCGCACACCAGCCTCCGACACTGACAGCAATCACACAGTACTTCTCATGGCTGTAATTTAAACAGATTTTCTCTTCCCGCCATAATTGAGGCAACTTTCTCACCTCAGCTGTGATGCAGTTCAGTTGCTCTGGGGTATTACTCTCTCTGACTTTGTCTCCCGGTTCACAATCATGGAAAAGGAAAACAAATGTAAAAATTAAGTGCAGCTGAGACCACACCTCTGCCTGACCAACTGTTTCAACAGCGCTGCTGGCTGCTGCTGTCATGCCCTGGCCCAGACACTTCTGCATTCACACATACCATACAAAATAAAGGAAAATGATACCCAGCAATTATGTAGAACAGTATATGAGTAGGTGTGCAAAAAACTTGGAATTGTATACACAGCCTCAGTGTAGGATGCTTTTATAAACCTTTTGAACTTTGCTCTTGGGGGTTTATGTAGCATCTCACACCTCAGGTGTGTATAAAAAATTGATTAATAGATAGATATGTAGTTATATAGCAGTATTATCGAGAGGTTTTGAGACATGGAACCTCGAGAGCTTAAGCTCGAGAGGTCCTAAACTCCCAAAACCTCGAGATGGTATTACTGCCTTGTTAAACATTTATCTTTGTTATTTTTTGTAATATATGGATCCATTGATAATACTACAGTTGGGAGATGACCTTTGAACTGTAGTATTATCAGCAAAAACGATAGTATTATCACTTTTCAGTATAGTATTATTGAGAGCAGTGATATATTACTGGGAAATGTTTGTATAACTCAGTATAGTATTATTGAGTCTTATCCATATATTACATTCTTGTTATGCACACCTATCCATATATTATTCTTATATATAATTACTGACTTAGTGTGATTACACCCAGATAACTGTGGTGTAATTTGTAGTTATAACCAGCAGGTTAATAATGGCTAGTGAGCCAGCTGAGAGCTGTCATTCAGGTTTCAGCAGAATGAGCGTGCGCTGAAAACCTCCAACGCAGTGAAAATGCTGCTTGTAGCATTATTGTGTCCCGGACTCCAGGGTAAGCAGCTGAGCCGGGACTGGACCTTAAGGACCTTGTGGCAAAAATGTCTTTCCCAGACCAAGGACAGGAAGTGAAACTGTGAAACAGGAACTACTCGCTGCGCAGCATAAGGCCAGTACAGAAAAACAAACTGTAACACAGGTCAGTAAAATCAGCAATTATAAACAATAAAGTATTTGTAGAGGAGTGTAATCTTTTGTTTACACACATCATGTGTGTGAGGGTGGGTGTATGTGTGTGTGTTTGTTTGTGTGCAAAAAAAAAAACCCTCCCCATTCTGTGTTCTCTATTCATTGGTATACGTTCCTCACTTTAGAAACAAACCCTTATTGTTGTTGGTGAAGTCCAGTTACATACTGTACATGTTAGTGTTTGTCTGGTTTACATGTTCACATGCAGTTTTAACAGGGACTAATATTTGAAGTACAATAAAAAGTAATTTAAAACAAATTCTGGCCAGAGCTGATAGGGCTGCAGCTAAGGAATTTAGGGTAAAATATTGTAAATTACCAAAGTAACAAGTGTGCATTTGCAAAATGTAACATAGGCTCAGAAATATGTTGGTTTGTAATATTTTTACACCAAATTTTAAGCATAGTCTTGTTATGACACTGCCTCATGAAGACAGGCAGACAAAGTGTTCAACTCCTGGCTTAAAGGTGTATTTCTGCAGGGACTGCGAAAAATGACAACTGTCACATTTTTTTTTTTTTTTTTTTAGTCTCGGAATTAACACCTTTGAGCCAGGGGCTCATTTACAAAGGCTCCACATCAACAAATGAATTATACAGCGAAGGGAGTAACAACATGGGTACAATGCAAACATGTTAATAGGTAGATGAGATCAGGCAAGCAGGAAGTTAGACATACAATCAATTTTACAAGTTAAATGCAATGAATAAGTGCTTGTAGAGAGGGAAGTTAGAGATTGGTAGATGTAAAAAGTTAGTGTTGCGAGGGAACCATGGACTCTGCGGTCTCCCAGAAATAGCAGCCCAGGGGGCATTGTCAACAGAAGGCTGATATGATCGAAGCAACAGATCACTAAGGTGAAGTATGACAGTCACATTTGCTGAGGTTGGCTAGGTGTTGCCGGAGACAGTTTTTGAAGAAGCCAATTGTAGGAGTGGATTGGATAGGTTTTGTGAGATTGTTAAACCAGCTGGGTGCTCTGAAAAGAAAAGCTCTTTGCCCTTGGGATGTCTGGCAAAATGGAACCGGAAAGGCTTGACTGGTGTGCCACTTGTGCAATATGAGATTGCAGGGGCCTTCCTAAGAAGCAGCTGGATGGGGGAGGACAAGCCCTAAGGAGATCTTTTTGGCTACAAGGCAGGTGTAATAGGAGATTCTATTTGGGGGTTGAGCCAAATGGGTTGCACGTAGAGGTCACATGTATGAGTGTCATGGCTAGCACCTGTAAGTAGCCTGCAAACTTTGTAAGGGGTGATTCCAACCCTTTTAAGGGCAGTGGCAGAGGCAGCGCCATAACATAAGATGCCATAGTCGATGATGGACAGCATGGAACTGGTCACAGTGAGGCGTGTAACACCTCTAGGGTCATACAGTGGTAGTGTCTATAAAGGAGGTCTAGTCTGATATTAGCAGTTTTAGAGACATTCGAGATGTGTTCTTGGTAGGAGAGGGTGCTGTCCAGGGTGATGCCCGGGTATTTAAAACTGTTTACCTGTTCAATAGGTGAGCCAGTGTTGTTGGTAATGGCTAGTCGGGCTGTTTTAAACTTGTTATGTGAACCAGCAAAGACAATCGATTTGGTCTTTTTATAGTTAATAATCTCTGTTTAACGAACCATGTTTCACTGGAGGTAAAGCTGCGTTGCAGGTCACAGGTAAAGGGTGCAGGATCAGGCTGGCTAGTGTAAATCACAGCATCATCAGCATACAGGAGAACGTTATTTGGGCAGGCTAGGGGGCTAGTATTGAGGTAGAGGCTAAATGGGAGGGGACCAAGAATTGATCCCTGTGGAACACTAGATTGTATGGGGTGGCTAATAAAGAGTCAGAGATTTTAACACGCTGGGTTCTGCCTCCTAGATAACTGCTAAACCAGGTGGTAATGATGTTTGAGAGTCCAAGTGAGGTTAGGGTCAGGAGAAATAAGGAGTTGTTGACCATATCAAAGGCCTTTGTAAGGTCTGTGTAGATAGACCCAACGAGGTGACCACGGTCGAGGGCTTTATGGATAAAGTCCGTATAGGTGAGCAGGGCAGTGGCAGTACTGTGATCCTTCCTAAACCCATGTTGCTGAGGGCATTGGATGACATTCATGAGGTGCTAGCAAGAAATGGCTGTGTTGAAAATTTGGGATCAAAATATTGAATATTACTGAATTTACGAGCCTGTGTTTGCAAAAAAAAAAAAAAGGTAGGCTCATAACTTTTTTGTTTTTACACCAACTTGCCAACATAGCCTTCTTATGACCCCACCTCATTAACAATGGCAGAGAACATTTCAAACAACATGAAGTCTTGCTATATTATGACATATGCAGTGAGTCCCAATCTTTGAACTGCTCCGGAGGTGAAAGAGTTGACTTTCCATGCCAGGCATGGAACACTGAGCGCGAGCTTGGTTGAAAACTCTGTCTGTTGTTCTTCAAACTCAAACTGTCAGATTCTTTACTCCACCTCACTGAACAGTCGCTCCGGAGATTTTCTCCTTCTGCTCGGTTCATTTTGTCGGTTAAAGTATTATTTTCTCGGTTTTTTGACCGACTTTAAACCGCAACCGGTCGGTTCAAGCTCTGTCTGTGGTATTGTAAGTACTAGATAGCTTTTACATTTAATTCTCCTGTGTGGAACTTGTAAACGGTTATCGGTTCGGTTTGAACCGATCAGGTTGTTTTGAAATATATTAATCTGTCTTTTAGAGTGTGGTTACTGGTTCTAATCGGTTCTAAAAAAAACGGATTTTATTACGGTTTTTTCCACGACCCGTGACATGGTTGGGAACCGATAAGAAGGTCTTGCTTGGCGGATTGCCATAAATGGGCAAGTTTGGTTAGGACTGGCACTATGTCTGAGAAACCCAAAAGAAAAACCGGGCCCACTGGGTTTCAACACTGCAGTGTCTGTGGGGAAGCCTTTGCCAACGCTGACCCCCACACCACCTGTGTTTATTGTCTGGGGTTTGACTACCTCAATGCAGACTGCCAGATTTGAAAAAAAATTTCCTGCAGCTACCCTGGAAAAGAGAGTTGGTAGGCTCAGGGAAAGGGAGGCCAAGAAGTCCGCTGACCCGGATGGCCAGCCCGGTTCGGTTCCAACCGAACCGGAGGGAGTGCCCTCTGACCAGGGCGAGACTTCTCGGCAAGGAGAGCCGACTGGAGGAGTCGGTTCCAGCAAAAAGGACAAGGAAATCAGCTGGTGTGGAGCCAAAACTTTCCTCTCCAACCGCTGAAGAAATAGCCAAAGCTATTAGAATTGTCCAGTCGCTTTCCCCGGTTCCGACCGAACCGGCACCATCAGGTAAGCGTACGGTTCGGCCGGTTCCACCGGTTCAAGAGTATGATTTAGAGGAATTTTATGAACTGGAGGAGGGGGAAGAGGAGTATGAGGAGAGTGAATGTGGATTTGAAAGTCTGGATGTGCCTATTGAACCGGACATCTCCCCAGACAGACCTTCAGGAGTGTCTCCTCCTAGGCTTTCTGAGTCCCCTTCTCATTTTATGTTTTATAAAAAAGTGGCTGAAACCCTCCAGCTCCCTATGGAGGAAGCTGTGGATGTTCAGGAGGAGCCTGACTATGTGGAAATGATGGATATCCCAGAGTCCAGGAGACTGTCTATTCCTTTGCATAAATCTTTTGGGAAACAGACAGTAAAAATTCTAAAAACTCCTCACACTATACCTCCTGTTGATAAGAGAATGGACAAGAAGTACACATTGTCAGGCTCTGATACGAGTTCTTACACAACAATGCAGCCATGTTGAGTAGTGCAGGCTGCAGCCTGTGACAAGGCAAATATTCCCTTGGCTTCACACCCCCCTGACAAGGACTCCAGGAGGATTGATGCCATGGCAAAGAAACAGTACATGGCAGCATCCTTGGGATCAGACAGGCAAATTATATGGCTTATGTTGCTAGATACCAGAAATCCAGATGGGATACTGTTATGGCTCTAGCAAAACAGGTCCCTGGCCAGCTTGCTGAGGAGCTGGAGCAGGTGGCTGCTGATGGTATTGAGGCATCTAAGGTGCAATTCCATGCTGCAGTGGACTCTAATGATGTGTCATCAAGAGTCATGGCTACATCTGTGGCACCTCCAGAATGGCTTGGCTCAGATGTACTAGCCTGTCAGGATACCCAGACTAAGGCCATGGATTTTCCTGTTGTGGGTAATTCTCTGTTTGGGGAGCAGACAGAGAATTACATGAAAAAAATGGATGAGTATAGGACCACCTATAGGAGTGCACAGGCCAAGGAAAGGCAGGCCACTCCTCAAAGGCAGCCTTCCAGGGGCAGGGCAGGCCTTTTCATGAGTCTTTTACCAAGCCCAGGCCCCTCTTCAGCTTCGCCCAGAGGGGTTCTTGAGGAGGGAGGGCAGGTGCAAGCAGGCCTGCTTCCACCCCTCAGCCTAAAGCCCCTGCCAAGCAGGCACCCTGATGGGGTGGCCAGGCCGATTCTCAATTACCTGTAGGGACAGGCTGGCTTACTTTGTCCAGGACTGGAAGTCTCTGACATCAGACAAGTGGGTCCTGGAAGTAGTAAGCCAGGGACTGGTTCTCAGCTTCAGAAAATTTCAAAGATGAGAACCAGATCCTTTCACCTGCAAATCCATCAGAGCACTTGCCCTAGGGCAGAAGTCTCTACCCTCCTGGCTCTCAGAGCCGTGGAAAGGGTTCCAACCCTACACCAGGGCAAAGGATTGTACTCCAGGTACTTCCTTACCCCAAAAAAGACAGGAGAATGGTGGCCCGTCCTGGATCTCAGATACTTAAACAAGCACCTTTTAAAACCAAAATTCAAAATGGTGACTCTGGGAATTATTCTACCCTCTTTAAGGCCAGGGGACTGGCTGGCATCCCTGGACCTCAAGGATACCTACTTCCATATTCTCATCAGAAGCTCCCATCGAAAGTACCTCAGGTTCGAGCTGCCCTCAGGCCATTACCAGTTCAGAGCAGTGCCCTTTGGCCTCACCTCTGCTCCAAGGGCATTCACAAAATGCCTGGCAGTAGCAGTTGCCTACCTAAGAAGGCAAAAAATTGCCATCTTCCCTTACCTGGACGACTGGCTCATAGTAGGCCAGTCTCCAGACCAAGTCAAGTTACATCTTCAGATAACTCAGCAACTCCTGAGTCTTCCAAAGTCAGTTCTAGAGCCTGTCCAGCTCCTCACCTTCATAGGCGCAGAACTGAACACAGAGGAAGCCAGAGCCTTCCTTCCTTTGGACAGGGCAAGGACCCTGATCTCTCTGGCCTCCTCAGTCACCCTGCAGGTCTCTCGACCAGCAAGGCATTTTCTACAGCTCCTAGGGCACATGGCTGCTTCTACAGCAGTAGTGCAAGGAGCCAGATTTCAGATGAGGGACATTCAGTTCCATTTGAGAGCCTTTTGGTCTCAAAGAAAGGACCCTCTAACCAAATTGATCACAGTGACTCGAACCCTGATCCAAGCCCTACAGTGGTGGCAGGATCAGAACAATCTGAGACAAGGGGTTCCCTTTGTCACTCAGTCTCACTCTTTAATCCTTACTACAGATGCATCCCTCTTGGGGTGGGGAGCTCACATGGGCGACCTCACTGACCAGAGACTGTGGTCCCCTCAGGAATCTCTGCTCCACATCAACCTGTTGGAGCTCAGGCAGTGTTGTAGCACTTCAAGCTTTTTCCAAATCTGTTCAGAACAAAGTTGTACAGGTCAGAACAGATAACACCACTACAATGTGGTACATCAACAAGCAAGGAGGCACTCGGTCTACGGCCTTGTGCACCGAAGCAATGAAGTTGTGGTCTCTCGCTTACTCCCTGAACACTTCCCTTATGGCAGTTCACCTCCCAGGCAAGGACAATGTCCTGGCAGATGCTCTCAGCAGGATTTCCCAGGGCCATCATGAATGGTCACTGGATCCCCTTGTCCTGGAGGTAATATTTGCCAGTTGGGGCACCCCGCAGATAGATTTTTTTGCAGCCCCAGACAATCACCAACTTCCTCTTTTTAGCTGCAGGCCCCCAGTGTTGGGCTCAGTCCCTCTGGATGCCTTACTTCTCAATTGGGAAGGGAAGTTTCTCTATGCTTTTCCCCCCTTCCCTCTCCTGTTCAAGTGTTAGTCAAAATCAGATCTCAATCCTGCAAAGTGATTCTGATTTGCTCCAGATTGGGCCAGACAACCCTGGTATCCACTCCTACTGTCCTTAGCAGTCCATCTTCCCCTGTGTCTTCCCAGGAATCACAATCTGTTAACCTGTGCTCAGGGAAGGGTTTGGTACCTGAACCTCAAATCTCTCAATCTCAAGGCCTGGCTCTTGAAGAGTTAGATTGCTGATCTACACCTCTCCCAAGGTGTAATGGATATATTGAAGGCTTCTAGGAAGCCTTCCACCAGGGCTACTTACAATTCCAAATGGAAGAGATTTTCCATATGGTGCTCTGGGAAGCATATTTCCCAGAATCTGCTGATTTACCCACTGTCCTGGATTATATGGTCCATTTGAACACTTTGGGGCTCAGACCAGCTACCCTAAAGGTGCATTTGGCAGCTGTGTCTGCTTTCATTTCAGCAGGTAAACCCTCTTCTCTTTCAGCTCATCCTGTATTCTCTGAGTTTTTTAAGGGATTGCTTCACACCAACCCTCCATTCAGGGACCCTGCCCCTGCCTGGGATCTTAATGTTTGCATTGCTCAGCTCATGCAACCTCCCTTTGAGCCCTTGTCTTCAGCAGAGCTTAAGTATTTGACTTGGAAGACTGTGTTTCTGGTAGCCATCACTTCTGCCAGACGCATAAGTGAATTACAGGCTTTGTCAGTGGAGCCTGATTTTATCTCCTTTCATAGAGATAAGGTGGTCCTCAGGACTAACAGGAAGTTCTTGCCTAAGGTGGTTTCAGATTTCCACCTTAATCAATCTATTTCTCTTCCAGTGTACTTCACTGACCATTCCTTCTCTGGCGAGAGGAGGCTGCACAGCTTAGATGTGAAGAGAGCCCTTAGTTACTACATTGAGCATACCAAGGGTTACAGGTTTGACTCCCTCCAACTGTTCCTCACTTATGGTGAGGTTGGTAAAGGGAAACCTGTCACTAAAAGATCCATTGCCAGGTGGATTGTCTCTTGTATCCAATTCTGTTATGAAAAGCTGGGTAAGGTTCTCCCTCAGGCCTGAGGGCTCACTCTACCAGAGGTACAGCTGCTTCCTGGCTGCTTCCAGGGACATCCCTATTCTAGAGATTTGTCAAGCAGCTACCTGGAAAACAATTCACACTTTTACCAAGCATTACTCTCTGGACACCCAGACTAGGAGTGATGCTCGGTTTACACAGCTGTTGCTTCAGAGCCTATTTCTAAGTAGGTTCTGTCCCTCCTCCATGGAGGTACTGCTATGTAGTCTGCATATGTCATAATATAGCAAGACTTCATGTTGTTTGAAGCAAAAATTACTCACCTTAGTAATGTTGTTTCTTCTAATGGAGTCTTGCTATATAATGACCTCCCCCGCCTGCCCCTCTCAGAACCTCTGTTTTTGGGATGTGGGTGGGCAGTGCAATTTGGCATAGTAGATGCCCACCTTGTTTTCACCCTCCTTTTTTGGGGTGATTGGGTGTTGTGTTTTTCATTTTTTTGGGTCTCCTGACTTGAGTCTTTGTTTTGGGACCAAAAAATGTGTTTTCTTATATTTAGTAGCCAGTTGGCTAGTGTAGGTTTACAGCTTCCACACAGGACCTTAGTGAGTTTAGCTTGTAAAGATCTGACAGTTTGAGTTTGAAGAAAAACAGACAGAGTTTTCAACCGAGCTCGAGCTCAGTGTTCCATGCCTGGCATGGAAAGTTAACTCTTTCACCTCCGGAGCAGTTCGAAGGTTGGGACTCACTGCATATGTCATAATATAGCAAGACTCCATTAGAAGAAACAACATTACTAAGGTGAGTAATTTTTTCTTTCAACTGGTGACTGAAAGGTGTTTTCCACAGGGACCGTGAAATCACACTTCGGGATGAAAAAACATTTTGGACGGGATTTGAAAAATTACAGCTATCACAGTCATGAGTCACTGTAAAGATATAGCTATGTTGTAAATTTGAGGTAAAAGTATTGAAAAGTACCAAAGTTATGAGCCTGTGTATGCAAAATTCAAGTAGGCTCATAACTTTATTGGTTTTCAATATTTTTACACTAAATTTTCAACATAGCCTTCTTATGACCCCAACTCACGAACAAGGGCAGAGAAAATGTTCAGCTCCTGCCTGAAAGGTGATTACGTGCAGGGACTGCAAAATCACCTTTCGGGACAGATCTGCCTGACAGTGACATTGTTCATGAGGTAGGGTCCCAAAGAAGGCATGTTGAAAATCTGGGGCCAAAAATATGTAAAAATACCCAAGTTACGGCACCAAGTTGAAAACCCCATTGAAATACATTGGACTGCATACCTGTGTCTTCAGTTTACGGTCTGACTTTGAAGAGTGAAGACGTATCTGTGATCCAGAAAGGATTACAGCGTTGTACCCCTGATGGGTAAGTAAGGGCTTGGGAGAGGGAGAGCGGGTGCGGGGTGGTGGATGCTTAGTGGGAGGGTCAGGTGCAGAGTAAGGAATGGCCACAAAAGACATGATGGACCATTATTTTTACAGGTAAAAAGGAGAGAGAGTGGCGATCCTTGATCGCAACACTGAGGATTGGGCACCCCCAGTGTCACAGTTGTTGGGGGAACATTGATGGACCATTTTTTTCTTACAGGTTAAAAAAAGGTGATACCTGATCGTGACACTGGGGATTCCCCTCAGCGTAAAAAAAGACAGACGATCCTAGATCACAACACTGGGGATTGGGCAACCCCAGTGCCACAGTTAAGTTGCTGCGGGCTAATTGCAACACTGGGGACAGGGCACCCCAGTCTCATTTCTGTGTTTCTTGGGGAGGTGCTGAGAAGTTGGATCAGGTGGGGGGGGGGATTTCTGTAATATAAAAAAATATATAAATAAGTGCTGTCGGTCATGGCGAAACGATGCCCACTCCGCCATGACCAAGATGGCCTCCGTATGCTACTGCACATGTGCAGTACAGTGTGGAGGCCATCCTGGACACGACAGAGTGTGCCGTGTTCCACCGTGACTGCCGGCACTGTGAAGTAGTGCAGTGTTGCAGTCAGTAGGGACAACATACGCAAACTGCTTCACAGACGCAGAGGTTTGTTACTGCCAGGATTCCGCCAGGGGAATCCTGCAGCCAGCAGCTGGCGAGCTACCCTTGTTATCAGCCAATCGCAACCTCGGCTGCTTTTTCAAAGCAAGGCCCCGATTGGCTCAGACGAAAGGCGCTGCATATCTGTGCTCTGGGTTCAGTCACTGCCGGGCTTTTTCTTCCCACCCCCACCTCCAGGCCTCCATTAAATAATTAGCTTTGTCCCCTATAGAGCTGTTTCACTGTATTCGCTCACGTTAAGGGCATAGACCGTGCTGCAAGCCACCCTCTCTCTAGGCACCCCGCCCCTTTCCCCTGCACTAGCCTGCTCTGCTGAGCCATGACTCACCTCCCCATTGTCATTTTATTTTTGCTCACTAACATCCTAACTATATGCTATCATGATGAAGTCCCAGGTTCAAAACCTACCCTGGAACATCTCACTGCTATTTACGTTGCCCCCTTTCACTGCATTAATGCTCATCCAAAGCCCTCCTCTCCCTTTAATTACAACCCACTCTCCACTCACCTGCTTTTATTACCCCCTTCTCACATGTCACTCAGAGCATTATCCCTGCTATCTATTAATTTCCACATTAGACTGTACCATAATAGCACTAATTTGGTATCCCCTACCAGTACTATTAGCCGGTCACAACTTAAAAAAGCGTCCAAATCCATCACAGCAGCTATAAAAAAAACTCCTGCTCCTGCTCCTTCTCTGCTCAGGCAATGTAGAACTAAACCCAGGCCCTCTGCCAACGTTCTCCTCGCCTACCGAGTTTGCTGCCACTCCTGGCCTTAATTAATGTTGGTTAACATTTTAAGTTTGCCCCAAAAAATTGACCTTTTACAAGCCTGGACCACACACACTGAGCCCACCTCGTCATTATCACCGAATCCTGGCTCAAAAATACTATTACGGACCAGCAAATAACTCTCCTCAACTATAATCTCTATAGGGCTGATAGGAATACCGGGGGGGGGATGGAGTAGTTATTTTTATACCAAATCCAAATTCACTATTAGTGACATCTTCTGCAATTCTAAATCTAAGGAATACGAAATTGTATCTCTGAAGCTCCACCTTCCCTCCAATGAAATTATTACAGTAATCGGCGGCTACAGACCTCCAACTGGTGGAACTGAAATCATCAATGTCCTAAAATCCTTAGTAACAACAGCCAACACAGAAACACTGATACTCTGGGACCTCAACATGGATTGGCTCACACACAAATTGCATAGCCTGAAATCCCTTTGTGATGAACTAGGTCTTGCCCAGATAATTAGTGAGCCCACTAGGATTAACACCACCAACATTGCCAATAGTTCTCTCATCGATGTCATACTTACCACCCATCTCCACAAAGTACTACAATCAGCTGTTTTTTCCAACGATATGAGTGATCATAGAGTTGTGGTCTGTACAAGACATCAAACCAAAGCCTGCAATCAGCCTAAGTTCATAATCAAGCATTCCTTTCGTAAATTCAACACCCTGAGCTATCTGACCGACCTTAGCAAGGTCAAATGGCAAGATCTGTACCTCTCTAAAACAGTCGATGAGGCTGTCTCTAACCTAAATGAAAATCTCACCACCCTGACTAACAAGCATGCCCCATTTATTAAGGTGCGTATGATCAAGGTCTCCCAACCCTGGTTTACACCGGAGCTCAAAACCACACTTATAAACTGAGATAAACTCCGGGCTCTAGCAAGAAGAACTAAGAGTCCGACAGATTGGCAGACATTTAGAGCAGCTAGGACCGCCTGCGTAAAACATATTCAGTCTACCAAAGCAAATTACTACGTTTCCACACTGGAAAACAAAAGCAATCAGAAAATTTGGAGGACCATCAAGTCTATTGAAGGTCGACCGGCTGCTCCTCCATCCCAGCTAAGATCAACATAAATGGCACAGTTATTGAGAACAATTACCAAATCCTCGAAGAACTGAATTCTCACTTCGCCACAGCTGGTCTAGCCTTTGATGCATCACCGTACGCATCTCGTACTAGTATCCATGCTAGCCCTATCACTATCCCGTAAGCTACAGCCCATCCTTTCCAGCTGCCCCCCCCCTCCAGCTTCAAAGAAGTCTAGGATTCACTCATCAATTTAGATACCACAAAAAGTGCCAGAGATGATGGCTTAGAACCATTTTCGTTAAAAGTCGGCTACCGCTATCTTACTGCTCCCATTCTCCATATATTCAGCCTCTCTGTCTCTTCTGCCGTAGTTCCATTATGCTGGAAATCTGCTCATATCATACCCTTATTTAAATCCGGCGACCTATGCGACTTGAACAATTACAGACCAATCTCAATCTTGCCTATCTTTTCAAAAGTCCTCGAAAAATTGATTTATATACAATTGAAGAATCATCTAGAAACCTACTCCCTCCTCAATCCAGCCCAGTCAGGCTTTCGCTCTAATCGTAGCACCATCACTGCACTAGCTAAAGTCATCAATGACTGGATCTCAGCCAAAGATGCTAAAAAATTACGGTGCAGTATTCTTAGATTTGAGTAAAGCATTCGACACTGTTTCCCATACTCTAATTGTGAACAGCCTCACCAATATTGGCGCAACCCTAGCTACTACCAAATGATTCTCCAGTTACCTATCAGGTAGGATGCAGAAAGTCAAAGCTGGTGGGCTGTTCTCTGTCTCCTTACCAGTTACTAGGGGAGTCCCGCAAGGCTCCATCTTGGGTCCTATACTCTTCTCCCTATATATCAACAACCTCGATTCTCAAATAACCAGGTCAACCTTGCTAAAAAAAACCTAAGGCCATGATTTCCCGTCTTAATACTTTCTCCATCACCCTCACTGTCCCACCTAAAGACTTCATTGTTACATCCCTAGGTGAACAACTGGAAGTTGTTTCTAAATGTAAATACCTCGACTTTTGGTTAGATAACAAGCTCTCCTTCAACAAGCACATTGATGACCTGTCCAGAAGACTAAAAGCTAGACTAGGCTTCTTCTTCCGAAATAGGTCCCTCTTTCCCCTGGAAACCAGACTCAGGCTTGTTCAGACCACCTTCCTCCCTTTATTTGACTATGGGGACATATTATACACTTCTGCAGCAATTACTAACCTAAACAAATTGAACATTCTCTATCACACGTGCCTACGCTTCATTACAAACTACCCATACCGAACCCACCATTGCGAACTATAGCTGTTGGCTGGACTTCACTTACATTAGGCGCGCCCATGCTGGCATTTGGACCTAAAACTTCTTCTGAATGAATTACCAAGCTATTTAGTGGCACTCATCCGTACTGCCCACAGCTCTTATTTCCTTAGGAAATCAGATGTTATCCTACTCGACGCACCTAGGACTCATTTCTCCTTTAGCAGACGAGCCTTCTCAAGTGCCCTACCAACTATTTGGAACCAGCTGCAATCCACTCTGAAACTATCCAGTGTATTCTCAGTAAATTTCTTCAAAAAACTGGTGGCTTCAAAAATAAAGGACACCTGTAACTGTTTCTAAACTCCCTCCCTAGTTTTCTCCTTACTTCCTTAGTCTGTTCTCACTACACTGCCTTCCTTAAACAACTTGTACTAAGTATTTTTTGGTTTTTTGTTTTTCACCCAGGACTGTTTACCTATGTACCTTGTAGGACCTGGTCTGCCATTTATGTATTATGTTATTGCCTGCATCATATATTTTTTGTAACCATGCACCCAGGACATCCTTGTGAATGAGCTTGCTCAATGGAGCTTTCCTGCAATAAACTTGAACTTGACTGTGACGCAAGTCCATGTTGTTCGTTTGGAAGGAATGCAGAGTCCTTTTTCTCAGTGATTGCAAAAAGGTCTGCAGGGCTATGCCCACTGCAGCCATAAAAAATTACATGCGATTCTGCATGTAACCTTGTTTTAGTGTGAACAAGCAAAGTGTGAAATGAAGTCAGTCTTACAGCATTTTTAGAATAGCGGGTTTCAGTTTTGTGACACGTACATTGTCAGTTCCATTTAAACTATAATGTATCATCAGGTGGTGTCCGTTAAGTTATAAGGCACTCCAGGGTGTTTGTTATGCAGACAGTAAGCCACAGCAGGGAGTCAGCTGTCGTCAGATAAACACACACCGCAGTGTGCATAGTGAGGCACGAGGTGCTCATGCTGAGTGCCTCCAGCACCTGGGGAGAGTGTGTTGTCAGACACGCGACCCACACACCAGAGTGGCTTATTGCTCTTACAAAATGGGTCTCTTAAGTTTACATTTTAAATTAAAAAAAGCGCCCCCAAAATGAAAAGCCCCTAAAAATGCATGTGTTAAATGTTAAATAATGTAAAATATTTCCAGGATTACGTTAAAAGTAATGCACTTGTACAGTAGATGGCACCTGCACTGTATTATGCATCGGGTACTGTACTCCCACCTACTGTATACATGTCTGCTGGTATATCTCTGTTCCCCACCCCCGAGCACCACAAGTGTAGTAGCTGGTTGTATTTCAGTATTGTTTTTTGAAAAACAAGGGATCTTGCTCCATTTTGGCATTTCAGTTTTACCCAGTTCGGCAGCTTTGGAGAAGTGAATTCCTGTTTGGTGCTGTTGTGGATTTAACAACAACAACAAAAATTCTAGTTGAGCTGCTTGCGTTATACCAGGATGTCATGTAGAAAAGAGCTGCATGAAGTGCAGTTTCAAGTGGTCTTCTGCGCGGTTGAGTGGGTAGACTCGGGCGGGCGGGTTGGTTCAGTGAGAGTGTGATGGAAGATTGCAATTTTAAAGCAGTGATGCACGCTGCAGGCATTTGTGGTTAAAATGCAATTTTTGAGAAAATGTGATCTGTGTGGGTAGTTACTGTAATAATGAATTGTCACTTGTTGCTTGATGGAGAGGAAAAACATGACACTGCCAGGTGGGAGGGAGCTCACAGGCAGGTCAGAGGCTGGCCGATAGAGCACTGCCATTGGACACGGAGCAGCAACTCGGGTCAAGGATTACAGGCCTGCAAGTAAAGAAACTGTGCAAAAAAAAAAAAAAAAAAAAACAACATGGTCAGTTCTGGAATCTTTTTTTTTTTTTTTTTTTTAAATACTTGTTTATGTTTGTCTTGTGTTTGGTGTGGGTGGGTTTATTACTAAGCTTGTGGAATTTTAGTTACAGAGTTTGGATAATTAATAGGCTGGCCTTTACATCAGTAACGTAGCTGCCAGAATTTTTTTGATAAGTTTCTGGCAGGCATGGATATATGTGGTGCGCTACGTCATGGTTGCCAGAAAAGTACCACCCTCAGGGTTCTTGCTGTATAAACACATGGCTGGGGGTGGCACTTGACCAATAATGATGCAACAGTTTCCCAACCCATTTCATAATGTGAGATAACAGACCTTGAGAATTGAGGCATGAGGCAATGTTGCGTGCCTTATGCTCCCTAGCCGTCCTGTTAGCCCACCAATGCACACACCCTGGAGTGCCTTATTGCGATTATAAAATGGTATCTATGATTTTTATTTTAAAACCTCAGTAATGAAGTGCGGAGAGATAAGTATAGAAACAGAAACATAGAATTTGTTGGCAGAAAAGGACCGCTTGGCTCACCCAGTCTGCCCAGACGATCCCTGCGTAGTCTGTTTCCGCAAATTCAAATTATAACTGGTCTCCATCGACACTCCCTGCCGGTTTACTAATACTCTCCTATTTCTGTGCCGCGCATGCTTGAAGTCCCCTGCTGTTTTCACCTTTGCCGCTTCTGTTGGTAGTCTGTTCCAGGCATCCACCACTCTTTCAGTGAAGTAGTACTTCCTTACATCCCTCTTAAACTCCCTTCCCCAGCTTAATTGCATGCTGTCTGGTCCTGGTGCTCTTTCTGTTTGAAAGAGACTTCCCTCCTGCTTCACTCTGTTTCCCCCTGTGAGGCACTTGTAGGTCTCTGTCATGTTCCCTCTCGCTGTCCTCTCTTCCAGGGCGTCATGTTGAGATCCCTCAGTCTCTCCTCGTAGGGCTTTTGGTGCAACCCCAGCACCATTTTACATGCCCTCCCCCAGACTATCTCCACCCTGTCTATGTCCTCTCTGAAGTGCAGCCTCCAAAACTGGACACAGTACTCCAGGTGAGGTCTCACCAGCGAGCGATAATAGTGACACCACCTCCCTATTACTGGAAATGCCTCTCCCTGTGCATCCCAGCATCACACTGGCCCTATCCACTGCCTCGTCACACCGCCCTACCATTTTGAGGTTGTCAAATATGATAACCATAAGGTCTCTTTCTGCTCAGTGACTGTCAGTATCTCCCCCCCCCCCATACAGTACTCAGCTCCTGGGTTACTGTGCCCTAGGTGCATGATTTTGTACTTTTTGTGATTGAACCCCAACTGCCATGCTCTTGATCAATCCTCAAGTTTCCCAAGATCCCTACGCATTTTCTCCTCCCCCTCCTGCGTGTCCACCCTATTTACAGATGTTGGCATCATCTTCAAAAGGCATAACTTCCCTTCCAGTTCTTCTGCAGTGTTGCTTATGAGGACATTGAAGAGGACCAGACCCAGTACTGAGCCCTGCAGTACTCACTGTTCCATCATTAAAGGGAGTGCCTCCACTCTCTGTCGCCTATCCATTTACCAGTTTCTAACCCAGTTCACCACTTTGGATCCCACCCCTAGGCTGCTCAATTCCTATATCAATATCTCCTGTGTGGCACAGCTTTGAAGGCCTTGCTGAATTGCAAATAAGCCAAATCACCTTACACTTCAGCTGTTCCTTCTGCTTTTCCTGCATTGAAGTCATCATCTGCTGCCTGTGACACAGGTTTTATGAGTAACAGGAAAGGATGAAGTCTAAGGGGAAAATATTTTGTTTTAATAAACATGTATTCATTAATAAAAAAATGGAAGCTAGTTAAAACAAAAACCGCTATAAGGCAACTGGTGGAACACCAATACTTTTTTTGCAGCTGAAGGTGAGCTGATTACATAGAGCACACAGAACAAGCACTCCTGTGAGATTCGCTTACCTTTAGCTGCAGTAAAAGTATGAGTTCTACCAGTTAACCTACTTGTAGCACCTTTTTTTTTGCTTCTATTTGCACAAGACTGTCCCTTTGGAATGCCCTCTGTTATTGGTTTTCCCATAAAAGGAAAGCTGTTAAAATGCATATGGTTAGGCAGTTCTGTGTAACGAGTTTTGATAGCGTCAATTTTTTTTGTTGTTGTTGGAAACTGTGTAGTCCCTTTAAAAGGGAACTTTTCTGGTAAGTACATATGGCAAGTTTTATGGCAAGTTTTTTTCCATGGGTGGGAGAGAAGAATTGCAGCATTCTCCACTTAATAGGCTGGGCTGTAGAGCTTGTTTTGTGTGTGTCTGTGTGTTTGGGGGCGGGATCTGTGCAGTACTCAGTATATGTTGTAGGCTTTTGTGCACTGTGACTGGTTCGTCACAGTACCCTTGGTGGACAATATTTCCTTTCCATGGTTAGAGTTTTTGTAAGCTGTGATCTTTGTTGCTGGTCCCGCTGTCCTCCTGGGCTAAGTACAGTCACAGAGGACTGTACGTAGCCCCTGGAGAAAAGCAGAACTGGAAAACGTGATCGGAGATTACAAAAACTCTAACATGCACTGCAGGCTATTGAATCTCCCACTGCTATCCACTGCTCTGATGCCAGCTGCAAAGGATTCTGGAATTTGCAGCAACAGAATGTCAGCCTAGAAGTAAACAAAAGCAGTCTGATACAATTTACTGTACTACAATAAACAGTACGTAAACCAAAATGTTTTGCACACAAAGTTCATGCTGGGACCATCCCCACACTTGAGTGGGGGGGGCCCTTTGTGCTGACTGTTGCCCTTTATGAAAGCAGCTGCTTGCTGCGGGACAGCACTGTGGATGGAAACCAGTATATGGATGCAGCTGTGTGCTACAGGACATGGAACCATGGGCACCATTATACAGTCATTTTCTGAATTCTGCAGTCATTCAACATTTACTCTGTATACTCACGTATAACTCAACTTTTTTATGCTAAAAATAAGCCCTCAAGAGGGTGGACTTGACTTATCTTTGAGGTTGACTTATCGGCCAACTTTACATTGGTAAACCATTTTTGCAACTGTGTAACTCAATTTTGTGTCCTGTTCTGGCTACAAAGACAGGTTCTGTGCCTGATAGTGGCCAGATTTTTCCATCCAAGTTGGGTAGTACAATAATGTCTGTAATTTAGTTAAAATTGACAAGATAAAAGTGGGATCAACTTGTAGGTGAGTACTCAAATTAATAGCAGGCCAGACTTCCATGGTCCTTTGACTTCCACTGCAGTGGAACCACAGAAAACGGGCCGTGCTTATATCTTCTGTAAATATCATCCCATCTTTACGTTCCCATTCATCAGTAAAGCCCTTGAAAAATTATTTTTTACCTCTCTCTTGGCCCATTTTAATCTGGCTTTTGCTCCATCCATAGTACTGAGACTGCTGTCCTGTGGGTTGTCGCTGTTCTTCTCATTACCTGCAATTATGTCTGCTATTCTCCATGGCCTTCTTGACCTTAGTGCAGCATTTGCCACAGTTGATCACCTCATCCAGCTTGCAAGGTGAGTTATTTTTTTGTGAGCTGGTGGTCAGTTTAGCCACCAGCTTCTGAAATCTGGTAGCCACATCAGTATTTTTAGTGGCCATCACTTTTAATGACTAAACAAAAATTCCCTTCATGGGCAAGTAGCCAGTTGGCTGGTAACTTTAAAAATCTGGTAGCCAAACCAATTTTTTTAATGGCCATTGTCCACCTGGCTACCTGATTTGTCCCACCCTGCCTGCTTGGCTGTTTTGAGCACTGTGCTGAAAATCTCTAGTACTTTCCTTTCCTAGTTTTACTCCTGTCTCTCCAACCATGCCTTCTTTTTCTTAGATGTGGTTTTTCTTCCTTCCTCCAGCCTCTACTTTGTGGTGTTCCCCAAGGCTGTCTTCTGGGTCCCCTTCGTTTCTGTCTGCCTTCTAACCCTCTTGGATGCATCATCTCTCCCTTCAGTCTTAGGTATCACTTATACACTGATGGATGCTCGGCTATACAGATCTTTCAATTGCTCTGATCCTGCCCTATTTCTCGCTGTACCTGTTTTGACCCTCCTAACTCCAATTCAGTTTCCTGCAATTTAATGTTGATAAGGTTGAGATATTCCTCCACAGTAAAAAGGTATCCTCTCCCATAATTCAATGTTTTTTTTCACTTTCTCACAAACATAAAAATAGCCAGTAGAAGAAGGCTTTATGTTCTGTTGAGTGATCTAGAGATTACAGTGGGCCCCTCAAACTCTGACCCCCCCCATGTCTTTTGAGTGACAACCTCAACAAGAAGTTCATTCTATCCCGACATCTCTGTCTCTGTTAAGAAGTGTCTCCTGACCTCCTTCCTGAACCTTTCTCCCACCAAGTTGCCCCCAGGGAGGCTTGTTTTCACCGAGACAAAAAGGTCCCTGATATCAACCTTGTTTATACATTTCGAGTACTTGAAGGTTTCAGTCATGTCCCTTCTCTGTCTCCTCCGGTAAGTACATGTTAAGCTCTCTTAGCCTTTCCTCATATGCTCTGCTGCCCCATTAACATCTTTGCTGCCTTCCTTTGAAATGCCTTGAGCTGGCTGATAACCTTTTTTGAAATAGGGGCTCCGGTATTGCATGTTGTATTCCAAGTGTGGTCAGACCAAAGATCTGTACAGTGGCAGTATAATTTCCTCCCTTCTGCTTGTGAACCCTCTAGCAATACATTTCAGCATTGTTTGTTTTTGCTGCCTTTCTATACTACATAGCTTGATTAAGGTCGCTGGTGATGACTATCCCCAAGTCCTTCTTCTCGTCTGATTTAGTGACCTTGATGCCCCCTAAACTGTACTCAGTGCTTGGGTTCTTTCTTCCTGTGTGCATGACCTTGTACTTCTTCACATTGAACCTGAGTTGCCATATGCCAGACCACCTGTCCAGCTTTGCTAGGTCTTCCTTTAGGTCCTGTACCCCTTCATCCATGTCCACCTTCCAACTCAGCTTGGTGTCATCCGAAGAAAGGCAGGTTGTGCCTTTAATGCCTTCCCCAGTGCCATTAATGAAGTCACTAAACAACTCCAGGCCAAGCACTGACCCCTGCGGGACCTCACCGGTGACCTCCCTCATACCGGAGAGCTCCCACCACCACCCTTGTTGTCCTAATACTGAGCCAGTTAGCCACCCATCTTGTTAATTTGCTTCTCGTCCCTAGGTCCTCCAATTTCCTGATCACCTCTTGTGGGGTACCGAGTTGAAGGCATTGCTGAAATCTAGGTATAGTGGGACAGATACTGGGGAATACACAAGCAGGCAGCTAAGTAGGGGGGTAGGAAGCCAAGGGCAGACTTGATGGATCATATGGTCTCCATCTGCCGACAACTTCTATGTCTCTATAGAATATCAGTCCCCTTTCCTTGACTCTTGCCTGTCATTTACCCCCTCTGTCACAAATGTAGGTATCCTTCTTGATAAAGAACTAACCTTTGCTATGTACTTCTCTTTGGTCTACAAATCTGCCTGCTATCCTCTCCACAGTTTTACCCATATTCATCATTTCCTAGACCATCCCTCTGCTGAAACCTTTTTCCATGCCTTCATCTTTTTGCCTTGACTACTGTAATTCTCTTCTTTATAGACATTCCAAGTCCCTCCTCTCTAAATGGCATACTGTCCAAAATGCAGCTGCTTGACTTGTCACGAGCTCTCTGAGACTGGATCGCATCACTCCCATTCTCTGCCACCTCCTCTGGTGCCTTATTCAGTACCACATTAACTACAAAGCTGCTCACTTGTATTCAGAATTCTTCATAGCCCTGCTCCTTATCTTACTGACCTCGTTGCTGCCTACTTTCCACCCCATACACTCTGTTCATTTAGTTCTGGACTTTATTCTTTTATTTTTACATCTGCAGTGGGCGTAGCCTGCAGACGTTTTGCATCCTAAAAGGACCTACGTCATGTTTTCTGTCTGTACAACATGATGAAGTGTCAAAATAGTTTCTTCTGCAAAGAGCACAATTACTACGCTGACTGTATGAGGTATAGCAGTTGAAGAGCTCTTTTTTTCTTGGTACTTGATCTCTTGAGAGGTCCCCTCCCGAGTATGTTTAACCCACAACTCCACCCCAGTGAAAACAAACCCACCATGACCGCCCACTGTATGCCCCACCTCCCGGTGATCTCTTGAGAGGTCCCTCCCCTAGAGTATGTTTAACCTGTCCCAGCTCCACCCCCAACCCCACACTGGGTTTACTCCTTTGTGAAAAAAACTCCCGCAGCAGCATTTTTTTTTCTTTCAGATTGGTAGATGGAAAACTGCTGCGCGTAACAATAGTACACAAATCAATAACGAATGAATGTGTTTCATGCCTCTTCAATTAAAATAAAAATTGGATTCAGACAGGTTCTCAATTACAGAGATGCAATAAAGTCTGAAGAAGAAATTAACAACCGAGTTCCAAAAGGGTTACTACTAGCAATCAAATCTTAAAAACTATTAAAGAATAATCTGATTCTTTTCAAGTTCCAAATATAACAAATTGCCAATGATCCAAAGCTTAAACATGAAATATATGTGGCTCCTAAAATGTCAATGGTTATAACAAAATGTATAGCTTAAAGCACATGTGTTTATGAACTTCAGACATAAGACAAATAGTAAAAGTAGCTTTAAATTGAGGAGATAATATGCCATTTCTCGTATATAAATAAAATGATTCTTCATAATGTGATATAACTCCTCTATCAGGTATTATTAAGACCTGAATAAAGGGACACAAACCTCTTTCTGTTTCTAACAGACCACTTTGTTTTAAAGAAATAATTAATACCCTTGTTTCATAAGGGGCTTCACAAATTTTAGAAATCAGCACTGCATTTTATAAACCTTCAGATAAACAGTTACAATGAAATGGCACTTTAAAAGATATATCTATAAAAGAATAACATTTGTTAAGATCTCCCAACTATGAAACAGACCGGAAACCCTTAGATCTGATCGATCGGTAGCCCCATGTAGAGTCTTCCTGCACAAATGTGCGAATCATTTCTTTTGCCTAGTTAAAGTTTCCATGGCGCACCAGGAAACAACACTCCTTTCAAATACATGTAGCCAGCTCAACTCCACATATCTCAAAGAAAAATCGTTATCAGCTCCCCAATTCCCCTTATTTATTGGATGCGTCAGAGTTATCTCTTGTTTTCGAAAGTCTGGGCAGTGAGTAAAGTTCGCATAAGAAGTCCTCTGAGAAGGGGGCCAAGTGGATAATCCGCTGTTAGAAGGGTTCGCTCCTCTTCTCGTTTCCATGGGTCAGTTTTCCAACACTGCAAAAAAGTTAAAAGTGGGAGCCCACATTTCCATTTGCATATCACTGCCTTCGATGATGTAAGAGAGGTGTCTGGAGATCGCAAGTAGTAGGACTGTTTTTCTGGTATCTGTATGACCGCAAGGTATTTTAACTGACACTTTTAGTGGTGTCCTGGCTACCACTGTGGACAGGGGTGTTGTAAATCCTCTCACAAAAGCAGAAGGGGAGAAGCTAAAAGTAAAACCAATAACACATAGATCTCTAACGGTAGAGTCTTACAACTTTTAAATAAACATAATATTCTTTAATCCGCTTCCCTTTGGATTTTCTTTTCCTTCGGGAGATATATTAAAGGGACACTGTCAACCTGTTTTTCATCATAATATTTCTAGTTGAAACCCTGCATTTTATGATTGCTTATCCTCTCTAAAATGCACTGATTTTGCTGTTTGTTTTGTCTGTCTCCTTGTTTAGCAGAACTGAAATGCATGGCAATGTATATTTATAAACAACCTTGTTTTTGTTTACAATCCTGTTTCTGTTCTTACAGCATACTTTCTGAATATAAGAAACACACCCAAACAGTATAGTCAGTCATAAAGCAGTAGCCTCCTGAACTCCCATTGCATCATGAGGGGCTTGATTGTTTTGTGGGTGTTACCAAGTCTAGGAAAGATGCATTTGGAGTTGATCAAGGAATGTAAACAAACCTGTTTGGTGTGATAACACCAGTATGTTGGGCAGTCTGTTTTTTTTACTTTTTTAAAGAAAATAAGAGTCAGACTCAAACTACCAGCTGCATTAACAATCTTTACAGAATTTTGGCAATTATAAAATAAGTTTTTTTTAAACTAGGGACACTTTGAGACCTAAGGGGGTTGACAGTGTCCCTTTAACTGACTTTCAAGTCATTTTAAAAAGATCAGGGTAATTTTTGCCAGTTGAGCTTTTGCCGAATCCGGAGTGTCAAAATGCATTGATTTGCCAGCTTTGGATAATACAAGACGATTCTGGTATTGCATTTTAAATTTTATGCTGGCAGCAATCAATTTAGTGATGATCATTAAGAAATCTCTCCTTCTTTGACGAACTGCAGAGGGTAGATCCTTGGGAAATTCTTATTTTATTGTTGTCCCACTTCAAAGTGTGAGCTTTCATTGCACAGTTTATTACATGGGTCTTGTCGAAATAATTTAAGAATTTCACAATAATGGGTCTGGGGGCTCTGATTTTGAGGGCATCGGGCGAAGAGCTTTGTGTGCCCTTTCACTTATAAAGCTGGGCTTGTTCGACAATTGCCCTGCAACGTTTTTGCAGATTACCTGCGCTAGAGGAATCGGATCTGCTCCTTCACACAGCTCGGGAATTCAGTAAATCACAATGTTATTCCGTCTTGATCTCCCTTCTAAATCTTTTACCTTTGAGTCAAGTTTTAGTGATGGCAAAGGTAGCATGGTCACGAGAAGGGTATTTATATGTCTTCCTTTTGTTTGGCGATGTTGGACGCATCCTCCTTGAAAAAGCCCGGCCTGTTTCTAATGAGACCGTTTTGCTACAGATGAGGGGAGAAGTTGAGGTGTGACTCGACTAGGGGTGGTGTCTGGCATGTTGCACTAGCGAATTCTGTTCTGCCGACTGCCCTACACTACCTATCAGCCCTCACCTCATTACAAGGGTCGCCCCTTCATTGTACTGATATGAGGGCAGTGTTGGAATTCCTTTGTGAGCTGGGGAGCATCAGGGTGCTATCTTTAAATTAAGCCCCCCTTCCCATTATAAGTCAATGACTGTGATGCGTGGTAATTAAAGTGGAAATGTTTAGGTAGGGGAACTCACATCTAGATTTCTAGGTGGTGGAACTGTCATTTTTAAGTGGTAGAACCCTCTTATAATAGTAATCAATGAAGAAAGATGACTGGGGCAGGATTACCACCTTATGGCTCATGAACACTTGTATTAGATCGGGGTGCTTTGTGTTCATGGCTACTGTTACAACTTTGGATTTATGCTATAAACATGTCTTTTTTTTTTCCTTTTTTCCTTTTTGAATGCATTTTGGTCTAATATGTATATCAATCACCTTGTAACAGTTAGGTTAAACTGATTCCAAGTTAAAGAAGTACATTCTGTAAATGGACAATGTCCATTCTGCTTCTTTCTGGGATCCATTTTAATTTGCATTTTCAGCACAAAAATGTTGTGTTCTGTTATTTGTTCTGCTTAATTTTACTTTCCATTGACAAACTGTGATTCCTTAAAATGTAAACAGTGTAACCTCACAGGCTCAGCTGCATAGCAGGGATTTATTTAACTCCAAAAATTGATTAGCGTTTTGCTCATAAAAGTGCTAAAACATTGTGAAAATGCATAGCACTTGCCTCACTGTGTTTAACAAACATAACACTTCTAGAAAACCTATATAAATACTTTCTGTACAGTTAGCATTGCCCCAAGAAAAAAACTGCTAATCAATTATTTAAAACCCTGCATAGAGTGGGACGCACATTCTGCAGCAAAATGTATTCAAATATTTAACAATATATCAATATGCATGCATCAGTGTCACATTGTAACAGTTGCCATGAACATTAAAAGTAGCTTTTATCTAATATAAGTACTTCTGGGCCATCATGTCTAAGTAGGTCTGGTGGGGGTTGAACCAGGCATTCATTTATCTCAATTCAGGTAGCCATAGTTCTGAATTCCCTTAAGGGCTGATCAGTCCGGTTCCCCGATGTTCCTGGTCTGAACCCTTATGTAAAAGTCAACTTGAGTTCTAATGTGCAATTGACCTGGAATTTGTATGTCACTAGTTAATGGACATTTTCTGCAAGTGAACTAAGCTACTTGGATGGAGCATGGATGGATGCTCTCCTATCTGGATGCAGGATGTCCCTGGAGAGGGAGAGAAGACATGAGTTCCGCAACAAATTTTTTTTTTTATTAAATGCAAACACCCCTGAGGGATTGGAGTTTCCTTAGGAGGCAGCATGGGACAAGGAAGTTTGCAGAATGCAGCAGATGGGGGTTATTACTCTCAAGTAGTCATAAAATATGATTTTATTATACTTATGTATTTAAACGACCAGCAAAGTAATGGATTTTGAGATCGGGCTACAGCAACAGCTTTGATAATTCACTTATCTTTGGTAATAGTCATTAAAATAACCCCCAACACCAGAAAAATAGATTGCTTTCTAACGCATCTCTTTTCTTACCCCTGGTAGGAGGGATGGGGTCCCCTGATAACACAAATTGGACTTCGATTTTCACTGATTAATTAAAATATTACAGTACATACCCTGCCAATTGACAATAAGGAAGTTCTAACTACACTATAAGAGGACCCCCCCCCATTTCAGTAGAGCAGTTGTCCTCCAGTTCTTTCATCAAAGACGGCTTTAGTTCCTTCTCAGTAGGAAAGTGTGCAGAACTCTCTTTGTCCATACCATGGGTCTTCATTTCAATGTAAAAAGCAAAGTCCTTTGGAATAGGATGCTTTTTTTTTACCCAAGTCTGGAAAATAACAACTTCTCATGCAAAACATCCCGCAGTTGGCCATATTATTTTGTTAGTTGAGATAAGAAATATCGGACGACAGACAGCTCACTCCTTCAAGCAAATACATGTACAATGAAACATTACATTTTTCAGAATCTAGGAGCAAAATGTGATCACTTCCACTCAAAATGGTTGGATGAACTGGCAATCCCAATAAAATATGAGTGATATTTCCTGGCACCTTTGGTATTTGTTGGCATCTCCAGCATCTATCCGAGGCATTCATGTTTGACCGAATGATAAGCAGGTCATTGGCATATCCACTTAAATTTATTTTGCCTTCATCAGTAAGCACCTTTCCAAGTTCTTAAAAAAAAAAATATGGGGGACATGAAACAGCCTTGCCTAATGTCATTTGGAATTAAAATGTGATTTGCTTCAGAAAAATTGATTCTCAAAACAGCACCGGGGGCATGGTCAATTAAACTAAAGAATGTTGATTTTATGAACTGGAAGCTCCCATTTCTCAAGGCAAGAAAATAGAAAAATCCAGATTAATAAATCAGAAGCCTCAGTGGCATCAAGGGACAGTATATCTATCTCTCTCTCTCTCCAATAGATCTGCTGTGACATTATCTGTGCTTAGCAGTCGGGGGGAAGGGGGCAAGGTAATGGCACCATGTGATGACAGACACAGAAAGCGAGAGACCTTGTGAGCAGCTTAGCACCTTGACATTCCCAATCCCAGCACTCCACTTGTGTTTCCAATGGTCAGGACTTTTTGTTTTTGATAGTATACTAGTCTTATCACTACCAGTATGCCATGTTTGCTAATCTGCAGTGTCACCTAAACACAGCCGGTCCCCAGCGTACAATTTGCAACCCCCCCCCCCAAAAAAGAACATGAAAAGGACAGAATTCCTGGTGATGCGTAGGAAGCACCCGACTATCATACTGTTGTAATAATTTTATGCCTGCATGGATGGAGCGAGCACTGCAGGCATGTTGCTATCACTCTAGCAGACATAAGGGACCATTACTGTATTTGTTCCTAGTTCTCTTCTACAGTGATGCGCCCTTTGTGCAGAGATCATTGGTGGTGTGTTTTTTTTCCACTGCCTCTCCCCTCCATGGCTGCAGTTCCTCTCCGATGTGCAGAACCCCCCACCCCCACAGGTGCACTTCTTTAATGTGATACTTCTACATTTTGCCATGTCACGCACATACATGTGATATGTCCAACTGGCTTAAGAGGGAGATTTGGGTCAAATTAGGAGGGAGATTGGCCTGTTAGTAGGGAGATGCCGTAACATCACGAGTTTGTCCTTAAATGGCATCAAATAAATAAGAAAAAAGTCATTACAAAAATTGAATGTATTTCATTTTGTCAAGAATAAGCACTAAAAAGAATAAACAACTAGTTGTATAAAGTTATCGGATACATTGTTCATCACTGATTTAATTTTTATGTGTCTTTATCTGCCCAAAAAAACATGGATATTTTGGACAGAATTTTACTTAAGCAGGAGATTTTGTTTCCCAGGAGGGAGAGAGGGAGTTCAGTCAAAAAAAACAGGAGTCTCCTGCGTAAAGAGGGAGTTATCACATGTATGCATGCATGTTCAAGCAGTTCATGGCAGAAATGCTTGCTGTGCTCACGATGGCCACTGTATCTTAGTGCACATGTGTGAACTCCAGTGACCATCTTGGAAACAGTGGCCATTTAAACCCTGAACTCCATAACATGGAGACCTTTTCCACCATCACCTCTATGCTCTCTTAATAGCTTCATGCAGACGTGTAGGCTCTGACCAGAACTTGTTTTATATAGCCTTTGTTTACTGGATAAGCACACTAGGAAAAAAATGTGCATTTTCAGGACCCGGACGTACCTTTCTGTCTGATATCCCCCTTAAGCATTGATGGGTGGTCCTTCAGTAGCTCTGCTCCTACTGTCTAGAATAACAACCACTTTCGTGTTCTCCATTTCACCGATTCCCCTCACTGTTCAAATCCTGCCTCAAACCCACCTCTTTTCCTTTGCTCAGGAGTCCTTCGCTCCTGAGCATTTTTCTAGGACTTGGTTTGTGTACTGACATGCACTACATGAGTGCATAACCGTGGATGTGGAGACTCGGGTTGGAATGCTCCAGCTTATTCACTGATGGAGTTTACATGCAGTTGACATCATGCTACACTAGTTAGTTTACATTTAACGGATGTGTGCCACACATTCTAACGAATGGAGACAAGGACGTTTGGAAATAATTCAAATGGAAAGGATGGTCCATTATGTTGTGGGTCAGGGTGAAAATGTTAAATCTTAATAGGATACTGTCTACAAGCTTTTTTCAGGACAAAATAACAATGTGTCAGCCCTCTCTAAAAATGAAATGGTGAAATTAAACATCCTCTCATGTTGTACCAGCTCATGTTTGATAATAAGTAGACATGTTACTTTCTAACAAAATCACTGGTTTATTTAACTTTAATTGAGATCATACAAAATATATGTCAGGTTAAATATTCCTTTCTCTATAGCTTTAAATTTTCTTTCTTGTCTGTTTTGTTCTCTGGTCGATATCCTTGTGTATGTAATCTCTACTCTGAAATAGAGAAGGAAAGCTAGATGGTTATATTTATTCTTTTTTTCTTCATTCTTCAGTTTTTATTGAAATTTTACAAGAAGTAAACATACAAAAGAGGAATAAAAAGAAAATTCCACCCATTCTTATAACAACAAGAAATGCAATAACAAGTGTGACGTACACAGCCAGTTCTGAGTGCTGTATTATATATTTTTTTTAATATAAAATGTATTAATGTCTGCTGAAAATTCACATGCTCTAGGGATGACCTCTCTCACCCCCACACAGATTCCAGCTGACAGATGCAGGCCAAGAGAACTGCTGACAGCATTGTATCACACACACAGTTTTTAGAGACAGTGTGTTACTGGAAGACTTTTATTAAGGATCCTGTTTCTCTGAGCTAATTACAGAGTTGTTAAGTTAATTTTGTTAAAAGAGAAATCATAAACTAGGTTTATGACATTAAAATAAGGGAAGCTAGGATGTTACATAGAGGTGTAAGGTTGTAAATGACCCTCCGAAGCCTGTGTGAAGAGGGTACAGCATGAAATCAAAAGAGGTGTCATTGAAGCTGGAGTTATGCTAAGGTTGCGGAATTAATACTTTGAAATTACATCCTGTGGTTGTATAAAAATATATTTTTGTTAGATATTTGACCAGAGGATGAGCTAGATGACTTCATCCAAAAGGGTTTGGCCAATACTGCTTGAAAAGATTATTCTCTTTCACTATAGAGGTGCATTTTGTATCTGACACTGACCAAGAAAACATCTGAGCACTGAAAAGAGGTATTTAGAAAGCTAGACAAATCTAAATATAGTTGTAGGAATTGCACTGTTTTAAACCTTGTTTTGTTTAAAGATATGTATGTCTTGTGATATAAGAGTTCTGTATTGTATGTTTGACATATTATTCTATATTTTAGTAAAAACTCTAATTTTAGAGAAAACCTGGTCTATCTTTGAGTTGCTTTCTTTTGCTAAGAAATAGTTATGGTTCAGCAGACACATAGCTTGCATGGTGGTATCAAACTGGAAAGAGAAGAGTTTTAAATCTGAGGTCTTTATAAAAGTTTTAAAGGGTTCATCTCTGAATACCTGGTTAGGTGCCTGTAGGCAAAGATATCTACCCCGAAGACAGGTATATCTGAGCCTGTGCATTGGGTATGCTAGCAAGAGGTTAACAGTTTGAATCCCTCCAGAACTGAAATCAAAGGTTGATCCGAACTCACAAAAACAGACAAGAGGGTTACCTTGTCTGTTACACTGTTCGCAAGACTGCATTCAGAGGTTGGCACTTTGGGAGTAGAGGGCCTGACCTGCTGAACGAATCTGTGACAACAAGGTCAAAAGAAAGAAGAGAAAACATTAACAACAGCTACCCCCCACCCACTTATTCACAGTTGAAATCTGAGGCCAGATCCATAACAAAGAGTAACACTATGTCAAACTATTCTGTTGCTAAAAAGGAAAAAAATGTTAGGGTAAAATTTCAAAAAAAAGGAAAATGATTAGGATATGGGGAAAATTTGTTATCAAATTAATTTAATAATAAATGAGAGTAAGGTAACCCATTAGAGGAGTCAAAGCATGGAAGGTACTCCAAAATCGAGTCGTATAGTTTGCCCAAAAGATATTTATTATTTTCAGTGTTAATTACGTATGAAATAACCAAACAATTAGTTAAATAGTTCTCATTTTTGAGTATACTGAAGTGAGTTTGTTATCTTTGGTGATTTAGATAATTTTCTGTGTTGATGTAATGGACTGTATTGATGTATGTTGTAAAACCAGATTTATTTGCGCTTTAATAACATTTTGTTGAAGTGAGGTATTTTAGAAAAGCTTTAACAAGTGACTCTATGTCTCCTTTTTATGTTTGCTTGCGCGCATGTGCAAGAAACATGTTGCAGCAGCTTGCTAGAGTAGCGGGTTGTGGAGGTGCAGTCGTGTTGTGGCCAGTGCCCCTATTGCTTTGTGTGGCTTGTCTCTGTGGCACCAATAAATGAGCACGCTGTCTATGACAGCAGTGCAAAAATGTGCCACCAACTTGAAACATTTTCGACGCTGCAGTGAGGGAGCGCCCCCTCATTGCAGGGCTTGCCTTACCCAGTGTTACATTTCATTAAACGAGGCGGCAAGCCGCCATCCGCCTCAGTCCCCAGAAAATGATGTAGGGGTGCTCAATCCCCCGCCAGCATGCCCCGCCCAGTTAATCTACCGACGGGGAGCCCAATCCCTGTCGGCATAATAGCACCTATAAGAATTTATGCGCCGGGGTGCCCAGTCCCTCGGCATCATGCCCCCAAAATACAGACCCCTTTTCCTTTTTGCCGATGGGGTGCCAATTCCCATCAGCTCCAGTCACCACCCCAAAGAAGAACACCTAGGTGGCATGCTGGAGCCTCCCCAGCTTGCCAAATGTCCCTATAAAAAAGAGAACCTTCCCGCAACGTCTTTTGAAAATTTTTTTTGTTTACCTGTGAAAGAAAAAACAGTCCCTCGCTGTCTGTGGTGCCCCCTTCCCCAACCAAACCCACCCTCTGTGCACCCGATCTACCCACACACCCCACCACCCCATACTTACTTCCGGAGCCTGGCACGACGATCTTCAGTGGACCGGGAACACGTCTGCACTCTTCAAAGCTGAACGCGAACTGAAGAAATGCCGGTAAGCTGTATAATGGCATAAATGTTGGTTTTTTTTTTCAACTTAGGTGGATATATCGGCCATTTTTGCGACTTTTAGCACCAAATTTTCAACATGGGGTTCTTGGAACCCCACCTCATGAATTCAGTCACTGTCATGTCGTTATTCGGTCCTGAAAGGTGATTTCGAGGTCACTGTGCGGAATCACCTTTCGGGACCGATTCACGAAACAACAGTGTCACTGTTCATGAGGTGGGCTCCCAGAAAGCTTATGTTGCAAATTTGTGCAAACATTCCAAAATGACTGTGTTATGCAGCTCGTTTGCAGTTCCAATGCACGCAGTAATGAATTTGTATATTTTTCACTCCAAATTTTCAACATTGCCATTTTGCACACTTCCTTATGAATAATACAGCTGTCATTTTTCACATCCTGCCCAAAATGTGTTTTCGCACATCCGGCGCACAATGGCGTGGTCACTGTGGGAACTCAATGTTCAGGACTCATTAAGAAAATCGCAGTGACACTGCTCATGAGTGGAGGTCCCAAAATGCCTATGTTGAAGATTTGGTGACAAAATTCCACAAACTGACTGTTACGAGCGTGCATTACGCAGTTTCCACACACGCCCGTAACTTCCAGAATTTTTAATATTTTCACTCCCGATTTTCAACATTGCCATTTTTGCACACCTCCTTATGAACAGTTCAGCTGTAGTTTTTCACATCCTGTCTGAAATGTGGTTTTGCACATCTGGTGCACAATGGGCGCGGTTGCTGTGTGAAATCAACGTTCAGGACAGATTAAGAAAATCACAGTGCCACTGTTCATGAGCAGAGGTCCCGAAATGCCTGTGTTGAAAATCTGGTGTAAAAAATCCCCAAAATAATTGCATTACGGGTGAGTGTTGTGCAGTTTATACACACACTCGTGGCTTCACCAATTTTTTTATATTTTCACTCCAGATTTTCAGCATTACCATTTTTTTACACCTCCTCATGAACAGTACAGTTATCATTTTTTACTTGCTGTTCAGAATGTGTTTTCGCACCTGTGGCCCCAAATGGCACAGTCGCTGTGCAAAATCACCTTTCAGCTAACGAACTGATAGTGTCAGTGTTCATGTGGTGGGCTCACAAAAAGCCTATGTTGAACACTTGGTGTGAAAATACCAAGAAATGCCCAGGTCGTTAGGGTTTCCGACCATAACACCCTGCCCTGTAGAGACTGACAGGCGTTAGGGGTGTGACTTGGGATTGTCGACAGTAATGCTCACGCCACTCCCACCCCCACCCTGCAGCCAGTGACGGTCATCGAGGTGTGCCTTGGACCCTTCTGCCCTGAAGTTCACCCCATTCTCCTATACTGCACCCATTTCATCATATTTCCTTATGGAATGGGGTGACTGAAAAGTCGAACACCCCAAGGCACACCTCAACACTTGTTGGTGTCTGCAGGGAAGGGTGAGGTGAAATGGCGTCAGCATTATGGGCGACAACCCAAAGGCACACCCCAATGCCTGTCCATCTCTGCATTGTGGAGGTGGGGTTAGCATCACTTCAGTACTTCACTGCCATTCCTATTCTGCATCTGTCTAACTCCTGCACTTCCAGTGCTAATACCAACAAGCAAACATTTGGCATTGACAAATGCTTGTTGTTTGTTGATGTTTGCTTTACAGTAGATGTACAGTTAATATTTTGTCAGCATACAGTATGTTATTGCTCTTTAGGGCAATGTTAATACCAGTTTCACTGAATGTCTGCGACATGTAAAACACAGAGAAACATATGTTGTTGATGTTCACTGACAGCAACAGTTAGGGGTTTTTGTAACAAAAAAGAAAATGTACAAAACATTAAATGTGATTTCACTTGAAAAGACTATCAATAAGAACATAAAGTGAGAATTTAAAGAGGACAGGAAATCTTTTCTAACTGCAGCTGTTTATAAAGTTCTTGTTTTCAGAAATTATATTCATTGTCCTAAATTATCCACATTGACCCGTACCTGAATAAATAAATTATACAAAAAAGCGTATTCTGCATTGTTCTGTTTTTACGGGCAGCAGTTCTTTTCATGGAACCTGTGATTTGGAGTTTTAGCTACATCTCGATTTGTGAACAGAAGGCTAAGTATGATTCTGATAGGTCAGTAGCGCTAATTACATCTGTTGCATGCAACTACAGTACATTAAACATAGAAGTTGACGGCAGATAAGGACCGCAAGGCCCATTCAGTCTGCCCATTTTTTCTACCTTATGAATGTGCCATAGCCTATAGGCCTGCACTCTCAATGGCCTATCTATTCCTACTCATCTGTATTGCTCCCTTATGCCTATCCCATGCCTGTTTGAAGCCCTGCACTGTATTCATATCCACCACTTCCTGAGGTAGGCTGTTCCTTGCATCCACCACCCTTTCTATGTAAAAGAACTTCTTCACATTACTCCTTAATCGGCCTCCCTCTAATCTCATGCTGTGTCCTCTTGTCCTGCTATTTTTCTTATATTGAAACATGTTAGACTCTTTTACCTTGTTAATGCCCTTAAGATGTTTGAATGTTTCAATCATGTCACCTCTCTCCCTCCTTTGTTCTAGGGTATACTTATTGAGCTCCGTCAATCAGTCCCCATATGTTTCCTGATGCAGTCCATGCACCATTTTGGTTGCCCTTCTCTGGATTGCCTCCATTCTGTTAATGTCCTTGTGCAGGTGTGGCCTCCAGTACTGCACACAGTACTCCAGATAGGGCCTAACCAGTGTCTTGTAAAGAGGGATTCTTACTTACCTCTTATGACTTACAATACCCCTAGTAATACATCCCAACATCCCTCTAGCCTTACCTACTGCATTAGTGGTCTGCTTGGACGATTTCAGGTCATCTGTGATGAAGATGCTTAAGTGTGTTTCTTCCCTTGTGATTGCCAGCAGCTTCCCTCCCAACCTATAGGTGGCTTCAGGGTTTTGATCTTAGCAATACCCCCTCTGGACTTTCTCCTTTCACTAATGTATCTATAGAAAGTTTTGTCCCTTTCTTTTACTGTCCATACTAGTGTTTCATCGGTTTGGGCCTTTGCCTGCCTTACTGCCTTCCCTGCTTACCTTAGTGAAGTTTGGTATGCCTCCCTATTTTCGTCCCACTGCGTTCCTTTATATTTCCTGAAGGCCGACCTTTTCTGCTACTGTTTTTGAGAACCAAAGTGGTTACCTTCTTCTTTTGCTCTTGCCTTTCTCTCTAACACAGTGGAATGTTGCTTCAGGTATTGCATCCTTGATGCTTGCCCACTTTGCCCTGTACCCTCTCACCTGTATTTCTTCTTGCCAGGGCTAGCTTAACTCTGTTGGTCATCTTATCAAAGTCGGCTCCTCTGAAGTCCCATATTTTTGCCTTGGAATGGGATGAGTTGGTTTTAGTGGCAAAATTGAACCATACCATGTGATGGTCACTGGCCCCCAGGTGACCTCCTACCTGGAGATCTGTGATCCTTTCCCCATTAGTCAGTACTAGATCTAGGATAGCCCTGTTTCTTGTGGGCTGTTGTACCAGTTGTTTGAGGCCCTCCCCCCTGCAGGGAATCCACTATGTGTCTAGTTCTGGTGGATGTTCCAGCTGGTATTGACCAGTCTGTATCTGGCATATTAAAGTCTCCCATTATCAGAACCTCTCCTTTAGCGGTTATGTTTTGTATATTTTCTAACAGTAATGTGTCTATGTCCTCCCCCTGCTCTGGAGACCTGTGGACAATCCCAGTTTGTATGGCTGTCCCATTTCCTGTTTCCTGGGTGACCCACAGTTCTTCTGGCTCCTTATGTGTATTCTGAATTTCTCTAGCTTTGATATTTTTATTGACATAAAGGTCCCCCCCCTTTTTTTTTTGCACCTCGGCCTCTTCTGAACAGTACATTGCCGGGTACTGAAGTCTCCCAAGTGTGGTTACTGGTGAACCATGTTTCGCTAATGGCTGCTATGTCCAGTTTAGCTTTTGTCATTGTTGCCTGCAGGTCTGGGATCTTGTTTCTCAGACTGCGGGCATTTGGGTACATGATTTTCCATTGGCCAGATTTTGGTGCATTTGTTGTTGGGCGAGGTGCAGCGTTTCCCCTGAGCGTCACATGGGGAGCCAGGCCTTTTTCCTTGCCTGGTGATGCAGATGAACTACAAATATGCTGAGCTCCTGTTTGATCAGTAGCTAAGGGGGGAAGGGTGTTATTCCCATTCGATGTATCGGGTGCTGCAGCCCTCTCCCCATTTGCTAGTTTAAATATTCTGCAAAGATGTCAAACTTCTTCCCCAATGCGCTGACTCCCTCCGTAGTCAGATGCAGTCCATCGAATTTAAAGAACTTTCGCTCCCATAACTGTTGCCAGTTAACTACAAATTTGTGTCGTTTTTCCTGGCACCAGCCCTTAAGCCACATGTTTAGCTCCCCTGTCTCCCCTTCTCTGACCTTCCGTCCATCTGCCCCCCCTCTCCCAGATTAGCAGGATCTCAGAGAAGGAGAATCCGGACGAAATGGATGACAGTTTGTCTCCCAGCCTGGTCAGGTGTTCCTTGGTCTCCACAATTGATCGACTGGCGAGATCGTTAGTCCCTATGGGTACCAGGACGTCGATGTTTTCTCCTGCTTCCTGCAGATTTTAGCAATGTGATCAGTGTCTCTCCACACTGATGTACCTGGGAGACATCTGACCATTACCCCCAGCTGGAGGTAGGTATCAACTACCTGAATCATGGAGTCTCCTATGATCAGAAGTATTTTGGATTTTTTTTTTTGCTTTGGTCCCTGTTTTGGGTGAGTTTTATTGAGCTAGCTCCTGTGCTGCAGTGTCCTCTGCCCCTTTGTTTGATTTCGGAAATAGAGGCAGATACCTGTTTGTAGTTTTTATATGGTTTGTGGAGGTGATATGTTGGAGAGCATTGAGTGATGGGGTACCCGATTTGCCCCTCCTAACCACCTGCCAACCTCCCAGACCAACTACCCTCTGTGGTTGAGGTGCTTCAGTTGGATGTTGGGGAAATGGCGGGTGGTCCTTATAATATATTTCCTTCTGAATATGTGATCTGAGGCACACAGTCTCTGCCCATGCTGCCTGGAACTGAGTCCTTAGCTCTCCAGTGTCCTAAATCCTGTATAACTGCCCTTTTGAAAAGTGTCCCACAGTACCTGCAGTTAATATCCATTCCAGATGAGTTGCCGGGTTTCTAACCTGGTCCGAGTAATCAGGAGGAAAATGAAAGCAAAAGTTTGATTTTTCGTTTTGTTTGTTTGTTTTTGTATAACTTGTTATAACAAGTTAAATTACTTGTGCCCCTGTAAGTGAAGTCCCTGTGTGGATACCCCTCTGATCCTCCCCATCCTGCTTTGCTACAGGAAATGTCATGACTGTGCTACCCTGTAAACGGAGTGTAGCATGGGGTGGTTGGGGATGGGGATGGGTGGCTGAGCCCTTCCCTTGCTGAAAAAGAAGAACATCCTCACGGTTCAGGAGAGGAACCAAGAAGTTGATGGAGGAGCTGGGATACCATTGTCACACGGCAGTGCTCTTAGCTAGGGAAGGGAGGTGCCCTGGTTCCTGTGCTTTAGTGATCCCTGTGGTGGGCTGATGGAGCTTGTCTGTTCCACAGGACATTACTAGGTGTGTCTGAGGCGTTATGTAGGGACGTATGTCCAGCGCCAGTGCACCGGGGAGGGTGAGACCAGGGAGAACCCCCCCCCCCAAACAAAACAGTATGCACTGGTGGCCATTGATTATGGCACTGGTGCCCTTAGGTCCCTCCTCATGTGGATCCCTGCCGAAGGAACGGCAGAGGGAGTGGTGGTTGGGACTGGGTATGCTGGAATCAGGCCTGAAGCAGGCAGAGGTGACGATGGTGGCTAAAAGGCTATAGGGCAAAAGAAGTACAATAAATGATTTAAACAAAAATAACAAAAAGTGCAACCTAAAAATAATAATAATTTTTATTTAATATAGCGCCTTTCACAAATCAAGGCGCTGCACAATCACATAAAAACAGAATACAATAAATACAGATAAAATCACAGAAGTTCGGGATAAGCTTTACCCCACAGAAAGGTCTTCAGTGCCTGCTTAAAGCACTCCACAGTCCTGCACTCACGTAGCTGACGAGGCAGAGAATTCCAGAGGGTAGGGGCAGCAAACCCAAAGGCGCGCGCACCAGGTGACTTTAAACAAACTCTCAGAATCTCCAGCAGCCCCTCATCAGCCGAGCGGAGCTGTCACAAAGGGGTGTAAGGAACCAGGAGCTCTTTCAGGTAATCAGCACCCTGTCCATGTAGGGCTTTGTAAGTTAATAAACCTACCTTAAAGGTGATCTGCCACTGAATAGGCAGCCAGTGCAGATCGCGCAGCACTGGTGTAATATGGGATCTTACTTTGAGTGGGAGCTCTTGCAGCAGGCTATCAGAATTAGGACTATGCCGCAGGCACTAGAACCCTCCGGAAACTTCTCAGCCAGCAGTACCCAGCAGGGACCGCCCCAACATCGGCTCCACCCCGGCGTCAGCTGTGGTATAAAAGGGGGCAGACCCAGCTCCACCCCAGTTCTTTTCCTGCCGCGTCCCACGCACGTGAAGAGTTCCTGCTCATCTTGGTTTGCTAACCCAGCAAAACTTCTCGTCTTTCTCGATTATTTGCATTTCTCCACAGTTTCGATGGTCTACCGGCATACGTCTTAGCCGTCATTGGTCTCCTCGTCGGGGCCCCACGTTAATAAGTGCAGTTGCGGCCACCAAATCTCATCGAAAGACGGTCATCGGCAGTGTGTTTTCTGCCTCTGGCCTAACCACGACACTACTGCCTGTTCGGTCTGCCAGAAATTCACGAGCCGAACCCGGATCCGACGCCTGAAGGCCTTGAAAGCGTTTCTGCTCGAGAAGAAGATGGAGGTGCACACCTCGGGAGAGAAGCAGAAGAAAAAGGACAAGACTAAGCAGTCCCGCGAAAAGGACTGTAGTCGGTCCCGGTCCAGGTCCCGGTCTCTCTCCCGCTCACGGCGGCCTTCTCCCAAGGCAGCCTGTGGATCTAAGGGCTCAGGTGAGCATCCCAGAAAAGATCAGGCTAAGGCTGGGCCTTCTGGGGAGGGGCCATCGAAGCCCAAGGTGACTCTGCTTAGGGTCACTGTGAAGACCTCGGAGGCGCAAGCTTCGGCCCCACCTTCCAAGGCACCGGCGCCGCCCGGTAAGAGCCTGCCAACGGAGTCTAAGGACAGTCCAGCACCCCCGGTCGGTTCCCCATCGTTGGTCCCCCTACCGACGCCGGGTGGTGGGGTGGCGGATCCGGATGCAGCCGGTGTAGGGGTTGCGTCCTCTTCCCCTAAGTCCTCCCCTTGGGGCTCAGAAGTGGGCTCTCCTGCGAAAGTCGACATCCTGGATATTCTATTTCCAAGGAAGGCTGCCTCTCTGTTTTCGAAGGACGAGCTCAAAGATCTGTTTCCCTTCTGGTGGGGGCAGGTCCAGAAGCGGACCCCCCTCCTCGAAGCCGGCCCCGTCACCAGCCCCGGACCCATCGGGTGAACCACAGCCAGGAGGTGCTTCTTCCCCGAGGAAGACCCCCGACAAGCCACCGCCTACTGCTCCTCCTAAGGCTCATTCCTGGACACGGTCCGTTGACCGATGCCAGCGCTCTACCAGGTCAGGTAGCCAACGCCAGGTCAGGTCTTACATGAGGAGTCGTTCCAGTTCTGCTAGACGGGACCGCACCCGACATCGTCAGTCCCGTGACCGTCATCGGTCTTTGGACCGACGTCGGACGGTGAGATACCGACGCTCGAGTGGGGCTAGCCATAAAGACAGATCTGGCTACTTGTCACCTAGTAGCCATTCTTCCTCTTCCGCGTCATCTTCTTCCTCTTCCTTTTCAGGAATTGGGGGTTCCCCAGGAGAGAGGGACCAGCCCCGCTCACCTCCTGACATTCCCACCTTTATGGACATCATGAGGCACATCCAGGCCTCCAGTGATTGGGACACGGAGGACCTGGATCCGGAACGTCGACGTTTGGCTAAATACCTGAGGCAAAAGGGGCCCAAGCCCTTGGTGGTTCCTCCTTTAGTGGACACGTTCCAGGACCTCACCAGAGTTACCTGGAAACGTCCGGCTTCAGTCCCGGCAGTTCCGAAAAAGTCAGACAGGCTGTATAGAGCCCCTAAGGATGAACCATTCTTGGCAGAGCATCCGAAGGCGGACTTTTCAGTTATTACAGCTGCCCACGACAAATCTAAGCAGCCTAAGCATCTCAGCTCACAGCCTCCCGACCCAGAATTCCGCTATTTGGACCAGGTGGGTAAGAAGGTGTAGTCTGCCTCCACCTCTTCAGTTAGGTCCATGAATTTCCTCACGCACATGGTCCAGTACCAGAATGCGTTATGGGAGTGGGGACAGGAGCTGGTTAATGCCTTGCCTGACTCCAAGAAGAAAACGGAGATCCTGGACGTTCTCAGGTCGGGCTCGGATGTAGGCACACATGTGTTGTGTGCCTCGTACAACACTGCAGATACAGCCACCAGAGCAGCAGCATCAGGTGTGTGTTTCAGGCGCCATTCCTGGTTGAGGGTCCCTGGCTTTCATCAGGATCCGCAGTCCAGAATCCGGGACTTAACCGTTCCAGGGTTCCATGTTGTTTGGGCCGGAGAAGGAGTCTTTGATCTCGCACCTCCAAGAGTCAGGCAAGTCCATCTGGTCTGTCCGCCAAGTGTACCGCGGAGACCAGCGGAGACAGCGAAAGTGGCCACTTCGCATGCCCTCAGGTTGTCAAGCCCGTGGTAACCAACAGGGCCAGAGAGGAGGCTTACGGAGGAGAACCGGCAGCCTGGAGGCACTCCTCCCCGTGGCCCCAAGTCCTCTCAGGCCTCTCTGCCCACCCCTGGGTCCACCCAATGACTCCCTTCAGACCCCCCCTCCTCCACTGGAGGTACCAGGGGAGGTGTTGGGGGTCGCTTCTCCCTGTATCTTCAGGGATGGAGCTTAATAACTACGGACAAATGGGTCCTGGACGTTATAAGGAGAGGGCACACTTTAGAGTTCTTGGAGATACCTCCAGACACTCCACCAAGGTTCTCCAGGTATCCTCCTTCTCATATTCCTCTCATAGAAGGAGAGATACAGTTCCTCTTGCAAAAAAGGGCAATAGAACCAGTCCCTCTGTGACAGCGGGGAAAAGGGTATTACTCCCACTTCTTTCTGGTTCCAAAAAAAGACCCAGGACATTCGTCCCATTCTGGACCCAAGATTCACTAAATCTTTATATAGAGTACAAAAGGTTTCGGATGGTGACCCTGCCAGGTCTTCTTCCTCTGCTGCACCAAGAAGACTGGCTCTGCTCCCTGGACATGCAAGATGCGTATATGCATATCGGGGTCTTTCTCCCTCACAGGAAGTTCCTGAGGTTCCACTTCCAGGGGGAGCATTATCAGTTTTGAGTTCTTCTGTTCGGCCTCTCCTCCGCTCTTCGAGTTTTCACAGAGTGCTTGGCAGTGGTGGCTGTGGCTCTAAGGTGTCAGGGACATTATGTCTTCCCTTACCTGGACGATTGGCTGCTAGCAGCCCCGTCAAGGTCTCACTTGCTTCAAGCTCTCGGAGACCCTTACACACTCTTCCGAGACTTGGGGATCACTCTGAATCTTCCACAGTCTTCCCCAGAAGGCAGCCAAAGACTCGTCTTTATTGGAGCGGTCCTGGATTCGGTCCAGGGCATGGCTTTTCTACCCCCGGGGAGGAGGGATTGCCTGCAGGAGATAGCCAGATTGGTTCTAGTAACTCCTCAGGTCTCAGCAGGGACCTTCCTCAGACTTCTGGGGCACATGCTGGCGGCCATTCCAGTTACTCCTCTGGCCCGCCTTCACATGCGAATCCCACAGTGGATGCTCAGGGTGCAGCGGGATCAGTGCTCAGACAATCTCGACCACATGGTCAGGATCACAGAGCCGGTAAGGAGAACACTTCATTGGTGGATGGATCCACTCAATCTGGAAAGGGGGTCCCCTTCCGTCCGGAACCCCCAAATCAGACTGTTACGACAGACGCTTCAGATTTGGAATGGGGGCGCACCTAGGGGTCCACCAAACACAAGGCATTTGGGACCCCAAGGAGCACGACCTCCACCTCAGTGTCCTGGAAATGCGAGCGATCCTCAATGTGCTACACACCTTTCAGGAGGACCTAGTGCCAGGCTCTCCTCTAATCCAGACAGACAATATGGCGGTCATCTTCTACATCAGTAAGCAAGGGGGAGCTCATTCTTACCCCCTGTGCAGGGAGGCAATGAGAGTCTGGTATTGGGCACTGGAGTGGCAAATCACTCTCTCCGCGTGCACGTTCCGGGCGTCCTCAACAACCTGGCCGACTGTCTCAGCAGACCTCAGTCCAGGGCACACAAGTGGGAGCTACTGCAGTCAGTAGTGGACCAGCTGTTCGACAGATGGGGTCAACCAGATCTGGACCTGTTTGCGTCACCACACAACGCCAAACTTAGGCTTTTCTGCTCGCGAGAGCCCGAGCCTAGTGTTTTCTGGCCAGACGCGTTGTCCCTATGTTGGGTAGGGAGGTTTCTTTACGCCTTCCCTCCCTTTCCTCTGGTCCAGAGGGTTCTGTTGAAATTGCAAGCCAAGGGGGCACGAATGATTCTGATCGCCCCACTGTGGCCTCGGCAGATTTGGTTCCCACTACTTCAGCGGCTTTCCATGGAACCTCCCTTTTTGCTGCCAATATGCTCGTAGTTGCTGTCCCAGGATCAGGGATCGCTGGTACATCCAGATCTCCGGTCCTTGCACCTTCATGCTTGGCTCCTTCAGACGTAGCAAAGTGCAGGTATGGGGGATCGCCAGAGGTGGCGGAAATTCTTGTGTCGGCGAGGAAACCCTCCACGCGCTCCATTTACGGTATGAAATGGAAGCGTTTTTGTTTGTGGGCCTCGTTTCACCATCTGGATCTCGTTTCCTGTCCAGTGAACTCAGCTCTTCAGTATCTCCTCTCCTTATACCAACAAGGCTTGAGCTGCTCCTCCATTAAGGTGCACATGTGGGCCATTTCGGCTTATCACGCCCTTTCGGGTGACAGAACCTTAGCCCAGTTGGACGTGGCATGCACCTTTTTACGGGGGATTCTCCATATGCGACCTTCCATTTGGGATCCTGTCCCACCCTGGGACCTCCTTTTTGTGCTGGAGAAGCTTACCCTGCCTCCGTTTGAACTTGCAGCGGATTGTGAGCTGGGATACTTGTCCTGGAAGGTTTGTTTTTTGGTTGCCATTACTTCAGCTCAAAGACTTTCTGAGCTTCAGGCTCTGATGTGTAAAGAGCTGTATTTAATTTTCCACAGGGAACGGGTTTCCCTGAGGACGAACCCTAAGTTTCTTCCGAAAGTGGTCTCAGAGTTGACCCTCAACCAGCCGGTTGACCTTCCAGTTTACTTTCCTTCGCCCTCTAACAGAGGGGAGGCTCTTCTTCACACTTTGGACGTTCACAGGACGCTTAGCTATTACCTTAAGCGTACGACTAATCACCGTAAATCAGAGCAGCTGTTTGTGGCTTTTGCGCCACAACATTTGGGTAGACCGGTGTCCAAACAGACCATTTCTAAATGGATTGTCCACTGTGTCTCTTTCTGCTATGAAAAGCATAAGAAGCCCCTACCGGGTCCGGTTAGGGGTCATTCCACCAGGGGAGTGTCTGCTTCCTTTGCCGAGCTGCGGAACGTATCCATTAAGGATATTTGTGCAGCCGCTACCTGGAATTCAGTGCATACTTTCGTGACGCACTACAGCTTGGACATTGCCTCCAGATGCTGGGCGGGCTTCGGCCTGGCAGTCCTTCAAGGACTTCTGTCTTGAGCCTATGTGTTCAGCTTTTTCTCCACCTCCCGGGGTCGATTACCTCCTTGGTGAGGGACTGCTTGGGATTCAGTCCTAATTGTGATAGCTTGCTGCAAGAGCTCCCACTTGAAGTAAGATAGTACAGTTACGTAAGAACTTACCATAACAGTAGATCTTCGAGAGGAGCTCTTGCAGCAGGCATTACTTTCCCGCCCTCCTTCCCCCTCTGAGGTGTGTAGATTACTTCTTTGTGCTCCGCTCCTTCTCCTGTCATGGCTCATGCTCGGGACTTGGCGGGGGAACTGGGGTGAAGCTGGGTCCGCCCCCTTTTATACCACAGCTGATGCCGGGGTGGAGCTGACATCGGGGGTGGTCCCTGCTGGGTATTGCTGGCTGAGAAGTTTCCAGAGGGTCCTAGTGCCTGCGGCATAGTCCTAATTGTGATAGCCTGCTGCAAGAGCTCCTCTCGAAGATCTACTGTTACAGTAAGTTCTTACGTAACTGTACTTTCTCCTTGATACCCCAGTCAATAAACGTGCCGCAGCGTTCCGCACTAGCTGCAGGCGGCGGATATCAACCCCAGGAAGCCCTAGGTAAAGGGAGTTGCAGTAGTCAAGGCGCGATGTCACAAAGGCATGGACCAAAACAGGCAGATCGCTGGACAGAACAAGGTGCTTGATCCTAGCAATGTTGATGGTAAAAGGCCAGCTTGACGACTGCCGACACCTGATGTCGAAGGGTCAGACCATCATCAAGCAGCACTCCCAGGTCACGCACCCACTCAGAGGTAAGAGTCTGAGCCCCACCAGCACCAAACCAGAGTGGAGATCTGTCCTCGGCCCCTCTGTCCTACGACCTGGGTCCACCACCAAAACCTCAGTCTTTCCTGGGTTCAACTTTAAACCGCTGGAACTCATCCAATCTTGGATTTCTACAAGGCAGCTGTTCAGTACTGAGACAGCACTAACCTGGTCGGGGGCAAAAGACAGGTAAAGCTGGGTATCAGCAGCATAGCAGTGAAACCTCCCCCATACCATCTTACAATGTCTCCAAGGGGCAGCATATACACTGCAAATAACATGAGCGACAGCACCAACCCCTGAGGCACCCCGTAAGACAGAGAGAAAGACTCGGAAGAAAATATTCCCGAGACAACTCTCTCAGATCTACCGGTGAGGAAAGATGTAAACCATCTGGGAACTGTCCCCAACAGCCCACAGATGAACCTCAAATGCTCCAGCAGAACCCCATGATCCACAGTGTCAAAAGCTGATGACAAATCAAGGAGTACCAAGATGGAATGGTTTCTCCGATCTCTCGCCATCAGGAGACCATTGAGCACCCGAACCAGAGCAGTCTCAGTACTGTGCCTCTTACGAAAACCCGATTGGAGAGGTTTGTATAAATTATGGATGGTTAAATGGTCTTCCAGTTGACCTGCCACAACTTTCTTAATAACCTTTCCCACAAAAGGAAGGTTAGAGATAGACCTGTAGTTCGCTAGGTTCTCCAGGTCTAAAGAAGCTTTCTTCAGGAGGGGTGTCACCACCGCCTCCTTCAGGGAACTGGGAAACTCACCTGAGTCCGAAGAGCACCGGACAGTCCGAGCTAAAACCGGGCCAATGATATCACTACAACCCAAAATCAGGGAAGTAGGGCCCTGGTCTAAACTACAGCAAGCGGGACACATCCCCTGGACAAGCCTCATAATGTTCACGAACTCAGGCAGATCAAACATACTCCAGGAAACTCCGGGCTCTGTGACGAAGCGCCGACCAACAGCATCCCCCCATAGAGTGAAGCTGACAGCACTCCTGCCTGATGTCGGCCACCTTATTCGCAAAGAAACGAGCGATCTCATCACACTCACTTTGTGAAAAAGCTCGACGGAACTGCTGACAGGCTGGGTTGCACAGCCTGTCGACAGTTCGGAAGAGTTGAGCCAGTCGATTCCGTGCGACAGCGATTTCCCTGGACAGGAATTCTGCCTTCTTACGGGAAATTTCTGTTTGATAGAGTTTATAATGCTCTAACAAAATAAGGTGTTCAGCATCCAAGGCAGTCCTCCACCAGCGACGCTCTAACCTACGCCCCTGCCTCCGCAGCGTCCTCAGAGCCCCATCAAACCATGGGGCCCCGGGGCGGAGCGGAAGGGGGCGAACATGAACAGGAACAATCAGACTGAGAGCTGAAGAAATGGACCTATTATAGGCCGAGACTAATAGCTCAGGATCTGTGCTGATTTCTCCAGTCAACGAGAGGTCAGTCACTGCCATCAGGTCTTCAGGGACCACATCCCGCAAAGGACGGTAATGGACCATCTTCACAGGGGTCGACCTACTCGGGGGCGGGGGCCGCAAAATTGAACCCAACGGTGTAGTGATCGGACCAACCGACAGGTTCCACCACCAAGTCGGAGGCCTCGCTCCCCAGGAGGAAGACCAAATCAAGAGAGTGACCACCTTTGTGAGTAACTGAGGAAACAACCTGTGTGAAGTCCAGTGATGTCATCACCTGGAGGAAGTGTTGTCCAAAAAGCGAGGATTTGTCGTCGACCCAGGCATTGAAGTCGCCCAGAACCATCAGTCTGGGCGACTCCAATGCCATGTCGGCGGCAAAGTCTGCTACTTCCTGCAGGAACAGCTTCTCATCACCTGGTGGACGGTAAATGAGAGCTATCCTGCACCCCACATCAGTTACCATAGTGCACTCAAATGTGATGGCCTCTTCAACCCCTTGCAGTAGTTACATTTTTAGATTTTTTTTTTAATATGATAGCCCAATTAATATGCAACAGCTGTTTTCAGTGGGATCCCACTTCCCATCAGTTTTGCAGCTGAGAATTTAGTTTAGTTGATTAAAATTTTCATACAAGACTTGGATCACTAGGTGGGAATTCATTTTCAGAATAGTCCTTTGTACAAATTAGATTATGGTAATGCACAGGTTGTACACCACTATAATGCTAAACATTTAGACCAAACATTTAATACGGAGGTAAACTTACATTCCAAAAGGCAGTACAAAATGAGGAAAGCATTCAGCAGTGTATAATCATTAAGAGAAGACTGATGCACTGGAGAGTCAAGTGGCTGAAGCACAGGGAAGTGAAATGTCTTTCTCAGTCACACAGAATCAGTGATAATAGTGGGGTTTGAATCTGGGAGGCACAGATGACCGTCCTGTCGAAAAAGCCACCAAGTCCCTCTCATAGCTTGACCACAGAGGGTGCTAGAGTGTGACAAGAAATTGCCCTCACTGTAGAACAAGTGTATCAGTTCTGCGAGATGCCTGCCCTCAACCCGCCTTAGGAGTGAGAGGTGATTCCCAGACCAGAGTGTCATGTGTGGCAGTATACATGTAACATGCTGCCTCTCTGGGCCAGCATAAGCCACATAACTTTTGACAGCTCATCAACGTTTTTGCTCATTGAAAGTATAGTTACAGTAACATATGTTTTAAAGAGCTGGTGACACGTTCAGGAGAACTTTAACAAAACCTTATATTTAGACACAGTCTAGTTTGTATTTCCCATTAGTGCTGTATTCCTTCCCCCAATTATTTATTACTGAGGTAATTTATATGAAAACAGGATCTTTGATCCTGAAGAGTGTGTCTATTCCTGCTACTTTTTCCCTTCCTGAAGCCACAGAGCACTGCTTGTGGTATCACAGTTACTCCCATAGCAACAGAGTGTGATGTCACAACAGAGGATAATTACTTGAAGTAGGGCGTAAGCTATAGAGGCAGTTGAACTCTAAAGGAGCTCTAGGGGGTAAAGATCATCTATTCAGGCAAATTTTGTTAGTAATAAATAATGGGAAGGAGAAATATACAAAATATAAATGGAATGCAGGCAGGATTGTACCTCATTATTATGTTTATTAAAGTTTTCTTTGAGGTGTCAGTAGCTCTTTAAAAGGTTTGTATCCTTGTTGTCTCAATAGTTTTAGAAGTTTAAAATAGTACCCAGCATTAACTTTATATGTTAATAGTGTACTAGAAAATGTTTTTATTCCAAACCACTTGTTCACAAAACTTTTTGAATGCCTCATTAACAATTTTGATACCATGCCCTTGACTGATCATTTGCTTTGGATTTTGTCAAGTGTTTTCTGTAGTTTTTTGGAAGAGAAGGTTGAGATACTGTGTGCAAGCAGCTGAGATTCTAAATGAATTTACAGTACAGAAGGCATTTACCATAATGGCTTACCCTTGATGCTAGTTTGTAAAAAGTAAATTAAAGTTAGATTTCTTCTCTTACAGGGTGGTCTGTTCGGCGTTTGCCTTAATGAAGAGATCCTGAGCCTGGGGCTTGGCAGGACAGCTCCCATTCAAGGACTGCATTATGACTCTAAAGTGTATTGGAAACTGCACAAAAGACTGCTCCAGGCAGAAATGAAAGCCCAGAAGAAAGGTAGAGGCATTTGGAAAGAAAGCACCTACTGGGAAAAGATCTCTAATAATATTGGAAGTTCTGCAGTTCTGCAACAGTTAAGAAGGGTTTTCACCTGGATCAAATTACAAGTTAGAAAGTGAAATGTTTTGTCCTTGGTAAAATGCAGTCTGAAGGAACCTCGGAAGATCCAGTAAGGACAGTGGTTGACCTACAGTATCCCAGTTGTGAGACCCACATTTTTGTTTAACTCTCTTTTGCCCAAGGCTTCATGCTGTATAGCAACCCTGCTTTAACATAAGAACCTTTTCAGTGATTACCAACAGTATTAAGTGCATGAGCATCAGAGAAGTAATATTATTGTTCTGTATCATTTAAAAGAAGGTTCAGTGGAGTGACCATTTGGCACAGAGACCCAGGTTTGCGCAGGAGTGTAGCCAGAAATCTTAGATTTATACTCTTTAGTCTGAAGCTGCTGCCCCCCCCCATGCATGTTATGTCAGTGTGTGTGGATTTACATAAAGCAGGCTGTTGCTAGAAGAAACACATGTAGTATCAAAACGGGATGTATACTTACTGTATATCTATATCCTGAATAACAGAACTTAAAACAGACACAGACACTGCTAAGTGACCAACATCAAATAAAGAAGTGACATATTTTTTTTACTCCAGACTAGCATGCTAATGGTTAGAAAAAGGCATATTATCCAGGACAGGTACTTGCAGACTGTACTCGGATATGTACTGTGAGTATGCCTGCCTACACCCTTGGGTTTGCGTTCAAACCCCAGAAAACCGAATCGCCAGTGCTGGGCTGGTGAGGTCATCTGTAAGAACCGGGCAGACTGGATGTGTCTTGAGTTTTATCCTGTCTGTAAACATATGTGTAAGAGTCTGGCTCAGCACTACCACATTGTGGAGGTGAGGCATGTGGTTCCCAAGGAAGAACTTTTCACCCAAGATTTATATACACGCACACACACACACACACACACACACCATTGCTGGCTGACTGTGGAGTAATATTGGCATCATTTGTGAGGCAGCTTTTCTTCTGCCCTCTTGGCTGGGGGAAGGATGCTGCCATGACTGTCATGAGCATTGGAGCAGGGGCAGAGAAAGTGGGGACAAAAATCAGTGATAAAGACGTTGTAAACGTGTTCATGTAGAATGACACAGTCATGATCTTTGTTTTATGTAAACTGAATTATATTTTCGTTGTTAAGCTTGATTTTTTGCTGTCATTTCTTTTATGGGACTGAGCATTATCCAAGCTAAGATGTAATTGCTTTCTCTTTTCCCCACTATACTATTACAGAATTGCAGCTATCTTTTTATGCTGTTTTTTCATGTCCTTGTGCTTCAGATGCATCTCGTAACATGACCTGTCTGACCTCTGCTTGCATACTGACATGATATATGACTGTATTTGACCTTGTGGGCTGTTGTTCAAGCAGCTGCTCTTTCATGTAAGAAGATGTGTCTTCAGCTTTAAATGTGAAGGGATTTAGTTATTTTTTGTTAACCGGGTAAGTGCATTAGACAAAAACAGTTGCCTGTTTTCAGGCACGACCAGGGTGAAATACATACAGAGGAACAGGCATAATATAGGTGACAACACAGTACAACATTACATACTGTACACAGTTATAGGTGATTACATCAGGTATATCAGTGCGAGACATCTAAAAACTAGCTAACCTGAGATGATCTAGCATAGAAGTGAAGAGCAAATTCTAAGATAGACTAAGGTTAAGCACTAAGATTTTGTTACAGAGAGACTTAATTGTCAAGTTCCACAGATTAGTTACAAGAGCATTTAACAGAATCCATGAGAAGGGTTCGAAGACCCAACTTAAATGCCCTGTGTGATTTTAAAACTTGTGCAGTGTAATCTTTTGATGTATTTATATTTGATAAAAACATGGTGCGTAGGGTGTTACTCGATAGTGTTTAACATTTAGTGATCTACATTATGATACCTTATTAGCATTTATTAAAAGAAAATGGTAATCAAAATATTTTACATCCGTCAATATAATCTGCATTTACATATTTAGCATTTTTGTAGAAAGTTCCACATTAGTGGTGCAGCTCACATCAGAAACAGCCATGTACAGTATTTATCTGCAACAGTTGGAGGGTGTTGTCTAAGAAATTATCCAGTTCTGTTGTTCGCTATAATATTGTAAAGACTAGTCTGATAAACAGAATAATCTGTAAATCTCAAATTACTATCACCTTAATCTGCAAATATAAACATTTGAAGTGGGGTTACATTTAAAATGCTCTCATGCCATGTTAAAAGGGACCATAAATGTAAACTCTTTAGAAATGTTTGATCTGCCTGTCCCCAACAACTTGTTTTTTTAGTTGTTATTGTTCATGCCCCTCTTCTCAGTGTGACCCCCTTCACTTAGGTGCTCAGGCCTGTACCCAGACTTTTCTTGCACCTGTGCCCTTGAACCCCCTGCTTTACCCCAAGGTGATGCCACCAGTTCCGGCCACTGCTCAGCGGGGTGCTGGTCTGTTTACATTAAGGACCTCCAAGTCATCCTGCACCAGCTGGAGATGATGAACATGTGTAATTGGCAGTTGTAATCCATTTAGAAGAAATGATGCAGTGGTGAGTAACTCTCCTTCTACAGGTCTGTATACCGTATACTCCAACAGCAGGAATCCATACAGTGATGCTTTACAGTAAGCGCCATCTTTCTGCCAGTGTGTGATCCCTTGTGCCAGTGAAGAGAATGTAGAATGCTAAGTTCAAACTCTGCACACTGATATAATGCTCCCCTGTGTCCTAATATCAGATTTGTCTCTCTGCCTGAAGAGAGCACTCGCCCTTAACTACAGCCCCACCCTTCTGAATAACAGATTCAGCTCTTTTTCGTTTTTGTATTAAGTTGGTTTCTGATTACTGAGTTAGAGTGGCTTTTTCTCTGTTGAATTTGTTAACTTTGCAGTTTCTCCAGTTCCTGATCAGTTCCCAGGAACCGGAGAAGGCCTCTCAGTAACCCGTTCCTGGCTGAAGAGAAATGGATGATTTTGTCTAAAAAACTTTTAGAAACTGTTTATTTCTACACTTGTAAGTGATTTTCAGTGTTTTAAAATGTGGTGTCTATCTGTGGAGAATCAAACCGCATTTCCGTTGTAAAATCAAAGCTGTTTTTAATTTTTTTTTACAAGGCTATCCAAGCTCAATTTTGAGGGGAAAGATTACTAAATTTATTTTAAAGGGACCAAATTATATTTGTGCAGGTCTTCAGTGTTTGGCATAACTGACAGACCAGACAAGAAGAGAATAGGAGCTACAGGCTGTAAGAGTTGTATAAATTGTTGTCATCTCCTGGCAAGGGCAAACTGTGGTATGGCGTCTCTGCCTCTATATCACCAAAACATAATAAAGGCTCTGAGGGAGTTCCTAAAGATGGTGGAAAGCACGCATCAGAGGGTTTGTCTCCTCATAAACAGCAGCAGTGCTTGTCAGAAGGGATAGATAAAAATGATAAATCCAAGGATATCCGTTGGGTGGTCGCAGCTGCAGGGTCCGCCGACCAGCTTGCGGCGTTTGAGAAGGTGGTGGCCCAGGCTGCCTCTCACACCTCCTCAGCTTCTGCCTTTGTGCTGCTTCAGCTGGGCACCTTTTTTACGGGGTCCTTCAAAGAATTGTGCCAGGCTCTGGTGAACCTCAGTCAGGGCCCTTCCGGGTACAAATCTTAGTCAGAGACCAAACAAATTGTCTTGCCGTCGATCAAGGGATTGGGAGCACTCTTGGTCGAGAGCTTTAGATACCCGCATCCGTTGGACCAGTTGGCCGAGACACTGGTTGATCTTCTGAGATTTTTCTCGAGTCGGTTAACCAGTTGTCAACTGAAGAGGCCAACACTTCTTTATCCAGAACTCCAATCTTGACTCAGACCATTGGAGGGACGGATCAGTCCGAAGACCCACCACCTCTGGTCTCTGACCAAGATCCAAAGGAGACTTGGCGCTCGTCTGCTCCCTCCCGAGTCACACTGCTGGTCCCCCGGCGGTCACGGTCGAGGTGTCGGTCTTATTACCGGGGGTTGAGTGGTTCCCACCAACGTTTGTGCTCCCACTCTTGACATTCGGGGAAATGGCACCGCCGCTGCTCTTCATCCTTGTCCTCCTTGGGTGAGGAGAGGCTTCAGTGCGAATTGCATCGATGCTATGAGGTTCTCGTGGCAGCTGATGCTCACCAGCATGAAGCTGCTTCCGGCTCCTATGCTGGCCATCACCTGGGTCTCGCCCGACAGGCCACATCTTCTCCACCTCAGGAGTCTCCTAAGATGGTCCCGTCTTGGCTTCCCCCTGGCATCTCCACTGATCCCCGTGGAGCCACCACCTGCACAGCTGAAAACTGGCACTCTGACCAAGGAATCTCAGCCGGCCAAGGAGCTTCCCCATCGGCTGTCAGTCACCATCACCCCTGACTGTGGGGACTCTGGCAGTCGGCCCCTCTTTAATGACTCCTCGGAGTCGGAGGGTTCCTCCTTGTACTCCCATCTGGTCGACGTGGAGTCAGTGGGGGATCTTTTGACGGACAAAGTTCCCACTTCCTTTATGGGACTTCTCTGCCTGATCTCAGAGTCCACGGGTATGAAAATGAAGCTTGTCCAGAAATTAATTATTGATTTATTTAAGAGTTTAACCAGGAGGGCACACTGAGCAGGGGTTGCTGGATTCCAGATGCATCCTGGGGGACAAGTCCCAATAATTAATACATCACAGATCACAATAGTTGTACATCACATGTGGCGGCAGGGCCTGGACATTACAGACAATAGGCAGGTAGGATACAAAGGAGGTGGGGAAATACACTTGGATACATTTACAGAGGAAATCATCTGAGACCACAGAATGGTAGGTATGCAGAGGCCCATAGGTGTAGGCACAGAACGGGAACTAGCTAAAGCAAGAGCAGCTGGTGGAGAAGTGTGTGCTGAGGAGGAGGTTGAGGTGATGGGAGTTAGTTGAGTGTCTAATATCGGCAGGTAAGGCGTTCCAGAGCTTGGGGATACGGTATTTGAGGGCGGCTTAGCCTTTGGTTGTGCGCATGAAAGGGACGCAGAGGAGCCTGTGGTCCATGCTTCTGAGGGAGTAGGCCAGAGGAAGTTGTGGTGAGAGGACAGAGGCCAGATAGGAGGGAAGGGACTGGGACCAGAATTTGGCTGCGGTCGTAGCGCAGTGGGTCAGTCTGTGGTCTTGAAGGGACGGCAGGCTAGGGCGCTATATAAGGTGCAGTGGTGGGTTGTTTGTGGGCAGTCCAGGATAAAGCGACAGAAGGAGTGGAAAAGTGTGTCCAAGCTGGTTAGGGAGGAGGAGGAGGCAGCAGTGCTGTAGACTGCGTCGCCATAGTCGAGTATTGGGAGAATCATCATTTGGACAGTAGCCTTCCGGGTTGGAGAGGGGAGGCAACCTTTGTTCCGATATAGGGCGCCGAGTTTAGGGAGTAGTTTCTTGTGGAGTGGAGAAACCTAGGTGCTGGTTGAGCCAGACACCTAGGTATCTGAAGGTGGTGCATGCTTCCGGGGGGGGTTCCGTCCAGAGTTTGGAAGGGGGGCACATGGCTTTTAGCTCGATACCCATTGACTGAGATCCTCAACCGAGGAGATACTCCTGGGGAGGCCTTCCCAGTGGCAGAGGCCTTTCTCGGCCCTGCCTTCTTGGAGCATTGGCAGTACCCCACTTCCTGCCCTGCATCCTCTGCCTAGATGGCCCACAAGTATGCGGTACCTTCCAGTTCATTGTTGGGATTCACAGAACACTTCTCGGCCGAGGGGCTGGTGGCCGATTCTGTGTTCAGGTGCTGGGGCAACACTGGGGATGTTGACAAGCCACCCAATAAAGAGTCCAAGAAGTTGGACCATGCGGCCAAAAAGGTCTGCGCTGCCTCCTCGCTTGATCTCTGCCAGGCGAGCTCAGTCCTCCTCATGGCCCACTTTTCCTATGCCCTGCTGGGCACCCTGGATGAGGTGCTTCCTCATCTGCAGGTAAACCTCCAGACCATGGTCAAATAGGTCCAGAACCAGGGCCATGCTGTAGCTAAGTAACAGCTCCAGAGAGCCACGGACACTGGGGACTCCTGCCCACTCCATGGCGGCTGCAGTGGCCATGCATTGCTGGGCTTGGCTGAGGATCCCGACCTCTGTGGCAGACACTCAGCACAAGCAGGCAGATGTCCCTTTTCTGGGCACTGACTTGTTCAGGCCTGGGGTCGAGGGCCACCTCACCCACATTGAGAAGTTCAGTGCCACCTTGGACTCCATGACATCTGCTAAAAAGGACCGCAAGGGCTCTAAGCAGCAGAAAAGGAAGCCCTTTCGGTCTACCTGTACTTCTGTGGCCAAACTAGCCCAGCCCCAGGCTGGTCAGCAGGCCCAGACCTGGTGACCTCACTGAAGTCAGTGGCCTCGGTCATCCGTAAGCCTGGGGGGAAGAGGCTCCGGTGGCCTCTCAGCTGGGCTGTCCTCCAAGACTGCCCATCATGCCTCCCCTGGGTCCTCCCTTGGGGGGCCGACTCCACCACTTCCTTTTCGCCTGGTCCGCTGTCACCACAGACAGGTTGGTCCTTGAAGTGGTGGGCCAGAGTCTGTCTCTGGAATTAAAGCAGTACCCTCCTTGTCGAATCCGTATCCCACGGGAGGACTTGGTATCTGCAAACATCCTGTCGGCTCTTTGGGACAACATTGCCCAGCTCCTTCGCAAGGAGGTCGTGGTTCTAGTGTATCCTCTGGAGCACCCAGGGTTTGGCTCCAGCTGCTTCCTGGTGCCAAAACGGATGGGGGGATGGCGCCCCATTCTAGATCTGCATGACCTGAACAAATTCCTCAAGTTGCGCACCTTCAGGATGGTAACTCTGTCAGTGATCATACCATCTCTGGAGCAGAACATGGGGTTTTGCTCGCTGGATATTCAATACGTGTTCTTTCACATCCCGATCCCTCCGTCTCACCGACTGTTCCTCCGCTTCTGAGCAGAGGAAACCCTATATGAGTTCCAGGCCATGCCATTCCACCTGTCCTCAGCCCCCAGGGTCTTCAACAAGTGCATTGCAGTGGTGCCAGCTTACTTGAGAAACAGAGGGGTTTGGGGTTATCCCTACCTGTATGACTGGCTGATCGCAGGTCCCTCCAGGCTGGAGGTGGAGCCGTCCAAGGACCTGGCCCTCCAGACCTGCGTCTCCCTTGCCCTCCTGGTCAAAGAGGCCAAGTCGGCACTCGTGCCTTCGCATATGATCAACTTCATCGAGGCAGAGCTCGACTCTTGCAGAGCCAGAGCCTGGCTCCTGGCAGACAGGGCAGAGGCTCTCAACTCCTTTTCCCGATTATTTCGGATTGGGCAGTTGCGCTCTGTTTGGGACTTCCTGTGCCTGCTGGTTTACAAGGCGGCCTGCACCAGCATGATCTGTCAGGCTCGCTGGAAAATGCACTTCCTGCAGTGGGAGCTGGCCAGTAAGTGGTCTCAGCGCAAGGGTCACCTCGACCAGCTGGTCACTGTGACTCAGCAGATGTGGGGCGCCCTCCACTGGTGGTTAGTCCCAGAACATCTGCAGAAAGGGATCCCATTTGTTCACCCAGAGCCTACGGTCATCCTGACAACTGATGCCTCTGTCATGGGCTGGGTGCCCACCTGGGGGAACAGAGTCCACAGGCTCTGGACCCCTGAGGAGTCCCGATGTCACATAAACCTGCTGGAGCTCCAGACAGTTTGGCTGGTGCTGACTGCATTTTCTCCTCACATCCTGGGTCAGGTGGTCCAGGTCCAGAAGGACAACACCATAACCATGTACTACCTCAACAAACAGGGCAGGACACACTCCCTGCCACTGTGTAAGGAAGCTCTCCATGTGTGGACCCTCATGTGCAGCCTGCAGGCCGATCTCCTAGCCATCCATGTGGTAGGGGTCTCCCTCCAGTTAGCTGGTGGATGCCCTCAGCCAGGTAGGTGAGGCGTCTCATGAGTGGTCTCCCCACCCAGAGGTAGTACTCCATCTGTTCTCCCAGTGGGGCACTCCTCAGGTGGACCTGTTCGCCTCCAGGGAGAACGCAGTGCTGAGGCTGTTTTGTGCCCACCTCAAGGCCCTGGACCACAGACCTCTTCTGTGCCTTCCCTCCACTTCCCTTGATCCACAAAGTACTTCTCAAGGCCAGGAGTGACAAGGCATGGGCGATCCTGGTGGTTCCAGACTGGACACGCCTGTTTTGGTACCCCAATCTCCTCAGCCTCAGCAGCAGGCTCCCCAGGCATCTTCCACTCCTACCTGGACCAGCTCTTCCTCTGTCAGAGGAAGGTTCTCCACCCGGACCTTCAGTCCCTGCACCTGACAGCCTGGTTCCTGAGCAGCTAGAGTTACAGGCTTTGGGTCTCTCCAAAGATGTCCTCACTGTTGTGGAGGCATCTAGGAAGGAGTCGACCAGGAAATGCTATGTCTTCAAGTAGAAGAGGTTTTCCATTTGGTTTCAGGACAAGGTGTTGTACCCTTTGCCCTGCCCAGTGGATAGCATTCTTTACTAAATGTGGTCCCACTGTCAGTCGGGCCTTCGGTCGATGACCCTTAAAGTACACCTGGTAGCCATCTCTGCTTACTGGGCACAGGCCCGCCAGCAGTCAGTGATGCAGGAGAAGGTGGTCTGGCACTTTTTTAAGGGTCTTGACCACATTTCCCCTCCGGTGCGTGAACTACCACCACCTTATGATTTGCTGCTGGTTTTGGCAAAGCTCATGGGCAAGCCATTTGGACCTATGCACAGGTGTGAAATGTCTTACCTGTTGTGGAAGACCGCCTTCTTGGTGGCTGTCAAGTCAGCCAGAAGGATCAGTGAACTCCAGGCGCTCTCAGTGGAGTCCTCTTACCTGTTCTTCCATAGGGACAAGGTTGTCCTGCGCCCCAGCCCGAAGGTTGTGTCCAAGTTTCACCATAAGCAGGTGATTAATCTGCTGGTGTATTTTAACAACCAAACTTTGGAGGCTGAGCACAGGCTCCATACTCAGGACCTGCGGTGAGCACTCGCATACTACAAGGAGCACATGGCTGGAGTTCGGGGAGAGGTTCACCAGCTGTTTGTCACATACACTGAAGCCGCACCTGGCAGACCTGCAGCCAAGCTGAAGACTGGCAGTTGGATAGTCTCCTGCATTGATCTCTGCTGTAGGTTGGCCGGTAGGTAGCATCCCATAGGGCTTATTCTACACACCATATCGCTGTGTCGGTGGCTGCTATCAGGGACATCCCCAGCCAGGAAATCTGCAGGGCTGCTTCCTGGAAGCATCACACACCTTCTTTTCCCATATCCACGTTGACCTTGAGTCACGCTGGGAAGCTGGTTTTGGGGCCTCAGTTCTCCAGTCTCTGTTCCCTAAGTAGGGGGGTGTGCGCCTTGCCTCCCTGCTCCTGGAGAACTGTTACGAGTCTGCCAGAGACTATGGATAGAACGTCATATCCACGTCCACAGAAAAATGGGTTACTCATCTTTAACAGTAGTTTTAGGAATAGTATATAATGTTCATCTACATGGACCCACCCGACCACCCCTGGCTTTGGCACATAACCCTGCTTCCAGCAGGCAAGATCTGGAGTCATGGGACGGAGTTGAGGGAATTACCACATGCGTGGGTGGGAGGAGCCAACTTGAAGATGTTCCAGACAGAATTAAAGGGAATGGCAGCTGCCAGAAAGTGTGGATGAACATCATATACCACTCCTAGAACTACTGTTACAAGTGAGTAACCCATTTTTTTGCCTCTACCGTGACAATGGGCTAGTCTCAGTGAAAATAGAGCAAGCAGCGAGGTGCTTTATCGAGAGGGCAAGAGATGCTTCATTTCTAGGGTGGGGTGCCCTTCTAAGGTTTTCACAGCAAGTGTCATCTGGAGCCCACAGGAGGCTGAGGAACACATCCTTTTCCTTGAGCTTGGAGCAGAGTTGCAGACTTTGCAGTCATTCTCCTTCAAGTCTGTTCAGATTCAAACAGGCAATACCACAACAATGTCTTACATAAACAGGCAGGATCTAGATTCTCAAAACTGTGCACAGAAACAGCGAGGTTCTGGGATATATAGCCTATTTTTTTGGGGGGATACAGTGATTTCTGCTGTACATCTGCCAGGCAAGGACAGTGTCCCAGCAGACACCCTAAGTAGAATCAGCCAGAGAAACCACAAATAGTCTCTGAACCAGCAAGTGCAGGCCTCAGTCTTCAAAAGATGGGGCACCCTAGAAATAAACCTGATTGCCTTTTGGGAGAACAATCGGCTCCGACAGTTTTGTTGCAGGCCGCCAGCATGGGGCACAGTTCCAGAGGGTGCCCTGGTTCTGGATTGAACAGGAAGGTTCCTGCATGCCTTTCCACCATTTCTTCACATACAGAAAGTGATCATAAAGCTGAGGTGATAGCCAGCAACAATGATTCTGATAGTCCTGGACTTTGTCAGGCAGACCTGGTACTCGCTGCTCCTGACCCTGTCAAGCAGGACTCCAGTTAATCTGTGTCTGAGACACAACCCAGTGACTCTGTCTCAGAGCAGAATAACATTCCCAAACCTTCGAACATTACACACCCCTTGTTTGTTCTTGAGGAGTTAGAATTCTCTAATTTAAGCTTGTCAGAAAACATTCTGAGAGTGTTCAACGCTTCCTGAAAATCAGAAACAAAAAAAGCATACTCCTGTAAATCGAAGAGATCCTCATACTGCTGTGCACCCAGAAAGATAATCCCAATGCATTCAGGGTTGCCTACAGTTGTGGACTATCTAGTACACTTACAGTCCTTGGGCTTGAGACCCTCAACTCTGAAGGTACATCTGACAGCAGTGTCAGCCTACACTTAGCAGGCGAAAACAAGTCCTTGGCCTCCCAACCTGTTTTCAAAAGATTCTTTAAAGGCCTAAATCACCTGTATCTCCCTTGAGGGACCCACTACCTCCATGAGACCTAAATATTTGCCTTGCCCAGCTGATGGAGGTTCCTTTTGAGCCTGTGGCTACAGTTCACTTAAACTGTGTCACATGGAAAAGTTTTCCTGATCGCCATGACATCTGGTAGGAGGGTAAGTGAGCTACAAGCCCTCTGTACAGATCCAGACTACATAATCTTCACATGGATAAGGTAGTCCTTGGGACCAGTAAGAAGTTCCTACCTAAAGCGATGTCAGAGTTTCACCTGAATCTTTCAGACACCATTGCTGTGCTCTGTCCTGAACACTCCAGCACAGGTGAGAAGGAATGCCAGACCACAACTTGATCTGGACAAGGGATGTCAGATCTCAGAGTGTATAACTTTTTGTTACCTGTGGTTAGGTGGACAAAGGTAAGCCAGCAGCTAGAAGAACTGACTCTCATTGGATAGACTCCTGTATACAGTTCTCTTATGATAAAGCTGGTAAACTACCTCCCAGATGCCTTAGGGTACATTCCACAAGGGATACCTCTGCCTCTGTGGCAGGTACAAGGGGCATTCCCCTTCCAGCTGTATGTAAAACAGCTACCTGGAAAACAGTACACACCTTCACAGAGCACTACTGCCTAGACATACAGTCCAGGAGGGATGCCAGTTCTGAAACTACTGTCTTACAGAACCTTTTTCCTAAATAGGCTGTGGATTCACTCTCCCAAGGTACTGGTAGAGAGTCTGCTGTTTGAAGAAAGAAAATACCATAGTAATAATGTTTCTTCTAACCCCAGGAATCCCTCAATGTAGAGAGATGCCCCCGAGATAGAACCTTATTCAAATGATGGGATCTTAAGACCGGGGGTTCAAACTCTGCATGCACACCTCAATCTGGCGGTTGCTCAGATTTGTTTCTCTGCTTGATGAGAGCAGTTGTCCTGAAGTCAGCTCAGATATTTCTGGCTCTCCAGATGGTTATTCATTTTTCAGTCTTTCTAAAAGTAGAATTGGTACTGTTACAGTTAATTTCTTGATACTCTACGTTAAGGAGGAGTTTTTTTTTTTTTAAGTAATTTGGCTTCTCCAGTTCATGATCGATTCCCAGGAACTGGAGAATATCCTAACTGGCTACTAACTGCTTTTTTTGGGGGGGGCAACATTTTTGATTTTAAACCACTGTTTTTCTAGAGTGGTTTCATCATTGTCATTTTTACTGTTACAGGCAATGGTTCACTTTCTGCTCCTGTCTGTGGCCTTTGATCTTAATTAGTTCCTGTACAGGAACTGCAGTTTGAACTTTGGCAGTTTTTTTTTAGTTCAAAAGCTGTTTTGGATGTTAGGTTTCCATACAAGAGATTTTTCTTTCGGTAATCGATTCATTTCCCACAAGGTCTTTCTAAATTGTTATTTCAGAGAGACCTGGCAAACAAAGTATAGGACTATCAGGCTCTAAAAATAGATTTCAGCTGCTGGCAAGGGCTGACGGCCATGAGTTCTGTTTAAACTGCCTGGCTCCAGAACATTACTAATTGTGAGTGCTGTGTTAAATTTTGCCCTAATACCTTAAAGGGCTTAAAAAAAAAAAACCCTTACAGGCTCATCAGTCTGCCTCCTTGTCACCAAAAAATAAAGGTTTTGAGGGAGTTCCTGATGGTGGTGGAAAGCACGTAGAAGGGTCAGTCTCCACATGTACAGCTCTGTCCCTTGAAAAAAAGGATAAAGCTGCTCAGCCATCTGATAGGCATGGTAAACAGGATCAGACTCCCAGGTGTGCAAAAGGGGGAACCCTGAATCCGGTGATGGCAGAAATAAAAATAATTATACAATGGCAAGAAAGAATCTTGGATTGTGATTGGTCAGTTTGGGGCTGGACCCATGGCGTTATCCCAGCACGACATCACGGGTCTAGTCTCAGCCTCACTGTGAATCTCTAGATGAACTATTGGAGCTTGCTGATTTTTTGGATGATGAGCTAGATTAGCTTTTTTTTTTTTTTGCATCTCCTCTTAAGAAACAAAAATATTTTCCCACACTAATAAAAACATCTTTAAAATTATTTTTTTTATTCTGTATAACAACGAGCCATGGTATAATAGGAATAATGCACTCCAGGGTGTGTGTCGTTTGGGATAACGCCACGCCTGGAGCATTGGATACACTCGGCCTCCTGACCTTAGCCAGCCCCGGTGTGACATTATCCCTGCACGCACACACACCCTGTTATGCATTATTCCTTCAACGTCTCAGAGCAGACACTGGGAGTGGTGCCTGCAAAAAATAAATAACTTGCATGCATAGTGTATATATGCAGTATGAGTTGAAATGTTCTGTGTTTAACCTTATCCATAATAGCAACCTTGAGGTGAACGAGTTAAAAAGAAAAATATGACAGTCACTAAAAAGCCTACAATCAGCGTGACCTTGGGTAGCAAGATGGTAACTGACTACTGAGGCACTGTGGAGGAGCTGCTTGGTAGCTGCTGTAATGCTTTTTATCTTTGTAAGGTATGCCATCGTTGCCTGTATTTAACATATATTGTAAGGGTTTTCAGCTGTTTGAGACTGGAAATCCTACCTTGATTCGAGCCTTATATTTTATCAGCAGATTGCTTGGAAGCAGTGTATTTTGCCCAAAGTACATAGGAGGAGTTGGGCTGAAGAGCTGTGGAACCGAGGCACAAAGGAACAGAGTCTGCTGAGAAGATTGCTCGAGAGTGGTGGTAGAGTTGGAAGGAGCCATTTGAGGGAGTGTTTGGAAAGAGCTGCCATGTAATTTTAAGGAAGGATGCCCCTGGATGGTGCAGCTGACAAATGGGGACCGAGAGACCCGGGGATACTGGGAGTTGATTAATATTATCTCTGGGTCACTCATGGAGGGTATGAAAACTGTGCAGTGAGGGTGAATTAGAGGTTGGATAAAGTTGGCATTTCAGAACAGAAAAAAGTTGATTTCAGGAGCGTATACTGTGAGCTTATGTACGTTTGTGTTTTAGTCTGAGAAACTAAGTATACCCTCCTGAATATCGAGTACTGACTGTCGGAAATTTTTAAATCTCTGTTGTACTCGGTACTTTCAGATGTTTTTTGGCCGGCAATTGCACTGGCAGTATCTAATAGTTCGTGTGCTAGAAACCAGCTTTGTCCTTTTTACCACTTTTTGGCACTTTTGTTTTACTTGACTGAGCTTTGCTAGGTGCATTTAGATGAAGGCCTGATCGGTTATTTATTTATTTAAAGTTGTTGACCAGGAGAGGCACACTGAGCCGAGGCTCATTTCCAGGTGCAACCTGGGGACAAGGGAGTTGGGAGAGAGTACAGATACATAAGAGAAAGCTAGTAGATCAGAGTGCAAAATGCTAGGATATAATAGCATGGTATACATTACATTCAATTTCCAGAATAATGTGGTGGGATAAATCCATAGGTGAGTACTGGTAAGACAGAGTACAAATACTCTGGTACAACACCATGGTGTGCAAGGAGTATACATTCAAGAATGGAATAAAGTGCAACAATACAGAGATGCAGTAACACAAACAGGATTGTTTGAGCAGAGTAACATGGGGGTGGGAGATTGAGAAGAGAGGAGGTGCCAAGAGGGAGAAAGAGAGTGGGGGTAAAACTAAGGTAAGTGCAAAGCTATTTTCAGGGTGTATTGAGTGCTGGGGAGGAGAGATCAACCTAGGTAGGGGCAGGAGTCGGGGAATACTGATGAGCCAGATAGTGCACTTTTTAAGAGAGAAAGGGAAGGGGAGTGTCTGATGTGGGAGGGAAGAGGGTTCCAGAGTGAAGGCAGTCTGTAGGAAAATGCAGCTGAGCCAGAGCTGGAGGAGGGCCAAGGGAAGGAGGAAGTCCGGGAATCCCTGGATCTGAGAGGGTAGGAGGCCTCAGGGGAGGTGGAGAGGAGAGGTAGGAGGGTAAGGAACCAAGCCAGAACTTAGAGATGAAAAGAAATGAGTGGAGAAGATGGTGTGGAAGAGAGCTAAGAGGGAGAGATGAATAAAGGGAGCAGTGGTGTGTGCAAGGAGGGGCATTTAGAGTAAAGCAGAAAAATGCGTTATAGAGGGAGTCAAGCCTGGTGAGTGAGGATGCAGCAGCAGTGCCATACTCTACATTGGCGTAGTTAAAAGGGAATTATAATTTTAGTTAGGGGCTGATGCTGAGTGTTTAGGGATAGAGCTTGTTGTTTCTAAGCATGGAGCCTAATTTAAGGTGACGTTTTTCATGAGTATACTGTGTTTGATTAGCGTAGTCAAGCCATACACTTAGGTACTTATAGTGTGGGACTACATCAAGTTTGGAGCCATCCAGTGTGGTAAACATGAGAGGGGAGGCAAGTTTTTTGCAGGGTTACAAATGTCATGGATACAGTTTTCTTTACATTCACCTTGAGGAGGTTTTTATAGAACCAGTGGAGGACTGAGTTGAAATCTGATTGAGGCCAAGACTGGACAGTAGGGGTGAGGGGGCCAGAGATAAAAGAACAGTGTCATCCATGTACATCTGTATATTGGTCACAGAGCATGCAGACGGGAGATCGTTTAAGAAAATGGAGCAAAGAGTGGATCCTAAAATGGAGCCTTGGGGGACACCAGAATGGATGGGGGGGGGTACCACCAACAAAGACTTGTGAATGACCAGAAAGATAGGAGTTAAACCAGTTTACAGTTGCAGAAGGGAAGCCAGCAGAGGAGAGTTTTGTTCAGAAGGAGAGGGTGAGAGAGTCGAATGCCATGGCAAAACTGATGAAGATGGCGGCGGTTATATGGCCTTGATCCATGCCAGAAAGATGGAGTTTATGACGCAGAGAAGAGAGGTAGTGGTGAAGTTAGCTACCTGTACGCTCCAGTTGTTAGTAGGGAGGCTCAGCTAATTTAATGGGCTTGTCAGTTGCTGCAGCATACTATTCAGAAAAGAAATTTAACACAAACTGTGTTTATCTTTTGTTTCATGTAGCCCTGCAAGTGTAAGTTGAGGAAAGATTTTTTTTAAGCTACAGGTATTGAGAGCATAGAGTTTTTCTTACGGTACCTCTTTCTTTTTATATTTTAAAGATTTTTCTCTCCCTTTTTCGTTAGTGGGTCTAGTAACTAATATTTTTATTGATTTGCTTCTGAGGGTTTACTGTATCCTAACTATCTAACAGATTGACTGCTAGCCTAATCATGAGCTTATAATTGGTACAGTTGATTCTTATAAGGAATTTCTGATTTTGTTTTTCACATAAGTGATGTGCAAACTTAAGATATGGCAGGAAGAAGGAAAACCATAGCTAATGCTAATTCTTTAAAAACTAAATAGGTCACTGTGGTGGTGAAGAAATCTACTAAGTTTAAATTGGGTATCAATACACCTACTGAAAAAGGGGGGTAAACAACTAATTATTTTTTAACCCCAGGTGCACAGATTAAACTGAAGAGAAATTAGGACATTGTTAGACTTTGTGGCTGTCTGCTAGCCCAAATTGTTTTATCACCAATTAAAAATGAGATGGACAAAGGTAATAATCACTCTTTGATGGAAAAAATTAGGAAATTAGAGTCACAAGATAAGGCTAAAACTACTCATTTAATGTACATAAAAAATAAACATTTACAGGCTTCATTAGCAAATAAGGAAATTAATAGCACGGAGCACAAAGTTGTTAGTAGGGGTATATCTAATGATGTGGTGGCTCAGGAGAGTGTGAATGCAGTTGTTAGGCAAACATTGCAGTCAGTTATCCAAGGGGTGGAAAGAGGAATTGTTTTGTTAACAGAGCAGGAAAACTGCAATAGACATAAGAAGACTAGTCCTCCAAGAAGCTTGTATCCTTATGATTTTGAAAATGTTATATCTCCTTATATTAACAGGTATAGTCTCAAACCTCCTAATTTCCTCCCAGATATATGTTGCCTGTGGCAAGAGGATAAAGACAGATCACTGCATTAAAGTTTGATGCAAGGAAGTTACACTGTGAATGAAATGTGAGGCATTCTGACCACAGGGAAGTGCAGTATAATGAAGAAGTAATATTGTATATTAAAAAATGAACTTACGAGGGACAACCTACTGCTGAGGAAATTAAAGACTTCCTAAAAGAATGGGATGAAAGTGGGTTTGTGGAGTTTCAGGAGGCTACAAAAATGGGGAAAAATAAAACAAAAGCGATAACTGAGGATATTGCAGACAAGGGGGCTATTGAATAAACCATCTTATTGAATGGTTCAGCAACCAATGGGGGGAAAATCAGTGTAACGATAAAAAAGGAGAAGGGATCAGAGATAAATGGCAGGGTACCTCTTGAAACAGGTATATAGCAGTAGGGGTACAAACAAAAAGTCAAGGCAGAGATATAGATAGTCAGACTTACTGTTATCAATTTAAAATCATATACAGCTTCGAAGTGCACCTAGAACAAAGCTAGCTGCCATAGAAGGTAACAATAATGGAAGGCAAAAAATAATACTGGATGATAAGAGCACTAAACATGTTAAGCCCCAAACAAAAATGGAGGATGAAAGGTGTGGCAAGATAGGCCTATATCCTTTATTAATGTTCCTATTGTATGTGCTGTATTGTACTTTAGTGTTAAAACACCGTCTCTTTAAAAGACCAGAAAGAGCTAAACAAAATAGAACGAAATTACCAAAAGCTAGTTTGGGTCTGGTACTTGTCTAGATAAGACTCAGACAGGTTTATGACCATAAAAGTCATAACTCTTGGATTGAATGGTCAGACTAGACATTTAGCCTCCACTTGCAGGAAAGGGCCAGCAGGAGGCCAGCTTAAGGTCAGCCAGAACCAGATTATGCAGAAACCAGATGTTACGGGGTTAGAGAGGAACCACAGTGATACCTGCAGGATGAGATGAAACTGTTGCACCCCAAACTCTATATCCCAAAAGGGGTGGGTGTGGCTTGAAAATTACCTTTTAGACTGTATTTATCAGGCACACATTTTGAACATCAGTGCAGTTTTAGCTTGGAGTCAAAAGCCTGAGGACTTGGAGGGTCTCAGAGCTGAGAGAACTTGAGCTGTTACAAACTTTGGTTAAAGTATATGTGGGTCTCTTGGACTACTTTTAGAACAAGATCTGTGTTTTTGTGGAAACCTGATTTTTCACATGCAAAACAGAAATTCTGATTTTAAGTCAGAATTTAGGAACAAGGACGTCACTCTTCAAGATAAACCCTGAGTTTAGAAAAAGGACACTCTAGAGAGACTGATTTTTAATTCCAATAAATCTTGTGTTTTCCAAAGAACCTTTCTTTACCTAGACAGCAGGTTATTCTCAAAAGGACACTTTTCTGGACTTTGAAACCTCAGAATACAGTATAGTTTAGAACAACAGTATATAGTGTTTTCTGTAAACCGTCCAGTGTTATTTTTGGTATTGTCTGCAGTTCAGAGATCTTCCAAATTGTAGAATGTACTGAGTTGATTTTATTTAAGTAAAGTTTTTATGATTTTCATATCAGCTCTGCCTGGGGTCTGATTGTGTGAGCTAACTTTCTAACAAAAGGGTTTTGTAAAAGACTGTATGCCTTGAGAGTGAAGAAAGAGACTGCTCAGCTATCCTACAAAACTACTTAGGGAAGAGGCTGCCAGTGGCAGTGGTGGGATTCAAACCTGAACGTAGTACAGAGTCAAGGGGACTCGAAAATACTGTTTCCACCCTTTACAAAACCAATACAGAGAGGGCACATGGAAAAGGTGCTTCTGTGCTTTAAAAGAAACTCAAAAACCACATAGTCAAAGCAAAGCACTCAAACCCAATAAAAACAAGGGCACCAGTCTCAGAAGAAATTAAAATAAATTATTTATTTCATGGAGGCATCAGCCTGACGCATTTCGGATAACCTTCCTTTTTCAAAGTCTAACAACTTTTAAAACAGTGACTATTAAATACCTTACAACATCATGACATCACATATCACATGTTCACACTTAATTACACACACTTGTGAAACACTGAACATCCAGTTGCTTAATAAGTATGCTGTCTGGAGGAACTAGATGGAGAACTTGAAAATGCCCAAAAACTTGACAGAAAGAAGAAAGAGAGAAAAATTAGTGGGGTGGGGGGGAGGAAAGGGATGAAAAACAAGGTGGGTTGGGGAGTGTTAAATGGTAAATAGCTAAAGAAATAAGATAATATAAACCAAATCAATCTAGCATAGCTATATTATTTACTATAACAACTAAAATGATCTCCAAAAGTATGATTATAAAATCACTTTCTGCATTTTTTTTAAAAAGGTTTCAATTCAAAACCGCTATTTAGACCCCCATTTTTGGTTGCATTTAGATTGATGATCCAAAAAGCTTCTTTTATCAACAATAAATCATTAAAATTACCCCCTCTTGGTTTCTGACAAACTTTATCAGTACCCATAAAAGTGAACCCATGTTCATCCTTATTAGTGGCTTTAATAATGAGCAGTGCTGTTGCATAAGTGCCATCTTTCTTTTCTATTGCCTTTAAATGCTGTTTCACTCTAATTTTCAAATTTCTAACAGTTTTACCAACATAAAATGCTTACACTTGCATATTGCTAAATAAATAATTCCCATTGAATCACAAGATCTTACTTCGAGCGGGTTCCTTCAGTAGGTCATCACATATAGGACTGGCGCCACCTGGCATCGGGCCGCACGGCAGACTTTTCTAGCAATACCTGACGGGGGACCACCCACCCAACGTCACATGACCGACATGAGCGTGACTGTGTATAGTAGGCAACCCCCATGCCCGCCCTCCAGTTCTTTCCTGCTGTCGCCTCGTGTCAGTCGCATCGCAGACTTCCATTAGCGATCGTTGAGAAAGTTTCTATCGCGTCAGTATTTTACCTCGCAATTTTCAAATTATTTTGTTCCTTATTACTTGATGTTTTCTCCGAAGAAAAAATGCTTGTCTTCTGGCACGCAGATCCCGCACAAAGACGGTCCCCAGAAGTGCGTTCTCTGCCTAGGCCCAGACCATCCTACCTTCTCCTGCCCAGAATGCCAATCATTCAACCAGGCCACCAAAAAATGGAGACAGCAGGTATTGGAGGCCCACCTTCTTAAAACTCGTTTGGCCTCCTTGGAGAAAAAGATGGAGCACCTCAGGGACTTGTCCGAAAAATCTTCCCCCTCTAAAAAACACGAGAAGTCTAGGGAGTGGGCTCGCTCCGTGGATGACAACAGGCCGTCGACAAGCAAGGCCCAGCGACCACCCAGGAAACAGCTGGATGGTAAGTCGGACAAGACTCCAGCGGATAAGTCGGTCGCTGGCTCCTCTGGCAACCACACCGCCTCAGCCGATAAGTCGGCCCCCGGCTCCTCTAGGGACCATGTGGCGGCCGGTAAGCCGACTCCCCCAGCCGGGGGCAGTCGCCCGGCTACAGTCGATAAGTCGGCCGGGGGCTCCACCCCTGACCACCTGACTTTACCCGCTAAGCAAGCCGTCTCTGATGACCACACGGGCTCGGTTCCCCATCGGGGCCTAACGGCGCCTCTCCTGAAATTCGACGGGACCAGAGGGGAAAAAGCCCCTCTCCCTCCTCCTCCTTCCTCGCCCGCATCCTCGCATTCACCCTCGGACGCGTCCAGAGATGGGATCGGAAGCACCATTGATCATGTCGATGTTTTGGGCACCTCTCCGCATTCCCCTGCTAGGCTCCCAGATCAGGAGGCTCCTTCACGGCCATCTGGCCTAACTTTGGAGGCCCCTCCGCCTTCTGGCGAGATACCAGCACCTTCTCTGACACCGGTGATCCTGACGACAGTCCCTCAGCCGGGACTGGCCGACCGGCCTTCACCTATGGCCCCGACCCTGGACCTGGCCCCAATGATGGAGCTCCCTCGTCTGGTCCCGACGCCTGCCCCTCCAACGCTGATTGGGTAGCGCCGGTGCTGTCGGTCCCTCTGACGTGGGCTGTCCCGTCGCCGGACCCTCCTCCAAACTATACAACAGCGGGTCCGAGGTGGGTTCCCTCGATGCCAGATATGACGTTGGAGATTTATTCTAGCCCCGAACTGTCCCCCATTACCCCTTTGTGTATCCTGGGGATCCCTACCCGGGGGGTTCCACTCCTGATTGGAGCCATTTTGGGTAATTCCACCATGCATTCAACCCATATTCTCCCTGTATGGGTTTCCAGGGGTACTATCCCCCTCTGGTCGCACCTCCTCCTCCTCCTTCTCCCCCCCAGCCTCAGCCGGCTCCCCCTCCGGTGGTTCCGGATTTCAAGACCATGATTCAGTCTTGGTGGCAGGGGGCCAGATCGGAGTTGTTTACGGATTTGGAAGCTAGACTCCTACAATTGCAGCTTCCTAGGTCCTCTTCCCTGAGCAGTTCTATTTCTGCCGTCCACGTCCCGGGGAAGACTCGACAGGATGTTCCCCTGTGAGACTTCAGTCATCGTCCTGTCGAGGAGGTGGAAGATAGTTCTGATGGGAAGGAAGATTCCTCAGAAGAGGAGCATGTGGAGGACCCTGAGGATGCGAAAGGAAGGACCTCCCTGAAGTCCCCTCTGGAGGATCCTTCCTTTTTGGACCTCTTGAGGGCCTTAAGGGACCACTTCAACTGGGAGTCGGAGGACCAGGATCCTATGCGGCAGAGACTAGCGGGACACCTGGACTTAGAGTCTCTGCCCTCTATTCCGGTCCCCCCATGGATGACACCTCATCAAGACCTCACCACCACCATCTGGCAGATGCCTCATTCTATCCCAGCTGTCCCCAAGAGGGCGGACAGGCTCTACTGGGTGCCAAAGACACCCCTTTTCTGAAGCCTCATCCCAAGGCAGACTCTGTGGTCATTTCAGCTGCTCATGACCACTCTACAGCTCCTAAGCACATGAACACGACACCTCCTGACAAAGAGTTGAGGCTGATGGACCAGTTCGGGAAGGTCTACTCATCGGCCACGTGTGCCCTTCGTTCCCTTAGTTACGTTGCCCACATGGTGTCCCACCAAAAACAGACTATGGCCAGGCTAGAGGCGAAGGTCCAATCAATGGACCCTTTGCCCCTCAAGGAGGAACTTGCCCAGTATCTCCGCCTCTCCAAGATCTCCTGTAGGCATGCTCTTCGAGCCACTTACAACTCTGTTGATTCAGTGGCCCGTACCTCAGCAACTGCCGTTGCCCTTAGGCGGCATTCCTGGCTTCGTCTCTCTGGGCTCGCCAAAGAAGTCCAGTCGATAATTTAGGACATCCCCTTTAGGGGTTCAGTCCTTTTTGGTGGGGATACCAAGGACATCATAACGGACCTACAGGACAAGGGTGTGGCCCTTAGATCCATTAGGTCCATGTACCAGTCGGGCACCCAGTAACAGCAGCAGCCCTTTCAGAAAAGGACCAGGAGGCAGCAGAAGAATGCTCAGGTGTGGCGCCAAGAAAAGCATAAGGCCATGGGTACTGCTACACCCCCTGCCCCCAAGAATCAGCGACGTTCAGGAGGACCTCCTCCTGAACGTCCCGCCACTTCTTGACTCTCCGGTCCCACTGCATCCTCAGTCTCACGACAGGGAGCAGGTGGGGGGGAGGTTCGCCCGCCACGCGCAGGAGTGGAGGGCGATAACCTCAGATGAGTGGGTCCTGCAACTGATGTCTGTTGGACACACCATCGAGTTTCTGGAGATTCCTTTGGACTCTCCTCCACAGAAGTCCTTTTACTCCTGGGACCAGGCCCTTCTCATTCATGAGGAGGTCAGTTTGCTCTTGCTCAAAGAAGCAATCGAGCAAGTTCCCTTTGGGCAAAGGGGAAAAGGGTTTTATTCCCATTTCTTCCTGGTTCCAAAAAAGACCGGGGACTTCAGACCCATACTCGACTTGAGTCAACTCAGTCAGTATGTCGAGTACAAGAAATTCCACGTGCTGATGCTCCAGGGCCTTCTTCCTCTACTGATGGAGAACCATTGGCTGTGTGCCCTGGACATGCAGGATGCTTACCTGCACATTCCCATTTTCCTCAGCCACCGCCAATTCCTTCATTTCTGTTTCCAAGGAGAGCATTTCCAGTTCCGGGCACTCCCCTTTTGCTTGTCTTCAGAACCTCGGGTTTTTACCAAGTGCCTGGCAGTGGTGGCAGCGTTCCTGTGCTGCAGGAGTATTGTGGTGTTCCCTTACCTGGACGACTGGCTGATATCAGCCCCGTCCAGGGATCTTTTGTTGGAAACTCTTTCTTTCACACTGGACCTATTCAGCCGACTCAGGATCACGGTCAACGTTCCCTGCACAGAGACTGCAGTTTATTGGGGCAGTTCTGGATACCGTCCTTTGCAGAGCTTTCCTCCCATCGGACAGGGTGGAGACCCTGGTCAGTCAGACTCGAAAAGTAGCCTCCCTCCGGACCATCCCTGCTCGGGAGGTCCTTCAGCTTTTGGGACTGATGGCGGCCTCCATCATGACTGTTCCCCTAGCAAGGCTCCACATGAGAATCACTCAGTGGTCATTACGGGTGCAGTGGGATCAGCTCCTAGACGACCTGGACCATCCTGTCCTGGTCTCTTCAGCGGTCGTGAGGGATTTACATTGGTGGAAGGATTCTCATAATCTTTCTCTGGGACTTCTGTTCTGAAACCTGGCACCAGCAGCTACCCTCACCACGGATGCCTCGAATATGGGGTTGGGAGCTCACCCTGGGAACATCACGCTCAAGGCCTTTGGTCAGGCCTGGAGACGGTTCTCCACATCAATGTTCTGGAGCTCAGTGTAGTCCTGTATGCCTTACAGGCCTTTCAGACCCTGCTACCCAAGGGAACACTGCTGATCCAAACGGACAATATGCTGATAGTTTGGTACATCAACAAACAAGGAGGAACCCGGTTGTACCCTCTTTGCAGGCAGGCGACCCGGGTATGGAACTGGGCAGTCTGGCATCATCTGGTCCTGGTGGCCGTGCACATTCCAGGTGTTTGCAATGTCCTGGCGGACAGTCTCAGCAGAACTCGGACCCTTGCCCACAAATGGGAACTGCATCAGGAAGTGGCTGATTCCATCTTCCAGAATTGGGAACGTCCGGAAATTGACCTCTTTGCCTCCCAATTCAACGCAGAGCTTCCCAAGTTTTGCTTGCTCACTCCAGAGCAAGGTACTTTCTGGAACGACACATTGTCTCTATCATGGACAGGGAAATTCTTGTACGCTTTCCCTCCTTTTCCCATTCTGCAGAGGGTTCTCCTCAAACTTCAAGCCAAGAGGGCAAGAATGATTCTCATCGCCCCTCTCTGGCCGAGACAGATCTGGTTCCCGCTGTTACAACAGCTCTCCAGGGAACCACCGGTTCCACTTCCACTGACTCATGACCTCCTGACTCAGGATCAAGGCAGGCTGGCTCATCCGGGGCTCAGGACCCTGCATCTTCATGCGTGGCTCCTACAGACATAGCGATTTCCCACTTTGGTGTTTCTTCTAGAGTTGCTCAGGTCCTCATCGAGGCCAGAAAACCGTCCACCTGTTCCACTTACACCATGAAGTGGAAGCGGTTTTCAATCTGGGCGGCTGCTAAGGGTTAGAACCCCTTCTCCTGTTCAGCCCCCCAAGTCATGGAATACCTCCTTCACTTATCAGACTCCGGTCTGTCCTATTCTTCTTTAAAGGTCCATATCTCTGCTGTTTCCGCATACCTCGAGCTAGTGGATGGTAAACCCGTGGCTCAGTTGGAGGTCTCAAAGACTTTCTGAAAGGGATCCTCCATCTGAAACCCCCCATCCGCAGCCCAACTCCACATTGGGACTTGAACTTCATCTTGAAAAAGCTCACCCTTACTCCTTTTGAACTGGCTATGAGCTGTGATTTGCACTTCCTTTCATGGAAGGTGCTTTTTCTGGTGGCTATCACCTCAGCCCGAAGGATTTCAGAGCTTCACGATCTAGTCTGCAAGGAACCATATTTGATTTTCCATCAGGACCGGGCGGTCCTCAGATCGCATCCGAGGTTCCTTCCCAAGGTGGTGTCGGAAACCACACTGAACCAATCAGTAGAGCTTCTGGTTTATTATCTGTCCCCCTCTAACAGGAGTGAGGCACTTCTTCACACGATGGATGTCCATCGGATTCTCCAGTGTTATACCCACCGGACTAAAGAGTTTTGCTTCTGCGACCAGTTGTTTGTTTCTTTTGCCCCGAGGTCGAAGGGCAAACCAGTTTCTAAGCAGGGCCTTTCCAATTGGCTAGGCAACTGCATTCGGCACTGTTACCAAAAGTACGATAAGCCTCTTCCGGGTTCCATAAGAGGTCATTCTACTAGGGGCATGGCTGCCTCCGCGGCCTTCCTACGGCGGACATTTGTACTGCCGCTACTTGGAGTTCTGTCCACACCTTTACCAAACATTACAGTCTGGACATTGCTTCTAGGCGGAGGACCAGCTTTGGTCTAGCCATCCTGCAGGGCCTTCTGTCTTACGCTGAGTCCATTCTGGACTTCAGTTGTTCTGTTGGAGTTAGTTTTCCTCCTCCCTAGTTTCTCTCTGTCTCTCCTTGGAGGGACTGCTTGGGACTCTGTCCTATATGTGATGACCTACTGAAGGAACCCTCTCGAAGTAAGATAGTACAGTTACGTAGGAACTTACCGTAACAGTAGATCTTCGAGAGAGGTTCCTTCAGTAGGTCATATTTTTCCCTCCCTCCTTCCCTCATTTTATGTTTTACAGGGACTCCAATTCCTGTTTGCTCCTGCTGCAAGGCCTCTTCCTGGCTCTGGCGGGAGAACTGGAGGGTGGGCGTGGGGACCGCCCACTATATACAGACACACTAACGTCGGTCACGTGACATCGGGTGGGCAGTCCCCCATGAGGTATTGCTAGAAAAGTCTGCCATGTGGCCCAATGCCAGGTGGCACCAGTCCTATATGTGATGACCTACTGAAGGAACCTCTCTTGAAGATCTACTGTTACGGTAAGTTCCTAAGTAACTGTACTTTATCAGTTCTCTTATTTCAAATGTACGTCCTGTATTTGGATCTTGGAAATCCTTTCCAGTTTTAATATGAGTACAACAATTACAATTTCTACACTGGAAACATCCTACACTTTTATAACTACTATTAACTGAGTTCCACATCTAAAAATGTCTATGGCTAAGCCTGTCCCCTAATGTAGGTGCCTTCCTAGAGGCCATCCATGGTTGGGCTTGAACAGTATCCCTTAAGCCGGGATCACTAGAGAGTACATGCCAATGTCTTTTTACAATTCTTTCAATTTCACCTGCATGTGCTAAAAACCGCATAATAAAATTAAATCGCTCCTTTGTTCACCTAGATTCACAGCTTTAATTCTCAATAACTCTTCTCTATCTTCACTTGCTGCTATTTGCATTCCTTCCTCAATGTTCTTTTGATTATAACCTCTCTGCTCAAGTCCTATGCACAATTCTGTAGTACCTTGCCTACAAGTATCTTCATCACCACAATTTCTTTTTACACATAAAAATTGCCCTTTTGGCAGATTCTTTGTCACATGTCTTGGGTGGCAGCTTTCTGCCCTCAAAAGTGTATTGCCTTCTGTTGGCTTTCTATAAATACTTGTGGTTATTTCTCTCTCATTTTTTACAAAGATTATGAGATCTAGAAAACATACTTCTTCACTTGATACCTGATATGTAAATCTCAGGTTTTTGTCAGTACTCTCTAAGTAATCCTTAAATAGGGACAGTTCCATATTACTACCATGCCAAATTACAAGTAAATCATCAATATATCGTTTCCATAATTTGATTTGTGCAAAAAAAGGATTTCTTGTTTGGTCAAATACATACAACTGTTCCCAAGCACCCATATATAGATTTGCTATGGACGGAGCACTTGCTGCCCCCATTGCAGTTCCTTTCTTCTGCAAAAAAAAAAAAAAGATAACTTGTTTGTTAAAAAGGAAAACTTTGTCACTGAGCACAAAATCTAACATTTTCACCAAAAACTCTGTGCTTGGTTTTATTCCTGCCTGTCTTGTGTTTAAAAATCCAGCCAATACATCTAATGCTCCTTCATGGGGAATATTGGAATACAGTGCTTCCACGTCCATAGTAACCATGTAACTTCCTGATTCCAATTTAACATTATTTAAAATTTGTAACATATCATTAGTATCTTGTATAAATGAGAGTAATTTATTTACAAATGGATGCATATGAATGTCCAAAAATTGTGAAAGACTCTCTGTAAGGCTCCCTATTGCACTAATAATGGGATGCCCAGGAGGGTTGGTCATAGACTTGTGTATTTTGGGAATCAAATAAAATGTAGCCCTAATGGGGTCATCTGTAATGAGAAACTTCATTGTAGCTTGGTCTATCTCACCTCTAGCAAATCCCTCCCTAATAAAATCATCTATAATGGACTTAAATTCAAACGTGGGATCTTGATCTAATTTAAGATAATATTCTTTATCTCTTAACCGTCTTTCTGCTTCCTTTAAGTAGTCAGCTTTATTTAAAACAACAACACTCCCACCTTTTGTCCGCTTTTTTAATTACCAAATCAGGATGCATTTGTAAACATTTTAAGGCATCTCTTTCAGATGTACTGAAGTTATTAAAAGTTTGTTTAGGCAGTCTCAAAACAAGTGTCCAATTCCATTTCCACGAGCTGTTTAAAAACCTTTATCACTGCACTTGAGGGCGGGTTGAATGTGGACTTCGCCCAAAAAGTGTGCTGTTCATCTTTACCACCATTCAAATCAGTTCCTTCATCATTAATTTTCTGATTTTTATTTTTGTAGAAGGATTTAACACTTAAATTTCTGACAGCCAAATTAAAGTCCACCATAACTTCAAATTTATTTGCATATGTCATTGGTGCAAAGTTCAGACCCTTACTAAGGACTGAAACCTCTACTTCCGATACGGTATAATTAGAAAGATTCAGTACCTGTGTTGTTGTTGTTAGGTCCTCTCTATTTTCTCTCACCAACACATCCCTCTGTAGTTCCGTGTTCAGTACACATGCTGCTGCTTCCCTCTCCCGCGAACTCTTCTTCCTCTGTCCTCTCCTCATTCTCAATTACTGCTTTTTTGTCCGATTCCTTCCAGGCGTGGGCTCCTCCGAAGTTGGTACGGGGGTGCAGGTTCCTGTTCCACCACGTAAAAATGGTTCCGGTCAGTATTAGATTCTTCTGTTCCTGAATCACTCGTGTTGCTAAAATCAAAGGACACATGTCTTTTCCTGTTCTTTAGAATGCTTTTGGGATTTTTCTTCCAATTGAACACTCTGCCTGACTCAAAATCATTCTTGTCTCGAATAAACTTTTTTTGTTTTGACATTTTTAACTCACTGTCCATCCTTGCAATAGTTTCCTTCAATTTTTCATTCATAAACTCAAAGTCTGGGAGCTGTTGTAGCTGTAAAATTTCTCGTCCTCTATTCTTAATCTCCAATTTCAATTTTACCTCTTTTTCTTTGCTATATTTCACTATTAGAATAATTAGTTTAAAACTGGCTTCAATCAGTATTTCTTCCCAGGCTTTTGTAAAGTCTTCTTTTTCCTGACCACAGCCCGGTTCTTTGATTAATCTCAAACCACAAGGTACTCTCTTCACTGTCACGTATGTCTCCATACTTACTGTAGTCCAGTATGCCTTACGCCATTGTTTTGTGAGTCTCTCTAGTTCCTTGAACGCCTGAGAGAGATTGTGTTCAGCTGTAATCCTACTCACATTCTCTCCATTTTCAACCAAGAATGGATTTTCTTTCACCGCTGTTTCTAGCAAGGCATTGACATAATCAAACAGCCCAGCTCCCGTGCATTCTGAGAAAATTAGATTCGGTGTAGCTTCTAACGACATACTGGCAGGCGAGAAAATGGAAAGAAAAATCAACACGAAACTAATAAGGTGCTCCTAAAATGGTTTTACGCTTGGGAAAAAAAAGTTTTTAATTATCGTTTTTTTTCCTTTCTGCAACCGGTGCCAAACCTCTCAAAAACTCGAACCATTTACAAAACCAATACAGGGGAGGCACACGGAAAAGGTGCTTCTGTGCTTTAAAAGAAAATCAAAAACCACATAGTCAAAGCAGAGCACTCAAACCCAATAAAAACAAGGGCACCAGTCTCAGAAGAAATTAAAATAAATTATTTCATGGAGGCATTAGCCTGACGCATTTCGAATAACCATCCTTTTTCAAAGGCTAACAACTTTTAAAACAGTGACTATTAAATACCTTACAACGTCATGACATCACATATCACATGTTCACACTTAATTACACACTTGTGAAACACTAAACATTCCATTGCTTAATAAATATGCTGCCTGGAGGAACTAGATGGAGAACTTGAAAATACTCAAAAACTTGACAGAAAGAACAAAGAGAGGAAAATTAGTGCTGGGGGAAGAAAGGAAAGGGATGAAAAACAAGAAAACAAGGGGGGTTGGGGAGTGTTAAATGGGAAAAAGGAAGGTGGATAATGCTTCCTGAACCCTACAACTGTTCATGAGTTCTGTAAAAAGGGGATCCTCCCTACAAACAGGAGGTCCTAAAATACCCCTGAGGTTAGGCTTGTGACAAAAGGAACAAAGAAAAGTTGATCTGGAAGGGAAAATTATTTCCTGCTATATATATGTATGGTCTCCCTATATCAAATCAGAAAACTGCACTTCTCTGAAAGTCATGACATAATATCTGTAAAGCTGCGGTGGGTGCTAAATTTAATTGGACAAATATTAAGTCTGTTTATAGATTTACTGTTGGCCCCAATAAAAGTTGGATATGTCTGACGCTGGGATCAGAAGGAGTTAGAGAAACATTAATAAACTCAAAACTAAGGTTTAAGGAGATGGGTGTTTGGACTCAATGTGACCCATAGCAATAGAGAGAAGGACTTGAGAAAGGTGAAGTACAAGCATGAAGAGCTTAATAAGAGAGCTACCCAGGGTAGGGACAAAGACAAAAGAAAAAAATCCTGACTTAGGATAACTAAATATTTAAAACCTATAGAACTAGAACACTCCTTTGGGTCTCCAGGTGAGGAGAAAGATGTCACAATAATGAGAGAGAGAACTAGGAAAGGGGTGAGAATCAGCACTAGCCTGTTTATGGATGACAGTGACGATGATGAAACAGCCTCAAGTAGGATCATCTGTAGACTTAATCAGAATTCTACCACTGAATCTTTACATAATCTGAAACTGAAGTGTCAAATTGACATAAGGGAGAATAGGTTCAGCAGTGGAAAAAAATGATGTCAAATCTGCCATGGATCTGGGCTCACTCACTCACTGGGGCCATTTTTATAGACCTGTCCAAGGCCTTCGATCTCATAGACCACTCCCTTCTCACTCAGAAGTTAGCAACCCTGGACTTGTCCCCTCATGCTTTGCCAACTGCCTGTCTGGCCATAGCCAGTTAAGTATGGCACAGCTTCCTCCGCTACACTGCCTGTTACCCGTGGTGTCCCTCAGGAATCTGTCCTCAGCCCACTCCTTTTTTCTGTTTTTATAAATCATCTCCCAACTATTTCCACCTCTTCCTCAGTTATGTTCGCAGATGACATAACCCTCTATTGCAGTGCTCAAAGCACCCAGTTCATTAACTCCCAGCTAACGAATTTACACTCATTCAAAAATGACTTGCAGCAAACAACCTGATTCTAAACTCCATGAAATACCAAGTGATGCTATTTGGATTCTGGATCTGTAGAGGTTCCAGTCCCCTTCCCCTAGATATCAGATGCATCGATGGCTCCCCTCTCTCCACAGTCAAGGACTTCAAATACTTGTGCATCAATCTAGACCCTAGCCTAGATTTCCACCTACACATCACAAATCGGTACAAAGCCGTTAATACTCGAATTGGGATGGTCTACCATCTTGAGCATCTCCTCATATCCACTGTCTTGAAGACCATTGCCCAGCACTTACTCCTCTCCTGCCTAAAATATGGGTCCCACCTCATCTCTAACACACCATTGGTTTCCCTGCACAAGTGGGACATCACTTATAACAACATCTGCTGATTTGCCCCCCGCCTCACCCACCGCTGTTCACTTTATAACTCTCTAGGGTGGCTATCCCCCTCAGTGTTGCTATCCTTTGCCCTATGCTGTTTTATATATAAGCAACTACAGTCCCCTTCTCCTGCTATGACCTTCCCACCCCTCCCATCGCAGATGCTGCCTACTTCCTCAGATCTCGCAATCCTACCCTGTTTGCCACGCCAGGGTGTGCTACCAAAATGGGCAAACAGGCCTTCTCTGCTTTTGCACCTAGATTCTGGAACTCTCTTCCTCAAACAATACACTGCTCTACCTCGTCCTTTAAATTAGCCCTCAAACCCCCCCATTCCAATCCATGAGCTGCAGATGTTTCCAGCTAACGTGACCCATAGACTTCCAAGTCTGCTCCACTGCCTATTCAACATATTCTTCCCTACTTTGACTTATCTCTGTCCCCCCCACTCTCCTGACTCAATGGCACTGCTGTCTTCTACTTTTTCATTTTTTATTTATTATATTTAAAAGATTGGCAACTGGGAGAGTCACACTGAGCTGCGGCTCATTTCCAGATGTGACCCGGGGAAAGGGGGTACAAGTTTACAGTAATAATACAGAATTACAAATTCATAAGTGCAAAAAGACAGGAAGGTTATAGATTTTACAGTGGTACAGGCAGGTATAAAATTATACATGACGTGTATAACAACACTTAAACAATATTGTAGCAGGTGACTACAAGCAGATAAGATGGTACATAACATATGCATATCAACAACACATTCACTGGCCTATGCAGCCAGTATAGTGTTATGCTTGTGCAACTGCGTTAGTTTGGTTTTGGCTGTTCGCGCACTCTATTCCAGAGGAATTACAACCCTGTAGGGGTATGAAGGCAAGGAACCCTCGGAAAGTTCCACCCTAGAGGTGCAATGGGACAGTTCCGTGGCTAAAGGTACCTTAGGAATCCCCCTAAAGAGAGAGTGCTGCCGCTGGAGGAGGAGGGGAGGATGGTGGGGCAAAGGAAAAATGCTTCACAGTGAGGCTTAGAGGAACTGCTTATATAGCTCAGGAAGTGGGAGTGGCTGGCTGCTTGGCCACGGAACTACAGGCAAGCTTTTCATTTCACTGGCCTACATGGCCAGTATAGTGTTAGGCTTGTGCAACTGTACTGGTCTGGTTTTGGCCATTCTCACTCTCTTTTCCCGAGGAATTACCACCCTGTAGGGGTATGAAGGCAAGGAACCCTTGGAGAGGGTTCCACCCCTAGAGGTGCAACGGGATGGTTCCCGTGGCTAAAGATACCTTAGGAATCCCCCCAAAAATGTAGTATCATCCCCAAAAAGGAGACAACAGGAAGCATGTGAGCAAGCAGTAACTGTGACATAGGAGTAGTAACTGTAACGTAGTAGTAGAGAAGTATAGGCAGTTTGATAATGCAATGAGATGCGCAGTTGTCGTAAAGACTGCCCAGGTCTGCGTAGTATGATACTGCTGGTTTGCTTTGAGTAGGGGATTCCCTAAGGAGAGAGGGAACAGCAGGACATCCTCCACCTCCATCCAACAACGGAACCTACCTAAGAAACTAGGGGAAACAACTAAGCTAACTAAGGCCCTGTCCACACTACACCTGAAAATGCTGAAATGGTTCCGAACCATTACAGACCTGAAATGGTACAGCACATCCACACTGCCAGGGAACAGGTGTGAAAGTGGTCCAGAACAGTTACAGACCGTCCACATTGAGCTGCGAACAGGGAGTGGATACAAACCCAGGAATGGAGAGCGTATCCCAGGGTGCACATGGGGTGACAGCTGCAAAGACAGACACCCACCCACATGGCCATCCAGCGGACAGTGTAAACAGAGCATGGCAGAACATGGTAAGAGGGCCGACAGCAATGTGTGCCCTGTGGCAGCCATGGTGGACCGATGGTGTGATGCAGTGGAAGGGGTGGACATGAAAGCAGAGGAGGGCCCTGACACCTGACATGGAGGAGGGACGTGGTGCACTCACAGGAGCTGGGAATAGTGACCCAGCAGCATGCCACAGGCAGGTACGAGGTGCACCATGTGGGCAAGGCATGCCATGCACAACAGCCACCCTCCGGATGCAGGCTGCATGTGCCCAGCACACACAAGGCCGCCAGGCAGTACACACAGTCCCACCACACCCGTGACCCATGTCAGCGGTGTCCCAACAGTGCCCCCACATAGCAATGTGGGCATGCAAGCAACCCACCCAAGCAAACGAGCAACACAGTATCGTGTCACATGTTGGTCTTTATTGCAGTGCCACCATGGCCTCTGGTGGCTGTAACACATGGAAAGCAACATTAGACAACAGCATGAACAGGCAGCATGTCCTGTGCATAGCTGCGGCACCCAGAGGATATGAAAAGAACAAACAGCGTCCAACAGCAAAACCCCATGCAGGACTGACACCATGGTATAAGGAACACTATAATAACCCCGTGACCACTGTAAACCCACCAGTGGACACACAACATAAGACTGAAACTGCACCACCCTCCGAGGCCCCCTACAGTGATAGGCGCTGTACGGTGGATGCAGGACACCCACAGGACACAGACCCCGACATGTGACCCAGTCATGTAACACACTATGCAAGACAACAATATGGCCAACAGTGTACAACCAGACAGTAACCAACCCAACGTCCCCATGTCCCAACACAACACCCCGGGGTAACATACACAGGATGGGCAAACATCCAGCCCCCCACGTGGACCTCTCGTGCCCGAACCCCTGTGGACCGTGTGACAGAAACACCACGCATCACTGCAGAACACACCAGTGGGAACACACTAAATACAGGAGTGCCACTGTGAGCACAAAGCCCTGTGGCAAACCACACCAGGCATGGACAACACCGGTCCACCCCCAGTGTCATCACCATACCACTGTGGAGAACACAATGGGTGACCTAGGGATGGCCCGCGGGAGACACTGGACAACAGTCCCCTGCAAGAGGGACCATGCCATCACAGTGTGGTCCACTAGAACTTGTCATCATACAGGTCCTCTTTGAAGCTCAGCATGCCCGCAGTGGGTGCCATGGGAGCAGCACTGAGCTGGTCAGCAGCACCATGCATCAGGGGTAGGGTAGCGGTGTGTGGCCCAGCTGTGGTGGGCATGCCACCTGTGGAGCACTGCCGTGCCATGCCAACAAGACATGGCGGTGCCTGGGATATGGTGGCCAGGGCATCCCGGCTGGTGGCATTGCCTGTGTACACACACCCCTAAACAGGGGATGCACGTCTGTGGGGAACAGGCATGGTTGGGGCAGCGCACCGGTGCATTCAGCCGGTGCCCTGCTGGCTGTCATCGGTGGTGGACTGGTGCAGGATGTCCATGGCCTGCACACCAGTGGGGTTCCCTGTGGACATGGGCATGGTGGGACAACAACCGGTGGGCTGCACCCTAAGGGATGGGGCGGGTGGAGATGGGGTGGCAGTGGTGGGGGGCATGGCAGTGGCACCCATACAATGCAGTGCACCATGAGTGTGTGGCTGGTGGCATGGCGGGAACATGGCCATCTGTTGAAAGAACTGCTGTGTTTGTGCAGCCTCCTGTTGCCGCATACACTCCTCCATAGCCTCTCCTCCTTGCCCGCTCCCTCTCCAGCTCCAGAATCTCCCTATGGTGCTCCTGCATCATTTTACAGGTTGGTTCCAGCACCGCCTAAGCACATCAGCCATCCGTGCCACTTGGACTTCCTGTTCGGAGGTTCACGGGGTTCCTGGCCCCACGCTGCCTCGCAGCCCTTCCCGTCCTGTGGTGGAGGTGTCACTGGAGTACCCAGCATCTCGTCCTGCATGCCCGAGGACACTGATGTTGCATCCGCTCTGTCAGTGTCTACAGATGTACCTTCCCCTGGGTCTTGCCCTGCAATGGCAGAACACACAACTCACCATCGTACACATGCAGTCACCCCAGCCACCCACCCCACCCCAACCCCCATCCCCACACCACTGTCCCCCCCTGCACCCGTGGCCAGTGCCACACCCCAGGTGCCACTGCCCTGTTGCGTTCCCGTGGGCCACGGCATGTGCACTATGCACCACCATGCTCACCCGTGCCACCTCCTATCGCTGTGCAACACCCATCTGTGATTGACATCCGCCCCATGCCCTGGCAGCAGCACCACCATGCAATGCCCCCCATGTCTCAGCCACAATTATGGGTGCAGTGCACATCGTACATACCAGTGTCAGGTGTCTCCCAATGCACACTGTCCACACCTCCAGGCCCCCTGGTGTGGGCGCGTGTTCCCAGTGGCGTCCTCATCATCTGACTCTGGTTGTGGGCTGCCCACCTGTGAGCGCTCCAGGATGAACGCCGGTGCTGTGGTTGGCCGTGTGCCTAGTATGGTGTCCAGCTTGTCATAGAAGAAGGCATACCACACGTGCACCCCCAAGCGTCTGTTGCTGTCCTTGGTTTTGTGGTACCGCACCTTCATCTGCTTTATTTTGTTGCGCCATTGCTTTGCCACCCTCTCCACACCATTTTCAAACAGGTAGTCCGATATCTTCTGGTAGACCTTGGTGTTGTGCCTGGCACTGGCTAGCTCTGCCTGCACCTTCTCCTGTGACCAGAACTCCACCAGCAATGTGGTGGCCTCATCTGACCAGGTTGCACCACGGTCTGACATGGTTCAAGCTGGCATGCAGCACAGGGTGGGTGGTACCGTACTGCTGTGATCACCAGTGTCTGGGTAGCAGGACATATTGGTTGACCTCACTAACGGGCTGTGCTTGGGGGTCAGGGTGGCTCTGCTGTGGTGCCAGGGTGGTGTGGTCTGGCACTGTTGTACTATGGGGGCTAGGTTGCACCTCTGATGGCTGTTGATGGCCTACTTCCCACCTGTGGCACACGGGTCTGTGCTGTGGTCTGTTTTACTGCTGCCTTTACCCTGCTGTCACTATGCCTTCCAGCTGTGTCCCACTGTTTGCCCTGGGACCATCAGTGTCCTGCTGGCACGTTCTGTTGTTCGGCTGCCCCCTACTGGGCTCCCAGTGCTTCCCCACTGCTCCGTGTTCCTGTGTGTGCCTCCGTTGCTTCAGGTGCTTGTGCTGGCTCTGCTCCCATACCACCACAGCCCTCTGCGGGTGTTCACTCTCCACATGCGGTCTCCTTCTGAGTTCCTCGGCCCACGCCCCAGCCCTCCCGGCTTTTCTTGAGCTGTGCTATGCATGATGGTCTGTCAGATGACCGTCGGCTACACGGTGGAGTGTTTACACACTCATAGGTAATGATACAGTTCTGCAACTATTACAGACACTGTTGTAGAAACCACCTCCCAACAGGTTTCTGTAATGGTTGCAAAATCGCCTCCTGTAACATTACAGGTGTAAACGCAACCTGTTATGGTACCGTTTTACACCCTCTGTAACGTTACAGAGGCATAGTGTGGACAGGGCCTAAGTGTTATGACCTGAGGCAATGGAGGAGAGTAAAAAACCCCTATGAGGAGGAAATCTCTGGGGATCCAAGGCCTAGGTCGCCTTCCCTCCAGGCTTGGGACAGTTTATTTAGTGATGGCTCTGCAGTTGCAATTTGGAAAACCCAATTAAAGAGAGGTGAAAAATATTCCAATTTGGAGGAAGGCTGTCACTCAAACCCTCTAGCAAGAATGCCGTGGAAGGTTGCGAGAAAACTCTGTAACAATACATACATCCAAGGCACAGGAGGAGAGCAACAACTGCTGAGGCACTCACCTGGCCTACCCACCCTAAATCAAACCAGATGAACCAGAGGCAGTTGTAGGGAGGGTGCGGTGAAGGTGCCTCACTAGGGAAACACTATATAGTGGAACACTAGAGCCAAAGGAGATTGTTGTAACCACCCTTCACTACTAGTCTTAAATTCTACACCAGGAGCTGCTGTTGTGTAGCAGGCAGCTAAAGCCAAGCCCAGGGTGAGGATATTCCCAGCTATGGGCCAGGCGAGAAGGATCCCGCCCCAAGTTGGACACGCTCAAGATGCGGACTAAATGCAGAGCAAGACCATCGGCTGCAGGAACCCTGCGCCAAAATAGAATGGCTGGTATGCCCCAGAAATTGATTGAGAGCTGAAAAGCTGGTGAGCTGAATGAGCACATCGTGCTGAGATTGTAATGAGCATTGAGTGCTGAGACCTTGCAAGGTCGAATGCAGACTGAGTGCAGCAGAATCCCAGAGGCTGAAGCCGAGGGGATGACAGTAGGCATGAAGCAATGGTTTGCGCAAGCAAGTGTGGACCTGCACGTAGGTCAATAAGCAGTAGTAGTGATAGGTGAATCTGCATGACATGTAGAACAAGTAAACAGCACTGAATTGGGGGCAAGCCAGCCAAACATGAATAGCCAAATCAAGGTGACAAACACTCTGAGGATTTTCAGCAGTGAGACCATTTTTAATATCAAAGCTGTATTAACAGCCTCAGCAGGAGCTTAGTTGGCTGACCTCAGAGTTAGAAGTGCAGTAAAACAGGGAGACAATGCTTGAAAGCAGGTATAGCTAGGCAGTGCAGTGAAGCTGCAAGTAAAATGAGAAGCACAGGGCCAGAGTAAACTGTGTCAGGTGAAAAGAATTGAGTATGCAACATGAAGCAGCTATGGCTGAGCTGAAACACACAGATAATGATTGCAGTTGCATTGCAGTAGTTTGAGCGTGGTGTGCACAGTGTAAAAATACAAGCACTTAAAGTAAACAGCAGCAGTGCTGCAGTAGTAGGTAACTGAAAGCAGTAGCATGATCTCTGAGTAGCGGTATGCTAGGAGTTTAGAAACAAAAGCCTCCAAAAAGACAAAACCAAAACACAGCAAAACAGAAAACAGGGAAGGCCCAAAAACAAGACACAAAACACAGGGAAGCACACAGCCGGAGGAAAGATACAAACCAGAAGCAGGAAAACAAACACTGAAGTCCAGCAGAGACACTTAGATACAGCAGGCGGGGGGGTAGGCCCCAGCCAGCTCAGAAGACAAACCAACATAGCCTCCAGCTGCAAAGAAAAAATGCTTCACAGTGAGGCTTAGAGGAACTGCTTATATAGCTCAGGAAGTGGGAGTTGCTGGCTGCTTGGCCACCAAACTATAGGCAAGCCTTTCATTTATGTAACATAATTATACATGATGTGTATAACAACAACACTTAAGCAATATAGCAGCGGGTGGTTACAAGCAGATAAGAAGATGATACATAGGCAAATGAATGACACATTATGAAACATAGCAGTGGCAGGCTATTGTTGAAACCTGGAAAGGCGGTAGGACCTATGGGAAACCTGGGCAGATGTTATCCTCAGAAGAAGCAAAGGACCTGGCACGCTGGGATACTGTACTAGTAAACCAGTGATGGATAGGCAAGGTACTACCTAGAGGTTATTCAAATTGAGGACAAGAGCAAGGTGTTGGAGGGGAGAGGTAGAGGGTTTGTTTAAAGAAACTTAAGGATGGCAACATGCACAGTGAGGCAGGCAGAGAGTTCACTCATGGGGAAGTGGAAAGAGAAGGCAGTCATGCCAAAGTTTGAAGAAGGGAAGGATAGGGCAAAGGAGCATGGGTCACGGGAACAGATACTGAAAGAGGTGTGGACTCGGTGGATAGGAGGGAGGCTAGGTGGGGCGGGGCAAGCCGAACCGGTATTTAGTGGGTGAGGATTTCAGCGGAAGTAAGAGGGAGTCATAGCGAGAGTAAGGGTGCAGTGATGGGTTCTGGGGAGCGCTAGGGTGAAACGACAAAAGGCATTAAAGAGAACATCCAGTCTGGAGAAGGTGGATGCGGAGGTGGAGCTGCAAATGACTTCGGCATAGTGGAAAAGTGGCAGGATGGTCTTTGTGAGGAGAGTCCAGTGAACAGGGAGGGAGAGGGCATCTTTGTTTCTGTAGAAGACCCTGAATTTAGGGTGGAGCTTGAAGTGAATATGGTTGATAAGTAGAGAAATCAAGGTGACTGTCCATCCAGACTCTGAGGTATTTGTAGGCTTGGGCTATGTCCAGGGTTTTCCCATAAAGGGTGGTAAAGGGCAGGGGTGGGAGGAGTTTGGCTAGTTTCTGTGTGGTGCCAAAATTCATAGAGACTGTTTTAGTGGTGTTGATCTTTAGTTGATTTGCCTCAAATCAATTGGTTCCACTCTGCCGCGGCAACACAGAATTCACCAACCGTCACTACAGCAACTGCACAACACTGCCAAGTGGTGTTGTGCCGTCGCCAGAATAAAGTGTGTTTTCTGTGGGTGGCCTTGCCCCCCACACCTCCCATTCAGAAGGCTTTTCCCCCGCAACCCCCACACTTAGGATTTCCAACTCCAAGTAACAGTTGGTTCGGGGAAGGGGTGAATACCCCGGAGGCAGCAGCATCTGGAACATAGCGGACCATCACAGCAAACTGCCAGAAATCTCACTGTGATAGTGTTCGTTATATTCCCTTCACTGTTGTGACATGATACCAACCAGATCAGGACATTAGTGAAATCGGACTGCAGCTGGGAGGTCACCAGTGAGGCAGAGGGGCCAGAGTTATAGAGGATAATGTCGGTATAGAGGTGTATGTTGGAGGAGGAGCAAATAAGGGGGAGGCCATTGAGAAATATTGAAAAGAGGATGGGGCAGAGGATTTGACTGTTGTGGTTCTCTAGCCAGTATTGGGGAGGGAGGGAGAACATCTCCAGCTTGAATGCATTGAGAGCAGCCAGAGAGGTAAAAGCTGAACTGTTGACGGGGGGGGGGGGGGAGAGGCCTGCATGTTCAGGTTTGGTGAGAAGGATGGGATGGGACACGGAGTCAAATGCCTTGGCCAGATCTATAAATATGGCTGAGGTGAGGTGGCCTTGGTCCATACCAGTGAGAATGGCATCAGTAACCTTAAGTAGGGAGGAGACGGTTGAGTGTTTTTTCCTGGAGCCCGACTGATAAGGAGGACAGAAAATCTGTGGAAGTGAGGAAGTTTGTGAGTCTGGAGAGGACGAGATTCTTGTAGTTTGGCTAAAGCAGGGAGGAGGGAGATCGGACAGTAATTACAAGATTGGGAGTGATCACCATCTTTGTGCAGCGGAATCACTTTAGACTCTTTCCAGGCCTGCAGTACTGAGCCAAGGGTGAATGAAAGATTGAGTAGATGCGACGGGATGGGTGATGGCTGGGGCTGAGATCTTTAATATGATCATCAGGGCTGGATTTGTATGGGTTTAGGGATTGGAGAGCCCTCAGAACCTCCTGGGCTGTGATAGGGTTGAGTTGACGTGTGTGTGGGGCAGAAGAGTGTGGTGATGCTGTAGGAGGGGATACCAGGGAGTCAGGTGTAAGTGGGGTGTGCCAGGGGTTGGAGGGTTGGGCAGGGGAAGATGGAAGGGCACAAGTGAAAAACTTATTTAAGGTAGAGGCAACAGTGTGAGAGTCTGAGATAAGATGGTTGTCGATTAGGAGAGAGGGAAGGAGGAGGTGTGTGATGGTTTGAGAAGGGAGGAGAGGGTTTGCCAGAATTTATGTGGAGAATTTAGATTTTTGTGCAACATGTTCTTAAATTAGTCGGATTTAGCTGCCCTGATAGCTTTGGTACAAGTGTTTCTCGGTACGATAGGTGGAGAGGTCGTTGGGGGAGAGTGAGGCTTTATAGCGAGCCCAAGCACAGTCACAGAAGTTGCATAGCTTGATTGGATCAGCGAATATCCAGGGGTGGTAGAAATTTCTTAATCTCTGGCAACATGGGGGGGGGCATGAAAATTCCAGACATTTAATATGCAGTAGAAAAGGGGAGAGAGACATGTCTATGTCATCTGTGGTGTAGAAAGGGGACCAGTCTGAGGATGTGAGATCATGCAGGAGTGTAGCGGTGTTTAAGGAGTGAAGGGAGTGGATCCAGGTTGGGGGGGGTGGTAAATGGAGTTTGAGAGTGCAGTAGGTCATGAGGTGGTCACTGAAAATGCTGGGGAGTGTACCAGATGATACAATCTGGTGCAAGTGAGAAGCCAGGATGCAGTCCAAGAGGGTATGGTTTTGGGAGTGGGGGTTTAGTCTGGTGGGTTTGCTGATCAGTTGGTGTAGGTTTGGTGCCTCAGTTTGCTGAATGGTGGGTTTAAGGGTAGGGGAGGCCCAATTCAGGTTAAAGTCACCATGCAAAATGAGTTAGTCAGAACTGGCATTGGTAGAAACAGCCGAGACGTTGCTGACCACAGTGGAGGAAGGTGCTTTGTGGGAGGAGCAGAGTACTCCAATGTAGATAGGGAGAGAGGAGGACAGAAGCAGTTTAACAAGGAGGAGCTCGTGGGACATAGGGACTGCCTCATTAGTAACAATTGAGACCACAAGTTTTGACGGTAGTAGATTGCTACACTGCCACCTCTCCTTTATGCACCATACTGTTTTATGCACTACACTGTTGATGAACTACTTATATGTATATATGTTGCTACTGAACTATTGGATTGTACAAGTTTTAGTTCTAACACTTGTCATGTATTGACAGTCCTACAATTACTATACCCCTCCTGACTCACAATGTTCCACTGTTTGCAGTGTTCACTCTTGACATACCTAATGGTCTCTATGCCTCCCCTATTGTCTATTCTGTTCTACCAAGTACAACCCCCCATTTTAAAAGTCACTCTTTATAGCTTAACAAAATGGTAATGTTAAATGCATGCTGAAAATAGAAAATAAAGTTAAAAATCTATGTTTCAACCTTAGGTCTTCTTCGGGAAGTATCTAAAAGAGGAAAAAAAGTTAGTGACTCTTTATAGCTGTTGCAGAACCTGTTAATACAACTGCTTATGTAACTGCTTTTCTAGGAGCATGGATATGTTGTTCATCCACATTCTCTAGCATGTCCCTTTCCCCTTTAAATCTGGCTGGAAAGTCTTCAAGCCGGCTCCTCCCACCCACCTGGGTGGTAAATACCTCAGCTCTGCCCCATGACACCAGATCTTCCTTTCCACTGGAAGATTCAGGTTCCCTCGTGCTACTTCAGCAGTTTGTAGGCCCTGGCCGCAAACGCTTTCTCTAAAACTCATTAGAGTTTACGATTCCGATCTGAGCACATCGGACATGGAGGACAAATCGTCCCCCGGATTTCGCCGGTGTCCCTGCGGACAGAAAATGTTGTGCACCGATCCCCAACTCTCGTGTGTCTACTGCTTGGGTGTCATACATGACACCACCTCTTGCACCATCTGTCTGGCCTTTCATCCCAATGTCCTGGACGACCGAAAGGTGTGCCTAATTGGAGAGACCGGAGCTCCGCAATCCACCAGTGAAATCGAAGGAGGCAAGGTGGGCGGTTTCCGCGGCCGTGGGATCCGCCGAGCAGCTTGATCAGATGGTGGCTTTTGAGAGGAAGCTGCTCAAGCCTCGGCCAGCCGAAGTTTTCTCATGCCTCTTAACCTTGGCTCTACCTTCACTGGGTCCTTTCAGGAGCTGTGCCAGTCTCTCCCCACCAGGGGTGAGGCGCCCTCGGGCTGACACTCCTCCCGCCCTAGGAAAAGGGACAAGGACCCCACGTCTTCTTCATTCTGAAGGAGACGTTCCTGGGACCAAGAGAGGTCCGACTCTCAGGAACTTGCGGTCTCGACCTTGGTCGAGATCGCTTCCGAGGCCATTGGCTTCTCGGACCTTCTGTCAGGCCAAGGCACCGAGGCCGAGGAAACGGCTGAACCGGCTAAGATTTCTCTCGACCCAGTTGAGCCTTTGTCACCGACTCTGGTCACCAACTCCTTGGAAAGGACACCTATCCTTTCCTTCCCTGACGAGGAGACCCAGCCCTCGGGTGTCCCAATCAAGGGAAAGGTGCCGGAACCTCGGTTCTCCCCGACTCTGGCTTCTCATGATCGAACAAGCCGACCCCATCAGTTTCGATCGAGGACCAGGACCCCTTCGGTCAAAAAAACGAAGAAAGGTCACAAGTGCTCCGGAAAGAGACGTCGCCACTGATCCTCATCCTCCTCGGATAAGGAGAGACTTCAATGGAAGCTCTGTCGACGTTATGAGGATCTCATGTGGTAACAGCTGATTCTGACTGAACAAAAACCGGCTCCACCTGCAACACCAGCCAATAATTGGCCCCAGCCTCTCAGGCCGACACCGACCCCTCCGGAACTGAAGGCCTCGGTTCCTCCACCCGTAAGGCCGGCACGCATTCCAGCTCGGCCTATTTTGGTCTCCCCACTGATTTTGGTGGAACCACCACCTAAGCAGCCTCAGGGAAGGGCTCCCTCGAAAGAGGACCAGACAGACACCGGCCTCCCCTGTCGTCTGTCCATTACTGTTGTCCCCGATCGCCCTCAGCGTATCGAGGGAGACGTAGGAGGCAGACCTTTATATCCTGACTCTTCGGACTTGGATGCCACTGGTCTGCACTCGCATCCGAGAGATGATGAGTCATCAGTGGCAGACTTGGAGGAAGGTCCTTCCTCTTTTCAGGACATCTTCCACCTGATTTCTGAATCAACCAGAATGCCCTTGGAGCCTATCCAAAAGAAGGCGGAATACCCCCTCATGGATATCCTCAAGGGGGGGGGGATTCCCCGATGGAGGCCTTTCCAGTGGCCAAAGCAATTGTTGGCCCAGCCCTTGAGCTATGGCAGTGCCCTACCTCCTGCCCAGCTCCATCTGCCCGCATGGCCCGCAGGTATACGGTACCTTCACAGAGCATCCCTCGGCTGAGAGCCTTGTGACTGCTTCTGTGTTTAGATGCATGGGTAGGTCAGCTGACACTGACCACCCTCTGGACAAGGAGTCCAAGAATATGGACCATTCTGCCCAGAAGGTTTATGTGGCCTCATCCTTGGGCCTTCGTCAAGCCAGCTGGGCTGTGATCATGGCACACTTCTCTCATGCCCTCTTGGGGTCACTAGATGAAGTCCTCCCTCATCTCCCAGCAGACATGCAGACCACGGTGAAGCAGGTCCGTGACCAGGGCCGTACTGTTGTGAAACAGCAGCTCTAGATGGCCCTGGACATTGGAGATTCCTGTGCCCACTCCTTAGCAGCCACAGTGGCCACTCGCCGCAGGCCCTGGCTGAGGTTATCCTCCTTTCCGGTGGATACTCAGCACATGTTAGCTGATGTGCCCTTCCTTGGCACTGACCTCTTCGGTCCAGGAGTGGCAGGTCACCTCCAGTGAATAGAGCAGTCCAATGCCACCTTGGATGCTACCTCTGCAAAGGGTTCTTCGGGCAAGAGCCAGCAAAAGCGCAAGAAGAAGCCCTATCGGCACTCTTCCCCTGCGGTTAGGCAGTCCTCCGATCAAGGAGGCCAGCAGCAACAGCAGGCTCAGGCTTGGCACCCCAGGCCCAAGCAGGGTCCTCAACCGCCCCGTATAGGAGGCCGAGGTGCTGGTCCAGGAGCCTCCTCCTTCTCTAAACCTGCTCAGTGACAGGTTAGGGGTTGCCACCCCTACACCCGTCATGCCAGCCCTGGGTCCTCCTGTGGGGGGCCGGCTCCATCACTTTCTTTCCACCTGGTCCAGTATCACTTCGGACAGGTGGGTTCTGGAAGTGGTCGGTCAGGGTCTGCCTCTAGAATTCGAGCAGTACCCTCCAAGCTGAACCCATGCCCCTCGGGAGGAAAGGATCTCATTTTGCACTCAGTCGGCCCTTTGGGACGACATTGCTCAGCTCCTTCGCAAGGAGGCGGTAGCTCCAGTGCCGGATCCTCTTACAGACCCAGACTTCATCTCCAGATACTTCCTGGTGCCCAAGCGGACAGGGGATTGGCGCCCCATCCTAGATCTCCACGACCTGAATCAATATCTCAGGTCTCGCACCTTCCGGATGGTAACTGAACCAGATCATACCAACTCTGGAGTGAAACATGTGGTTCTGTTCACTGGATATGCAGGACGTGTTTTTTCACATCCCAATCCATCCATCCCACCAGCGGTTCCTCCGCTTCAGGGTCGAAGGAACCCTGTACGAGTTCCGAGCCATGCTGTTCGGCCTGTCATCAGCCCCTCTGGTCTTCACCAAGTGCATTGCAGTGGTGGCAGCCCATCTTCAGCATCGAGGAGTACGACTATACCCCTGCCTCGACGATTGGCTCCTGGCGGGCTCCTCCCTTCAGGAGGTGGAGAGATCCAGGGATCTGGCCCTTCGAACGTGCTCCCATCTAGGCCTCATGATCAACGAGGCCAAGTCAGAAAATCGTGTCCTCTCAGGTGATGGGCTTTATCGGGGCAGAGCTCGACTCTTGTCAAGCCAGAGCCCGGCTCCCGGTGGACAGGGCAGAGGTTCTCTCTTCCTTTGCCCAATCATTTCTGGTTGGGCACTTGCACCCTGCCCGGGACTTTCTGTACCTTCTGGGTTACATGGCAGCGTGCACCTTGGTGGTCCACTGGGCCAGGTGGCACATGCGCCCCCTCCAATGGAAGCTGGCCACCCAGTGGACTTAGCGATCTAGTCACTTCGAGCATCTGATCACTGTAACCCAGAAGATGTGGGACACTCTCCAATGGTGGACCATCCCGGACCAATTGCAGGAAGGAATCCCTTTTGTCCGCCGCGAGCCAACGGTCGTCCTGATGACCGATGCCTCTCTCATGGGCTGGGGAGCCCACATGGGGGACCACAGGGCCCATGGGTTCTGGACCCCTGAGGATTCCCGATGTCCCATCAACCTGTTGGAGCTCAGAGCAGTCAGACTGGCCCTGTCAGCTTTCGCTCCTCAGCTCCAGGGTCAAGTTGTTCAAGTCCAGACGGACAATACCACGACCATGTACTACCTCAGCAAACAGGGCAGCACGCTCTCCCATCTGCTGTGCAAGGAGGCGCTCCGGATCTGGATCCTCGTCAGCTGGTTGGAGGTGGATCGCCTTGCCATCCATGTGGCAGGAGTCTCGAACCAGCTGGCAGATGCTCTCAGCCACTTAGGCCAGACATCCCACGAGTGGTCTGTCCATCCAGAGGTATCTTACAATCTGTTCTCCCTTTGGGGCAAACTGTTGGTGGACCTGTTTGCCTCCTGGGAGAACACCAAGCTGAGACTGTACCGTGCCCACCCCCCTCAGCAGGGCTCACTGCAGGGGGATGCCTTCTCGAGGCCGTGGACTCCAGGCCTCCTCTATGCCTTCCCTCCATTTCTCTTGATCCACAAGGTGCTTCTCAAGGTGAAGAGGGACAAGGCGAATGTGATTCTGGTAGCCCCAGATTGGCCCCACCAGTTCTGATATCCAGATCTCCTCAGCCTCAGCTGCAGGGCCCCAGAGCGAATTTATACACGCCCGGACCTGATATCATTGAACCAGGGGAAGGTATTCCATCCGGACCTTCAATCCCTGCACCTCACAGCCTGGTACCTGAGCGGCTAGAGTTCCAGGCTCTGGGTCTTTTCGAGGATGTCTACATGGTGGTGGAGGCATCCCATAAGGAATCAACCAGGAAATGTTATGCCTTCAAATGGAAAAGGTTTTCCATTTGGTGTCAGGGTAAGAGTCTGGACCCCTTATCCTGCTCTGTGGCTAACATTTTAGACTACCTTTGGTCTCTCTCCAAAGGGGGTCTGCGGTCATCGATCCTTAGGGTGCACCTGGCAGCCATTTCCGCTTACCAGGCACTGGCTGGTCAGCCAACATTGGCCCAGGAGACAGTGGTCGGGCACTTTTTCAAAGGCCTTGATCACATATCCCCTCCGGTGCGTGAAACTCACCTCCGTGGGATCTCTTGCTGGTTTTGGCAAAGCTCATGGGCAAACCATTCGAACCAGCTCTCACACTTGTCGTGGAAGACGGCCTTCCTGGTGGCTATCACATCAGCCAGAAGGACAGGGGAACTCCAGGTGCTTTCAGTGGATTCACCTTGCTTCCAGTCTTTCACAGGGACAAAGTTCTCCTGCGCCCCCACCCGAAATTCCTTCCGAAAGTGGTATCAGAGTTTCACCTTAACCAGGTGTTGACTCTGCCAGTATACTACCCTAACTACACCTCGGATGCTGAGTACAGGCTCCATACTCTGGACCTCAGATGTGCTCTCTCCTATTATAAGGAGAGGATGGTGGAAATTCGGGGAGAGGTTCGCCAGCTGTTTGTCACCTATGCTGAAGCCGCTTCTGTCAGACCTGCAGCAGAGTGGACCATTGCTAGATGGAGTACATCATGCACAGGTCTGTGCTATGAATTGCTGGGCAAGGAGCCTCCCAGAGGGATGAGAGCTCATTCTACCCGCCATATGGCTGCATCAGTGGCTGCTTCCAGGGACATCCCTATCCAGGAAATCTGTCGGGCTGCTACCTGGAAGTCAGCAAACACCTTCATTACCCACTACCACATCGACCTCGAGTCACGTCGGGATGCTGGTTTTGGGGCCTTGGTTCTCCAATCTCTGTTTCCTAAATAGGGGGTGTGCACCTTGCCTCCCTCCTCCCGGAGAACTGCTTGGAGCCTGCCAGAGAGTGTGGATGAACAACATATCCACGCTGTTAGAAGAACAGGTTACTCACCTGTAACAGCAGTTCTAGGAGTGGTATATGTTGTTCATCCACACGCACCCACCCGACCTCCCCGGGTTTAGGCGCACCACCTTGCTTCCAGCGGGCTGAGATCTGGCGTCATGGGGCAGAGCCAAGGTATTTACCACTCGGGTTGGTGGGAGGAGCCAGCTTGAAGACTTTCCGGCCAGATTTAAAGGGGAAATGGACATGCCAGAGAATGTGGATGAACAACATATACCACTCCTAGAACTACTGATACAGGTGAGTAACCTGTTTGTTCTGTCCACAGTTTTCAGAAAGTGGGGCACTCCAAAAATAGATGTTTGCCTCCTGGGGGAACAATCAGTGCCCACAGTCTTGTTGCAAACCAGCAGCTGGTGGGACAGTCCCTGAGGATGCCCGGGCCTTGGACTGGACTCGGAGGTTCCTGAATGCCTTCCCACCATTCCTACTCATAGAAAAAGAACTTGTGATGAGAACTTCTAGCAGTGATTCTTACAGCCCATACTGGGCCAGATAGGTTTGGTACTCAATACAATACAATTTTCCTTTATTGTTTGACACAAGGTCATTACAATCAGCATACATATGTATCAACATACATCAATTAAAATATCAAAGTGTAAATATATCAAATAATTTACACCTCTGTATAAAATGTAATACATGTTAACAGTTTCAGTGATAATAAGAACCGACCAAGTCTGTGCAAAATGATTTTATCATTTGTGTTAAATAAATAGATTCAAATTTGATCCAGGAGGAGACCGAGGTTTGATAATATAGGTCTTATACAAAACCTCCTATGCTTCTCATACAGGGGCAGATTAAGAGAATGTGTTTCAAGTCATCCGGTACCCTTAGTTTGTATTTACATAATCCATCATCAATACCCTTCCATTTCTGTTGGTAATATATATGTCTACAGGCATATATTTCTAGCCTGTATCTGGTGATTATCCTTCTTACATCTGAGTCTTCTAGTAACACAAGATATGACTCCAACCTATGGTTAGTTTTTAGTCTTTTATACCAATTAAAGTACTTACATGTGTGCAATAATTTCCTGTCTCTAGAATTAGATTTATCTTTTATCCTTTTGACCTGAAACACTGTCTTCTCAAATGGCCTGTAATGTATGTGGCATAACAAATCGTCCAGACCCATAGGGTATAGATGAGAAGCAATACATGTCATCATCGGAAACATAGCTCTTTCATTGTGTAATCTATTTCTTCTTCTGTGCACATTCTTGGGATTCTATGTTCCTGTAGTAATAATAATTTTAATAGAAATATTACCCTCTTTTCTATAATATGTTTTAAGTGGTAGCTGTCCTAGTTCAGCTCTGACAATCAGAGCTGGGACAGTCTGGGAAACCTTCAAACTATATCTAATTTGTTTTATTTTACCTCCAAAACGTCCTGCTTCACTGGGGCTCTTATTTTTTCTTCAGTGACTTTTTAATAACCCTTTTATTGATCCATTCCCCATCTGTGTAGTGAGTCTTTTACATGCATTAATCGCAGTTATTGTTTTATGACGTGTGAACTTAAGGTGTTCCATCCATTTAGTATCTTGGGTATAGCATCCTCGCAAATATAGGTAGCTTCTGACAGTAGCAATCTTTCTTTTGTCTATGTATAGAGATGGCATTTTCTTCTGCTTGTGACCGAACACTAAGAGATTCATTTTATTCTTATTTATTGTCAATCTATTTTCTTTACATAAATTAGAAAAGAGATCACAAATAGGTTTGGTACTCCATGCTCCTGGTCCTGTCCAGTAGGAAACCAATTAGCCTGCCTCTGAGCCACTCTCAGCTTACTGTATCCTAGGGCAGGATAACATTCCCAGACCCCAGGACATTATGCTTGAGGGCATGGTTCCTGGAGAGCTAGAATACACTGGATTGAACCTCTCAGAGGAAGTCCTGAAAGTGCTTCAAAGTTTCTAGGAAACCAACAACCAGGAAGGCATACTCCTCTAAATGGTAGTGATTCTGTTATTGGTGTGCCCCAAGAAAGATAGTTCCAGTGGAGGTAGAGTTGCCTATAGTCCTGGAGTACGTGGTACACCTGCAGTCTCTAAGCTTAACACCATCAACCCTCAAGGTGCACCTAGAAGCAGTGTCTGCCTACCTATCACCAGATAAGGGATAGTCACTGGCCTCACAGCCCATCTTTAAAAGGTTTTTCAAAGGCTTCAACCACCTGTACCCAGGTAGGGGACCCAGTCCCACCATGGGAGCTCAGTGTCTGCTTTGCCCAGCTCATGGAGGGCCTATGAACATTGCTGACCTAAAGTACTGTATGTCACATGGAAAACCAAATTCCTGATGGCCATGACTTCTGTTAGGAAGTGAGCTGCAAACCCTCTGCACAAAGCCAAATTACACAGTCTTTCACAGGGACAAGGTAGTCCTTAGAATGACTAGGACGTTCCTACCTAAGGCGGTGTCAGACTTCCACCTGAACCAGTCAGTTGCCCATCCTGTACTCTATCCTGAGTTCTGCAGTTCAGGAGAGCAGAAATTGCACAGCCTGGATCTGAAGCAAGTAGTAAGCATCTACCTTGACGAGGACCAGGGAAGTCAGGTCTCTAGTCACTCAGCTTTTTGTTACCTATGGTGAGGCTGGCAAAGATAAACCAGTAACCAGGAGATCTGTCTCTCACTGGATAGTGTCTTTCATTCAGTTGTTATAAAAACTCTGGGAAAGTTCCACCCGGGGGCTTAAAGGAGATAGGAAATTATTTTTAGATTGTTAATTGCCCTACCATCTTCCTTTCCATGCCAGTCATGCATTCTGATATGCTTTGACAAATCCAGCTTTGGAGTGCCCTCAGATCTACTAGCTACTGCTCTTTCTTTTCATATTTCTAACACATTCTATGACATCAATAACCACTTCATACTATTCATCTAAATGGCCTGGAATAGTGTTACTGATGTCATAGAATGCTAGCAACTGCTGAGAAGAAAGGGATTCAGTGTAGTTACAAAGGCAATAAAATTAGATTATTAATTTTACAAAACAGGTCAGAAACATGCCAGAATATCGGATAGACTCTAAAGGGACCACGGGAGGACAACTAGAGGTTTAAAAACGGTTTCCTGTCACCTTTAAGGGCACACTTCACAAGGGGTACCTCTGTCTCTGTGGCATCCACAAGGGGCATCCTATTTTTAGACATTTGCAAAGAATCTACCTGGAAAATACTACAGCTTCACAAATCACTACTGTCTGGACATACAGTCTAGAAGGGATGTCCGCTTTGGAACTGCTGTCTTGCAGAACCTTTTTCTTAAGTACTTTCTGGATCCAGTCTCCCATGGTACTGCTGTACAGTCTGCTTAAAGTGTAAACACTAAGTGAGTGGTTAGAAGAAAAAAAATACAGCAGAAGTGCTGTTTCTTCTCAAGGATCCCTCACTGTGTTTACACTCCCAACCCTGCCTCCCCTTCTAGACCATGAAAATGGGTTCACAAGAATCAGTTCTTTTCACTGAGGTTGCTGGAGCTTTACTACTGCAGTTACTGTACAGTTCTAAGATTTAGTTTCTTAAATATTTCAATGTTTCTTACATTTACATGTCTGCTTCAGTTTGACTGGTGTTTTAAAAAAAATTTGTACGTAAAATTTGTGGAATTTTTGGTAGCCTTTGAACTAGATTTAGTAGTCACAGATCCAGTCTGGCTATAGAAACAAATCTCAGCAACTGCCAGAGTGGAGCGTGAATGCAGAGCTTGAACCTACATTCTAAGATGCCATCATTTGAATAAGCTTCTCTCTCTTTGGGGCATCTCTCTACATGGAGATAGATGCTTAAAATGTGAACACAGTGAGGGTCACAGAGAAGAAACAACATTAATATGGTGAGAAACGTTTTCTTCTCAGGAATCCATCAATGAGATTTACGATCTCTGATCCTGCCTCTCTTTGCAGAACCTGAAAATAGGTTCACACAAGAATCAATCTGTTTCATTAGGGCTGCTTGAGCATTTCTTATTGCAGTTCCTTAGCAATTATTAGAATGTGATTGTTTCAGTGTTTTTTTATATTTTCTGCTTAAAGCAGCTGTACTAGTTAAGAAACATTTAAATAATCTGGTTAGCAGTTAGAATAAACAATAATATCAATATATGTGATTTTTGTTTTGATCCATTTTATTCTTGAGGCAAGATAGGGAATTTTGTAGTTCTTAAAAGCTCATGCTTTTTGCAGAGTCCATCATCATAGGTTTAAGCAGATCGGGATGGTGCGTACCTCTCAGTCACTATGAATTTCACATAGCGCTATGATTTTTACGCTCAGATTCACTCTTGCGCCACTAAAGTTTACTGATGTTCCTCATAATGTTAGAGCTATTTCTGGACACTCAAAATATTAAAACATTGAGCTAACTTGATAGAAACTTTATTTTTTCCATATAGATGTTTATCCTACTGCAGCGGGCTGCAGCTGCATGTCCACCAATCCTACCGGACTCCGTGGTTGTTTGAGATCTTGACCACGATGCGTGTTCCGGTGGACCCTCAGAGCTGGCCTGGAGGCATCACCCTGCTGTGGCCCCCGATTTTCCACATTTTATCCCTTCCCCAGTTACCCGCGGCCCCAGACAGAGAGGTGCATGTGCGTGGAGGCAGACATGCACCCTCTTGCTATGTTGACGGCATCTTCCTCCCAACCCATTGGCCTAGCAACCTGGCTCCCTCAGCTTACACTGCCCCCTGGCCTCCACCATGAGGCAGTCAAGAGCTGAGGGAAGCACAGATCCTTTCCTGGAGAGGAGCATTGCAAGACGGCAGCTCAGTCCTGCACTCCTCCCCCCCCCATGCTGACCACCGATGGCCCATGCTCATTCCTGAACATTTGTCGCCAGCGTGGTGAGAGGTAAGGCATCCAGTGCCTCAGCGCTCTGCGCCATCCAGCCAGCAGAAACTTTTTTTAACACTAAACAGGTGGCACACTATTCTTAGAAATACTGTTCTTTAAAATAAGAAAGTACTACATATTCAGCCATTTGTTCTTAATTTTGAAGGTCAGTGCTATGCATTTTGATGCTGAAAGTTTGAGAGATAGGGTGTGGTGCTGCCCTGTTAGCCACCCAAAACATTTGCTGGCAGTACCCTGACATATCTGCCATTATGAATACAGTGGGTGTAGATGAAGTGTGACCTCCATGAAGAAGATTTTTAAAAGATCCTGTGGAATGCCATCTTTATTATAGATCCATGCAAATTACAGAATTTGTAATTAAACATGGTCTTAAAATAGCTGAATGAATGTAAATTACCCCAATGAAGAATCTAACAATAGCAGAAATACATTACTGCTAAAAAAAAAGGTATTATGACATTTTTACTAACTAGTACTGCTGCTTTAAATTTCTTTGGTGTTAAAGAACTTCTCCAAAAATGTTTCCAAAAATTTTGGTAGCCATTTAGCTAGTTTAGTGATTACTGATCACAGCTCCTCTGGCTATAGAAACAAATGTGACATTAGGACACTGGGCGAGCTTGACACTGGTGCAGAGTTTGAACTTGGCATTCTAAATTCTATTCATTTGCATAAGTTCCGTCTCAGGTGCATCTCAATATGGGGCAGGAATGTGACCTGGTCACTGTGAATGTTTCAGTTACTGCTCCACAGCAGTGCAGAAATAACTACCAAACAGCTTAATAAAACACAGCAGTGCAGAAATAACTACCAAACAGCATAATAAAAAATAGCCAAAGACAAGCAGCAGCTCTTAAGACGCTAGCACAAATTACAGTGATTAAATTCAGGACAAGTAGAAACTCCTAGCTAGCTGGTTCAGATTTAAGGGGCTTAAATTCAGCTGTCCAGCCGTGAGTGTGCCAGAAAGGCGGCAAGTTCAGAAAGGAGCTCATCCCGTACCTTCACTGCAGCAGGCTGGTTCCACTGGGGGATTCGACAGCGATCAGAGCGAGGGGGCTGGGGAGGACTAAAGCCATAAACTAGCCCTCAGAACCTTCACTGCAGCAGGCTGGTTCCACTGGGGGATTCGACAGCGATCAGAGCGAGGGGGCTGAGGAGGACTAAAGCTACTCATTTTAATAAATGCATGCAAAGCCCTCCTTGGTAGGTGAGATAAGTTGACAGAAGTTTTAGTCAATTTTATTGTCACATTCTCTCAAATGACCTTAAAATAAATTCAGGTCATCTCCTTTAAACGAGGAACAATTTAGAATTCATTTGGTTTATGAGGTAAACTCACCCACCATTACCATAGTTTGGTTGGCTTCGCAGGGTCATCTCCTTTCATGCTGTCGTTCTTTTCTTCTTCATGTTCTTTCTCTCCTTCTTCATGTTCTTTCTCTTTGTCTTTGCATTCTTTTTCTCTGTCTGCCAGTCTCTTTTCTTCAAGTTCTTCTCTGTTTCCAGTCTTTTTTTCTTCCAGTTCTTTCTGCTTCCTGTTTTCTTTGTCTCTGCTTCTCATCTTTTTTTTTGGCTTCTCAATCTTTTGTTTCTGCATCCAAGCTTCTTGTTTCTGCTTCAGCATCCAGCATTTTCACCTCCAGTGCCCTTTTTTGCAGCAACAGCTGTAGTCGCAGTGCCTCAAGCTGGTTTGGGGGGTCTGCTGCCCAGTTTCTGACTCACCCCCAGTGACTGTCTGCTTCAGGTCATGTGCTGACAAGGGTAGCTATGAGGTCCGCTTTTTCTTATGTTTTAGACCCCAAGCTGAATCCCTTTCCTGGTACCTTTCACTAAAGCTGTGCACAGTAAGTGAGTCATACTCTGTGGAGCTCTATTCCCTACTGCTATGCTATACTGTGCTAACTAGAAACAAATAAAACTGTTGTACAAATGTATTCCCTTATATATCCTGTTTTGCAATGCAAAGGTAACTGTTCCACTGGCAAACTCTGTATTCAGTAGCTACGCAGTCTGCTATCATCACCCCACCATTGCCAACCAATATGTGACAACTGACTCTCTGGGCTGAAACAGCTGAGAGTGTGTCCAGGTATCATTCACTGCCACCCAGCTGATCATGTTCCTTCAAGTAACTCTTTCAAGTGTACAAACTTGGATTATCAAACATGCAATTGCACAAGTTAAAGTCTGGTAGTGTTTTTGAGTGGCAGATGCTACACAGAGTTTACCTCAGCCAGTGGAAATCAAATATTACCTTAGAAAAATGACATCACAGTCACAGCTGTTGAGCAAATAAATAGTTTTTTACTTAACAGAAAGTGCACTGATCATTTACAGGATATATTTTTACAACACAAGAAAATAACACTCATACAGGAAAAGTAAACAAATGTTTTTAAACAACAGATGGCAAAAGAGAAAGGCTTTTACTGAAATATGCTATTACTAAACTTACCCTTCCCTGTCCTTACAAGAGACACTGGACCCTGTTCTAACTGCCAGCTCCCACAGACATAGCTAGAAGGGTAGGCTCCAAACTTATGTTTCCCCCTCCAGCTTCCAAAGCAAAAGAGACCACTTTCTTGTATTTCAGCCTTTTATATATTCTCCTGGGAATAGGTAATGCCTATTCCCCCTTTGAATGCACCAACCATCTACCATGTATGTATTTAATTGTCCCAATCAGACTGAACACCTATCAGTGACCAATTATATTCCATTTTAACCTTCAGTTTATATTTGAATGACCCAATCTGTTCAAACTATCCTGTGTATGTGTCTGCAGGTCTGTGTGAGTGAGGAGATGTCCACTCGAGATTTATGACCCAGCTCTTATCTAGCAGCTAGGGAGGACTGCAAACCCCAGCTTGTGGATGTTGCTGTCCAAACTGCTAAAAAAACACCAGCTAGAGAATCCAAACCATTAACTCTTTCCGTACCATTTCTGTCACATAAGTATGGTTCTAACTTCTTTAGGGCCCACACTATAGCAAGACACTCCTTTTCCACAGTGGAGTACGCCTGCTCCCTGGGAAGTAACTTTTTACTCAGGTATGCTATTGGGTGATCTCTCCCTTGGCTGGATGTCTGACTCAGTACTGCCCCAATACCCATGTCTGAGGCGTCAGTCTGAACTATAAGGGGTTTGCTATAGTCAGGACTTCTCAAAACAGGAGCACTGCACAGTGCCTCCTTTGGTCTGGTAAAGGCGTTCTCACAGGTTGGGTCTCAGGTAATTTTCTTTGGCATCCTTGTCTTTATCAGGTCAGATAGGAGAGCAGCCAAAGCACTGTAATTGGGTACAAATTTTCTATAGTACCCTGCTGTCCCAAGAAAACTCCTGACCTGCTCCTGTGTTTCTGGTCTGGGCCATGCCTGGATTACCTCTGTTTTTATTTGGTTAGGATGGTGCTGTCTCAGGCCTACCACATGCCCGAGGTATGCCACTTCTCCCATGGCCACCTGGCACTTCCTGGATGTGGCAGTGAGCCTGGCCCTCTGTATCCTGCCCAGCAATTCCTTAAGGTGGGACAGGTGTTCCTCCCAGCTGGCACTAAAGATGGCAATGTCATGCAGGTATGCTATGGGACGCATCAGCACCACATATAACACCTGGTTCACCAACCTTGTAAGTGGGTCAGGCGTTCTCATTCTGAAAGGCATTTTCAAATTCAAATAAGCCTATCGGAGTGATGAAGGCCGACCTCTCCTAGCTCTGTCCATCAACTCTACCTGCCAATACCCCTTGGTCAGGTCAGTCATCGTAAGGTAGGGCGCCTCCCAACCATCCAGAGTTCATCTGTCTGGGGCATCAGGTGGGCATCTGACTTGACTGCATTCAGTCCAAGAACCACATTAGAAATGAATAGTTTTCATTTGGCTTAGGCAAAAGTGCTACAGGTGAGGCCCAGGGACTGTGGGATATCTGGATTACCCCTAAATCCAGCATCTCCTCCACTTCCCTCTTAATGTCCTTTTGGACAGCCTCTGACACCCGGTATGCTGTCCACCCTATGGGCGTCTGTGTCCCTGTCTCCACATCGTGCATCACTAAGGGGGATATTCCAGACTTGGCGCTAAACAATGGGGCAAGGTCTGCTAAAACCTCCTTTACTTCCTGGATCTTGTCCAGGGCCAGCTGGAGAGACAATTTTACTGCCTCCACAGAGGACTCCCACTTGCTTTCTTCCAGCAAGTCCAGAAGGGGGCCTCCTTCATCCGTCCCCTCCCCAGGACTACACACTGCAAACACCATGTCAGCCCTGTTTGCATATGGCTTCATTGTGTTGACATGGTACATCCTTTCTTTCTGTCTTCTGTCAGGTAATTCTATAATGTAGTTCACATCATTTACCTTCCTAACCACTTTGTACGGTCCTGCCCACTCAGCCTGCAGCTTGTTTTTCCAGACCGGAATAAGGACCATGACTTCCTGACCCACCACGTACGAGCGAGCTCTGGCTCTGTGTCATACCACACTTTTGTTTCTCTGTTGGGCAGCTGCCAGGTTGCTCTGGGCTGTCCCCATAAGCTCCTTCCAGCCTTTCCTAAACCTAAGGACATAATCCACAATGGGAGTTCCTGGATGGCGTGCTTGCCTTCCCAGTCCTCCTGGATCAAGTCTAGGGCCCACGCACTCAGTCCCATATAAGAGTTAGAAGGGGAAATTCTTGTCAACTCTTGGGCACCTCCCTGTTTGCAAACAACAGGTGGGAGGTGTATTTCTCCCAGTCCCTCCCATGCTGTTCAGCAAATGCCTGGAGCACTGACTTCAGGGTACCATTGAATCTTTCCACAAGCCCATTAGCTTGTGGGTGATACGGTGTCATGCATCTCTGACCCACCCCACACTTCTCCCACAAACATTTCATCAGGTCCGACATGAAGGAACCCCCTCGATCAGTGATAACCTCCTGTGGAAACCCAACACAGGAGAAAATCTGAAGTAAGGCATCTTACACTTTGTCTGTCTTCAGTGAGGATATGGCGACTGCCTCTGGGTACCGGGTGGCATAATCCACCACAGTCAGAATGAATCTCTTCCCTAAGGTGCTGGGGGTATTTAAAGGACCCACACTATCCATTCCCAACCTCTGGAATGGCTCCTCCACTATGGGCAATGGAATCAGGGTGGCTTGAGTATTCTTGCCTGCCTTCCCTATTTCTTGGCACTGGGGACAAGACCTGCAATACTCTTTCACCTGCTGGGTGAAGTTAGGCCAGTAGAAGTTCTGGGCCAACTGCTGCATAGTGTGCGCGATTCCCAGATGACCAGACAAGGGAATATCATATGTAGTCTTGAGCAACTGCTCACGATACCCCTGGGGAACTACAAGCTGCCTACCTAGCATCCCTCCCTCTGTCTGCACAGCCTGAGTATACATAAGTCCATTTTCCTAATAAACCTTATGTCTGCTGTCACCTCCTGTGCCCTGTCAGAGTCTGCCCAAGCCTCAGCTGCTCTAGACTAGATCACTTCTCTGAGCAGCTGCAAACCCTCACACATTCCCACGGCATGGACAGGTCCCTCTTAGTCGCTAAACTAGGTCCCTAGCACTAGCATCAGGGCACTCAGGGTCACTGTCAATCCCAACCCTCTGACAATGGGTCACCTCTCCCTCTTCGGAGTAATCCTCTGTAGCTGTGTGGTTACTTGTTACTGGGGAAATTTCTACCCCCTTTTCATTAATCTCCTATCAGGAGACACAGGCTGGGGAACCAGCCTCCCAGTGGTTTCCATAATGGCTTCCTGTGGGGTCTGGGAACTACAATTTTCCTTGCCGCTCAGCTACGGGTAACTGCAAATACCATCCCCTATTTGAGATTGTTGCCCAGGATCACATCCACTGCTAAGGTTTTGGCTACAGCCACCTATTGCACAGTTCCCTCTGTTTCATCCCAGTCTAGGAGAACACTAGTGAGGGGCAATGTTTTCTCCTCACCAATAAAGTCCTGTACAGTGACATATTTATTGGGTATAAGCTGACCAGGCTCTACTAGATCCCCTTTTACCAATGTCAGGGATGCCCCTGTGTCCCTTAACCCTTGCATCTGTACACCATTCACCTTGACTGGGTGCATGTGTTCCCTCATGTTCACAGGCATGCTTCCAATGACACACAAACAACCCACTTCTTTCCTAGCCCCACCTTGCGTATTATTGCTCGTCCATTTGGGACACTGTCTGGCAATATGCCCAATTTCTTTACACAACCAACATTCACTTCTTTTTTCAGAGAAATCTTTTCTCTGAAACCTGGGGCTAACTGGTTTCGGTGGAGGCAGTGAGGGTTTTAGCTACCCTGAAGGTGTGCTTTTCCCTTTCTGCACTGCCACACCCGCTCCATTTGCTCTCAGAGCAGGTCTGCTCTTGGCATAGCGGTCCGAGAGTTCAGCAGCCTCTTGCACTGTTTTGGGATCTTGGTCCTCCAGCCAGGTTTTCAGCTCTGCTGGGTGTGCCCAGAATAACTGTTCTAACAAAATCACATTTTCAATTTTATCAACAGAGTTTGCTTCAATTCCTTCCAACCAACATTTTAAAAACTGATGTTGTTTCGTGGCTAGCTCCTTGTAGCTCACGTCAGGGCTTCTCCTGAGCTAATGGAATTTCACTCCGTATGATTCAGCAGTTAATTCAAATTTTTTAACAGTGCAGCTTTAAATTTAATTAATTTTAATTTATTTGTTTAACCAGGTATAGCACACTAAGCTGAAAGCTTTTTTACAGGAGCGACCTGGGAGCACAAGGAGGTTAAGTGACTTGCTCAGGGTCACACAGTATGCAAGTGGAAGCTGTGGGATTCAAACCCAGGTCTGGTCTGCTGGATGTCACCAGATTTGCAGCTCAGAGCCTTAGACCACTGCGCTATACTGCCTCCAATGGCTATATCCTATTTGCTGTAATCATCATTGTCCTCGTGGTTTATTTGACCCAGTACATCCCGAGCTTTCCCGGTTAGTAGCAAGTGTTGTGTACCAACATTTATACTGAAACAGTTTGACAAACTTGCACCGCAGTAGTCGATGAGCAGCTTTCGTTTATTTTGGTGCTTCTCTGGTCAAGGCAACACTCGCCTCATATCAGTGCTTACTCAAATCGGAATGCTGCCCCAGGTGGCAGAAGTAACACAATGCATTACTATTTGATTACATAACATTTCCTCCCAACTAAATTATATTGTTACCAAATGAACAAGGATTAGCATTATTCACTACTATTAATATGGTTCATACTATGCTAGAGGTAGGGGGTAGACTGCCCCAGACCTCGGACCAGTCAAGGGGATTATTCTGCCCCGTTAATTTGATCTGGCTCTCTAACTACACAAGACATTTGTTTCTTTTAAATGTCTTACAAGTTCAAACAATCTTGAGGTTTTGAAATTCGGGATGGATAGCGTTTCTCCTGAGCAACACTTGGCCTAGCTGCCCTGTCTGGTACATCCCTCCGATCCTCGGTTGGTGGTTGTATAGCCTCACCAATGCTCCTCTCCACCTCCTCCTCTGCATCTTCAGAAGGTGTTGTGATTTCTGTAGTGGGGCTTCTGTGAGGTACGGCAGATGGAATCCACAATTCCCGTGGGTTTTCTTCCCTGGAGGTGTCCCCATCTGTGCGCTGCTGAAGATCTAGGAGCTGTTCAGCATGACATTTCCATTTCACTCCAGATTCAACATCAACTGTATATGACACTGGGCCCGTCTGAGATGTCACCACACCAGAGGTCCACTTCTCCCCCTTCCGGTAATCTCGAACAAGCACCTCTTGACTGACAAGGAACTGCCTATCCTTTGAGCGAGCTTGCCGGCATAGTATTTGAGATTCTTGGTTCTTCAAAACCTCTGATGCCACATCTGGCTTAAGCAAATCAAGACGGGAACGAAGCTTATGCCGAAAAAACAACATTGCTGGAGATTCCTTTGTTGTAGCATGGGGTGTATTTCGGTATGCCAGCAGAAAGTTATCCAACTTGTGCTGTAAGGTCAAAGACTCTCCCACCGATTTCAGAGCATTCTTCATGGTCTGCACAAAATGCTCCGCTAGACCATTAGTAGAGGGGAGATACGGGGCACTACGGATATGCCTCACACCATTGGACTTCAAAAATGCTGCAAAGTCACTAGAAATAAACTGTGGTCCATTATCGCTGACCAGCTGTTCAGGAATCCCGTAACGGCTAAACAGTCCTCGCAGCACTTGAATGGTCTTACTGGTAGTAGTGGTGTCCATGACTTGAATTTTGGGCCACTTTGAGTGGGCATCCACAATGACTAAGTACATGTGTCCCTCCCACGGCCCCGCAAAATCTACATGAATGCACTGCCACGGTGCACCTGGCCACATCCAGGGATGTAAAGGTGAGGGACATGGCATTTTCTGAACATGCTGACAGATAGTGCATGTTTTTGCTTGTTGTTCAATTTGAAAATCAATCCCTGGCCACCAAATATAGCTTCTAGCCAAAGCCTTCATTTTCACCAGACCCGGGTGTCCCATATGTAGTCTCCCAAAACACGGGTGCGTAGTTTTGAAGGGACAGTCACCCGGACACCCCACATCAAGCAACCTTGCTGTACTGAAAGCTCATTACGTCTGGCATAGAATGGTGGTAACTCTCAGCGAATGTCCTGGTTCACAGTAACATTTCCTTTTGTTACTAACTCCAAGACTTGCGACAACACAGGGTCAACTTTTGTCTCCTTTTTAATTTCAGAACTTGTGATGAGTAGTTTCTCAAGCTGGCTGGTGTAGAAAACATTGACAGTGTCAACTTTGTCACTGTGGGCTACCTGTAGAGGTAATCTTGAGAGCCCATCAGCATTGCCATGAAGAGCCGCCTTCTTGTATTCAATGCCGTAGTTGTGAGCTGATAACAAGAGAGCCCAACGTTGCATTCTGGCTGCTGCCATGGACGGAACACCTTTGTGGGGGCTGAAAATGGTCATGAGGGGGTGGTGATCAGTGAGGAGTGTGAACTCCTAACCATAGAGGTATTGGTGGAATTTGCGAACTCCGAACACTATTGCCAACGCTTATCTTTCAATTTGGGCATAATTTTGTTCAGCTTTGCTGAGAGTTCTGGATGCAAAGGCAATTGGCTTTTCATCTCCATTTGGTAAAACATGGGAAAAGACTGCTCCCACACCATAAGGTGAGGCATCACATGCCAGTCTGATGCTCAGCTGTGGATTGTGGTGAATGAGCACGTCTTGTGAAACAAGCTGCTTTTTTGGCCTTCTTGAACGCGCTCTAGCAGTCCTTTGTACAACACTAGACTTCCTTTGCACAGCAAACCATTTAGTGGCTGAGAATTGTAGCCAGATTGGGAATAAATCTGCCATAATAATTTAACAGGCCCAAGAATCGAACGTAATTGGCTCACATTTTCCGTGTTAGGGATCTACAATCGCTTTTCAGGCGACGAGTAAGCTCAGCATCTATGGTGTGGCCCAGGAAATGAATGAAGTTTTGAAAATTCACACTTCTCCTTCTGGACACGCAAGCTATAATCTTCCAAGCGCTGCAGAACTACATCCAGGTTCTTCAGGTGCTCTGCATCATTTCTTCCAGTCACCAGTATATCATCCAGGTAACGGTGAACATTAGGAAGACCTCATAAAACCTGATCCATGGCTCGCTGAAATATGGCTGGAGCTGACGCAATGCCAAAAGGTAGGCAATTGTAGCAGAAAAGACCCTTTTGGGTGGTTATTGTGAGATATTTCCTTGAGTTTTCATCTACTCTCGTTTGTAGATAAGCATGTGACAAATCCAGCTTACTGAAGAGTTGGCCCTGTGCCAGTGATGCAAACAAGTCTTCGATGCATGGAATCGGATACTGTTCCACACACAGAACTGGATTGATGGTTACTTTAAAGTCCCCACATATTCGCACGGAACCATCTTTCTTTACCACTGGCACTACTGGCGTTGCCCAGTTGCTACACTGTACAGGTGACAATACTCCAGCTTCGGTTAGGCGAGTTAACTCGGCCTCCACTTTCGGTCTAAGTGCATATGGTACTGGGCGTGGTTGACAAAACTTTGGTTTGTGCTGCATCTTCAGAGACACTTTTGCCTCAATGCCCTTCATTGTGCCTAGCTCCCCTCTGAATAAAGGAGCATGTTTTTGCAACACTGCTTCCAGGGTGTTAGAGTCACTCGTATTAACAGTCCTTATCTCCTGTCAGTTGAGGCGTATTTTCTTCAGCCATTCCCTGCCTAAGAGTGAAGGATAGTTACCTTTAACCATGTACAAAGGCAGTAGTGCCATGTGTTCATTTATTTTCACCTGCACTTTGATGACACCCTCAGGTGAAATTGCCTCACCAGTGTATGTCCTCAGTACAACGTCAGTCGTTTGCAGGGGGTAGATGTCTCAACATAGCTTCATACTTGTCGGTAGAAATCAATGAAACTGCAGCCCCTGTGTCTAATTCCATTTTCAGTGGTTTCCCTTCAATTTCAGGTGTTACACAGATGGTTGCCATTTCGCCTTTAAGAGTCAGCATGTGTAATGCTAATTCAGTATCAGTGTCAGCACTGCACGTTCCCTGTGTTTCCACGTGATGTACTTCTCTCTTTCTACATTTCATAAATTGCTTCTCTTTGCTTCCATTGATTTCCCCTTCTTTCTTTTTCCCTCTGCACACTCGCCCTATGTGGCCTTTCTTCCCACAGTTATGACATGTCTGTTCTTTAAACCAGCAGTCCTTATCACTGTGATTAGCCTTCCCACAACGTCCACATTTATTAGGCTTCCTGGTGGAAGAGAAGGATAAAGCATTTACCTTCAGGGAATCACTTAGGTGTTGAGCCTCCCGTGCAGCTGTTTCCATTGATACAGCGATCTCCATCGCTTTCTTGTATGTATGGTTCCGCTTAGCCGTTAAAGAGGCGGCTTTTGTGTCGCTTCACTTTTCAAACCGCGCACAAATCTGTCTCGAGGGCATCGTCCAAATGTGTGCCAAACTACGCAATGCTCAGCTAATTTCTTTCAGAACAGCCATATTGCGCCACGGACTCACCCTCTGCTTGATTTCGTTTGTGAAAGCGAAATCTTTCAGCGATTACCAGAGGCTTAGGAGAGAAATGTGTCTTTAAGACCTCCACAATACTGGCAAACATTTTCTCCCCGGGCTTTTCTGGTGCTATGAGACTTCTTAGCAAACTGTACGTTGTGCTGCCCATGACACTCAGTAACACAGCCACTTGTTTTTCATCACTTATATCATTTGCTGTGACAAAATGTCCAAATCTCTCGATATAGGTTGTCCATTGTTCCACATTTTCATCAAAGGCATCAATATGTCCTATGGTCGTGGCCATCTTTATGTGTCTCTCCTGGGTTCACTCGTGGGTCCAAAAGTTACGTCTCAGAAAAGCTCACCACTGTAGTTTGTTCTTGTAAGGTACCGAAGAGTAACTAAACACCTCGTCGCCAATTATGTTGTGTATGAACATTTATACTGAAACAGTTCGACAAACTTGCACCGCAGTAGTCTTTGAGCAGCTTTTGTTTATTTTGGTGCTTCTCTGGTCAAGACAACAACACTCTGCACTCTATATCAGTGCTTACTCAAAATCAGAATGCTGCCCCCAGGTGGCAGAAGTAACACAATGCATTACCATTTTGAATACATAACAGCGAGGATAGCTGGAAGCTCCAGGACTCCCTAGGAATTTTAACCTGAATACAAACTTTTTCAAAAGAATTTAAAAAGGCATCCATATCCTCACCCTCTTTCAGAGTCTGCCCTCAGCTTCTCTAGACTAGGGTCACTTTTCTGAGCAGCTGCAAACTCCTTACACATTCCCAAGGCATGGGACAGGCCCCCTTCAGTCTCTAAACTAGGGTCCCTAGCACTAGCATCAGGGCACTCAGGATCACGGTCATCCCTAACCCTCTGACAATGGGTAACCCTTCCCTCTTCGGAGTAACCCTCCGTAGCTGTGTGGTTAACTGCTACTGGAGAAATTTCTACCCCCTTTTCATTAGTCTCCCTATCAGGAGACACAGGCTGGGGAACCAGCCTCCCAGTGGTTTCCACATTGGCTTCTGTGGGGTCCAGGGAACTAAACTTTTCTCTTGCCGCTTGGCTATGGGTAACTGCACACACCATCCCCTGTTTGAGATTTTTGCCAAGGATGTCATCTACTGCTAATGTTTTGGCTACAGCCATCTGTTGCACAGTTCAACCAGTTTCACCCCAGTCTAGGAGAACACTAGCGAGTGGCAATGTTTTCTCCTCTCCAGTGAAGTCTTGTACAGACACAAATTCATTGGGTATAAGCTGACCAGACTCTACCAGATCCATTTTTACCAATCTCAGGTATACCCCTGTGTCCCTTAACCCTTTTGTCTGTACACCATTCACCGTGACTGGGTGCATGTGTTCCCTCATGTTCACAGGCATGCTTCCAGGGACACATAAACAACCCACTTCTTTCCTAGCCCCATGTTGCATATTGCTCTTCGTTTTGGGACACTGGCAATATGCTGAGTTTCTTTACAAACCCAACATTCATTTATTTTCTCAGAGAACTCTTTTCTTTGAAACTTGGGGCTAACTGGTTTTGGTGGAGGCAGTGAGAGTTTTAGCTGCCCTGAAAGTGCGCTTTTCCCATTCTGCGTTGCCACACCCACCCCATTCACTCTCAGAGCAGGTCTGCTCTTGGCATAGCGGTCTGAGAGTTCAGCAGCCTCTTGCACTGTTTTGGGATCTCAGTCCTCCAGCCAGGTTTTCAGCTGTGCTGGGCATGCCCATAAAAACTGTTCTAACAAAATAGCATTTTCAAGTTTATCTACAGAGTTTGCTTCAATTCCTTCCCACCAACATTTTAAACGCTGACGTTGTTTCATGGCTAGCTCCTCGTAGCTGATATCAGAGCTTCTCCTGAGCTTACGGAATTTAGCTCTGTATGCTTCTGAAGTTAAATCAAACTTTTTTTAACAGTGCAGCTTTAAGTTTGCTGTAATCATTACTGTCTCATTGTTCACTTGACCCAAAGCATTCTGAGCTTTCCGGGTAAGTAGCAAGGATAGCTGGAAGCTCCAGGACCCTCTAGGAATTTTTACCTGAATACAAACTTTTTCAAAGGAATTTAAAAAGGCATCCATATCCTCCCCCTCTTTAAATTCAGCTATCAATTTGGAATTCAATTTGTAACCCAGTTCTGTAGTTCCAGTTAAACCCAAGCCACTTACCTGCTCTGGTGGTTGGAGTTGTATCTTCTCCAGTTCATGTTGCCTCTGGCGCTCACGCTCTTCATGGTCTGCCTCTCACTCTTCTTGCTCCCTCTTCTCCTCTGTGGCTCACTGGCAGTCATGCTCTTCACAGTCAGCTTCTCACTGTTCTCGATCCCTTTTCTTCTCTGCGGCTTGTTTCCCTCACTCAGCATCTCTCTGGAACTCCAGCTCCATTCTGCGCAACTCAATCTGTAGCCTGATTGCTTCTGGCTCCAGAATGCTGGTGACCTTCCCCTGCTGCTGTGGCCCTTCACTAGCACTGGCCCTGCTGTCAACCTTACCGGATCTGGACACTGCACTGGCCACTGGCCCCTCCATGCCCAAGGTTTGGTCCTTTACAGTCACAGTCTGTAACTCGATACTCTGGGCATCTGCTGCCATCAGGGCATCCACGAGGTTCTGCTAGGTGGCTTTCACCTCGTGCAGGACTCCTTTGTCCTGGCACAACTGCCTCAGGTAGTCTGCAGTGTACCTGCTGTAGTTGGAAGCCATCTTCTTCCCTAACTACAGCTACTCTAACTTGCACTTTAGAAAAAAAATAAAACAGGTACGAACTTGACTATAAGAAAAATGATATAGTTCTGTTTCCTTTTTAAAAAAAATAAATCACTGCCTTACTTTGCAAGTGAGCTGTATAATATTAAGCTGACACACTGAACAGTTAAAGCTTGGGTTAACAATTTTATCGCACTGCTGCTAACCAAATCTGTCACAAACTCACTCAGCAGGTCAGGCCCTCTGCTCCCACGGTGCCAACCTCTGAGTGCAGTACAGTACACTCCACTTATACCACCCACGGCTATAATGGGCGATCGGTTTTAGCGGGCAGATTGTGATTTTCATTTGCCATCTGCTATACTTTCAACGGTGAAGCCGCCGCATATAACGATCATCGCCCGCCTTGTATTTTGGGCACTTATGCAGTCATACAGGTACTTGGACACTAAGTTCTTTCAGTTGACACCTCGTTAGATAGCTTACGCTCTTAAGCACTTTAAGCTGGCTACAGCTCACAGCTTCTTTAATTTGTCTATGACAGTATCACACCACAAGCTTCTGGAGTGCTGCGTTTGCACCTCTGATTGCTCTGCTTGCTGTATAGGAAGATAAAAGTATGGATGCAGACTGCAGCGAGGAAACAAGGAAGGAAAAGTTTCACCTGGTGATGTAAGGAGCCCCCTTCTACCTTTCCGTCGGGCGATGCAGGTAGAAGGTGATGCAAGCTAAAATAAAAGTTTCACCTGGTGATGTAAAGAGCCCCTTTCTAACTCTCCGTTGGGTGATGTAAAGAGCCCCTTTCTAACTCTCCATTGGGTGATGTGAGTAGAATGTATTTCTAACTGAACTTTTACTTTACTGCAGTCTCTACAGCAGTACTGAACTGTCTGCCTGAACTGTTTGCCCGAATGTATGCAGCACTGTGTCGCACTGATTTTGGTATAAGGAGGGGGGTGTTCTCATGCAAGCACAGTACTGTAAATGGACTGCTGTTTGAGTTTTTTTTTTTTCATTTGGAAACTGCACTAACATAATAGCGACCAGTGTATGTAGCGGGCAGATTGCTTATGGACGAATGCACCTGCAATAAGTGGTGCACACTGTAATGTGAACAGGTATCAGACAGGGTAGCCCTCCTGCCTGCTTGTGGGTCTGAATCACCTTTAGTCTCAAGTTCTGGGGGGATTCAAACTGTGAACCGTATGCTAGTGTACCCAAATGTACAGGCTCAGATAATATTCTCTTTGGGGGGATGCCATATATCTTTCACCTAAGGGCACCTATCCAGGTATCCAAAATGAACCCTTTAAAACTCTATAAAAGACCTTAGGTATATTCTTACCTTTTCCCAGTTTAGTAACACCATCAAATTTTTGAACAGTTTTTGTCAAGTCTTAACCCTTTATACGTCACATGCAAAAAAAAAGAACTGGCAGACCCAGGCAGTCTTTCAAAATAAAGATTTTTCTAAAGATGATAAAAATCTGAAACATGTAAACACAGAACAATATATCAAAGAGCATACAAACTCTTAAAAGAAAACAAAGAAAAGTACAAAACAAAAACTCCTACCACAATACATTTAGACTTTTTCTAGCTAATGTATTACCTCTATAGTGCTTATAGTTACATCAGACAGCTGTGTTTGTCTAGAGTCCCAAGATGATATCTCAACTAGTTCAGACACAGTATTCAGTTTAAATGGTGTCTCTCCACACCCCTTCTGTGAGTCATCTAGCTCCTCCTTTTAGAATATAAAAAAAAATTACAAACAGGATGTCCTACCAGGAGGTATATTAAATAAGGTGACATCAGCAAAAACTCCACTTCCTAAATATGACTCCGTAATTAAACATTTTCTCTTTGATCTTGAGCAGTTCCTATTCCCAAGGCATATCAAAGGGTTTTATATCTTTTAGCACCATGGTGGTACAGCATGTTCTTCCTCTTAAGATGTCATAAAAGTTTATGATTTTCATCCTTTGGCAGACTCATAAAGTCCCATTTCATTTCCACTTCAGAGAAGCAACTTGAGTTCATTACAGAGGTACCCAATCCACTCTCCATCTCTACTTTAGTAACTTGCCTTTCAGCTGCCTATTTATGTAACCATATTGCCAGCAGTCTACAAGCAGGGTTACCATTCTCATAGTACTTCTGATTGGTAAATTGGAAGTTTCCATCAATTTTCTTTTGTAGTAATTCAAAAAGATATTTTTTAGCGTTTGTTAATTTTTAATAAAGCTCCGCTGGAGGAGTTTGTGCACAATCTTTAATGTCCGAATTTGTGCAAGGAGTTGCAATCTCAAACACTCCCACCCATTGAATTGTCTCCCACTCCTACTGGAGGTATTTTTAATGTCCGCTGTATAAGAGATATTCATCAAGCCCATTTTTAAAGGCCTCAAATAATGTTAAATTTATCAAATTACTTTGTAGCAAGTTCCATAATCTTGCAGATCTGACCGTATAGAAATGTTGTCACTTGGTGGTATTAACTCTAGGTACAAGTTGTTTCCTATTATGAGATCTTAACTGAGTTGGCCTGTAGTTAAATTGTAGACCACATAGATCCATAAATTCATGATTTTTCATAATGTTAAATGACAGTAATAAACCCCTCTTATCCTTCTAGTTTCTAAACTAAATAGTTCTAATGAGTGGAGTCTGTCCTCATAACTCAAAGAATCTAGGTCAGATATTAATTTTGTTACTATGCTTTGAGTTCTTTCCAAAAGGTTTATGTCACATGTTAGGTATGGGTTCCATTGTGGGGAACCAAAGTCCAAGTGTAGAATAATGTATGTTTTATACAACTTCATTATGCATTGTCTATTTCTTGAAATAAATGATTGTTTCATTGAATGAACTAGCCTATTTGCTACCTTTGTTACATGCAGACAGTGGTCAAGTGATGATAGATTATTACTGACTATAATTCTTAAGTCTGTTTCCTTAGTTGATGATTTCAGGATTTCCCCACCTAGGTGGTTAATGAGTTTGGGATGATTATGTCCAAAGTGTAATATGGTACATTTAGATGAATTAAATTTCATTTTGTTTATTGCTGCCCACTCAATTATTTCTTCTCGATCTCAACACATGGAAAGATGTTTTTCTTTAGAGTCCACTTCACCTCTTATTTTGGTGTCATCTGCAAACTTCGCTATGATATTCTTAATACCTAAACCCATATCACTAAAGTACAACCCAAACAACACTGGCTCAGCATGGAACCCTTCAGGACACCACTACTCATGCATTCCTCTTCTGAATGATGTCCATTTACCCTCACTGTCTGGGAACAATTTTTTAACTAATTCTGAATCCATCTTACGATGAACAGGTTAAATCCCTGATTGGTTAGTTTGTTGACTAACAGGACATGTGGGATAGTGTCAAACGCTTTACCCATGTCCAGTAAGATGACATCAACTGGTTTACCCTTATTGACACTGTCACTTATGGAATAGTAAAAGGAAACAAGGTTTGTAGTGCAAGGAAGTCCCTTTTGGAACCCATGTTGGGTATATCTTCCAGTCCTAAAGTTGTAATATCATGGTCAAGCTCTTTTTTAATTAATCTCTCCATAAGTTAACACCACAAAGAAGTGAGGCCCATGGGCCTGTAGTTTGAAACATTGTTTTTGTTTCTTTTTTTTAAAATAGGAATCACCATTGCTCTTCTCCAATCTGATGGAACATGACCAGATTCCAGGGTCTTGTTAAATAGAATAGTCAAAGGAAGAGCTATTATGGGGCAAGTTCTTTTAATGTTGTAGTTTATCTGAAACTGAACATCATGGAGCAGAACCATATTCCATCTCCACACATGATTCTTTCTTGGAATGTGAAATACCATTTTAACTATATCTGGTGCATGGATGTATGCTGGGCACCACAAATTGGTAGAGGTGAAAGGTAGGAACTAACCTGAGGTCTATTCTAGAGTAAGGTTGATGTGGTGCCAAATAAAATGTATAATCTCAATCAGTCTCATGATAAAATCACCATATATCCAAGTATTCATAGTCAGTTAGTATATTTCATGATCTCTGTGTTGTACGATGATTAGTATGTCTATTTTTAGTGGATCCATCCCTTCGTGCATTCACTACATAAGTAAAGTCTCCAGTAAATGAGGTAAGCACATTGGGGTCCTCGGAGAAATCTAAACACTCTAGTGAGAAACTCCAGATTATCTTGATTGAGTGCATACTCATTCATGGGACAAACTTTTATACCATTAATGCTACCAGTAACTTGAACATACTGTATCAGCCATCAGGATTGTCGTCATGGGAGACATATTCAAATGGAGTCTGTTTACAAGTAAAAATGACCACCCCAGTCTTTTTCTTAACAGAGTGGAAGGCAGAGTACACCTTTCCCACTTACCCCTTCTCAAATTTACTCTGCTATTCCTGACTCAAGTGTGCTTTCTGTAAAAAAAAAAAAAAATCACTGCACCAAATTTTGAACTTCTTTAAGCATATGGAGAGACTTTGTTTAGGAATTCAGACCTTTCATAATGTATGTAACACACTTTAAATTAACCATTCATATTTTCTATTTGCCTTTCTGGTTGTGGAATGTGAAAATGCAATACCAGACCTATCAATATCATCTAACAACAACCTTCTCAAATCTAAATGAAAAAGTCTACAAAACATGTAGTACTGTAAAGTTTATATATATTTCCCATTATATAAAAAGTACAGTGAATGCTTCTGCAGCAGTGTCCATTTAAAAAAAAATACAAACTGACCAAACGTGGCCACTTATTATGTTTCCTTTCTCATATAGATATCAAAACGTTCACAACTTCATTACCCCTGCATAAGGGGGGAGGAAGGGAGGAGCCAGGAAACTACTGCCTGGTTAGCCTAACCTTAGTGGTCAGAAAACTAATGGAGGCACTTATAAAGGAAAGACTGATAAAATAGAGGTGGAAGGGCCTCCTAAATGACAATTAACATGGATTCACAGGTGGTAGGTCATGCCAGACCAACCTGATTGAATTCTTTGAGTGAGAGAGATATGGGACCAAGGGCGGGGGCAGTGGACATGGCCTACCTGGACTTCAGGAAGGCATTTGACACCGTCCCCTCAGAAGGCTGCTAGGGAAGGTACATAGCTTAGGAGTGGGGAGCAAGCTCACAAGCTGGTTAGAACACTGGCTGGAGGGGAGGACACAGAGGGTTGTGGTGAATGGGGAGCATTCTAAGGAAGAGAAGGTGATGAGTGGGATACCCCAGAGGTCTGTGTTGAGACCCATACTTTTTAACATATACATCGGGGACACCATGGAAGGTCTTTAGGGGAAAGTGTGTCTATTTGCTGACGACATGAAGATATGCAGCAATAGGGTTGATACGGCAGAAGGGGGGTGGAAGATATGAGAGAGGGCTTGGTTAGGCTGGGGGAGTGGTCAGAAAAGTGGCAGCTACAGTTCAATGTCAAAAAGTGTAAAATTATGCACTTAGGGTGAAATAACCCAGAGGTAAAGTACCGGCTTGCGGGGGAAGAGTTGGAGGTCACAGAACAGGAAAGAGACCGGGGATCACTGTTTCAGACAACCTGAAAGTCTGGAATCAGTGTGATAGAGCTGCAAGAAAGGCACTCAGAATGCTGGCACACGTAGGGAGGGGATCCACAAGCAGGATGAGGGAGGTGATCCTGCCACTTTACAAAACCATGGTCAGACCACACATGGAATATGGGGTCCAGTTTTGGAGACGATATCTACAAGGGGATAAGGACAGGACGGAAAGGGTCCAGAGAAGAACAACCAAGATGGTGAGGGGGCCTCAGGGGAAGTCTTATGAGGAAAAGCTGGAAGAGCTGGGCCTGTACACACTGGAGGCGTGGAGGGAGAGGAGGGACATGGTGGAGGCATTCAAGTATTTGAAGGCTATGAACAAGGTGAGGGTCAACAGCATCTTCAAAATGAGTAAGAACAATTCCACTAGAGAGCATGCCTACGAACTGGAGGGGGAAGATTCAGAGGAGACATCGAGAGGGGAGTAAGGCCATGGAACAGTCTGCCGGAATGGGTGGTGGGGTTGGATATGGTGGGCAGCTTCTGAAGAGCCTGGGACAGGTACATGGGCCTAACGGGCAAGAGGCAGGCTGGTAAGGGAGGGAGGGGGCTTCCTAGGGAGGGAGTTACAGGCAGACTGGATGGGCTGAGGGGTCCTTTTCTGCTGACAGTGTCTATGATTAACCATAATAACTATACTAAAGAACAGTGAATTTCATCAGAATAGGGCTATGGTACTCTGAGCAGACACCTGTATGTGGTCCCTGAATAAAAGCCTCCTTCATTAATGTGAAAAAAGAAAATTTTAAAACATATTTTGTATCTGCTGCTGTTGGGGTGCACCCGGTTTCCACTGTTCCTTTTCTTCTTTCTGTAATGAAATATAGAAACATCGAAACATAGACTTTGATGGCAGATAAGGACCGCTTTGCCAACATAGTCTTCCCATTTCCCTACCGATTGGATAAGCTGCTGATCCTAGTTAGCGAATGGCTTACTTCTTCCTACTGTCCACCAGAATTGCCTTATGTCTGTCCCATACATTCTTGAATTCCCCCAATGTTGTTGACCCCATGACTTCCTCAGGAAGGCCTTCCATGCATCCACCACCCTCTCTGTGAAAAAATACTTCCTCACGTTGTCCCTGAGCCATCCCCCCTCTATCATCAAATTGTGTCCCCTTGTTCTTGCACATCTCTTTTTCTGAAAGATGCTACCCTCTTGCACTTTGTTGATTCCCTTGAGACACTTTATTTATTTTGTTTATTTAGCTTTGATTACTGGGTAAGTGCTGTAGACAAAGAAATTGCCTATTTTCAGTCACGACCAGGGAGTTACAGACATTGGTGAAAGCACATCACATCACAATGGTTACTACTACACACTACAGACTTGGGTCAAACACATTACAGTATAGACAGGCACGGTGATAACTGCTGTATAAGAGAATTAGACATTACACTAGGCTATCCATTGATACAGGGGAATACACAATACAGTTTCAAGGAGATGGACCATACGGTATTAGTAAATAGAGAAACTATTCCAGACAGACTCATGGTGGGATACCTCACAGCCTGTCCTTGCCTGCTATTTAAAAGCGGGTGAGAGTGATAAGTGCCTAAGTATGTGCTGAAGGGACAAGCAAAGGAAGCCTAACTAGGTGTCCTCCCCAGGGGTTGTCACAGGTGCACCTGTCAGAGGCCAGGAGGCAGGCACGGAGCTCATTTTTAAAATCCGGTGTGGAGTGGAGTGCCTCACAGTTGAAGGCAGAGAGTTCCATAGCTTTGGGGCAGACACCACAAATGCCTGCTCACCCATCCTAGTGGTGCATTTTGAGTGTATTAAGGAGTGACGTTTCAGTAGATCTCAGTGAGTAAGTCTGATGGGCCAGGTTCATCAAGCATGCAAGGGACACTGATGTTTCAGTTCAGATGACACTGTCAATTGTGCATCCTGTTGTATAGACTTGGTAAGAGGCGAGCGAGAGAGAGAGAGAGAGAGCCTTGAAAGTTTCTATCATGTCCCTTCCTCCCTCCTCTCCTTAAGGGTATACATATTAAACTCCTTTAGTCTCTCTTCGTATGGCTTCTCTTGCAGACCCTGCACCATTTTAGTTGCCCTCCTCTGGACTGCCTCCATCCTGTCTATGTCTTTGCGGAGATTGGGTCTCCAGAACTGCACACAGTATTCCAGATGTAGTCTCACCAACTGTCTGTACAAAGGGATAACAACTTCCTGTTTTCTACTGCTGATGCCTCTCCCTATACATTCCATTATTCCCCAGCCCTCCTTACTGTCTTCTCACATTGCTTGCTTACCTTTAGGTCATCTGATATGACTACCCCCAGGTCCCTTTCCATTTTTGTTGTTGTTAATACTGCCCCCATTGTGTACTCTTCCTCTGGGTTTTTGTTTCCCAGGTGCATTACTTTGCACTTCTTTGCATTGAATCTAAGCTGCCATACTTTTGACCATTCCTCCAACCTTGCCAAGTCCCTTCTTATCTTTTCCACCCCTCCACTTGTGTATCAATCCTGTTGCAGATCTTTGTGTCGTCTGCAAAGAGGCATACTTTTCCTTCCAGTCCCTCCACAATGTCACTTATAAAGACATTAAAAAAGGACCAGACCCAGTACTGAACCCTGTGGTACCCTGCTAGTAACCTCACTTCTTCCGGAGTGGACTCCATTTACTATTACCAGTGGAGTAATATATCTCTGTCAGTTTGCTTTCTATAAAGTAATCTAACACATTTTCAATTATTAGGTCCCAGATGGACTCATGGGGCCAGGATTCACTGTCCCCAGATGCAGGGATGCATTGCTTCCCACAGCAGCAAGGGCTAGCTGGGGCGGGGGGGATGGACTTTGGCCAGACTGTGAGCTTGCAGTACGAAGCTGCAAGCAGTCCAACAGTAAGTCCCACTGGTACAGCTGTGGATTGTGTATTTCATACTTTATGTACTATGCCCTAAAACCATCATCCTTACCCCTAGCCCACTGTGGCAATGAGGAGAGCTGGGTCTATGTATGTAGGGCAACAGAAAGTCCTCAAGAGTTGAAAGCATTTGACTCAGTAGACCATGAAAATAGTAAGAGATTGAAGGGCATTAGAACTTCAACCAAGGCTTGCACTTGGTTCAGGTCATTTATTTATCTGTAGTTATTCATTAATTGATTCAGGTTTGTCACTCCCCCCCCCAAGAAGTACCCATTACTGCAACCTCTACAAGACAGCAAATTGGTTATCATTTAATGACAGATTGAACTGTAAAATCCTGACTTTTTTTCTACAAAGTCCTCGAGGGCCACCTTCCTAACAGCATTGTCTCTCTCAATTTTTCAAAGGCCTACCAAGGCTCGAACCACTGGATTTACCTCCAATCACTGCATCACGGTTCCTTTCTGCCACACTACTCAAGGTCAGCATTCCCTCTCCTTCAGTGAACCAAAACTGTTCGACAGTCTCCCTAATTCTTTGGTTCCGTGTCCACCCCTAGGATTATTTAAACTCAAGTTAAAACTATACCTCTTGGACAGATCAGTATGTTACTGCGTTTAACCTTGTCTGTTTTACTCATGATTGTGTATTTATATAACCCCTGCCTTGCTATTTTTGTGCTGTGTTTTATCACACCTTGAATAAGTGTTTGTATAACCCTTGACCTTGCTGTTTATTCTGAGTTGTATTTGTCACTGGACACGTGTGAAAATGGGCAGTTTTGCTCACATGCCTTTCCAGTATAAACAAGCATTTGTCAATGCTGAATGTTGCTTGCTTCTATGTGCTGTTTAGGTATTTGGAAGTCATTGGAGTGCAAATATTGGAAATTTGCAAACTTACGAGCGTGCGTAGGAACTGCGGAATGCACACTCGTAAAACAGTCATTTTTAGGAATTTTTTAACCAAATTTTCAACATAGCCATTTTAAGACCTCTGCTCATGAACAGTGACACTGTGATTTTCTTAATGTGTCCCATACACTGAGTTCGCACACCGACTGCGCCATTGTGCGCTACATGGGCAGAAACATGTTTTGAGCAGGATGTGAAAAATGACAGCTGCACTGCTCATGAGGAGGTGTGGTAAAATGGCAATGTTGAAAATCTGGAGTGAAAATATTGAAAATTCACAAACTTACGATCGTGCGTAGGAACAGTGCAACAGACACTCGTAAAATAGTCATTTTTAGGAATTTTTTCACCAAATTTTCAACACAGGCATTTTAAGACCTCTGCTCATGATCAGTGTCACTGTGATTTTCTTAATGTGTCCCATACATTGAGTTCACACACCGACTGCGCCATTGTGTGCTACATGGGCGGAAACATGTTTTGGGCAGGATGTGAAAAATGACATCTGTACTGCTCATGAGGAGATGTGATAAAATGCCAATGTTGAAAATCTGGAGTCAAAATATTGAAAATTCGCAAACTTACGAGCGTGCATAGGAACTGCGCAACGCACGCTCGTAAAATAGTCATTTTTAGGAATTTTTTCACCAAATTTTCAACATAGCCATTTTAAGACCTCTGCTCATGAACAGTGTCACTGTGATTTTCTTAATTTGTTCTGTACATTGATTTAGCACCGACTCGCCATTCTGCGCTACATGGCGGAAACACATTTTTTGGTGAGATGTGAAAATGACAGCTACTTCTCATAAGAAGGTGTGGTAAAATGGCAATGTTGAAAATCTGGAGTGAAAATATTGAAATTTCGTGAACTTACGAGCCTGCGTGGGAACGCCTGCTAACGCACGTAAAACAGTCATTTTTGGACTTTGGCACCAAATTTTCAACATTGGGTTTTAGGGACCCTTCTTATGAATGATGTCACTGTCATGGCGGTATTCAGGCCGAAGGGTGATTTCGCGATCACTGCACGGTCACTGCGGCGAAATCACCTTCGCCAGAATAACGCATGACAGTGACATCATTCATGAGAAGGGGTCCCAAAAACCCCATGTTGAAAATTTGGTGCAAAAATTCCCAAAAATGCCTGAGGTATGCAACAAAGTTGAAATCCCCCTCTGTAGCCCATTATACAGCTTACCGGCATTTCCTCAGTTCGCGGTCAGCTTTGAAGAGTGCAGACGTGTTCCCGGTCCACCGAAGATCGTCTGCCCGGAGTCCGGAGGTAAGTATGGGGTGGGGGTGTGGGAGGCTGGAGTGCGCAGTGGGTGGGTGCGGGTTGTGGGAGGGGTTGGGTGTCGCGCCGTGGGACGTTTCGGTTTTCAGGTTTAAAAATAAGATGCGTGGGACCCTTTGCCACGCTGGGGCCGGACATTGGGGAGAGCGTTCAGCGGACGGGAATGGAAGGGCACCCCGTCAGGCCATAGAATTTGTTGCCACGCTGGGAGTGGACCCCAGCGTGCAAAAGGACTGGAAGTTTCAGCGCAGGTGATTGGGCACCCCACCGGCAAAGGAGGTGCTTGCCACGCTGGGGTGGGCTCCCAGCGCAGCAACTACTACTTGTGGGGAGGGATTTAGCTCAGCCGACGGGGATTGGGCACCCCGTCGCTACACAGTGCGCGTGTCGGGGTGCGCACGCTGCGGGGGAGCTACGCTTCATAGGTGCTCACCAGCGTAGCTCCACTTTCAATCAGTATGCCACTGCATTTTGGAGCGTGTCATAGACAGCTCCAAAATGCATTGGCTTACAGGGGCCGCACCTGCCAGTACACTGACTGAATTGGAGAAGGAGGTGACACACCTCCGAAATCTCCATTGATGGCACTATGTTTCTTGCACATGTGTGCAAGCAACATAAAAATAAAGATGATATGAAAAAATGAAATATTTATTTATTTAATTTGTTAACAAGGTAGGAGCATTGGACCAAGAGTCTTTTTTCAGGCTCGGCCCAGACAGTTATACAATACAGAAGAACAAACACATTCCACAATAACATTCATTGACAATTACATGTGCTGGCACCAAGCAAATACAATTTTAATCGTCTTTTGAAAACTTGTAAAGAACCATTTGTATGTAATAATTCAGGTAAGCTATTCCAAAAACGAGGGGCAGCTACAGTAAAAGCACACAGACCAGCTTTAGTTTTACAATAGCCAGCATTAAGAACAACAGTACATGACTACAAACAAGGCAACATATCCCTTATGAAAATATTGAAGGTGGGGGGAAAGGGTGGAACACAATATATTTTTAAAAGTGAAGCAACCAAAAAATATTGTATACATTCTGCTGGCCTGGTGGCGCTGAGGGTTGAGGCACTGAACACCACACCTCGCACCACGCCGGCGACCCGGGTTCGGGAATAAGCACGGGTTATCAGGGATCGGCTGGGGCGGAGAAGGATAGAACGCTCCACGCAGCTCTCCTTCTCTGGGGTGGGATTACTGCAGGCTCACTGCAATGCTGCCACCTAGGGGGCCGAGTGGATGGCGCGGTAGGTGGAGCAGCAGCCAGCAGATGAGTGATGGTTGGCAGAGGGGCGGGCAGGAGTGCGTCTCGGGGTGTGCCTTCTGGCACATAGCCCTCATTGCACCAACATCAGGGGAAGGAATTAGGAAAAACACCTCGCTCCCTCTTAGGCGATGATGCCTCCATGGGACTTCTCCAGGGCTCGTCGGACAGACTCCGCTGTGCCGGATCCACGTACACATACAGAGTGCTGGTTTGGAGAGAGAGGTAAATGTCAGGGTTACCCTATTTACCCCCTCCTGGAGGGTATACCGAGGGCTCTTCAGGGGAAAGTGTGTGTGGATGAGGCACTCTAGGGGCAGATCACTACGGGGGTCTGGGAGGTCCATGGAGGTCGTCGGAGAGAGTGGAGGGAGAAGGCAGACAAGGAGCACAAACACAAGGTTGAAAAAGAAATATTATATACATTGCACTGTGGATAACCAACCAAGCTGTGAATATATATAACAATGATGGGTACGTAAAGGTCATATTTAACAGGGAGAACACATAGAGTTGTTGTGGATGGTGTGATATTATTTCTAACATACATCAGTTAGTTAGTTACCTGATCATACTGTAATCTTGGCTATCCAACTTTACATTGATGACACTGCTTTACTGTCTTCAGGTAGAGATGTCGAGGAGGTGGAGAAACAGTTGCAGATAGATTGTTTTTAAATTTGCAACATCGGCTCAATAACTCTAGACTTGTTATGAATAGTAGGACATCCCAGACCATGGCTTTATTTTTACCACTGTTAAGTAAGGGAACTAGAGGATCAAAAAATAAATGTAATGACCATTAATGGCAGCATTTTGACTTGGGTAACAGAATATAAATAATTAGACATATGGATAGATCAGTATCTTAAGTTTGAATTTCATGTAAATCATATAGCCAAAAAATTAAATGCCTGAATAGGAACCTTATACCACACTGCCTTTTGCATCCCCAAATTTATGTGACTAACTGTAGTAAAACAGTTATTATTACCAGTGTTGGGCTATAGAGGCCATGTATGGCTTTGCAAACAAGACAACCTTGAGCAAAGTGGATGTAGTCTATAACAGACTTGCAAGATTCACACTTATTTGTGACTATAATACACATCATTGCACCATGTACCATAATGTTGGATGGCTTCCTTTAGAGAATAGGTAAAAACTACTATGGACAAACCAGATTTTTAGGGTGGTAACGTAAAACAAACCCCTGCACCTGGCAAGCAAATTGTCAAAATTGGAACATAAGTACTGTCTCAGAAACACGAGCTAGGTAATTGTATGTACTGAAGTCAAAAAAACCATATGGAGGGATGACATATGCATATGCAGCCACCAGCTCCTATAATGATGTAACACAAACCACCAGAATTTTTTCAACATCTCCAAAAGCTTACAACATAGCAATGAAACAGGAATTAGCCCACAGGTGTGACTGCTTTAAAGGAGTACTACAGTCAGAATTTGCAAAAACATATGCGATGCAGAGTGTATTGATTTGTGTCTGTAGTCGTAGTGTGTCCTTCCGTTTGTTTGCTATTAGGAGTAATTTCTAAATTAGCCTGCTAGTTTTGTAGTAGTTTCATGGCCCCTGAATGCCTCCATCTTGGCAGGGTTTGTTGCTCTTCTTTTTCCTACAGTACCTTCTGTCCCATGTGACAGTGATGTACCCGGGACCATGTATTCAGCAAGCACTGATTTAGAGTCAGTTTTGTAACAGCAGAGCTATGAAATAAAATAACTTTCCTTATCTAGTGAGCACTAATGGCTACATTTACAGTTTAGCAAATACTTGAGAGCTAACTGAGTTGGTTGTTCTGCAAGAAAACAGCTAGAGCCCTTAGTAATTATAGCATTGATGATCTGGGATGACGTGCTTTTTATGGCTGTGTGTAGCTTGATGAAATGAAAAGGTTTAAAAGCAAAACATTTATTCCTACTGGCTAGACCTGACACACACATACAAAACAAAAATATTGAATTAGAGCTATTCAGTGGAGGCCAGAACATCAGGCTTCTATCTCTAGTACTTGCTGAATCAGTGGTCCCGGGTGCATCACTGTCACATGAGACAGGAGGTACTGTAGGAAAAAGAAGAGCAATAAACTTTGGTGAGATGGAGCTCCCCAAGGGCCATAAAACTACTATATAACTAGTAGGCTAGTTTAGAAAACAGTCTTAATGACAAAGGGAAGGACACACCAGGACTACACACACAAATCAAAACACTCTGCACAACATGTGTTTGCAAATGATGACTATAGTTTACTTCTTTAAATGACTTTGACATCTTTGCAATATATGAACTGCACTTCATGTTTCTTCATTAGTATAATATCATTTACTGGAATACCAGGAATCATAAGTTGATATATATTGGTTTTCCTAAAATTATTTTTATATTGTGTCTCTATTACTATATTGTATGTCACGTTATTTTAATTTACTGTGAAACTTGTGGGATTGATGTAACACAATCGCCTTGCAAATAGGGCTACTATAGCACTAATGGTGAATTCTCTCTCTTTTGTTCAAAAATAAAGATGTTACTGCCATTCAAGTGCCAGGTATGGCACCTCTCCTAGTCTTACTCGCAGCTTAGCGCATGATAGAAGAGTGATCCCAGACATAACTCTCACCAGTAGTCGCCTCTTCTACCTGTGGCATCAAAGCCTCAAAAATAAGGAAACAACCCAGTCAAGAGTTAACTGAGTGGTAGGTAGAATAAAAACTATAATCTTAGGAGTCAGGGTTAGAGTACACCATCCACCAAAGTCACACAATCCATGTTCTGATAAAATAGTCTGCAGTGCATCCTGATCTCCCCAGGCCTGTGACTCATTCCTCTCCAATCTCTTCAGAGTCCATTGAGATACTGAAATCTTCACCCTTCACTATTGATTCTCTCTATAGCCGGATCAGTACCTAGTTAAAGCCATGAAAAAACTCAGGGTCTGCCTAGTTTAGCCTACAAATTCTACAGAAACAGAGGTCTCACACCAGCAAGGAATAACCCACAGTGCCCCACATCCATTGTTTATCATCCTGATATTGTAAATTACACAATGGCAAAAAAAATCTTGGGCTCTGATTGGTCAGTCTGAGACTGGACCCGAGGTGTTATCCCAGTACAACATCACGGGTCTAGTCCTAGCACCGAGATGACTGCATCAATCGTTATGGTGATCACTCCACACAGCCCGCTTGAGTGATCCCTGCTGGACAGCACAGTTAAAACATTGCTGCTCCAATGCCATCTCCAGTGTTCCATGCCTTTACATCCCATTAAAACTACAAACTTCCCTCCCACTATTCATTTAAACAACAACAAAAGAGGTAATTGGCAGTTTTTTTTTTATCTTTTTTTTCAAATCGAACATACGAAATTTGCCAGCAGATAAAGGCCTAGAGGTCTATCAAGTCTGCTCGAATGTGCAGATAGCACCCCTTATTCTGCAGCTGCCCCTCCCTTCCACCCTTCCCCTTCATTAACCCTCCCCCTTGTCCTGTCCCATCCCCTTTTGAAGCAGTCCACTGTTCTACTGCATACCACTTCTGCAGGTAACGCATTCCACCCAGCCACCACCCTCTCTGTAAAAAAGTGTCTCCTCATCTCCCTCCTGAACCTTCCTCCTTCCAGTCTCATATCATGGCCCCTGGTGGCTCTCCCCTCCCTTACTTTGAACAGCCCCTCTGTACCCATCTTGTTTATTCCTTTCATGTATTTAAAGGTTTCAATCATGTCACCCCTGTCCCTCCTCTCCTCCAGTGAGTACATGTTCAACTCCTTCAACCTCCTCTCGTATGAGAAGTCCCCCAGCCCCTTGATAATCTTTGTCGCCCTGTGCTGTACCCCCTCCAGTAACTTAATGTCCCTCTTCAGATACGGGCGCCAGTACTGCACGCAGTACTCCAGGTGTGGTCTAACTAATGACCTATACAGTTGCAGAATCACCTCCTCCCTTCTCGAGGATATACCCCTTGCAATACAACCCAGCATTTTGTTGGCCTTTGCAGCTGCCTTCCTACATTGTGCTGAGTTGTTCATTGACCCTGTGATGAGCACACCCAGATCCTTCTCCTCCTCTGTCTGGGCTAGCTGCACTTCCCCAGCTGGTAACTCCTCCTTGGGTTCTTCATCCCAAAATGCAGCACCTTGCACTTTTGGCATTAAACCCAGTTGCCAGGTGTCTGACCAGGTTTCAAGCTTTGCCAGATCATCCTGCAACCCCTGCCACCCCTCTAGGTCATCCACCACCGCGCCTACCTTGGTATCATCAGCAAACAGACTGATCTTGCTCTTGATGTCCCATGATATGTCTGCAATGAATATCCCAAACAACACTGGTCCCAACACCGAGCCCTGTGGAACACCGCTCGTCACTGTCCTTGGGTGTGAGAGCTCCCCACCCACCACCACCAAAATCCTTAATATCAGCGAAGTTGTCATCTTCATTCAACATGCAATCAGTGAGCCAAGCTGAGACAGCGCGAGACTGCCTGTATTCAACTTTGTGCAAAATTTACAAGTACCAGTTCATTTTTCGTTTCTACCCATGGACAGTAAAAACATCTTTTTAAAACCTCTTGTCATCCTAGAACACATCATTACCTTCAAATGGGCAGACTTGGTGGGCCTTTTTCAGTCTTTTTCTGCCATCACACTTCAATATCAATCTATGAATCTAAACCATCTGTACCGCTCAGCAGCCGACCCGACAGTGAAACTGAAACGCTCGATAACCAGTTTCCCTGAACATGCCTCACAGAGCCTGCAGTAAATTACTAAACAAAGCAGACAAAAAATTAGTGAAATGGTTGGAGAGGGGGAGTTACTGTGTTCTCAGCAGCAGCTGCTCAAAAGGGGACCCACAAAACAGCACAGGGACTTTGAAACTATGACAGAATGAAATGGGGATATACAGACACTGCCACCTGCTGGCCAGCACTAGTAAAATGGATTTTTTTTTATGTATATGTAAACATACACATAACTAAAAATGCTCTTAAAACAGTATTTTTATCTCTATTTTCTTTTTTTTTTTTTTACAAAGGAGCCATTGTATAATAGCAATAATGCTCTCCAGGGTGTGTGTTGTGCTGAGATAACGTCACTTCTGGGGTGATTAGTCACACTTGGCCTGCGGCCTCGGGCCTAATCACCCCAGGCATGACGTTATCCCAGCACAACAGTACAGATTTATTACAGAGAGAATTTACTGCAGTGTGCAAGACTGTGGGGCTTATTGTGATCTGGAGGAACTGTATTCATCTACTGGTACCCTGCTATGTGCGTGGATCATTTTTATGTTTGCTTGCACACATGTGCAAGAAACATAGTGCCATCATCCAAGTTTTTGTAGGTGTGGCACCCTGTCTTCCAATTCAGTCAGTGTGTGTGCAGGCGCGGCCACAGTTCAGCAATGAATGCTGCAGCTGTCTATGATAGCAGTTGAAAATGCAGTGGTGTACAGTTGAAAGGGAGAGACCCGCTTCAGTGAGCAGTGATAAGATAGTGTTGATAGCATATTGCGTGCTCATGCACCCCCACACACACACTGTATGGCCGATGGGGGTGCCCAATCCCCCATCGGCTCTGCTGCACTCCACCCCCAACAGAGTTCCAGGTGCCATGCTGGGAGCCCACCCTAGCATGGCAACGGTCTATAAGGCTGATGGGGGGGCCCCAGTCCTCGTCGGCTCCACTGTCCCCCCCCAACAGACTACCAGGTGCCACGCTGGGAGCCCACCCCAGCGTGGCAATAGTCTGTATGGCCGACAGGGGTGCCCAATCCTCCGTCGGCTCCACTGCCCCCCAAACAGCCTTCCAGCTGCCATGCTGGGAGCCCACCCCAGTGTGGCACAAGTCCTGTGTCGCCTATCAGAAAAAATAACCTGCAAGAAAAAACGTCCTCGCTGACTGTCCTGACCCCCACCCGTGCCTCACCCTCTGTGCACCCTTCCTCCCCACACCCCCACCTCACCCCATACTTACCTCTGGAGTCCGGCGCAACGATCTTCGGTGGACCGGGAACACGTCTGCACTCTTCAAAGCCGACCGCGAACTGAGGAAATACTGGTAAGCTGCATAATGGAATAAATAGGGTTTTTTCAACTTTGATGCATATGTCAGCCATTTTTGGGAATTTTTTTCGGCAAATTTTCAACATGGGGTTTTTGGGACCCCACCTCATGAATTCTGGCACTGTCATTTTGTTAATCAGCCCCGAAAGGTGATTTCGCGGTCACTGCAAGAACCACCTTTCGGACCAATTTATGAAACAACAGTGTCACAGTTCATGAGGTAGGCCCCCAAAAACCCTATGTTGAAAATATGGTGAAAAAATTCCCAAAAATGATTGTTTTACGAGCATGCGTTGCGCTGTACCTACGCAAGCTCGTAAGTTCGTAAATTTTCAATATTTTCACTCCAGATTGTCAACATTGCCATTTTACCACACCTCCTCATGAGCAGTATAGCTGTCATTTTTCACATCTCACCCAAAATGTGTTTCCGTGCATGTAGTGCACAATGGCGCAGTTGGTGTGCGAAATCAATGTTCGGGACAGATTAAGAAAATCACACTGACAATGTTCATGAGCAGATGTCTTAAAATGGCTATGTTAAAAATATGGTGAAAAAAGTCCATAAAATGACTGTGTTATGAGCGACCATTGCGCAGTTTCCACGCACCCTCGTAAGTTCATGCATCTGTAATATTTTCAGCCCAGATTTTCACCACTGGCATTTTTCCACACTTCCTTAGGAACAGTACAGCTGTCATTTTTTACACCTTGGCTGAAATATGTTTTCGCACTTCCAGCGCAGAAATGCGTGGTCGCTGTGGGAAATCACTTTTAGGACAGATTAAAAAAATCACATTGACACTGTTCATGAGCGGAGGTTCCAAAATGCCTATGTTGACAATCTGCTGCAAGCAATCCCCAAACTAATTGCATTACGGGTGAGCATTACGCAGTTTCTACGCACGTTCATTACTTCATCAGTTTTTTTAATATTTTCACTGCAGATTTTCAACTTTGCCATTTTTTGCACCTCCCCACGAACAGTATAGCTGTCATTTTTCACATCCTGTTCGAAATGTGTTTTCACACCTGTGGTGCCAAATGGCAACAAACTGATATTGCCGCTATTCATAAGGTGGGGGTCACAAAAAACCCATGTTGAAAATTTGGAGTGAAAATGCTAATGAACGCCTGAGGCGTTAGGGTTTCTGACCATAACGCCCCACCCTGTAGAGATTGACAGGCATCAGGGGTGTGACTTGGGATCCTCGCCTGTAATGCTCATACCATTCCACACCCTGTAGCCAGTGAGAGGCATTGAGGTGTGCCTTGGACTCTTTGGCCCCAAAGTTCACTCCATTCTCCTATGCAGTACCCATCTTACCGTATTTCCTGATGGAATGGGTGAGCATAAGGGCCAAAGACCCCAAGGCACACAGTGACACTTGTCGGTGTCTGCAGGGTAGGGTGTGGTGAAATGGCATGGCCGTTATGCCTGACGACCCAAAGGCACACCCCAATGCCTGTTAGTCTCTGCAGGGTGGTGGTGGGGTTGTCTTCAGTTCAATACTTCACTGCCATTCCTATTATGCAGCTCTCTAACTCCTACACTACCAATACCAATGCTAGCAAACAAACATTCGGCATTGACAAATGTTTGTTAAACTGTGTTATGTGCAGCCAGTAAACTGTGTTCTGATCAGCCCTTGATGTTTTATACCTGCCGATTGCTGCTGCTGCCTATTTGCTGATGTTCTATATTGTACTTCGGTATTAAGTACTGTTCCCTTCAGAAGTGCTGGGACAGTTTATACTTGAATTAGTGTTTACAAATGCTGCTTGACTCATTACTGCCTTTTAGTGCTGCTCATTCCAGCTGATTGCCCAGTGATTGTGTGGCTGGAATTGTGATATTAGTGCCCCTGTTATTTGAATTGTTTACCTCGATAACCTGAGTCTGTCTTCAGCTTGTGCCACTTCCTCCACCCTAATTGGTGGTGGCAGCCCATGTGGGTGAGGTTGAGGTAGTTATATCCAGCCTTGGCCAAATGTGACAGCGTGTGGCAGCCAAAGTGCTAGCATGTACTCTAGAGTTAGAGGAGTTCGAAGAGTGCGAGGTGGTGAGAGCTGGGTTTGTTCGTGTTCGTATTTATAATGTCTAGGGAAAAATGTTTGTGTGAAGTAATAGTGTGCAAATGGATATTATTATGTTGTGTGGGATGTGATTTGATTATTCCTTGTAATAATGTTGATCAGGTTAAAGTAAGTGGCAGTTTTAAAGAGTTTACTATGTCTAATTTGTTGTTAAGAGGGAAACTACAGCTAAATACATTAAATTTGTTGAATCCGGAGAAAAGAACATTACGGATATGTGGTTGCATCCCAAGTATTATACTGCCTTCATTGGTAAAGGGGATATTTTATGGTTTGAGTTCTTGTAAAAATTGTTTTTTTTTATTTATTTACTATTGATGTTATCTGGTGATATCGAACTCAACCCAGGACCCCAGTTAAGTTCACTTGATTTAGCTGGCTTGCCTGGGTCAAATCAATATCATTTACATGGGTTTAAATTGTTATATTTGAATACCAGGAGTTTACTTCCTTAACTGGCTAATGTTGGACTGCTTATGCTATCATATCAACCTGATATGGTAATAGTTACAGAATCTTGGTTAAAGCCCTCAGTACCTGATGGCATGGGTATGTTGCCAGGTTATGGGATGTTCAGAGCTGACCGCAAAAAGGTAGTAAGTCTGGAGTAGGGTTGTTGTTTATTATTTAGAGCACCTGGAGGCATCTATTCTCTCCTCCAGTATGACACTGGATGTTTCAAATGATTGGTTGCTACTCCATGTGCTTTTGGGTGGTGCTCGACATGTAGTGGTGGGAGCTTTGTATAACCCACCTAAAAGTGGATTGCCTGGCTTACAGGAATGTCTTGATGGGATTGCTCCTTTCTTGGCCAAGCATGATTTTCTCTTGATGGGTGATATAAATTTGAACTGGTTAAAGGCAGACAAAGCTACTGAGAATTTATTAGATTCATATAGTTTGTCTCAGCTTTTAGTGGAACCTACTAGGCTGAATGTTAATTCGCTGAATCATACCCTTTCAGACTGGGTTGTTACAAACAATCCACATATTGTTTCTTCTTCTTCTGGAGTATTAGGGGATTCTGTGAGTGACCATCAAGTTACTTTTGGTGTTCTTAATTTCAAACAACACAAAATTCCACCTTTAGTTGGCCATACTCATAATTTTAAGCAACATCAACCTGAAGTTTTGTTTACTGAACTTCTGAATTTGGATTGGTCCTATTTAGATTTGATACCTGATCCAGATTGTGCATTAGATTTTTTATGTCAACAACTTTTGCACATTCAAAATAAATTGTTTCCTCTTTGGGAGACACGCACCAGAGGTGTCTTACATCCGTGGTTCTCTAATGATTTAAAGCAGTTCATAAAACAAAAAAAATCTACTTGGTTAACCTACAAAAAATCTCCTTCCCTTAAGGACTTACAGGAATATAGGGCAGCTAGGAATTTATTGTGTAGAAAGGAAAAAGCAGGCCAAGATTAATTTCTTTAGGTTTAATTAGAGGAAGTGTCACAGGATTCAAGGAAATTTGGGGCCACTGTAAATCATTTAGTTTCTCCCAAATCCAAAATGTCTTTTTCTTCTCTTCAATATTCTCAGTGTACTGCTACTGACCCATTTGAGATGGCAAATGTATTGAATCATTGTTTCTCTGATGTCTGTAGTCTAATCTCTGGGTTTTCTGATATAAAAGGCAATACAGATCGATCTGATCATCCCCCTGATAATTTTGATGGTCGGGGATGGTCCCACTGCATCTGAGTTTTTGTTTCGCTGGGTAACACCTTCTGAAGTGTTGAAATTATTATGTACTTTACCTGATACCTTTGGAGATTGTGGGTGGGGGTTGGATGCTAGGTTTGTTAAAATGATTGCTTCTCATGTATCTGAACCTCTCTGTAGGGCACTTAATTTATGTATCTCTATTAATGTGTTTCCGTCATCCTGAAAACAGGATCAGGTAGGATTACCACCCCATCTCAATTTGAAATCCTCTGAGTAAGATCCTAGAAAAGCTATTAGTAAATCAGCTTAATGATTTTCTGGGGGGGGGGGGCGGTGTCCTGTGTCCCGAACAGCATGGGTTTCGACGTGGACATGGGACTGGTACTGCCCTGGTCAGGTTCACAAGCACTGTTCTGCAAGGTTGTAATGATGGCCTGTTGACGGAAGTGGTGTTCATGGACTTGTCCAGGGCTTTTGACTTGATTAATTATTCATTACTTTGTCAGAAGTTATCTGATTTGGGTTTGTCTGAATCTGTAGAAGCTATAATTCACGATTTTCTACAGGATCGTTCCCAATATGTGTTGATTGGGTCTGTTTCATCTGATGTGTGTTCTGCTGTTTATGGAGTCCCGCAAGGGTCCTCGGCCCCTTACTATTTTCGTTATTCATTAATCAGGTACTTTCAATATTTCATGGGTGTCAATGCCTATTGTATGCTGATGATTTGATTTTGTATTATCAGCATCAGTCTAGGATTCTATAAATGCATTTTTGGATTTAGAGTTTCAGAGATTATTTCAGTGGATGCTCTCTAACAAGACAGTTTTGAATGTTCATAAGACCAAGGTGATGATGTTTGGAAGTGCTGTCCGATTGAGGGACAACCCAGAAATATTAATTTATGACAATCATGGTATTTTGCTTGAACAGGTTTCTGAATTCAAGTACCTGGGTGTGGTACTTGATTCTTCTTTGATTTTTACTTCTCCAGTAAAAATGGTAAAGAGTAAAGTTCATCAGAAATTGGATCAGCTCTATAAATTTAAACCTCACTTGTCTTTTGAGTCCCGTATGAAATTAGCTAATGGTGTTCTTTTGCCTCATCTGGACTATGTTTCTCCCTCATATGAGAAATTGGGTGTTAGGGAGAGGCAGATCCTAAGTGTAGTTTACAATAATAATAGTCATTTTGTTTTAGATGTGCCAGTTACGACTCACCATTGCTTGTTATATTCATCCTTGAGGCGACTTTCTCTGCAGTATAGATATATGTATGCATTAGAAAATTTGGTACACCAGGCAACTCATTCAGATGGGTTATCTCCACTTTTTGATTTGATTAAGTTATGTAAGATCAAAGCCTCTTTAAGGTCAGCTGAGGAAATTTTGTTGGAGGGGTATTCTGTTAAGAACAATTATGGTGCACACTCCTTTGCATGTCAAGTTCCTAGAATTTGGAATGATTTACCCCCTTCTTAGAGAGTAGTGAAGTCATATCCAACTTTTAAAATTAGATATAAAAAGTATTTGTTGTCTTTGATAAAATGTACATATTTTTGTTAATTATGTAATTTTGTATATTCATTTGTATATGTGATATTAATTGTTTTTGTATTTCTCTGTAATATGTTATTTATGTTGTTTGTCCAGTCGGACCTGAAAAGAGCTTTGGCCCAGTTGCCCTAACCTGGTTAGCAAATAAAATAAAATGAAATCCCACAGATTCCATGACTTTTATGCTTTTGCTTGCTCCAAGTGCATTTCCTGCAGCAGTAAGGTATCTAGCTTAACTCTATGGGTTGCACTGAGTGTCTTTTTCTGTTGGATCACCCTGTATTCTTCCATGTGATGACCCTCAGTTTCTGCTTTCAAATGCTCATATTTTGCTGAGTCATTATATTAGCTCTGGCAAATCTCCCCACCCCCACCCCACCTGCCCCCTGTGATAAACCTCTAGGGCATAGACAACACAGACACAGGGCTCTTCAGTCAAGCAGCCATTTTATTCCATGACGACTAGTACCAGGGTACAGTACATGACATAAACTCTGTACAGGAACTACACAAATGCATAGGATAGGCAACAACATGTGACCCAAAGAGCAGCTACTTAGGGGTACAGGCAAGCCCATAGCCTAATAACATGTTTACTACACTCCTCCCCCTTAAAACGTAGTTTGACATTAACATTTCCTAACTTTACAGCCAAAGTAGACTGTTCAGTACCCAGAACAAGTTACATGGATTGTCCTACCCATCAGAAGAACTTGTCACTAGCTAAACAACACAACAGGTAACCAGCATCTTCTAGGCAGACTTATTTTTTCTATCATGCAGCTGAGCTATAGAATGCTGTCCCTGTGTCTTTGTTGAGTCTTGTGCCTTTGGCTGTATTCAAGAAACATTTAAAAATGCACTATTTAGCCAACTTTCAATTGCACTATAGGGCAGATTGCCTATGTGCTGCATATCAGAGGCACACAACCCTAAGTCAGAATACCATACAGCAGGGATCCAGCAACCCCTCAGCAGCATTCACAGCATGGGCACAAGCCCCTTGTGCACACAATCCCCTGGTCGATCTTGCAGCTATACACCACGGGCAGTCTGGGGCATGTCAGGGGGTGTGCCCACACTCCACGCTGTTCACTAAGGTGCAGAGTGCCGAGCATGGTGGGGTGTGAGATATGTCAGGAAGGACCCTGCCATAAATGTTACATGGCCCCCTCAACATACACCCTCCAGCAGTGGCAGGACTGGAATGTCCTCCACTCTGCTGCCCGAGTCCACCAGGCTGACAGAAAGAAAAAGAAGAAGAATCTGCATTTTATAGTGCTTTTCATACACAGTGTATCCCAAAATGCTTAACAAGTGATGCTAGACTGGTAGTGAAGTGACTGAATGTGTAGTGGTGGCCATATCGCACATCAACACCCACACACAGCCTGGACAATTGCATGAACCAGTTTATGGGAAGGAGAATGTTGGCCAGGACACTGGGAATGTCCCCTACTCTTTACAATGAGTGCCCTGTGTTCTTTTACTTCTACCTGGACACCCACCAAGACAGCACCAGGATAGGTAAAAGGGACCTCAGTTTAATGTAGCAGTACAGCACCCCCCTAATACTGCACTCAGATGCCAACATTTTAGGTGCAAGTCCAGTCCCAGTATGGGATGAGAACCCATGACCTTCTGGTCCAGAGGTGGATGTGCTACCAACTGAGCCACACTGACACCACTGGGGGCAGCCATTTGGGCACACAACCATGGTTTTACAACTTGGGGTTCTGAGCCTTCCCAGGACCACCCGCTTGCATGCAGCAAGGAATCCACTTTGAGTCCAGGACCGGCATCTGATTGGATGCTGTCTTCATTCCATGATCTACCCTGTGCAGCTGCATGCTTGTGGGTGGGTCCATGGACAAGCACCCTGTGGGTGTGTGCAGTTGTGCATACCACACACATTGCCCCTGTCCATGGGCACGTAGCTATGTGGGCCGGGTACATGTGAATCGCACTTACTCGGCTCTCAGTTGTGGATAGGCCCCAATGTTCTTGTTAAAATACTGTACCTGATTTTATACGGAATGTACTTTGTTTTAGCTTTTGCAATTTCAGGTCCTCCTTGAAAATAGGCATTTGATGCTCTTGGGGTTTACCCGGCCAGCATATTTTAAATAACAAATTAAAAAAAAAACTATATATACAGGCAATAATTAAAGGTCACGCTGCTGTGGTGCTCCTCTCCATTACATTGTGTATCTCCAGACCGGAAAAACTACTGCAGCAAGTTGAGCAACACAATCTTGTACAACCTAAACAGGAACAGGACGACTTTGCTGCCCTGTTCATTGCCAGGTGGATTACCACAGGCAGGAGCAAAGTCCTCAGCATTGCTCTCACCTTCCAACACGAGTTATCCACTTGACTGGAAGAGGACCCTCTAAGAACAGCAGATGAGCCACATGGATATAAGCCAAACTGTGGTCCACATGTACCCCATAGGTTAAAGGTCCTCCATTCCCTAGTACAGCAGCAGGAATAGCTTGGCAGAAGACACCAGGAGGAAGGACTGCTGTGTGACTGGACTTCTGTACTGGGACTAAAGTAGAAGAACTTTTGTATTTGGACCTTTAATTTAGGGTAAAAAAACTAACATACAAAACAAAACAAAAAAAGTGTGTGTTTGGGTTAACCGAACTGAATGGGTAACTGAAAAGTCATCTAGGTGTAAATCTCAGGTGACTGAAAGGACTTAACTGCTGTGAGGTTTAAATTACTTGTAGAAAGATCTGGTAAGTAGGGGGAGTGGCTTAGCTAGAAGGAAGCTACATTTAAAGACTGCCTTAGAAAGATTCTGCTAATAGCTTGGCAGAAGACACCAGGAGAAAGGACTGCTGTGTGACTGGACTTCTGTGCTGGGACTATATTGCCCTCCTTCCCTCCCCTCCACCCCCCCCCACCCAAAGCTAGTTCTATTTTTATAGGCACAGGATTTGACTGACAACAGGAACTTCCTGTTTAGGGGCAGGAAGTGAGTGATCACAGAACCACCAAGGACCCACCATCCTAGAAGGGCAAGAGTAGCCTCCGCCCCTTCTAACTGCTGGAGGTCTGCCTCTGAACAAGTAAGTGGTCTACTGAGAAATATAGGATATTCTTGTCTCAGAACAGGACAATCAGGAGCTTAAAGGGCACACAGGCAGAAAGTAAGAGAGAGAGAAAAAACAGAGGAAAGAGTAAGGATTGCAAACAGTTAAGGGCCAGAAATAAGACATGATTGGAGTGGGTAGTGCAGTGGCTGTGGAGCAGCAGTCTTCCGGGAGATGTTCTGGAGGATGCGTCGTCCATCTGCAGGCACCTCTCTGGCTGAGGGAGAAGGTTGCTCATCTCCAGGCTGAGTTGGCCAGATTTGGGACCTCCTCTTCCATCCATGGACCACCAGTGCCACTGCCGTTGCCTCAGAGGTTGCCAAGAAAGAGGAGCGGTTGGACCACAGTGGGCTCAGGGAGGGTGAGGGTGGTGGAACAGAGGCGCATCCCTCCAGCTGTACCTCTCCACAATTCCTATGCCATTCTGGCAAAGTGTGGTTCCTCTATGGAGGCACCCACAGTGGAGACCAAGGAGGATGCTGGGAACCTCCACAAAGGAGACCCACAGGAGGGTGGCAGGGGACCCTGCAGAGGAAGGAAACAACTCCTGGTGGGGGACTCCATTGTTAGAAAGGTAGAACTGGGGAAGGAAGGGGAGAGGGAGGTAAGGTGCCTGCCTGGCGCCATGGCTTGGAGGGACAGGGAGCGAATCCTCAGGATTGCCGGAGCAGCTGCACAGGGGAGGGAGCTGGATGTCATTGTCCACCTAGGGACAAATGACCTGGCTAAGAAAGGGATTAGAGAAGTGCAGGAAGAGTTTGTGGAATTGGGAGGGCCTTGGTTAAGTAGCACGACGGTAACCTTCTCGGAGGTGCTACCCATCTATGGCATAGGAGAGGCTAGGGTGTTCCGTACCATGGGATTCAATCATTGGTTGAAAAACTGGTGTGGAGCTCAGGGACTTCGCTTCATTGGGGACTGGGGGTCCACCTGGAGTGATGCAAGCCTATACTGGCATGATGGGCTGCATCTGTCCGGGAGGGGAACCAGGATCCTAGGTGATAGGTTTAAATGCTTCATTGGCAAGCTTTTAAACTAGCCAAGGGGGGAGGCACTGGAAAGGAGCAGGAAAATCCTAGCCCCCCCCAAACAATCACGGTAGTAAGTGTGGCAAACACCAACATAGAGGTGTCAATAGGGAGAAGGGCAGGGGTAAATGGAGAAAGTGACAAAGGCAAGAAGGACAGGGATGGGGCAAAGGGGGTAAGGCCATCAGGAAATGGAGGTAATGAGTACCATTGCCCATAGTCTGGGCAACAAGCTCTGAGCTGGTGGCCTTAATGGAAGAGGGTGTCTGGATATCATAGCAGTCACAGAAACATGGTACACAAAGAACCATGACTGGGATGTTAACATACCAGGTACATAACCTACAGGAGAGACAGGCAGGGAGAAGAGGGGGAGGAGTAGCTCTCTATGTAAAGGAAGGGATAAAAGCAACTGAACAAAAGAGTAAACAGGGAGGAGAGGAGGCACTGTGGGTCACCTTGGAGACTGGAAAGGGCACCACAACGCACAGGGGTTGTGTACAGACCCCCATGTCAGGGGGAGGGAATGGACAAGGATATGATGGAAGGCATTCTTAGAATGGCAGAGAAGGGGAGATACTGTTGATGGGAGACCTGAATATGCCAGATGTTAAATGGAGCACATTTGCTGCAGCCACATCCAAGAGCAGGGCCATTCTTGATGCCCACAGGTGGCAGGCATTAGACAGCTAGTTTGGAACCCACTCGTGAGGGAGCAATCTTAGACCTCGTAGCTCTCAAACGGGGCAGTGAGAGGATCTCAGATCTAGAAGTGGGTTGCCATCTGGGGACAAGTGACCATCAAACAGTGTGGTTCACGTTAAACTCAGCTACAGAGTCAAGCCACAAAAGTGAGAGTACTGGACTTTAGGAGGGCTGACTTTGCAATATGGGAGAGTGCCTCAGAAAGCACTAGCAAACAGGCTAGAAGGAGGTGTGGAGCAACAATGGGGAATTATCAAACTGCCATCACAGAGGCAACAAGCCTTTGTGTGAAGCAAATATACAAATCAAAACGAAGAAAAGCCACTATGGTTCTCAAGAGAGGTGGCTGTGAAAGTCAGGAAGAAAAGACAGCATTCCGAAGTATAAGGAAACACAGAAGGAGCAGGACAGAGAGCTGTACCAGTTAAGGCAGAAAGAAGCAGGGAGGAAGTCAGAATAGCAAAGGCCCAAACTGAAGAAAAGATAGCCAACTCGGTTAAGAAGGGGATAAACCTTTATAGGTACATCAGCGAGAGGAAAGACAAAGGGAGGGATAGTGAGGCTGAATAGAATGAATGGTGGGTGGGCAGAGGGGGACAGTGAAAAAGCAGGAATACTGAACGGATATTTCTGCTCAGTATTCACAAAAGAGGAGGGGGAAGTGCCTAATCCAATTAACAGAAGCACTCTTGATAGGGGGGTCGATCCCAGTCCTTTCACAGAAGAAAGGGTTCTGCAAGAACTCCTAAAACTGAAGGTGGACAAAGCAATGGGTCCTGATGGAAGTCACCCCAGAATTTTAAAAGAATTAAGAAAAGGAACTAGTGAAACCACTGGCTACTCTTTTAACAAATCATGGGAGGATGGTGGTAACCCGAGGAGTGGAGGAAGGCGGATGTGATTCCCTTCACAAAGTGGGACCAAGACAGAGGCAGGAAACTACAGACCTGTCAGTCTGACCTCTGTGGTAGGGAAAGTGATGGAGTCACTTGAAGGAAAGAATAGTTGAGTACCTAGAGGTCAGTGGAGCACAGGACCCAAGGCAGCATGGGTTCACAGCGGAAGGTCATGTCAGACGATCTAATAGATTTCTTTGACTGGGTGACCAAAGTAGTAGACCAGGGAGGGGCTGTGGACATGGCCTACCTAGACTTTAGCAAGGCATTTGACACAGTCCCACACAAAAGATTAATAGTCAAATTAACCAGCCTGGGAGGGTCCCAGGGTGGTAGCCTGGTAAAACATTGGCTGGACAACAGGACACAGAAGGTAATTGTAAATGGAGTCCACTCTGAAGAAAGGGCGGTATTAGTGGGGTACCTGAGGGTTCAGTATTGGGTCCAGTCCTTTTAATGTCTTCATCAGTGACCTTGCAGAGGGACTGGAAGGAAAAGTATGCCTTTTTGCAGATGACACAAAGATCTGCAACAGGGTTGATACACAAGGAGGCGTGGAAAGGATGAAAAAGGACTTGGCAAGGTTGGAGGAATGGTCAGAAGTGTGGCAGCTAGGATTCAATGCAAAAGTGCAAATAATGCACCTGGGAAACAAGAACCCAGGGAAGAATACACAATGGGTGGGGAGGTAGTAACAACAACAAAACAGGAAAGGGACCTGGGGTAATCATATCAGATGACCTTAAGGTTAGCAAGCAATGTGAGAAGGCAGTAGGGAGGGCCGGGTATACTGGGATGTATAGGGAGAGGCATCAGCAGCAGAAAACAGGAAGTTGTTATCCTCTGTACAGACAGCTGGTGAGACCCCATCTGAATACTGTATCCAGTTCTGGAGACCCCATCTCCGCAAGGACATAGACAGGATAGAGGCAGTCCAGAGGAGGGCAACTAAAATGGTGCAGGGTCTGCAAGAGAAGCCGATGAGGAGAGACTAAAGGAGCTTAATATGTATACCCTTGAGGAAAGAAGGAGAGGGAGACATGATAGAAACTTTCAAGTACCTCAAGAGAATCAACAAAGTCCAAGAGGGTAGCATCTTTCAGAAAAGAGGCGATGCAAGAACAAGGGGACACAATTTAAAGATAGAAGGAGGGCGGTTCAGGGGCAATGAGGAAGTATTATTTCACATAGAGGGTAGTGGATGCATGGAACAGCCTTCCTGAGGAAGTTGTGGGGTCTAAAACTGTGGGAGAATTCAAGAATGCATGGGACAGACATAAGGCAATTCTTGTGGGGGGCAGGAAGATATAGGCTGTTGGTTAACTAGGATCTGCGGCCTATCCTGTAGGTAGGGAAATGGGCAGACTAGATGGGCCTAGCGGTCCTTATCTGCCGTCAAAGTCTATGTTTCTATGTAACCCAAGGATGCTTTGGATTTCAGACATCTCGAGCCATCATGATGTTCAGTTTATTTATAGCAATTTATTTTGGACTTGCCCAGAGAGCATCACCATTGTGAGGTTTTTGTAAAATGAGGTTGAAGCCTGCTTGGTAGTAGATGTGAGCTGCATTGATTTAATTTTTTCCTCAGAAACTTTAAAAGCAAGATACCCATATATATAAATAAACTACTACCAGCAAAGCAAACTTGCTAAGTTGCGCATTCAGCTTGTGCCCTGGAAACTGTAGTTTCAGACTTTATATCCACAAAAGCTAGGCAGTCATTGTCATGCATAGGTCCCTTGATGTGGAATAAGATGCCAGTAGGTACGAGAATTAGTAGTGAGCCTCTTCCAACTACTGATATACTGAAAAATTGGATCAGGGCAAAGTGGGCTTGTTTTGATTACTGTTACCACAATACCGCAGTTACTTGATTTGTTATGTAAGCTTACATCACCTTTACTTTAACACCTTAGTTATCTTTTACATTATGATATGTATGACTATGGTACTGTGTGTATATATATATATATATATATATATATATATATTCATTGATGTTTAATGTATGTAAATGATTGTTGCAACATGTCTGATAGTCATCTCATTTTACTTGGGACACCATTGAAGATGAGTTTTTATTTAGTCTATATGATCTCCCATTTTAAATAAAACTTGTACTTAAATCACCTCTCCATTGGATGTAACATTCGGAGAGACATCAGAACCTTATCATGTCCCCTCTGCTACTGCTGCTGGAACTTCTCCACAGTGTAGGGCAAATTCGGTTTTAGTGAGGAGAAACTGGTTTTGTGGTTGTCAATTCAGTAACAATTCCCAAGGTGTACTCCCAGTGACTTTGTGAGGAATGTTGCGATAGGCAAAAATTAAACAAGCCAACCGCTGGTTTGCATGTATTGTGTAGTTCCCCTGAAATTGTGCATAGCCCATACTGCTACACCATTGGATTCAGGGTGGTAAGGTGGTGTTATAGCAGAACGTTATGTATCCCATTATGTTTTAGGAACAACTTAAATGCTTTGAAGGGGAACTGGGGACTGTTGTCTGAAGGTATCACAAGAGACTGGCCATTTTCTCAGTTCTTAGTACTTGTCACTTGGGTTGGAAGTTTTTAATATATCACAGGACTCTCTGTTTGGCTATAAGGATACTCATGTGTTTTTGATAGCAGGGGATTTTAATGTAAATTGGTTTTCCAGCAATGATACACACCCCTTGGTAGCATTTCAAGTGAGTTTAGGTCTCAGCCAATTAATTAATTAGCAAGCCAACAAGAATCAATCAAAAAGGACCCCTCAGCCTCTACCTTAAAATATATTATTTTCACAAATTCTCCCTCAAACTATGAATTAAGTGATGTCCTCCACAGATTCATTTTCAGATCATCAAATGATTTATTGTATCTGGAGTAAAACTCAATTCCCAGCTCAAAATAAATTTATCAAGTGGCATTGTTTCAAGGACTTTGATTACTTAAAATTCATGGAGATAGATATGGAAAATGTTCTGTGGGAGCAAATAGACTTGATACTAACAATAAATGATGCCTGAACATTTTTCTCCAGTGAGGTTCTGAAGCTATGTGATAAATACACTATGTCAAAACTAAGAATGTAAAAAACAATAAAACACCCTGATATAATCCGGCTAGTTTTCCATTAGCAGGTTATACAGACCTGCCACTAGAGGGGATTCTTGGCCTTTCTACACAAATCACTGTACTCAATCATGGGCAATATGGCCTGCATTATCATTCTACTTCTTTCCCGGTGCTGCTACAAGGGGAGGTTGTAGTTTGAGGTTCCCCTAAGCTTCACTGAACAGGCTGACAACTTCCTTAAAACTGCCTGTGCGACAGCTCTGCAGCCGAAAACAGGAAGCCCTCAGTGTCTGCCATCCACCCTTCAGACTCAAGTCAGATAGACTCTGAGCATCCTATTCTTACCTACGCTACGGTGACATCATCCAGTAATAATGCCTTACTTAGTATATGCTTCCTTCCGCCCTCCTTGGTGTGCTAGGAACCCAAGTGTCCCTCCCCCTAATAGGGGTGTACTACTTGCCATAATCTACTCACTGACCCTACTCTGGGTGGACAGGCTCATAGACCCATTCCCCCCAGAACCAGTGAGCAATCTACATAATATCCTCCCACACAACTTCCTTAGCAACTACCCTATCTCAAGTATATCTAGTCTCTTAACAGATCATGAGATCATAAAAAAGGGTGTATGCTATGACCTGCTTTACTATATGAGCAGGATGCGTCGAAGACACTTCATCTCAATACCTAGCACTAAACTGCTCAGGTTACTAGTCTTGCTACTTCTCCTATCAGGTGATATCCAACCTAACCCTAGCCCATACGTACCCAATACCTTGGTAGCATCCCCCCAGGACCATCAATGGGCGGCCACCAAGGGTCTGAAGATAGCACATCTGAACATATGTAGTCTTAGACCAAAAATACACGAAGTCCAGGCCTGGTTGGACCTCTACAAACCAGACTTGCTCGCCATCTCTGAAACCTGGCTAAAAGCCCGCATCCATGACCACGAGATTCAGGTCGTGGACTACAATAGCTACCGCAATGACAGAGAAACCAAAAAAGGGGGTGGGGTCCTAATATATGCTAAGGATGACCTCTCCATGTCACCTCTACCCCTGCAGACTAATCCTACTGCTGAGGGAGAGAGCATATACATCCAGATAACCCTAGGGCATGACAAACAACTAACAATTGGCTGTGTCTACCACCCACCAAAATCAGCCCTCAAATCCCTTGAAGCCATCACAAATGATACGGCTATCAAGGTAACAACAGAACAACTAATCCTGGGTGACTTCAACATTAACTGGGCCCAGGACCCTGGTCGTGCCTCGAAGTCACTTACCCATGAAGCAGGTCTGATGCAGGTCACCTCTGAACCGACCAGACTTAATTACAAAACTGGGAACCACACCACCCTTGACTGGGCTTTGGTGTCTAACCCCACTAATATACAGAGTGTGGGGCACAATGGCAGACTCCCTGAGTGACCATTCCCCAATCTTCTGTATATGGAAAAACAAACCACCCAAGGTCCAACCTAGAATTCTCTCCACCCGTGACTTCTCCTAGTTCTCTGAACTACAATACAATCGCTACCTAGGTAGTCTGGACTGGAACCCTATAAATTTTCTCCCTACTCTTACTGAGGCTGTGCAATACTTCCAGGATGAACTAACCACAGCGGCCAACCTCTTTGCTCCAATGAAGAGAATGAGGGCTAAAGGCAGCTGCTACAAGTGGATCTCTCCCGCCCTCAAAGCCCTAATGGCTTCTTGGGGAAAAAGCCTGGAAAAAGTTTAGGCTCTCCTCCCTCCCAGCAGATCTCGCTGAATACAAAGCCCTGAGGAACAAAGCCAAGAGAGCCATAAAACTCGCTAAGAGAGATTACTTAACATACCTCCAGAAAACAAGCCTGGGCAACCCCAAGCAATTCTGGAATCATATCAATGACCTTATCAAGGGCAGCAAAAAGCCTGAGTCCTGTCCCATGGAGATTAACGGTCAGCTCACAACTGACCCTTCTCAAATATCGTCTGCCCTTAACAGGCACTTCTCAGACCTCGAGGCCTACAAGACCTGCCTGTCTCCCCAGACTCTCCCTCCTATCTCAGATGAATCACCTCACATGGAAAGACCCCCATTTCACCTGAGACTGGCTAAACGCACTGAAGTACTAAACCTCCTAAGGAACCTGAAACCGAAAGGGTCAGGTGGACCCGATGGTATCAACCCTCGGCTACTCAAGGCAAGAGCTACCTCCTTAGCCTGGCCTATAACCATGCTCCTCAATTGATCACTGAAGGAAGGAGCAGTCCCTGACCCGTGGAAACATGCCAATGTTGTCCCTATTCACAAAGGGGGGCTCAGGGAAAAACTCAACAACTACAGGCCCATCTCCCTCCTCTGCTCACTTGCTAAGGTGCAAGAAAGAGTAATCTACAATCAACTCAGGGACTACCTGGAAGCTCATCAGCTCCTTGTTCCCTCCCAACATGGATTTAGAACAAACCATGGTACTGACACTGCCCTCATTAACTTCACGGATGAAGTTCTCAGGGCAATGGACAAAAGGATACCCACTGGTGCAGTCTTTATAGACTTATCCAAGGCGTTCAACTCTATTGACCACAACTGCTGCTACAGAAGCTGCAAATATAGGCCTGAGACAATCATGCCCTGAAGTGGTTTGGGAGCTACTTATCAGGCAGGGCACAGAGGGTCTCACGGAAAGGGACCATGTCTGACCCCTACCCCTAAACCAGAGTGTACCTCAGGGCTCAATTCTAGGCCCCTCCTGTTTCCTTGTTTACCAATGACCTGCATTACCCACTGCGGGGAGAGCTCGATTCTGCCAGTATGCTGATGATACTGTCATCTTCCGACCCCTGCGTGGCCGTGGTTGCCCTAGGCCCTCTACTCCAAAGGATCTCACTTCACTAGAGACTTGGCTATGTAAGAACAGAATGGTACTAAATGCCGACAAGACCAAGGCAATGCTATTTGGGCCAAGATCCCTGGGATTTGACAGGTCCTCATCCCTCTCCTTAATCTCACTCTCTGGTAAAGCCATTAATGTAGTCCCCTCCCTTAAATACTTAGGCCTCACGTTGGATCAGAATATCACATACAAGGAACACGTGGACCAGGTCACCAGGACCCTACATCGGAAACTTGGCACCCTGTACAACTCAGGGACCAACTCATCCCTGAAGCCAGGCTCTCCATAGCTACCAGCATCCTCCTACCCAACCTGACCTTTGCAGTCCCTGTTATACAGGGCACGGCTAAACAAGAGAGTACCAGGATGCAAACTCTATATAATAAAATAGCTTGTTTCAAAACCTTAGACCATCCGAGACGTCACCACTATGACACTTTAGCCAATCTTTGTTGGCCCACATTGGTCACCCGCCTCCAACACCCCTTGCTTGTACAGGCCTACAAGCTTCTCAAACCCCACGTTCCGCCAAGCATTGCCGGGACTATAACCCTCAAACACAACCCAAGGAACCTAAAGACCTCAGATAGAACTCTATTAGAAGTCCCTAGGGTAAGGACAAACGCTGCCGGAAGATACTTTTCCTCCCAAGCAGCCTGCCAATGGAACAAGCTCCTCCCCAGGTCCAGGCCTCCTCCTCACTCATGAACTTCCGCACCAGGCTTAAGTCCCATCCTGCTGACCTCAAGCGCATACCACTGTCATGACACTTAAAGCTCCTAAGGTACTCCCCTCCTCTCCAACTCCCGTCTCCTAGCTTAACCTTCCTACTACCTGCCTTATACAGACTGCTTGCCAGAGGCTACGTGTAACCCCTGAATAAACTATATGCAAAGTACTACCAATTGCTTACATGACATGATGATAACCATGCCTGCATCCACTGCTTTTCTTTTATCGTGCCTGTAAGCCATGCCTGTATCCACTGCTTTTCTTTTACCATGCCTGTAACCATGCCTGTATCCACTGTTTTTCTTTACTGTAACTACCTCATGATGTAACTCACAATGCCTCAGATGTTCCTTATGTCCTTGTTCATTCTTATAACTTGTATTGTTATCCCGGGTAGCCCCTGAAAAAGGGACATTCGGGGTTCAGTGGGCCTACCCAGTCACCAATATTTAATAAATAAATAAAGAAATTTAATGGCAATAGGGAAACATGGTACAGAGCTAAAAAATGGCCCTGGTGGTCTTTTCCCACCCTGGGACCACCAGGGCCACTGCCGATGCCTTAGAGGTTGCCAAGAAAGAGGAATGGTTGGACCACAGTGGGCTCAGGGAGGGTGAGGGTAGTGGAACAGAGGCGCATCCCTCCAGTTGTACCTCTCCACAATTCATATGCCATTCTGGCAGAGTGTGGTTCCTCTACAGAGGCACCCGCAGTGGAGATCAAGGAGGATGCTGGGAACCTCCACAAAGGAGACCCACAGGAGGGTGGCATGGGACCCCACAGGAGAAGGAGACAACTCCTGGTGGGGGACTCTTTATTAGGATGGTAGAACTGAGGAGGGAGGGAGGGAGGGAGAGGGAGGTAAGGTGCCTGCCTGGTGCCATGGCTTGGAGGGACAGGGAGCAAATCCTCAGGATTGCTGGAGCAGCTGCACGGGGGAAGGAGCTGAATGTCATTGTCCACCTGTGCAGAAGTGTACAATGTTTCTGAAATGTTTGTGTGGTGACAACACATTTGCACAGGTTTAGCACGGAGCTAAGCTGTTTACCTGGTGCAATCACGTTTGCCTGGGGCAAAACTTTGCATTATTCAAAAGTGACATGCAAATGAGCCTATTTAGGTAGTCTGTGGGCAAGCATCCAGATTAGCATCTCATTATGACCTGATTTGCATGCAGTTTGCCCAGTGCTATTGCAGGGTTCCACAGCTCCACCGGTAGGTCAGTCTGGAAGTACAGGGGCTGGCTGGATCTGCCCACAGCTCCACCTGTAGGTCAGCCTGGCAGTGCATGGTGGTAGCTGCAGGCTACATTTGTACAGTACAGCACAGAATATTGAGCCCCAGGGGACTACACAGCACAGGCACAGGTGGTGGTACTGCATGCAATTGTCAAATTGTATTTCATGCTACAGTGCACATCAGACACTACAGTAGCAAAGGGGCCAGTAGTGTGAGGGACACAGCAGTGCCTACGGTGTGTAGTACAGTGATGACCACTGCACTGTACACAGTGACAGGCCCAACTTGCAGGTGTTTACAGACAGTGGACATTACTGTTATGCTGTTGTGTGACCCACAGACACTGTACCACTGGCACAGGATTCTCAGAGTGACATATACATGGTTGGCTGTGTGTGCTGTGGTGTCTGTACAGATGTGTGGTACGTGGCTGGTGGGGGCACATATCATCAGGCAGGCACACTGGTGTTGGGGTATTCCCAGCACTAGCCCATTTGTACTGCGTGACTTGTCCCAACCTTGTGGCCTCACCCAGTCTGTGGTGCAACCTGGCCACTTGTACACCCTCCCCTCAACACCCTCCATGCCCACAGTGCTGCATGTGTGTGCTGGTGTCTCTGCAGGTGTGTGCTGTATGGCCGCACTGCCTTGGTGTCCACTGGGAGCTGGGTCACCACTTACTGCCTGGCATGGCTGGGACTGGTGGCAGATGATGGCATCATAGGGATGCCATCTGTGAGCAGCATGTTTCCTCTCTGTTTGGCTTATTTCTATGTGTCATACTTACTGGTTAGGGTCGCGCAAAGCCACGCAAAAGTTACGCAAAGCCACAAAGTCGCAGAAAGCTGGTTTGCCCAGAGTTAAGACTACCTTTTCTTGGGCGGTAATTTGCACTGCGCAAAGTGTTGTGCTAAGTTGCGTAAAAACATTTTGCGCAGTGCAATTCACTGAATATAGCATTGCGCCTGTATTCATGTACACGTCCCCTCAGTTTGCCCCTTGCATACATTATAATTTTGCCTGGCACTAATGCAGTTTGCATGCGCTATTTGACCTTTTGAATATAGCAGACCTGCACTAAACTGACGCTAACCCTGTGCAAATGGTTTGCGTCCAGCGCAAAGTTTTGAATATCGGGCCCTAAGTGTCTTTATATTCTATGTCAGGTTCATTCATGAGTAATGGGTCACTCATTATATCATAAAAAAATAGGAGATCTCACCTAGTCCTTCTAGTCTCAAGGCTATGTAACCCGAGAAATTGTAAACGCTCAGGGCAGGGCAGATTTTGGATTGGTTGTATTGATCTTGTATATCTATGCTGTATTCTTTCCAAGTGGTGTGTGTCCACTCGTTTGTATGGGTTCCATAACTGGCTATAGGATTCCATGTGTGGTCAGACATATGATAGGTACGGGGTAGCATAACTTCCTTCAATCTGCGTTTTATGTATCTTTTTATTGCCTCAATTATTCTGTTTGCTCTAGCAATGACTACTACGTGTTGGTCCTTAAATCCTAGTTCGGTGTCTATTACTATGCCCAGATCTTTTTCAGTACTTTTTAATTGGAGAGGAGTTGTATTTAAGAAATGCTGGTGTTTTTGATTGTGCAACCCCATGTGCAAGACACAGCATTTTTCTTGGTTCAGGGTCATACCCATTTCTGTGCCCAAGATACTAATTGATCTATGTCAGTTTGTATAAGTGTTTGTTGGTCTTTAGACTTACATACTCCACCTAATTTCACATTGTCTGCATATTTACAGATGTGACTTTGAATATTGTCTTCCATGTCCGCTACGTATACAGTAGATAGACAGATATGCATTTAAACTTTATAGATTCATTCTTTTCTTATCACCTGTGTATTGATGATACAATTATCTATACATTTGACACTTCCATAGGCAAAATTCAAAGAAGTTGCAGGATGTTTTCAATGAAATTCTCATTTTCTTTAAAAAACATAACTTAGTCCTTAACTAAAAAAATCTCAAACTGTGCTATTTAGTAGAAGTAAGAAAAAGATTGAGGAACTAGATATAATCATTAATACAGACAATGGTATTAAGCTACAATGACTTATCTCATACAGATATCTAGGAATGTGTTTGGACAGTGGTCTGAGATGGGATGTTCATAATGACAAGCTGCTGAATAACATTGGTAGGTGCATGGGGGCCCTATATCGGGCAAAATTGAGTATATCCCAGGAGGTTAGCCGACAGGTAGTGAATACAGTGATCCTCCCTGTACTTGACTATGGGGGTATCTTATATGCAGACATGGCAAGGAAAGCGATGGCACACCTTGATGTACGTTATAATAGGCTTCCCTGCTTTATACCTGATGCCCCATGACCCACAGCTGTCAACTGTATGCTGATCTAGGATGGTAGAGGCTGAGTGACCATAGGAATGGCCATATCCTTGCATTTATGAATAAATACATTACATCAAGAGGAAACTACCAGATTATATATTATCCAACATTATTCATGGATAGAGAAAGGTCTCCTTAAGATCAATGGCTGGGCTGGAAATACTGTAGTGGTTCCCGCTTATAGTTTGGAAATAGGATGAATGTCACCCTTCTATCTTGAGTCATTAGCTTGGAATGTAATTCCTCAAATATTAAGACCAGCCTCTGGTAAGATCAGCCTAGGTAAGATAAAACTGTGTTTTAATGGTAAAGTCAAAGAACCTATGCTCTGTTGCCAGACATTTTTACTTCTTTGTATTGATTTGTCTTGATTGTCTATTTGTCCACTTTAAATTATTTATGAATTTTAATATCAGTACTAATCTGTAACAAACTGCAAATGAGACCTTGTTGGGAATGAGTCTTGGCTCAATCAAGTTTATCCTTGTTCATATTTTAACAGGAATACAAATTTTATCTATCTGTATATCTGTCTGTCTGTCTCTATCTATCTATCTATCTATCTATCTATCTATCTATCTATCTATCTATCTATCCTATCTACCTATCTATCTATCTATTTGCTTTAAGCCACTTTAACTAGTGAAAATCCACCACCACAAGGAAGTACTGTTCGACGTTTTCAGTGTAGTCAACATAAATGCATTCCCAAGGCATTGTGGCCCAAGACCAGGGATGCAAAGGTGCTGATGCTGGCTGGTTGAGGATGGTGGCACAATGTGCACATTGCCTGACTAGATGCTGGAAGTTGTGATCTAGTTCACGCCACCATAAATATCCCCAGGCCAAAGCTGTCGTTCGACAGATTCCCATGTGACTGTCATGCTAGTCCAAAACCAGCCGCTTTCAGAATTTAGTAACTATCACGACTTGACCACCCCACAAAACACAACCATGATCTGTAGATGACTGGTCCTTCTTGTCAAAAAAAAGGTTGTACAGTTGTGTAATCTGTGAAGTTGGGCAATCTGTCCAGGGTGAAGTCCAGAACTGTGGAGAGCACTGAATCACTTTGGGTTTCCTTTGCCAGATCCCAGCAAGCTACAGAAAGTTCACCAACATGCAAAATCTTGGACATAGCCCCCCTTTCTTCTGTTTTACCAGAATCAGCACCAAGTAATATGACAGCGCATCCACATTTCCGTGGTCTGTAGAATGTCGATACTCAGTACAATAGTTATAAGCCAACAGAATCAGGGCCAGGCACTGTGTTCTCAGAACTGTGAGCATCTGTATCACTGTCTCTTGCCTCATGATGGCCAGTAGAGACTTTTGATCAGCCAGCAAGATGAATATTCTGCTGTACAAGGACATACAAATGTGCAAACTGAAAAACAAAAGAAGACAAGTCCATCAAGTTGTATCATTCACCAGCTCAGTGGGATTATTCAACCCCTCCCCTTTTCTTCAAGGTATTTTTCTAGTTTACGTTTGAAGATAGAAACAGTGTTGACTGACATTGTTTGTTCTGGAAGTCTAATTCAAGTGTTTACCACTCATTCTAAAAACTTTTTTACTCTGAAGATTACGCTGAAGGCCCCAGTCTTGATTTGATCATAGTTCCTGTCACTGGGAGACTGGACCCTTGAAGAGAAGCCAGTTCGGTGCTCTTCACTTGAAGGTAATACAGGAGTAATGACTGCCCCCTTATGGGAACACATTGCATGGCAGTCTCAGAGTCTTTTCTGAATCATTGGAAACTTGCTATTCAAAAGTCACTGTTCACACAACTGGAATGCTACATCACACTGCAGTGACTAATTACCCACTGCATCTTTTTGAAATATGTCCTGTAACAGTTTCAACAATGTGGAAAAGTTAGCCAAGAAAAGTATGCAGTAATTTGACAGGCCATGAAAGAAACAGAACTCTGCTACATTGTAAGGTGCAGGTATGCTGACCCTTTCCAGCCATTAGAATGCCGGCATTACAGTGCCGGGTCATTATGGCACCAAATGCTAGATACACCACCCCCTCCCTGAGGTCCGTCACCTGAAGTTAGAATCCTTAGAAAGGGGAGGGGGGGTGCAGCTCCCTGCAAAAAGAGAGGACGGCGACTTTCCACTTGGCACCATAATGACCAGGTGCAGTGCTGCCAGTGCTCTGCTGACAATGGCTAACACCTTGCTGTCTGTTGGGTGCAGCTCCTAGGCATCAGGTTGATAATCCAGGTACTCGACTGAATCAAGGAGAAACTTACACTTGGGGAGTTTCACTCACACCATACTGCTGTAATCTGGTCATGACCTGATTCTAGATTACCAGATGTTCCTTCACACGGATGCTGTTCTGAGAATACCTTCCATGAAACAGACTACCTGGTCCTAACTATGTAGTATCTGGTCCAGCATGCTTCGGAAGGTTACCATTCCCTTATTGATGTTTATTGTCAGGAATAGCTCAGAGTCAAGCTCCAGCTTCTATTGCTCATATGCAAGGACACATCCAGCTTACTGAAGAAATTGCCACCTTCCAATATGTCAAACAAGTCTACTGCATTGGGTAGCCGGTACAATTTTGATTCCACTCTGTGGTTGACTGACCTTGTAGTTGCCACAGTTCCTTGCAGCCTTATTCTGCTTTGGTACCATGATGAAAGGGGCAGCCCAGTCACTCCTCTCTACTCATAACGCAATGCCATGCTACTCCAGCTGATCCAGCTCTTGAGGTACCACTTCTCTTAAGATGTAGGGCAAAGGTCAATGCTTGTGTAAAATCATTAAAGCACCTTCTTTAACCTGGATCTTTGCCTTAAAATCCTGAATGGTTCCATAAATCTGGAAGCTAGGACAATGTTTGGCCAACACTTTCTATACCACAAAAAAAATGGCAGAAACCAAACATTCTCACCATCAGATATTTTATTCAGCTACCTACAGTCAGCAGGCATCAAATAAACACAAATAAATACAAAATATACAAAACATGAGCACACACAGTGAACCATCCGTACTGATGAGCCCTGGTGCTTCAAGGAATTTAACTCTTTTTCTTTACCACATCCTGCAGAGCAGTGGTCACTGAATATAAAGTGAAGATCTTCTCCCAGTTGAAATTTATATTATGCAGCAAATTTCTTCCCAGTAGTGCTAGTATAACACCCTGCACCACTACTAGCAGCAAAGTCCATGTTCCTCATAGATGACTGGTATGTGAGTCTCCCCCAACATGGAGATGTGATCTCCAGTATATGATGTCAGTTGTATATGGCATGGTTGTAGTGAGCACTTGCTGAGATGACCTTTGCAGATGTGCTCCAGCACAAGAGACACAGATATCCTGGTGTCAAGCTGCATGCTTATCGGGTAGCCCACCAACCCAATCTGAAGACAAGTTCCGTCTCCACTGCCTTGCATTGCATAAATGGTGAACAGTCCCAATGGGTCTTTTCCTGTTCTGTCACTGGCACAATGTCTGCAACATACTGCATTTGAGCAAAGTGTGACGTGCTCTTGAAGATGCACACAAGACCAACTTTTCCACAGCTGGGGCATTTTCGTTGCCAGAATCTGCAGGTATTTTGCTGGTGGTTACTCTCTCACAAAGTTGTGCCTTTGCTTGAATAGCCAGTGGTACTGGTCTTCAAGAGGCTTGTTGATGTTGACGAGACATTGATTCCCCAACCCCTGGTCTTGAATGTCCCCTGGCTCCTGATCCACAAGTCACTTGGTGAACACCACTCTTTGGCAGTTCAGCATGACCCACTAGCTCCCTTTTATCCTTCTGGGTGAGCTCCAAAATGAGAGCAATACACAGGCTGATTTAAAGATTAAGTCCTTTCCAGACAACATCCATTTGTGGTAGCCTTCTTCTCGTAGGCTGCAGAGAGGTTGATCCATTAAAGCATCATCCAGAAATCAGCCTAACTCATGGGTGGTTACTACACACTTAAGGGTGATAATCTAGTTGGAAAAGGCTTCACCCCTCTTCCTGGTTCCCGACAATGGAAATCGAAGTATTCTACTGTGAAAATCAGCTTAGGCTTGGAAAGGTGTGAAAGTATCTTCATGAGTTACATATACAATATGTCCAACAGCTTTACTGTTGCAGTTAAGCTTTAGAGAAGGACATACACTGAGGGGCCTAACATAATGCGAGCAAGGCATCCCCCACAACGTCACTTGACAACAACCAACTTTCAAAATGCTCCAAGGAGGAATTAAAGTCCTCTTTAACTCAACACATTCTGACACCTGTCCAAAGGATGCCATTTCACTGTTTAACATAGCCCATGTGGCTTGAAGGAGTGCTGCTGAACCTGTGGTACTGGTAGCCCTGCTTAACTGTGCATGTCCTGACTAAAGGAGTTTTTTCACTCTGTCCCTTTTCCCTTTATTATGTTTGCTTGTGCGACTGCAGCATGATGCGAACATCTTGTGGCTACTTGGGAGAGTAGAAGCTGCAGATGTGTGTCCCTGTAGCATCCAATGCAGCTCAGGCTTCACGAGGCTCATCAGTGACAGCCCAACCAGAAGCAGGCGGATTATGATGGTGTTCAGTCTATCTGATGGGTGAACACTTTGTGTAGTTGAAAGAAGGCAGCCTCACCTATCAGAGGGTAGCTGTATCCTTTCATCAACAAGATGACGCCTAGCAGCCAGATAAGTGGCATCATGAACAACCTGCTCATTACCCTGATCCAACCTCCAGCGGCTCAGCTTCTTCCTGGCCAGTTCAAATAAATTTCCACTCGCTGCATTGCCCTGCTGATTCATTCAAATACATCAGCTGCTCTCTGTGGTTCACTCCCCCCCCCCCCCGGTTACTCTGCTTACCCTTAAATTTAAATTTAAACAGCACTGTACAGTCTTCTTCAAAGAGAAATGCAATTGATACCACTAGAGCTAGCATTGTCATCTCACAAATCTCCCTTCCAAACCATATATGGCATATTCCTTCCAGACAGACACCCCATCTTATGGCACCCAGTAATACCTTCACCATCCTAGTATTACATTATGTTGAGTGTCTGCCATGCCCCCCCCACTGGGATATGTATATACTGTACATACTGTAAATATTAGCTTAACTTTCCTGTAACCGTTTTTATCATGTGAATTTACTGTACATCACTGTGTTTATAAACGTTATTTTCCCCTGTATGTATAACTGTCTTATATAAGTGTATGATGTATCTGTTGTGTATCAACTATTGAACCTTGACCTTATCAGGTCCATGAGCCTTGCTCAATGATGTTCGCCTGAATAAATAAAGATTTGATGATGATGATGATGATGATGAAATTGCCTCACTCCATGGACCATTTACAAGTGTACACAGCAGCTATAGTCTGAGTAAAGTCCTAAGTCTGGTACTATACAACTAAACACATGTCCCTTCAGCTCCTCCCTTCCCTGTTTCTGCTGCTCACAGCTTCATTCCACCCAGCATTACCCAGACAGTAGTCTGGCAGTCCCCAGGGTTCCCTTCTACCTCCTCGCTGCTTGTTCAGTCCTGCCCTGGCTTATTGCGATAATTAGTCATCGAATATGGGGGTCTCACAGCCCTTGTCCCTCTCGTCGGTACACATGGAGCAGCTCATGCCCCTCCATGATGAGGAACAGAAGGGCTACACCAAACTCTTCTCCTAATGCCAGGCTATGACAGACAGCAGCTGCATCAGGAAGGTGGCAGTCAGCGTCAAAGTTCAAGACTTGTTTAAAGTGTCATAATCACCTTGCTGCCAACACCCTAAACCAGGTGAGTCAGCTGAGCCCTGCCTGGTGCATCACATACTGACAGAGAGATAAGTAACTCCCTTGAACATCAGGTGAGAACTGCGATGTCTACAAACTGTGTGTGACTGTGTACTGTCTTTTAGGTAGGTTTTGAAGTTGCTTTCATGTGCATGGTGAGCTAATGGGAGTGAGTGGTAGATTGGGATTGGAGTGCACGGGGCAGCAGACTGCATCTTGATACCCCCATGGGGCCTTCAAGCTACAACACTGATGCATCTGGAGATGGGGGGCCTCTTTTTTCCTTTTTTTTCCATATTTTGTTTATCCCAGAGCTGGCAGGCAAGGCTCCACCCCCCCCTCCGGGGGGGGGCACTCATCCATCCATGGCTAGCAACTCCATCACTGGGAGTGCAGCTGGGACCATCATGTGGCCTGCCAGCTCTATTTTTCCATGTTCTCCCCTCCCCTTGTTGCGTCCGCCTGTAAACGCATGGAGGTGTGTGCACATTGTGGTCTCGAAACACCCTCCCTTCATGCCACCCTCTGTCCTGCACTTCCCCAAGGCCTCCACCTGGTGGCAGTCATGCAGTGGGGGCAACAGAGTCCCTCTCCAGGAAAGGAGAGCTGCCTAGAAGCTGCTCAATCCAGCTTCCACCCTCCCCTCAGCCAACCCCCGATGACCTAGGCTTGTTCCCAAACCGAGGTCGCCAGCATGGTGCGAGGTGTGGCGTCAAGTGCCTCAACCCTCAGGGCCACCAGACCAGCATGGGGGGTGCTCTTTATTGACTGTCACAGACTAGTGCCACTTCCATCTGAGCACTCCCCCTTACTTCATTTACATTTTGAAGTCCATTAATGCTTGAATTATCCAGACCGTTGCCTGTTAAAATATTAGAGGAAAAGGGGGTGTGAGCCAGGACTGTTTTGGGCTGCAATCACTATGTTGGGTCACTCCTTGTAACTACTTTGTCCAGGGCCCAAGGACCGCTACCCAAGTGGCTTGTTCTTATCTACATGCAATTCAGGGATCATGTAGATGGGTGCATTTACTATGCTTATTACACACCCTGACACTGAAAAGACTTTCAAATGCTTCAGCTGGTTAAAGGTTATGGATTATAAGGTCTGGCTCATATATGATTGGGGCTGGGGAATTACTGAATGTGTTTTATTACTCTAACTCTAAATAATAATGAGATGCCCTATTGCAGCAACTGTAATGGCTTTCCTTAGTCCCATTCGACTCCTCCCTCTCCCACAAGTCACTATTGACCTTAATACCAGACACCCTGCTTTCTTCTTAGTGTCAGGCAGGTCTGTAGGCTGGGTATATCCCACCTGTCCACCACAGAAAAGAAGTGTAGATGGTCATCCAGATGATTAGGGGCTGTATTTTGTCTCCTTACCCCCCCACCCCAATCTGGTGAAGCCCAGGTTCTGTACAAATGCTGGTGCAGAGGTGGAGGGCTTTAACCACATTCAGTTTTGGCCTCATATCTCTTGTTGCTAAACTGCTCTGAAGCAGACCAACTCTAGATCAGCTGGACCCTGTCCCAAGGAGCCTGGAGAGTTTAAGGCAGTCCTGGGGCTGCATCAGACCAGCTAGAGGTCTCCGTAGCTAAGATATGGGTCATATTATCTTGTACACTCCGCTAACTCACCCCATAAACAGCACCACAGCCTGGTGCTCACCTTTGCATGACTTTATCTGCACAAGTTTGGGGAGTTGCATATCAAATGGGGAGGGACAGTATGTGATTATTAGGTGACAAAAGACACAGCAGGTCCACCATAGAAACATAGAAACAGAATTTGATGGCAGATAAGGACAGCTTGGCCCACCTAGTCTGCCCATTTCCCTACCTGATGGATAAGCAGCAGATTCTAGTTAACCAACAGCCTACTTCCTCCTACCCCTCACTAGAGTTGCCTTATGTCTGTCCCATGCATTCATGAATTCCCCCACTGTTTTTGACTCCACGACCTCCTCAGGAAGGCTGTACCATGCATCCACAACCCTCTCCATGGAAAAATACTTCCTCGCTTTACCTCTGAGCTGTCCCCCCATTATCTTCAAATTGTGCCCCTTGTTCTTGCACATCTCTTTTTCTGAAAGATGCTACCTTCTTGGAATTGGTTGATTCCCTTGAGGTACTTGAAAGTTTCTATCATGCACCCCCTCTCCCTCCTTTCCACGAGGATATACATATTAAGCTCCTTTAGTCTCTCTTAGTATGTCTTCTAGTGCAGACCCTACACCATTTTGGTTGCCCTTCTCTGGACAGCCTGCACCCTGTCTATGTCTTTGCGGAGATGGAGTCTCCAGAACTGCACGCAGTACTCTAGATGGGGTCTCACCAACTGTCTGTATAGAGGAATAACAACTTCCTGTTTTCTACTGCTGATGCCTCTCCCTATGCATCCCAGTATCTGCCCCCCTTACTGCCTTCTCACATTGCTTGCCCACCTTTAGGTCGCCTAATATAACTATCCCAGGTCCCTTTCCATTTTTGTTGTTGTCAGTATCTCACCCCCATTGTGTACTCTTCCCTGGGTTTTGTTTCCCAGGTGCATTACTTTGCATTTCTTTGCATTGAATCTAAGCTGCCATACATTTGACCATTCCTCCAACCTTTCCAAGTCCCTTCTCATCCTTTCCACCCCACCTTGTGTATCAACCTATTGCAGATCTTTGTGTCGTCTGCAAAGAGACATACATTTCCTTCCAGTCCTTCTGCAATGTCATATAAAGACATTAAAAAGGACCGGCCCCAGTACTGAACCTCGGTACCCCACTAGTAACCCCCTTCTTCACTGTGGACTCTGTTTACTATTATTCTCTGTGTCCTGTTGTCCAGCCAATGTTTTACCAGGCTACCACCCTAGGACCCACTCCCAGGCTGGCTAATTTGTTTTTAATCTTTGTGTGGTACTATGTCAAATGCCTTGCTAAAGTCTAGGTAGGCTATATCCACAGCCCCTCCCTGTCTACTATTTGGTCACCCAGTCAAAGAAATCGATTAGATTTGTCTGACATGACCTTCCCGCTGTGAATCCATGCTGCCTTGGGTCCTGTGCCCCACTTGCCTCTAGGTACTCAACAGTTCTTTTCTTCAGAAGTGATTCCATCATTTTCCCTATCACTGAGGTCAAACTGACAGGTCTGTAGTTTCCTGCCTCTGTCTTGTTCCCACTTTTGTGAAGGGGAATCACATCCGCACTCCTCCAGTCCTCATGTACCACATCATCCTCCCATGATCTGATAAAAAGGGTAGTCAGAGGTGTTACTAGTTCTTCCCTTAGTTCTTTTAGAATTCTGGGGTGAATCTCATCAGACCCCATTGCTTTGTCCACTTTCAGTTTTAAGAGATCTTTCAGAACTCTTTCTTCTGTGAAAGGACTGATATTGTCGACCCCCCCCCCAATCCAGAGTGCTTTTATTGACTGGATTAGGTACCTCCCCTCCTCTTCCTCTATCACTATCACTCCTTGTAACTACTTTGCTCGGGTCCCAAGGACCACTACCTGAGTGGCCTGTTCACCGTGGAATAAAATCTACAGTCATATTCATTTTCACTTCAGCCCCTGGGGTCATGACTCAAATTCATTCAGAGGGATTAGCCTACATGTTATCCAGCTAAAGATGGGACAAAACATTTAACCTTCTGGAAACTGCTTCTGCTTCAGTGAGATTCAGTTGTTTTCCTTTTCTGCTGTTGTCTCCCCACCAACCCTGGAATGTACGTCTTGTAATGTTATAATGTAAATGTGCACAGTGGCGAATGGGTGGCAGGGGATACACCCCTTGCCCTTTAATCATCCCTACTGTCAGGTTATAGTTTTACCAATTAGGAGGATCTTGAACCCCTGGCATTGAACTGACAGTGAGAGGGGCATCGGGTTTGGCACTAGTGTTGAGTTCCCACACTGAGGCACCAACACTTATTGGAAGGCAAGTGTTGGAGTGGAAATATTCCCAGGTCTCTCCAAACAGAATTAATTTATGACAACCAGTGACCATCCCTGTCAACCGGTATATGTTTACTGCAAGGGAAGGGAACCACACTGACAGAAGGCTGTTATATGGCAGATCACTGCTGTTCCACCATTTTCCTGGGTCTTCCCCAACTATGATATATGTGATTGGGGGGGGGGGACTTTGGAGTGAGTCTGTCATGGACAGAATGGCAAGCAGCATTTGATCTGAGCTGATGTGCCATTCCCATAACGTAGCTTGCACTTGTCTTTGCCGATACCTCATCCCTGTAGGTTGTACTTCATAAACATAAAATGTATTTAAGCATATAAACAGTTTGTGGTTGTATTCACAAATGTACTTTAGTGTATTAACAAGTGTTGCAAAGTATCTCGTATAGTTAAACGTTGTACCTTTACCATGTGCTTATGTAAAATACTGTCTCTGTAACTCTGCAATTGTTATATTTTCACTGTATCTGTAATTAATTCCAGGTTGCCCCTGAAAAAGGGACAGTTACTGGACTCAGTGGGCCTACCCGGTTACCAAAATTAAATAAATAAATCTTTCTCGGCTTGAATAAGATGCGAACATGAAATTCTACTTTCCCAGGAGAATCTGTGAATATTTTAGGACACATCTCCTGTTTTGCAGGCTACATAGTGTGTCAAGGAAAATGTGTGCTGTAACCTGCAGATCTGAAAGATGCTACAAGAACTGGCTGTAGGTCTGCGGAGTTAGTTTACAGTTCATTGCTGGCACATGGTCTGGACCTGGTCTGTCCACCCATGCTTCCCACTGTCTCACTGCATGACTCTGTGCTAGCGGACAGCAGCCAGTAACTGAGGATGCTGTCTGGTGTGACAGGCATAAGGGTATGTAGTGCCGTGGTTGAGATATGCTTGATTCAACCATATTCCAGCCATCTTTGTGGATTGGCCCCTTAGATGAGAATTTTTTTTTATAGGTAACACAAGCATTTAATGAGTTTCCAGCAAGTGATCAACCAGCAGCTGTGTTGCAGCTGTCATTGTTTGCCTTTGAATGCATCATGTTGCTCAAGAGCTGAGTGGAGAAATATTGGCACAACGTGGCATCCATTCTCCATTGTCAGTGGGAGCTCTGCTCTCCACAGTTTGCATCTCATGAGCCAGAAAGTTGTGGGATGGATACACGGGGACAGCAGTAATGGGTCCTTGGGTCCAGGTGGAGATGGGGGGGCACAGGGAAAGCAGCAGTGGGCCTGGGTTGAGACTGGGGGGACACACAGGAACTGTAGTGGTGGGTCCAGGCAGACACTGGCAGACATACCTGTCAACCTTTTTATTTCATTTGTTTGGTAGCTGTACCCACCAGGCACAAGTGCCTGTTTTCAGGGGCAACCTGGGAGCACTGGGGAGGTTCAGTGACTCTCTCAGGGTCACACAGTGTGTCACTGAAATGAAGGACATATCCGCAAACAGTTGTGTTTACTTGTACAACCTCTGTATTTGATTTAGCATATTAGAATATTATGAATTTTGCTTCAAAGTCTGAATTTACAGCACATTCTCTGCATGGGCAGCACCTTTTCCAGGAAGGATGTATAAGGGAAGAAGCAATTCTGAGGGGTAAAACCAGGGACAGCTGAGGGTTATAGTGGTGTTGGGTGGGGGGAACACACAGGAACAGGTGCCATGGGTCCAGGCAGAGACTAGAGAGGCACAGAGGGACACAAGCAGTGAGTCCTGACAGAGACTAGAGAAGCACATGGGGATAACAGCAGGTGGTTCGGGCAGAGACTGGTGCAGCATGTGAAGACTAGAGCAGTAGGTCTGGATGGAGAGTGGGGGGGGAAAACAGGTACAGGAGCTGGGAGAGGTTGAACAGAGACTGGGATGCACCTGGGGACAGAAGTGATGGGTCCTGCAGAGACTGGGGGTCACACGGGGACAGGAGTAGTATGTCCAGGCAGAGACTGTGTGGGGCCACATAAGGACAGGAGTGATGGGTCTGGGTGGAGACGAGGGGAGCACATGGGGACAGGAGTGATGGGTCTGGTCAGAGGCTATGTGGGGGAGGTGAGTCCAGGCAGAGATTGGCTTGGTACATGGAGACAGGACCAGTAGGTCTGGGTGAAGACTGGGGGCACACAGAGATAGTAGTCGTGGGTCCAGGTGAAGACTATGTGTGTGGAGGGGGGCACACAGAGACAGGAGCAGTGGGTCCAGTTGGAGACTGTGGGGCGCACGGGGACTGGAGCTGTGGGTCTGTATAGAAATTGGGGGGGGGGGGCACATGAAGACAGGAGTAATGGGTCTGGGTGAAGACTGGTAAAAGCCCGCTGGGACAGGAGTGGTGGGTCTTTGTGGTGACTGGAGGGCAAATAAGGACATGAGTCGTGGGTCCAGGAGGCACATTGGGACAGAAGCAGTTGGTCCGGGTGGAGACTGGCAAGAGGAGCACATAGATACAGGAGTGGTAGGTTCATATAGAGACTGTGGAGGGGACATGGAGAGAGGACCTGTTGTAAATTGACAAGAGGAGCACATAGATACAGGAGTGGTAGGTTCATATAGAGACTGTGGAGGGGACATGGAGAGAGGACCTGTTGTAAATTGACAAGAGGAGCACATGAGTACAGGAGTGGTAGGTTCATATAGAGACTGTGGAGGGGACATGGAGAGAGGACCTGTTGTAAATTGACAAGAGGAGCACATGAGTACAGGAGTGGTAGGTTCATGTAGAGACTGTGGAGGGGACATGGAGAGAGGACCTGTTGTAAATTGACAAGAGGAGCACATGAGTACAGGAGTGGTAGGTTCATATAGAGACTGTGGAGGGGACATGGAGAGAGGACCTGTTGTAAATTGACAAGAGGATCACATAGATACAGGAGTGGTAGGTTCATATAGAGACTGTGGAGGGGACATGGAGAGAGGACCTGTTGTAAATTGACAAGAGGAGCACATGAGTACAGGAGTGGTAGGTTCATATAGAGACTGTGGAGGGGACATGGAGAGAGGACCTGTTGTAAATTGACAAGAGGATCACATAGATACAGGAGTGGTAGGTTCATATAGAGACTGTGGAGGGGACATGGAGAGAGGACCTGTTGTAAATTGACAAGAGGATCACATAGATACAGGAGTGGTAGGTTCATATAGAGACTGTGGAGGGACATGGAGAGAGGACCTGTTGTAAATTGACAAGAGGAGCACATAGATACAGGAGTGGTAGGTTCATATAGAGACTGTGGAGGGGACATGGAGAGAGGACCTGTTGTAAATTGACAAGAGGATCACATAGATACAGGAGTGGTAGGTTCATATAGAGACTGTGGAGGGGACATGGAGAGAGGACCTGTTGTAAATTGACAAGAGGATCACATAGATACAGGAGCAGGGGGTTCTTGCAGAGACTATGGGTTGAACATGGGGACAGAAGCAGTGGGTCCACGCAGAGAGTGTGAGGGGGAAGGAGACGTGGGGACATGAGCGGTGGGTATGTGCAGAGAGTGTGGAAAGGGGGGCATAGGGACAGGAGGAATGGGTCCATGCAGAGAGTGTGAGGGGGAAGGGGACATGGGGACAGGAGCAGTGGGTCCATGCAGAGAGTGCGTGTGGGGAGGACAAGGGGACAGGAGCAGAGGGAATGGGTAGAGACTGTGGCAATCTCCCCAGTTAAGAGTTTTTGGAGAATCCAGAATTTGTGATCACAGGAGGTTGGGCAGAATGAAAATAAAACAAAGTAAAGCCTTTGATATTTAAAAAATTCAAGGTCACATTCTAAGGAAAAAACAGTATTATGTGTGAACCTCTTCATATCTCAGTCATAACAATTTCACTTTTATTAACTTAGATATGTAACCCCTGGACCCCTGCCTTTTTGCAAAAAACGACAGGTGGCATGCTGTTGAAGTTGACAGCAGTACCTGGTGGGGACTGGGTTCGGGGAGGATGAGGTTACTCGGCACAGGGGGCCTAGGTTTGGTTACTCTGCACAGGGGCACCCAAGTAAATCTGAACACAGGAAGCAATAACTGTAATGTCCAGAACCAGGAATGGGATTCTACAGTGTGGCTTTTATTCACATCCAAGCTGAACAAACAAAGCATAGACGGACCCCCACGGGGCTACATTCCTGGTAATGCAGATTAGAGACAAGAAAACACTTCTTTACTATTTCTGGCCCTCAGGCTCTGAACCCACCAGGCACACAGCCCAGACTTGCATGCAGCTTTGGGTACACAGCTCGACTTGTACACTACTTGGGTTTTCTCCACGGGCCCGGCCCCCCCGCTGGCCACTTGATCTGCGGTCCATTTTGGGAAATGAACCAGTTTTCCTGTTGTGGCTCCCCAAACCACCTTAGAGCCTTCGACTCCTAGAGGGAATTTTCCTTCCAATCCCATGTCTGGGTACTTCCCTCATCACTGGCCAAGTGCATGAGGCAAAGTAGAAATCCACAGAGCAAATCCATAGAGGTGGACCTGGTTACTAAAGATGGGGGGTCTCCCACCTCCAGCTCCCACAATCCATATCCGGCTATTTCTCTGGAAACTAAACAACTCTTTTCTGAAAGCTTGGCAATGTAGATTACTGGGTAGACGTATGTCACATCTCCTCTACATGTCTTGACTTCCCATAAGTGCTGGGCTTGAACATACTTTTACTTTTGGCTAAGCCTATTACTCTAGGCCTCCCACTATTTCAGTAGTCCAATCCCCACTATCACACAAGTCCCAGGGTGAAAACATGGGCCCTTTAGAAAGAGCAGAAACTCACCCTCCGGTTGCAGGTGCCCCACAGGCGATTCACAAATCTTCTTGTTTCCCAAAACTCTGGACCAAATAAGGCAGCTTTTCCACTAGCAGTAAACCAGGGGGTTGCCCCTGGAATATGCAGGACAACCTTTCTGCCCCATCCCCTGAGAGATGGGGCACTGAGACCCGATTCAGCGGTCTCCGCCACTTCAAACCATCTTCTGTGTCTCTCTTTTGGTGGAAACACACACCTTTTTTTCCAGAATGCAGCCCTATGTCAGGGCTGAGGCTCCAAGAGCCTAACCAGAGCTGCTGTGCTGCTCTCTCAGCAAGCTCCAAACTCCAACTGACCTACAGACTACTGTTCAAACCTCCCAACATTCTACTCCAACTCCCTGCTGCAGATTCCATTGTGGCTCATGCAGCTGCGACAGTTCTATGGTGATGTCATCCCTCAGTCTCAGCTGAGACTGTGAACAGAGTGATACAGTAAGAAATCCATTTAACTGGAGTTTCACAAGCTGCCTTCCCTGCCTACCACTAGGTCTTACTGGGATTCTAGTAACCCCGGGTAACAAGGGGGTTACAGATAGATAAAAGCTTTATTTTTTGACAGGAAACTAACTTTTAGGACCAGATAGGCCCTGTTTATCAAAGTTGTCCGGTTTAAGATTACAATTTCACAATGCACTAAACCATCATGTAATACAAATATTACAGAAACAATCTTAAATATAACACAATCTAGATCCTTACAAAACATGCAAAAATAGAACACAGAATATACCAGAAAATCAAGGTAGAAAATCTTATTTTAAAAATTGGGTATTTTCCATTTAATGGTCAGCAGAATTTTGTATAAGCCTTAATATAAAACACATTTTATGGAATCCTGATCAAGGGAAGGGACACATCCACGGGGGGGACACTTTACTACAGTGTCTAGAATCTATATTCATTCATCCACCTACTCCAACCAATAACCCCAACCCAGAAATAAAGTTAGGAGAGTTAGGACATACAATTGAAGAGAAACAACAAATGCAGAGATCACGCAGTAGCACCGTAGCAAATACATTTGTCTTTCTAGACTAAATCTAGGGAGTATTTAAATTGACCAAAATGTTCAATATTCCTAATTTCTGAATCTATTTCATTCCATATTTTTGGTAAGTAGAAATGCTTTTGCATTCTGCTATAGATATTAACTTCCAATGGGATTTTTAAGCATCTATGTTTCAAATCCCTCAGATTATATTTATGAAGGGTAGGAGCATCAGAAGACTTGTTTCCATGCCTATTTTTACCTCCATACTCCATATAGGCTTTGTACCCTACTCGTTTTTTTCCACGTATTGCAGGAGAATCCCAGTCTAGACTTTGAAGCAAACTTGGATTATTAATTGGTTAATTTTAGCCTTTGCTCTATATATGCCCAAGAACTACACAGCAAATACAAGCAAACACCCTTACAGTAATATCTTTGAAATGCCATTGTAATACCATTGGTTTGCCATTGCAATATCACTGTGATTAGTACTGTACTACCATTGGGGTTTTATGATACCACAGTGGATCTGTTCCAGTTCCATTGTGATACCATTATACCACTGTCCTACCACTGCAGCAAGAAACATTTTTTAAATGTAAACTACCATTGTAATACCAACATACCACTGGGTAATTCCACTGTACATTTTATGGCCCACCACTGTGTAGCCACAGTGGTACCATTGTGACACATTTGGGAAGGGTAAACTTCTGGAGTTGATAAATGCTTGTTTTCATTTAGCTCTACTTTGACTGTTATTCTTAGGTTTGAACACTAGAGGCCACTGTCCACTCTCCTCTCTCTCTCTCTCTCTCTCTCTTTCTGTAGCATTGCAATATATTTATTGCCTGGAAATAGCCAATTGAGCAAGACCTACTTTCACTGGCTTCCAAAGCATACCTGGGTTATACACAGTGGTAGCAAGATACTAAATAAACAGATTTAACAGCATTACAACAATGACCATATTAACTTCAAGCATGCACTCTTTAATTACTTCACCTCCCTAGGCATATGTAAATTCCTTTAGTTCATGTATTACACCTCTTTACTTGCTCTAGTTCAAAGAACATACCTCTTTACTTGCTGTTGCACTACTATCCCCTTCCCTGTCCCATACCCTCATCCTATGCCACCAGCACTGCTGTTATGCACTTATGTCACTGATCTCTGCAGCTGTTTTTAACCCTTTTGTACCATAATGCTAATGTTGTGTATGCATCACTTTCATGCTAAGTAATTCTACTGTCATGTAAGGTTGTTGATCTTTTTATGTACTACATTGGATCAGCTCCTCCCTGTACTATTGTTTGTAACTTGTTTGAACCGTAATCTCCTGGGTCGTGCCTGAAAATAGGCAATCCTGTGTAGTGCACTTACCCAGTTACCAAAAGCAAATAAATAAATAAATAAGTAATTACAAGGAAACAGGTTTTTCAGCAAGATACAACATTGCATACATAAGGCATGGTAACTGTAAGTAGAGCATTTTCGGAACGGCGGAAGTGACTTGTTCAAAATCCAGTGCTTTAGCTAAGTAAAAATGAAGGCAAGTTACCACCAGAATTGTCGGCGAACTCATACTGTACACAACAGTACAGTAAAAAAAATCAGGCGGGGCAACAAATTAGGTGGGGGCAAACAAGAAGAGGGAGGCAAGGACATTGTGACCTTTTGCCTTTGTTGTTTGCTATGGGGCACTGATGCCATCAGCCAAATACACAAACAAGAAGAGTTTACCAGGCAGGCAAAAAAACAATGGAAGGAGGATTACAGGAAGAAACTGATTACTTGAACTCAAACGTGGCAAATGGGGGTGGGCTATTGTTGGTGTGGCGTGGCAGTGCATATTTTGGTTTATGTTTACATAAGGGGGGCAACAGTGCATCAGTTTTGAATACAAGTTTAAAATTCCTGGCTACACCCCTGGTTACCACCAGTGGTGCACATTTGAGAATGAAGGACATGCCATCCTGCTAAGCCAGTAAGTGAAATGGCATTACTGCCAGCAGTGCTATTAGGCTGGCAGAGAATCGAATGTCAGAAGATAAGCGCAGCACAGAGTTTTTTTTTTATTATTTTGATCAGATTTACAAGATAGGATCGGCCTGGTAGTACAATGGTGGCCCTACCACTCACCGCAATGATGACCAGTGTTTCAGGAGTGGATTTGAGTCATGGGGTCAGCTGTGGAAGGAGGATCATCCGATGGATAGCTGTCCTCCCTCTGAGAGGAGGGGCCAGTGTAATCCACTGGATTACAGCCACTTGACTGAAGTTGGTGGCCATGCAGCAGAAGACACTGTGAATGTGGGAAGGGCTGGCATAAGATGTAGGTTAATTTCCAGATTGGGGGGAACTTTTCCCAATGCAGGAAAAAAGTACTATCAGTTGTGATACAGGGCACTTAATTTAGGACTTTTTTTTGCAGAGGGTTTCCAATTGTAGGTTCCACTTTAAATAGGGGTCAAACATAATGCCCAAATATTTGTATTGGGTGGCATTATTTAGATTGCTATGATCCCGTGAGGTAACAGTCAGTGTACTGGGAACCAACATAAATGGTGCCAAAACCCAAATAACATAGATTAAGCTTTATCAATGTTGAGCTCAAGGTAATTAATGTTGAAATATCTTTGTACTGATGTAAAGTTTTCTTGTAGGTGTAACCCCCCCGGCCCCTTATTTAACTAGTAGGCACACCTCTCATAGTCTTGAAGAAAAGAGAGGGGTTGGGGTACAAAACAATCGCAATACAGAAGAAAACAACAGACTGTGTACTAGACACAAACAGACCTATACCAAAACCAAGGTCCTGAGGAAAGAATATTTGCTAAAGGCTATGTTAGGTTTGCACTTCTGGACAGGGGTACCTGCAGGAAGCAGTAACTAGATTGTCCATACTAGGTTGGGATTCTAGAGTGTGGCTTTATTCCAAAACAAAGTTGGAACACAAAAGCAAAGATGGACCCCTAAGGGTTTACACTTTGTGGCACAAGGCAATGCAGAACACATCTGTAGAAAACAGAACTCGGACCTCCCATATAGCATAGTATTAAACATCGGGAATTGTGGAACTAGCCACAGTGAACACACACAAAATTCTCCTGGAAAAGGCACTAGGCCAGTACTTAGAACAGTTCCCATATGACACAGGATTAGAAATCTGGAAAATTGTGGAACTAGCCACAGTGAAAACACATAAACTCTTCTGGAAAAAGGCACGAGGCCAGTACTTAGAATATCTCCCATATGGCATAGGATAGTAATGTGGCACACTGGCCACGATGGAGCACTAAAGACTCAAAAATTGGAAAAACACCCACATACAAGGGGTAAACTTCTTCAGGCATTGGCCACGTGCACTGACAGAAAACAGGTGCCCTTACAGAACCGGAAGGGCTGAACTGGTCACTCCAGATTGGGGGAAGGGTCTCTCACCTTTTGCTTCCACGTCCACACCCAGCCATTCTTTCAGAGTTACACCTCACCAAAATACTGAAACTGTAGGAAATGATGCTGTCTTGAAATGTTTATCACGTTTAACATCAGGAACACCACTAGGGTGTAAGGTTAAAGTCCTGAACAAATGGCCAGTCGCATATGGGACATCCATTATTGTCAGCCAACTTTAAAACACAAATCTTCTTGCGGGAATCCTCACAGAAGTGGGTGCATGGGTCCCTTTATCAGAGTGTCACCCCACAGAAAAAGGCAGGTACATATCCTGGGTAACTCAGACAGAAATCTGCTCACAGTTTGTACACAAAGGCAGCTTCACAAGAGCTCTAGGTTGGATCAGGGGATTGCCCCTCAAATCCTCTGCAGTCTCCCTCATCCCACATGGGATAAAGGCACAGGAACCCCTGGAGACGGTTTCCACCACTTCACAAGTCAGGAAAGGACGTCCTCCATTAGGGTGAGAAATACAGACACTCCATACACTCTGAGCTGCTCACTCTGAGCTGCTGGATGACACTCCTATCTGCAACACTGCTGGCTCTGAACTGACTTCAGAATTCTAAACTACTCCCCCCTCACACAAACTGTGTGGCTTATGTTCAGGAGCGTAGCTATAAGGGTGCAGGGGGTGCAGTCGCACCTGGGCCCATGAGGTTTGAGGGGCCCAAATCACAGTTTTGATGTCTATTCAAAACCAGAGGGGCCCTATAATATACCCTTGCACCCAGGCCCTCTGGGAATTTGCTACGCTACTGCTTATGTTGCTGTGAGAGTTCTAAATGACATCACCTCTCTGCTCTCAGCTGAAACCAAGCAGCAGAGAGGGACAGAGTGAAAATCCATTTAACTATATATTCACCAGCTGCCTTCCCTACCTAACACTGACACTGATGGGATTCTAGTAGCCCCAGGGAACAGGGGGGTTACATAGGGATAGCTGAATACTAGGGAGTTCATTTCCCGTCTCATAAACAGTTGTGTCATCAGTCTACCCCACTGTACCTATATGCTGTTAGGGTCCTTTGATTTTCTGCAACTCCCTTGGTTTCTTTCAGTGCTTTTTTGTGAGGGGGTGGGGCTGTGTGCCTGCATATCTTTATTTTTATAAGGACTATGCACTTGTGCTTCGTGCTGCAGTTGGCAGGGAGTAATCACAGACTAGAACAATACTGGGCTCTGGGCCACTGCACTTTCACTTGTTTTTTCCTTCCCCAGCAGTAGTGTGCTAATGCCCATTCTGTCTGCAAGCAGGTGCACACTGCATTCATCAGTTGGAGGGGATCACTCTCAGTGTGGAAAGAACAGCATGGCTGGGTGAGCTGGTTCCTGACCAAACCGGCAACACATTTACAATTCTCTTGCTTTGTGCTGATACTCAGGTCTGTCCATCAACCACTGCTGTTGGACATAAATGAGGGAGTGCTTGGCAGAAAACAGAGTGGCACAAGGGAGCAGAAAAAATAGCGCCAATGTTATAAACTTGTTGGGGGGGCAGACAACATGGACACAGGGCTCTTAGGTCAAGCAGCCATTTTATTTGCTGATGACTACCCAAGGTTAAATTCATCAGGAGCCTACAGGAACTCAGTTCTACCACCTCTTAAACAACTGTACAACAGTTCCACCACCTCTGTCATCCTTCTCCATTGACTACTGTAGGAGAGTTCCAACACCTACAAATGACAGTTCCACCACCTAGAAATCGAGACGTGAGAGCTCTCCCCCAGCCCCCAAACTTTTTTCAGTTTGACCACTGTGGCTACCATGATACATGACAGAAATTCTGTACATGGGCTGGACATGTGTACAAGGATGGACTATAACATGTGATCCCAAGAGCATCTGCTTCTGGGTGCAGGTAAGTGTACAGCCTCATAACATGTTTACTAACCCCTCAACCAAACCCAAGTCCTCCTTGCCTTACCAAGTGTTTGCTCTGTCTGTGGAAAGGCTGTTACCTGTTGAACTGTATATTTGTAGTTTTCTGTGTGCTACACTGATATTGTGACCAGTTCCTGGTCTCTGGTACTCTGTTGTAATCTATTTTGGATCTGTTACTGTACCTAATGTATACTGCTTGCTTTTCTTCAACCTTGGATTCTCATATGTGATTCTGTATGATGACTGTCTCATTGCCATACTCCATAATTCATAGACTTTGACGGCAGATAAGGACCGCTTGGCCCGTCTGCCCATTTCCCTACCTACAGGATAGGCCGCAGATCCTAGTTAACCAACAGCCTATTTCTTCCTACCCCCCACAAGAATTGCCTTATGTCTGTCCCATGCATTCTTGAATTCTCCCACAGTTTTAGACCCCACAACCTCCTCAGGAAGGCTGTTTCATGCATCCACTACCCTCTCTGTGAAATAATACTTCCTCACATTGCCCCTGAACCGCTCCTTCTATCTTTAAATTGTGTCTCCTTGTTCTTGCACGTCTCTTTTTCTGAAAGATGCTACCCTGTTGGACTTTGCTGATTCCACTGAGGTACTTAAAAGTTTCTATCATGTCCCCCTCTCCCTTCTTTCCTCAAGGGTATACATATTAAGCTCCTTTAGTCTCTCCTCATATGGCTTCTCTTGCAGACCCTGCACCATTTTAGTTGCCCTCCTCTGGACTGCCTCTATCCTGTCTATGTCCTTGTGGAGATGGGGTCACCAGAACTGGATGCAGTACTCCAGATGGGGTCTCACCAACTGTCTGTACAGAGGGATAACAACTTCCTGTTTTCTGCTGCTGATGCCTCTCCCTATAAATCCCAGTATACCCCCAGCCCTCCCTACTGCCTTCTCACATTGCTTGCTAATCTTGAGGTCATCTGATATGATTACCCCCAGGTCCCTTTCCTTTTTTGTTGTTGTTACTACCTCCCCACCCATTGTGTATTCTTCCCTTGGGTTCTTGTTTCCAAGGTGCATTATTTTGTACTTCTTTGCATTGAATCCTAGCTGCCATACTTCTGACCATTCCTCCAACCTTGCCAAGTCCCTTTTCATCCTTTCCACGCCTCCGTGTGTATCAATCCTGTTGCAGATCTTTGTGTCATCTGCAAAGAGACATGCATTTCCTTCCAGTCCCTCCCACAAAAGAGAGAGGTTATAGACAATAGAACATCTTGGAACAGCACAAGTTTGTACTTTCTGATATGTCTTGGGAAGCAACTGGAAGAAGTCGATAGAGTAAAACAGAGGCAAAGATCTTATAGTCCACATTCAGTAAACGTAAAGACCTCCAATTCCAGATGTCTGATCTATCCCCCTTTTTGAATAAAAGAGAAACATTAGCATCGGAAAAGTGCTGAGGAACTGAGTGAGTGTCAATAATAGTATTAAAAAGCAAAGTAAGAATAGGTGAAACAATTTCTGGAAATGCCAGATACAGCTCCGCCGGAAGACTGCCATGACCTGGTGAAGTACAGCGCTTCTGCTTTTTAATCGCATCTTGCACCTCTACCAAAGAAATTGGAGCAATCATCGTAGTACAAAGTTCAGGAGAGTGTGTGGGAACCTGAAAATCCAAAAAAGAATCAAAAACTGGAGAGACCACCATGGGGGTTCCAAAAACACCAACCAGATGAGAAAAGACTTTCTGCTGCAAAGTTGAACTACAATCATAAACCATAGTCATACCCGGATTTTTAAGACTGTCAATGTGAGTGGCTGACACCCTGTCAGAACATTATTTATAAATATCAAAAGATGCTTTAGAAGAACGTGTACCGCTAGATGCTTCAAGATGCAAAGAGCGAGCCCTATCATATTGCAACCCCACCATCCTGGCTTTCAAAGAGGCAATAAGAAGGGAATAATCATGACCTGACTCACATGTGCTGGAAATAGCATCCTGCAGATGTCGTCTCAAAAGCAAATACTGATTGTAGGAAGAGGCGGAGTGTCGTCTAGCATACTGAAGAAAAAAATGCTGAAGGTCCAACTTAGTAGCAACCCACCAACTTCAAGGGGAGGTATATGCATCCAAAATTGAAATACGAGCCAACAAAAGCTCTCGACAGTCCTGGACAATGCACCCATCAGACAACAGGGAGCGTGTTCAATTTCCAACAAGAAGAAACAACAAGAGGATAGGAGGCAGTAGAGGGAACACAAAGTAAGGAGACGGCCATGTGATCAGAGGTCTCACAAGGAACAACTTTAGCATGCCTAACTGAGACGTTCTGAGATAAAAAGAAGAAATCAATACGAGTGGCTAAATGACCCCTATGGTAAGTCTTAGCTCCCATAGGGTGCACTGCACAATAGCCGTCCTGAAGAGAGGCAGTCCGAAGAACAGTACCCAATGCAATAGAGTCTCCAAAGAGTTTCTGAGAGGAACTTCCCTTATCTAATAGGGTAAGTTCACAATTGAAATCTCCCCCCAGATAGAGATGCAGAGAGGTATGCGAATAAGGCTGGAGCAACCAAAATAAATCCGAACGCGCAGCAATACTCTGTGGCACATAAACATTTATGATTCTGAGCTTCAAGCAGCGGAATGTGCAATCAAGCATTAAAACACAGCCAGGGACCAGATCTACCAATCGAGTAACTGCACAATCAATGTTGGAGAGCAAAATAAACAGGCCATTGCATTGATCCTCACCGAAGGACCAATAAGAGGGACCCTTTGTCCAAGCAGTAGAAGCTTGAGAGTGCTCATAGCGGGTCTTGAGACGCGTGTCTTGAAGCAAATAGAAATCATGTGGAAGATCTAGGAAAAACTGAAAAGTAGTAAGAAGTTTCATACGGGACTTTATGCTGCACACATTCAGTGTGAAACAGCGAATACCGAATCCCACAGGCATAAGGGGGTAGAGGAACGGAAGGGAGCACTAAGCACGGGACCATCAAGTAACCCCCGGGAGTCATCCATTATCTGAATTAGAATGGAAAGAATCCAATATGGAATCAGAAGAGTAGTTCATATAACGAGAAGAAGCGTGAGAAAATTCAGAATCATTTTCCTCATCCATTATGTCACCCCACTGCTTCCGTTTGGACAAGGCCCGGTAGCGATTCCTGGTTAAGATAGATTGTCTGGGGGAAGGGTTGGGAGCCTTGTGCTTACCCTTTGAGTTACCCTTCTTATTCTGAGACACCTCTACAAAGGGGTCCTGGGCTGCAGGGGGAGGAGGGCGCATGGTATCAATGGGAACAATTATCTCAGAAACAAGCTCTGGACATGGAGGAGCCAGATCTGGGCTTGCCTGCTCTGGTATTTGGTAAGTGGATGGAGAAGCATTCTTGGTGGGAGTGGGGGGCACAACATCTTTGTGTTCCCCCTCACGCTGGTTCAGCATTTGAGATGAGTCAGAGATGAGTGACATCTGGTCCTGAGGAGGGTGGTCAAACCTATTGTGATCTGCCCAAGGGCACTGATGGTAATTGTGTCCTTGCTCTTCACAAAGATTACACCTCCATGGGTTAGGGCAACCAAGACTCACATGACCATGAGACAAGCAGATGGTACAATGTGGCTAGGTACAAGTATGGCTGAGATGTGTCCGTGCCCCACACTTATGACAAGTTTGAGGCTGTCCGGGGTTAAAAAACACAAACCTCGATCTATACCTATATAAAAGCTGCCTGGCAAATGGGATATGCCCCTATCCATTTGTCGTAACTATATTTTCAGTTTCCAACCCCCCGTCCAGACGAGGTCCTCATCCAGAATAGAATGAGGAGCCTCAAGAATGTTGCAGCGCTGCTTGAGCCAGTACTGGACGTCCACTATGCTTACACCCTCATTACGGAAAAGAAGAGTTATAACCTTCACTGTAGGTTTCGTAAGAGGGATAAGCATAAAGGGCAACCACAAAGGCTGAGATTTGACTAGGTCATATTTCACCCAAAACCTCTCCAAGATGTATACAATCTTAAAACTTAGGTCATAAACAGTTTCCCCCTTAACATGTATAAAGGCAAATAATTCACTGGCAGAAATACTCAAAGAATCACGTAACATAGAACGTAATACTGTCTGCCTGTCAGGATCATTTGAGAGATCCCCAAAATATTTAAGCCTGACAGCATTCCTATGCTGAGCAGGAGTCCCCAGGTTTTGAAAAAGATCACTAAGGTGAAACGGAGGATCCGGCTGAGTCTCTTCTGTGGGAGTGGGAGGCAGAACAGGGTCCGTAGGATGAAGTTGAAGGTCGTCCTTTGAGGGTAAAAGAACAGGAACAGGGAACCCTGGTTGCAAGAGAGAGTCCTACGAAGGCAGTGAGCAAGGAGTAGGAGTCGTTTGTTGGCCAACAGTTGGGATCCAGGAGGGTGAGGAAGAACTGCGGGGTAAAAGTTCCAAAGGAGGCTGCAGCTCTGGAGGGGTAGCAGGTGTGACGTAGACAGCCAGCTCTGAGTGCTTGAGTGCTGTATTAATTTTTTTTATTACATATAAAATATATGATGGGAAGGTCAGTTTGAGGAAACTACTGTCTTACTGGAACTGACACATCAAGACCCCCCAGGGATAAGTTCAAAGGACAGGAGGTATTTTAAACTGCAGAGATCTGGGGTGCAATTACCTTGTCAATTTGCTTTCATCCCAGGAAATAAGATTAGCCATTCTTAATGCCCTCAGGGAGATCCTTTGACTTGCATAGTTGCCAGTAAGGACTTGTGGGGAGGGGTGTCAGAAAGAAGCCAGAATGGACATTGAAGAGGTTTAATGTCTGGGCCAGGCAGGATCCAGATGAATTTGAAAGGTCAAATACACATTCCCCAGGAAGCCCTGGGAGGACATCACAGAACCTATTTATGTGTGTGTGTGTGTGGCAGAACAAAAAACAGTTCTGACCAGTTACCCTGAGGAGAGGAAATTGAGTATGTCACTTATCATTTTTTTTTTAATCTTGTTGGGACATCCTGTGTGGTAACATATAACTTTTAATACACCAAGGCGGAGTTTAATGATCTCAGAGAGGAGGCCAGCTCAGAACTCTTTTATCCAACTGAGCAAGCCTTAGAGACGCACAAGACAATATTTTCTGACTGACAGAAGAGAGACCCTCAAAGCACTGAAAGAAAGTAAGCATTAGACAAGATTAGTCTGAAGTTGTAAATTGTAGGAACTGTACTTTTTTTACCTGTTTGTTTTAAGGCTGTATGCATTGGGATATATAATTGTTCTGTAATTATTGTTCTGTTTTGATATTTTTAATGTAAAGATATTTTTTTACAAATGAAACTGCATGGAGTGCCTTGACATTTCTTTTTATTTTAAGTGGAGCTTTTACAGGTTACAAGTACACTGTGTATGGGCTTATTGTATACCAAACTGTGAAATGGATAGAGTTCTCTAAAGTCTTGCATAGAGTTCTAAGGGTTCATTCGAAAGACCTGATTGGGTGCCCATAGGCAAAGATATCTGGCCCCCCGAAGACAGAATTATCTGAGCATGATAATTGGGTACAGCTAACAAGAGGTTATCAGTTTGAATCCTTCCAGAGCTTGAGACTAAGGTGACTTGAACCCACAAAACAGACAAGAGGGTTACCTTGTCTGTTACACTGTACACAAATCACATGCTCAGAGGTTGGCACTTTGGGAGTAGAGGGTTGACCGGCTGAGTGAGTTTGTGACAGCAGGAACTGAAACATCAGGAGCCAAATTCGACAAAATGATATCCGCTGCACAGACCAGTCGAGGCAAAGTCCATGGAGCACCAGGAAGATGCTGAACCCAACCCGCAGCACGGAGGGTGGAAGCTGGAGACCAATCCGAGCCAGAAAGCAAGGAGTCCCGAGGAACGGCCACAAGAGCCGAGGAAGTAACAGAAGATAGCACCCCAGGACAGGTAGGTGACAGAAACTGTTCTTGGACTTGTGGAGACGAGTCGAGTGGCAGGGAGACTGAAGGAGTCGAAGCAGGTGGTAGAGCAGGGAGTAGAATATCATCTTCCATAACCAGCCATCTAAACTGTGAGCAATGTGATAAAAAGACTTGTCGCAGTTGCAAGGGTGTAAGAGGTAGTACAATCCTCCGGAACAATCGTAGAATGAAGTAGCAATCAGCGTTTTGAGCATACAGGGGGAGCAATAGGAGAAGGCAAAACTCCAGTGCCAGCATCCAGAACAGGCTCAGGGTTATCCAAAGCAGAACATGGAGTAGATTGCTGAACAATAGACTGTAAAGTGTCCATAGGAGACGGAGGATGCAGAGCAGCTGCACAAGCACCCCCTCCAGGATCTGGGACAGCAGCCATCTTTGGCAACAGACCAAAAACGACAAAAGAGCCCCCCCCTACTGCAGAGTAGGGAAATTTCCCCAATGTCCTGGCCAATTTTCTCCCATTCTCTAAAATTACCACCAACAGCTTAATCTGGTTTAATGTCAGTATGCATCCATCTGTATCCCCTTCCCCCAGGACGAGGCTGAAAATAGGCAGAACTGTCTAGTCCTCCTTTTCCGGTCAATAAAAACTAAATAAATAAGAGCTACATGAATATATATATATATATATACACACCACAATCTTTAATCCAAATTACAAAATGAATACACAGAAGGAGTATAATGGAAAAAAATAAGTCAGCTGCTGCAGTCTGCATGGCACCTCTTCATAGAACTGGCAGGGCTCCACAGAAGCAGCACATTTGGAGACACTGTGACAAGTCTGCTGCCGGCAGAGTCTATTGTATATAATGTCCAAGGAAAATGGAAATTGCAGGTCCAGGCTGATAACCAAACCAAAGAAAACCAATATAACTAAGCCCTGTAATATGGAGTACAAGAGCATCAAAGTCGTAGGGGAACAACTTGAGTAAACACTCCTGCTCGGGAACACACACTTAAAACAAAGTGCTGGTCCATGTCCAAGTAATAGTCCAAGTATAGCATCATGCTTATCCAGCTGGTTAAAATGGTTTGCTGGGGAGACTCCCCCTTCTGACAGTTGACCCCATGAGGGAATGTACCAGAGACTGTACAGTATCCATGCACCACTCACTCATCTCGTGGCCATTGACAAAGACTCTCAACATAGCTTCATTTCAAACTACCTATTTGACCACTGCTGACCTCATGACTGTAACAGTTGTCATTTTCTGATAAGTAACACATAAGACAGGCAAGATAAACTTGTAGCTACTAGCAGAAAACATGTTACTGTCACACAGCTCTCACATGCGTGCATAGCTTTCTGAAGCAGGAGCAACCACCGCATTGCAGCTGACCCAACTGCAGCAGTCATCTTGCAGCTATTCAGCCATACTACATTGCATCTCCTTTTTCTTTAGAAAGAACTAACTAAATTTTGAAATACATAACTATGAATAAAATTTTAACGTCTGTATTTGGCCACTATAGTCTATTTTAGTCTGTGTTTCTTGCAGGCTTTTTGGCGACTCTGCCTTAAGTATGAGTTAATGGACAGTAAGAACTTAAAAACATCTGATTCAGTTGCTGTGTCAAAATCATCATCCAAATCACAATTATTAACAGATTCTGCTCTAGCAGGTTGTGGTTCAACATCTGAATGTTCTGAGTAATTAGATGCTGGAGTCTGCGGAAAGGTTACTGGTCTTTCCACTGGCTGTGAAGTGGTCCTCTCTGAAGTAGAGATCTCGTAATCAAGTCAGCATCATTATTACATGTAGTAGACAGCAGTACTGGTGTTTTCTTTCTGTGCTAGTGACCCATTATTTCAGTAAGTTCGTCCATTTTGTGTTGTAACAATGTCAGATCCAGGTACTGTATATATAGTACACAAGAAAAAAATTAAAGTTATGTACTTACCGTAACTGTTGATCTTCCAAGAATATCTTCACCATTAATTATCACTTATGCATGTCAGCCAGAGGCACTAGGACCCTGCAGGAGAAAAGCTTTAGCCATGGGGCTGGCAGCAGCTACTGGCATGGTGCCTGCGCACCCTACATGTGCTAGCCAATAACCATTGCTGGCTCCCTCACCAACTTCAGTTCTGTTTGTCAGTAGAGAGAAACAAAGTGGGGAAAAATGAGAAGGGGCTTAAGAGATTCCCCAACCCAAAGGGATAGAGAACAGGATATAGGAAATAAATAAACAACAAAATGATGCATGATTGCCAACCTTTAGAAAGACAGAAAGGGGCACACTAGGTGGCACAGAAAGGTAGCTGGGTATGATGCCAGATCCTCAGCATCACTAGCCAGATAGCAGAGGGGTAGGGAAGCTAAGGCAGGAATCCTGTAAAGATGTGGCTCCGGCAGAAAAATCAAGAGGGGCATGCAACAAAACTTGGACCACCGTGCAAATGAGATGGCACAAATGTGTCCAATAGTAGAATAAACCACAAATGACTCTGAAAAGGCAATCCCATGACACCAGAGGGAGAACAGACTGTAAATCAGTTAATAATGTCCCTGTTTTCCTCCACAAGAAAAAAGGAAAGGGAATTCTAGCGGATGCAGGGTTGCAGGGCTGAATAGCCAAACAGGAGTCCAGATGTGTCCATCTCTTCAGTTACCCCTGCAGCTAGTGGACTAATAACCCAGCTGGCATAAGAAGAGAAAGCGCATACCAACCAAAAGTAGAAGAACCTGGCATAGCCAGAAGTAAACTATCAGAAAGAAAGCAACCTGCCTCTAATGCAAAAACAGGGATGTAATCTGCGTAAAGTCTAGCATATCCTGATCTGGTGCACAGCACTGCCACAGACAGGTCTACTGTCAAGTGCAGTAAGATTTGGATAGTAATGAGAGGTCACTGGTTGCATTTAGCAACTTATATACATAAGAGAAGGGGATATACCCAGGGCAGGGAGAAGGAAAACAAGAAAAGAAAGCAGCTACCTCCTTTCTGTTTTTATGGTTGGTATGTGGCCCTGAAGAGAACCCTCACCCCAGTTCATTGTAAGATTTTTCTTCTTTTGGGGGGTGGAATGAGAACCAACAAAGGGTCACAACAAATTTTTTAAAATAAGTTACCCTACAGGGAAGTAAGCAAATGGGGAGAGACCTGTGGCACTAAAGGGTTCCAGTCAGCAAGAACAGTGTGAGCTGCCCAGAGACCCTGGCTCTGATACAGTGGGGGATGGCGGGCTGCTGCAGTAATCAATGGTGAAGATATTGTGGAAGATCAACAGTTACGGTAAATACATTACTTTCGTATCTTCCAACAATCAGTCTTCACCATTGATTGCAACTTATGGTCAGAGTACCAAGCTTTCCCTTTCTCATGAGGGAGGAGCTGGCTCACCCTGAGGGTAAAGAGATACCCTCATCCCTCTGTGTGGGGAAGAACGCCTGAAAGCAGGGGCTCCTTACAGGACTGGTAAGACCTGAGACTGGTCAGGGTCAGGCGGGGGATTCTGTGGCACAGGAGCAAGAAGTTTCTGCAACAGTTCCTGCCTAACCCTAGGGAAGAAGAAGTGAGTCCCCTGGAAGTGTGAGTTAAGCATCATATACTGGGCCAAAGGTTCCAGTCAGGAGAGGCAAAGCCATGCCATCTGCATGATGCAGACTGTGGTTCCTAGAAATCTGGAAGCCACCTTGTTGCTGTTGTAAAGGGGAAAGGGAAAGGGGAAATTGTTTAACCAGGAAAGGCACACTAAGCTGCAGCTTGTTTCCAGGTGCGACCTGGGAACACAAGGAAGTTAAGTGACTTGCTCAGGGTCACACAGTATGCAAGTGGGAGCTGTGGGATTCAAAGCCAGATCTCCAGGTTTGCAGCTCAGGGCCTTAAACCACTGTGACCCTGAGTAGAAATATCAGTGGTCTGTCTGACTGTCTTGCTGTGTCGCACTGAAGCCAAGAGAGTGTTCAGTTGCAACCAAAGGTGATGGTTATATGTCGCCATAGGCAATGGTTATATATCACCATATGTGCCTTGTGTGCAGAGATGTACGCGAGGGTGCATGCCAAGGTAAATGCTTCCTTCCAAGAGCATCTGTGTGAGTAGATTATGCATCTGAAGGTCAGTTGTCATGAGATGCCATGGTCCCGATGGAGTCTGCAGTACTTGAATCCCCAAAGAGGAATGAAATGCCTCACTAGCAGACTCTGTGTGTGCATGATACCGTGTGAGAAGGTTTCTGGGGATGGCTGGATTGGAGGGGGGATGCCTCCACACTGCCATGGATGCCTCATCTAGGGCTCTAAGTCAATGAGAAATGACCACAGTGTTAACATTGGGAACCCCCAAGGAGTCCTAATGGCAGGGCTGCTGGATTGCTGCTTGTAAATGTTTGCAGGTCAAGTTCCTGGAGCATCTCTACCAAGAATCGCTGGTGAAGGAAGTTCTCAGCAACAGAAGGAAGCTGGATAGATGATTCATTATGCTTGGACAAGAATGTCGCTGAAGACAAGGCGCCACCTCTGGGTATGGTCAGTGCATGGAAAAGACCCAGCCTGGGCCCCTTTCAGATGCCCTATGCCAGTTCTCTAAGGTACTGACAAATGCCTAGTGTTGCTCCCATGTTAATGGCTTCTTGGAGACTGGGAATAAGGCAAATCCTTTCCAGGAAATGGTGAGGTCCTTCTAGGGAGGGTTGAGACCCTGATCTAAAGGGCCTCGATCTGGGCTGCAGAACTGCATAGGGCGCCTCACTCAAGGGTAGGGCCTAGCAGAATCACCAAAAGGATGTCCCCCAAAATCTGAGGAGTTACCCAATCGGTGCCCATTGGGGGAACCCCAGGTGAGGAGACCACAGCTGTAAAGGTCCCACAGGGTGACCCCAGCCCTCATTGGTGACGGTGATGTCCGTCGGCTCCAGGGGAGAATTCCACCTCTAGACCATCATCTGAAACTGAGCTAGCATCACTTCTGGCACCATACTAAGGATTGGTGACTTCCTCAGACACAGGACTCGACCCGTCATCATGGTCAACACCATCCTCGACCCCTAACTTGGTGTTAACTTCAATGTCATGCCTGGTGTTATCACCCTCCTCAGTGCCCCAGGTGACACCAGAGTCAGGACAACCTCCAAGATGATATCGTTATCAGTACCTCACTCAGTGCTGGGCCCAGGATTGGCACCATTACTGTCACCTACTCCATCACCATGCTTGGAGCTGTCACTCTCCTTGGTGTCACCAGTGACACTGTGGATGGTGATAGCTTCTAAACTGGCATCAGAACAGACAACAGCCTTGGTGTCAGTCCCTCACCGACACCATGGACAATGCCGGAGCCTGGTGTCATTCTTATTGCCCCCCCAGCACATCATCACTGTCAACGGTGACAACACCATGTGGTGCACAAGAGGATAATGTTGAGGCATTCACCAGTGTAGACCGACCATATAGCTTTGGCCTCATCACCAGCAATATCTGCTGCTCAAGACAGGTAGATTGTGGAGAGTTCACAGTCGACCACCCAGAAAGAGTCGACTTTCCACCAGACCCATCCATTGGTGTCTCTGATGCCTCAGTGTGGTGAAGTCAAGGAGAACTCCATACTTCCATGGAACCAGGAGTCCCAAGAAGAGACCCAGGGAAAGGGCCAAAAGACCTAGCCTTGGATATATACATGCAACACCTGCCTCTGAAGGTGGGAATCTATCAACCCCACCTCAATGAGTGGTTCCCTAAAGTATGGTAGTCCATAGAGAAGCAGGCATCCCAGGCATCCATATCATGCTCCTGTCCAAGACAGACCACACAGGATTGATGCTGGTCCCTCATAGCCATTTGTTTCCCACAGGAGCAATGATGCATGATGCATGTCGGTCAAACTTTCTTTTTCTTTGACGCTGCCTTTTTTTGGAGAGTTTTGGTATTATGGAAAAATAAATCTAAGTAAGGCAGCATGTAGAAGGAAAAAAAAACACAGTGACATAGCCAGTACTTTGGCGCTGATGGGGCAAACTGAGAAGCACTCTCATGGTGAGCTTTCAATGGCAGGAAGAACAGAACTGTGGTTGGTGAATCAGCTGGCAATAGTTATTGGCTAGCATGTGGCACCATGTGAGGGGGGGTTCCTGGCCAAAGCTTTGCTCCCGTTGTGTCCTAGTGTCTCTGGCCCAGACCCATAAATGGGGATCAATGGTAAGGACTGAGTCTTGGAAGATCTGCAGGTTACCAATGTTACTGAGTGTTCAACATGACCCTTTCTCCAGTATCCAGAGTCGGCAATGGCTTGCATGTTAGTTACAGAATGTCTTGATTTTGTCTTTTAACTTATAAGTGCAATTTAACAGTTTTGTCTGTGGTCTCTATTACACACATTACATTTGCAGACCATGGGTTTGATTCTCAAACACCTAAAAATCACGTATATGTGGCAGAAAAATTAAACTAGGGAGGAACCTCTTGCGCACCGGCAGTTTCACCAACATGTGCCCAATTTTCCAAAAGGTTGTCATTTCAATACCCTTGTACCTCATTATGGTCAGTCACACAGCTTTTTGTGAAGCTGCTGTACCTAGTATTACAGGACATAGTATCATCACAAAAATTGGAAAATGCCACCTACTGTATTAACAGAAAAGCAGAAAATAACATTTTTGCAAGTGTGGGGATCTTGTGCCCAAATTGATGAATTGCACACTGGGACCTAGTCCCTGGGCCATTCTAGGACCTATAAAATGGGCTCCTGGTCTTTCATTCCCTCATTCATTTCAGGCCAAAAGATGGTGAGCAGGACTTTCCAAGGCCCTCCCACTATAGACCAGGTGTAGATGGATGTGGGGTGTCACCTGAGAGCTAAATAAATGCCGATAGTTGTTTAATGTAGCAGATATGCCCAAAATTCATGATCTGTCTATTGATCACATGAACGCTGGAGCAAAATGGTAGTTTGCATCACTTTTGTACTGACACCTTGACACATTTTGAGATTTTCAGCTCCACATACTTAATTAAGCAATAAGGCATGACCAGGGGTTAGATTAACAGTTTGTTAATCACCCCCTAGGGGTGTAATGTGGCACGAGGTGCAGCCGAGTGCCATATTGCCCCAGGGGGTGATTAACTGACTGTTAATCTAGCTCCTGGAGTGCCTTATTGATATTATAAAAATGATATGGAAGATGGGAGAGTGCCTCAGAAAAGCACTAGCAAACAGGCTAGAAGGAGGTGTGGAGCAACAATGGGAATCATCAAAACTGCCATCGAAGCAGCAAGCCTTTGTGTGAAGCAAATAAACAAATCAAAACAAAGAAAAAGCCACTATGGTTCTCAAAAGAGGTGGCTGTGAAAGTCAGGAAGAAAAAGATAGCATTGCGGAAGTATAAGGAAACACAGAAGGAGCAGGACAGGCAGCTGTACCAGTTAAGGCAGAAGGAAGCAGGGAGGGAAGTCAGAATAGCAAAGGCCCAAACTGAGGAAAAGATAGCCAACTCGGTTAAGAAGGGGGATAAAACCTTTTATAGGTACATCAGCGAGCGTAGAAAGACAAAGGGAGGGATAGTGAGGCTGAATACAATGAACGGTGGGTGGGCAGAGGGGGACAGTGAAAAGCAGGGATACTGAACGAATATTTCTGCTCAGTATTCAGAAAAGAGGAGGGAAGTGCCTAATCCAGTTAACAGAAGCACTCTTGATAGGGGGGTCGATCCCAGTCCTTTCACAGAAGAAAAGGTTCTGAAAGAACTCCTCAAACTGAAGGTGGACAAAGCAATGGGGCCTGAAGGAATTCACCCCAGAATTCTAAAAGAATTAAGGGGGGAACTAGTGAAACCACTGGCTACTCTTTTTAATAAATCATGGGAGGATGGTGTGGTACCCGAGGACTGGAGCAAGGCAGATGTGATTCCCCTTCACAAAAGTGGGACCAAGACAGAGGCAGGAAACTACAGACCTGTCAGTTTGACCTCTGTGGTAGGGTAAGTGATGGAGTCACTTCTGAAGAAAAGAATAGTTGAGTACCTAGAGGCCAGTGGGGCACAGGACCCAAGGCAGCATGGGTTCACAGCAGGAAGGTCATGTCAGGACAATTGAATAGATTTCTTTGACTGGGTGACCAAAGTAGTAGACCAGGGAGGGGCTGTGGACATGGCCTACCTAGACTTTAGCAAGGCATTTGACACAGTCCCACACAAAAGATTAATAGTCAAATTAACCAGCCTGGGAGTGGGTCCCAGGGTGGTAGCCTGGGTAAAACATTGGCTGGACAACAGGACACAGAAGGTAATTGTAAATGGAGTCCACTCTGAAGAAAGAGGGGTTACTAGTGGGTACCACAGGGTTCAGTATTGGGTCCAGTCCTTTTAATGTCTTCATAGTGACATTGCAGAGGACTGGAAGAAAAGTATGCCTCTTTGCAGAAGACACAAAGATCTGCAACAGGGTTGATACACAAGGAGGCGTGGAAAGGATGAGAAGGGACTTGGAAAGGTTGGAGGAATGGTCAGAAGTATGGCAGCTAGGATTCAATGCAAAGAAGTGAAAAATAATGCACCTGGAAAACAAGAACCCAGGGAAAGAATACACAATGTGGGGGGAGGTAGTAACAACAACAAAAAAGGAAAGGGACCTGGGGGGTAATCATATCAGATGACCTTAAGGTTAGCAAGCAATGTGAGAAGGCAGTAGGGAGGGCCGGGGGTATACTGGGATGTATAGGGAGAGGCATCAGCAGTGGAAAACAGGAAGTTGTTATCCCACTGTACAGACAGTTGGTGAGACCCCATCTGGAGTACTGCATCCAGTTCTGGAGACCCCATCTCCGCAAGGACATAGAAGAGAGGCAGTCCAGAGGAGGGCAACTAAAATGGTGCAGGGTCTACAAGAGAAGCCATATGAGGAGAGACTAAAGGATCTTAATATGTATACCCTTGAGGAAAGAAGGGAAGGGGGGACATGATAGAAACTTTTAAGTACCTCAGTGGAATCAACAAAGTCCAAGAGGGTAGCATCTTTCAGAAAAGAGACGTGCAAGAACAAGGGCTGCAATTTCAAAGATAGAGGCGGTTCAGGGGAGCGAATGTGAGGTATCATTTCACAGAGAGGGTAGTGGATGCATGGAACAGCCTTCCTGAGGAGGTTGTGGAGTCTAAAACTGTGGGAGAATTCAGGAATGCATGGGACAGACATAAGGCAATTCTTGTGGGGGGTAGGAAGAAATAGGCTGTTGGTTAACTAGGATCTGTGGCCTATCCTGTAGGTAGGGAATTGGGCAGACTAGAAGGGCCAACGGTCCTTATCTGCCATCAAAGTCAATGTTTCTATGTTTCTATTCCAAAAGAAAAGTGTTAAAAGTATACTTTTTGAATGTTTTCCTCATTTAGAGGGAGATTTTTAATAAAATAGTTCTTCCACCAACAGTTTAAGAATGCTTGTTCAAAATCAGAATGCATCATTCCACACATTCAGCAGTGGTAGAGGATGGAATGCTAACAGGAAGAATCCATGTGCCATGGTGATCAGGCTGTACATGACAGTTTAACATGGATTAATGTAAGGCTGTTGGAATCCTAACAGCCGATCAGATTGCAGCATTTCTAAGACCCTTTTTGTAATGCAGATTGTTGGGCCATTACTTCAAGAATAAGTGAAATATACATTCAAGTGTGGTCTCAATGAACAGGTGGGAGATAGAGCTTAACAATGCATACCCATATGTTACCTCAAAAGATTAATGCTAAATGTTATAGGGTTAAATAGCAACCACCACTCCTTAATTTCTTGTGAAAATTCAAAATATTCTAATATTTAATCTTGTCAGACAGGATTTATTGTGCTTTATAATATAATTTTAAATTGGCTAAAAGGGTAAGCATTCTGCTTTGAAATGCATAAGTAGTTTTGAAGTCTTGAGGTAGTCTAAGAGGAGAAATTGATAAAAATGAAGACACCATTAATAGACAAAATTTTAGCAAGTTTATACCTTGTCAAATTTTGTGATATTCAGCTACACATACTTTATGCAGATTCTTGGGCCATTACTTTGTAACTAATTTAAATATGCATTCAAGTGTGATCTCAATGAATAGGCAGGAGTTAGAGCTTTAAAATGCATACCTATACGAGGCCTCAAAGGTTAATTTAAAAAGGTTTTTTTAAGAAGGAAATTTATCTAAAAGAAAAAAAAACACCTTTGTTTACACAAAACATTTTTTCCAAAAATGTAAAATTCTAAATATGACTGATGGTAAAGTAATGGAACATAGTCTTGTCCATCTAGAAAAAATCTTCGTCATCATCAGATATGCCAGTATCATCTTGGTAGTCACATACATCTTGGTCCTCATCTGAGTCCTCATCGTTTGCATTATAGAGCAGAGACATAACATCATCTGGAAATGGTGTGTCTGTCCACTTTACATTGAGATCATCAGTCCAAGCATGCAAAGCTGCTTTTGGGGCATTGATAACTGCAACAGAAGAAAGCCTCCACAATCGGCAGACTAAGTTGGCTCGTAGAATATGTAACTTCTGGTTTTCCTGGCAGGGTGGTAGCAGAGACAGGTCAGTCATTCTGTTGTCTTTGTTAGATTTCTCCTGGAAGACCTGCTACCTCACTATATTTACACTAGTAACTAGCTTCCTTCCATACAGTTTACAGACATACTCCTCCAACAGAGCTACAACACCCTTATCCACTTGCTAATCACTCCCAAGTTTATGAAAGGCATCGAGGAGTTTGGGGTACTTTTCAAGGCAGTTCCAACAAATCTTCTTACCCTAAACATAGTCATTGCCTGTGAATGCATGGAAACTGACTAAGGCTTTCTTTGTTGCAGAGGTCATTTCACGTTTGTTAATATCAAAGATTTTCCTACTGTTACCATGGCCATTGTCCAGGTGTGTACTTTGCTTGCATTCTGAAAATAGTAACAGTAAAATTACTGGTATATCGGTATCCCCAGATGGTGAATGAACAATGACAAGGCCTGGATGTATTGTAATGGCATGTTGCACATGAAGGGCGATTTTTGTGTCTGCTTCTTCCTGGTCAGAGCAGAGATCATCCACAATTACAGTCCCTTCTTTTGTGATCATGTAGCATTTGTCTCTCTTTGAAAAATAGATCACTTGGCCCTCTGGCAAACTCATGCAATTTTCTCCCTAGGCCTGCATGATCAAATCAATTAGGTGCTCCTTGGTAGATCCATTAGAAAGAAAGTAACTGAAATTCTTTGGCACTTTGGTGTTGGGACCTTTGATAATATGCTTCTCACTAAATCCTCGTTGAAATCTCTCAGCCTCTTTGACAGGCTGCTCTCAGTGTGTATCTGCAACAACATCCACTCTTGCAAATCCCTTTGGAAGACTATTCAGGAGTTTCATTGCCAGATCACCTAAGGTTTCAGGGATTCCTGTCATAACCTGCACTGTTGCTATTAGATCAACTATGTATGCTGAGACACTTTTCTTGGGGGGAAGCTCTGAAGTGTCTAACACTGGACAGTGTTCTGCTAACACCTCAAGTAACTTACACTTTGGTGTTGTCCCTCTAGTTCCTTCTGCACTGGCTAGACTCAGTGGGACTTTGCCCAGGCAATATGTTAATAACTTGTTTATATCTACAGGGAAGTTGTGCTTGTTTGAATGGCCCAAAATGTTTCCCAATATATCTCTTTCAAATTTAAGTTCTGTAACTTTTCCTTTGGTAGTTACTTACACTTTTTTGTTTGCATCATTGAAGGTTTTCACTGGGGCTTTTAAAATTGGATCAAAATATTTCTTTTTACTACTTTACAGTCTTTCTTTGATGAACTGTTCATACAGTACATGTCTGTACCTTGTTCAATAATACTGGTGAGGATCTCTTCAATATCAGGTGCAACAAGTGCTCCTGAGGACAAATTGTACAATCTTTCAGCATCTAAAATAGCACTGAATGGGTAGATACACTCTTGATCGAGAAGAATCAATATGGCTTTGATGCGTTGTTCTGACTTGATGATTTCAGATGGCCTGCATGCTTTTTGTGGATTACTTGCTGAACTGTGAAGGCCAGTCATCTCCAAAACTGCCTCTCTGAATTTTGCTAGATGTGGCCGATTTAACACCTATTTATCATAGGCCATTTGATTTGCAGCAAAGTGTTTGATTCCACCTGGAAATTTGGCACTTTGATTGTATGTCTGCTCACCAGCTTGGTCAACTGATTCCCTAGAAGCTTTATGATGGCTCATTTGAACTGAAAGCCATTGCTTTTCAATTGATGTCTTGGAGCCTGAGAAGCCTCAAGAGTTTCAAGTGTGTGCATATAGTAAGCCCCATAGCGAGTGTAATTTTTCTTGTGGAAGGCAAAGAACAGGGGCAGTGAATATTTCCAACACAGTAGTCTATGATCAAAGTTTTCTTTTATTGCTGTGTGGAGCAAATGCTGCTGACCCATTATATCCAGATATGTCATCCATGGGGTTTTCCCCAACTCACCACAATGAATCCACTGCCTGAAGGCTTCATACTTATTCTGGAAAGTGGCAATCTCATCTTCCTACAGCAGTTTATGGAAGTCTGTGGGTTAAGGTGATGATGTGATCAGGTAAAGCAATACTGCAGGGGTGGCATTCAGTTCTGTTGAATACGCTTAGAAATCTGACCTGAAGCAATTGCTATAAGGCATCTGCAAAATGCTCTTGTATCGTCCATGCCCGATTGTAATGCTTGCCACGCAAAACTCCCCTTATGCTGCCAGAGGCACAAAGATCAGCCTGAAATATTATGTCCTCAAAGCCGCTACCACCAGCTAACTGTCCTATAATGCCAAAGTTTTCCAGGAATAGATGGAAATCTCCCAAATGAAGTTTGACATTGTGGAACTGATCAAGGAAATTCCACACAACATGATATGCCTTTGCTGCTGCTGCTCCAGCATCAAGTGTCAGGTGAACATAGGGCATATTTACTTGCTGAGCTATTTCCTGTGTTTGTGTGAGGTATTCAACTACAGTGGCATAATCAGTGATGGGTTTGTGGATGTATGGAAGATATGTGATAACTGTCTTCTTTGGTGAACTTGAATGATTGTTGCAAACTAGCATCAGCCAACCAGTAAAACCTTGGGACAAGCTAATCCTCCTTGTGTGCTTCCCAACTGAGTTTCCATAGCATTATCTTTGCCTTGCTGATATTTACCACTGATGTTGGCACAGTAGACTTGGGCATATTGCCAAATGTGGTTGGCTCCTTCTTTGAATTCACCTGTTGATGTTCTAATTCCTTTTTGTTAGATTCTACTGTCCTTCTTTTTGAGTGAGAAATTTCAGTAGAATCTTCTCAGAGAATGGAGCCTTCAGATTCTTATTGGTATGCAACACCATTGTGTATTATTACATGTCCAGTTACTGTTTCAGTGTTCTGATCAAAGTTGTCCATCCAGAAAACTGTTAAGACAGCAGAAGACTCTGACTTTGGCTGAAGTGGCAGTAACAGACCTTGCTCTTAAAAATGCTGAGAAAGTTCTGCTAACTCATTTTCAATTTCACACACTTGGTCATAACTACAACTATTTCCTAAATGAAGCAGGATGTTCACCAGCATTTTCTGTCTAGACATATTGTGCAGTACATCTCCAACAAGTGCATGTTTTGTAGTGAGAAACATGCTGCATGTGACACCGTGAATTAGGTCTTCTGTGTAGGACTTTGACAATTGGGAGACTTGTTCACTTTCCGTATGTTTGGGGGATTTTAGTACATGCAAGATAAATGATTGAACTGTCTCTGGGGGCTGTCATTCTTTACTCAGGAAAGCATCCACTGTTGGTGGCCATGGTAGTGAAGGTGCTGTCTCTACAAATCTTAAGATATGTTCATGCAATGACTTGATTGTCATCCATTTTCAAAAGCTCTGTGACTGATGCACTGCCAGTTAATGATTCAGCACTGATTACAGCTAGTGGTTTTTAAGGAACAGCTGTTAAAAATCAAAGTGAATACCCATATTTCTTTTTCAGCTGGTTTCTGACTTTATAACAGTATTGTCGATCTCCTACCCCGATGCCCGAGATTTCATTCAGCGCCTTCATTGAAACAGCTTGGTGACTTTGAAGCACATTGTCTTCAATTACGTGACAAATGGCCTCAAACCCAGTTCCATCTGACTGCTCATTGTCATCCTCATCATCACTTCTATTCTGATCATCTGGGGTTATGTCTCTTGTGATTACTGTATAATGTAGGTAGCACTTGTCATGTTTACCAAAATTTCCTTGCAATGAGGTCCTCTCTCTTAATTATTGTGAGCATATCTTTGTCATCACGTAGCTCTGCCACCCTTTTCATTGTGGCTTCAGCTGTTTTTGTAACAATAGCAGTTGGATATTGCTCCTTCCCCTTCACTTTGAGTACATATTTGTTACAGATTCCAAATTGTATCAGGAAATAGCACTCTAGATGATGAGGCACAAGGAACACCACCCCTGAGATGATGATGTGAGCTACGTCCACCAGCGTCTGCTTGTTCTCCAGATTTTATGATACTCTTTGCTTTTGTGAACTTTTGATAACATTGTCTACAGTAGCCATGCTCGGCAGATTCATAGTTAGGCATTGGATTTGCTGCACATTGCTCATGACGATTTTTACCACTTAACTGGGTTAGAATATATTTGCTCTCTATAAGTGTGCAGTAACTTTTGTCAGTTAGAGGTGTTACTTCAGAATCTCTTTTTGTCGGGGCAGGATAATGCACTACACACTGCAGGGTCCTAGGATTTTCCTCTCCACGTTTCCACTTGACAGAAAAGTTTAGAGACATCCTCAAAGAGTCTGAAATAAAAAGAAATGTTGTGTTAGTGTATATATATATATATATATATATATATATATATATATATATAGGCATATATACAATACTGGAGAGAGGAAGTGACCCAAAAAAAACTTTGCTGTATGCTATTGTGTATGCTTTGTTTTCAGTTATTACACATGGCAGTAGTATAATCCCAAATATAAAGATAGTTCATCATTTATATGTTTTGAAAATTGCAGCTGTTAAGTTATCATATGGAAAATATAACGTGGGTAACATGGTGTCCATGATGTCATATTTTCTGTTTTTAACAATAAAGTTTATTTGATATCACCATGCCTATGCCTTCTATTTAGGTACTGTAGTATGCAACATTTCATCATTTGTTTTTAATCTATACCTGTGGGGTATCACTGAAGCATCCATCTTAAGACACCATTATATCACTAACCCAAACATGTTATAATTTAGCTATGTCTTGCATCTTATTTGATTCTTGAACCACCTATGCTGTACAGCTATGCACCAATATGTGCTTAAGATAGACACCAGTTAATCTCCCAAATAATATGTATATTTTATTTTTATGCAACTTTTTTCTGACACATAATGTGTGTAACATGAACACCAGTATAACAATGTCACAATATCAAACCATAAAACACTGAATGTAAATAATTAGGCACATCTCATAACTATGACATACAAACAACAAAACCTACAAGACATTTATAAATATTATATACATGAAAAATATTCTATTGTTATACAATCTCTGCTGATTTACATGGATTGAATCTGATCTCTGTGTCATGCAAACATATGAACATAGGAATCTGCCAGCAGAGGAAGGTCATTTGGTCTATCAAGTCTGCTAGTATTTGAAGCATACTGATGCAAAACAAAGCCAAAAAAGAAGTAAACATTTCTAGAATAATGTTCATTACAAAGGACACCTCTGCTACGGTGTCTTTGCAATGAACATTCACTGAAACAGTCAAACAGACATAGCATTGAAAAGAAACACCATAAATGCCCACAAATAACATAAGCCAAGGAGACTCTGTGGTAGACACAGTGGTCAAAATCCTAGGCAAAGAAACATTTTTTTTGCATCAGTATTTTCCCCAAAACATATACTGTGCTTAACATGCACCACACGAGACACCAAACACTTACAGAAAATCACAGGCCTCCACTAACAAATGTTTAAAAAAATCTAAACTTCAACTTGAAAGAAAAGCTTTTGCATACCTCTTTTAAACTTCAACTGGCATTTAGGGACAACAGATATGAAAAAGCAAATGAAAGCAATAACATTACATAGGATCATGTTAATTGTGAAGGGCACCACCACTATGTTGCCTTTGTAATGAACAATCACATAAATGGTCAAACAAGCATAAATGTTAAGAGAAGCATCAGAAACACAAAAAAAAGTTATATAAACTGATGAGCAGTTAATATCCTGGGTAAGAAAATGTTGTGTTTAATTTAATCCTCTCAGATGGTCACTGGGTCAAGCATGCATCTTATTTAAGAGCAAGCAAAAGAAACACAAAAATGACTGTTTGCTTGTCTTTTTTTATGGTTTTGTTACTTTATTTCCAGGAGGGCTATAGAACATGAAATAAACCAGTAACATGGAGCTGTGTTGTCAGTAATAACGTGCCATACAAAGTACACAACTGTTATGGTGTCTTAGTAGCACAGAAATGGTACAACAGATATCCCATAATGAAAACCTTCTTACTGAAAAAACTAACACATTACAGAATCCAACCTGAAATACTTAATGTGTCTTTCTGTGATAATACCCATAAAATATATTTACATTTCCTGTTATTTTTTAATGAAAAGAGCATGTGCTACTAATGTGCAGCACATGGGACTACAAACAGCTTGGTTTACTTTGATGCCTTTTGTTTCCACAGCTGCAGTTAGTGACAAATTTTGAATAGATTACTGCCTAAATGTAGTCTAATTAAATCCATTTCAGATGTTAGCAGACATAAGATCCTACATTTGCATTTTAACATAATCTACATCCCCAAAGGCAGCTGTTACCTTTTCCCTAATGTTCAAACATGTAGCACAGTCATGGACACCACAAACTCTTCTTGGATCAGTAAGCAGCAGAAGGGCTGTATGTCCATGATGCCCCAGCTTTACAGCAGTGCCAAACAATCTAACCAGAACATAATGTACACTTCTGGTTTTGTGGACTAGAAGCCCACACACTGAAACCCAGATAACGTGCATCACTATAGGACACCACACAGGCAGCAAAATTTTGGAAAGCAAGTACTCATTCCCTGCAGTTCCTCCACGTAAAGTAATTGGGGAATTCTGGTGAAAGAAAATGAAGAACAACAGCAAACAACTCTTAAAAACAATACCCATTTGCAAATATAGTGAATTACACCATGTTTGTGGACAGAACATGATGGACACCATCTGTGCTGCACATTATAGGGGCTTAAAAGGAATAAAAAAACAAGTGATGGGTCCATTTAATTTTTTTCTAGTGCAGTGGTATAAAATAAGTGATGTACTCTGCATTAATTAGGCCTATCAGTAGAGCTGGGGACATTATTGTACTAGACAAATGATATACTTTCTAAAGTGACTTACAGCTATGTCACAAAATGGAGGGCATTTTAAGCAGACTTTTGGTGTTTTAGGAGCTGCCACTAAATAAAGACTCATCAGAAAGAGATTTTGTGGGTACTATCTCTTTGGTAACATTACAACAACAAAATGAAGAAATTGCAACAATTCATGAATTGTTAGCAAATTTAGGGTGTGGTGCATTGTAGGACTTGCTATTCTCTCAAGTACTGTAAACATATAAATACATACATACATATGCCACACGTATATAAACACAAAAGATATGTCGTGAAGAACTCAAAAAGGATAAACTTGCTAAAATTTTATCTATTAATGGTGTCTTCTCTTTTATCAATTTATCCTCTTATATTACCTTAAAACTTCACAACCACATATGCAGTTCAAAGCAGAATCCTTACCCTTTTAAACAACATAAAATTATATTACGAAGTGCAACATAGCCTATCTGACAGGATTAAATATAAGAATATTTAGAAATTTCACAAGAAATTAAGGGATGGTGGTTGGTATTTAACCCTATAACTTTTAACATTAATCTTTGAGGTAACGTATGGATATGCATTTTAAAGCTTTACCACCCGCCTATTCATTGAGATCACACTTGAATGTATATTTCACTTTCTCTCAAAGTAATGTCCCATGAATCTGCATTAAGTACGTGGAGCTGAGAATCTCAAATTGTCAGTACAAAATTGATGCAAACTACCATTTTGCCCCAGCGTTCATGCGATCAACAGACAGAACATGAATTTTGGGTATATCTGTTACATAAAACAACCATTTATTTAGCTCTCAGGTGACACCAAGCCTCCATCTACACCTGGGCTGCTACTCCTGATGACTTGCAGCATAAATACATGTAGCACAACTGCACTAGTTGTAACAACCGGTTAGATCACATAAAATGTGGTCTGACATTTTGTCGTAATTGCAGCAATCTGGGCATAAAAAAATTACCCATGCATCAAAAAAATGATGTATGTGTCATTTCTTTTTTATATAGCTTTTTGTCCTCCATAGTCCACCCTCCCAGTCCTCAGGGCAGCATCCACCAGTGCTTTGGACCTCTCATCCCCATCAATCTCTACCCCCCCAACATTTCCCCAGAGGATGTCCCTGTGGTGCGGGGCCCAAGGTGTCGCTAAGACCATGATCTTAATGGCCCATGTTTTTTTTTCTCTCCAGTTTCGTCCTGTCCTCCACCTGCTTGATGGCACCACCTGCCTGCTGTAGGCTTCAGATGCCAAAGTGGATCCTCTGGGTGAAGCAAGCTCCCTGGCCCACCACATAGGTCACAGTGGTGCTGGACATAATGCCATCCTCTCCCCGGGCTGGGAAGACCTGCCTTCAGCAGCAACATCTACCAGCCCTGGCTGCCCACCTACCCAACTGCCCAAGTCCTCTTCTGAACCCAGGTCGCAGGTATGGCACCATGATGCGCTGCTGCTAGTCGAATAGGCAGACCCATGCATCATTTTACAGCCCAAATTTGAGAATTGTGCCTGCATATAGGCTTTTGACTATTCAGTCTGACATCTCTAGCACACTGCTTATACTTTTCAATTCCTAAGTGAGTAGTATGAATTATATGTAACACTGAGAACCTCATTAAGGCAAAAATTAGCTAGAAGTTTATCACCTTTGAAAAAAGGTCATCATATGTGGATATTTCACCCTGATTGCAGCAACATGGTCTAACTTCAGGGGGTGCTCTGGAGTGTTCCATAGGCCAACCTTGTAAGACAATTTCTAAGTTCTTGTAAAGTTGTATCTAAAAGGGTTACCTTTGAAGCTCAATACATTTGATATCAGGCAGTGGTGACATCTGCATCATATAAATATCAAACTCCTGTAAAATGGGTAGGAAAATCTCTGAGTGCTGATTGATTATGAGCCAAGCATTGGGACAGTGCAAAGCACAGTAAAAAGCATGTTCTCCCAAATGGGATGCATAACATAATAAAATCCTTGTGGCAAGCTGTTCAAAAGTGTCAACATCTAAATGTCCACCATGTTTTTGGTCCCATTACAAACATCGAAAACAACATGTAACAACCTACAGTAACTGCACCAATAAGCCACCGAATTTATGCTACCTCCTTTCTCTTTCTTTTCTTGTATGCTTCATCCAAATCAACACAGTTTTGTTTATGTATTTTAATTTTGTCCAGTATTTTTTTAGAGCCACAACAGTCTCAGCTTTGCTGCTGCCCGCTCACTCCCTCCATACCTCATTTACATGGCACAAAAAGTGTAAGACTTTAGTGGTGCTTTCCTATTATGATCCACACAAACCATTGCTTTTTATATGCCTGTCATCAGCCCATCAGCCCACTCTCTCACACCCTCGATCACTCATTCCCTACATACATCCAAAGAAATATTAGGATGGATTACAAGTTAACAGGTGTTAAATTCTGTATGCCAGTAGTGTGATGCACCTCTAGTAATATTCTGTTTTGTTCTTTGACCTACTTATGCAATGGCATGTTAACAAATGATTACCTCCTTAAATGTAAAACCTAATGCGCAATATTCTGTTACTTGTGAATCATCTCTGTTCTGCTGTGAACTGCTGTCTTTGTTTTGTTTATGGATTTTAATAAATAAATTAAAATCAAGTTAAAAAAAAGAAATACTAGGATGGTGGTGGTAAAAACTCTTTTTTATACTTCTTGGTGTTAAAAACTTTGTTAGTGCCTCTTCGTCTATTTTAAAAAGGACACCATGTCCGAATTCATAGTAAAAGTAATCCATACCTTCAAACTGTAGGCTTTTTCATTTTTTTATTCTTGAGCAGGCTGTCCCTTTTCCCATCCATCCACCCACTCCCCTACTACTTCCTCACTACACATTAACACTGAAACATCAGTGGTTTAATGCAAGCACTTTGCGTTACCTACTGAACTCCAGCAAAACAGATGACCACATCACTGCTGATGCCTATGTAAGTGACCTGCATATTTACCATAACCACATGTCTTCCCAACTGCCAGCCTACACTTACTCCCACTACAAACTGGAAAACCATTGTTATCCTTTTCAATGGGTTCAAGATAGTGGGAGAGTTCTTAAAAAAAACACGTTGCAACTGCATCCACACAAAACTGAGGAGGGGGAAGGGAAGGAGATGAAGGGTTGAACAGACCACACACACAGCCTCTGGCCATTAGCAGTCCATTTCAATGCCTTCTGGTGGCACCCATTTGTGGAATGACTATTTTTCAATCAATCAAGTCAATTAATCAATCAAAATCTTTATTTAACCAGGAGAATACCATTGAGCAAAGCTCATTTTTGAGGTGGACCTGGACATAGATACACAGTCAAGGATAGAAGGGTTACATACACAACAGACTCATAATACAAGTCATAAGACATTATAAATTGAACATAGAACAATGTACAGAGTTCAGATGGATAACAGTACTAATTCTTGGTAAAAATATATATACAAAAATATACAGGAGATTCTCTGGACTGTATGAATAGAATAATAAATACTGTACAAGTTACAAGGAATATACAGGGTACACAAGAGAGGGCTCTTAGATTAGGTATGAAGTAGAAGGATAGATCCATAAAGTGAGAGGGAAGGAGCAGACACCTAAAAGGGAGGAGGCAGAGGGCTAGAAGACTAAATGGGCAGTGGCAACCATTCGATGGCCACTGATCGCAGAGTACTGCTGAGACCACCAATGGAATGAAGATGATTTTTACTTTCTTTTTAAAAACATTGTATTCATATTTCACATTTTTGTTTGGTTTTTAAATTTGTCTACAGTATTTTCCTACTTTTAAGTGCTATGAAACACTCTGGGGGGGGGGCTTTGCTGAGATAAACATTGTTACAGGGACTGAAAGCACAAAGCCACATACTACGCCCCGGGCATTCATTTATCTCAGCACAGAGCACACTCCATCAAGCCTGGTTGCTTATACAGTACAATCAGTATCCTCTAATGTAAAAACACTTGCTGGTTTAACAGCTCTGGAAAGGGTATCTGCTATAAGTTAATTTCCCAGTCAGTATGTACCATCTCATGTGCATGCTTTGAAACCATGGAGATGCCTGGTGAAGTAACGTTTTAAGAACTGGCACTAAGGGCTTGCGATCTGTCTTGACCTCCACATGTTTCTGGATGTATATAAATTCATGAATCACTTACTGTAGCAAGAAGCTCTTTTTAATTTGAGTATCGTGCATCTTTTTGCTGAGATTTTGTTACAAAATAAGCAACAGGATGATCATCTTGTAATAGGACAACAGCTTCTTTTGATCTCGTGACTTAGCCCAGTACCACTCTATTGTCCTCAAGAAAAGTTCTCAATGGAGCATTAATCTGAAACAAATCTGGAATAAACTTCTCCAGCTAAGTAATTATACCAAGAAATCTCTGAAGGAATTTTTTGTACTATGGGGATGGCATCTGTAAAACAACTTTAATTCTTTTAATTAAATTTTTATTTTATCCCCTACACCAGCACTGCCAGCCTCCCAACCCCATCATTAATGTCCTTATCAAATACACCTTCAGTAAAGATGCTTGATGAGAGAACACTTTTTTTTTCGAATTCTGTTTCTGCTCCACTCCTTGGGAACTCTCTTCGGCATCCTCCAACCCCCAAACTCTACCTCCCACCTGAGACTCTTACTCCGCTCCCTTGCTCCAACTGACACAGCCCCCTGATCTGAACCCCCGGGGGAGGGGCTGCCCTATCTGTCCAGGGCACTCTATCTATAGTGTAGAGTGTCAGTCTTTGTGAGCGGGGCTGGAGAGGAGAAGCCCAGTGTTGGAAGTGTGGTCCAGAGGCAGAAATGCCTTCACTTATCCCCAAGAAATGGGGATTTTCTTTATTACCATGGGAGCGTGGATGTGCAATGACGTTCATCACAACACGGGCACGCTCCTGCACCCACTTGCAGGACGTCCGCCGTCGCTCCCATGCCCCAGATGCAAGCTCCTCATCATGCTGCAATCTCCTGGCCTCTGCCAGGAGCTGCCAAAGCAGCAAGGGGCACCAACCACCCACCCCAGGAGAGGACAGTAGTCCTACGGACGCTCAATCCTCTCCTTCAACTGCTGACCCCTGGCACCTGAATCCATTTCCAAACCCTGGTCACCGATGTGGGATGATGTTTGGTGTGCAGTGCCTCAACCCTCAGCACCACCGGGCCGTGCAGTCATAGAACACTTGACATGGCAACTATCTAGTGTCTGTCTAGATCATCAACATACCACTCAACTGCTATGGATTTCACATAGCGCAATGATTTTTTACTCTCAAATTTACCCTTGCTTTGTGAAGGTTTACTGATGTTCCTCACAAGGTTAGAGCTAGTAATGGACACTCAAACAATTAAAACATTGAATTAACTTAAAAGAAACATTCTTTAACACTAAACATATGGGGCCCTCTATTCTTACACAAATTTATTAAAAAAAAAAAAAGAAAATACTACACATTGTGGCCATTTGCTCTAATTTTTGAAGGCCAGTGCTATGCATTTTAATGCTGAATAAGTTGAGAGGTATAATATAATCATCAGTTAAAACAGGATATGTATCTAACGTCAGTGGCTAACAAAACATTATTGCCAGCATTGGGTCCCTGTATAGAAATTATCACCATTTACCACTGAATATTTGCAAGCAAACTGCACATTCTTTAGTGGTACCCCACTTTGACAATGGTAGTTTTATATATGCAAATGTCTCCTGTTCTTTACTTCATAAATTGCACACACTTTACAACCAGTTAGCATGTTTTACACTCATTGCAGCTTGAGATCCTCATCAGTGTTTCTTCTATTATAAAATCAAACTGGCTATCACTAGCAGAAGAAAGGCAACAACATTTTCTTCAGCAGATGAGGAACTGTGCAGATGGCAAAGTTCCCCAATACAGTTTAGGTATGGCTCCCAGATAGGTGTCTCATGCAGGTCTTCAATCCATAGATGGTATTCAATTTAACCCTACCATTGTTACAGCGACTTGCAAGGATTAAGGTATGCCTGATATTTTGTGGTACCTTATATCAATGAAACTCCATCTCTGTACATTTCATAATATTCTGTGCTGTCATTTTGGAAGTGGAAGTGGTCGTATCTTGGCCCTCTTGAGGTAGCCAGCAGATTCCTTCCACTTCCCAGTTGATCAATTCACCCCTGCGCTCAGGCACGTAATGATGTGTACCCAGGGAGACAGTGAGGGGCACGCTCCATTAATGTCAATGGGGTAGTTTTAAGAATATTTTTACATATAACAATACCCATTTGGAGATTAAGCAAGGGCACCGACCAACTAACAAGGCCCTTGTTAGCCGACTGGTGCCCTTGATTAATCTCCAAATGGCCATTATTGTATATAAACATTTTCTTAAAACTGACCCAATGGGCTTTAATAGAGCATGCCCCCACACTCTCTGTGGGTATACGTCATTATGTCCCTGAGCATGGGGGCAGATCAATCAACTGGGAAGTAGAAGGGATTGACTGGCTACCTCAGAGGGGCAAGATGTGATCCCTTCCACTTCCAAAATGGCAGTACAGAATATTATGAAATGTACAGAGATGGAGTTTCACTGATATACCAAAAATGTAAGAAATATCCCATTTTAATAAACTGGGAACTTCACTTTAACAGTGTACTAGCCTAGGTACCAGTGCCTTTGCTGATGCAGGACAATGGCATAAAATGATTTGCTCATTTACTTTTGAACATCAGTGGGTACCTCAACATCTATTTTAAAAATGTGGATGTAATTGAACAGATCCATTTAGATGTTTTATTCCTAGAGATGTCTGAACAAACTGTTGTTGAAGGGAGAAGGCTAGCTAAAGTGAAAAAATAATGACCATATTAACATACTAAAATGCCAGCAGAATAGGCCTGTTTGATTTTCAGCACCTGCACTGAGGGTCGATTTTGGTGTCCCCCCTTGGGTTATCCTGTCCCCAGTCCCAGATGTTCCACATGTACTAGGCCTGGTCAGATTTACTGTCCCCCTGTACCTGTCCCATCCCCACTTAAACCCGTCCACAGTCTCCACCTCTACCAGCTCCCTGGGCAGTACATTCCATGGCTCCACCACCCTTTCAGTGAAATAACATCTCCTCCTCTCCCCTCTGAGCCTGCCACCTTCCAGCTTACACCCATGACCTCTCGTTGCCCCACCCTCCTTCCTTTGGAGCACCCTGACTGGGCCTCCTTTATTGATCCCTTTCATGTACTTAAAGACCTCTATCATGTCCCCCCCGTCCCTCCTCTCCTCCAGGGTGTACATGTCGAGCTCCCTGAGCCTCTCCTCATAGGTCCTCTTCCCCAGGCTCCAGATCATTTTGGTTGCCCTCCTTTGGACCCTCTCTATGAGTGTAATGTCCCTTTTTAAATGTAGTCCAAGCTGAACTAGTTATAGCCAATCGATTTGAACCACTTATAGACTTGCAAGATGAGGTAGTGGTTGAACAGTGGGATTTCCCCCAACAAGTAAACAATACAACAATTCACCATAAAGTCATAAAATGTGAAACTTTTGTGCTGGGGGATTCAATCCTTAAATACACAGATCGATTCATCTGTAAACCCAATAAGGAATCTCACACCTGTAGCTCATTTAAGGGTGCTAGGATAAGCAGGTTTTCTGATAATATATTGAGATCAGCAGGTGATAATCCCCTTGTAATTGTTCATATGGATACAAACGACACTGGGCATTCTGACACTGAACAAATTAAACAAGAATTTTTTGCTCTTAGTGATACACTAGAAAAAGTATGGTGCTAAAATATGTTTTTCTGAAATATTACCTGTCCTGAGAGCAAACTGGAAGAGAAATAAAAAGAGAAAGTCTATCAATGAATGATTGAGAAATAGACCCTTACTAAGGGCCTAGCATGCCTGACACATTGGGAGTAGAGATGCAGCAGATTAAAATTCCGCCCGCACTCCGCATTGTCACTCCGCTATGCGGAGTGCCCAATTTAAAGGCTCACTTTGCCTTGTAATATCACTTCGTGTTGTTACTCCATCTTAAGGCGAATTGAGGCAGAGCGACAAGTCTATTGCAGCCCCCCCCACACATCACATGGCTTGCAGTAGTGTAAGTCACATGCTTTAGCCAGGCAGGAAGGAAGTGAGTCATGCTAGGAGATAGTTTCACTTTCCCCTTTGCAGAAGGAGAGAGAGGAGCCTGACTGTAGAGAGGAGAGAGAGAGAGAGAGTTACAGGCAGAGGTTAGAAACCACTGGAAAGCCAAATCTTTCTTGTGTTTTTTTCTGATCTTGTTCTTTGTTTATTAGTTTTTCTGGGGATTTCTTTTTTTTTTTATCAATTCTCTGTTTTATTAATTGTTGTGTGTGTGTGTGACTGTGTTGGGCCACAGCCAGGGCAGAAATTCGAATGGAGGAGGGAAGATCTGGGGCCGGGGCATTTCTGCGGTGCGGCGTACGGGTGGGAGTTTGCACACATGGGGGCGGGGCACTTTCGGTTGGACTGCAGTAAGATCAGCACCCCCCCCCGGAAGCAGGAGGAGTTGGTGCTGCTGCTGCAGCTGTGATGGAACCACCTCCACCACCACCACCACCTCCTCCTTTGGCAGTGACACCACCTTCCCCTGCCCCACCACCACCAGTGCCAGCAGCACCTCAGCAGCATGTGTCTGTACCCCTGGTCCAAAGTGTGGAGCCTCAACCCCAGGCTCCCACAGCATCTTTGCCCACCCTGTGCCTGGTCCTCCCCGATCCTCCCTAGTTTGGGAGTTTTTCGATGGTGTGTGGGGGGATAGTAGCATTGTAAGTTGCCGGATTTGTAGTGTGGAGGTGCGCCATGGCCCTCGGGGAAGTCATCTGGGGACCGGGGGCCAGGGAACCCATATGTTGAACTACCACCGGGAGGAGTGGCAGGCTGCTGTCACAGAATGAGCCAGGACTGCACCTGCTGGCCCTTCTGTGGCAGAGGGGGTGGCTGCATGTGGTGCTAAGCAGAGGAGTGCCACGGCAGCACTTGCTGTTCCACCAGCTGCTGCACCTCCTGCTGGTGGCAACCCCACAGAACTGCCTGTAAGTCAGGCTGATTTGGCAGTTCTGTGGAGTGTGGTGGATGCTGCCAACCAGCACCTGACCAATGTCAAGCAGCAGTTGGAGCATATCAAGGGCCATCAGCTGCAGATGATGGCCATGTTCCAACTGCTGTTGTCCCACCATGCCACTGAGCTTTAGTTTTTTAGTTTTTTCTTCATTGTACCCCCCACTATGCTCTGTAATAAAATCCATATTCCTATGTTGCCCCTGACCCTTCCACCCTGTTTCATGTAATTGTTTTCCCTTTTTTATGCACATTTTTTTCTGGTCTTCTTCTGTTCTGTATGTGTCTACCCTGTTGTTGATTCCATTTCTGTACTTTATACTTTCAATCCTGTGTCCCCCCCCCCGTTCCTTCTGTTAAGCGTGTGTGCTGTTTGGTTTTTGGATAACCTTGTTTTAAGTAAAAAAGGGTTGTTCTTGCCCTCACTATACCAACTTAAAGGAGTAGTTCACCCAAAATTTTCAACAATATATGTTATGCAGAGCGTTTTGATTTGTATGTAAAGTCCTAGCGTGTCCCTCCCTCTGTCTGCTATTAGGAGTTTTTCCTAAATTAGCCTGCTAGCTTTATGGTAGTTTTACAAGTTATGACCCCTGGAGATCTTCATCTCAAATATGTTTATTGCCTTTCTTTTACCTGGCTACACTGCACCCTGTGTCATGTGACAGTGATGTAGCATAGCCCATCGATTTCCCAAATGTACAGTTCACAACAGCAGAGCTGTGTAACTGTTCTTATCCAGTGATCACAAATGGCAATTTACTGTTTATCAGACACCTGACAGCTAGCTGAGTGGGGTTTCTGTAAGAAAACAGCTACAAAATAGCTATAATTCACTATTTGTGTTTTCTGTGTGTATCATGTCTAGCTAGCAGTAGTAAGTGTTTTCATTTTAAAATTTAATGTAATCAAAGTACACACAACAATAAAAAACACAGAAATTGTCCCAGATCATCAGTGCTGTAATTAGTAAAGACTAGCAATTTTCGTACAGAAACCCCACTCACCTAGCTCTCAGCTATCTGCTAAACTGTAAGAGTAGCCATTTGTGCTCATTGGATAAGAAAAGTTACACAGCTCTGCTGTTGTGAACTGTGCACATGCTAAATCTATGGGCTATGCTACATCACTGCCACATGACACAGGGTGCATTGTAGGATCGTTAAAGGCAATAAACATATTTGACATGAAGATCCACAGGGCCGTAAAACTACCATAAAGCTAGTAGGCTAATTTAGTAAAAACTCCTAATAGCAGATAGAGGGAAGGACACACTAGGACCTTACATACAAATGAAAAGTGCTCTGCATAACATATGTTTTTGCAAATTCTGTGTTGACTACTCCTTTAACAAAACCAGGAAGCCATAACTCCACACGAATAGATGCCAGTAAAATATTTTCACTGGTAGTGCAACTGTATTTATGACAAAACAAGGCACACAGTAATGGCCCTTTCACTTTGGCGGTTAAGCCTTCAGTAGTGTGCCTACTAATGAAGGCTTAAGCACCAAAGCACAGTGGGCATTTGTGTGTGCCTTGTTTTGCCATCAATAAAGTTGCAGTAGCATTGAACACTTTTTGTGGCATGTATGCTTACAGAAAGTAAACATTACTGAGGCATCAAAAATATTGTTCACACACAGTCACCAGAATTAGGGTGCATCCACAGAATGCTACTGTCTTGTCTCCAGAAAATTCAGCAGTCCACATGAAGTGAAATGACAGCATAACAAATGCAAAGTCTCCCAGAATTAATGGCACGCTCACTCTTGCGTGCAGTGTTCATACACAGTCACCAGAATTAGTCTACATCCACAGAATGCTACTGTATTGTCTCCAGAAACTTCCCCAGTCCATACTAAGTGAAATGACAGCATAACAACAAATGCACAGTCTCCCAGAATTAATGGCACATTTAGTCTTGTGCGCAGTGTTCACACACAGTCACCAGAATTAGTGTGCATCCACAGAAAGCTACTGTCTTGTCTCCAGAAAATTCCACAGTCTACATGAAGTAAAATGACAGCATAACGACAAATGCACAGTCTCCCAGAATTAATGGCGCACTAAGTCTTGTGCACAGTGTTCACACACAGTCACCAGAATTAGTGTGCATCCATAGAATCTACTGTCTTGTCTCCAGAAAATTCACCAGTCCACATGAAGTGAAATGACAGCATAACAACAAATGCAGTCTCCCAGAATTAATGGTGGACTCAGTCTTGTGCGCAGTGTTCAGACACAGTCCCCAGAATTAGTGTGCATCCACAGAATGCTACTGTTTTGTCTCCAGAAAATTCACCAGTCCACACAAAGTGAAATGACAGCATAACAACAAATGCACAGTCTCCCAGAATTAATGGAGCACTCAGTCTTGTGCGCCGTGTTCACATACAGTCACCAGAATTAGTGTGTATCCATGGAATGCTACTGTCTTTTCTCCAGAAAATTCACCAGTCCACAGGAAGTGAAATGAAAGCATAACAACAAATGCAGTCTCCCAGAATTAATGGCTCACTCAGTCTTGAGCGCAGTGTTCACACACAGTCCCCAGAATTAGTGTGCATCCACAGAATGCTACCGTCTTGTCTCCAGAAAATTCACCAGTCCACACAAAGTGAAATGACAGCATAACAACAAATGCAAAGTCTCCACACTCCAATAAGAACTAAGTGCCCTGCTGCTGCTGTTGGAATTACATGTAATGCTGCTGTTGTTGACCTGACTATAATGTGATGTGGTGATGCACAGTGTCTTGCTAAATGGTGTGCAAGAAGGATAACCTGACCATTGAGTTTACCATCCAAGATGATGAGACTGAGAACGCTGTTGGTTGCCCAAAGTGTACTGCACTGACTCCTATAGGAAGGAAGCCCTTTGTGTGTACACTAATACTACACTTGGTAAGTTGATTAATGTACCTGCCTGGCACCATCATTGTTTTCCACAGAACCTGATCTTAACTGATATATATATATATAATTATATGTGTGTATAATTTGTTTTCTACATATATACATGTAATCATTGTTTTGTTTTGTGTCACAGGTCGCGTAGTCACACTTGGTACATGCATGGTTGTGCTTAATGAGGAATTGTGCCGTTGGAATACTGTCAAGCCAATGAAAGTAAGTATTTGTTTTTTTTGGGGGGGGGCATTTTCAAGCAAGTTTCAATAATGGTTTACTGTTTGGTAAATTCTTCGCAGGTCTTATCTGCAATGCATCCTCCTCCAGTCCAGTACCGGTGGTCATGGATTCACTGGGTTTTAAATAATTGATTAGCAGTTTTTTTCTTGGGGCAATACTAACTGTACAGAAAGCATTTATATAGGTTTTCTGGAAGTGTTATGTTGGTTAAACACAGTGAGGCAAGTGTTATGCATTTTCACAAAGTTTTAGAACTTTTATGAGAAAAACGCTAATCAATTTTTAGAGTTAAATAAAACCCTGATTCATACTACCTGTTGTGTCATGTCTGCTGGTCCAGAGGGTATGAAGTTGAACTTGTTATTTGAAGAAAGCGACAGTGAAAGCACACAGCATCAGAACGTTTCCTCCTAAAGAGACGAAGGAGTTATTAGTACTTGATTGCAGTAACACATTATGTTTAAAGTGTGGCTGTTCCATCCTGTCATATATGCTGATTATCAGATACAAAGCTGTCTCAGTAAGCCACATGAAGACCAAATCATCACAATCACAAATTTAATACCTGTAACCCATACATTGTGTCAATGTTCCTATGTCTTAACTCAAGTTACATTGTAAAAACACATCTTGTCAAGTCACGACTTGGATCAAACTTTGTTCAACACTGGCATGGCTGCTGCAGCAATACAGTGTGTGATGTGCGTGACAAACATATTATGTGATGTACATGTCACCTACTTTATATGACTCGTCAATCGGATTTGCGCTCTTTTGAAAAAATGAAAAACAAAAAAGCACTGATGAAATAAAATTACTATACTTACCAGTTGGGAAATGGATATCCTGTAGGTTGCTGTACACAGTACTGCAGTACCATAGTCCTCCAGTGAAGGAGAGTGGTTTGTTAACCTGTAAAAAAAGAAATAAGTTTACCGTATGTGTTTTGTTGACCACTACATCTCAGACAATCAACAGGAAACATAACACAGCTAAAGGAAGTTCCATAGTATGAAACATTAGTACACATACTCACTCTAAAGTACTGATAGTAACTAAGAAGCCTTGTGGCTGTGACTGATGTATGATGCCTCCTCTCCGACTCCTTCTGCCACGGCATGGGCAGGACACAGAATGAAAAACATTGGCGTACTGGTGGTGGATGATCATGGGTGCATCATGATGACATTCCCTCCCACATTTCTCTGCATCTGGTGGCTTTGGCAAACAGTGGTTTTCTGGTGGTGGTCATGGGGGCACATGCTGACATTCTCTCTCACATTTCTCTGCATCTGGTGGCTTTGGCTAACAGCGGTTTTCTGGTGGTGGTCATGGGGGCACATGCTGATTTTCCCTCTCACATATCTCTGTGTCTGGTGGCTTTGGCTAACAGTGGTTTTCTGGTGGTGGTCATGGGGGAACAGCTGCAGCCTGCAACATATTCATTATCACTGTCAGACACACACAGGTGGGAAGCGGATGGGATATAGTGTGCACTGTGTTAGAAATATGACATATGGAATTTGAATAATTCTGAGTGGGACACTTATTTAACTTAATGAAAAACAAAACATGTACCATAGAAAAAATGTGACAGCCTTTTAATCACTTCACTTAAAGCCTACCAACATCAACCTCATTATCCTCCTCATACAGAAAGCTGCCCTTGCAGTCATCAGTGTTTGAATTCTGCCCACTAGGGAATTCTTTCTCCATTATGTCATCATCTACCTCACTGGTAGGCTATTTCATGCTGCCAGTGCCACCAGGATGGTCCATTTCTACAACATCAGCACAACCATGACCATGCCGGGGTACAAATACTGAGGTTGCACCTCCAGCTGGTATGTGCCCCTCATTCATTTTTACGAATGTCAGCAAGCTGACATTTGCAGGAGAGAGGTCTGTACAACAATCCCGAACTACTGCACCCACTGAACTGAATACCTTCTCAACACTTACACTGGAGGGTGGGCATGTCAGGTACTTCAGTGCCACTGAGGTCAGCTCTGGCCATTCACTGACCTTTCCACTCCAGTATAAAAGAGGATCATCAGTTATTGACACATGCCTGTTTTCATCCAAATATGAGCCAACCATTCGCTGTGCTACACGAAGTCTGGTGGCTGATGCATCATCCTGTTCTCTGGAATCATTTATGTCACAAATCCCCACTTGGGACAAAGCACCCCAAAGTGGGTTAATGACAACCAGTTTTGATGACAGACCACTTGGAACTGCAGCCTCTTTACAGGATGTGCTTGATACTACTCCAAACTGACCTTCAGCCTGATGATGCTGCTGAGGTTTCCTGATCTTGGCAAGTGGCTTCTGTGCCCTATGAACCAAGTGCACCAGTTGCCCACTAATATTTTTTACCTGTTCAGGCCCTCCCTCCAGTAGTGAGACAATTCCACTTTTGTATCGTGGGTCCAGCATTGTTGCTATTGCAAAGTCATCAGTCTGCTGAATGCCTAAGATGTGCCAATTGTGCTCGAATAGTGTCAGCATGTGTTTCAGCAACACACTGCTAGCACAGTCTCTGGAACCATCAAGGCTATGCTGTAGATTCAGCAATGTCTGCCACAACAACCCGCAGCAATGGAATTGATTGGCTAATGGAAGCAGACTCGCCACTCACTGCCTGAGTGGTGCATTCAAAAGGCCTCAAAATTGTTATTACAGAGTCCATGAGGTGCCACTGTTCAGTCCTGAGAGACATGGAGGCTCCAGAAGTGTCACGGCTAGTGTGCATGACAAGATATTCTGAGATGGCTTTGTATTGTTCATACAACCTCTCTGTCATGTATAAAGTGGAGTTCCACAGGGTGACAACTTCCAGCTTGAGGCGGTGCTGTGGGAGGCTGTTTTGGATATGCAACTGCCGAAGTTGGTCATGGGCCTTTGCAGAGCGTGAAAAGTGAGAACAAATACAGCATGCAACTGTCAGCATTTCCTTTATATCAGGGTGCTGCAGAAACTCCTGCACCACAGGATTTAAACTGTGGGCCATGCGTGGAACACAAAAGAAGCCACCATTTGTGAAGCATTTAACCACATTTGACCCATTGTCACTTGCTATAAACCCAACTCTCAGAGACAGGGCCTTCAGCCACTTGTCAATTTCAGTCAGTAGCAAGTCCAGCATGTTTTCACCAGTGTGTTAACAGGTCACACTGCGCATAGCAAGCGTTGCATGCTGTCGAATTCCTGGAAGATTGCTACCATGACAGTCCACCTTACTACATTGATTAATAACACTAGGGTAATTAGTGAGGTAAACACCAAAATAGAGCAGTCAATAGGGAGAAGGGTAGGGGTAAATGGAGAAAAAGACAAAGGCAGTAGGGACAGGGATGAGGCAAAAAGAAATAAAGCCATAAAAAAATGGAGGGTAATGAGTACCAATGCCCATAGTCTAGGTAAAAAGCTCCCTGAAATGGTGGCCTTGATGGAAGAGGGATGCCTAGATATTGTGGCAGTCACAGACACATGGTACACAGAGAACCATGATTGGGATGTCAACATACCAGGGTACACAATCTACAGGAGGGTCAGGGATGGAAGAAGAGGAGGAGGAGTAGCTCTCTATGTAAGGGAAGGGATCAAAGCAACAGAACTAAAGGGTAAACAGGGAGGAGAGGAGGCACTGTGGGTCACCCTGGAGACTAGAAATAGCTCCACAATCCACACAGGGGTTGTATACAGACCCCCGTCTCAGGGGGAGGAAATGGACAAGGAAATGATAGAAGGCATCTGTGGGATGGCAGAGAAAGGGGAGATATTGCTGATCAGGGACCTGAATATGCCAGATGTTGACTGGAGCACCTTTGCTGCAGCCACATCCAAGAGAAGGGACATTCTCGATGCCCTACAGGGGGCATGCCTCAGACAGCTAGTTTTGGAACCCACTCGGGAGAGAGCAATCTTAGACCTGGAACTCTCAAATGGGGATGGAGAGAGGATCTCTGATCTTGAAGTGGGTAGCCATCTGGGAACAAGTGACCACCAAACAGTGTGGTTCACGACAAACTTAGCTGCAGAGTCAAGCCACACAAAACTGAAGGTACTGGACTTCAGGAGGGCTGATTTTGTCAAAATGGGAGAGTGCCTCAGAAAAGCACTAGCAAACAGGCAAGAAGGTTGGGAGGAGCAACAATGAGGAAATATCAAAACCGCCATCACAGAGGCAACATGTCTTTGTGTGAAGCAAATAAACAAATCAAAATGAAAGAAAAAAACACTATGGTTCTCAAAAGAAGTGGCGGGGAAGGTAAGGGAAAAAAAGATAGCATTCAGGAAGTATAAGGAAACACAGAAGGAGCAGGACAGAGAACTGTACCAGTTAAAGCAGAAGGAAGCGGGTAAGGCAGTCAGAATAGCAAAGGCCGAAACTGAGGAAAAGATAGCCAACTCTATTAAGAAGGGGGATAAAACCTTTTATAGGTACATTAGGGAGGAAAGAAAGACTAAGGCAGGGATATTGAGGCTGAACAAAGAGGAAGGTGGTTGGGCAGAGAGCGACAGTGAAAAAGCAGGGATACTGAATGAATATTTCTGCTCAGTATTCACAATGGAAAAGCATGGGGAAATACCTAATCCGGTCAATACAAGCACTCTGGATAGGGGGGTTGATATTAGTCCTTTCACAGAAGAAAGGGTTCTAAAAGAACTCTTAAACCTGAAGGTGGATAAAGCAATGGGGCCTGATGGGATTTGCCCCAGGATTTTAAAAGAAGTAAGGGAAGAACTAGTAACACCACTGACTACCCTTTTTAATAAATCATGGTAGGATGGTGTGATACCTGAGGACTGGAGGAGGGCGGATGTGATTCCCCTTCACAAAAGTGGGAGCAAGACAGAGGCAGAAAACTGCAGACCTGTCAGTTTGACCTCAGTGGTAGGGAAAATGATGGAATCATTTCTGAAGGAAAGAATTGTTGAGTACCTAGAGGCCAGTGGGGCACAGGACCCAAGGCAGCATGGATTCACAGCGAGAAGGTCATGTCAGACAAATCTAATTGATCTCTTTGACAGGGTGACCAAAGCAGTAGATCAGAGAGGGGCTGTGGACATGGCCTACCTAGACTTTAGTAAGGCATTTGACACAGTCCCACACAAAAGATTAATAAACAAATTAGCCAGCCTGGAAGTGGGTCCTAGGGTGGTAGCCTGGGTATAACACTGGTTGGACAACAGGACACAGTGGGTAATAGTAAATGGAGTCCACAGTGAAGAAAGGAGGGTTACTAGTGGGGTACCGCAGGGTTCAGTACTGGGGCAGGTCCTTTTTAATGTCTTTATAAGTGACATTGCAGAGGGACTGGATGGGAAAGTATGTCTCTTTGCTGATGACACAAAGATTTGCAACAGGGTGGTAACAGGGAGATCCCTATGGGATCTCCGAGGAGAGGCTGACATCCCTCCTCGATACTCTCTATTAAACCACCTAGATACATATTTATATACCACATGGAGAATGGAGGAGATTTCATGAAGCTTTACTTGGTCAGGATACAAAATTTAAGGTGGTACAAAAGGTTATAGCTTCAGTTACAAAAAATAAAAAAGCCGTTCTGCTTTTAGGCAGAACTTACAAAGCTTTATAACAAATACAGAGGATGTGCATCCTGTCTCCAAACAAGGCAATGTTGGTATATTAACTTTGTAATTGAAGAATTTACATCTGCATATCCTGTAGTCATACTATGACGAGCATGAGCTGAATGACATAAATTTGGTAATGCAGAAAAAATGTAATAAATGTAATAAATGCCAATCCCCACAAGATGGCAGCATTGTATAACTAATGACAGTTTGCTTGTAAATTCTTCATTGACATACATGGATGCTTGCTTAACATATCAGAGCTGGTTTTGTTATAAACACTTAACTGTGCCTTTTTTTCCTATTATACATAAAAACCTAAAAATTGCATTGCAGTTCAAACTATAGCATTAACAAGATATACTTATTCTTAAGCAAGTACAAGATCTATGGTTCTGATTCTATTAATATCTTAGCAGACAGTTACAAAGAAATGCAATGTACTTTATAACCATATATGTACCATTTTTCCCTTAGCAAGCTGCTGTCACATTCTGACAGGTCACTGTGTAACTATAAGTAAGAGCTATGACAAATATGACACATAGCATTTATAGTGTCAGTGGCTCAGTAGGTAGCACACTCGCCTCTGAGGCCGGGGAGATCAGAGGGCTGTGGGTTCAGTTCCCACATCTGGCACTTGGGTTAATATCCCAGTACTGACACTGTAATGCAGCATGAGAGGGGTGCTGCATTTCTGAGGTGCTGTCTTTCAGATGAGACATTAAACCGAGGTCCCATCTGCCTGGATTGGTGGTAGTTCAGGTGGATGTTAAAGATCCCATGGCACTTATCGAAAAGAGTAGGGGTATTTTATTGAGTAAAAAACACAACATCACAGAAGAGAAAAAGAAAACCAACAAAAAGAAAGATAAGTGTCAAAGACTAAAACAGAGAAAGAAAATAAACTTCCATTAACAAAAAGAAATGTTTTTCCATAAAAAATTAACATAAGATTTAGAATACTTTTTCGCATCTAAACAGTGTATCATTTGTAAATCAGAGATAACAGTAGAAAGAATAGCTTCAAAATCCGTAATAAATTGTTGCAACACAAAGGAACAACGAGCTTGCCACAGGTAATATTGAAAAGGGCAAACAAAACATTTCAAAAGTATCTCCTGTGATATTTAGTCCAATCACCTAAATATTCCCCTAATACCAATGTGCCATAAGAAAGAGACTGTAAGTGAGGCATGTTCCATCGATGGGCTACAAAGTCCCAAAACTTCTGAGTAAAAGGGCAGTCCAAAAAAAAATGCATCTGAGTTTCTTCAATATTGGTACAATCTGGTCTTAAACAGTATCTTTCAGAAACAGGTTTATACTTTAAATTGCCTCGCACTCCAAGTCTTCCATGAGCAGATATCCATACTATATTCCAAACTTTAAATAAAATCCTATCATCTGTCAATTTATTGGAAACATTTGACATATTGGAAGGAGAACAAAAAGGAAAGAGTAAAATCATTTTCTGTACATCATACACAATATATGCATAAAAGGATTTTCTGTGTAATGATTGTATTTTCTGCAAAGGAATCTTCCATTGGTGTAATTTTTTTTAAGCGGAAACCCCATAATTTGGTATGTCATCTGATGATAGGACTCTTGGGGGAAGAAGAGACCATTTAAAAAAATATTTGTGCCAAATGGATTTTGTCCAAAATTCCCAAGTGAGGGATGGAGCGTACCAAAGAAAAGAAAAGGAGGAAAAAAGAAAAACGGAATGAAAAAAAATAACAGGATTAATCATATGTAACCCTCCTTCTCGGAATTTAAGATAGGTAAATTCCCTTTTCACTGGGTTCAATCTATTACCCCACAACATTTGAAAGAAAATGCTATAAAGTCTGGGTTCCAACGAAAGGGGAGGTGGAAAAAGATGACTGATGTAAAGAAATATGGGTAAAAGAAATTTCTTTATTAACACAGCCCTTTTCTTCTTTCCAAATTTCCAATGTTTCCACTGATTTATTTTAGTTTCTCCTACCGTCAGCTGTTTTTCCCAATTATAGATTGCCATATTTTGTATTCCAAACCAGACGCCTAGAATTTTTTGAGGTCCAGACACCAGAGGGATATCATAACAGTTTGTTAAATTTGGGACTATCTGACCAAGTTGCAGTACAAAACTTTAGGAAATGTTGAGAGAGGCACCAGAATATGCACTGAAAAAAAGGAAAGTCTCTAAGGCTCGTCTTAAAGAGAGAGAATCTGCTAAAAGGAGGGTAACGTCATCTGCAAAGGCAGTGACCTTAACCTTTCTAGACCTATAGAGGAGCAATGCCTGAAATAGACTGATCACAAATAATGCTCCTAATAATTGGGTCTAAAACAAAAGTATACAACAATGGACCTGGGACATCCCTGGCAGACACCCCAAGAAATCGAGATTTTCTTACCTAATAAGCCATTCACTATAGGAATAGAGACTCCATATGAGTAAAGTTTCGAAATCCATTGAGTAAAAGTCTCAGGAACACCATAAGCGGACAATACAAAAAACAAGAAGGAATGACTGATCGCATCGAAAGCTTTAGATTGATCTAACGCAGCTATTAGTTCTGTAGAAGAGAAATTTGTTTGACAGGCCAATAAACCTCTAAGAAGAAAGAGATTGTGCTGAATTTTTCTATTTTTTATTGCACATGTTTGAGCCGGGTGAATCAAGAGTCGGGCTACCTTTTCTAATCTAGTATTCAATATTTTAGATAAAATCTTATAATCACTATTAAGTAGGCAAATTGGTCTCCAATTTGAAAATGATGTTTTATCTCCTTTTTTAAAAATAAAAGTCATCAGGGACATTGTAAAGTCTGGATAAGGAATTCCAGAAGACAAGTAAGAATTAAACACACTGGGAAGAAAGTGACCCATATACTTTATACATTTTTTATAAAACTCATTAGGTATCCCATCTATACCTGGAGAGGACCCGAGTCTGAGATTTTTAATTACCTCCATTACTTCAGAAGAAGTAATTGGTGATCCTAAGGACTTAAGCAAAGTATGGGGTATTTGAGGAAGAGAAGAAAAAATGGTGTGATGAAGAGAGTCCATAGAAAACACCTTGGGGGGTGAAAAGTAATCCTGGATATAGCGTTCTACCACCTGTAGCATACCAACATCTGTGGTGATCAGGTCATTGTTAATATTAAGTAATCCGGTCATAAGAGTATCTTTCAAATATGTTTTACAGGCATGAAATGGGTCCGCCATGGGGGAATCCTTGTAAATAAAGCGGAACTCCAAATCAGAGATTTGGCCTATTATACTGATAAGTTTTCATTTGTTGTTTAATATTTTTAATTTGAGAAAGAAAAGAAGAATGTTCTTTCACGGGAAGTGACATAAGTCTATACAGTTGATTCCTCAAAACTAGATATTTCTTATAGTCATCCTGCACCTTAGTCTTACCCCAAGACTGAAATAAACGTTGAAGCTCCATTTTAACTTGCCTCCACCAATCAAATGGGGAGGGGAAAAGATCAAAAGTGGAGGACTTTGTGGCAAGAAATAGTTCAAGAGAAGAGAAATGAACCGGATCCGAAAGGAAAGAAGTATTTAATCTCCAATGAGAAATGCCTGAACTAAATCTGGGGGGAAAGAGCCGTAAGGATAGAGAACAAAATAAAATATGATGGTCAGAAAATTCGACCGGAACAGCAACACAAGAAATAATCTGAAAAAAACGTGAAATAAAAAACATATCAATCCGAGTAGCAAAGGTGTGTCTATGATAAGTATTACCACCTGTAGCATGTAAACTACGAAAGACATCCAAAAGCCCAGCATCTGAGACAACCTCCAATAGTGCATGTGAATCACAATACACCTTTTTCCCTTGCGATTTGCGAAACTGAATATCAAGGGAGCAGTTAAAGTCCCCCCCAAACCAAATGTTTCCTTGTAAATAAGAATGGCTTTAGGTCTGAAAATAGGGAGATACGACCTGATTTAGTTTGTGGACCATATATATTAATAACTCTGAAAGAATAGTCACCCCAAAAACAATCCAATATGAGCAATCTACCTGGTAACAAATCAGTCACCATCTTGATTTTAAAGGAAGTGTTACCAAACAGTACGGCAACTCCATCAGCTAGTTCAGTACTATAAGACCAAAAGGAAGGGCCACAAGTCCACATTCTTTTCAATCTTTTTTCCTCCGAAATGGAAGATACCCTTGTTTCTTGCAAAAGAATAATATCTAAATTTAAAGTCATAAGATATGCAAACACAGATATCTGCCTATGGAATGTTTTCAAACTGCAAACATTCAAGGAAGCAAATTTTATAGTAGCCATGAGATGACTTATGAACTATGCTTCTGACTTACTTTTCTTTTTTTTCCCTTTTTACCTTTCCTATCTTTGGCTAACTCAGTTGATTTGCTATCATCTTCATCTGTGACAAGCTCCGAGAGGAGAGAGGCCTCAGATTCCATATCTGAGTCCCTTACTTCCTCCTGGAGGGGGGAAAAGAAATTCTCAGTCACTACAGGACTGGTCTGGGCCTGTTTTGAGGAGGCTCTGGTGAATCGTCTGCCTTTAACTGTTTCGAAAGGAGGGGGCATGTTGGAGGCCAGAGTCTGAGTATCCCCTATCAAAGAAGGGTCTGGAGGTGGTACTTTCTGAGGATCAGAAACCAACTTCTGTACAGGTTGATCAGTACCTGGCAATGGAGGGAAGTGGAGGGTCTTGTCGTGGAGGCCTTGTCGTGGAGGGGAAGGGAGGGAGGGGTCAACCCCACCCGAGTATGTAGTTTAGCCTGAGCCTTCACGAAGCAGGCTATCTTGGTCTAAACCATCAGAACAGTTATGTCTGGCCCACAGACACTGATGGAAGGCATGACCTTCTCCTCGCACAAATTGCATTTAAAGATATTTGTGCATTTGTCCACAGAATGCCCAAAACCCCCACAAAGAGGACATTTCAGCATATCACATACGCTACTAATATGCGTTCTATCCCCACATTTATAACAGGCCCTAGGTTGTCCTGCGTAAAAACATACTCCTCGATCTTTTCCCAGAAAAAAAGCTATTCGGTAAATGAACCACTTCTGAATTAACTTGCAATAATTTTACTTTAAATTTCCAACCCCCTGTCCATATGCCTTCAACATCTAAGAGGGCCTCAGGAGGTCCCAACACTTCACACTTGGCCTGCAGCCATCTATAAATATCACTGACGTTCACTCCCTCGTTTCTGAACATAATAGTAACATATCTAATTAATGGCTTAGATAATGGAATAACAAAAAAAGGCAACCATACAGGATGATTTTTCTGGTGAGCATACTTGTCCCAAAATCTGTCCATAAAGCCAACGGATTGGAAGCTAATGTCATAAGAGTCCTCTTCAGAAGCATGAATGAGGGCATAGATGTCCTTGGCACAAAAGCCCATTTTGGACTTCAAAAGATGGTTAAAAATATAGTATCTATCAGGATGTTCCTGCAGGCCCCCTCTATATCTCAACCGCACAGCATTACGACGTGGAGCCTGTTCTAACTTTTCTTTAAATAAGTCTGCCATAGTTGGTTTAACAGGATCACCCAAAGCTGCAAGAGGCATAGGGTTAACAGTCTCAGTAGTAAAGACAGTCCCAGGCCCATCCCTATCGTCCCTCGATGTAGAAGGCTGAGGGGAACACTGTAACCCAGGGGCAGTAGGCTTTTTACCTGAGAGGGGAGTCCAGTCCAGGTCAGGCACTCAAGCTCCCGACTCAGTTCTCCTCCATCCGGCATCGAAAAGCGCCATCTCCTCCGACCATTCTGTAATCGGCTCCCGACTTCCTCCTTCCTGGAGCCCAAATTGCTGCCACACCAGGAGCGTCGTGCGCGGTCCATCACTTTCAGCGGTCCCCCGAAACCGCCCGAGATACTGGTTCTGCCACTGCCGCGACTTCATGAAGATCTGTACCCCGAACATCTCCGCCGCTAAGTGGACCAATACCACCACTGGATTCCGCAATAAAGGCACCACTGAAGGCGCACGACTCTCGCTATGTACCGCTGCTTGCGACTGGTGTAAAACAACTCCTGGAGTAGGCAACATCGTAGTCTGTTCAAATAATGAATCTCTAGACCATTGTGCTGTATAGGTTCCTCCACCACCTCCACCTCCTCCACCATCCCGACCTCGGGAACGTCTGCCATAACGCCCTCTGACGTCAGCAAGGACCCCCACCAGCCACTGACCAGCAGCCAGTAGGGGAATTTCCCCGGTGTCCTGGCCAAATTTCCCTCATTCGCTACAAATACCACCAACAGCTTAATCTGGTTCAAGGTCAGTTAGCATTCATCTGTATCCCCCCTTCCCGGGTCGTGCCTGAAAATAGGCAGGATTTGTCTAGTGCACTTACCCGGTCAACAAAAGCTAAAATAAAAATAAAAAAAAAAATAAATAAGAAATGTCTACATCATTTTGGGGAAATGCAGCACATAAGTTTTGTTTTATCCACCATTTTGCACACATAAGTTTTTTTTTTAACCACATTTTGTAATATATCTGTATTGTAACTGCGTTGTGTATACATACCTTTTTATACTCTTGTCTTTCTGTGTATTTGCTCATGCACCCACTTACTGGCTTTATCAAATTGTACTTGGGGTTTTGTAGCCTGTCCCCTGCCAACTATTAAAATGTGTGCAAAGACACACATTATAGTAAAATCACTCCTTACAAGCCCTCCTTTGAGGCTTTGCCACAAATTTTATTATTTATTTGTATGTCATGCCTCTTGTGTATTTATGCCATTGCTGACCAAGAGCAAACAATATATTACCTTCCCACCCTTCACTAATAATAGGGCTTGGGACAGAGACTCCAAACCTAATTGGTAGCCCCTATACTGGTATTTTTTTCCCTTGTGTATATTCCTGTTTAGGGCTTATACACCACAGGCACACTGATCACAGTCGTATGACGGGGAATTGGTACCATAACTTCACAGGTACTCAGCCTAATTTAAGCGTAGGCACACAATTGACAAAGTCACCAAATGCAGTGCATCAACATTTTTAAAAAAGGAATGCAAAATGTATCCAAGGTATCAGTACCAGTGATGCTGCCTTGACTAGTTTAAATGTTGTTTTGTACAAAAATATTATGCATTACATATGCAAAAGCGACCCATGGGACAATCCCATTGGACTATTTTTTTAACATGCAATCTAAAAAACTGTATTATCTTGTAGCAAATATAGCAACACTTTTGATTGTATTATGGTTTGTAAAACAATCTTTTGCAATAGCAGAGCTGACATGGTATTCTTGTATCATTATTTTACTTAGATTAGCGCTTGACCTTCCCTTCTTTGAGCAATTTTGGTTATTATTCTTTGTCTAGTCTGCAGTTCATCTGTCTCATGGGTTAGCTTAATTAGTCTTTCACAGCTTTTTGTACTTCTGGAGTTTGGGAGTTTACTCTGTGCACTCTTCTGGTAAGTATCCAACTAACATAAACTTCATACGTATTTGCTCTTTTGATGTTCCGATGCCATTTAAATTCATATTTCGAGTCATTTTTAAAAAGAGTGGAATGTGTGTTGACTCATTGGTTTCTGTCCACTCCAATGGCAAGTTTGGGTCCTCTGGATACCATTTCAAAAAGTCAGGTTGTTTAAAACCTCAAGTATTGAAAAGCCAGAATAGTCCACACATTGGTCTATTGCCCCCCCCCATTTCCTCTAAGCATATACTATACAAATTAATGTCCAGTAGGCCACTGTGAGTTCCATGATTTCCTGCTTGCTGGAAGTGTGATACGGTAAAGTCATTTTTATTATCACACTTTCCTGTTATAGTCCAAATGGGCCACACAAGGCAGTATAGTATACAGATACTGGCGATGGTATCCTTTTTTGTGGCTTTGATTGCATATCTGGAAAGACAATCAAATGCAGTATTTATTCTTTTGATAGTTTGTCTGATAACTTTTTACATTTGTCCACATGGACCCATTTGTGTTTACCTTTTGCTTTCCCCACTCTTTCCACGTATGCTGCTGTATTGTCTAGGACCTCTGTAACCTTATATGGCCCTAGCCAACTGGCATCTTTCCAAGGTATTTTCTGATCCCAATTTTTAATCATCACCATGTGTCCCACTTGCAGTGGGACCCTATTTTGGGTTCCCTTTGTTTTAGGTTTCTTTGGTATGCTTGGGACATGTGCCAACAAGCATGTGATAGATGCTTTTTTAACTGTTCTTGCACTTGATGCAAAAAGACACTGTGCTTGACACTGTCTTTTAACACACTGGGAGATTCTGGTAATTCTGATGGGTAGTTCAGTCTCATCCTCCTCCCTGTCATGAGTTGGTAAGGGGACAGACCAGTACTAGCCTGAACTGTTCCCCTTATGGCCATGAGAACTCCTGGCAAGTGAGTGACCTGGTCTTTCCCTGAGTCCATCGCCACCTTTTTCAGGGCATATTTCAACGTTCTGTTCATCCTTTCCACCATCCCCAAAGATTGTGGGTGGTATGGTAGATGGAATCTTTGTTGTACTCCAATAATTTCACAGAGGTATTTCATTGTCTCATTAACAAAATGTCAGATTCAATTATGTTGGGGAATCCCCATCTACTACAAACTTGGTTAAACAAGATTTTTGCAGTTGTTTGGGCAGTATTGTTTGCAGTGGGGAATGCCTCCACCCATTTTGAAAACATATTCACTATAATTAGTAGATATTTATACCCTCCTTTTGCAGTTGGGAGTGGCCTCACATAGTCGATTTGTAATGCATCCCAGGGGCCATCTGTCAACGGCAACCTATTTAATTTAGGTTTTCCTCTTTTGGGTCTTGCTGGAGACATACAAGACAAGTATCCAATGTATCATTTACAGTGGCCTCCATTTTTGGCCACCAATACTTAATCTTGATTATCTGCAGGGTTTTGTCTTTACCACAATGGCCTGCCCATCTGTGGTTCTCTAGAACAATTTGTTGTTTCATACTATCTGGGGGCACCCATTTAGCCTTTTTAGTATTTGGGTCCCTCCACTACAAAACCTCTCCTTTCCTAAACAGGTGATCTTTGTTATTAGTTCCCCTTTCCTTTATTTCTTTAATTTTCTCTTGACTCCACTGGTCTGTACTTTGTAGTTTATTTATATCTATTTCCTGGACCTCTTTTGGGATGGCACTACTAACAGTGGCATGTCTTATGCCTGGCCATATTGTGGCCCCCTTGCCCCCTCCTTTGCTGCTTGTTCAGCCATTTGGTTTGCAAGTTCATGTATGTTTCTGCTTTTGGTCACGCAGCTCTTTTAACTTTTGTATTTCTACTGTGTGTGGGTGTTTTCTTACTAGGTCCCAAATAGCATTAAGTAACTTGTTTGTGTTGGACATCTTGTCCACCTGCCTTGACATTCCTCTTTTCTCCACAAATGTGTCCACTCGTTTAGTGAAGATTCTCCAAATTTTGAGTTTGTATGTATTGTTATTTTTGTCCTTCATGTCTAATGATGGCTTCATATATTGCTACTAGTTCTGCATACTTGCTGATTTGTCTCCACCCAAAGCGAATTGCAAAGCTTTGTCTCCACTTCCATGGTGTGCTGGGGAATATACTGCTGCTCCAGTATACGGCACACCATCTACATAGTACCTTGACCCATCCACATATAGGTGTAGTGTTTGGGTAGTGTCACTTGGTAGATGACCCATGGGGGTGCTCTCTAGAATTTCTGTTTTGACCTCTCCACAATCGTCGGGTGCACCCTCATAGTCTGCATATAGTATAAACATAGGATGTTGTACTGACTCAAAACTGACATTGTTTTGTTGAATGGTTAGTACCCATTGTGTGGCTCTCTGATTTGATATGCCTCTTAGGTCTCCTGTCGGTATGTATTTTGGGGCACTGTGTGTAGACTGCACTATAAGTTCTGCAAATTGGCTAATTGTTTGTGCCTGTTGTATAGCCCACATAATTGCCACCATGGTTCTGTCACATTTACTAAATCATTTTTCCACATTAGTCAGTTGCCTGTTTAAATACCACACAGGCCTGAGTTTTTCGTTTTTCCTTTGTAAAATGACCGCTAATATTGAGTTTTTGGTTACTATTGCTTATAGAAAGAATGGCTTATCTGTGTCTGGTGCTATTAACGCTGGGGCTTGCAGAAGTGCTTGTTTCAACTTGGTTAGTGCCTGTAGTCCTGGGTCTGACCATTCCAATGTTTGTGTTTTTCCTGGGTTTCCCTTTACTAACCCATACAGCGGTTTGGTTATTTCAGAGTATCCTTCTATATAATCTCGACAAAAATTTGTCATCCCCAGTAACTGTCGCAGGGCAGTGATTGTGGTTGGGATAGGTAAGGTTTGGATTAATTGTTTCCTATCTTTATCTATTGATCTCCCTTCCCCTGATATTTTGGTTCCTAGGTATGTCACGTCTGATTTTGCTATTTGTGCTTTATCTGGATTCAACTTTAATCCACTATCTTGTATTACTTTTAGCACTTGGTCTAACACTACCCTGTGTTCCTCCTGAGTTTCTGTGGCCACCAGTATGTCATCTACCTACTGGTGGACCCCTTGTTCATGCCCTAGCCCTGCATTGTCCAGCACTCCTTTGAGTCCTGCATGAAACATTGCTGGTGAACAGTTCAATCCCTGTGGTAACCTTGTAAATGTGTACTGTGTTCCCTCACATGTGAATGCCAGTTTATGTTGATGTGGTTCAACTACTGAGATAGACCAAAATCCATTACTTACATCAAGCACTGAAAATATCCTTGCCTTTGGATTTAGCTTTGAAAAAATGTCTGGGCCTGATGTAGTGACCTGTCTTCCTGCTGGTGTGCATTGATTTAATTTTCTGTAATCAATAGTTAATCTGAATGATTTATCTGGTTTTCGAATGGGCCAAACAGGACTGTTGCATGTTGACTGAGTTTTCCTAACTATACCCCTCTTCTCTAAATCATGTATTATGTCTTTTAAGGGCTCTACTGCCTCCTTTGGTATTGGGTACTGTTTTTGGTATCTAGGAGTGTCACCATTGACTCCCTTCATGTGTCCTGTATCTGTACCTGATGTGGCCCATATGGCTGAATATTTTTCTATGAGATCTTTCATCTTGGAGTCCTTTATGTCTGCCCATAACTTTTTCCAGTCCTTAGATTTTATTGTCTTACATGTCCAGATACTATGGGAAACTGGTATAGTAAGTGGATGTAGTTTAAAGGGGTAGTTTGGGTGTGTCCCTTTGGATTCCTTTATTACTCTTAATAAACAACCATTTGCTAGATCTACTATCATACCTTGTGACCCCATTACATCTGTTCCTAAAATAAATCTTTCAGTAATGGCCCCTTCTGGCACCATAATAATAAGGTAGTTTCCCAAATTTGTGCTTCCCACTGTAATGCTAACTGGTTCTGGGACTGACCCTTCCATTGTATTTCCTGTGCATCCCTCCAGGTCTACTTTTATAATGCTCTTGATGTCTGGTATCCCTAAATCCTGGGCACATGTTGCGGCCGCTCTGGTATCTACCAGGCCCCACATGGTTTTTCCTTGGATGTTTAACTGAACAAGTGGCCTCCTTTGATCATCTCTTTTTAGGGGTCCCAGTATTTGTGCCCTAGGGGCAGAGCTGCCTACCTTTCATAACTGTTTGTGCTAGCCTGTCTAGCAATTCCTGTAACTGATTTTGCTTTTTCTCTACCTCTGTTTCTTCTTTGGGTTTCTCTAATTTGTTTAACAGTTTTAAGAGCACATCTGTGAGATTCACATCTCCCTTGGTTTGTTTAAATTGCTGGGGGTTGGTAGTCTCACCGTGGGTCCCCCCTCCTGGAGCTCTACATCTATTTTTGGTGTGTCCAGGTTTGTTACAATTGTAGCATATGAAGGATTGCTTAGTCCCCTCACTTGACCCTTCGTTCTTTAGCGTGACTATATCAGTTTTTGCTTTGGGTTTAGATTTTGCTGCTTCTTCTTTTGCTTGCATGTGGTCTTCCAGTAACTATATACATTTTTCTTTATCTTGTGTACTTCTTACCATCAGTCTAACTGCAGAGTTCATTTCTTTTTCATATGCTTGTATGAGCAAATCTCTCATAACCTCATCATCCAGATTAGGGCTCTCCACTCCTCCGTATTTTTTATATACTTCATATGACCTTGAGAAGAACACCCTGGGACCTTCATCCCTCAGGGGCGTTGTCCCCAAGATTTTACACCAATTAGTTTTTGTTGGTTCCTTTCTGCCTATTAGTTTTTGTATTTCCTCGAGCATGTGTCTCTAGGTTCTGCCCACTTATTTGGGTCTTTTACCTTAGTAAAATCACCTGTACAAGTTCTTGGTAGTTTATCCACTATGTCTCCTGGGACTGCTGCCATTCAGATCCTACACATGTCTTTGTTGGTTAATTGGTATACTTTTTCCCATTTTATTATGGTCTTTAGGACTTCATCCCATTCTGTGTTCCTATTTGGGTCCCCCAAATCCTTACTGAACTTCTGTATGTCCTTTGTTTCTAAATCTGTGGTGGTTTCTCCCTCTCCATCCAGTGCTGCATCTACCTACCTCGGCAATACTCTTCTACCTCCCCATGTTCTAGGTGATCCCCCTTCATCATCCTCTTCATCCCATTTATTACTTTCTTCATCACTCATGTTTAAAGGTGATGGTTGTAGTTCTTTATTTAAGTCCCAGTATTGCCTGGTTAATTTATCTCTTTTGACTTCTAACCTTTCCTTTTCCTTCCATTGTTTTTTCCTTCTGCTTTGTCTATCTTCTTAGACAAAAAAATGTATCATGTCACTTAGGTCATTCATCTGATCTGTGGTTTTATCAACCCTTTTATCCATTTTTCCTTTTCCTTTTCCATTTTTGACTGTATATGGGGCCATTGGTATTTGGAGTTTCTTTTTTGTTTTGACTTTGATTGCCTCTTCTTTATCAGGTGCAGCCCTTGGTAATTCAGGATAGATTTTAGCTACCTCTGCCACTTGGGTTGCTATGGCTATTGTCTCATCTCTCTCTTCCTCCACTATTTGTAGTTTTGTCTTTAAATAATGTTTCTCTTCTGAATTATTATATTGATCTTGTAACTCTTTTATTTTCCTGAGGTCTTCCTGTTGCTTATAAATTTGATTTTCTAATCTTAATTTTTCTGCCTCTTTCTCTAATTCTTGGTTTTTTATTGTCATAAACCTAACCTCCTGATCCCGTTTGTCTTGTAAACCTTTTAATTGATCCCTTTTTTCTAATACCAATGTTTTATTCCCCTCTTTTGAACAAGCCAGTAATTCTTTTTCCTCCTCGTGTCTTCTATTAAGATGGTCTAAATATTGTACTGCTGCCTGTAATGCATTGGCACATTTTTCTTTCTCATTTTTGCAGTTTGCATTTTTTTCCAAGACACATTGGTTAAAATATGGTCTTAATTGTTGATCTCTTGTAGGTTTTTCATATGGACCTAACTTACCATATTTCTCTACATATTTATTAATTAATTCTTCCATCTTGTTTATAGTCTTTCCTGGTCTCACACAGCCAAGACGAGACTCTACTCCCTGTCCCTAGGGAGGCTTTGTGTATACACTTCTTGTTTATAGTCTGTCCTGGTCTCACACACCCAGGACGAGACTCTACTCCCTCTCTCTGGGGAGGCCCTTGTTTATAGTCTGTCCTGGTTTCACACACCCAAGATGAGAGTCTAATCTCTTTCCCGGGGAGGCTTTGTTTATAGTCTGTCGTGGTCTCACACACCCAAAATGAGACTCTACTCCCTTTCCCTAGGGAGGCTTTGTATACACTTAATAGGGCCCTTCACTATTACACTTACTATGTAAGTGTCTCTATTAGGTTTCTGGGCGTCCCCATCAACCTTCCGTGTATCCTGCCTCTTTATTGATTTAATTACTCCTGGTCATACAGGCAAAATGCCTTCATCTAGTAGGCTTAAGACCTATGCCCTTACACAATTGTCTTACTATAATTAATCACACTAGTATTCTGAGACTGTTCAAATGTATTAATAATCCACCAAAAAATAACTAAACAAATGACAAACAAAATCACCAAAACTAAACAATCCCTTTCCCTATTACAAGCCTCCATTTAGATAGTATACTAATACCTGGTCTCTTGCATTTTCCTTTGCCTTATCTTTTGTCACAGTCTGTCCCCCAGTGAGTTGATCAGTCTCTCCGTGGACAAATTGCTTCAATAAGGGAAAAAAAAAGTTTTGCCGGAGACAAAAAAAAAATTATCGAATGGTAATAAATTCTAGGTGGTTTTTACCTTCGGTTCGGCCCTTTAATTGCCAGCAACTTTAGTAATCTGAGTCACGGCACCAAATGTAACAGGGAGACCCCTATGGGATCTCCGAGGAGGGGCTGGCTCCCTCCTCGATACTCTCTATTAAACCACCTAGATATTTACTTACAGACCACACGGAGAATGGAGGAGATTTTATGAAGCTTTACTTGGTCAGGATACAAAAATTTAAGGTGGTACAAAAGGTTGTAGCTTCAGTTACAAAAAAATAAAATGCCGTTCTGTTTTTAGGAAGAACTTACAAAGCTTTATAACAAATACAGAGGATGTGCATCCTGTCTCCAAACAAGGCAATGTTGGTATATTAACTTTGTAATTGGAGAATTTACATCTACATATCCTGTAGTCATAGCTGAATGACGTAACTTTGGTAACTGTAATGAATGCAGCACCTACACGTATGCTTAAATGAACTAAGTGTAATAAATGCCAATCCCCACAAGATGGCAGCATTGTATAACTAATGACAGTTTGCTTTTAAATTCTCCATTGAGATACATGCATGCTAGCTTAACATGTATCAGAGCTGGTTTTGTTATAAACACTTAACTGTGCCCTTTTTTAAAAATTGCATTGCAGTTTAAACTATGGCATTAACAGGATACACTTATTCTTAAGCAAGTACAGGATACATGGTTCAAATTCTATTAATATCTTAGCAGACAGTTACAAAGAAATGCAATGTATTTTATAACCATATATGTACCTTTTTTTTCTTAGCAAGCTGCTGTCACATTCTGATAGGTCACTGTGTAACTATGATAAGTAAGAGCTATGACAAATATGATACATAGCATTTATAAGAAACGTCTACATCATTTTGGAGAAATGCAGCACATAAGTTTTGTTTTGTCCACCATTTTGCACACATAAGTTTTGTTTTTAACCACCATTTTGTAATATATCTGTATTGTAACTGCGTTGTGTATAGATACCTTTTTTTACTCGTCTTTCTGTGTATTTGCTCATGCACCCACTTACTGGCTTTATCAGATTGTGCTTGGGGTTTTGTAGCCTGTCCCCTGCCAACTATTAAAATTTGTGCAAAGACACACATTTCAGTAAAATCACTCCTTACACTGTCTCTCCAGGTAAGGGGCCGCCACCAGTAGGTCCTGAAATACTGTTTGTTTGCCCTTGATCTCGATTCACAGCCACGCTGGGTAGAGAAGCTACGCCTTGACATTCTTGATGCATAATTGTTTTAAAATGGGCCAGATCACTCTTCTTTTTTCTTGCACCATAGTTATGTAGTCATTGTTGATAAAAATTTTATGCAAGCGATACATAAGGTATCTCTGCTTCCAGGCTTTATTCAGGATCTCTTCTTTACTGGAATATGCAGTCATCTTTAGCACAAAAGAGTGGGGAGGTGCTCCTGCATTGGTCAGCCTCATGGCTTGGGACCTGTGGGCATGGTCCATTCACAGGCCAAATCCATCAGGGAGTTTCAGGGCTTGCTTCAGTACGTCTTGTAGAAAGGTGATAATAGTGGGGGCTTTTGCTTCTAGCCCTTCAGGGATACCGTATATCCACAGGTTCTGTCATCTGCTACGGCCCTCCAAATTGTCGAGCTTCCCATTCAGCTCTCTCTCCCTTGCCATCAGGTATAAAATCAGGCGGTCGTGTCTGTCTGTCTGCTCAGAGACTGCCGTGAGTGCTAGCTCAACCTGGTCCATTCTGTGTTCAGTCTTACATAGATCATTTTTAAGGTCAGTAAGGTTTTTTTCTATCTTACTGGCCATTTTTGCTGTTTGCAGTATAGAAGAGACCAGATCATGTTCAGTAGTATCCAAGTTGTGCTCCGCCATAGGATCCTCTGCGAGGTCAGATTCAGTTTGAGTTTGAGTTTGCATTTTTTGTTGCTGTCAGAGCTCTCAGAGCCATTGTACAGGGGTCCCCGGTTTCCTGGTGATCAGCGCTTTTGATCTGGTCGTCTTTGCTGGTGAACTCATGTTTCTTTCTAATAGATGGTTTTTGATCTTAATGGGAGGGTTGGGGAGCTGACATTTCATGCGGCCATTAGGTTCCCGACGTCACCGGAAGTCCAATACAGCGTTAGTTTAGTGTAAAAATATTAATCCATTCAAAAGGTATTTAATTTTGAATTTTCAGGTTCTGAGCATGTTCAGTTCAGTCTTAGATGTATATGTATGTTTTGTGAAAGGGGACTGGGCTCACAATCAAGGATTTTGTCACCTCGTGAATGGGGATTTCTTAAATCCCCATTTGGGAGGAAAAAATACCCCTTTGTGAGCCGCCATCTTGTTTTCAGTTTCCCCCATAAATAAAATGGTCTAACTTCTCCCACAGGTGTCTTGTGTGGTATTACTAGTATGGGTTTTGTTCAGGGAGATGCCCTGTACAAACCCATGCCTTTGGTTTTCTTTGTTTTTGTCTAAAACAGCTGTTTTGAAATTTAAAAATCTTTGATCGTCACTCGCTAATGATCTTTGTTTGTGAGACAACAAAATCCTTGATTGTGAGCAGATCCTTGTTTGTGAGCTGTAACAATCCTTGATCACGATTTCGGGACCAGATGGCCCTATCTCACTAACAAGGATCGGCTCATGAACAGGGATATTTTCAGCTCACGAAAGGGGATTGGTTTTTTGAATCCACTTTCACAAGCTGTCAAAATCCCCTTTCGTGAGCTGTCAAAATCCCTTTTTGCGAGCTGATCCTTGTTCGCGAGCTGTCAAAATTCTTGATTGTGATTTTGGGACCAGATGGCCCTTTCTCATGAACAAGGACTGGCTCATGAACCGGGATTTTGTCACCTCACAAAAGGGGATTGCCTGGTGAAAGGGGATTTTGACAGCTCGCGAAAGGGGATAGTTTCTTTAAATTATCTTTCACCAGCTGTCAAAATCCCCATTTGTGTGGTGTTAAATTCCCTCTTTGTGAGATGAAGACCAGATGGTCACATAGGATCTGGTCCTCATCCCACCTCACAAACAGGGATGACCTCAGTAATGGGGATCCATAATGGTGGATCACTTATTGTTGAAATTAAATGCAGACATCGGGTTGTCCAATCCCTGTGTCGGCATGTATGTTCTGCCCCACACAACACTAGCATCGCACACTGGGAGCCCACCCCAGTGTGCCAAATATATTTTTAATAAAAATTAAGTGCTTCTGACACCAGGATGCCCCCACCAAAAGCAGTACTCTTCAATTGCCGAGACAGGGGGCCCAATCCCTGAGTCGGCATGTGTCCCCCTCTCCCCACACTAATATGGCACACTGGGAGCCCACCCCAGTCTGCCCAAATACCTTAATGTAGAAAAATACCTGTAAATAAAGAAAACCATCCCTGAAGTCTTTTATTTTTTTTAAACCTGAAAAAAAAAAAACAGTCCCTCATCATCTCCTCAGTCCCCCCCTCTCCAACCTCACCCTCCCACTGAGCACCAACCTCCCCTTAACCCCCTTACCCCATACTTACCTCTGGAGGTTGGGAACAGTGATTTTCTCTGGACTGGGATGCATCTGCATTCTTCAAAGCCAAACTACAAACTGAAGAATCAAAGGTAAGTGCTGTATAAAGGCAATCAATGGGGGGGGTCAACTTAGGTTGCTATCTCAGCAACTTTTGGGAATTTTGGTCCAAAATTTCAACATGGGGTTCTTGGGACCCCACCTCATGAACACTGGCACTGTCATTTCGTTACTTGGTCCCGGAAGGTGATTTTGTGGTCACTGCACAGAATCAGCTTATGGGACTGATTAACGAAACAACACTGCCACTGTTCATAAGGTGGGGTACCAAAAAATCTGTGTTGCAAATGTGGTGAAAAAATTCCAAAAAATGACTGTTATGAGCGTACATTGTGCAGTTTCTATGCATGCTTGTAACTTAACCAGTTTTTAATATTATCACTTCAGATTTTCAACATTGCCATTTTTTCACATCTCCTTTTGAACAGTACAGCTGTCATTTTTCACATCCTGCCTGAAACGTGTTTTTGTACCTATGACACAGAATGGCACGGTCGCTGTGTGAAATCAACTTTTGGGATGGATTAACAAAATCACAGTGCCACTGTTTGTGAGAGGAGGTCCAAAAAAGTTCATGTTGAAAATTGGGTGAAAAAATGTTTAACAAATGACCGTGTTCCCCAATTTTTGCATGTTTTCACTCCAGATTTTCAACATTACCATTTTTTCACATCACCTCATGAACAGTACAGCTGCAATTTTTAAAATCCTGGCAAAATATTTTTTCCACACCTGTGGCTCAAAACGGCATTACAGTTGCGCAGAATTACATTACGACAGGGATTTAAAAGTTTTCTGTACTGGGTACATGCAGTGAGGTGATAAGAAGGTTATGTTGAACATTTGGGGTGAAAATTATTTAAGATGGCACGTAAAAAATGAGCAGCTTGAAGGGAGCGGGCCCCGAGCTCCCACCAACACATGCCAGTTGCTAATTACATTAGGTTTTCTCAAAAAGTAAGGAAATTAATTGAAAAAAACTTTGTTAATGCATCAGTTAGGGTTGAAGGAACAAAGGTAGGGAAATGAGGTGTTAGGGTTGACAGCTAACATCCCCACTAACCCACCCACCCAGCACAGACCAACAGGTGACAGGGTGTGCCTTGGGGTCATCGGGCCTAACTCTCTCCAATTCTCCTATACTGTATCATGTAAGTTTGTCAGACATGGAACTGGGTGAGAGTTTGGCCCGATGATCCTATGGCACACCTCATCACCTGTTGGCCTGTGGTGGGTGGGAGTGATGTGGGGTGGTAGGGTTGGGGGGTGTTAGGGTGTCAACGCTAATGCCTCATTTCTCTACTTTTGTCGCTTCAACACTAACTGATGCATTAACAAAGTTTTTAGCAATGAATATATATATATATATATATATATATATATATATATATATATATACTTCTTTGCAAAAGTGCGGTAACATGCAACATTTAGGAGTTCTGGCTAAAGCAACAAAAGTAGGAAAATGTGCCTTTAGGTTTTCCAACTCTAAAACCCCCCCATCATCATCCCTGAATCAAATCAGAGGTGCAGTCTTCCTTGGAGTTGTCAGTTCTAAAGTGTCTATGTTTGTGGAGTATATAGAATGGGGTGAGCTTTAGGGTTGACAACCCCAAGGAAAACTGCACCCCTGATTTGCTTCAGGGGTGGTGGTGGTGGGGTTTTTGGGTTGAAAACTCTAAAGCCACATTTCCCTACTTTTGTCGCTTTAGCCTGAACCCAAAATGTTGCATTAACATAGCTTTTTGCAAAGAATTTCCTTTCTTTTTGAGATAGTATAATCATATCGTTATTTGCCTGTGGGAGCTCTCTCATACCTCCATAGATGTGCATATGTATGTTGCTGTGGAAGTGCAGGGCCCTCCGAGTCCTGTGCTTCCATTTGTAGAACAACAGCAACCAAATTGTCAGCATAGTCTTTTTCTTACCCCACCTCATGTGTCTGGTACAGAACATTTTCAAATCTCCACCAAAACGTGATTCCACGCCACTGCAACGTCATTCCATGCCACAGGTGTGAAAAGACAGTCTGGCCAGGATTTGAAAAATGACAGCTGTCACATTCATGAGCTACTGTAAAAATATGGCTATGTTGAAAGTTTGGGGTCAAAATATTTAAAATTACCAGAGTTATGAGTGAGCATAGCAAAATTTCAATGGATACCCATAACTTTGGCATTTTTACATATTTTGACCCCACATTTTAAATATACCCTTCTTATGACTCCACCTCATGAACAAGGGTGGTGAAAACTTTCATATCCTGCCCAAAAGGTGATTTCACCAAGGGACTGAATTTGCATAATTTGCATAATTTCACCAACACTGTTCATGAGGTGGTGGTCTCAAAAAGGCCATGTTGAAAATTTGGTGCACAAGTATGCAAATATGGCAATGTTATGCATCAGAGTTGAAAACCCCATTGAAATACATTGAACCAGACTTACCTTACTTTCTCATATAGCAACTGGTGTTTCCAGAAGCAAGATGTGTCTTCTATGGGAGAGTGCATCTTCACCCTGGGACCTTTTTAGGTGTGTGTGGATGAGTGTGGCGCATGCGTGTGTGTATGTGTATGGGGTGTAGGGTGGTGGGTGCAGAGTGAGAGGTCAAGGTGGGGGATTGGACTGGTGAGGGAGCATTTTATTTTTTACAGGTTTTCCAAAAAAAAAAAGGCGTAGAGAGACTGTTTTCTTTGTTATAGACAGGACGGCAATTGATGGGTGGGGGGTGCCACTAAACATCAGGAAAAACTTCATTGGTTACAGGGATGGAGATCAGAGGGTGGAGGGTGTCACTAGATACCAGGGAACTATTTAATAATTAGAGGTATGGCAATCAGAGGGTGGGGAATGCCACTAGACACCAGGGAAAAATTCAATAATATGGGGATGGCGATCAGAGGGTGAAGGGTGCCACTAGACACAAGGGAACTATTTAATAAATAGGGGTATGGTGCTCGGAGGGTGGGGAATGCCACTAGACACCAAGGAAAAATCCAGTAATTAAGGGGACAGCAATTGGAGGGTGGGAGCACCACTAGACACCAGGGAAATATTAAATAAGTGGGGGGGGGCGGTGATTCATACAAAACTTTTTGTATGATATTGCCATTTAAATCCACACAAAAAAAGCTGAAGTGAGTCTTGAAAAAGGATTAAAAATGTGTAAAAAAGCATTTCAGGGTAATTTCGCCAACATTGAACTGCAGAATCCACCTAACAGCATCCCAATGATCAAGATAGATGCTTGGTGTGTGTGGAAGATGTCATTTTACATACAAACATATGAATGTGCCAGCAGAAACAGACCACCCGGTCTATCTAAGTCTGCTTGAGTGTGCAGCTAGCACCCCTAGTTTGCAGCTGCCCCCTCCCCTTTGTCATCCCACTGCCAGCCCCACCTCCCCCCATCCTCACTCTCCCCTGTTCCCTGTCTCATGCCCTTTTAAAGCTATTTACAGATTTACATGATACCACCCATTCTGGTAGTGCATTCCATTTTGTTACCACCCTTTCTGTGAAATAGTGTCTCCTCATTTCCCTCCTAAATCTTATCCACTCTATTCTTAGCCCATGCCCCCTGGTGTCTCTCCCCCCTTCTTAGCTTAAAGACCCCATCTGCCCCATCCTTATTGTTCCCACTCAGATACTTGAATGTCTCTATCATGTCCCCCCTGTCCCTCCTGTCCTCCACAGTGTACATATTCAGGTCTCCCAGCCTGCTCTCCTAGTCTCTCCCCTCCATTTCACTTATCATCTTTGTTACCCTCCTCTGCACCCCCTTCAGTAGCCTGTTATCACGCTTTAGGTATGGCCTCCAAAACTGTACACAGTACTCTAACTGCGGCCTTACCAGCGATCTGTAGAGGGGCAAGATCACCTCTCTTCACCTGGATGAAAACCCTCTCGTTATGCACCCCAGCATTTTGTTCACTTTTGCAGCTGCTCTCCTGCACTGGGCTGTGTTGTTCATGGTCCCTGTTATCATTACCCCTAGGTCCTTCTCCTCCTCCTCAGTGATCCCCAGCTTAACCCCCCCAGCCAGTATTCTCTCCTTGGGTTCTTGGCCCCTGAAGTGCACAACCTTACACTTTTTTCATTGAACCCCAGCTGCCACCTCTCTGACCACTCCTCTAGCTTGCTTAGGTCCCCTTGCAGCTGCTTCTGTCCCTCCCCTCTCCATCCACCACTGTTCCGATTTTGGTGTCGTCAGTGAACAGACTTACCTTGCTCACTACCCGTGTGCAATGTCTGATATGAAGAGCTCAAATAATACTGGCCCCAGCACAGAGACCTGTGGCACCCCACTCGTCACCAGCCTTGGAGATGAGAGCTCCCCTCTCACCACCACCCATTGCATCCTCCCACTCAGCCAGCTTGTAATCCAGTTAATCATTTTTGCCCCTACCCCTACACCAGTTAGCTTCCCCCCCAAGCCACCCATGAGGCACCGAATCGGAGGCCTTGCTGAGGTCCAAGTAAAGAACATCCACCGCATGACCCTTATCCAGCTCAACTGTCACCCAATCATAATATTGTATCAGGTTGGTTTGACAAGATTTCCTTGAAACAAACCCATGCAGCCTCACATCCTGGAGGCCATTGTCCTCTAGGTATGACACCAGTCTTTCCTTTAGTATCATTTCCATGAGTTTGCACACTATGGAGGTGAGACTTACCGTACCATAATTACCCAGTTCATCTCTTGGTCTGCTCTTGTGTAATGGTACTACATGTGCCATCCTCCAGTCCAGTGGCACACATCCCGACTCCAGTGAGGTGCTGTACAGATCTGCCTGTGGCTCCGCTAACACCTCTGCCATCCCCCTCAACACCCTGGGGTGGATACCATCCAGCCCTGGTGCCTTGTCTACCTTCAGTGCCCTCAGTCCCTCTAGGACTCTACTTGCCTCAGTTCTTCCATCTGTCACCTCTCCCCTGTCCCCACCCTCCCAGCCCATGGTGGTAGCGGTTCCCCTTTCTTCCGTGAACACTGAGCAAAAGTATTCATTCAGTACTTATGCCTGCTCCTCCCCCTTTTCCGTCCACTCCTCACCACTTTTTATCCTCACTATTGTCTCCTTGCACTTCCTTTTCTCCCTGATGTATCTGAAAAAGTCTTTCTCCTCCATGTTAATTCCCTGCACTAATCTCAGCTCCCTCTGGGCCTTGGCTTCTCTCACTTTTCTGGTCACCTCCCTGGACCACATTGCATACTCCTCTCTGTCCACTTTCTTCCCCATCCTCCTATACCTCTGGTGCGCCTCTCATTTTGCCCTCACCACTTCCACTATCTCACTGTTCAACCAGCATGGTTTTCTTGCTCTGCTTCTCTTACTCTGTGTCTTGGTGCAGGCTTCTGTTGCCTCTGTAATCCCCCATTTAATAATATCCCATTTCTGCTCCGCCTCCATCTCCTGCCTTATGCCCTCCAGTTTCCCTTTCAGTACTTCCTGCATCTTCCCAAAGTCTGCCCCCTGAAGTCTACCACCCAAGTAACTGATTCTCTAGCTCCCCACACATCGTGATATTAAACCACACCATTTGGTGATCGCTGTCGGCTAGTGGGTCCTCCACCTTTATTTCCCTTACTGACTCCTCATTCGACAATACCAGATCTAAAGTGTTCTTTAGCCTAATAGGTACACTAACTAACTGTGTCAGGAGACCCTCCTGGATCGCATCCAGGAGCACTTGTTCCCTAGCACTGGAGGTGACCGAAATGCGCGAGTCAACCCCTGGCAAGTTGAAATGCCCCACGATGACTACCTTCCCTTTTCTACATACCTTTCTGATTTGTCCCGCTAATTCCCTGTCAAGCTCCTCAGACTGGGACAGTGGCCTGTATACCACCCCAAACCTCAGTTTCCTACCCCTTGAGTCTAAGAGCTGTAGCCAGAATGCCTCTGTTCTCCTTTCTTCCCCCTCATCCCTTGTGCATTTGATCCCGTTCCTCACATAGTCTGCCACCCCACCCCCCTCCCCTTCTTACGGTCCTTCCTGTATAATTTGTATCCTGGGATTGCCAGATCCCAGTCCCGGTGCTAAGTTGCCCACGTTTCTGTGACAGCTGCAATATCCACCCTCCACACTGCTAAGAGTGCCTGTAGCTCAGCTGATTTGTTGCCTAAGCTTCTTGCATTCAGCGAGACCACCCTCCATCCTGCCCCCTTCCCTTCACCCGCCTCCATCTCCTCCCTTCTAGTTCATTTTAGTGAGTATTGAATATGTTTTTGGAAAAAGGGAAAAGAAGATGGCATCAAATGAAAAAGGATTTTTCCCCTCAAAAAAAAAAGGATTGGCCCCAAATGAAAAAGGATTATATAGATACATAGATACATAGACAGAGTCATCGGCAGATAAGGGCCTACGGCTCACCCAGTCTGCCCATTTGAGCTTGTAAGTTCACTTTATGTTTTCCTAGAAGGCTGTTGCCCCTCACCCCTGACCTCCAGAATTACTTTATGTCTAGCCCATGCATTCTTAAATCCCGTGATTGTTTCACCCCCCCACCACTTCCTCTGGCATGGTGTTCCACTTGTCCACCACCTGTTCTGTGAAGAAATTCTTCCTCACGTTTCCTCTGAATCGTTCTCCCTCCAATTTCATCCCATGCCCTCTAGTCCTGGAACATCTTTTTCACTTAAAAATAGTGTATTCCTGCACCCTATTCCTCCCTGTAAGATACTTGTATGTCTCTATCATATCCCCTCTCTCCCTCCTCTCCTCCAGGGAGTACATATTCAGTTCCTTCAACCTGTCCTCATAGGACTTGTGATGCAATCCATGTACCATCTTTGTTGCCCTCCTCTGAACCTTCTCTACCCTGTCTATGTCCTTACGTAGGTAAGGTCTCCAGAACTGTATACTGTACTCCAGGTGGGGCCTCATTAGTGTCTTGTACAGTGGAATTATGACCTCCCTTTTCCTGCTGGTGATGCCCCTGCCTATGCGTCCCAGCATCCTATTTACTTTACCTGCTGCCTTGTCGCACTGTTTCCCTACCTTGAGGTCATCAGAGATGATAACCCCAAGATCCCTTTCCTGCTTGGTGCATGCTATATCCTCACTCCCACAACTGATATATTGTGCCAGGGTTTTTGTGCCTCATATGCATTATCTTGCACTTCTTTGCATTGAATTTCAACAGCCAAACCCCTGACCATTCTTCAAGTTTCTGCAGGTCCCTTCTCATTCTGTCTACACCCTCTGATGTGTCCATTCTGTTACAGAGCTTTGTGTCATCAGTGAACAGGGAAATTCTGCCTTCTAGGTCCTGCACAATGTCACTGATGAAGATGTTGAATAGGACCGGTCCCAGCACTGATCCCTGTGGTACCCCACTGGGTCACTCTTCCCTCTGTGGAGTGATAGCCATTTACCACCACCCTCTGTGTCCTGCCACCCAGCCAGTTACCTACCTACTGCACTACTGTCCTGCCCACACCCATATTCCCCAGTTTATGTAATAGCCTTCTATGTGGCACAGTGTCAAAGGCCTTGCTGAAGTCCAGACAGGCCACATCCACTGCCCTCCCCTGATCCACCTCCCTAGTCACCCAGTCAAAAAATTCAATGAGGTTGGTCTGACATGACCTCCCCCTGGTGAAACCATGCTGCCTTGGGATTCTTTTTTCGCTTCATACAGCTATTTTGAAGTGCTTACTGAGCATGCTAAGAACCCAAACCTTTTAAATTTAATAACTTTGCAACAGATTCATATTTTTTCACCAGCAAAAGGCACATCTGTGGGCCAACCTCTTTTTACTCTGAAAATATTAGACCAAAATTCCAAACTGTCTGGGCATTATGGCTGCTACAAAAAACAGACCCCCCATATTAACCTTTTTGCACTATCTGGAGCTCGGAATCCACACATCCAGTGGTTAAAGCAGACATTTAGAACAGGGGGAACTCTATAGATAAAAGGGCACCAGGGGTATGAAATCCTAACCTCTGTAGAGGAGCCCAGGGGCATGCCCCCCTGGAAAATTTTTAAAAATTGACTCAAAATGGTGCATTTTGGTGGCTTTTAGCAGGCAGTTAAGCAGATTCATACCAGGTACTACCAGCCTACTGAAAGGCAGCAGAATGCTGAGATAAGGTAAACAGCAATGTTTTTTTTTGTATGATTAATAGTAAAAAAAAAAATGTCAGTCCCTCTCCTGCAAGTTTTCGTCTTATATTGTTCATATATGTTTTTTAAAGTACAGGTAAAAGTAAGAAGCGTACCAGTCCAGCATGACAGGGTGTCATGATGTAATTAGAAAGTTTTAATGGGGCATAAAATCATAAACTCTGTAGGGGGGCCCTGGGGGTATGCCCCCCAGAAAATGTTTTGAAAATTGATGTAAACTTGTGCATTTTGGTGGCTTTTAGCACTAGCAGGGGCAGTTAAGCAGATTCATATTAGCCTGCTGGTATGATGAGTCTGCTTAACCACCTGCTAAAAGCCACCAAAATGCACCAGTTTACATCAATTTTCAAAACATTTTCTGGGGGGCATGTCCCCAGGTCCCCCTACAGACGTTAGGATTTTATGCCCATTCAAAACTTTATGGTTGCATCATGACACCCTTTCATGCTGGACTGACTGGTACCTGTCTTACTTTTACCTGTACTTTAAAAAAAATATATGAACAATTACAAGATGAAAACTTGCAGGAGAGGGAGTGACTTTTTTACTATTGATCATACAAAAAATTTGCAGTTTACGTTACCTCAGCATTCTGCTGCCTTTTAGCAAGCTAGTATGAATCTTCTTAATTAGGCTGCCACCGACATAATATAGTGTATGGGGGAATGCTGTACTAGCGTGATTTTCAGCCTCGTAAAATCTTCGTTCAACCACACACTAAACAATGAATGGAATGCTGTACTGACTGTACGTGCAAAACAGCATTCCATTCATTTAGAATGAGAAAATCGAGCTGGTAATGAAAGCCGTGCAACAAGGAACCACCATGAACCTTCAACATTTGAAATCCGCATTTAAACCAGCAACGTGGCCACAGCTGTTTTCCCAAAAGAAATGACAGCAAGGGAGCACTTTATCTTAGCGATGCTCATCGGCAGACAGGAGTCCGAATAACAGTTTTTGTACTGAGAGTTCAGCGACGAGTAATCCATGAGGCTGAGTGAAAGAAATGAATGGATAATTTAAAGCTTATTGTAGCTTGTAACCTTGTTAATACATGTTAAGTGTAGGGGAGTGTTTCGTGAGTGCAACATTTTAAACTTGTAACTGTATGAACTGCCGTTTCTCAAGTTCCGGTGGTAGTCACGCTGTTGTACTTTTTCATTTAAAAAAATGTAAAGTTTAAAATGACGATTGTGTTGCACTGTCTTCATCCTTGATTAAATATTTCATTCTAAGACATCGAAGGTGCTTTTGTACTGTTCTCAAAAGAGTCACCATACACTATAAAAACTACTGGCTTCTCAATCTCACTGAACCAGTGTGTTTTCAGCCACCTCGGGGTTTATGATTCCATTGGACCTCTCGAGCTTCGCTCTTGAGGTCGCATGGAATCATAAACCCCTCTGTGGCTGAACAAACTGGTTCAGCACGATTGCTCAGCCAGTATTCTCTATATCTTGTCCTAAAAACCTATGCGTTCTAAATCTTCCAGCAGCCTAATTAATTAACCACCTGCCAAAAGCCACCACAATACACCACTTGATATCAATTTTTCAAAATATTTTTCTGGGAGGCATGCCTGAGACCCCTAGATGTTAGGGATTTATGCCCCTTAAAACTTTCTAATTGCATCATGACACCTTCACACTGTCATGCTGGACTGGTGGTACATTTCTTACTATTAACTGTACTTAAAAAAAATATAAGAACAATTACAAGACAAAAATTTGCAGGAGAAGGAGTGACTTTTTTTTACTATTAATCATACAAAAAAAAATGCTGTTTACTTTACCCCCGTAGTCTGCTGCCTTTTAGTAGCCTCAGCCTACTGAAAGGCAGCAGAATGTAGAGGTAAAGTAAACAGCAATGTTTTTTGTATGATTAATATTAAGAAAAAGTCACTCCCTCTTCTGCAAGTGATGGTGAGGGTGTCATGATGCAATCTGAAAGTTTTCAGGGGGCATAAAATCCTAATATCCTAACATCTGTAGGGGGTCTGGGAGGCATGCCTCCCCCCTAAAATGTTTTGAAAACTGATGTCAAATGGTGCATTGTGGTGACTTTTAGCAGGTGGTTAATTAAGCAGATTCATGCTAGCTTGCTGAAAGGCACGATGACATAAAATCACCCTCAGCTCCCCCCCTTAAGCTCTTGCTGAGAGGCTGGAGCCTACCCGGCCAGCAGCAGACACTGGCAACTGAGCAGCTCTCAAGGCAGATCTGTTCTGTTTTTCCTTCCACTATGTTACTTCAACAAAATAAAATCCCTCCTAGACACCTTGCCTATCACTAGTCCTGTGTGAGTGAAGGAGCCCAACCCTTACAAAAGAAGGCAACACTGCAACCCCCCCAGGCTCATACAAAATAGCCCAGAGTGAGAGTCTGACTCTCTTGCTGTCCTCTAGGCTATACCTATACACTCGTGTTGTTTTAAATCAGGATGGTTTTTTAGTCAGAAAAAAGATCACAGAGAAAGTTAGGAGATTATTAGGTACGGTAGTAAGAAGTTAGAACTGTCTGGAACCATTTCACTCCCACCAGATCTTTCCTAGTCTCCTCACTGCTGGGCAGAGTGACTGAGAGAACCACCACCACCTCAAAAAAGTAAGCGTGAGAATGAGATCAAATTTAACATACGATCAGATCAGCCCAGGTCCAAGCTGCTGCCCAGCCCCACAAACAGTACTCCTGGGTCTCTCTCTCTCTCTCTCTCTCTCTCTCTCTCTCTCTCTCACTGTCTGTCTCTGAGTGTGTACTTCAATCAATCTCTCTCTCTTCAATTAAAAGTTAGCCAAGTAAGTAAGACTAGTCTGTCTGCTGATTGAGTTGACTGGAATTCAAGACTCCCTCAGGCAGACAAGGACTTGGGGAGATCGATCTTTCAAAAACAATTATTTTTCTTTCCAAGGCAAGTTCACATTAGAACAGTTATATTTTTTTTTTATCTTGATGCTATGTCTGGCTGTTCTGCTGAGCAGCTCCCCAGAGAACTGTAGCTCTTGTCTTAGCCCCGGTCCCAGTGATGAGACACAGCCTCAGGTGCCCACCAGAATGAAGTGACTAGTCAGGCACCCCAAACACGCCAACTGCACATGTGCAATCGATCTGCACATGCGCAGTTGATGTGTTCGACGAAAGAGTCACCAACCAGCAGACGGACAGATGGATTCCACCCATTGACCCACCCCATGGCCTGCCTCTCTCTGACTGCACACCAATCACTGCATGATCAGGTGACATTCCCAATGTTAGTCACCTGGTCTGCAGTGCAGTAAGTATACTGCAATGGGCAGGGCGAGGGGTTGGATGAGGGACCAGCAGGCGGTACCAGCTTAAGGAGGGATGTCCATCATGGGCGGGGAGTCGGGAGGAGAGGAGGATCATTCATCATTTGTTTACTATTCAAAATGTTCAGTATTCTTCTCCCTCCTCAGTCATGGTCCAAGTGCCAGATCTGCTTCACTCAAAGGGACAGTAGCTACTTTAAATGGGCAGCTGCAGATTCAGAAAACAATTTATTGGGAATGGCGGGGGGGCATATGAGTTCCCCTGAATTCCCCCTAATGAGAACCCCAAGGGGGCACAGGGGACTAGTCCTCCTGAGTTCCCCCTCACTTTAATCACTGCACACATCCAACTGAAACAAAACTTGGCACATTCAGAGACCTACCCCACAAGACCACACATGCCTAACTTCATGCAAATCCTTTGAATGGCTTCAAAGTTATTAAAGTGCAAAAATTGGGCTTTAACATTATTAAAGTACCTACTCAACCCTCAATACAGTGGCCCGACCGTGCTACTATAATATATATTCATTGCAAAAACTTTGTTAATGCACTAGTAAGGGTTAAAGTGACAAAAGTAGGGAAATGTGTTGTTAGGATTTCCAACCCTAACACCTCACCCCCACCCCGTAGGCAGCAACTGGCGTGGGGTGTGCCTTGTGGTTGTCAACCCTAATGCTCACCCCATTCCATGAGTAAATAAGCTGAGATGGGTGCAGTATATGAGAACAGAGTGAGCGTTAGGGTTGACAACCGCAAGGCACACCCCACGCCTGTTGTTGCCTGCGGGGTGCGGGTGGGGTGTTAGTATTGGAAACCTAATGCCACATTTCCCTACTTATTTCACTTTAACCCTAACTAGTGCATTAACAAAGTTTTTTTGCAGTGCATTTCCTGACTTTTTGAGATAGTATAATTGTATCCTTATTTGCCTGTGGGAGAGCAGGGCCCTTCGGCCCTGCACTCCCATCCCTCTGTTATTGTTTCCTTATTTGAGTGTGGGAGCACAGGGTACTCCAGGCCTTACACTCCCATACCTCCTTAGATGCATATATGTATGTCGGATGTACATAACTGTGTCATTGTTACAGATTTTGACCCCAGATTTTTAACTTATGCTTCTCATGACCCCACTTCATAAACAAGGGTGGTGAAAATGTGCAAATCCCAACCAAAAGGTCATTTCGCCAACCGACCATAAATCACCTTTCGGTCTGGATTTGCATAAATACACTGGCATTGTTTATGAGGTGAGGTCTCAAAAAGACCATACTGAAAATTTGGTATAAAAACATGCAAAAAATGGCAAAGCTATGCATCAAAGTTGAAAAACCCATTGAAATACATTGGAATTCACTTACTCCAAATGAAACCAGTAAAATAAAATAAGTTCCACATCATTTTTCGCGAGCAGAAATCCTTTTTCATGAGAATGAAAAAGGATTCATGAAAAAGGATCCTATCTTGCAAAAAAAGATTAAAAAAAAAACTAAGTCCGAAATCCTTTTTCGCGAGAATGAAAAAGGATTCACGAGAAAGGATCTCATCTCGTGAAAAAGGATTAAAAAAAAAGCTAAGTCTGAAATCCTTTTTGTGATACAGGATCCTTTTTTGTGAGAACAAAAAATGATTCAAGAAAAAGGATCCTATGTCACGAAAAAGGATTAAAAAGCTATCCAAATGACTGTATTGTGCATGCTCAGAACACAAAACTTTAAAATTAAATAACTTTGCAACTGATTAATATTTTTTCACCAAAATCAATGAAAGTCGCTTCTATGGGGCAAACCCTTTGTACCCTGAAAATTTCAGACCAAAATTCCAAACCGTCTAGGCACAGCACAACAACAAAAAAGCACCAGAAAAGACGAATTTAACATTTTAGCACTATATGCAGCTCAAAATCCAGCAGTCTGACTGAAACAAAACTTGCCATGTCAAAAGATCTACCACATAAGTTTGCACATGCAAAATTTCATGCAAATCTGTTGAATGGTTGCGAAGTTATTAAAGTGCAGACTTTGAGGTTCAACATTAAAGTGCCTCCTCAACCCGAACTAATATATATTATAGGGGCACAGTTGCCGCTACTATGATATATATATATATATATATATATATATATATATATATATATATATATATATATATATAAATATATATATATATATATATATATTAAAAGCAAAAAATACTTTAATGCAGTAGTTAGGGTTGATATCATGCCTTTCAAAGTATGGAAATGTGGTGTTAGGGTTCTGAGCTCTTACACACCACCCATCCTCCCCACCCAACCCGTACCATCCCATCCCACCCCTCCACACACCATCAGGCATTGGGGTGTGCCTTGGGATCATTAGCCCTAACGCTCACCCCATTCCTTAGGTACATAAGCTGAGATGGACCTTAACGCTCACCCCATTCCATAAATAAATAAGCTGAGATGGACAGCATATAAGAAAATGGTGTGAGCATTAGGGTCCATATCAGCTTATGTGTCTATGGAATGGGGTGAGCATTAGGGCTAATGACCCCAAGGCACCCTCTGATGCCTGATGGTGTGTGGAGGGTGAAGGAGTGGGATGGGGTGGTACAATTGGGTGGTGAAGAGTGGGGTAATGTGTAAGTGTTGGGAACCCTAACACCACATTTCCATACTTTGAAAGGCATGATATCAACCCTAACTACTGCATTAAAGTAATTTTTTGCATTTAATTTCCTCACTTTTTATGAAGTGAACTATATTTCTCTACAGGTGGAAGAGAGGGCTGGAAATTAGGATAGGGTTGTCTCCATATGCCAAGTGCCTTATCATCTTTCCCTTATTTTGACACCTTTAGGTGATCAGAAAAGATAACTCCTAGGTCCTTTTCTTCTTTGGTGATAGTCAGTACCTTCTGCACCCATCCTGTAGTGCTCCCCAGGGTTTCCTCTTCCCAGGTGCATTACTTTGTACTTATTTGCATAGAATCTCAGTTGCCACATGATTTTTTAACCTAATTTGCAACATGGGCTTTTTGGGACCTCTCCTCATGAACAGTGTCACTGTGATTTTGTTAATCCATCCCGAAATTTGAAATCGCAGAGCGACCGTGCCATTCTGTGGCACAGATGCAAAAACACATTTCAGGCAGGATGTTAAAAATGACAACTGAACATTTCATGAGGAGATGTGAAAAAATGTCAATGTTGAAAATCTGGAATGAAAATATGAAAAAGTTGCGAAGTCAGGAACGTGTGTAGGTACTACGTAATGCACGCTCATAACATGGTAATTTTTTTGATTTTTTTCACCAAATTTTCAACATGGGCTTTTTGGGACCTCCCCTCATGAACAGTGGCACTGTGATTTTGTTACTCCATCCCAAAAATTGATTTTGCCCAGTGACCGTGCCATTCTGCATCACAGGTACAAAAACACATTTCAGGCAGGATGTGAAAAATGACTGCTGTACTGGTCATAAGGAGGTATTAAAAAATGTCAACATTGAAAATCTGGAGTGAAAATATTAAAAAGTCGGGAAGTTGCGTGCGTACGTAGAAATTGTGCAATGGACGCTCGTAACATAGTCATTTTTTGGAATCTTTGCACCAAATTTGCAACATGGGCTTTTTGGGACCCTACCTCATGATCAGTGGTACTATCACTTCATTAATTGGTACTGAAAGGTGTTTCTGCACAGCAACCCCAAAATCACCTTTTGGGACCGAGTAACGAAATGACAGTGACAGTGTTCACGAGGTGGGGTCCCAAGAACCCCATGTTGAAAATTTGGGGACAAAATTCCTAACATTGGACAAGATATCAACATAAGTTGACCCCCCCCCACTGACTTGTATTATACAGTTTACCATGATTCCTCACATCGCAGTTTGGCTTTGAAGAGTGCAGACATGTCCCCGGTCCAGAGAAGATCACTGATTCTGATCTCCAGAGGTAAGTATGGGTAAGGGAGGTGGGTGCTCAGTGATAGGGTGGGGATGGGAAGGGGACTGGGAGATGATGAGGGACTGTTTTCTTTTTACAGGAAAAAAAACATCGTGGGATGGTTTTCTTTATTTAACAGGAAACTTTTTATTTTTTGGCACACTGGGTTGGGCTCCCAGTGTTAACACATATTTTAGGTGGGACACATGCTGCCGATAGAGTTATTCACCCCAGTGGGTTTGGAGGGTGGAGGTATCTGACACCGGGAGTGGGCATCCCGGTGTTAGAATGATGAAAATAATTTATCTGGGCACACTGGGGTGGGCTGTCAGTGTGCCACATAAGTGTGTGGGTGGGAGCAGGCATACCGACATGAGGATTGGGTACCACAATGTCGGTGGGGCATGAAAAGAATGGTGCAGAATTATGCATTGAAAAGATGTTGGTAGACAGTTTTCTTTATTTTCAGCAGGATTAATACATTTGGGCACAATGGGGTGTGCCACATAAGTGTGTGTGTGCGTGTATGTGGGGGGGTGAAACATACAGACCCAGGGATTGGCCACCCCAATATTGATGGAGCATAACAGGAATGGTTTGCAGCATACCACGGTAGTTCGATGCAGGATCTTGCATCGAAAATTGAAGTGCAGCATTCTGCATAAAAAAAAAACTGTGGTGGACGGTTTTCTTTATTTTCAACAGGTTTAATACATTTGGGCACAGTGAGGTGGCCTCCCAGTGTGCACATGGCGGGGTATACTATGGTAGTTCGATGCAAGATCCTGCACTGAACATTTAGGTGCAAGATTCTGCATTGAAAAGACGTCAGTGAACGGTTTTCTTTATTTAAACAGGTTTAATACATTTGGGCACAGTGGGGTGGGGCATACTATGGTAGTTTGATGCAGGATCCTGCATCAAAAATGTGGGTGCAGGATTCTGCACCGAAAAGACGTGGGTGGACAGTTTTCTTTATTTTCAACAGGTTTAATACATTTGAACACACTGGGGTTGGCTGCCAGCATGCCACATAAGTGTATGTGTGTGTGGGTGTGTGTGTGAAACATACTGACATGGGGATTGGCCACCCCAATGTCAGTGGAGCATAACAGGAATGGATTGCAGCATACCACAGTAGTGCGATGCAGGATCCTGCATTGAAAACTGAGATGCAGGATTCTGCATTGAAAAAATGTCAGTGGATGGGTTTCCTTACTTTTAACAGCTGTAATACATTTGGGCACACTGCGGTGGGCTCCCAGTGCGTACATGTGGGAGGGGGGGGATACTACGTATTTGCGAGATATAAACCCATGTGAAACCCATTTGGGAGGGCCGCTATCAGCCACTCACTAGCAGTTGCATGGAACTCACTCCAAAAATCCATGAAGCTAAATAGCCTCTTACCTTTAACATCCTTCAAAAGATTATTCTCCACCCTATTTCCAGAGCTCTGCAATTGCTTTTATAAGGCCTAATCCCCTACCCTACCTACCCTCCACCCCTTTTCCGTGTTCCATTATGTTAGTTCTACTTCTATTTTCCAGTCACCTGATATACTCATAAAAGCCAATTAGGCCCTATAATTTATATATTATGCCTGCTATACCCATTGTCTCCTTTTTCTTACAGGTTAAATGGTTTTACTGTGCCTTGTATATATGTAAATTGTTGTATATTATCACTTTATGTCATTGTACTACTGTTTATGTTATTCTTGTCTATGTAAAAATACTTGTACTCTTAATTGTATGACCACTCAGGTCCATCTTGTAAATGAGCTACGCTCAATGATGTTCGCCTGACTAAATAAAGATTTTGATTGATTGATTGAAAGGTAGGATGCAATATACCATGACATGTCGAACATAGGATGCGACATACCATGATATCTCAAACATAGGATGCGACATACCATGATATGTCAAACACAGGATGTGACATACCATGATATGTCAAACATAGGATGCGACATACCATGATATGTCAAACATAGGATGCGATATACCATATGTTGTGCGGGACATCTATTTGTTCCCATAGGAAATAATGGGAAATAAAAATGTCAAAACCTTAGAAAGGAGTAATTTTTTTTCAACAAACCTTCAAAAGGCACTTCTGTAAGGCAACAGTTTTGTATCCTGAAATTTTTAGACCACAACTTCCAGTTGTTTTTGAGATGTAGGTGAGCAAAAAAGTGTCTAAAACAGCCAAACCTTCTGTATTTTCAGCATTCTGTATCTCAGAAAGTAAATCAGTAATTAACACAAAATTTGCCACACACACAGACCTTTACATGGCCATTATGCATGCCAAATATCATGCAAATCAGTTGCACCATTGCCGTTATTCACCTCCAAAGATTGCCCTTTAACACTAAACACCCTAACCAACCCTAACTATACTGGCCCTACTGGACCAGTATGATATAGATAGATAGATAGATAGAAATAGAAATAGATATAGATATAGATATAGATATAGATATAGATATAGATATAGAGGCACAGTTGCACCCCTATAGTTAGGGCTGAGTAGGGCTTTCTATGCTAAACCTCAAATTTTGCACTTTAATAACTTCACAACTGTTCAACGGATTTGCACAAACATTTTCATGTGCAGTCTTGTGGGGTAGATCTCTTGCTGTGCCAAGTTTAGTTCCCATCAGATATGGTGATTCTCAGCTGCTTATAGTGAAAAAAAGTTAAAAATTGTTGTTTTTTTGCATTTGTTCTCATGCTGCACCCAGATTGTTTGGAATTTTGGCGTGAAATTTTCAGGGTAGAAAGGGCTTGGCCCACAGACATGCATTATGCTGGTTTTGTGAAAAAATATTAAGTCTGAGTTCTGAGCAAGCTTAGTACAGTCTTTTGGATAGCTTCCTGGAATGGCAAAACAATCTGGTCAAGCAAAAAGGATTCTTGGTCATGAGGGGCCAATTCTTTTTCATGAGAAAAATATCCTTTTTTGTTCTCCGCCATCTTGTTTTCTTTCTTTACAAGAAAATTGTCACAACTCCCTATATTAACATCTTGCAGAGGTACCAAAACATGTCTCTTGCTCCTCGTGACTCCATTTTGTGGATTCTGTACTTCTTTGCAGAAAAAATTACCCTGGACTGTTTATTTTTTATTACTTTAAATCCTTTTGCATGACTTGCTAAAATCCTGTGTTGTAACTCCTTTTTCATTCAAACAACAAAGAATCACATCTCACAAAAAAGGATTTTAGAAAACACTAAGTCTGAAATCCTTTTTTGTGCCAAGGGATCCTTTTTTGTGTGAACGACAATGGATCTTGAAAAAGGATTCTTTGGCATGAAAAAAGAATCAGAAAAAAAACTAAGTCCAAAATCCATTTTTGTGCCAAGGGATCCTTTTTCATGTGAACAACAGAGGATCATGAAAAAGGATTCCTTGGCACAAAAATGAATTGAAAAAAAACTAAGTCTGAAATCCTTTTTCGTGCCAAGGGATCCTTTTTCATGTGAATGAACAAGGCTGACAGAAAAGGATCCCTTGGCACAAAAAAGGATTTCAGACTCATTTTTTTCTGATTCTTTGCTTGTGTCAAGGAATCCTTTTTCGTTTCATATGGCTCAGGATTCTTGACAAGAAAAAGGAATTAATTCCCCTGTTAACTTGGTAACTTTGTAACTTGGTATGTTTGGACAGAGAGAAGGCATGAGCCCATAAGTTTCTGTCTCCCACACTATGTGGGCACATAAACCTAATGCTAGCCTAGCAATTTGTCTAATTCTGTTTTGAATAACCCAAATGTTGAACTATCCACAAGGCTTTGTGGTAATTTATTCCATACTCTTGCTACCCTCAGTGTAAAATAATTGTCCCTTTTTTAGTATTGACCCTTAAAATCTCAATTTGCTTGTTGTGTGAGCTTAAATTTAAAGGACTTGCCTTAAATGTTACATTACATAAGTTTGAGGTTCTTGAAGTATTTATTATTTTGTACAGTAATAACAAATCCCCTCTTGTTCTCCTCTGCTATAATGTCATAAATTTCAACTCTTCAAGGCGATGACTTATGTTAGATGAGTCGATGAAATTTGAATTACATATTCGTATGCTTTCTAATAAACTTAAGAAACTATTGTCTTTTTTCTATAGGAATAAATCATGTTTTAGCTTTAAAATTCGTAAACAATTGGTTAATTCTTTATTCATATCACAAATAGATTATAGTGACTGTATCTATATGAGAAAAACTGATGCAGTCTTAAAAGTATTGGATCCTCTTTATCATAGTGCATTAAGATTCATCACTGGTTTTCCAGGTTGTCAACCGTTATCAGTTCAGAGACAAATTCATTGGATGCTTTTTGTACATAAATTTGTTTTGAGTAAATTACCCCCATATTTGCTGGGATCAGTTATTATTAAAGAACATAATAGATATTCTCTTAGATCAGCTGATTATCCTCAATATTTCTTACCAAGATTTACAACTAGATTTGGCAGCTATAGGTTAGCAGTTGCAGTCCCAATGACCTGGTTATCTATCCAAAGAAAATTTAAATTGACAATTATTATTATATTTTTGCACTTTAAATGATTGCTTGTTAGATTTATGACATATGAATGTAGATGCTTTTAAGTGACTCATAACTGCATAATTCTGTGAATCTATGAAACTGAATATGTCTTTGTACTTGTGTCTTTATGTATGTGTGTTCTTTTATGTTTTGTACTGATGGATGCGGGGAAATGGGCAGACTGGGTGGGCCAAGTGGTCCTTATCTGCCGTCAAATTCAATGTTTCTATGCAATTATAAATGAGAGAGTTTCTCTCAATTTTGTTCTCCAATACATTGATTGAATTGATTGATTGACTGATGACTATAAATTGCATTTTTTAATCTTGGGATTAACTTTGTGGCATACCTTTGAAGTTCTTCAAGAAGTTTAATATACTGTACCAAATAGGATGACCAGAATGGTGCACCGTAATCCACATGAGTATGCACATAGGTCCTATATAGGTAAGTTATACAGTCCTCATCCCTGGTGACAAATCCCTTCCTGGTTATATTTATAAATTTATTAGCAGTCTGCATTGTTTTTCTAACCTGGCAGTGCATGGTAAATGTATTATCAATCAATAACCCAGGTCTTTTACCTGTATTACTGATTCAAGGGATGTTTCGTTTAACATATAGGTAAATCTGGGGTTATTACAACCTAGGTGTAGGACAGTACATTTCCTTGGATTAAACACCATTTTATTTTTTAACTCTCAGCATTCTAAAGGTTGCAAGTCCTTTACCGGGGATTTATATCTAGCCTCTGTGTTGACTATTGAGCAAATCTTTGTGTCATCAGCAAACTTTACAACGGGATTGCTTAAGTCATGATGTAAATCATTAATACGAACATACATACAAACATATGAAGAAGCCAGCAGAAGAAGGCCATTTGATCTAGTCTGCTTGTATTGCAGGGTACATAGCTTGAGCTACTGTCCCTGCACTTCCTCCCCACACCTCCCATCCTCCCTACCCATGATCCTTACCGTCCCACTATGCCTGTACCAGCCTCTCTTAAAGCTGCCCTCTGTCTTCAATGAAATCATCTTTCTGCAGCGCATTCCAAGTGTCCACCACCCTCTCTGTGAAGAAGTGCTTTCTGACCTCCCTCCTAAACCTCCCACTCTCTAGCTTAAGACCGTGCCCGCTCATGTCATTGTTGCCACTCAGCTTAAAGAGACTCTCATTATCCACCTTATTTATCCCTTTCAAGTTCTTGAAGTATTAATGAAGATCATGGATAGTGCTGGCCCCAAAATAATTATTTTAATGTTTTATCTGTTTAATGTTGTCCTGAATTGTATATGCACTTTGGTTTTTGAAAAGCACTTTAGAAATAAATTTTGATTGATTGATTGATTGAAAACAGACCCCTGCAGCACTTCACTCATTACCAATCCTACACTGGATAGTCTACCATTGATTCTCACTTGTTGTGTACACCTATTACCGCTGCTATTCTTGATTTTCTCTGGTGTCCTGTGGTACCTCCCACCCTGCAATTGTGCCCCAGTCTCCGTACATATCTGACATGTATCCCTGGTGTCAAGTGCCACCACCCTCTGTTTTCCCTCCTAATAATTTTTTTAGCCCTGGTTCCAGTGGCAGACCCCACCCTCCTATGCCCGACCCTTAAAAATAGACTTGATCCCTGGTGTCCAGTGGTGCTGCGCCCCCTCCAATGCCTGTTGCCCTTCATGGTTATCATATTCCTGGTGTCTAGTGGTAACCTCCCTCCCTCCCAGGTCCTTAGCATCCTCAAAATAATCTGAAAATAAGAAAATGGTCCCTAGTTTTTTTTATAGCTGTTAAAAAGTCCACTAGAGATGAGTACCCACACTCCCCAACTGACCTCCCACTGTGCACACACTACCCCATACCCCTGATCCCACACACACCCTCACTCACTTGAACTGGTCCCACTGTGAAGATCCACTCTCTGATCGAAGACATGCCTTGCTGCTTGAACCTGCGACTGCTATGAGAGAATAAGGTGAGTGCAGTTGAAAATCCCAGTAAAATACATTGAACTGCAGTTACTGTACCTTATTTCTCATACAGCAGTCACCAGTTCCAGGAAAAATATGTGTGTTCAGTTGTGGAGTGAATCTTCACAGAGGGATCAGTTCAGGTGAGTGAGGGTGCGTGGGAGGGTCTGGGGGTGTGTGGGGTGGTGGGTGCACAGTAGGAGGTCAGGCAGAGGTTTGGTATGCATTTCTGGTGGACATTTGTTTTTTAACAGATGTAAACAAACAAACCAAAAAAAAATTGAGGGACCATTTCCTTATTTTCAGGTTATTTTGAGGATGCAAAGGACCTGGAAGGGTGCAGGGGACTACTAGACACCAGGGCAAGTATAACCATCAAAGGATGACCAATCGGAAGGTGGGGGGCACCACTAGACACCACCAATGGGGGTTTTATTATTATACATTAACGATAAAAAAACTGTTTATTTTAATTTTAAAGGCTTCCAGGGACATAGGAGGGCGGGAGGCCCACAGGACTCCAGGGCAAGCATAAATATTAAGGACAACTGCCATATGAGGGTGGAACCCACACTACACACCAGGAATAAAAAACATATTTATGGGGAAAGAAAGCGGAGGGTCGGGGGGATAATACTACACAGCAGACAAGTAATTATTATGGGGAATAGAATCGCAGTGGTAGGGGTACCACTGACTCCAGGACGATACATATAATACAAATCATTCATATATATATATATATATATATATATATATATATATATATTAGATGCAAAACTCCATTTAATGAATCAGTTAGGATTGTTCCACAGCACCAAAAGCAAGGAAATTCTGTGTTAGGGTTGAAAGCCCCCCTTACACCCCAGCCCACCACCCCAACCACCAATGGGGTGCACATTGGGGCCATTGGCCCTAACTCTCACCCCATCACATGTGTAAACAAGCTGAGGTATAGGAGAATGGGGTGAGAGTTAGGACCGACGACTCCAATGCACACCTCATTGGCGGTTGGGGTGGCAGGCTTGGGTGGGTGCAAGGGGGGTTTTCAACCCTAACACCAAATTTCCTTGCTTTTGTCACTGTGGAACAACCCTAACTGATGCATTAAACATAGTTTTGCCTCTAATTTCCCTTCTTTTTAAGAATGTGCAGTAGAAATAGTGAATGGATGCTGTGGTGGGCCTCGCACTCCTGCCATGTGATTTTTTGTGACATAGTAACGGTAAGTGCAAGGGAAACACAACTGCTAATGGTTGCACACATGGTGATGGAAACATAAATGATAAAGCAAACATTAATAGAAACGCAAGGGCAAAGTGACGCCAATGCAAACAGTGATGCAAATGGAGATGCAAGCGCGCAAGGAAATGCAAACCGTGATGCGCACAGTCATGGTATCGCAATTGGAAAAGCATATGGTAACATTAACAGCAGAAATAACGCCAAAGGAAATAGAAATGGAAATGCAAACGCAAGTACATACACAAACGAGAACGCAAAGGGTAATGCACACGGTGGCGTACACGGGAACGGTAAAGCAAACGGGTATGGACATGCAAGTGGAAACACTGACTATAACAGTAATGGAAGTGCACACTCTAGTTTTCCCAAGAGCTGCATAAAGAAACACAGTGTGTACAAAGAATGTATGCATAATAATGGACCTCGGAGCAGAAAATGAGCTGTTGGAATACTAAATTGCTTATATCTCAGGAAGTGTGCGACGTAGAAAAAAATTTCACATGATTCACGAGTTTCCTGGCTAAGTTTTCACTGTATTGTCAAGATGAAAATTCCGTACCTTGCAGCGTTTCTGAGATACGAGCCCTGAAAGGCGCGACGGACGCCACCATGTTAGTCTATGGTAAAAAAGGTCAACTTTGGAGTACCATAACTTTGCATCCGTGCAATATTTTGTCACCAACCCACCAAAAGGCACATCTGTCACATGTTGGATGCCTTTCCTCCACATTTCAGCCCAAAAGATCAAACCGTTTTTATGCAGCAGGGAGGCAAAGAATTCCTGTCATTTCAGCCATAGTCTGGAAAAGTAGTGTCGTGATTTGCGAAAGCTTTCGGAAAATTTATGAAAGTGTTGCAGGTGCGACACTACTTTCCCAGAAATTTGAAAAACATATTTCTGGGGTGTTTAACCCCAAAATAAAGATATGGCTAGCATCCTCAGGGCTCGAATAGGTAAACACAAAAAGAATTGTGTCCCTAGATGGTCCCAATTTTAAATGCCAAGCATTTCTGTGATCAGTAACTGAAAACAAGATGGTGGATTTGCAACACTACTAGGGCCATTTAGGATGCTAAAAACTGCATTTGCGAAAGTGTTGAACTTTTTGTTAACTTTTCCCATTGACTTATAATGGGAACTTGTTTTTTGAATAACTTATGAACCATTCAATGTTTTTTCACAAGATCTTCAAAAGGCACATTGGGGACCCTGACCGCACGTTCCCTGATGTTTTTGGACTGGTCGCACAAACCGTGTGACCTGTAGGCGCGAGCAAAGAATTCACCAAAAAACCTAATTGTGCACACGAATGTTGCTTAATAACTCCGCAGCCATATATCCAACCGGTACAAAAGTTGGCAGATCCTAAGAACAATGGTAACGCCCCATGCCTGCCAAATTTCAGGCAAATCCATTGAACAGTGGCAAAGTTATTAAGGTGCAAAGTTTCACCCTTTAACCTTAAAAGGGCTACTCAACCCTAACTATGGTAGCACTACTGCTAATATAATATATATATATATATATATATATATATATATATATATATATATATATATATATATATATATATATATATATATATATATATACACACACACACATAAACACACACAATAGGAGGAGCAGATATCTCATTAGGTAAAAACATGTATTCTCACTGCAGTGTGATAACTCCAGATATCACACTGTGTTGACATGATCAAACAAAAAAAAAAGCACAAAACACAGTCTTATTGTATAAAAGGCATACGTGATGGCTAGGTGTGTGATACAGAATATATCTGAACTCATGGCAAGTGAGCTCAAGGAACCATCACTTGTGGCTCCGCTATACTCCGCCACTCATGATATTCCCCAAGCTCACTTGCCACTCATTCAGATATATTCCATATCACACACCTAGCCATCACATATCCCCTATATATATATATATATATATATATATATATACACACACACACATATTATAGTGGTGCAGTTGCACCACTGTAGTTAAGGTTGACTAGGCAGTTTAATGTTAAATCTCAAATTCTGCACTTTAATAACTATGCAGCTGTTGTACAGATGTGCACAAAATTTGGCATGCACTGTCCTGTGGGGTTGATCTCTTGATGTACCAAGTTTCATTTTGATCGGATTTTCGAATTTCGTGCTGCATATACTGAAAAAGTGCAAACGTCGCTTTGTTTTGCCTGTTTTGGCTGTTTATCCTCATTGTGCTGTGGCCACACCATTTGGAATTTTGGTCTGACATTTTCAGTGTAGAAATATCTTGCTTCAAAGAACAAGCCAGCATTTGCTTTGGTGAAAAAATATTAATCTGTTCCAAAGTTATAAATTTTGAAATGTTGGGTTCTGAGCAAGCTCAGTTCAGTCTTTTGGATAGCTGCACGGTGTGAAAGAGGATTTGGGTCTCACGACTGAGGATTTTGAAGACAACTCACAAAAGAAGATACATAGAATCCTCATTCATGTGAAAAAAATTCTCTTTTGCAAGCCGCCATCTTTTTTTTTCTTGGCACAAACAAAATGTTGTAACTCTGCCTAGAGATGCCCTCTGCAGTAAAGGAAGTATGCATTCTGTTCATGGGGGCATCCTCTATTGTTGTGTGCCTTTAGTTTATTTTTGGTTGCCTCAGAATGCTTATTTACTTTTAAAAATCCTGTTTCATGACTTGTTTCTGATCCTGTTTCACAATCACAAAACAGGATTTTGACAGCTCACAAAACAGAAATTCATCTTGCGAAACATGATTAGGGTAGGGCCATCTGGTTGAGAGAAACCTAATCCTGTTTTGCCGTGATGACACTGGATTTTGACAGCTCGCAAAACAGGAATCAGCTTGCAAAACAGGATTTTGTCAGCTCATGAAAGACGATTTAGAACAGTAATCCTCCATCGAGAACTGTCAAAATTCTCTTTTGGGAGCCGAATCTTCTTTTGCAAGCTGTCAAAATCCTCTGTCTTCATCATGAAACAGGATTAAGGTTCCCAGACCAAATGACCCTGCCCCTAATCCTGTTTCACGACTGTAAAATAGGATTTTTGCAGCTCATGAAATAGGAATTGGCTCACAAAAGAGGATTTTGATAGCTCATAAAAGAGGATTACTTTTCTAAATCTTCTTTCGTGAGCTGTCAAAATCCTCTTTCGCGAGTTGATTCCTATTTTGTGAGCTGTCAAAATCCTGTTTCATGATCACAAAACAGGGTTAGGGGAAGGGCCATCTGGTCTGGGAACTCTAATCCTGTTTGTGAACTGTCAAAATTCTGCTTCGCGATCTGATTCCTGTTTCGTGAGCTGTCAAAATCCTGTGTCGACATGGCAAAACAAGATTAGGGCCCCGATGGCCCTAATCCTGTTTCACAATGATGACACATGATTTTGACAGCTCATGAAAAAAGAATAGGCTCGTGAAAGAGGATTTTGACAGCTCATTAAAGAAGATTTTTTTTTTAGATAATGTGCATTCCCAGGCCTGCAGACATTTTACTGCAGGGTCTGTTGGGGCACTGTGCTGGTTCCTGAGATACTGTGGGAGTGCAGGGTCCTTTACAAACATGTACGCATCTGTGGAGGGTTTGGACCCTGCGCTCCCACAGTAAAAGGAGGATACTATTATACTATCTCAAAAAGTAAGGAAATTAGTTGCAAAAAACTTCATTAATACATCAAGTTAGGGCTGCCATGACAAAAGTAGGGAAATGAGGCATTAGGGTTTCACCATAACACCCCACCTCTGCCCTGTAGACACCAGGAGGTGTCAGGGGGGAAGGGGTGGCATTGGTTTCACCAACACTAACACTCACCCCATTTTGCTATTCTGTAGCCACCCAGCTTATTTTACAGTGAAATGGTGTGAATGTTAGGATTGAGGACCCCAATGCCACCCCCCTGCCTGACACCTCCTGGTCTCTGCAGGGCAGGGGTTGGGTGTTAGGGTTAAACCCTAATACCTCAATTCCCTACTTATATCGTGGCAACCCTAATTAATGCATTAACAAAGTTTTTTGCAATATATATATATATATATATATATATGTATATATGGCAAAAACTCCGTTTAATGCATCAGTTAGGGTTGTTCCAGAGTGACAAAAGTGAGGAAATTGATGTTAAGGTTGAAACCCCTTTGCACCCTCCAGCCCACCCCCAACTGGAATCGGAGGCGCATTGGGGTCATCAGCCCTAACTGTCACCCCATCACATGTGGAAAGAAGCTGAGGAATAGGAGAATGGGGTGACAGTTAGGACCGATGACCCCAATGCGCACCTGTTTCCAGTTGGGGTGGGCTGAGGGTGCAAAGGGGTTTCAACCCTAACATCGAATTCTCGCTTTTGTCGCCTGGAACAACCCTAACTGATGCATTAAATGGAGATTTTTGCCTAATTTTCCTTCTTTGAGAATGATAATGAGAAATAGTGAATGTAATGCGGTGGCGGGAGCGCGGGGCCCACGTGATGTCTTGTCACATAGTAACATTGTGCCAGCAAACGCAAATCGTAATGTGCATGGTGACGCAAAGAGAAACAGTACTGTAGACAGAAATGTTAAAAACAACAGAAACACAACCGCAAATGAAAACGCAAAGGGTAACAAACATGGTAGCGTAAACGTGAACGGTAAGTGAAACGGGTATGGAACCGCAAGCAGAAACGGTAATGGTAACAGTAATGTAAGCGTACAGGCTGGTTTTCCCCAAAAGCTGTATAGAGAAAGACAGTGAGTAGAAAGAATGTATGCAAAATAATGACTCTTGGAACACAAAAATCAGGAGTTGGAATAGTAAATTGCTTATATCTCAGTAACTGTACAACATAGAAAAAAAATGTAAAAGTCATATGTATTATCACTTTCCTGGCTAGTTTTGTACTTAGCCCCTAGAGGGGGCTAAGAATTTTTTGACGAAAGCTCCGTATCTCGCACTGTTTTCGAGATACAGGCCCTCAAAGGCGCGGCGAACGCCATAATGTTATCCTATGGGAAATAAACAGAAGTTCAGAGTGCCATAACTTTGCCTCCCTGTAATATTTTTCCACCAAACCACTGAAAGGCACATCTGTGGGATGTTGACTGTATCCCCTGCAAATTTCAGCCCAAAAGACCAAAACGTTATTTTGCAGCAGGGCACCAAACGATTGCTGCAATGCGTCGGCTGCCGTAATGTTATCCTATGGGAAAAGCATCAACTTTGGAGTGCCATAACTTTGCCACCATGTAATATTTTTCAACACAACACTGAAAGGCACATCTGTGAGATGTCGGCTGTGTTCCTCCAAATTTCAGCCCAAAACTCCAAACCGCTCTTTTGCAGCGGGTGCCAAAGAATTGCTGTCATTTCCCACAGCCTAGAAAAGTACTGTCGCAATTTGCGAAAGCTTTCGCAAAAATTTGCGACACTTTCATGAGCACGAAAGTACTTTGTGAAAGTACTTTTTCCAGAAATTTGAAAAACATATTTCTGGGGTGTTTTACCCCAAAATAAAGACATGGCTAGCATCCTCAGGCTCTGACTAGGTGAATACAAAAAGAATTAGGTTGCTAGAGGGTCTCAATTTTAAATGCCAAGCATTTTTCTGATCACTAACTGAAAACAAAATGGCAGATTTGCGAAAGTAAGAGGGCCATTTGCTAAAGTAAAAATGCATTTGCGACACTGTCGAACTTTTTGTTAACTTTTCCCATTGACTTATAATGGGAAATTGTTTTTTGAATAACTTTTGAACCGTTTAATATTTTTTCACGAAATCTTCAGAAGGCACATTGGGGACCCCAGCCGCATGTTCCCTGAAGATTTCAGGCCAGTCACACAAACCATGCAACCTGTAGGTGCGACCATAGAATTTCAGAAAAAGCGTGAACGCACACGCAGATCACGCTTAATAACTCCGCAACCGTGTATCCGACCGGTACAAAACTTGGCATATCCCAAGGCGTATGGGTCTTGATCGTATATTCCAAATTTTTAGATAAATGTGTCAAACAGTTGCAAAGTTATAAGGTGCAAAGTTTTGGGTTTAACATGTAAATGGCTCCTCAACCCTAACTATGGTAGCACTACCGTGCTACCATAATATATATATATATATATATATATATATATATATATATATATATATATATGGAAAATGGGGTTTCCAACTTTGCTGCAGAACTTTGCCTTCTGTTTCCATTACAGTGTATGAAAAAATTATATATGCATGGGAGCACAGGGCACTCCACAGCCACATAGCGATATATAGTGATATGATTATACTGTCTTCCGTGTGGCCACGGCATTTGGGAACTCTGCTGTCTGCTCCTGCATCTCAGCCCGACCCCGTGCTCCAGGCACCCAGCTGTACTTAAGCCCTGAATCGGGCTGCTTCTCTCCGCGTGGCCATGGCAGTTGAGAACTCCGCCGGCTGCTCCTGCATCTCAGCCCTACTCTGCGCTCCAACCATCCAGGTACAAATTCATCGGTAGAGCCGGGCCTGCTGTCAGGTAGCTCATTGGATGGGGCTCTCGGTAGCAGCACAGTATTGGTTGCCATAGCTGCAGCTCAGCACATTATTGGTTGTAGTGCTTGTAGGCTAAGAATGCTAAGTAATTTGTAAAATCTATGCTGAGAGCCCAGCTCAAATTTTCAACCTGCTGAGGTGGAAATAGTGTTAAAAACCTCTTGATGTTACTGCATGATATGTGTTTTCTTTACATTTAATTAATGCTATACCAGGCCATCTGGGAACTAGCGACCATCGAACAGTATGGTTCACAATAAACACAGCAATAGAGTCACACCATACAAAGACAAAGGTACTGGATTTTAGGAGGGCTGACTTTGCCAAAATGGGTGAGTGCCTAAGGAATGCACTAGCAAATGGGCAGGAAGGAGGGGTGGAAGAACAATGGGGAATAATAAAAACTGCCATCACAGAGGTAACAAGCCTTTGTGTAAAGCAAATAAATAAAACAAAACGAGGTAAGAAACCACTATGGTTCTCAAAGGAAGTAGCAGTGAAGGTTCAAGAGAAAAAGAAAGCATTCAGGAAGTACAAGGAATCACAGAAGGAACAGGACAGAGAACAGTATCAGTTAAAGCAAAAGGAAGCTAGGAAGGCAGTCAGAACAGCAAAGGCCCAAACCGAGGAAAAGATAGCCAACTCAGTTAAGAAGGGGGATAAAACCTTTTATAGGTACATCAGGGAGAGAAGGAAGACCAAGGAAGGGATAGTGAGGCTTAATAAAGGGAGGAGGGTAGGCAGAGGGTGACTGTGAAAGGCAGAGATACTAAACAAATATCTTTGCTCAGTATTTACAAAGGAAGAGGGGAGGTACCAAAACAAACAGTAGAAACACTCTGGATACAGAAGTTGACCAGCCCATTTACAGAAGAAAGGGTTCTGAAAGAACTCTTAAACTGAAGGTGGACAAAGCAATGGGGCTGATGGAATTCATCCCAGAATTTAAAAGAACTAAGGGTAGAACTAGTGACACCACTGACTACCCTCTTTAACAAATCATGGGAGGAGGGGGTGGTACCCGAGGACTGGAGGAGGGCAGATGTGATTCCCCTTCACAAAAGTGGGAGCAAGGCAGAAGCAGGAAACTACAGACCTGTTAGTTTAACCTCAGTGGTAGGGAAAATGATGGAATCACTTCTGAAGGAAAGAATTGTTGAGCATCTAGAGGCCAGAGGGGCACAGGACCCAAGGCAGCATGGATTCACAGCGGGAAGGTCATGCCAGACAAATCTGATAGATTTCTTTGACTGGGTGACCAAAGTAGTTGATCAGGGAGGGGCTGTGGACATGGCCTACCTAGACTTTAGCAAGGCATTTGACACAGTCCCACACAAAAGATTAATATACAAGTTAGCCAGCCTGGGAGTGGGTCCCAAGATGACAGCCTGGGTAAAGAATTGGCTGGAGAATAGGACACAGAGAGTAATAGTAAATGGAGTCCACTTGAAAAAGGGGGTTAGTAGTGGGCACCGTAGGGTTCAGTATTAGGATCGGTCCTTCAATGTCTTTATAAGCGACATTGCAGAGGGACTGGAAGGAAAAGTATGTCTCTTTGCAGATGACACAAAGATCTGCAACAGAGTTGATGCACAAGTTGGAGTGGAAAGGATGAGAAGGGACTTGGCAAGGTTAGAGGAATGGTCAAATGTATGGCAGCTTAGATTCAATGCTAAGAAGTGCAAGGTAATGCACCTGGGAAACAAAAACCCAGGGGAAGAGTACACAATGGGGGGTGAGATACTAACAACAACAAAAATGGAAAGGGACCTGGGGTAGTCATATCAGATGACCTAAAGGTGGGCAAGCAATGTGAGAGGGCAGCAAGGAGGGCTGGGGGGATACTGGGATGCATAGGGAGAGGCATCACCAGTAGAAAACAAGAAGTTATTATCCCTCTGTACAGACAGCTGGTGAGACCCCATCTGGAGTACTGCGTGCAGTTCTGGAGACCCAATTTCCACAAAGACATAGACAGGATGGAAGCTGTCCAGAGGAGGGCAACTAAAATGGTGCAGGGTCTGCACCGGAAGACATATGAAGAGAGACTTAAGGAGCTTAATATGTATAACCTCGAGGAAAGGAGGGAGAAGGGGACATGATAGAAACTTTCAAGTACCTCAAGGGAATCAACAAAGTCCAAGAGGGCAGCATCTTTCAAAAAAAGAGGTGTGCAAGAACAAGGGGGCACAATTTGAAGATAGAAGGGGGCGGCTCAGAGGTAATTTAAGGAAGTATTTTTTCACAGAGAGGGTTGTGGATGTATGGAACGGCCTTCCAGAGGAGGTTGTGGAGTCAAAAACTGGTGGAATTCAAGCATGCATGGGACAGTCATAAGGCAATTCTAGGGGGTTGGGGTAGGAAGAAGTAGGCTGCTGGTTAACTAGGATCTGCAGCTTATCCATCAGGTAGGGAAATGGGCAGACTGGGTGGGCCAAGCGGTCCTTATCTGCCGTCAAATTCTATGTTTCTATGTTTCTGTTACTATGTTTTTATCGTTTTGCTATGTGTTTGAGGTATTTTTTTTTTGCTGTGTTAAATGTAAGTCTGTACCTGCTAGCCCTATCATTCTTTGTTTTGCTGCCACTCTATTTTAATTACCTTTCTCTTTCTGCCTCCTGCTCGCCTACAGGCATCCTTCCTAATGACCGATTACTCCCTCTGGGTATTCGTCTACTCCTAGATTGCTGGCACCATTCGTAATTATTTCCCCACTGTGGTCTCCCTACTCATCCCTCTCCCTCTTCTGTGTTTTGTTTGGACCCCCGCCTCCACTGATTACAGTGCACAGTTCTTTTGTGGTAATTTAAATTTTCCTTTCTGATGCTAACGCTCTGTTTCTGTTTCCCTTCACCTACTGTACTTAAGCCCTTGATTGGGCTGCTTCTCTCCATGCGGCCACAGCGGCTGGGAACTCCGCCAGCTGCTCCTGCATCTCAGCCTGACCCTGTGCTCCAAGCTCCCAGGTACGAATTCATTGGTAGAGCCAGGCCTGCCGTCGGATAGCTCATTGGATGGGGCTCTCAGTATCAGCACAGTATTGGTTGCCATAGCTGCAGCTCAGCACATCATTGTTTGTAATGCTTGTAGGCTAAGAACTCTGAGTAATTTGTAAAATCTGTACTAAGAGCCCAGCTCAAATGTTTCCCACCTGCCGTCCCTAATTAAATACACTACCTCCCCGCCTCCCTTACCATTGCCTCCCTGCCATTGGCTAATACCCCTAAGTGTTCTACTTCTAAACAGGGAAGATATGTTTTATTTATTTTATTTATTTATTGAAATGTTTCACCAGGAAGGCCCACTGAGCAACAAGATGCTCATCTCATGGTGCGATCTGGCGGGGGAGCACCACGGAAGAGTGACGGCAACCACGCTGATGCCCCCCACAGAGAGACAGCCAAACTGAAGCAGAGTACCTCGACATGCACCAGCCCGAACATGACAGCGACAGACAGCAGCGCACGCCCCACACACAAGAATGGACACCACTACAACCAGTCACATGGCAATGCACCGGGCACAGACACCCCCTGAGAGCAAGCCACCAATAGTGCCCCCCCCCCAACAGCTCACCGATGGCGATGGACGGTCCTGGTGTGGACTGACTGGGCTCAGCCTCCAAACAATGTGGGATGCACAGCAGCAACCCCCGGCACAGACAGGCAGCTATTCTGCCACCATTGCCCCTTTCACACCCGGTGCAGGATGCAGCTGGGAGCAGTTTACCAAGCGTCTTGCAAGGCACGCTGTTAGGTCACCAACGCTGACATACACATGATGTTCCCAGTTGCTAAAGTGACAGGATAAACATATAATAGATACAGCTGGACAGTACCGCTTTTCAGTAGGTTATCTCATACAAACTCGAATGTGTAGTACCGCTCCCATGTCTGTAGTGCACCATCAGAGCACATGTTGTCACTTTAGGGTGGGTCGCTGTGTTCTGTTGGGCACTGCAGTTGTGGTTGACTCGGGCGGTGTTGCTGTTGGGGGTTTGCTGCGGGGGTGTCATGCTTATGTGGTGCTTCCGGGGGTCACAGAAGGAATGCAGGCAGCAGACACAGAGACATTACAGAATCGATATTACAAAAATGCCAAGAATAAACAACACAATAAAGGAGTTCTATATACATAGGGAAGATTTAACATGTAGGTAAAAAATTTAGAATACACAGGTTGAGTACAACTTCAACAATACGATTGCAGGGGGATCAGATTAAAAGTGCTGATATGGGCAAGTGCAATGGTGAAGATATATGCCAGCATTTATACTAACATACTAACATACTAACGTACTAAAATGCCAGCAGAATAGGCCTAATGGCCTTTTGTGTCTGCTCATTTGGTCAGCCCCCACCTATTATAGAATAGCTAACGCCACTGGTCTGGCCAGTTAAGGTAAGGAGGCATTTGGGAGGGGGGGAGTAGATATCCTAACCTTTGCCTAAAAGGGACCTATCTCTCTATACCTATAGCCATTTCCACTGATCTTGCTATAAAAAAGATAGCAACCTCACAGGTTTTGCCTCCAAATTTTGTCTCCAATTTTCTGGTTTTGTCTCCAAATCTCTCACACTGTCTGCTATAAAACTTTCTGTCACTCCACTGCCTCCTCCATATGACCTTTCCCATTGACTAAAATTTAAACTAGCTTACTTTCACCACCTTCCTTTCCTGCTCTTTTTCTCCAATTTCCATCCTTTACATTCCTTGCCATGCACTCTCCAGCCCTGCTCCTTCTCCTGTGCTCTTGTTCTTATTTTCTCTCACTCCCCCCCCAAATTATCTAGTCACATCTCTGGTGCTACCTGCCTGGCTGACACCAACCTCACCCCCACTTTTACTGCTGTATTTCGCATCCTCACCCCATCCTATCATTTGATCGCACCGCACTTACTACCTCCACATATCAGCAGCTGCTTCACCTTAATTAGATGCTCCAGGCACAAACTTCATGCTCTCAACACCATACAAGGTCGTAAGCTCTCAGACACTTTCTCCCTCCTTTTTCTCCTCCTGTTACTTGCTGGAGATATTGAGAGAAACCCCAGCCCCCCTACTCCTCAACCACAACCACTCTCCCACAAGGACCTAAAGGTCATGCACATGAACATAAGGAATCTCCCACCTAAACTGGACCTGCTAAATACCTGGATACTACAAAACACCCCTGACATCCTGTGCCTCTCTGAAACATGGTTATCTGCAAAAATCCCAAACTCTTTTATCTCCCTTCCCGGCTACCACATTATTCGCCAAGACCGTGGTAAACGAGGTAGTGGCATCGCTATGATCGTAAAACATCACCTCTCCTATTTGGTGCTAAAAAAAGAAGCATCTTTAGGTTCCTATGAGCTGATCCATACTAAATTCTCCTTCCCACACTGCCTGCTGACATACGTCGGAGTAGTCTATACGTCCCTCTGGCTCAGCCAAGATGTTCTTGTAATGTGCATCGCCACTATCCACCCATTAGCACAACCAGAAGAATGGTTACTCCTTTGGGATTATAACCTAGACTGGCTGACCCCCACTTCTAAGATCGCTGCAGCCAAGGTTGAATCCATGAACCTCTTCCAGTTAATCACTGAACTGAACCGATACAACTCCAAATCCTCAAACCAGTCACTTATAGACTGGGTCCTCTTGTCCCACCCACATTGCATATCTGCAGCTGGTGTCCTTTACCCAGCCCTAAGTGACCACTGTATCACCTACTGTGTCAGAAAAACCTATCTATCTAAATCCGCACCAAAATACACCGAGACCCGCCCTCTAAGCTCACTGAATACACAGTTGCTTCTCTCCAACCTCCACCATGCAAACTGGACCCCAGTTTATGCTGCCGTATCTGCCATGGCCCAGTTCTCCAGCATTTTCAACAGCATCTGGGACTTTCCCTATGAAAAGCCAGGGTGAGGAAGCACCATCACCCCTGGATCTCCACCTCCATTGTCACACTCTGCAAGGCCCGTGACAAGGCATGGGCCATCTTCAAATCCTCCGTAACTCCCAACTCTAGGCAAGTATACAACACCGCGAGAAATGCTTGCACCAACGTCATCCGCCAAGCAAAAGCAGCCTGTTTCAAACATTGTCTAAACACCGACGACACCTCCTCCTTCTGGAACATGGTGCACGCCATTGGTGGCTGGCCTCTACAATCCAACACCCCAGCTCTCAAGTACAATGACGCTGAAATAACAGACCCCACACAAATTGCAGATACCTTAAATACCTACTTCACAACCTGTGCCTCCCCAAATCCGACCTCCTCCTCATCACCTAACACAAATTGCTCCCCCTACGCATAACAAACAACCAACTCCTGCTAGCTCCTGCTTCCACTTCTCAAGTTCTGCTCGCACTGCTATCCCTAAACACTTCTAAATCAAGCCCGGATGATCTGCACCCAAGCCTTCTATGTCTCTCTGCCCATGCCATCTCCCCCCACCTCACCCACATCATAAATTTATCATTCTCCTCCAGGATAGTCCCCAGAGCCTGGAAATCAACTTGTGTCATCCTCCTCCACAAAGGGTGGTGACCACTCCTCGCCTGGTAACTACCGTCCCATCTCTTTCCTTCCTGCCCTAGCCAAACTTCAGGAACGCCTCGTTCTAAATTGACTGTCTGAATTCCTAGCCTCCACAAACTTCTTATCCCCCTGTCAATCTGGCTTTAGAAAAAAAAACACTCCACCATCTCATCCCTCCTTCGTGCCACTGGTCACATTCAGTCCTCTGCGGATAAAGGCCATCTCACTGCTGCGGTCTTCATTGATCTGACCAAAGCCTTCGACTCTGTTGCCCACCCACTCCTACTAAACTTTCTTGAAGAAGCAGGACTGCCCCCCCCCCCGCCATCCGGTGGTTCAATTCCTATCTAAGCAATAGACACCAATCAGTAAAAGTTGCATGCTCCTTCTCTTCTCCTCTCCCCATCCTGACAGGAGTTCCCCAAGGTTCCATTCTCAGCTCAATCCTGTTCTCAATCTTCATAAACAACCTCCCATCCACCTGCTCCTTCTCCCTCATCCACATGTATGCGGATGACACTATACTGTTCACATCTGGCCCGGACCTAGCGACGATACTCTTTACACTTCAGCAAGATTTCAGTGCAGTTCAGGCTTGGTTCACTTCAAAACGGCTAAAATTTAATACTACAAAAACTGTCTTAATGACCTTTGGCTCCTCCCAAAAACTTGCCAAAGCAACCCTCGCCTCTCCCATCACCTCCCTCGACAGCACACCTCTAACCACTGTCCCAGCCTACAAATATCTTGGTGTATGGCTTCACACTCAACTAAATTTCTCTCTCCACATTGATCACATTATATCTAAACTACACCCCAAGTTGGGAGCCCTCTGTCGAAACAGAGACTCTCTCCCACTCCCTGTACGTCATGAACTTCTGACCAAGATGATCATGCCAGTATTTGATTATGCTGACATTTTTTATTGCACTGTCCCCACTACCTCCCTCACTTGGCTTGATTCCTTCTTTTATGCCTTCTGTTGCTTCGCTTCAAACTCTCCCCATCAGGACACACCACTGTTCCCTTCTCTCTTTCCTGGACCTCCCTCTTTTCTCACACAGACAACTCACCCACTCTGTATCCTTCACCTTCAAATTCTGGTTCAACCTGCTTCCCTTGTATATCTCTTCCCTCCTTTCACCCGCCCCTGTCTCAACCTACTCCCTACGCTCCACGGACTCGCATACCTTCTCACTCGCTACTCCCTCTTCTAACTTTGGAAAATATGCCTTCACCTACCGCCTTCCTTCTCTATGGAACTCTCAACCCCCTCTCCTTCAAAACTCCTCCTCCCACTCTATGGTCAAATCTCAACTATGCCTTCTTCCACATCCCACTTGCTCCGACAATCTAACCTAGCATAGTTTCAGCTCACCCTTGCATCTTTTTGCCCCACTTCTTTTTCCACCCCCTTCTGCTCATTCCCTCTCCCTCATGTATCCTATCCATTTAATTGCATATTATGCTAAGATTATGTGTTGACGCCATGAAATCTCCAATCCTCTGGTACTATTAAGCCTCCTGCGTGAGAGCTAACGTTCTACTTATCGCTGAACCATGGTTTTCTATATATTAGTCTGTATAATGTGTCTACCGAAAATGTACACTGTGTCTACTTGGAAATGTACTTAATGCCGTGTTCCCCCTTCCCCTTGTTGCACCTGGAAATGAGCCTCTGCTCAGTGTGCCTTTCCCATTCACCCATGTTTTAAATAAATAAAAAATAAATAAATAAATCTCAAAAAGTAAGGAACTTAATTGAAAAAATCTTCATTAATGCACTAGTTAGGCTTAAAGGGACATAAGCTGGGAAATGTGGCATTAGGGTTTCCAACCCTAGCACCCCACTCCACCCTTTCAGGCAGAACAACAGGTGTGGGGTGTACCTTGGGGTTCTCAAGCCTAATGTTCACCCCTTTCTCATACACTGTACACATGTGAGCTTATTTACGGATGGAATGGGGTGAGCATTAGGCCTGAGAACCCCAAGGCACACCCACACCTACAGTGCTGCCTGGAGGAAGGGGAGTTGATAGGATTGGAAACTTGAATGCCACATTTCCCTTTTTTTGTTCCTTTAACCCTAACTAGTGCATTAACAAAGTTGTTTGCAGTTTCTACATATACTGCTATATTTAGGGCTGAGTAGGCAGTTTAATGTTAAACCTCAAATTTTGCACTTTAAAAACTTTGCAACCATTCAACAGATTTGCATGACATTTTGCATGCATGGTCTCGTGTGGCAGATCTGTGGATAGACCAAGTTTCATTTTGGTTGGATGTGCGAATTCTGAGTTCTGGATAGTGGAAAAAGCACATTTTTTGGTGTGTTTCCTCATTGGATTTGCTAGTTTTTCTTTGAACTTGGCTACCGCTCAGACGGTTTGGAATTTTGCTCTGAAATTTTCAGTGTAGAATGGGGCTGGCCCACAGAAGTGCCTTTTGCTTATTCGGTGAAAAAATACGAATCCGTTCCAAAGTTATTTATTTTGACATTTTTTTTAAATTGGTTCTGAGCATGCTCAGTAAGTACTGTATTTCCAAGATAGCTGTTTGAAACTAAAAAGGAATTCTTTTTCGTATGGGACCAATCCTTTTTTTGTGAGGAAAAAAATCCTTTTTTGTCTGCCACCATCTTGTTTCCCTGTTTTCTAAAAAAAGCCACAAAAATTACATCCTTGAGAGAGACCAACATATCTATCTGGCTCAGTGGAACCCCATTAGGTGGATTCTGCACTTAACTGTAGGAAAAATGACCCCCAAATGTGTTTTCTGTTACACTTTAACTCCTTTTTCATGACTCGCTTCCCAGCTTATATGAAATGAAAAATAAATCCTTTTTCATTTGGGGCCAATCCTTTTTCGTGATGGGAAAAATCCTGTGTTTTGTCCCTGATGTCTAGTGGTGCCGCCCCACCCAGCCACCAATCACCGTCCCCATATAGTATCTTATTTCCCTGGTGTCTAGTGGCACACATACCCTCTGATCCCATCCCCATAACAATTGTTTTCCCCTGGTGTCTACTGGCATTCCCCACCCACCACTGTCCCCATATGGTTTTATGATCTGATTTTATTGAGACTGTATGCACTGAATTTAATTGGTCATTGTTTGATTCTCTTGGTGATTTGGATTTTCTTTTGGATTTATTCCATAGGGTCTTCTCTGATATTGCTAACAGGGTGGCACCATTAAGGAAAATGAGAATTAGAGCTAATAAGCAAAAGTGGTTGACTCGAGAGTTATTTCTCCATATGAAATCCAGAGATAAGATTTGGAAGCAATATAAAAAAATTAAAACCCTGTTACCTTACAGATGTATCAAACCTTGAGGAATAAATTTAAATCTAAAGTTAGGAGTGCAAAAACATGTTTATTTCTGTCTGAACAAAGAAATTTGTTTGGGGATCCTAAAAAAACTTGGTGTACTTTGAATAAATTGATTGGTAGAGAAAAAAAGATGACTGATATTGTTTTACAACATAATGGTCATCTTGTTAGTGATTCCAATTCAGTGGCAGAATTGTTTAATCAATATTTTGGTGATCTTGGTAGTTATGAAATATTAGGTAATGATCAAAGTAGATTACAAACTGATTTGAAATATTTTCATGATGAATTTAAATTTGCACCTGTTATACCAGAGTTAGTAAAGGATTATATCCTTAAAAATGACCCTCGACCTAGTGTGAGATATGATGGAATTGATTATAGAATTCTTAGGTTAGGTATTGCTTTCTTTTCTTTCCCCCGTCCTTGATTTTTAACAATTCATTAAAAAATGATGTTTTTCCTCAAAGTTGGAAATTATCTACTATTAAACCAATTTTGAAAAATGGCAACCCACAGATTGTATCCAGTTATTGACCTATCTCTTTGTTGAATCCACTATCAAAAATTTTGGAAAGGATTGTCTTAGATCAAACTTTAGAATATCTTACTAAATATTAAATGTTAACTGATTGTCAGCATGGGTTTAAACCAAATCATAACACTGAGATGGCCTTGGTGAGATTCACCAGCCACATACAGTGTGATAAAGGGCACTCTGTTGGGGCTTTATTTGTGGACCTCACCAAGGCCTTCGACATAGTTGATCATACTTTATTGCCTTCAGTACTAACAAATTAGCATTTTTTGGCTGAGGCAGTCAGATGGTTTTCTGACTGCCTTACAAATAGAACCTTTAGGACCTTGATTGGTGATAGCTTTTCAAAAACAACTGTGATGCAGAGTGTGGTGCCCCAGGGTTCTATCCTGGGCCTCCTTATTTTTTCTCTTTACGTTAATTCTGCCCCAAGCATTTGTTCAAAAATGTCTATGATTTTATACGCAGATGATGTGGTTATTTATAGTGATGGAATTAACTTAAGTGCAATATTAAATGCTGTTCAGACAGATTTTTATTTTTTCAAGACTGGTTGATTTCAAACCATATGGTTTTGAATTAAAAAAAAACTAAATTTATGATTTTTTCTTGTAGACCTGGTAGGAATGATGATGAACTTACTCCTATTAAAGATAGGGACGGGGTTACTATTGAATTGGTTGAAAATTTCAAATATTTGGGAATATGTATGGATAGTAGATTATCTTTCGAATTACATATTAAACATCTTAGAAAGGTTATTCATCAAAGATTAGGTCTTCTATACCGTGCAAAAGCGTTTCTAACAGTAAATTCCCGTAGGCTTTTAGCCCATAGTTTTCTTTTAAGTGCTTTTGATTATGGTTTATTGGTTTACTCTTCAACTATGATTACAGTTTTGAACAATCTGAAGGTTACTTATAACTCAATATTGCGGTTTATGCTAAGTGCACCCTATCATATGCACCATTGTCATATATACAAATCTTCTGATTGTCTATCTTTGTTCGATAGAATCTCTCATAAAATGGAAGTTTTTTTATTTAAAATTATAAATGGGCTTCTCCCAGTGTCAGTTACTGACCTTTTCGCTAGGCGCCTTCATTCTTGCAGTACTAGGTCTCAGAGTAAATTTATTTTTAAATTACCGTTTGCTAAAAAATCAATGGCCAAAGGTCACTTTTGTATCGAGCACCTTTATTTTTTAATACGGTTCCAATTGACCTGGTTGGCTGTAAGACTGTTTCTTGTTATAAATCTCGTCTTAAGCAATGGCTTTTTAACAAGTTTGAATGTACTTGCTGACCATATACTATGTTGTAATTGTCAAAATTATAAGTAATTAGTATTTTGTATTGCATAATTTATTTTGTCTTGAATGTTGTCTTTTTGTACCATTGTAACTTGTCATCTGTGAAAAAGGGCAGATTTGTTCATCAGATTTACAGGTATAAAAAATTAAATGAAATGAAATAGTTTCTTATTTCCCTGATGTCTAGTGGCACCCTCCCCACACTCCGATCCCATCCTCATAATTATTATTTTCCCCTGGTGTCTAGTGGTGCCCCCACCCACCCACTGATGGCCGTCCTGCTTCAATTATTTCTTTTCCTGGTGTCTAGTGGCACCCCCAACCACTGATGGCCATCCTGCTTTAATTATTTCTTTCCCTGGTGTCTAGTGGCACCCCCTACCCTCCAGTTGCTGTACTGCCTGTAATAAAATAAAACGGTCCCTCAATGTCTTTTTTTTACCTGTAAAAAAGGAAACGGTCCCTCACTGATCTGACCCCCAACCCCAGTCTCCCACTCAGTGCCCACCACCCTACTACACACACACTCACTCACCTGAACAGATCCCAGGGGGAAGATCCAGTCTCTGATCAAAGACATGTCTTGCTGCTGGAAATGCTGACTACTGTACGAGAAAACAAGGCAAGTGCAACGGTTCAATGTATTTCAATGGCATTTTCAACTTTGTGACATAACTTTGTCATTTTTGCATATTTTGAGCCAAGATTTTCAATATGGTCTTTTTGAGACCCCACCTCATGAACAATGTCAGTGTAATTATACAAATTCAGCCCGAAATGTGATTTCGTGGTCACTTGGCAAATTACCTTTTTGGCAGGATTTGGAAATTTTCACCACTACTTGTTCTCGAGGGGTGAGAATCATAAAATGCTATGTTAAAAATTTGGGGTCAAAATATATAAAAATAGCAAAGTTATGCGCATTGATTTAAATTTTGCTATGCTCACTGGTAACTTTGATAGTTTTAAATATTTTTACCCCAAATTTTCAACATAGCAATTTTTTTAAACCACCTCTTGATTGTGATGGCTGTGAATTTTTAAATCCTGCCAAAACTGTGTTTTCACACCTGTGGCATGTAATCACGTTGCGATGGCGCAGAGTAACATTTCATCAGGGATTTGAACATTTTCAGTACTGGGTTCATGAGGAGGGGTAATAAGAAGGCTGTGCTGACAATTTGGTTGCTGTTTTGATACAAATGCAAGCACAGGGCCCAGGTTGATTTGGTGGGGGGTGTGAGACCACTGGACATCAGGGAATATGTCTTTTCCAATCAGGCAGGTGATAGGGTGGGGGGTTTGAAATCACTGGAAACCACAGGATATGTTTTTTCCAATTGGGTGGGTGATCAGGTGGGCGGATGGACCACTGGTCACCAGGGAATATGTTTTTCCAACAGGGTGGGTGATCAGGTGGGGGGAAGGACCACTGGATACTGGGGAACATGGTTTTTACATTGGGCAAGGGACTGGGTGGGGGAAGGACCACTGGACACAAGGGAATATGGTTTTTACATCAGGTGACGGATCAGGTGGGGAAGGGACCACTATACACCAGGGAAATATATATCTTACATATCAGGCCAGCGATCAGCGGGGGGAAGCCACTAGTACCAGGGAAGTATGTATATGACATATCAGGATGGTGATCAGCAGGGAGGGGGGGCACTAGACACGAGTGACACAAGGCCGCCTCTGGGGTAGGGGCTGGGGGGGCATAATAACTCCAGCGCAGCTGATGTAAATGTGCCCATAATGGGCAAGTAAATGGCCACATAGTGCATGCAGGCCTAATGGGCTTATTTACATGGTTGCTTTTGTGAATTTAAAATAGCGCACCTGCGCTATTCATTGCAGAGCCATACTCCTGGCTGCATGTTGGGGTGGTGCTGATGTGGTTAGTGCTAGCAGTAATGGGACTACCACTGACTCAACCTGGCCCTATTTTCAGTCGGATAGCACAGGTCACTATGTGACTGAGAACAGCATTCTTAGACATCTGGGCAAACACAAAGCGCAATGCAAACTTTTGCACTGTGCTTTGCGACTTTTTGTGAATCTAGCCAAGTCTCTTATCCCCAATGAGTTATCATGGGAATTCCCATAATGCAACATCATTTGCTGGCATGATATAGTGCACTTCAGTTCTCACCTTTTTTGTGGTATAAACGCACTAAACAGCAGTGTAAGCATACATTTTGTCTAGATGCAAAACTATTTGTAGAACTATATGTGTACACAGGAGAGACACTCAGGCCCAGATATTCAAAGATTTGCGCGGTGTGCAAACCGTTTGCATGGGTTTAGCGCAGGATTAGCGCGGGTCTGCTATATTCAAAAGGCCAAATAGCGTGCGCAAACCGCATTAGCACTGGGCAAACCATAAGTATATGCAAGGGGCAAACTGAACATAAATAAAGGTGCTATGGGATATTCAGCGACTATCGCCGCACTAAGGTGTTTAGCTCGACTTAGTGTGACCCATTGTGCAGTACAAATTACCGCCCAGGAAAAGCTGGTCTTAACTCTGGGCAAACAGCTTTGCATAACATTGTGGCCTAGCGCGGCATTAGTGCGGCCTTGTGCGACCCTAACATATGATTATGACACAGAGAAAATGCAGACATGGAGGAAACATGCTGCTCACTGATGGCACCACAATGATGCCAACTGCTGCCACTGGTCCCAACCATGCCAGGCAGTATGTAGTGACCCGGCCCTCAGGGCCACCGTGGTAGTGTGGCCATACAGCACACACCTGCAGACGTCTGTGGTGACCAACAGATGCCAGCACACATATGCAGCACTGTGGGCATGGTGGGTGCTGAGGTGAGGGCGTATGGGTGGCCAGGCCTCACCACAGACCAGGTGCATCCACAAGGCTGGGACACAGCACACTATGCACATGGGCCAGTATTGGGAATACCCCAATACCAGTGTGCCTGTTCAATCATACATGTCCCCCCCAGTCACATACCGCACAGCTGTACATACACCACAGCACACACAGCCGGCCATGGCCATGTCACAGTAAGCATCCCACGCCAGAGGTGCAGCATCTGTGGGTCACACAACAGTGTGACAGTAATGTCCACTGGCAGTACACACCTGCAAGGTGGGCTTGTCACTGTGTACAGTGCAGTGGTCTTCACTACCCTACACACCATAGGCATTGTTGTGTCCCTCATACTACTGGCACCCTTGCTACTGAGGTGTCTGCTGTGCACTGTAGCATGCCCTACAGTGAGACAGTTGCATGCATCACCACCACAGCCTGTGCCTATGCTGTGTTGTCCCCTTGGGTACACAATGCTATGCTGTGCTGCATACATGTAGCCAGCGGCAACCATCATGCACTGTCAAACTGACCTACAGGTGGAGTTGCGGCAAGACCTGGCCAGCCCCTGTACCTCCAGACTGACCTACAGGTGGAGCTGTGGGACCCTGCAGTAACGCTGGGCAAACTGCATGCAAATCAGGGCATAATGAGATGCTAATCTGGATGTTTGCCCAGGGACTACCTAAGTAGGCTCATTTGCATGTCACTTTTGATTATGGAAAATCTTAGTGCTGGGCAAACAGCTTAGCTCTGCGCTAACGTGTTAGCATGGTGCCAACGTTTTGGGGAATATTATACAGTTTTGAATGTTGTTCTTTCACATCTGCTGCTGCCTGCAGTGGTTCTGGGTCCACACATTTGCTGACACACACACTGGCCACATAGTTCACCTCTACCTACCCTCATGTAGCTGTGCACTGTGTTGTTGTTGTGGTTTGCACTTCCTGGTTGCTATATTCAGTGCTGTCTTATTCCCAGGGCTACATTTGCCCTGCACTCCCAGCCCAGTTTGCACGGCCTCATTCCCATGCTATGTTCAGAAGCTGTTTGCCCCAGAATATTTCTCTTGAATATAGCTTGCTTTGTGCTCTGGGCTAAGTTTGCCCGCTGGGCAGTGCTAATTTAGCCCCGGGGCAAAGTTTTGAATATCTGGCCCTCAATGAGTTAGCATTTGCCTTCTGATGTATATATCACAGGTATACAAATCCATGCCTAAAATACCAGAACCAAATGAACTGTTCTGATTCCCCATGCAAAATCTTTGTGATCTCAGGCTGTCTTAAATGGGGGGCTGTGGCTGCAGTGACACTTGGTGGTGATTTAGTAGGTCTAGTATTGGGCTACTTTCAGCCTTTTCTGAATATTTTAAATAATGACACTATTGCACTGCATGTTTTTCCTGTTAAAAGCCAAAGGAAAGGTGTGGTAATGTATTCCATCTGTCTAATTTTGCTACTGTACAGACAGCATGCCTCTCCTGCTCTGCTGCAATTATCATGGTAAGCCATTAGTGAGTAATGGCTTTTACCGCTGCTGCAATTAAGACATTAAAAGCGTTTTATGATGTTTTCACTGCTGGAAGTACTTTGACCGCATGTGTCATTCGCACCACTGCATTCTCTGGCAAGAGGTAGAAAAATGCTACAATAATGTCTGTTTCTCGAAATCTGCAAACCTGCCGCAAACCAGTAACAGACGTAGAAACTCCTGAAAGCTGCAGCTCACAGTTGGCGCATGCAGGTGTTTCAGTTCTTTGGAAAACTGTGATGTTCAATTCACACCCCAGCCACTGAGTCACTGTGTGAGCTTGAGCAAGTCACGACCTCCCTGTTTTCCAGTCCCACTCCCCACCATAATTATAAAGGTGGGCATACACAGAACCCCACAGGAAATGAGATACAGTATCTCGGTCAGCTGGGATGGCTTGGGTGAACATATTATCAAAATGAAGTGACCTAGTAATAGTACTGTTGAGTGTTTTGCTCAGCTTTACTGCCCTTTACCTGAGATAGCAGTATTTCCTTGGATTGTGTTCTAAACACCATAGACAAAAAAGGGGCAGAACATCTTGGTTTGCACTGCCTGCTACACAAACAAGATCTGCCTGAAAGTTGATCTAGTATTACATTTGTCCTGGGTGTGTGGGCAGGGAGCAATTAGTTACCAATCCTGTTTGGACACATGTCACAGCTCATTGTGGGTACCAATACCTAAACACGTAATTCACAGCGACCTTCTGAAAGACCGGCTTTTAAATAAACAGCTTACACTGCAAATCAAACAGTACATTTGATATCCCAGGCATCACATGGACAGGTCGTAAAAATCTTTCTACATTTCTTTAAAACATTAGCGATGTAGTACTGACTTTACAAAATTCATTATTTCCTAGTATTACAGATTCCTGCTATACCATGTTTTGTATTTAAGTTACTCTCTAAAAGCTCTGTTCTTAGAATTAGAGAATTGAAAAACAGTGTAAAGTATCCATATGCATATCTGGGACATCAGAATTGTGCAGCATTATTCTTCAATCACCAGCAGCCAAAACAGCAAGTCATAGAAACATAGACTTTGATGGCAGATAAGGACCGCTCGGCCCACCCAGTCTGCCCATTTCCCTACCTTTCAGATTGGCTGCAGATCCTAGTTAACCAACATCCTACTTCCTCCTATCCCTCCCACTAGAATTGCCTTATGTCTTTCCCATGCATTCTTGAATTTCCCTACTGTTTTTGACCCCCCACCTCCTCTGGAAGGCTGTTCCATGTGTCCACCACCCTGTCTGTGACAAAATACTTCTTCACATTGCCCATGAGCTGTCCCCCCATCTATCTTCAAATTGTGCCCCCTTGTTCTTAAAATACAAACATACTAGATGCCAGCAGAATAGGCCTCACGGTCTATCAAGTCTGCTCATGTTTCAGAACCCTTGGTTGGTACCAAAGCCATCCCCCTGTCTCTTTTCCCTGTTTCTCCCTCCCTCAATCCTGCCCCCCCTTGGGGCAAGCCAACCTCTGTTTCATCCCTTGCCTATACCTGTCCCACCAGCTCTTGAACCCTTCCACCGTAGAAGCCAGTACCAGTTCCCCCGGGCCACGCAATCCATGGTTCCATTACTCTCTCGGTGAAATACCTCCTCCCCATGTCCCCCCTTATCATTTTACACTCGAGCTTCCAACTATGTCCTCTAATGATTCCACCCTCCTTCAGCCTAAAGATCCCATCTCAATTTACCCTATTGATTCCCTAGAGGCACTTGAAGACCTCAATCATGTCCCCCCCGGTCCCACTTCTCCTCCAGCGAGAACAGGCCAAGCTCCTCTAGTCTCTCCTTATATGTCATCTCCCCAGGCCCCAGATCATTTTGATTGCTCTCCTCTGAACCCTTTCTAGGAGTTGGATGTTCCTCCTTAAGTGCGGCCTTCAGTACTGCACACAGTACTCAAGGTGTGGTCTAACCTGGCCATTGTACAGCAGCAGCATCACTTCCCTGCTCCTTGAGGTAATACCCCTTGCGATGTACATCTCTTTTTCTGAAAGATATGACCCTCTTGGACTTTGCTGAGGTTCCTCTAGGATATACATATTAAGCTCCTTTAGTCTCTCTTCATATGGCTTCTGGTGCAAACCCTGCACCATTTTAGTTGCTCTGCTCTGAACTGCCTCCATCCTGTCTATGTCCTTGTGGAGATGAGGTCTCCAGAACTGAATGCAGTTCTCCAGATGGAGTCTCACCAACTGTCAGTACAGAGGGATAACAGCTTCCTGTTTTCTACTGGTGATGCCTCTCCCTATGCATCCCAGGATCCCCCCAGCCCTCCTTACTGCCTTTTCAAATTGCTTGCCTACCTTTAGATCAACTGATATGACTACCCCAGGTCACATTACATTTTCGTTTTTGTTAGTAACCCCAACCCCGCCCCCACTGTGTACTCTTCCCCTGGGTTTTTGTTTCCCAGGTGCATTACTTTGCACTTCTTTGCATTGACTCTAAGGTGCCATACTTTTGACCATTCCTTCAATCTTGCCAAGTCCCTTCTTATCCTTTCCACCCCCCCCACCTTGTGTATCAACTCTGTTGCAGATCTCTGTGTCATCTGCAAAGAGGCATACTTTTCCTTCCAGCCCCTCCGCAATGTCTCCTATAAAGACATTAAAGAGGACCAGTCCCAGTACTGAACCCAGCGGTACCCCACTAGTAACCCCCCCTTTACTCAGAGTGGACTCCATTTACTATTACCCTCCGTTTCCTGTTGTCCAGTCAATGTTTTACCCAGGCTACCACCCTGGGACCCACTCCCAGGCTGTCTAACTTGTTTATTAATCGTTTGTGTGGGACTGTGTTAAATGCCTTGCTAAAGTCTAGGTAGGCCACATCCACAGTCCCTCCATGGTCTCCTACTTTGGTCACCCAGTCAAAGAAATCTATTAGATTCATCTGATATGACCTTCCTGCTATGAATCCATGCTGCCCTGGGTCCTGTGCCCACGCTGACCTCTAGGTACTCAACAATTCTTTCTTTCAGAAGTGATTCCATAATTTTCCCTACCACTGAGGTCAAACTAACAGGTCTGTAGTTTCCTGTCTTGCTCCCACTTTTGTGGAGGGGAATAACATCCGCCTTCCTCTAGTCCTCAGGTACCACACCATCCTCCCATAATTTGTTAAAAAGGATAGTCAGTGGTGTCACTAGTTCTTCCCTTAGTTCTTTTAGAATTCTGGGGTGAATCCCGTCAGGCCCCATTGCTTTGTCCGCCTTGAGTTTTAGGAGTTCTTTCAGAACCCTTTCTTCTGTGAATGGACTGGTACTGACCCCCTATCCAGAGTGCTTTTATTGCTTGGTTTAGGTACCACCCCCTCCTCTTCTTTTGTGAATACTGAGCAAAAGTATTCATTCAGAATCTCTGCCTTTTCACTGTCACCCTCTACCCACCTCCCCTCTCCTTTATTAAGCCTCACTATCCCTCCCTTAATCTTTTTTTGCTCCCTAATGTATGTATAAAAGATTTTATCCTCTTTCTTAACCAAGCTGGCTATCTTTTTCTATGTTTGGGCCTCTGCTATTCTGACTACCTTCCCCTGCTTCCTTCTGCTTTAACTGATACAGTTCCCTGTCCTACATAGATACATAGATACATAGACAGTGTCGGCAGATAAGGGCCTATGGCCCACCTAGTCTGCCCATTTGAGCTTGTAAGTTCAGTTTGTTTTCCTAGAAGTCTATTTCCCCTTACCCCTGACCTCTAGAATTCCTTTATGTCTATCCCATGCATTCTTAAATCCCATGATTGTTTCAGCCCCACCACTTCCTCTGGCAGGGTGTTCACTTGTCCACCACCCGTTCTGTGAAGAAATTCTTTCTCATGTTTCCTCTGAATCGTCCTCCTCCAACTTCATCCCATGCCCTCTAGTCCTGAAACATCTTTTTCGCTTAAAATAGTGTTTTCCTGCACCTGTTCCTCCCTGTAAGATACTTGTATGTCTCTATCATATCCTCTCCCCTCCTCTCCTCCAGGGAGTACATGTTCAGTTCCTTCAACCTGTCTTCATAGGACTTGTGATGCAACCCATGCACCATCTTTGTTTCCTCCTCTGAACCTTCTCTACCCTGTCTATGTCCTTGAGGTATGGTCTCCAGAACTGTACACTGTACTCCAGGTGGGGCCTCACTAGTGTCTTGTATAAGGAATTATGACCTCCCTTTTCCTGCTGGTGATGCCCCTGCCTATACATCCCAGCATCCTATTTGCTTTACTTGATGCCTTGTCACACTGTTTCCCTACCTTGAGGTCATCAGAGATGACAACCCCAAGATCCCTTTCCTGCTTGGTGCATGCTATATCCTCACCCCCCAACTGATATATTGTGCCAGGGTTTTTGTGCCCCATATGCATTATCTTGCACTTCTTTGCATTGAATTTCAACTGCCAAACCCTTGACCATTCTTCAAGTTTCTGCAGGTCCCTTCTCATTCTGTCTACACCCTGTGGTGTGTCTACTCTGTTACAGAGCTTTGTGTCATCAGCGGGCAGTGAAATTCTGCCTTCTATATCCTGTGCAATGTCACTGATGAAGATGTTGAATAGGACTGGTCCCAGCACTGATCCCTGTGGTACCCCACTGGTCACTCTTCCCTCTGTGGAGTGACAGCCATTTACCACCACCCTCTGTGTCCTGCCACCCAGCCAGTTACCTACCCACCACACTACTGTCCTGCCCACACCCATATTCCCCAGTTTGTGTAATAGTCTTCTATGTGGCACAGTGTCAAATGCCTTGCTGAAGTCCAGATAGGCCATGTCCACTGCCCTCCCCTGATCCACCTCCCTAGTCACCCAGTCAAAAAATTCAATGAGGTTGGTCTGACATGACCTCCCCCTGGTGAAACCATGCTGCCTTGGGTCCTGTAGTCCATTGACAACCAGATGTTCCACCAATCTCTCCTTCAGTAGTGCTTCCATGATCTTTCCCACTACCGAGGTGAGGCTGACTGGTCTGTAGTTCCCTGCTTCCTCTTTGTTCCCACTTTTGTATAAGGGGACTACATCTGCTGTCCTCCAGTCTTTGGGTACCTCCTGTTTCCAGTGATTGGCTGAACAGGATAGCCAGAAGTTCAGCCACCACCTCTTAGTTCTTTAAGGACCCTGGGTGCACCCCATCTGGCCCCATTGCTTTATCAGCTCTTATTACTTCCAGTTCCTTCAGGACCCTTTCTCGTGTAAAGGGACTTGTGTCCATTTCTGCACCATTCTCACCCCTTGTACTCCCTTCAGACCCATTACCCCCCTCTTCCTTAGTAAAGACTGAGCAGAAATACCTGTTCAATATGTCAGCTTTACTGTTGTCATCCTCCACGCGGCTCCCATCCTCCCCCTTCAGTCTCACTATCCCTCCCTCCTGCTCCTGCTCCTTCTGTGATACCTTATACTTCCTGAATGCTATCTTTTTCTCCCTAACCTTCCCAACCACCTCTTTTGAGAACCACAATGTTTTTTTCCTTCATTTTGTTTTGTTTCACACAAAGACTTGTTGCCTCTGTGATAGCAGTTTTGATTTTTCCCCATTGTTCCTCCACCCCTCCTTCCTGCCCATTTGCTAGTGCATTCCTAATGCACTCTTGCATTTTGCCAAACTCAGCCCTCCTAAAGTCCAGTACCCTTGCTTTTGTATTGCTTGACTCTATGGCTGTGTTTACTGTGAACAACACTGTTTGGTGGTCACTTGTTCCCAAATGGCTACCCACTTCTAAATCTGCGATCCTCTCTTCGTCCTTGTCTGAGAGTACCAGGTCAAAGATTGCTCCCTGCCGAGTGGGTTCCAACACTAGCTGTCTGAGACATGCCCCCTGTAGGGCATCAAGAAGGACCCTGCTCTTGGATGTGGCTGTAGCAAATGTGCTCCAGTTAACATCTGGCATATTCAGGGCCCCCATCAATAATATCTCCCCTTTTTCTGCCATTCTGAAGATGCCTTCTATCAATTCCTTGTCCCTTTTCTCCCCCTGAGATAGGGGTCTGTAAACAAAACCCATGCAGATTGTGGTGCCATTTCCTGTCTCCAAGACGACCCACAGTGCCTCCTGTCCTCCCTGTTTACCCTTTTGTTCCATTGCTTTGATCCCTTCCCTTACGTAGAGAGCTACTCCTCCTCTTTTACCCTTCCTGTCCCTCCTATAGATTGTGTACCCTGGTGTGGTTGACATCCTAGTCATGGTTCTCTGTGTATCATGTTTCTGTGACTGTCACAGTATCCAGTTTTGTACAGAGCATGCATATTTGGGGATCAAACGTGTCTCAATCAATAACTGCACTGTGCTTTTTATGCATTTGTAGTGTGCCCTGTTTCTGCATTTATATCCAGGATAGGGGCCTGGCAAGAGGTGAAAAGTGTGAACTGTTATGAAATTGATAGAAAGAATGCTGGCTCCTGATTGGCCAAGAAGTACTTTCAGCTGTGCCGTTATCCAAGCACAACGGCCCAGCTCATATTAGCTCAACAAAAATATGTTTAAAAAAATACATCCAGTTTTATAAAATAGGTAGAAAAATGTTAGAAACTTAACTGGATGAAAGGTCTCACATGACTATGCATTATTTTACAGTAATTTGTAGCTAACGCCAACAATTCATAAATAGGACATCTTTTCAAACCTCATAGTTCAAGATTTAGTTTTTCTCCTATGGCTTTGACATCCACTCCTTTGGGCACCTCACAAACCACACCCCTTGCTGTATGCCAGACTCAACCTGTGCTGCTGGTCCTGCTGCCAATTCCCCACAGCCCTCTGTCAGCAGGAAATTCTAGCTTATCCCTGCTGAGGTTCTGTCCTGCCACAAGGAGAGAAGTGCCTCTGATCAGCCTACTAATAGTTTGGGGCAGGAGGACATCACCATTTGGGGCCCGGTGATGTGGAAGGAACTGTCAGCGGGGTCATCATCAAGGAGGCCCGGCACCATTTATTTTTCCCTTTTTGGGGGACTCCCCCAGTACACACATGTGTGCTACATATTGGGCAATGATATGGTCCCTGCAATGAGTTGACATCTTTAGGAAATTACTGACTGGATGGCTTCTGATTGGCTTAGTCTCAGCTCAGGGAAACAGAGATGTTAACTTGTTGAATCAGATTCCCATGGCTGGGTCTGCAATGACAGATGATGGTATCACTTTACCATCTTTAAATGGTACAATGACTCTCTCAGAGCCGTGAATAGTGTTAAAAATGTGGTTGCCATTATGAACTGCAAGCTAACACTAGAACATCAGACTTCAGCGGCAGTCTCCGGTCTTGTCCATCATGAACAACATGGATGTATCCCTAAAACAGGTAGTCCTTCAAGTACCTTGGGGTCACCATTGATGACACACTCTGGTTTGCACCCCACATTGATCAAGTCGTAAAAGTGGTGAACTCTAAACTTGGTGTACTGTACAGACACAGACAATATCTTACGCCTGCTGCCCTGCACTTGTCTGTTTCCTTCTCCATCTTATCAGTCATTGACTATGACTTGGTAGTGTATGGGGTGGCAACTGACACTGCACCCAAGCGGGTATCGACGGCCCTAAATAAGGCCTGCAGCGTCACCCTTGTAGCTGACAACCTAACTCACTCCTGCTCACTCTACGAGCAAACTGGATGGCTCAGCCTCAGAAACAGAACAAAATATCAAACGTGCCTCTTGGATAAGAAAACTATATTACGAAAATCCACCCCTAGCCTCAAGGAGATGCTCACAGAATTTTGCTCTGGCTACCAGACCAGAGGAAAGACAAGGTGCTTGTTGGCTGTCCCATTCATGAAGACAATAGGTCAGCGCTCCTTTGCGTACAGAGCTCCTCTCTGACTAAATCAAATCCCTGTGCATATATTCCGTAATTACTCCCTACCATCCTTCAAGGCTGAGCTGAAGATGCATCTCTCTGAGGCAGCTGCCTGTAATTGTCGGTAGTTTGGGTGCTATCGGTTTGTTGAGTTGAAATTTCGATCCTCCTCCCCCCACCCCAACTCATTCTTTGCTCTTACACTGTTGTTCCTGTTGACTAGTGCCTCCAATACTGTACTTGCATCTCCCTTGCACCTTTCCTCTCCCCTTATCTCATGGTCCAACTCGTATCAAGCATTCATTCCCGCCCCCCCCCGGCACCAGCTCCCTTGACCCCATGCCCTTCTTTCCACTAGCATGGTCATTACCTCATTCCCCCTTCTAGGACCTTTGACTAAGCCTGACCTCCAGGCTGCTACCCCTTTTTCTGCACTGTGCTCCCTTAACACTCATCTCCTGATGGACGTCAGTAACTGGTTGTTTTTTGGTTTTTTCTTGTACTTGCAGAATGTATTTCACCTTTACTTAATTTGATATTGTAATCACCAGGCATTGTTGAAATATTTATAGGAGTCCTGTGATTTGTCTTTGTACTAATTGTATGGCATTTGTTGTATTTTCTGTCTGTTCCTGTAACTTGACTGTATGTTGTTATACAGACATGGAACTTTCGTAAAAGAGTATTTGCTGAAATGTGTTTTCTGATCTATTGAAATAAATAAAATAAATAAATATTGTGACCCACAGACACAGCTACTTTGCCAGAATGATCTAATCTTAAACACTAGATCTATGCAAACTACATACAAAACCATGGGACTAAAATCTCGTCTTTCAACAAGCGCAAGGTAAACATTTTAAGCATTGGGTGTACAACATTTGGAGCAAAGTGATCTAGTACTGTGGGGCAGGTGGGTGGGAAGTAGCATGTGCTGGAGTTTTACATTTGTCTGCTGCCAGTTTGGAGATGGCTAGAAACAGTACTACATTATGAAACGGGCATTACTAGAGAATTAATGCCCTCTTCATTTTGTATCATGTGCAGGGCTGCAGCTATGAATCCTGGGGCCCTGGACAAGTCACTTGGAATGGGCCCCTGTTTCCACCAATCTCTTTGCTTCATTTTAGATTACATTTCTTGCCATATTACAGATCATGTTAATTTCCATGAAGTGCTGTGTTTTGTTTTGGTTTTGTTCTTGTTGTGTTAACTGCTTGTTCTCCCATGACATGAAACCTCTGTGAAAGAGCCACTGGCTCAAAGGTATTGCAATCTGAGAAATAAAAATAAAATAAATTTAGAGTGAAAGTGCAGCCGGCGCAGTGGTAGCACTACCGTTTGCAATGCCAGTGACCCGGGCTCGGTAGTGAGCTAGGGTTCCTGGAGGGCTGGTCAGAGAGAGAAGAATTGAGCACCCAACGGTTTGCTCTCCTTCTCCGGGGAGGACTGTATCCCTCGCTGTGATACTGCCATCACCTGGGTGATCACAGGAGGTGCTAGTGTGGTTGGAGGATCAGACAGTAGGGGAGGGGCTGGCATCAGCCGGGTATCTGAGCGGAGGTACGTATCAGCGTGCCTCCATCTCATTGGTTCTCCTCGAGTGTGGACACCAGAGGGGAGGAGACCAGAACAAGGAAAATGTGCCCTGCTCCCAGTCCAGGCAACTAGCCTCCAGCACCATGCCTACAGGAGGATCCAAGGGCAGACTCCACTAGTGCGTGCTCCCATGATGTTCAGGGGAGATAAGGGGAGGCCTCCTTCACCCTGCCCGGTGGGTTATCCGGGGGGGCTCTAGAGGTAAGTGGAGCGAGTAGCACCTTAAGGAGCATACACCTCGGGCCTCTCAAGTAGGTGTAGCTGTGTGGTGCATGGGGCTCTGAGAGAGTGACTAACAGTGGAGTAAAGGGGCAAAAAGAAAGTTAAAAAAAAAAGTGTGGTTGCTTCAATACAAATTGTATTGAAGCGAGCAGTGCAGTGCCGCACTTTTACACTAAATGGAACCATGCAGCGTCTGCCATGTTCCCGGTTCCCAGAGTTTACAACAATAAAATAAAGTAAGTTCCAGCACATGAAACAAAGGCTTTTCCTTGTGAAAAGCTTCATTGGGGGGGGTGGGGATAAAATTAGTGTAGAATTCCATTTAGAATGTAGATGTGTATGCACTTGAACTATTTTAAAGGGCTAATGGAACTGCACAGATCTGAAATGCTAACTCTGTAACAGCAGTGAAAAAGATTAACCCTCTATACTTCATCTCTCTTTCCCCGCCACACACGTGGGCAAGTGTGGCTGACAGGTGAACAGTTACTGAATTTAGATGAGATAAAGTGGATCCGGTTTTGAGATGAAGCCAAGGGCATGTACATCCCCTTAGGGTTAAAATCAAAAGTTACTCTCCACGTATGATGTCTGTGCTGTAGTATTACCACACAGGCAGGAGTCTTCACTGAAAGTTGCAGCCCTTACATAGCTGCCAACCTCAGAACCGGCTGGGGGGGGGAATGATGCTAGCCACAACTATTGCAGCTCATTATAATTTTTATTGGCTTGTGTGTTCAGTTATATATGTGTGTGTATGTATGTATGTATGTATGTATATATGGGACACGCAACCCCCTACTGGAAATATTGTCAATATTTTTTGTTCGAGTGCCAATTGACCCAACAACACCACGAGTGATGTCATTGGGTCAACTGGCACGAGAGCAAAAAATATAGACAATATTTCCAGTAGGGGGGTTGCATATTCCATTTACGCCATGCCTCCAAAAAAGTGAAAAAAAAAGTTAATTCTTACTATTTTTTTGCCGATTATAAAAAATCTAAAATCCATAAATGAAACACTACTCATTTTGCAGGTATTTTTTTCCTGATCAACTTTTTTCTCAAAGGACCATGCTATTATTTTCTGTTTTAAAGTTATATGCATTTGTTTGTCGAAAAAGTAAAAAAAAAATGCATTTTATGCTGTTCTTTTTGCTTATTATATAAAAAATAAAAGTTAGCTATAAATGAAACCCTACTCATTTTGTAGATATTTTTGTGCCAAACAACTTTCGTGCTCGCAGTACCATGCTATAATTTTTCGTTTTAAAGTTATTCACATTTGTTTGTCAAGAAAAGTGAAAAGAATGCATTTTTTGCTGTTTTTCGGCTAATTATATAAAAAAATAAAAGTTAGCCATAAATGAAACATATCTTTGTGCTGAACAACTTTCGTGCTCATAGTACCATGGTATCATTTTTTGTTTTACAGTTATTTGCATTTGAATACGGTTACTACTGCTTCTGTGGCCGAATATGCAAATGAGTTCTGAATGAGCCAATCTCTACCTACTGTGTGGATAAATTTACCTACACTCACAAAGGATGTTCTTTGGTATTTCTGCACTGATGTCAATGTCAGATTTTCTGGCCATGTACATGATTTTCATTCAAGCATTTTGAATCCCTCAAATAAACCATGGGTTCCTGTGTATGACTGTGAGTTAAGTGGTAAGACAGACTTGAAGTGAGCCTTTCTTGAAAACTGTACAACAACAAAGAGGAGGCTCCCTTACCTCAGTAGGAGGTTAGCTATGGCACTTGTTTATTTTTTTCTACAGCCCCCCAAAGAAGGGAAAGGATCATAATTTGCGGGGCTAGCAGCACAATTCCTTTCCACTTCCTACTAGCTTGCTCCGTCCCCACACCCCATTTTATGATGTCTTTATAGGGACAGCGGGGAGCGTACGCCGTTAAGTCTATGGAGCATCATTTTCAAACACTGTTTTTGACCGATTAGGTGGAAAGTGCATAATATTGGAGTTAGGGATTAACAAGTACCTTGTTAGTTGACCCCGATTCTTTTTCTACCTAATGTCCATTTAAACAGCCAATAACAGTATTTGAAAATAATGCTCCATAGACTTCAGTGGAGCGCACTTCCCCCACTCTCTCTGTACAGACATCCTAAAACATCAGGGTACAGGGACAGAGTGGGCTGGTAGAAAGTGGAAAGAGATTGTGCTGCTAGCCCCCTCGGGGAGAAATTACTATCCCTTCCCTTTTTTGGGGGGGCTGTATAAAAACTTAATCAAATGCCACAGAGGAACGAGGTAAGGGAGCTTCCTCTTTGTTTTAGCATTACTGAAAAACTGAGAAAGGTTCTCTTTAATACATCTTGATGGAAAAAATCAGTTAAGGGGTCAGATTATTTTATTAGTGGCAACTTAATTGTTTAGGTGTTAACATAAGTGCAAATTATAGAATAAAACAAACAGCATTTGTCAAGATGTTTACTGCTTCCATCAGTGCTACAATAAAGTATAAATTACTGATACTATGACACCCCGCCTGTACTAACATTTCAAAAAATTGTGAACATTTCTGTATGCTTTTACACATAAATAAGTGCTAGTCCCATGTAATTTTCATAAAACATTTTCGCTGGATGTAAAATGTGGTTGCATATCTAGTGAAAGAAAGAATTACAGGAGTTGCCATGCTGTTTGTGGATGCATCTGCTTCCATAGTGGCAGATTCAGAGCCGGTTGACTCGGGGCAAATATAAATTAAAATAGCTAATAGAAAATAAAATGTGCTTTAAAGTTAGCAGTTAAAAAAATACACAATAACAGAGACTTTAATATCAAAAGAAACACAGCCACCTAAGACAGATGGACATGCTCAGTGCATCTTGAAAAATGCCAGTGGCTACAGTTGTGGAAATGTGCTGTTTCCTCACTGTCCTGCTATTTAGATCCTTAGCTGGACAAAATAAGTACTTCTAGGGACGTGGATATGTTGTTCAATCCACACTGTCTGGCAGGTTCCTTGCCACTTTAATTCTTGCTGTGTGTGTGTATGTGTGTGTCCCCTTCCCTTCACACACACACACACAGTGTGTTTTTGCAGGTTTTGACTGTAGTACTCCTTTAAAGGCCAAAGCTGATTGCCTGGAGACCAGGTTTGACTCATACAACCCCAATTACTGTGTGACCCAGAAGAGGTCACTTAATCTCATTTTACTTAACATCTAAAATCTCCCCCTAATGTATCTCTGTTATGTAGCTTCCTCTGTACCTAAAATGGCAGCAACATTTTAAATCCCTCCCTCCTCTACATTGCAAAGCACCTTTGAATCCTGTTTGTAATAACAGTGTGCTATATAATACGGTACCAAAATTCCTTTCCAGTCTTCCTCATGTTTTTGTTTTCTTTTGAGCCCTTGTCATTTTCTTCATTGTCTAGAACATGGCACTCTCTGTTCCCTTCCACATTTCTTGTGTAGCCTAACTTATGTTTCTTTTATTGTTTTTGTTCTGTTCTACTCCTGTTGTTGCTACTCATGTTCGTTCCTCGTGTGTCTTCTCTTGCATCTCTCTCTCGCTTTCATGCTGTAGCTCTTCTCATTTCTTCATTTTGTGAACCACCGATAGTGCTTTAAAATGGGCTAGCATTGCATCTTTAAAACAATGGATTACTTTGAATAATGTCAGTGTAACAGTGGTTCAGAAAGTGCCAAACTGTGAATGGTAACAGGGTGGGAAGACAAATTAAAGCACTTAAATGTGTTGGCAGAGTGACTAAGGGTTCGTTAGAGTACCAAAACCCTTTATGTTGTGGTAACTTCGTGTGGAGTAGCAGGTTTTGAAGTTGTGGTCACATTGTGGCCAGTGGCGCCACTGCTTTTTCAGGCTGGTCTCTGTGGCACGAATGAAATAGCATGCTGTGTCTATGACAGCACTGCAGAAATATGCCAGCAACTTGAAACAATTTTGCTGCTGCAAGGAGGGAAATCCCCAGCATTGCAGGGCCTGCCTTACCTGGTGGAATATTTTAGTAAATATGGCAGCGGCTGTCGCCGTCCGCTTCTCACAATCCCCAGCAAGCCGACTTCAGGGGTGCCCAATCCCCCCTGTCGGCATGCCCCCTCCCCAATTCAATTGGTCTGCCAATGGGGAGACCAAGCCACGTCGGCATAATGTCCCCTACTTTAATTTGTCTGCCTTGAGGGTGCCCAATCCCTCAACATCATACTCCAAAACAGACCGCGTTTTCTTTGCCCGGCGAAGTGCCCAATCCCCATCAGCTACAGTACCCCCAAAACACCCCAGTGTGCCCAAACAAACCTGGAAAAAGAAAAACTTTCCTGCAAGTTGTTTTTTTTATCACCTGTAAAAGAAAACGTCCTCGCGTCTGTTGTAGCCCTCCCCAACTTGTCGCCTGTGCACCCCACCTCCCACCCCCTCACCCCATACTTACTTTTGGAGCCGGTGTGATGATCTTCGGTGGAGCAGGAACACGTCTGCACTCTTCAAAGCCAACCCGCAAACTGAAGAAATGCCAGTAAGCTGTATAATGACATCAATGGGGGTCAACTTAGGTGGATATCCTGGCCATTTTTGCAACTTTTAGCTCCACATTTTCAACATGGGGATCTTGGGACCCCATCTCATGAACTCTGTCACTGTGATGTCGTTATTTGGTCCTGAAAGGTGATTTTGCGGTCACTGCATGGAATCGCCTTTCAGGACCAATTACCGAAACAACAGTGTCATTGTTCATGAGGTGGGCTCCCAAAAAGCCTATGCTGCAAATTTGGATAAAAAATTCCAAAAAATGACTGTTACGAACATGCATTACGCAGTTTCCACGCACGCTCATAAGTTCCAGAATTTTGAACATTTATACTCCAGATTTTCAACATTGCCATTTTTTCACACCTCCTTATGAACAGTACAGCTGTCATTTTTCACATCCTGCCCGAAATGTGTTTTTGCACATCTGGTGCGCAATGGCGCGGTCGCTGTAGGAAATCAATGTTTGGGACAGATTAAGAAAATCACAGTGACACTGTTCATGAGTGGAGGTCCCAAAATGCCTGAGTTGAAAATTTGATGACAAAATTACAAAATGACTGTGTTCTGATGCATTGTGCAGTTCCATAGCTCGTAACTGAAATTTATAGTTCACTCAATTTTCAACATAGCCATTTTGCACATCTCCTTATGAACAGTACAGCTGTTATTTTTCACATCCTGCCCAAAATGTGTTTTTGCACATCTGGCGCACAGTGGCTCGGTTGCTGTGGGAAATCAATGTTCGGGACAGATTAAGAAAATCATAGGACCACTGTTCATGAGAGGAGGTCCCAAATGATTTCATGAGGTGGGGTCACAAAAAGCCCATGTTGAAAATCTGGAGTGCAAATATCAACAAACACCTGGGGTGTTAGGATTGCTAACTATGACATCCCACCCTGTAGAGACTGACAGGTGTCGGGGTGTGCCTTTGGATTGTCGGCTGTAATGCTCACGCCATTCCACCCCCACCCTGCAGCCAGTGACAGGCATCAAGGTGTGCCTTGGACCCTTCGGCCCCAAAGTTCACCCCATTCTCTTATACTGTACCCATCTCATCATATTTCCTTGGGGAATGGGGTGAGCGTAAGGCCTGATGACCCCAAGGCACAACGCGACACTTGTCAGAGTCTGCAGGGTAGGGTGAGGTGAAATGGCATGAGCGTTATGGCTGACGACCCAAAGACACACCTCAGTGCCTGTCAGTCTCTCCATGGTGGGGGGGTGGGGTTGATGTTAGTTCCATACTTCACTGTCATTCCTATTATGCATCTCTCTAACTCCTGCACTATCAAGGCTAACACCAGCAAGACAACATTCGGCATTGACAAATGCTTGTTTCTTTCCTTGTTGCTTTTTGGAGCAATTTGAGATACTGTGCTTAATGCTATAAAGATTCTCTGTAATGTCATTTATCTTTTTATATTGGCTTGCAGGCTTGCGCTAGTATGGGTTTTGGGGGCGTGGCTGCTGTTGGGCGAATGCAGGGCACGCATCAGTAGGTGCGTCCCTCATTCCCCAATCAGCCTGCATGCTGGCGCCACACTATGCATACATAATGGGGTGAGCACATCTAAGCAAAGGTCCACTGCAATCTGAGCAAAGCTCGTCATAGGCAGTGGTCCTTTGCTTGCCGTGCTCACTGCCATTATAACAATGGTCGGCGAGCGGGCAGCTGCCTCACACTTACCGACATCGGGGGTGCCCAATCCCCCTATTGGCAACCCCCCCAGTGTTTGTGTGCTGACAGGGGAGCCCATTCCCCATTGGCATACCCCCACAAATGTTGAATGCCGAGGGGGGTGCCCAATCCCCTCGGCTCGCGGCCCCCCGCTGTCTTTGCGCCCGATGGGGAGCCCACCGTCGGCATCACCCCTCAACTGTTGAATGCTGAGGGTGCCCAATCATGGCTCATGCTCCCCGGCTTTTCTTGTTTGCCGACAGGGTGCCCAATCCCCGTCGGCATTACTCCCCGCTTGTGTGCTAACAGGATGCCCAATCCCGTTGGCTACTGACACCCCAAAAAACCACTTAGGTGGCCACTGGGAGCCCACCCAGTGTGCCACTTAAACTGTCAGCCACAGTTTTCCGCTTTTTCCGCCTGCAAAACTAAAACCATCCCTCAGAGTCTCGATGCCCCCCTCCCCCATGACAGTGACACAGTTCATGAGCAGAGGTCCTAGAATGCCTATGTTGAAAATTTGGGCTGATACTCCATAAAATGACTGTGTTATGAGCGTGCGTTGGCAGATTGCACACACGCTCGTGCGTGCGTGCATTTGTGATATTTTCACTCTGGTTTTCACCATTGCCATTTTACACACCTCTTGATGAACAGTACAGTCACTCTCACTATATCCTGCCAAAATGTGTTTCCACGACTTCCAGCGCATAGAATAGCGTGATCGCCAGGCCTAAATCACTTCTTGGGACACTTTGAGGAAATGACAGTGACACTGTACATGAGCAGAGGTGCTAAAATGCCTATGTTGAAAATTTGGTGCTGAACGCCCATAAACTGGCAGTGCTGCAAGCGTGCATTGCATATTTCCCACGCACTCTTGTAACTCCGCAAATTCCGTATATTCGTATGCCACATTTTCTGCACTGGCATTTTATTACATCTCCTTATGAACTGTGCAGCTGTCATTTTTCACATCCTGCCCAGCATGTTTTCTCACACTGCACTAACAAACACCCAAAGGGACACCCTAATGCCTGTCACTCTCTGCAGGGTAGGGGTGGGTTGGCATCAGTTCAATACTTGACTGCCATTCCTCTGCTGCATCTCTCTAACTCCTGCACTGCCAATGGCAGCAAGACAACATTCGGCATTGACAGATGCTTGTTTTACAAGCCATATTCAGATGTGCACTGTACTTAAACCTTTAGCCTGTTGGTCTGCAGATTTGACTTCCAGTTTAGAACAAGTTTGGTGTCCCAGAGAACTAAGATGTCCCCAGGAAATGGAATGGAGTTTGTTTCATGCTTTTCTTGCAGCCAGTCCCCTTCTGTACTGAGAACATAAAAATTGTGTGTGGGGGGGGGGGCCTTAAAAGAAAACTTTTTGAGCCAAACATTTCAAATTTATGTTAATTATTTCAAACATGCTGGTTCCACTCTACGTTTTGCCCTTCACAATGTGGACTTCTTTAGGAGACTGCATCTATCTGTACAACAAAAGATAAAAAGCTGCATTTTAAACAAAAGTCTTAGCTTTTTGTGAAGCCAACACTTTCATATTAAAATTTAACACCAAGATCAAGCATTGTATCTGAATGTACTGCTTTGAGGCTCTTCACTTGTTTCTTCTATCTGATAGATGATAATCTCTAAACAGTCTTGTTCTGCAAAGGGGTATTAGAACATTGTTTATGTAGACAAAACTTGTTGTAAGATAATAAAACTTAGTATGTGATCAAACCCCTGAAGCCAGCAAACTTCACTCTCATACTCAAGAACACGAGTTAGCAGAACCCTAGAGTAGGTTTCAACAAAGGGGCTACAGCAGGAAAATATTACACAGAGCCACACAAAGGGAAAACAAATGTCAAGATAGGCCATGGAAGGCATTTGTAGAAATACTGATAGTAACAGGACAGTATTCTCTACAAGGAATAATGACAAAATCAGAGAAATAAGGCATATTCTGAATAGTCATTGGCCCATACTTCGAGAACATGGCTGTACACAGGTAGCCTTTAAGGAACCACCATTAGTGGCCACTATGCACGATTGGGGCGGAGGTATGCGGAAAATGCATGTACCCTGCCCACGCAGCTCTGCACCCGCGGACAAGTGCGCACATGCCAGTATTTACAACTGGTGCGCACCTGTCCACAACTCCTTCCCCCTCAGTGCGCAGGACTCTGCAGGGCAGCCGGAGGAGGAGTCGCTGTCCTGGGCCGGCATCCAATGGGATGCCTGTCCCAGGTCACAAAGTGGATCCCTCATGTAGCGAGGCGTGGATCTGAGATAGTGCATGCCTACCACAGGCACCCGGACCTGCGTGACATGGGCCCTATGGCTCATTCTCCCACCGACCTAGTCTGTGGCACCCAGTGCCCTCCCCAGTGCACTGATGGACCCCCAGCCATAGGACCTTGCTCCCGCAACACAGCTGTGCCCCAACCCTCTGCAGGCCATGCCCCGACCCTGCGCCCCCCGTGGTGGGCAGTCTCTCCCCCCCCCGCAAGCCTGGTCAGCAGTCTCAACCCCCCTCCCATACTGCCCAGTGGGCTGTGGCAGCATGGGAGGTCAGTTCCATGTCCTGCCGCATCTGGCAGGTGGTGTCAGTAGGGGCGTGGTTTACAACAGGGTCTACCCTGGCATAATGTGCGCCCCCTATTCCGCACCTATGCGGCCAGCACTACGTGCCTTGGTGAATAGCATGTAGTGCTGGCATCCTTCGGCCCACTCCCAGCGTGTTGCTCTCCATGCAGCCAGGGCATCAGGCACATACCTGTCTTCCGTGCTGGTCATGAATGCTGCAGGGGGCCACCGGACCCTACCGTGCAGCATTCCCGTGTATCTATGCCTACGCGCCCGGTTTCCGCGGCATGTAGGCATTGTGCTTTGTGCTGCCCAGTAGTAGTAAAGAAGTACCCACCCTGAGGGACAGACATATCCACATAATAGTCAAGGAAATGTGCAACGAACAAAACGGCTACTTCTAGGCCCCTTGAGGCCAGGTATAATCCATTGTGGACATTGCTCTGTTGTGGTCATATGAGTAAGAAAAACATTTTCGTTCATCCACATACCAACAGAGAGCATGCCATATTCAAGATGGCAGCCACACTGGGCTAGCCATCAGCAGCTCTACAGCATCAGGGATTTAAATTTATTTTATACTTTATTTTATCTTTTGTTTTGTTTTAGTTAATAACTGTGTTTCTAGAGGTACTGAGTTAGGGCTGAAGCAGTGAGTGTGTAGTGGTAGGAGGGTTTTTCTTTTCATTTAGTTACATATTTTGTAGCCACGTATGTTTTGTTCTCTGTGACCTGAACGGCTCACATTTGCTGTCGGGTTTAACTATTTTCTCTCACTGAAAGAAACCTTCCTATTATTACTGGCGATCTGCTTCTGGGCCAGGTTTGGAGTTAAAGAAAAATTGGAGTCGACCTACCAGCTGGAGTGGAGTTCCTGTTTTCGGAGTGTAGGAGATCTTGTGGTGTCGTGGTTGTTGCTGGTGTGCAGGAGTGGAGCGGGAGCCTTGTCGTAGCTGGTGTTGTGGACCGGCGGAGTTGAGCTACGGGGGTTTTCTCGGTGTCTTGACGACTTGTTGCCCTGGACTCTGGTTCAGATGCTACCACGGTAGTTGTGGTGGCCTTGATTTTCCAGGGATTGAGAGATTGTGGGCTTGTGTTGTCTGGGTCATGTGCTTGCCGATTGGGCCCTGTCTGAACCCAGGGTGGAGTCCACCTGGGTTGCTGACCGCATGGGAGGCTGGGTCCAGTGGTGTCAGAGGACACATGTTATGGTGCCCGGCTCTCCTTGGTTTTCCATGGGATGGAAGGGTGAGCTTGTCCTGCTCTGAGACTAAGTTGTAGCCTTCTCTCCTGGCAGTGCCTCCTTGGGAGAATGGTTGGGCAACGTGAGTTAGCCGGTGGCCTGTTTGCCTGAAGCTGGAGTATTTCCCTGAGAACCCCAACAAGGAGGCCTGTTTACCTGAAGCTGTAGGATTTTCCGAGAACCTCAACAGGGATTGCACCAGATAGACAGGTTGACTCTTCCTTTTTATTTATTCTTTGAACCTAGTGGGCAGTAAGAGTGCCCTATCTTGATTTGGACATTTTATAGTAATTTTGTTTACTGTACTCCGACCTAGGTGGGAGATAGGTTGGGGAGAGAGTAGTCCTTTTCTCTGGTGAGGTTAGAGTTCCCAGAGATTACAATCAGGTCTTTTTGGAGAGTGTTGTGGCTACTCTTTACTCTGTAACTTAATTTCATTTCATATTATTCATCAAGTCTGAGTGTTTGTGGGTGTGTGATGTACGAGTCTGAGAGGTTGATTGAGTAGTTGTGTGTGTGGGTGGTGAGTGTTTGAGTGTGGTGTGGATTATATTTGTAATTTTTGTGATTGTTTAGTCTTGAGTGTCTGCAGAGTGTGATAGAGATGTGCTGGGAAGGTGTAGTGACGTTCAGGCATTATTCCCCCTCCAGACTTAGGGACCTCTGTCCTTTTTCTTGTCCCCCATTATCTCCAGAGGTTTATAGATGGTGCCAGGCTCTGGGGATTGTTAGGAGGAGAAGGAGGACGGGGGCTGGGCATTGGAGGGGGAATGGAAAGGAGTGGGTGGATTTGGATAGTGGGGACAAGGAGACACCCTGGGGCGAAATGGGTCCAGGAAAGGGGTTTTCCTTGTCTGGTTCCCATACCCAAGGGCTCTGCTTATAGCAGGCAGGTAACACAGTCTTCCTCGGTTACTCATCCTACTCAGGTGGTGTTATGTAATGCCAGGTTCATTATGAACAAGACCACTATAATAGTGGATCTTGTTGGATCATCAGACCTGGCTTGCATCACCGAGACCTGGCTGGATGAGAATGCTGGTCCAATTTTGACGTCAGCATTTCCGGCCAGGTACTCGGTGATACACCGCCTGAGGATGGATCGTAGAGGTGGGGGAGTTGCCATCTGTTTTAGATTGGAACCGAACCTAGTGGAGGTACCAGTGGGGACCACCAACTCCTTTGAATTCATCATGGGCGAGGGTGTGGGGTGCAGGATTCTTCTCATTTATCATCCACCAGGAGATGGGAATGTTTTCCTGTGGGAAGTCATGGACTTCACTGTCGACCTGACATTGGGATCCCCCAGATGGCTGATCCTGGGGGATTTCAGTGCCTGAGTTGACGATGAACTCTCGCAATTTGGTCAAGACTTCCTCCAGCTAATGGGTTTGCTGGGCTTCACACAGGTTATTTCCTCCCCGACCCATATTGGTGGTCATCCATTGGACTTGGTATTTCTCCTGGGGATGGAGATATCTGATTTAGTGGTGGAACCAGTCAGGTAGTCTGACCATCATATCACTGAGTTCGGTTTCGTGGCACCCCCTAGTAGGCCGGCCCCTGCGGAGATGGTCCGGTACTGCCCTTTGAGGAGTGTTTCCCCTGATGGCGTTGCTGGACCTATCGTGTTTACCGAGTGAATGCATGGATCCTGGGGACCTGGTACTTGCCTGGTACTTACAAGGCGGTAGTAGTGGCTGTGGATTCCATTGCTCCTGTTCGTGTTCATCCCCTCACTCTTCACCCCAGGTCTCCCTGGTTTGATGAGACCTTGAGGGAGTTGAGGAGAGTGGGACGAAGGCTAGAGAGGTGTTGGTGGAAGTCGGGCCTGGAGTGTGACAGACTTAGACTGATGGACCATTATGGGGTCTATCAATCAGCAATTACCTGTAAGAAGGCAGAATTCATGTCCAGGGAAATTACTGCCATGCAGAATCAACCAGCCCAGCTGTTCCGGACTGTGGACAGATTGTGCAATCCAATTTGTCTCCAGCATGGAAGTGCTTTTTCACAAGAACGATGTGAGGAGTGTGCTCGATTCTTCGCAGATAAGGTTGCCACAATCAGGTCCGGTGTCCACTCAACCCTCTCTAATGGGAGTTATGATGGTCAGCAGGAGATGTCAGATACCCAGTTTGTGTGGTGTGACTTCTGCCTGCCCACAATCAATGACATTGTGATAGTCATCCAGTCGTTGCGACCGACCAACTGTAGTTTGGACCCGGGCCCTACATGCCTCTTAGTAGGCTGTGTGGATAAAATTGGTCCGGTCCTTGCCGAGATAGTCTGGGCGTCTTTGGAGAGGAACTTTCCAGATCCCCTGAAGGAGGCCATGGTTCAGCCCCTCCTTAAAAAGTCCTCCTTGGTCCCAAACTGTCTGGCTAACTACAGGCCTGTCTCTAACCTACCCTTTGTGGGTAAGGTTATTGAGAAGGTGGTTGCGTCGCAGCTGGATGATCATTTGACCAGCCACAATGTCTATGATTCTCTCCAGTCCAGATTTAGTAACAGATATAGTACCAAGACAGCCCTTGTCCGGGTACTAAAATGACCTCCTATAGCGAGAGATCGAAAGACCTGCTCCATCTTGGTCCTTCTAGATCTCTCTGTGGCATTTGACACTGTAGACCATGATGTGCTGTTGGAGTGCCTGCGGTTCATCTGTGGACTGTCTGGTACGGTCCTCAGATGGTTTCGATCATTCCTCGAGGGTAGGACTCAGAGAGTGGTGTCTGGGATTGTTTCCTATGCACCACTCCCCCTATCCTGCGGGGTGCCACAGGGCTCCATCTTGGCACCCAAGTTGTTTGCGGTGTACATGCTTCTGTTAGGAATGATAATTAGGCGGTACGGCTTGAGTTTTCACTGCTATGCAGATGATACTCAGCTGTGCATGTCCTTTGTGCCTGGTCAGGATGATGCTGTTTCGGTCTTTAACAACTGTCTCACCGAGATCCAGGATTGGGATGAGCGTGAGTTGGCTGTGGTTAAACCCGGAAAAAACTGAGGTGTTGGTTGTGGACCCAGGTCGTCGGGAGGCAGGTTTGTTGACAGGATCACCTTCGGGACTATGACTTGGGGTGCGCAGCTAACTACCTGAGACTGGGTGTGGAACCTAGGCGTTATTTTTGATGACTGCTTGACCCTTAAATCTCAGGTGTCGGCAGTTGTCAAAACCTCTTTTCAGCATCTGAGGAATATCGCCCGAGTGAAGCATCTGGTTCCTTCCGATTATCTTCCAACTTTGGTCCACACTTTTGTTACCTCCCCGCCTTGACTACTGCAATGCCCTTTACCTAGGGCTATTGGGAGTTGGTATCTGTTGCCTACTGCTGGTGCAGAATGCGGCAGCCAGGCTGTTGACTGGTACCTCTAGGACCAGTCATATAATGCCTGTGCTCTGCGGACTGGATTGGCTGCCAGTACAGTGCCAGATCACCTTCAAGGTCGGTTTGCTGACCTATAAGGCTCTACATGACCACCACGGATCTAGTTCCCTGCAAGATCTCCTTTGCCCCTACTGTCCCCCCTGCTCTCTCCTATCCATCAACTGGGGATTGCTGGAAGTTCTCAGGGTCTTTTTAAAGACATCTGGAGCTAGGTCATTTAGTTTTATGGCCCCGACCCTGTGGAATTCTCTACCTCGTCGAGTGCGAGATTGCCTGACCGTCCAAAGTTTTAAAGTTGCTCTTAAAAGGTATCACCCAGAACATATGTGTTGTTTCTTTTTTCTCTACAAAGTTGCCCTTAAAACTTTATTTAGCCTGGCCTATCCTGATTTTTAATGCTGCTGTTGTATTTACTGGTTTTTACTTTGTTGCACTTGTTATTTAGTGATGTATTTTATCCATTTATTGTGATGTACAAGCGCCTTGGTCAGTGGCGTCATGCCCATGGGGCCCGAGGGGGCATGTGCCCCCCCAAATATTTTCATTCTACACATACTCTTTTTTAAGGTCCTGAAAACAGAAGTAGTGCTGTTCATGCTTTTTATGGGGGGGGGCCCGGCAGGTTCAGAAATTGAACTGTGAGTGAGTGCGTCGTGGGACGAGAAACGGGAATAAAAGACGTCACGGTCTAAATCTGTTTTCAAAACAGCAGTGTCTACTTGCTGACTGGATCGTGTTTCGCGCCTTGAGGCTGGAGCTGGAAGACAGAGCAAGCCAGATGAGACAGTGACAACAGACAGTTGATTGGTGGTAAATCCTGCAAACCAGCAGCAGCCAATCACAGTGCTGGCAGTTACCACCAATCAACTGTCTACAGGTGGCACGGTAGCTGAGGCGCGAGCAATAGGGATCCATACGAGAGGCGACAAGGCGCCAAAGCGGCCAACTTTACTAGCTAGTAGCTTCCATCACCTCACCAAAGTCGCAGACGAGAGGCAGTGAATGAAGACAGCCAGGAGATTTGGTGCTTTACTAGTTACAGAGAGAGAAAGCTCTATGGCTATCCATGCCCTAATGTTTAATGGTAAGTAAGTAGGCATGACCTGAACTGATGTAACGGCAACTGCTTTGCACTTCCGGGGACTGGTACTGTCATTGGCTATAACCATCAGGCAGGTATACTACGGTGTCACTTGGTACAAAGCGAATTAAATACAGGTAGAGACAAACAGACCTAGACTAACTGGCATCTAAGCCGAATTTCACAGCCCATGCCCCTAAAATGTGAAAACTCCCCCGCAGTGAATCTTCATTTTCATTCTGTTGCGTCCACTCTTCTTGCCGATTTTGTGACCGTCACTAGCCAATTTCAGCCCACCTGCTGCCGACCCCTCTTTCTGGTCCAGTGTTTACTCTTCGATATTCAGGAGGGGACATAGGCAATGTAATGCCAAACTACTGTGGCGAATCCCTAAAAATCAAGTGACAGCTGAGAGGTGCACTACATTACATAGGACTGTGGTCGTCGCTATATTCTTACTGGACAAAGGGTTGCATCCATCGGCTCGGCTACACATGCAACAGCCAGCATTGAACAAAACTTTATTGCTCACAATAATCATTCAAGTGCAACATTAAAAAGTGCTACTTTAAAAGAGGTAAATTAATAATTTCATGTGAAAAGTAAAAGTAAATCATGGGAAATGTTTAAATAAAGGAAATAAAGGTGCTCAGCGAAATGTTGAGGCAGAGTGCAAGTGTTGCAATATAAAAATGTTAGTGCAAGTGTAACAGTGTGCAAAGTGTGCAACTGTCAGCAGTATCAGGCAACATTAATTTCAATGACAGCAGCAATGTCCATCAGATATTGTTTAGGCTGTCTGTTAGCCACATCATTACATATTGCTTTAAAAACGTTATTGATTCGGCAACACTTGCTGTTCTTTCGAGGTGGCTGTTGCCCCAGCTCCAGCTGTCACCTTTGCAGTGCCACAGCGTGCTGTTCTTGACGAAGTTTTCAAACCAGTTTTGCTTGTGTGGGGTGGCTAACGCAAACTGTGTGCAAGAAAGGTCTATGCCAGGCTTCTAGTGCATTGTTGCTTCTGGGCAAGTCGTTAACAACCCTCGAATGTTGGTTCCAAAGCCCAATTGCAAATCTAGGTTGTCTTCGATTTTTTCTGTTACGTGACAGCCTGCCAATGTAAGTGTCCTCGAAGTAATCGAATAGGCACTGCAGGTCATCAAACTCCTCGTCAACCTGCAGGATTTCGAAATACTTCACCACCTTCTCTTCGGGCACGAAAGCTAATCAGAGCAGACATCTTACTTTCTGTGCAAATGTTTTGTCAAGCACATATCTTTGCTGAAGCCCTTCATGTTGAACCCACTGGCAAATAGCTTGCCCGAGATGGAAGTTACGTCCTGCTAGCTCAGCTGTGGGAACCATCATCCTCAATACATTGATGGCAGCTATTTCAAAGTCCATCATTATTGAGACAGGACACATCTTGCCTCCCAACAGCTCTTTAAGGTGGCCAAATAATTTATTTTAAATGCACTCGCTATGGCCGGGCAGAAGTGCATAAACATACAGCCTGTTAACTCCCTGTACAATGGCGTGCACTGTGTACATCTGATCATCCTCAAAGGGAGCAACAATAAATGTTCCATTACAGAACCAGTGCAGCTGCTCATTCAGGATTCTGAGGTCACTGTCACTAGCAAAGATAATAATGCCTAGCTCATTAATTCTCAAAAATGGTTCGTTACTCACTGTCAAAGAGTACTGCTCTGTCATGTAGAAGTTAATGGATCAGCTATAAGTGGATTAAGTGGTTATGTGATTAATATATGGTAAAACTGAACTTGTGCATTTTGTGAGTCTTTCATGATAAAAGACTTGCAACATGCACATGTTCTTACTAATTCTTAATAAAAATTAATACAAAAGGTAACACTATTAGTAGAACGAACAAGGTACAAAAACAACTGATCATTCATCTAACCAATATCAGTATTATGGCACTTGGCTGGTTGGGTAACAGCTTTCTGGACTACTGAAAGTCACCAAAATGCACCATTTGACCTCAGTTTTTCAAAATATTTCCGTGGGGCATGCCCCCGGACCCCCCTAGAGAGGTTGAGATTTTGTGCCCCTCCATAATTTGTGACTGCATGACGCCCCTGGCCTTGGTTATTAGAAAGGCACTTTTTATAAATAAACTTTGCTTTGCTTTGCATCAAGCAGAACATTAGTTATGAAACATCAGGATTTGTGTACTATTACTGTGTCCTTGTGATAAGATATATGTAGGCAAAACCTTGTGATAACCAAAATCAAGGATTCAAGAGCACGAGAGTGACATCCGAAATAAATGTACCACACCTGTTGCTACTTCAGGCGTGAAGGCCACACAGGGGTATCCTTGCATTTTTGAGGTTTAGAGGCTGTAAAGCCACCCATGACGGATGATGACCATTTATTTTTTTTAAAGTTAATAACCGTGAAAAGCACCATGAGCCAAAGCTCATTCCAGATGCAACCCGGGGGAAGGGGAACAACAGGAGAAGTGCAAGGAGAGCAGCATAAAAATACATAGACAAGGATCGTACATGTGTCATGGTTACAAGACCCGAGTACAATGTGAAAAAAAACAAAAAAACAGTAAAAACAGCAACAATATACAGAACAGTCGAGACTTGTGACAACCAAAAAGATACTGGAAAGGATAGAAATGAGGTGGATTTTTTGAACTGCAAGCACTGAATGAAGACAGGCATGAACAGGGATGCCAGCTGGTCTGCATATTGGTAAGGAATTTACCAAAAATAGTGAAATACCTGATATCTCACTTAAAGTTAACACATTACTGTGCATTTCTGGGCACGCCGTGCCCTTACCTGATCCTCTTCTGGCCTGAGCTTCTGACCACCTGTTACCACCTTACCTAGTACACCCACGGTCCTTGTAGCCAGGGCTCTTCCCCCTTCCCCCATCCCCTCTTCCCTTTCCCTGTTTTTCCTGTTGCCTGTTCTTCTCTTTATTTCTCCTTCCCTTCACCCTCCCTTTTTTTGTTGATACTAGTGGCTGTTATTACATATTGCTATTTTTAACTACATTTCTTAAAATCTCCTGCCTTCCTGGGTACAGCCACCAGTACCCCTCAGTCAAGAATATTCTGTGTACGGGGACACAAGGTGCCAACATACACCTAAAGATTCACTTCTAAAACCAATATTAGGGACTTTAACAAGCCGATTAGTGCATAATTCAAGCATTGTTGATCCTCCTGAGGTCCAGTAGCAGTATCTGTAACTATATAGGGTGTACTCTGTTTTTCAGAATTAAATCTAGTCTTTTTATATGCATTACATAAATGGATTCTCTGTAAAATTATCAGATTACATGGCAAAGAGGCTGAGGCACCCTGCACCTCACCTTTCCCCACGACGCGGACCTGGGTTCAGGAGCGAGCTCGGGGCGCAAGGGGACGGCCAGATGGGGGGGGAGTATTATTGAGCCACTGGAGGACACCTCTCCTCTCCTAGGGTGAGGCAACCTGCCTATTCTGCCCTTTCCCGACCCCAGTGGAGGCCTGGGGAAAGCGCTGGCAGTGCGAGAGACAAGAACGGAGGGGCTGCGGCACTGTAGATGTGTGTGCCTCCACATGTACACTTAACGCATGCTGCAGCAGGACTAAGGGAGAAAAGTGGAAAATGGATGGTGTGGGCTATATGAAGCTCTGCACGCCCTTCTCCACCCCACGCCACTGGCAGGCCACCTGCCCAGGTCCGGATGTGTGTCACTGGGTGGGGGGGGGACATCTCTCCTCTTCCCAGCCCCACCATGGGAGATTTCTGAGTGGGTTGCTCCGGTATGGCAAGTACCAGGTGAGAGGAGGTGGGGACAGGGTTGAAAGCCTGCCCGTACTAACTGAGAGGAGAAAAACTTGTATGGCAAAAAAAAAAAAAAAATTTACAGATTATTATAAAACGGAAAAGTTTCATGAGCAAACTTTATAACATGTATTTAGTTGTATGAGGGCACATCATCAACTGATTGTTCATTGAAATATCACTGTACTTCTTGTACTTTTCTAAAGCAGCAGCATCACCTTGGGCTCTGATGCTCACCACTGCAACCCCAGAATCTCCAGCATATGTTCTGCTGGAGGTCTGTGTGTGGTTGCTTAGCCCTGAGAACACCTCTTGGCATGCTTGTGCTTGAATGATGTCAACACTTTTGGGACAGCGGCAGTGAATATAAGAGGGTTTCAAACATTGCCCTCTGGCTGGCTGCACCACTACAGAAAACCACCCAAGCGCTCTAGAGCGATAATTAAAGTGAAATCGCCAGCCTTGCACTTCAACATTGCACTTCTACTGTGACCTGTAAGTTAACCTACTTGAACAAATATTGGACATATCTCACCAGATTAAGAGACGTTAGTTGAGAAACTTTGTTTTTTCCATATTTTCCTTTATTCTTCCCTGGCTGGCTGGACGTCTGTATCGGTCCATCCCGTCCTGGCTCCGCTGCCATCCTGAGTTACACCACCTCCAATCTTGGGCGGACCGTCTGTGCTGGAGGGGGGCTTCATCAAGTCCCAACCCCCAATCTTTCCACCTATTTGCTCCCTGTTGTACCCTGGAGCGCATGGAGGTGCGCACACACGACTTGGTCTGAGTGACTCCACTCCTCCCACCCCTGGCCTGGTGCCTGGCTCTCCTCCGGCTGCACCACCACCATGCCTCCACAAGGTGGCAGCCTAAGGCCAGGAGAGCCAACCTCCCCTATCTGAGAGAGGAGAGCTGCCAAGCAGCCACTCAATCCTTACCCAGCCCTCCTCTGGCCGACCCCCAGCAACCCTTGCTCATCACTGAACACGGGTCACTGGCATGGCAGGAAATACTTGAGAAGCTTTTTCTTAAGCTGTTTACTTCATTTGCACATCTTTAAAGCAGCCAGGTACAGTGTATACGTACTGGATAAACATCAGTTGGGTGCGCTGCTCCATAGGCTCTTATTGAGCACTAGGGTGAAGTTTGCTGGCTTCAGGGGTTTGATCACTTATCACAGTTTATAATCCTACAAGTTTATGTCTATATAAAGAATTTTTTAATACTCCTTTGCAGAACAAGATTGTTCAGAGATTATCTATCAGATAAATTAATGAAACAAGTGAAGCGCTTCAAAGCAATACATCCAGTTGCAGTTCTTAATCTCGGTGTTAGCTTTTTGTGAAGTGAACACTTTTAGTTTAAAATCCGAGACTTGTGTTTAAAATGCAACTTTTTAAATTTTTTGTTGTACAGATAGAAGCAGTCTCCTGAAGAAGCCCACATTTTGAAGGGCAAAATGTAGAGTGGAACCTGGATGTTTTTAAATAAATTCAATTAAATTTGGAATTTTTTTTGGCTGACAAAGTATTCTGTTAAGCGGGATCCCCCCCTTTCCATTTCAGAAGGGACCCCCCCCTTTTCCATTTTAGAAGCCACAACACCCAAGACCTTTGCTGTTGGGTTAACAGGTAAGGGGTAGAGGAAAAGCAGTTGACCATTCCAGTAATTACTACTGTATAAAAGAGGTGAAGCAGATAAATGTTTTCTAGAGCATGTCAGCTAGTGAAGTGACCTGAGATTTATGGATCATTAAAGACTGTGTAGGAGTCATTATAAATTTACAGTGGCACTTACTGATGAAACAGTGTAAGCATGATTGACTGTGCATTGCTGCTGTTATTTCAGATTAGTGATGGGCTTGGGCTTTGCCCTGCTGGTTTGGTGGACTCCAATTGTCAAGTCTGAAGAAGGATTCCCTGTTTATTACTATGCTGTTCTGCTGCTAAGTTATGCCTTACATCAGGTAAGATTTTATATAGTAACCTGAAATTCTTTGTCTGGTAAGACATCTATCCTGTTTGTTTGTTTATTTAAAATTTGATAACTGAGAAAAGCACCATGAGCAGATACTCATTTCCAGGTGTGACCCGGGGGCAGGGGTACAAAACAACAGAGGATAACACACTGCAAGATAAACAGTAAATACAGTGTACACAGAAGCAGTTTATGCAAATGACAAATACAGGAAATGTGCAGAAAGTATTTACATCAGTATACAATATGTTACATATATACACATTATTAGGTAGCATATGTAACCTCCCACCCGGTCTGCTGTTGCCATCTGACAGCAATACCAGGGGGGCTGGGTTCGGGGAGGAACAGGTCACTCGGCACAAAGGCTAGGTTTGGCTACTCTGCACAGGGGCACCCAAGTAACTCCGAACACAGGAAGCAACAACTGTAATGTCCAATACCAGAAGTGGGATTCTAAAGTGTGGCTTTTTATTCACATCCAAACAGAATAAACAAAGCATAGATGGACCCCCACAGGGCTACACTCCTGGTAATGCAGATTAAAAGAGACTAGAACACGTCTTCAACACTTTAGCCCTCAGGCTCTGAACCCACTGAGCACACAGCCCGGACTTGCATGCTGCTTTGGGTTACACAGCCCGAACTTGTACACTGTTCTGAGTTTTCCCTGGCTCGGCTCCCTTGACAGCCACTTGGACACCTTCCATACTTCATGGAAACATTTTCTGGTGGCTCCCTAAACCACCTAAGAGCACCACGGCTCCATCAGGTAATCTTCCTTTCAATCCCATGTCTGGGTACTTTCCTCAGACACTGGCCAAGTACCTGAGGGAAAGCAAAAGGTGTGTCAGAGTAAATCCGTAGAGGTGAATTTGGTTACTACTGATGGGGGGGGGGTCTCCCACCTCTCGCTCCCACAATTCATACCCGGCCATTTCTCTAGACAGTAAACACCTCATCCTGTAAAGCTTTGCAATGTAGACTCTTGCTAAATGTATTTCACATTCCATCTACTTGTCTTGCTTCCCATTTATGCTGGACTTGAACATACTTTTAAGTGGCATTGCCCATTACTCTAGACCCCCCACTGATTAAGCAGTCCAATCCCCAATTTCCTTCAACTCTTTGTGCAGGACTTGAACATACTTGAATTAAGTGGCATTGTCCATTACTATAGACCTCCCACAGATTAAGCAGTCCATTCCCTACTTTCCAACTGTACTTGGCTGTCTTTTCCTGACCCCACAGTAACAGTCCCTTTAGTTTCCTTCTGTTCAGGTGAAAACACTTGGCCCTTTTTCAGAGCGAACTCACCCTTTGGTTGCAGGTGCCCCCCAGGCATTTCCTCCACAAGGAATTTCTCTCTCAGAGCTTCTGGTGCCTCAGCACAACTTGAACACGCAGCTTCTTTCCCTTAGCTGGACCCAGGAGGGTTGCCCCTGGAAAACAGGCAAACACCTTCCCCCCATCCCCTCAGAGATGGGGCTACTTGAACCATTGAAAGCGGTCTCCACTACTTCAATTACCAGTTCCTGTGTTCCTCTTCAGGTGGAATCACACACCTTCCAAAAGTAGCTCTAAAACAGAGCTTAAAGCTCTGAGAGCCTGCACACACTCTGCTGCACTACAGTCTCTCACTCAGACTGACTTCAAATTCCCCAACGTCCTACTCTAACCTCCAACTGCAACATTCCAGTGTGGCTTATGCAGCTGTGACAGTTCTATAATAATGACATCCCTCAGTCTCAGCTGAGACTGAGAACAGAGTGAGACAGTGTGAAATTCATTTACCTGGAGTTTAACAAGCTGCCTTCCCTGCCTACCACTAGGTCTTACTGGGATTCTAGTAACCCAGGGTAACGGGGGGGTTATACTCACCCTGGGCCAGGAAAATGACTGTCCGCAGTCATTAGTTACCCGACCTAGGCCATCCTACCCTATGTGCTACCTACGGAGAGGGATGATCAGGCCCCCTCCTACCATGTGCTAGGCACAGGCAGGCAACACTAAGGGCCCAGAGGCCACTGGCTGACATATCAGCCTCTACTCTACCCACTGTCTATGGGTACCCAGTGGCTCTGGAAGAACTGCCCAGAGCATAGCCCTAATAGATCAGCACTGCAGTCCCTATGGCCATTCAGGACCACAGCCTGTCAATCCCCCCTAGCTCTCTAGGGAAAATCTGTCTGCCTCTAACTCAAACCCCAAAACAAAATGAAACAAACAGGGGACCTCCCCGACCCTGGACACCATGCAACCACGCACCAGGAGCTAATACCATACCATACTCTAGGCATTACTCCCACATTCCCCCACAACCATACCTGTGGAAGGAAAAAGTTACTCACAGTAACAACAACAACAACAGTACTTTAAACACTACACTCTAAAGTACTAGTGAGGAACTCCGATGAGTCCCTCCTCCTATTCTTGTCTTCTCTTCTATCTTCTTCAGGAACACCTGCAAGAAAAAGAAAGATAACACACACTCTTAATCTGCATACACAGTCTATCTAAACCCCTACCATCAAAACACTGGAGAATCCCAAAAATATATATATTTTTTTAGAAAAGTAGAAAAACAGTATCAACATTAGAAAACAGTAGAAAACAATGACATTATTTACAATATACCATATTTGGGGGATGGAGTGCCCTAAAAGTCCCATCTAGTGCCTGAAGGCAAGTCCATTGAAGAGTCTCTCCTGGGCCAGAGCCCGGTGAATCACAGTTCTAGCAGGCCAAAGTCCCGAAGGGGAGAGTATTTGAGGACAGTTCAAACAACTGGAATCTGCTACTGTAGGGTGTGTACTGCAATGTCATAAGAATAGAAAAGTCTGGACTTACCAGTCCCTTGTAGAACGACAATGGCACCAACCTGGTCCTCACTCCTCAGCAGAAGACTCTCCCTGGCAGCATTCTTCCGATACAGCTGGGCGGACATCTTCCAGGAATGACAGGAGGGTACATCTGGAAACTGCTGGGATGATGTCATCTCTGGAGATGGAACCTTGGAACCGGAACAAAAAGGAAAACAGCTGGTCTGAAGTCATCCAATTACCAGGCGATGAATCAGGATCAGCTGGGCTGGTGTCCTCTCTGGATCTGAAGTCATCTGGTGGGCCAGTCGATGGATTCTGGAAAGTCAGTACACTGTATAATTGATGAATGTGGGGCACCTGAGTCCTGGACGTCCATACTGGTGGAACAACAAAGGCACTGCAATGGCTGGAGTGGCAGCACTGGCTACCACTGTTCTGCTTTCCATTTGGTGGGCATGGGCATATTCGCAGGGAGGTCATTGCATTGTGGCCAATAGCACAACGGGTCAGGTGCTTGAATTATTACTCCATCTGGGCGCACATAATTCACACTATGAAAGGTTTCACATCCCTCTCCATCCACAATTCGAACAGTGTCCATTAACAGTGTCCTGCCTCTTTTCCACTGGCTGTATTTTTCGTGAAACATTCTGTTCCTGACATGCTTGTTTGCACCAGGATGCACACATTTCATTGCTTCTGCCCAAATCCAGGACTTCCTGTTTTGTTCAATCTCCCCCCAGACTCTCCAAGGAAAGGTAGGAAAGGACATCCCATAGACTTCATTCGCCTTCCTACGAACCAGTCGCTCCTCTTTACTAGCTTTGGTCAACCTGAGACCTCTGGCCTGGCTTGGGGGTGGCCAGTCATGGTTCTGCCAGCTACGCATTCTCAATGAGATGAAAAATGGATCTCTGGCTTCTTCTTCTTGCACAGCCAGGGCAGTGGCATCACCACTCTCTTCCATGCATTCCTCTGAGGCAAGAGCTTGAGGCTGTGTACCAGTTCCTTTTTCACAAGGCCACATAGGTTCCCCCTCTTCTTCTTCCTCACTGAGAATCTGCACCCAGGAGTGAGCAGTTGTCCTCACACCTGAGACTATCCACTCTTCGCTGGACGCGGAGGTTGAAACCTCCCATTCAAAGGCCTCCCTAATCTCGTCTTCACCTATAAGACTTGGGCTAGGCCCTGCTCTCCACGGGTCTACTGATGCTCTTCCTGAGATGCCTCTCTGTGATTCAGGATCCGAAACATCAACACATTGTTCTGTCTGTAAATCTGCACCCTCTAGCTTTGTGCCACACTCCCCTGAGGGGCCTTCTCCAACAGGCTCCACCTGGTGCTGTGTGCTGCCAACTGCAGATTCTTGAACTTTTGTCCATGTGGGAGCCAAATGAATCTTGGGCGCTTTAAACAAACCATATTTCTCTAAGCACCCAGAACAGTGAGGTACCATGAAGACGTCCCTTCCAGCATTTAAGCATATCAAACATACTTGCACTGGATATCCAGGAATCACCACATGAGGAGGCAGTCATCCTCCGTAGTAACATCTCTCAGTGTCCCTTAACTTGTTATCTTCTACTGCTACCACAGCCTGGGCATGAGCCGGGTAGCAGGCTGGTCCTGAGGCCATGACTGCAGAGAAAAAACAAACACATACTCACTGTTATTTCAAGTCCCAGATCACTGAAAGATTTCTTTCTCTTTCCAAATGGCTCCTCTGCTGCTGTGTTTACATTACTACCCCACCCTGTAATGGCGGCGGCAGCACTCCTATGCATCAACATTCTGAAATTGGGTCAAGCCACTGCGCATCTGATTTACATACTCTACTGATAACTTTGCTCAAACAGCACAAACTTGCACTGTTCTTTTTCCTAGCACATTTATATGATTTACCACGGACTTTTCACTTGCTGAAGACATTGCTCAAGCTCACAGTCCCTTAAAGCCTCAGTATTTCAAGCACAGGATTGCCTGTAACTCTTGCTGCATATCTTGATACAACTCACAGTCTCTCTCATGGCTTTGAAACTTATACTGATGCTGAACCTATAATTATGCTCACAGTCGATGGCTTAAAAAGCTTGCATTTGCTGGTAAAACTTAACACAGTTCATTCTTGCAAAGCGACCACTGCTACACACAGATTCAGCTGGCTTTTGGCAAAATCACTTAGTTTGAGCAATTATTTCTGTTGGTACTCACTGTTATCAGAAGCTGTTTGCTGCGATGGAAAACGGCCTGCAGCCAGTCTTGGAGGCCTCTGGAAAGAAGTGGGTTGGCAGTCCTGCCGATTGTCCCTCTGAACACCATACTCACAATCCAGTCAATCGAGATGCGGGTTGAGCCCGAATTTAGACAAAAAAGTCTGTTTTTTACTCTTTTTACAGCACTTTCAGTCACCGCGATGCTCCTCCTGTAAGCCAGTACGCACACTCCACTCATACTCCCTCTTGAATGCTGGGCAGTCGCTATAGAGCTGGCTTGGGGGCGGGACTGATTGCAGTGTCACCAATCACACGATGCCATGCAAATGAGCCTCTTTCCTCTTGGGTGCTCTTCTCACGGCAATCGTCGAGCAGGCAAATTTAAACTGCAAAACCACACTTTTTTTTTTCCTCAACTGAATCCATGGCGGGAGCCCATTTTAACCATTTTTCATGGCCATTAAGCACAACAAGTCTCTCAGTACACAAGAAAGCATTTCCAACGTCCAGGGCACAATTTTCCTTTTGCTACCCCTAGTTTTCCACACTTTTCTTTGTCGCAACAGTTTTAAAAGCTGGCAAAACGCTGTCATTTTGATGCAGGACAAGGGTATACTCTCTCAGGCTTTACTGCTCCTTGGTAAACAGTTGGCATTTTAACAGCAGCACATGGACAACAGCACACAGTGGCACATTAGTTAACCTTGCTTCAGTTTTTTGGGCTACCCACTGCCAGATAGCCAAAATGCTAGCCCTTTGCCCGAGCACCTTTCTTGCATTCCTCCCTAAGTTCCAAACCCAGATCCTCAGCAGTGCCTCCATTTTTGTAACCCTCACCCGGTCTGCCATTGCCATCTGACAGCAATACCAGGTGGGCTGGGTTCAGGGAAGAATAGGTCATTCGGCACAAAGGTTAGGTTTGGCTACTCTGCACAGGGGCACCCAAGTAACTCCGAACACAGGAAGCAATAACTGTAATGTCCAATACCAGAAGTGGGATTCTAAAGTGTGGCTTTTTATTCACATCCAAACAGAATAAACAAAGCACAGATGGACCCCCATGGGGCTACACTCCTGGTAATGCAGATTAAAAAAGAGACCAGAACACTTCCTCAACACTTTAGCCCTCAGGCTCTGAACCCACTGGGCACCCAGCCTGGACTACCATACTGTTTTGGGTTACACAGCCCGAACTTGTACACTGTTCTGGGTTTTCCCTGGCTCGGCTCCCTTGACAGCCACTTGGACACCTTCCATACTTTATGGAAACATTTTCTGGTGGCTCCCTAAACCACCTAAGAGCACCACGGCTCCATCAGGGAATCTTCCTTTCAATCCCACATCTGGGTACTTTCCTCAGGCACTGGCCAAGTACCTGAGGGAAAGCAAAAGGTGTCTCAAAGCAAATCTGTAGAGGTGAATTTGGTTACTACTGATGGGGGGGTCTCCCACCTCTCGCTCCCACAATTCATACCCGGCCATTTCTCTGGACAGTAAACACCTCATCCTGTAAAGCTTTGCAATGTAGACTCTTGCTAAATGTATTTCACATTCCATCTACTTGTCTTGCTTCTCATTTGTGCTGGACTTGAACATACTTTTAAGTGGCATTGTCCATTACTCTATACCCCCACTGATTAAGCAGTCCAATCCCCAATTTCCTTCAACTCTTTGTGCTGGACTTGAACATACTTGAATTAAGTGGCATTGTCCATTACTCTAGACCTCCCACAGATTAAGCAGTCCAATCCCACTTTCCAACTGTACTTGGCTGTCTTTTCCTGACCCCACAGTAACAGTCCCTTTAGTTTCTTTCTGTTCAGGTGAAAACACTTGGCCTTTTTCAGAGCTGAACTCACCCTTGGTTGCAGGTGTCCCACAGGCATTTCCTCCACAAGGAATTCTCTCTCAGAGCTTCTGGGTGCCTCAGCACAACTTGAACAGGCAGCTTTCCCTTAGCCGGACCCAGGAGGGTTGCCCCTGGAAACAGGCAAACACCTTCCCCCCCATCCCCTCAGGGATGGGGCTACTTGAACCATTGAAAGCGGTCTCCACTACTTCAATTACCAGTTCCTGTGTTCCTCTTCAGGTGGAAACACACACCTTCCAAAAGTAGCTCTAAAACAGAGCTTAAAGCTCTGAGAGCCTGCACACACTCTGCTGCACTACAGTTTCTCACTCAGACTGCACACAGACTGACTTCAAATTCCCCAACATTCTACTCTAACCTCCAACTGCAACATTCCAGTGTGGCTTATGCAGCTGCGACAGTGCTATAATGATGTCATCCCTCAGTCTCAGCTGAGACTAAGAACAGAGTGAGACAGCGTGAAATCCATTTAACTAGAGTTTCACAAGCTGCCTTCCCTGCCTACCACTAGGTCTTACTGGGATTCTAGTAACCCCGGGTAACAGGGGGGTTACACATAAATAATACAGCAGCTAAACCATAGAATAACAACTATGTGAGGCAAATCATAAAGGGGAAACCAGCTGACACAGAGATGGAGAAGAATCTGCTGATGCGGAGATGGAGTAAGGGAGGTGCAAGTTGAGAGCAGAGGGAGAACCGCATTAGAGAGGGAGGTAGGTGCAGGATGTGGAACGGGTAGGTCTGAGTAGGCGCTTAAGGGCAGGAAAGGAGAGGGTGAGGCGGGTTTGGGGGGGGAGCTGTTCCAGAGGGATTGAGGCCTATAGGAGAAAGACAATTTGCCTGCTGTGGAGCGGACATGTGGGAGGGCAAAGGAACAGGCACTGATTGTCCGCAAGTTATATGGGGAGGGGGTGGCAGGTTTGAGGAGAGAAGTAAGGTATGTGGGTAGAGTCCCAAACCAGTATTTAGATATGAAGGTGGCGCAGTGGGGAAAGCACCTCTGAGAGATGGATTGGAGGGATAGGGGGGAGGAGTAGAGGTCGCAGTGGTGAGTCAAGAGGGGAGAATTTGAGGTGAACCAACAGAAAGCATGGTAGAGCACATCAAGTTTGGAGAGGGAGGTTGCAGGGGCAGAGCAGAGAACAATGTCTGCGTAGTCGAAAGGAGGGAGGATCCACTTGACCAGTAGGTTTACTTCTAACAGGGAGGGGAAGGCTAGCCTTGTGTCTTTAGAGCAGCCCTACTTTAGGTCGCAGTTTAGGTGGAGGGCGCTAAAGTGGGAGGAGAAATTGAGAGAGGGATCGAGCCAAACTCCAAGGTACTAAGTTGTAGGTAAGGACATTTTCAAGGGGAGTAGACGGTCCAGAGAGGAAGGAGGGTAGTGCATTGAGTTTAGCCAGTTTTTGCTTGGTTCCGAAAGTCACAGCAACATTTTTTTTTTTTTGTGTATTTAGTTTGACAATTAACGTTGAACCATGAGTTAACAGCTGAGAAATCATTTTGTAGAGGTGTTTGGATAGCTGAAATGGATGGGCCAGAAAGGAAGAGGACAGTATCATCCACATACATGTGGCTCTTGGCATGGGAGCAAGCAGAGGGGAGGTTATTGATAAACAGGGAAAAAAGAACCGGCCCAAGGATGGAGCCCTGGGGTACACTGGCAAGGATAGGGAGAACGGACGATAGGGCATTACTGACTTTTACAGACTGAGAAAGGCCCGTCAGATAAGATGTGAACCAGGACACAGAAAATGGAGAGAGAGATTGAGGGCACTCAGTTTATTGAGGAGGAGAGGGTACAGAAACAAAGGTCTTTGCAAGGTCAGTGAAAATGGCTGAGGTGATCTGACCTTGGTTCATGGCAGAGTGGATAGCATCGGTAAAGCGTAGAAGGGAGGTAGTAGTAGAGTGATGCTTTCTAAACCCTGATTGGACAGGGGATAATATGTTAGAGGCCAGGAGGGAAGTCATTTAGCCTAGAGAGGACTAAGGATGCTTGGACTTTGGCAAGTGAAGGGAGAAGTGATATAGGGCAGTAGTTGCCAGGCACAGTAGCATCACCCATTTTGAAGAGGGGGGAGGACAATGGCGAACTTCCAGACTTAGGAAATGGTAGCAGAGGAGAAAGACAGATTGAGAAAAAAGGTTAAGGGGTTGACAATGAAAGGAGCAGAGATTATTAGGAACCTTGGGTGCAAGCCGTTTGGGCTGGATTTGGTAGGGTTGAGGGAGACAAGAGCTCTAAAGTCTTGAGAGGGGGATATCGATGGCAACTGGAAATTGGGTGTGCGAGGGAGTGGCATAGGGTGGGAAAGAGGGAGGAATGTGCGGAGCAGAAGAGGTAGTGGAAGAACTCATTTAGAGTTTCTGCAACAAGAGCGGGGTCCAAAACAAGGGAACCCACCGCACTGAGAGTGGGTGGAGGGGTGCATGGTAAGGGTGGAGGAGTGATCAGACATTGTGCCAGAAGTAGGATGGAGTGCTGCTTGAGGCTTGTAGGCAAGATTTGAAAATCCTGACTTGGCCTGTCAAATATGCTTTGTGCAGCTGTTACGGAGAGTATGGTAGGTGTGAAGGTCAGCAGGGTCGCGTGAGGTTTTAAAACGAGACCATGAGAGGTCACAGGATTTACACATGGCCAGAATTTCAGGGATGATCCAAGGATAATGAGTGCTTTACCCTGAGTGACTTTAGAGGGGCATGGGTATCCCAGACTTTTAGAAAGATGGATGTGAAATGTGTGAGTGCAGCATCAACAGAGAGGGAGAAGACGGGTGACCAGTAGGCTGTAGCCAGGTCTTGGAGCAGTTTGCCCAAGTCAAGGGATCTGAGGGGTCAGTATGGGATGTATTTCAGAGGGTTTAGGGGAGTATGGATCTTCCTGATACAGAAGGTGGGGCAGTGCTCACTGAGTGCATCAGGAAGTATACCGGTAGAGCAGATGCGATGAGGGTAAGTTGAAAGCACCCACTTGATCAGGGAATGAGACTGGGAGCAAGGATTTGGGCATGTGGGTTCTTTTATTATTTGGGAGAGGTTTAGAGCTTCAGTCTGTTGACAGAAGTTGAGTGAAGAGGGTGAGAGCCAGTCTAAGTTAAAGTCTCCAAGGAGGATTGTTCGCTCATTGAAGCAAGGGAGGAGGCAACAGTGACACAGGAAACAAGGGAGGATGGTGGAAGTTTCGGTGATGCATGAAGCACACCCACAAAAATGGGCGTTGGGGAGGGAAGATGGAGAGTGGCTAATAGGAATTCATGGGAGTGAGGGATTGCTTCCTGATGTGAACTGGTGCAGGATAAGGATTTGTGGAAGTAGATAGCAACACCACCACCTCTTTTACCATGGTCTTGTCAGTGGAGGTTATAGTCAGGATGGGCCAGCTGAGAATCTGGGATATGGGAGGATAACCATGTTTCCGAGATACATAGTATGTTGGGGGAGTGCTGAGTTGCCCATACTTTTAAGTCATCCAGCTTAAGAAGTAGGCTTCAAATATTAATGTGGAAAATTTCCAGACCTTTTGGGTTAACTAAGGGGGAAGCAGGGTGGATGGGATTGAGGGGGCCAGGATTTAGTTCAGCGTCACCAGCCAGAAGTAGGAGAAACAACAGAAAGTGAAGTTGAGGGGCATGAAGTTTATGCTTAGGTCGATTGCGATGGGGTGGGAAACGCGAGAGGGTGTGTGTATGTGGGGGGGGCATAGACGGTAGATGGCTTCAAAATCTAAGAGGGAGACATTGAGAAGCCTTGGGTGAAACAGGAATGTGTAATAGGAGGAGCTTGAGAGAGAGGGAGGGTGAGGGGAGACAGCGGGAGGAGCAGATAAGTTGCAGAGAAGGCAGGAAGCAGCAGGGGGGATGTAGGAGTGGGGCGTGGAAGAAGCAGGGGGAGTAATAGGAAGAAAGACCAGGAGAATAAGGATAGGGAGGATACAGACGGTAGCCATGGGAGTAATATTACAGTGTGTAGAAAGTTAGCCGAATGACTGTTGGCTGGGATGCACTGTCAGGGAGCCCAGAGTGCAGTTAGAGCATTTGAAGAGTGCCGGGAGCAGGGGTGAGCGGGAGAAAATTAAGCCGCAAGTAGCAGTGCAGACCAGGCAGTGGAGGGGGCTGGAAGGTCTGCAGTGTCTGGGCTGAGAAAGTGTCCAGTCAGCAGGGACCCAAGGAGAAAAGCAGCCAATCAGCATCGAGGAGCCAGGTGAGAGCCAAGAAATGAAATGCTGGCGCTTTCCAGGAGGGACTGTACCTGCAGGAAAGGCTTGTCTGAGGAGGGTGGAGTGGGCTGCGGTGAGGCAGAAGTGCTGCACTGCTGGTAGTCGAGTTCCCAGTCAGGGGGGCTTAGAGAAGCTGAAAGACGGGGGGAAGGGGAGAGGGGGAGAGAGATAGAAGGCCAAAGGACTACGGGACAGCAGACAGCATGGCTTCATATGTGGCAGATCCTGCCAAACCAACCTGGTGGAGTTCTAAGACTGGGTAACTAAGCAACTGGACAGGGGCCATGCAGTGGATGTCCTGTATCTGGACTTCAGTAAGGCATTCAACTCGGTGCCACATGGAAGGCTGGGAAGTAAGTTAGAAGGCACAGGGGCGGGTGCAAAGCTGGTGAGATGGGTAGGGAACTGGCTTCAGGGAAGGCAACAGAGGGTGGTGGTGGGTGGGAGCTCACACCCAAGGGTAGTGACGAGCGGTGTTCCACAGGGCTCAGTGTTGGGACCAGTGTTGTTTGGGATATTCATTGCAGACATAGCATTGGACATCAAGAGCAAGATCAGTCTGTTTGCTGATGATACCAAGGTAGGAGCAGTGGTGGATGACCTAGGGGGATGGCAGGGGTTGCAGGATGATCTGGCAAAGCTTGAAACCTGGTCAGACACCTGGCAACTGAGGTTTAATGCCAAAAAGTGCAAGGTGCTGCATTTTGGGATGAAGAACCCAAGGGGGAGTTACCAGCTGGGGGGAGTGCAGCTAGCCCAGACAGAGGAGGAGAAGGAGGTGCTCATTACGGGGTCAATGAACAACTCAGCACAATGTAGGCAGGCAGCTGCAAAGGCCAACAAAATGCTGGGTTGCATTGCAAGGGGTATATCCTCGAGGAGGGAGGAGGTGATTCTGCCACTGTATAGGTCATTATTTAGACCGCATCTGGAGTACTGCGTGCAGTACTGGTGCCCATATCTGAAGAAGGATATTAAGTTACTGGAGGGGGTGCAGCGCAGAGTGACAAAGATGATCAAGGGGCTGGGGGACTTATCATACGAGAGGAGGCTGAGGGAGTTGAACATGTACTTAATGGAGGAGAGGAGAGACAGGGGGAACATGACTGAAACCTTTAAGTACATGAAAAGAATAAACAAGACAGGTACAGAGGGGCTGTTCAAAGTAAGGGAGGGGAGGGACATCAGGGGCCATGATATGAGACTGGAGGGAGGAAGGTTCAGGAGGGAGATGAGGAGACACTTTTTTATAGAGAGGGTGGTAGCTGGGTGGAACGCGTTACCTGCAGAAGTGGTATCCAGTAGAACAGTGGACTGCTTCAAAAGGGGATGGGACAGGACAAGGGGGAGGGTTAATGGAGGGGAAGGGTGGAAGGGTGGAAGGGAGGGGCAGATGCAGAATAAGGGGTGCTAGCTGCACATTCGAGCAGACTTGGTAGACCTCTAGGCCTTTATCTGCTGGCAGATTTCGTATATTCATAAATAGCTCACCCTGTGTTGAACTGTGAACTGTATAACAGCTTGCACCCAGGTGCAGCATCGCTCAAAATGGGCTTGTCCCAGTCCATTTACCTTTTTAAAACAAATAAAATAAATAAGTGGGGAGCAAACACTGAACAAGAGTAGCGGCATTCAGAGAAATGAGAGTGCATTACAGTAGGCTCGGTCCGAGTGGATGTCCTGACTCTAGACTGGTCAGGAAGTTTCCTGTAAATCTTTCCTCTCTTGCTGAGGGTGTTATTAAAGCTGAGTAGCCAGTCAAGACACCATGATACTGGTGGCTCCAGATTGAGCCAGGCAGGTTTGGTACTATCTTGTCCTGGTCCCCTCCATCAAGCTGCTCATCCGCCTCCCAGTGAGGCACAACCTACCGACAATGTCCCAGGGCAGAATCACCTTCCTGAACCTCAGGTTGCTGTGCCTCAAGGCATGGTTCTTGAACAGCTAAATTAGTTTGACTTTCACCTCTCCGAGGAAGTTCTGAAAAGTTCTCAGGGTCTCCAGGAAGCCAGCAACTAGGAAAACCTACACTTCCAAGTGGAAAAGGTTCTCTCTGTGGTGTGCCCTAAAGCAGCTCAGCCCTTTACAAGCAGATCTGTCCACAATCTTGGACTACTTTGTCCATCTTCAATCCTTGGGCCTGGCTGCTGTATCCGCTTATGTCTTAGCAGGTAAGGGGAAAAATGAAAATTACGTACTCCCATAATTATGATCTTTCTGTGTATCTTCACCATTCATCACATATGGGTACCTGGCCAGAGGTCAGGACCCTGCGGGAGGAATTTTTTTTTTTTGGAGGTGGAGCCGATGTGCTGTCGGCACCACCCTCGAGGCCGACGCCCTACCTGGCACCTCCGGGTTGGCTGTTAGGGCGCCTGGCCGACCCGCCTGCCTGCAGTTCTGAGTCACCGGAGAGGTGAGGAAAAAAAGAGGGTTGGGAGGGTGGGACAAGAAAGTCCAAGGGACAGAAAAGGATAAGATATAAAAACCAAAAGGAGAAATAAATGACTGAGAGGACAGAGCAGGAGAAAAATCGAAATGCTAGAGAGATTGGGAAAGGGGCCCCAATCTCTGGAAACAGAAAAGGGCAGGAGTTGGGGAGGGATAGGGAATTAATGAAACAAAAAAGTTTAGGACGAGAGGGGGGGAAAAAACACCAGTAACATGCTGGATTCTGCCCTGTCTCTAGATTATATAGGAACTGCCAGGAGTAGCCAAGAGGCTTAGTCACCAGAATTCATGGCACAGAATCACTGGCAGAAGAAACTCCCTTAAGGCAGAAAATTTTTTTTTTTTTTTAAAGAGATAGGGAACAGAGGTTCTGCCCCCTCTCATATGAAAATAAATTTTTTAGTAGGGATAAATCAACTTTAGAACATGTCGAGCAGACAAGTAAACTGAGGCATGAAGAGGAACTGGAAGGAGGTGAGGATGGAGGGCAACCGTCCACTCCCACTCCACAGGAGTGGAGCCAGAGCACTAGAGAGGGAGTGCCACCCCATCCTGACCACTCTCCCCCCCAGATATACCATCCCACCATGTGCCCCAGATTACCCCCCGCAACAGAGACGGGGGGCAAGGAAAGGCACAGAGAGGGCAGGGGATCCAGAGACTGAGGCCCCAGGGGGATGGCAGGTGGGGTTGTGATGAATGGTGAAGATACACAGAAAGATCATAATTACGGCAGGCACATGTTTCATATCTTATCTGTGTCAGTCTTCACCATTCATCACATATGGGTGAGTGCCGAGCCCCACCCCCCGAAGGGTTTTTTTACAAAACCCTAAAGGACAGAGTCCCTTAGCTCTCAGTGGGTGACACGCTAAGAGGGAGGAACGTCTGGGCCTGGAGAGGCCTGAGAGTGAGGAGAGTGAGACGGGGACCCCTCCTGAGGGGGAAGGAAGTTGCCACGACAGACGCTGCCTCACCCTGCAGGAAAAGAGATAGATCCTCTGGTGCGTGGAGTTAACCACCCTACGTTGGACCAACGGTGACAAACCGGAAAGACGCAGCCATGCTGTCTGTCTAGTGCAGATCGCTGTCCCTATCACCCTGGTGGCTACCTCATTGGTGTCATACGACACCCTTGCTTGACGCCTTGCTAGCTTCAGACCACGCGCAGAGAGTGCAATGGCTTATCTGGTTTGCTCCATGTCGGGCAATGAGCTGACCCAGCCTGGACCACAAGAACCTGTTATAGGCTGTATAGTGGACCTGATGTGCGGAAATAGAAAGCAGCAACTGTGCCGAGTAGAAAGTCCTCCTACCCCAGAAGTCAAAATCCGAGGAGTCTTGATCTGGGGGACGGTCACGGTGAAGGGTGTGAAGTCCATCGGGAGTGTCCAGCTGCATCAATCCTGACTGAGGATGAGGCACAGAACCTGGAGACTCTGGGGAGGGGGCGCAATACCGCTGGCAGAGATCCCTAGGGGCGGAAACTCCAGAATAGGGTCTCTGCCAGGAACGCAATGATGCCTCCTTAAAGGGAGCAGGCCAGGGGGTCACCACAAGGGTGTCCTCACTGAAGTCACCCAAAAAGGCATGCGCCGAGTGCTCTGGATTGCTCTGAGTGGTAGGAGAGAGATGCAGGTCCTCCAACATCCTCTCGAGGAATCGCTGATACTCCGCGAGATCAGCGGCTGGAGAGATGTGGACAGAAGGCTCCTCTCCCCCAGAATAGGGGGATGAAAATTTAGAGGACCTCAGCTGTTCAGAGGGTGGCTGCTCGGGGGGGGGTTGAAAAACCTATCTGTCCATTGCCCTGACGTAAGTGGGAAAGTGAGCAGCCATGGCTCTAAACTGCTCCCAGGAGAGAGGCCCGCTAGGAACAAGGATGCCTGGGAACACAGAAGAGTGTGGCAGAGGGATGGGGACAGAGCCAAGAAGAGAAGTCGGCTGACCTCTGCCTGGGCTAGGGAGTGGACCAGGAGCACCAGAAGATGAAGGCGCTCCGGAAGACTCCACAGCTGACAGCTGAACAACCATTTCGGAACTGCTTTGGCTGCACCCGGAAGAATCCCCCCAGTGAGGCAACCGGGGCTGTATAGGTCCAGAAGTCAGTCCCCTACCTCAAAAGAATGGGGGGCTCTCAAAGAAAGCAAAGGGGAACAGAGGAGATCTGCACTGTGGCTTCTTCTAGAGCCCGGATGGGCCCCCGGAAAAGGTCTCTGCCAGACCCCATGCCCCTCGACCCCTCGGAATCCGAGAGTGCCCTCCTTGAGATGGTCAGTCTAGGTAACTGACAGCCCTGGTCAGCACCTGAAGGAGCTATCCAAAGCACAGTACCCTCTCCTCTTGTAGGTGCTCTGATCGGCCCCAAAGTTGGGTGATCCAGGCACAATCACATGAGGGAGTACCACAGCTGAGGGGTCAGCGAATCCTCCAAGGCCGGGCTGCAGTGCAATGGTGGCATGCACCACTGCCCGCTGGTCAGCACCCCTGACCCCAGCCTCGGAAGTTGCCGGCCGCTCCTCAGAAGGGGGCTGTCGAAGACACCACAAGGCTACCCACACTAGCAGCTAGTTCCAAGGAGCCAGACTGCTCATCTGACTCAGAGTCTGACTCCTCCTCCAAAGAGGTGGAGGCCGAGGCCCTGTGCCAAACCGTAGGTGGGCGCCTTTCACCATCCCTACCAAACAGGGTGCCAGAAATGGAGAATGCACCCGAGCTGGTGCCAGTGTCCTCCGCAGCACCATGAACGGTGGCCGAACAGGACATGGCTCCATCCCGAACAGCAGCCTCGGAGTCGGAACCTGCCACGGTGCCGTCGTGCCCCATGGTGCCGCAAGCGGTGCCGAGGACAGAGATGGCACTGATGACGGCTCCGATGGCACTTTCGGCACTGCAGACGGCGCCAAAGTCAGAAACCCCCATGGCGCGGATCTGCTCCATGGCACTGCAAATGGTGCCGAAAGCAGAAACGGTGCCGATGACGGCTCCGACAGCATGTCTGAACCCCCCATGGTGCCGTGCCCATGTATGGTGCCACAAACAGCTCCAGAACTGGACACGGCACCGTGCTCAACCTCGGCACTGCGGATGGCGCTGAGGCAAGGAGAAGAAAGGGATGGTGCCGTAGAGACTCCCACTGTGCCGCTAGCAGTATCAGTGCCGCAAACGGTGCCAACAGCAGCCACAGCGCCGTGCGACAGACCGGGCGCTGATGATGACTTGTTAGGGCCATGGCGCCTTAGCCCAAAACTGCACCAACTGCATTGAGGATGGCGCCCACCAGGCCTTGCAGCACCCATGGGTCCAACACTGGGGAGCCATGCGACTACTATGGTGGTGCCTCCCACCCATCCCCCCGAAGGGTACAGACTGGGCCTCCTGCACCGCTGGAGGAGCCTCGGCCATGGCTAGGTTACTAGAAGCCGAGGCTCCCTCCTCCTCAGTCTGTTTGGAACCAGCAGGGGACCTGGAGGAAAAGCCAAGTGTAGTGATAGTATAATATGTTGATTATTGTCACTCCATTTTGTATGCTATTTCATGTAATGTATGTCATTTTATACTCCATTTTATATTGTGTGACTCCATTTTACATGCTGCTTCATTTAATTGGTGTTTTGCTCTTTAGATAGCCTCATTATTATGTTTTGCTTCAGACAGTGTATTTTGTTGACTTGAAGGTTGCATATTATCAGGCAACCTGTTTTTGTAGTTTGTTTAAACTTCTGCTTAGCTCATAGTGTTCTAGGCACCCGGCAGTTGGAGCACAGTGACCTAGCAGGTGTAGGAATTCTGAGCAGTCCTTATGGTGTGAATTTGCAGCATCCTGGGAGCCCGACCAGCTTCTAGAATGTGGCAAAACAACACTATGAAGGCTGCACGGTTATTTTTAGCATAGAATAAGATATAAATGTAGCTTTCTCAATGCCTGGTTGGAAGCCTCATCTGCAGGGTGGACGCATCGCTGTGGAACTTTCTCCCGGTTCAAGACTCCTGGCCAGGCTGTGAGATGATTAGGGGCTTCCCCAGCTACTGGGAAAAGGCTTGGATGTAGCATAGAATCGGTGATGTATCATGTTTTGCTTGATTGAAGTATATATGCTGATAGTAATATTGTTAATGAATGAATGCTAAAGTGTAATCATTAATGCTGATAGGTGACATTGCTGCTAAATGAAGTGTAATTATTTTGCTTGCAATAAATTGTGCTGATGTGTGAATGCCAAGTGTGATTATTCCTTTGTGACTCTTCGATTAGGCAAGACAATTTTGGCGTGAATGGCAGGATTCATAAAGGAAAGTACACACTAAGGTGAAGGTGAAAATGTTTAAAAGGAAAGAGTCTAATGTTGCATGTGCACAAGTGGAAATTCCTGGTTGGGAAAACCAACCTTATGCTGATTTAGCCACTGAGTGGTCATGTTGTGCAGGGTTGAGTGAACACTGGGAATCCTGTTTAAAGGATTCTGAGCCTGCAGTTGTTTCATGTATGAAAAGAGTGCCTGTGGCAAAGGGAAAGAATGTGCTGCCTGGGGCGTAGGGGGTGGATTTTATTGTCTGCCTATAGGAAGATGCATGAAAAGGTAGTGGGACTTCTTAGTGAAAAGGCAGAGTTGGAACGAAAGGTTTGTGATTTGGAAAGTAAAGCTGTGATGTTACAATGTCAAAATAATTTGCTGAGTGATAAATTGGATACCTATCGGACAGTTGCAGAAAATGCAGCTGTCCAAGTGGCACAGTACAAGTATAAAAAGAGGAGGGGCAGAGTTAGTAGGAAAAAGGTAAGCCTAGCAATAGCTAGGGCAGGAGCCCACTGGGATCCTGAAACATGGGATGGAGATATTTGGTTTTCTACAGATGAGGAAAGGTCAGCCTCAGATAAAGAAGAAAAGGCTGAGGATGTAAGGTTCCAATATTGCATGCACAGCCAGTGTCTAGAAGGCGTACTGAAGTGTTGGATCAGGAAATCCTAGGAATTGAGATGTGAGTGGGGATTTTCTCAACAGGAGGTATCAGACCTCCTGAGGCGGTACACCCGGGGAGAGTTTGTTGAGATGGCTGGTGAGGTTGTGACACGAGGGTGATGGAGTAGCTTAGATGAAACTAGTGCCCCTAGGTTTCTGTCACTAAGCTATGACCCTGTGGTGAAGGAAGGTGTTCCGGACCCCCGAATCAGGGGCAGGGCTATGCCACGATGCTGGACGTGGTGGCTGTGGCTTGCAAACACAAGTATCCGACGGTGAGTGACTGGCCAGAGGATAGTAAACCATGGTTTACCTTAAAGGACTGTATACAAAACATTAAAATGGAAATGATGAAAGTTGCGTCTCCACAGAAGACCATGCTGATTTAATAGTGCTTGTTGTGCCAGTGTCTATCACGTAATAAGATTATCAAAACTGCACCACCTGCATATAAGGCAGTAATGATGACTTGTTGATTAATCAGATGGGAAAACAGTAGGTGTAGTGCTAGAGGCAATACGGCAGTTAGGGGAACTGGGAGATTGGGCCCAAAGGGTCTAGTTTATATGATTCTTCAGGACAGGATAAACAGCGGTCCAATCCTGAGGGTCGAGTTTCTAGGAGAGATATGTTCCTGGCTCTTAAAGGATGGGGTGGAAGGAAACATGATGGATCAGTACCTTGATATGGGAGATGTACAAAGAGGGATTGAACACTAAGAAGTAAATAAGCAGATCAATTCAAAGTTAAAGACAGATGTAATGTCTCTTCAGGGGAGTCTGTAAGTCCAACTGCTCCCCCGGCAGAGTTTGATGATGAAAGTATGTCCCGGGGTGGGGGGGGCTCCCACTCAGGGATCCATTGAGTCACCCCGACCGGAGCAGGAATATGCAGATCTGTATCCTAGTGATTTGTACCCGGTTAGGGAGTTGCAGCAACTGAAAAACCTAAAATATGACTGAAATGAAGGCCAAGCCCCAGTAGAAGGGTGGGCTAGGAGGGATTTTAGACCTCATGTAGAATTGGAAATTAATTGGAAGAGTGGCTCACCCCAAAAAGTACGAGCTTTAATTGACACTGGGGCGGAGGCCTCATTAATTTATGGGAACCCAGCAAAACACAAAGGTCAGCGAGTGGTAATTACAGGATTAGAGGTAAACAATTGAGGCAGTGCAGACCATTTGGAACTGAAAATAGGTCAGCTGCCCCAGAGAAAATATTGTGTAATGATTGTTCCGATTCCGGAATACATTATAGGAATAGACATACTAAAGGGGATGACGTTGCAATTGTCTGATGGACAATATCAATTTGGAGTAAAACCTTACATTTCAGCAAGACCAGTAGTAGTGGGGAAGGTGCAGATGCCTCCAGTAGCCATTCCACCTGCTACAAAAATTATCTGTATGAAACAGTATAGAATACCAGGAGGGCATGAGGAGATAACTGCCACTATTAAAGATCTATTAGAGGCAGGAGTGCTTAAACCCACAACAACAGCTTGGAACAATCCTGTGGCCGTCAAGAAAAGTGGCGGGTCATGGCGGATGGCAGTAGATTATAGGAATTGAACAAGTACACTTTTCATTGATGGCTGCCGTTCCAGACACCGTCACCCTGATAGGAAACAAATACAAAGGCACAAAGGGTATGGTATGCAGTTATTGATTTAGCTAATGCATTCTTTACTATTCCGATTGAGGAAAAGTTTTGGGACCAGTTTGCCTTCACATGGCAGGGGAGGCAATATGCTTTCACTAGATTACCTCAGGGATATGTACATAGCCTCACCATCTGCCACCGGATGGTGGCAGAACACTTGGATGAGTTGAAGCTGCCGGATGGCATGCAGATTTCTCATTACATTGATGATATCTTGATCCAGGGGGCTGATCAAGATAAAGTACAGCAGTTACTAGATGAGACCATTGATCATATGAGGAAGAAAGGATGGGAAATTAATCCAGACAAGGTACAGGGTCCTTCCCAAACAGTAAAATTTTGGAATTCAATGGAACAGGGGCATAGAGAAATATTGCCCAAGGCACGACAGAAAATACTGGACTTTTCGACTCCACAAGACAAAACTGAAACACAAAGATTTGTGGGTTTGTTTTGGATTTTGCGACAGCATATACCCATTTAGGGCAAATACTAGCTCCCTTATTAAAGTGACCAGAAAGAAATACGAGTTTGAATGGGGGATGAGCAACAAAAGCATTTGATAAGGAGAGCAGTGCAGCAAGCCTAGACCTTTGGCCCCTGGGAGGGGAGGTAGGAATTAAATGTCCTGAATTGGCAGTATGCAACTGGAGTTTGTGGCAGAAGCAAGGGAGACAGAAAGTGCCACTAGGTTTTGGAATAGGAAACTCCCAGAGGTAGGTAGCAGATACTCACCTTTGAGAGACAACTACTAGCATGCTACTGGGCTCTGATAGAGACAGAACAAATGACAGTGGGTCATGAGGTAGCATTGAGACCAGAGATACCCATTATGCAATGGGTAAAAAGCTCCCTAGAACTCACAAAATAGGACATGCTCAGGAAGCTAGCATTATCAAATGGAAATGGTATATTCAGGATCGAGCAAAGGTAGGAATTGGGGATAGCAGCCCTCCATGAGAAGGTAGCTGAAATTCCTCTAGAGGAGAACAGGTTGAGGAAAAATGCCTGAAATTCAAGAATCACCTGTGAAATGGGGGCAAGCTTTTGATGAGCTGCCGCTTCTGACCGGAGCACATGTATGGTTTACAGACTGCTCAGCCAAATATGTGGGAAATAGGAGATACTGGAAAGCAGTAGCTTATTGTCCACACACTGAAAAGTTTTTGTAACATCAGGAGAAGGAAAAGCAGTCAATGCTGAGTTGTATGCAGTATATCAGGCTTTGAGACAAGAAAACCCAGGTACATGTCATATTTATACTGATTCATGGTCTGTAGCCAATGGTTTAACAACCTGGCTGCCCACTTGGGCTAAGGATGAGTGGAAAATTTATTCGAAAAGAAATATGGGGAAAAGAACTGTGGCAGGAAATATGGACTATGGTGAAAATACTCAGACCACTGTATTTCATGTTGATGCTCATTGTGCTTCAGATACACTAGAACGATGGTATAATTCTATTGCAGATGAAAAAGCTAAGATTCTTCCAGTGGATATTGAAGAAACTCAAAGTCAGCAGTTATCAGGGCTGGCAAAATGGGCACATCAAAATGTGGACATTTGGGAGAGAAAGCCACTTACAGGTGGGCATATAGTAGAGTGTATCTAACATTGGATTTGGTTAAAACTGTTATTGCTCAGTGTCCTATATGCCAACATGGGCAACAAGACCAATCCCTCATATTGTGAAAGGACAATTGGGGAGGGAAAATTACCGGACAAATTTGGCAGATTGATTAATTGGACCTCTACCCTTAGTGGAGGATGTCGATATGCTTGCACAGTTGTAGATACATATTCAGGGTATTTATTGGCATACCCTTGTAAACAAGCTACACAGAAAAACACCATTAAGGCAATTAACTTAATTATGTTTGTACTATAGGAATACCCTTGCGGATACAAAGACATTGGTTCCCATTTTAGGGAAAATGGTACAAGCTTATGCTCAAGCCCATAACATACAGTGGGTATTTCACATCCCTTATTACCCGCAGGCAGCAGGGTTAATTGAGAGAATGAATGGATTGCTGAAAGAACAGTTTAGGAAATTGGGGAATACGAAAATGGAAAGAGAATTTGCATGAAGCATTACAGATTTTAAATAATAGACCAATTGGAGAATCTGAGACCCCCTTAATGCGAATGATAACTCCTAATTTGCAAGTGCAGGCTTACTCAACTACAGAAACAGTGTTATATTGGGAAATTACACAGGAGCTCTGTCTCCTTGCAGGGCAACCCAGAAGCTGCTGGACTTGATTTACATGCCCTTCAAGAATACAGAATAAACAGCAGAAACATTCAATTGATAGAAACTGGTATTGGAATACAAATTCCACCGAGACATTTTGGTTGGATAGCACCTAAATCAGAACTAGCCCTCAAGGGAATACAAATTTTGGGAGGGTGATTGATTGTGATTACCAAGGAGAAGTGAAAGTAATTTTGTTGAATAGTAGAGAACAAAATCTGTTAATTCAACAGTATGACAGAGTGGCTCAATTGTTAATTATGCCAGTTAACAAAGTGACCCCTATGAAGGGACAAGCCCCCACTCTTAACAGCAAGGGGATAAAGGTTTTAGATCTACAGGAGGGTTTAACAATGGTGCCAAAATATGGGTTACAAACCCAAATGGCCCTCCTGAACCAGCTGAGGTGATAGCCACCGGACGAGACAACACAGTGTTAATTATCAGGTCAGGAAAGAGAGAGGAATATGTACCAGCGAACACATGTTATCTTCGAGAATAATCAGTCTGTGTATTTTCTAGGTTCTTCAATGGATTCTAAAAGGAATAACACTCTCTCACGGTCCATCTGGAAGCCTATTACCCCAGGTGGAAGAATATTGAAGCTTGACGACCCACTTGTACAATGGGGTTGGAAATCTTCCACCAGTTTATGGCAAGACAACTTTACTTGCCCTGAAAATCAAGGATGTCCTATAGTGAACATTACTTTTTCACCAGATGTGAACATTTGGAAACCAGTTGAGACAATGGCAGGACGATTATATGTCCAACCTATGCAGGACACAAATTGGATTAAATTACAGAACCAGACTGCTATTAGATGCTGCAACTTACCGAATAGTTGCATGGTGACTGTACAACATAGACTTGATTGCTGCATGAATCAAACAGACATTTTCAATGCAAGTATTACTTTGATTAACATAGTCACGTTATTCTGCATGAATGCTACTGCAATAACTAATAGAACTACTTGGGCAGATCACATTACAGTGTTGAAAAATCATCCTGTAATTAGCAATGATAGTATAGTTAAGGTTCCATCCACATGTACATTAGTAGCGCAGCGGTATCAGAAAAATGTAATCCATTTTAACATAACGTTTATGTTTAGTAGAAAATGCAAATATAAAAGAGCTTGGTATGATACGCTATTAGGTGGAGCAGGGCAGGCATGGGAATTTTAAATAGTGTTGATATAGAAACACTGACTAACAGGCTTCAGGCAGTAGGAATTGATGTATTTAGCTTAATTAACTTCAAGCTCAATGGATGCCAACTGTTTTCTTACCCAAAGATTAACTTTGAATTATGATTTTGAGTTCTTGCAGTTATTTAATGCTTCACAGGTATGGGGAATGGGAGTAGCAGAAAATATTTCACTATTTATTGATTGGACAGAATGCACAATGTGACATATGTATTCTATACTGCAAAGAAATAAGGCCCAGAGTGATTTAATGAGTAATAATGAATATGTGTGGAGGACCGTGTTCAAATCATGGATTCCTAGTAATCATTGGATTGTAATGTCATCCACCACAGTAAAATGCACAGATACCCATTGTTCAGGGCAATTGGTACATTATAATGTTAGTGACCCTGAAATAATGTGTAAATATGTAATATTACCTGTAATTTTTGGTCCCCCATTATTTGATCCTGAGTTTTGTTACTACATTTTAACGGAGATTATATAGATAGTCAGAACACCACCCATGACTTAAGTCTGTGTTCAAAACAGCTGATGGAATACTATGTGGACAGCATTCCAGACTTTATGAACCTTGTTTACTGGAGCATTCGATAAATTTGTGTCAATGGACAATTTTACCCATAACCTTTACCATGTTTACAGAAATAGGACCCCAGTATGTTTGTATAGTAACTAATCAGGAGAATACTGTTAGGATGTATAACTTAACTCGTCCCTTTTCAGGTTGTTTAAGAAATGTGACTCATTTGTGGTGGGAAAATACTACTTACACCTTTGTCCCTGATAATGAGCAGAAGCTTATTTTGTATTGGCAGCCCAATATTTTAGATCTCATTAAATAAAATTAAACAGATAATTCAGGAAACAGATGTAATGCAGGCTCATTTGGCAATAAGAAATAAATCATTAGTGCAAAGTCAGGTGCAAACTACGATAGTTAAAAATAAAATGATTGATTTAAATTCCAAGATTCAACAAGAGACTACTCATTATCGGTGGGATATTTTTACAGGATGGTCTCCATCAGCTACAAAAGTGTTAAATACTTATCATGTTATATTCGTAGTAATTTTGCTATGGTACCAATATCATACAAATCGTATTCACAATAATCAAAGGACCGAATGTAGTGATAGTATAATATGTTGATTATTGTCACTCCATTTTGTATGCTATTTCATGTAATGTATGTCATTTTATACTCCGTTTTGTATTGTGTGACTCCATTTTACATGCTGCTTCATTTAATTGGTGTTTTGCTCTTTAGATAGCCTCATTATTATGTTTTGCTTCAGACAGTGTATTTTGTTGACTTGAAGGTTGCATATTATCAGGCAACCTGTTTTTGTAGTTTTGTTTAAACTTCTGCTTAGCTCATAGTGTTCTAGGCACCCGCCAGTGTTTGGAGCACAGTGACCTAGCAGGTGTAGGGAATTCTGAGCAGTCCTTATGGTGTGAATTTGCAGCATCCTGGGAGCCCGCCAGCTTCTAGAATGTGGCAAAACAACACTATGAAGGCTGCACGGTTATTTTTAGCATAGAATAAGATATAAATGTAGCTTTCAATGCCTGGTTGGTGCCTCATCTGCAGGGTGGACGATCAGCTGTGGAACTTTCTCCCAGTTCAAGACTCCTGGCCAGGCTGTGAGATGATTAGGGGCTTCCCCAGCTACTGGGAAAAGGCTTGGATGTAGCATAGAATCGGTGATGTATCATGTTTTGCTTAATTGAAGTATATATTAATGCTGATAGTAATATTGCTAATGAATGAATGCTAAAGTGTAATCATTAATGCTGATAGTGACATTGCTGTTAAATGAAGTGTAATTATCTTTTGCTTGCAATAAATTGTGCTGATGTGTGAATGCCAAGTGTGATTTTTCCTTTGTGAGCCTTCGATTAGGCAAGACACCAAGAGAGCATGGCTTGGCCCGACGAGTGCGCAAGCGACCCCCAAAAGTCGGCGGAGCTCACCCCACTTTCCACACATGCTATTTGATGACCCGGCGGTCCATGGAGAAGCCGGCGTTGCACAAATCCATGTCGTGAAGCAAGCCAAGACACGAAAGGCAACGGTCGTGTTGGTCGGTGATGGAAAATGTTCGGCCGCTGGGCACCGTCGCATGGGGGGCTGACCTTGCCCTCCAACCTAGACATGACCTTCGGAAAAAATACAAAACAAGACTCGACATCGCTGGAAAACAGTAATATGGAAAGGTCTTACCGGCAGGAGGAACCAACGGACTTGGGGTCAAAATTTCTGATGAGAACGAACTACGACACAGGTAGGCCCGAACTCAAGCTGGAGAAAGCGTCCCACGAGGTGACCTCGATGGTGGGAGACGAAGAACTGGCAGGCAGGCGGAGTCGACGGCGTCTAACAGCCAACCTGCGAGCGCCACATAGAACGTCGTCCTCAAGGGCAGCGCCGACAATGCGTCGGCTCCACCCCCCCAAAAAAAAAAAAAAGCTCCCGCGGGGTCCTGACCTCCAGTCGAGTACCCATATGTGATGAATGGTGAAGACTGACACAGGTAAGATCAGTGGCTTTGCACCCCATTTTTAAGGAGCTTCTTTAAAGGGCTTCTGCATCTGCATCCTCTGGTTTGGGACTCAGTCCCCCTTGGGATCTGAACCTGTGCATAGCAAAGCTTATGGACTCCTCATTTGAGCCCGTGGCTATTGCTGAAATGAAGTTAATCACTTGAAAAACAGTGTTCCTGATTGCCATAACTTCTGCCAGAAGGTTGTGCGAGTTGCAGGCCCTTTGTACTGATCTGAATTGCATCATCTTTCACAGAGACAAGATAGCCCTAAGGACTAACAGAAAATTCCTCCCTAAGGTAGTGTCTGAGTTTCACCTGAGTCCATCACCCTTGTAGTGTTCTTTACAGCAAAATACAGCTCAGTGGAGCAGAAACTCCACGGCCTGGATGTTAAGAGGGTGCTTAGTTGCTATGTGGACTGCACAAAGGATCTAAGATCTTCCCACTCACAGCTGTTCCTCAAATATGGTGAAGTGGGCAAGGGTAGGCCAGCCTCCAAGAGAACTGCTGCTTACTGAATAGTCTCCTGCATTCAGTTCTGTTACAGCAAAGCTGACAAATTACCTGCACAAGGCCCTAGGGCATACTCCACGTGTGGCACTTCTGCCTCTTTGGCAGCTACAAGGGATGTTCCCTTGCTAGAAATTTGTAAAGCAGCTACCTGGAAAACAGTACACAGCTTTACAAAACACTTTTGTCTGGTTGTGCAGTCCAGAAGGGATGCCAGGTTGGGCACTGCTGTCTTGTAGACCCTTTTCCCTAAATAGGTTCTGTACCCAGCCTCCCAGGGTACTTCTTTATAGTCTTCAACATTAAGCATAGTGAGGGATTCCTGGGGTTTGAAGAAAAAATTACTTACCATAGTAATATTGTTTCCTTCAAGGGATCCCTCACTGTACTTAACACACCCACCCTACCTTCCCTTCCAGAACCCAGAAAAGATTCTCCAAGAATCAGTTGTTCTTCCAGTCTTCATTTTTTCCTTGAGCGTTACTTTTGCACTGCCTACAATCAGTTCTGGCTGTTTTTGGTGCATATCTTTAGTCTGGTATAGCTTGTCCCAGTGGGGACCAATCATTTTGTTGTTTTTTTCTGTTTGTTCTTAGGTCGAGTCTAGCTAGCCTAGTGGTCACTGCTCCCCTGGCTATCGAAATAAATGTGACAGAGGGCAGAGTGGAGCATGATCATGCGGCAGAGATTTGAATTTCATTCCACTGTTCCCTAAGGGGAGGGGGAGGGCTAAGCAGGGAGAAGAGGTACTGGAAGTGGAAATCACAGCAGAGAGAGTGAGGGAAGCCCTCAGCTCCCTTAAGACGGAGAAAGCACCGGGGCCGGATAAATTACATCCTAGAGTGCTGAAGGAACTTGCAGATGTCCTGGCGAAACCCCTGGCAGAGCTTTTCACCATCTCTCTGAGGACAGGGTGGGTGCCCCAAGACTGGAAGGTGGCGCATGTAGTGCCTATCCACAAGGGGGGATGAAGGGAGCTGGCAGGGAACTACAGGCCTGTCAGCCTGACATCAGTGGTGGGCAAGGTGATGGAGGGCATTGTCAAGGAGAGGCTAGGGGGGGCCCTGGATAAGTCAGGGTGCCTGGACGATAGACAGCATGGATTCATCCGGGAAATTGTGCAGACAAACCTGGTGGAGTTCTATGACTGGGTGACAAGTGCCTTGGACCTGGGTAGACCAGTGGATGTCCTCTTTCTGGACTTCAGCAAGGCATTTGACCTGTTCCTCACGTGGGCCTGTTGGATAAACTAGGAGAAATGGGGTGGAAACCAGATGATCCGATGGATAGGCAATTGGCTCCAGGACCGACCCAGAGGGTCGTAGTTGTGGGATAATCTCTTCCCCAAGGAGGGTCATTAGTGGGGTCCCACAGGATCAGTCCTGGGCCCCTTCTGTTCAACGCCACGATCTGACATAAGGACAGGAATCAGGAGGAGATGAGTCTCTTTGCAGATGACTCAAACTGGGGGCAGTGGTGGATGGGGAGGAGGGAGGGTGGCCCTGCAGGGGACCTGGAGGCTCTGGAAAGATGGTCTAGAAAGTGGAAGCTGAGGTTTACTGCAGGAAATGCAAGGTACTTCACTGGGGCCAGAAACCCAGGCCAAGTGTACACCCTGGGGGAAATACTACAAGTCTCAATGGCTGAGAGGGACCTGGGGTGGTGGTGGATGTCAAGATGAACAACTCTGAGACTTGTAGGAGGGAAGCAGCCAAGGCCAACAGGAAGCTGGGATGCATCGCTAGGGGGATCACCTCCAGAAGGAGGGAAGTGATACTCCCTCTGTATAACTGCTTGGTGAGGCCGCACCTGGAGTACTGCGTGCAGTTTTGGAGGCCACACTTAAAGAGGGACATTAACCTCCTGGAGAGGGTCCAGAGGAGGGCAACCAAAATGATTCGGGGCTTGGGGGACAGGACCTATGAGGAGAGGCTCGAAGAGCTAAATATGTACACTTTGGAAGAGAGAAGGGACCGGGGGGACATGATAGAGGTCTTCAGGTACATGAAGAGGGTAAATAGGGGAGGAACAGTGAGGGTGCTTCGAAGGAAGGAGGAGGGGCCACTAGAGGGCATGGGTGGAAGCTGGAGGGGAAGATTCAGGGAGAAAGGAGGAGGTGCTACTTCACTGAGAGGGTGGTAGAGCCATGGAATGCACTACCTAGGGGCTGGTGGAGGCAGAGACAGTGGAGGTGTTCAAGAGGGGTGGGACAGGTACAGGTGAAGGGTTCAGGAAGCAAAATCCGATGCAGCAAGAATATCCGGAACTGGGAAGGGAGAAGCCAGAGAAGGCGTGGGGGACAGCAAGGTCAGCACCCAGGGTGGGGGCTGACCAAACGAGCAGACACGAAAGACCATTAGGCCTATTCTGCTGGCATTTTAGTATGTTAGTATGTATGTTAGTATGTAATTTACATAAAATCCCACTCTCCAGGGCAGTTTAGACCTAGAGGTTGAGTGCAACAGTAAGTGTAGTGAGGGATCCCTTAGAAGAAACAATATTACTATGCTGAGTATTTTTTTCATATCCCTCAAGGTTCCTCTCCCATCCTAGGGACCCCCTGGGAACTGACACTCCTTTTCTGCCTTCACTTACTCCTAACTCTTTTTTTTTTTTAAACTATATTTTTATCTAGAGTTTTAACATACTTTGGATCGCACAACATACATACAATAATATATCGTTTTGTACACATCAAGACAGTGAGCTCTAATATAAGTTATCGGACAACACTGAATAGGATGGAAAACAGAGGATAATACAGTGAAAAATGATAGAAATAACATACACATTATTAATGTTTACATGTCTTACATACGCTAATAAATCTCTAAATTTATGTCAGGACTTAGAATTAACTTTTACAGGCAGGTGCTCAGGGCCCGATTTATACAAAGTAAATGGATTTACTGGAAAGTATGATTAGATACAAAAACAATAGTGAGAAGTAAACAGACAAGGGGGGTCTGACACCCAGGGAGGGAGGCCTCCCTCACTAACGAGACACCGCACTTACTCCTAACTCTGGCTCCGGAAATAGTAACCTGCAGCTCATCGCCCACAGGTGGGACCTCTGATATGGACCAGGTCTCCAAGGATATGCGTTTGACTGAACAGGAGACCAGAGGGAGGAGCTGGCGAGGTAGAGGTCAGCCAGGGATCCCAGGTGGGTGTGGTTAGTTGAGGGACTATCCATCTGAAGCAGGTGCACCCGCCATTTTTATTTCACCCTATGGAGTCACCCTTATCCCTCCAGCTTCATCATTACATATTGATTCCCCTTTTACTTGAGACTTAAAACCCACACAAATGCATTGTTTAGGGTACACCTTTAGGCATCATTAGAATTACTGAGGATACCAAGTAGAGAATCTGTGGTATACATGTAAGTCTCAGAACTCCTTTTTAAATACTAACTGGCTACTGAAAATCTCCTTGAGTAATTGCAAAATTGGCAAAGGTTTGCAGAACAGAGAAACCTGTATGTTTCCTGTCCCACCATAAACAGGCTCCAACTTGCTCTTTTCCTGGAGCTGGGGTGGGGACGGTCAAACGGACAGCATATTCTCCCCCCCCGATCTCACAGGTGGCCATCCCTAAGAAGGATACATACAGTCAGGTAGTTAGATATTAAAATCCCTTTGAAAACAGGGCTCCAACAGAATGGACTGATTGGACTGATGGTAACCAGATATCATGCACCTTTTTGCTTCCCACACACTGTACCAAAACCAGCCACCTGATGGAGGGCCTTTTTCAACCCAATGTAAGAGATCTTTAAATGCTGCAGCATTTTAACACAACTTGAGACCGCACTCATGCAGTTAAGGAATATACATTTTTATTGCTTCTAAAGCCACCTACTGGACTGCTAACGAGCTCTAGTCAGAGCCGATATGGCTGTGGAGAGCTTTTGGGATGATTTTACCCATTATTTCTAATGAATTTGCACAATGCAGATCTGCTGAGGGGCTGTTTCAATGTGGTCTTCCTTTTGCACATTTTTACAATGTATTTTCCTAGCATATGCCTGCTGATTTACTATATATTTAGCCTGGATAGTTCACAGAAGAAATGGCATCTTATTTTCAGGTGGCGGAGCACTGGCAGTAGGATGCTGGAATGGTCATACATAGGCACAAGCTGTGTGGGTGATAACACCCAGTGGTCATACACCTCAGGCACTCGCATGCAGATCCATCGTCCCAGTGCTGTTGCACTGCTCAGTGTGGGTGACAACTGATGCAATACCCACTCACACAGGTCCTGGAACAGCATGTTACAGCCAACTTCCCATTCGTTTGTACAATCGGGGAACCGCGGACACACTATCCATAGCCTGGAGCGTACACTGCAAATGGCATTGCAAGATACCACACCCCATGGCACCCAGGATACCTCAGCAGTCCAGAGGGTGACATGTTATGCAGGGGAACTGGGGGAAGAGTGTGGGCTTGCAGTGGTGTATGACAGCAGGAAGATACAGCATCGACAAGGCATGCATTGGAGGTATGTCAATTCCCTCTTACATTTTGCCAGGGACATATGACTGCATACACTGGTGGGTCCGCAGCTTGCGTAGTGCCTCAGTGCATGGTACAGCCACTTGAGTCATTCTGGAGTGCAGGTCCCTGACACGGGTTCAGTGCAGTCAGTGGCTGGCTGTGGCAGGGTGTGGAGGGCAATACCAGTCTCAGCAACAGGTCTGGTATGGGGGGAGCAGGGGTGTCTACGTACCAAGGTGGTGGGTGGGGGTTCTCTATGCTATGGATATGGACCGTGATTTCCTCTGGTGCGATTGGGTCTGGGGGGGCCCTACACTATGGAGCTCTTTGGGGATGGAGTTGAATCAATCGGAGATGGGAGGGGGTCCCTCTAGTCCACCAGGGCTGCCAGGCTGCTATGCACCTGGATGCATTTCCGCAGCCTGCCTGTGGGTGGCTGGCCAGGTTAGGCCAGCTATTCATGGCCTAACTGTGGGCTGTGCTGCTCTGGACTGTGAGGGGTGCATTCCCACTGAGTATGCCACAGCACGGCATATGGATGGGAATGCACCCTCAACTTGTATGGCATACTGTTTCTGTGCACCCTGGCCCATTCCCTTGTGGCCAGCGCATCCCGCATGTTTGAATATCATGCTGCATCGCATTGTTGGAGTTGCATGGCACAGCTCCCTTTTTTGCCAGGATATGCTGCACATCTCCTTTGAATATGGCAGCCCTGGACTAGGCTACCCTGAAGAAATACATTATCAAAATGGTAAAATCATGACCCCACTGAAAATAAGATATTGCATCTAATCTGGGACAGCCTGAGTAAATACAGTGCAAAAATGTGTAAATGAAGATCCCTATGACAATGAGATGTAGCATTTCCCCCTGCACTATCCAGGATACAAAATAGAGATTAAGAAATATTTAAAGGAAAACTACTCTAAACTGAACTTTACTGTGCTCACTGACATAAACAGTTTCTTTATTGTTTTATAACATATTAGAATGCAGTATTTATTTTGAATGTTGTGGCCGTGGGGATGGTGTGTACAGAGAGAGAGAGTGTGTGTGTGTGTGTGTGTATGTTTACTGTAGCTCAATATATTTTTTCCCCAAAAAGCATAGTAGAAAATGCCTGCTGATTGCTACATATTTAGTCTGAGTAGTTCACCGAAAACCTGGCATATGTCTGAGACGGTCTCATCAGATAGTGTCTTTAGAGGTTAAAAAAGTGTAAATTATAGATTTGCTGAGAGAGGGATGACATTTACGAGGTAAGACTCTTTCTTGAAAGACAATACATTTCCAAGTGAAACTAGTAGTAAGAAGCTGCTTAAATGCTGAATATTTAAATGTACAAGTTGTTGCATTCTGAAGGGGGTAAACAAATCTCCAGTTTAACAGGCAACCAATATTTCAATATTTAACAAGTTGTTTCAATTTCCTAATGGCATCTGATAAGCAGCTTGGAGTTATGTATCCAACATTCTTAACAGAAAGAAGGGAGTATTTTATTTCAGTTGGCATGGAAGGATACATTGAAAAGTCGAAAACATGTATTCCATGATACTCCATTTTCCAGCTACAGATAGCAAGACAGCTGTAGGCTCCGCCCACAGCTATCAAAATGACAGTCCCCAGGGAGCCTGTCAGAAGTGCCATGACCAAATCCCCGAGCCGGGCCTCTTGTATCTTTGTGGAAGCTTAACCTGATGTGTAATGCACTATGTAGTCCAGCTTTCAAGCCACTTGCCCAAATTTCTGAGTTTATCTCTATGAAGACTTGGTTTTTGATGGCTATTTATTCAGCCCGGTAATTTAGTGAAATTTAAGCCATGTCTTACGAAACCTCTTACCTGACTTTTTGTGAAGACACAATAATCCTCAGAACAATTCCAGCCTTTATTCCAAAGGTTCCATATAAATAAGGAACTCAACTTTCCACCCCTCCCTCTGTCCTAAGAGGGACAAGGAAAGACAAGTGCCCCACAAAAGGTTGATCAGGAAGTTGGTGGATCTTGGAGTTGGGGTAAAGATGGTCAGTTGGGTGGAAAACTGGCTGAGGGACAGAACCCAGAGGGTGGTGGTAGGGGGAGAGTTATCTGGCACCAGAGAGGTAGCCAGTGAGGTCCCACAGGGCTCTGTGCTGGGGCCAGTGTTGTTCAATGTCTTCATCAATGACAATGGGGATGGCATTAAAGGCAAAATGTGCCTATTCGCAGATGACACCAAGCTCTGTGGGAGAGTGGACACAGCTGAAGGGATACAGGACCTTCAGGAAGATCTGGAAAAGCTGGAGAGGTGGTCCAGGATCTGGCTGTAGAGGTGGCAAAAAATAACCCTAGGGTAAATTATCTATTACAAATACTTAGAAAGGAGACGAATGGAGATGAGGCTGAAGGCAGAAGAATTTAATGATTATAACAATAATCACAGCGAGAGATTACAAGTGGTACATCCTTCATTCTTCATTCTTCAAACTAACAGTGTATAGTGGCTTGCTTATATAGTGGAAGACAGTATCATCATTTCCTATGGAGTTCTATGATTGGTACAAAACAAGTACAAACATTAACTTAAAAGGCAATTCTCTTTTTAGTACATGCATGAGCTAGCTCTTGTCAGCATAAATGTATTGATAGTGTAAATTATACTACTATATAAGGATAATAATAATTGTCATTACCAGTTACTAAGGTCTTAGGAGGCAGAAATAGGTTTGCACTTAGGAATGTGCACACAGGCACTCTGGCCCGTCCTAATAATAAACACTAAAAATAGTCTGAAGGGATAATTTGAACTCTCTCCCTGTATTTCTGTTTGTGCAGACACTTAAGACACCTGTTTTCTATTACTCACATGATTAGTACAAATATCAAAAGACACTTTAATATTACAACTTGTGGTTTAGTTAAACCTGTAGCTTTTACAAGTTTTAATATAATTCAGCTTCATAGATCAATATTAGTTACACAAATACATTATGTTTTAGACCAAAATAAGGTTTAGGCTAAAATATTGGGACACATTTCGTTATCCTCTGTTACAAGCCCCCCTTATTATTTGTGCAACAATGCAACTCCTCTGAGCATGTACATCTCACTATGTACTTATAGTAAGTCTTAAGCGACACAGGCTTATAATTACCAAGAACACTAAGACAACTTGCAACTCAAGTAAAACTTTAAAAGACAGGACTCCTAAGGGTCCCCCTGCATAGCTATAAATTAAGTGTTCATTATCACTCTCACTGAGCAATTCATTTACAACTACTTGTGCCTTATGAGCGGTATTTTGTATTTGTATCAAATGAGTATCTTTCCGATTTAAAAGTGACTGCACATTAAGAGACAGGAGAGGTATCACAGCTCCAAATGATGACACTTAACATGTCAATAAACATAGTGGCATAAAACTTTGACACACCAGTATCTGCACAACTATTGTTAACATTCATATTCCAACCAGAGAAAATCTAGACTTATATGTACTCTACTGTACTTCACATTATTCACAATTACTTGATCAATAAGTGTTGATTAAATCCACTCTCTGGCCCTTTTGTCACATTTGGACATTCAGTTGGTGTTACAGTTAAATATATGGCATCTGAGACTACAAAACGTAATGAGTTTACACCAGCATCGTTACAAACACTATTATCACCCCAAAGACAGTAGGACAGAGTTAACACATAAACACCATTGTCCTTTGGTGTGGCTCTGTTTATAACAAGAAACACATTTTTCTATTTTTAGTCCATGTAGCTTTGCTGTGATCCAGTCTTGAGCTTTGAGGCACAGCTGCTAGACCAGCTGTTAAGTATGTCCACACACCAATTTAGAAAAGTCAGTGTTCATATTGCTGGCTGCTGGATGGCTGAATAGCCGACACACTGCATTGGCCAGGGGTGCATTAGATTGTGCATTGAGTAGCCACACACACACTGGCATGGCATTTGTGTTGTGGTAGTTGATTACACCCTGGCACACAGATTAACAGTCCATAAACAGTCCATAATAAAGCAATAGGTTTGCATAAAGTATCAGCCATGTTTGGAATAAACAGCTGTGAAGAAAATGGATATCTTGCTTGAAGATCAATTGAAGAAGAAATCTTCTTGCTGAAGTTAGGGGATTGCCCCTACCCCAGACTTAACTTCATAGTAAGTAGAAACAATAAGCTTGATTGTAGAGTTTAAACTAACTAGACCTTTTCAGTTGATTTAAAGTTGTACAGTCCTTATGTGGAACCAATTAGACACCAAAACTGTGACAGTTTTTTTTAGGAAAAAGATGAAAGTCTTGTCAACCTAAATGAAAGTATTACTGTTGTTGAACATAGAGATCTTATGTGTGCCATCCCGTGGAAACCTGCAAACTTGCAAAGTTTTAGAAACTGAGTTACCAATGAACTGGTAGTTGAAACACAAGAAGGTCAAATAAAATGCAAAAGGTCACATAGTGTGCATACAACTTAAGGTATTAATGCACTGCATAGAAAAAGCAGTATGTTTAGACTTCTTGGCTGATGTTACTTGCTGTTCATTCAGCTTTCCCTTTTTTTAAAATCTCATGTGTTATAGCATTGGCACTCTTAACTGGAAATGCCTCTACCCATTTTGAGAACATATCTATTACTACCTTTTTATTTTTACTGACTTGCCTTCTACTTTCTTTTATCCCTGTCCATCCCTCTCCATCTCCTGTGTTTCCTCTCTTTTCACCCATTCCTCTTTTTTAGCTCCTGGTGGGGAGGTAGTGGGTCCTTTTTCATCACTTTCTCTACCCATAGCCTGGCGTGCCTCATCATCCTCTCTCAAAGTATCTCTTACTTTTGTATACTTTTTATCATAGCTATCTTCTTGCTTTTTATGTCTTTCTGCCTCTTCCTTGTTTCCCATTTTTTCAGCGTATTCCCTTTTTAATCCATGTTTAGCACACTTGTTTTGCAGCTCTAAAGCATATTGTTCTTGCTGATACCTTGTGGTAGCAGACATAGGTCCATAGGTGGCTGTCATTCCCCTTGTTGCACAGAGTGCCACCTTAACCTTTCCCTTCTTCTATATTACTTAACTCTTGAATCTTCTCCATTGCATCCTGTAGTTCTGTATACAGTTGCCTGGTTTCACTAGCCTGCTCTTGTGACTGTTGGTCTAGCTTAATCTGTAGAAGGGCATGATCCCTATTTAACAGACACAAATCCCTTTGTGCTTTTATTAGCTGTGTCCTAAAATTAATACACTGCTGCTCTAACTCTTGGTGTTGATCTATTGGGATGCTATCTTTATACATCAATGTTAATTCTTCTCGTTGTTTGGCACTTTGATCCCTTTCATCCCTCATCTGGGCTACTTCTTTATTCTGGCGACACACAATAGTCTGATTATACTGCCACAGCTCTTGCAATGCATTTGCAAAGATTTACTTTTCATTTTTTACTCCCTTATTACGAAGGGACACTTGCTGAGTAAAATACAATTGTGCCTGTTGATCATCAGGCACTGGTTCATATGCTTCCCCCTTTAGGTGTTTTCCTAGAAAACGACCTATTATTGTTTCCATACTCATTTTTCTTATCTTTTTCTTGCCTGCCTAGCCTTTACAGCCAGGTGCACCCGTGCACTGGTGCCCTAGTATGTCTAGCTATGTCTTATGGCTCCCTTGTGAGGTCCGGCTTGCAAGTCCCAGCATCTTCACTTACCTACTCTGCCCCTAGAGTTCCCACAGAGTTAAGCATTACTTTATATTTAAAACAATTTGAGAAGCATACAAAGCATACATCACCTGATTGTCAAGTGGCTGTGACTGTCTGTGTACCCTCTTCTCTGCTAAAGCCACAGCACCTCCATGTCTCCGAGCGTCCTCACCTTCTTATTAGGGCTTGCAGACTAACCAACCAGCAGTTAGGCAGCCTCCTTAGCATGCAGCACCAGTGATCTGAGTCTTTAAGGCACCAATTGTAGAGGTGGCAAAAAATAACCCTTGGTAAATTATCTATTACAAATACTTAGAAAGGAGACGAATGGAGATGAGGCTGAAGGCAGAAGAATTTAATGATTATAACAATAATCACAGTGAGAGATTACAAGTGGTACATCCTTCATTCTTCATTCTTCAAACTAACAGTGTATAGTGGCTTGCTTATATAGTGGAAGACAGTATCATCATTTCCTATGGAGTTCTATGATTGGTACAAAACAAGTACAAACATTAACTTAAAAGGCAATTCTCTTTTTAGTACATGCATGAGCTAGCTCTTGTCAGCATAAATGTATTGATAGTGTAAATTATACTACTATATAAGGATAATAATAATTGTCATTACCAGTTACTAAGGTCTTAGGAGGCAAAAATAGGTTTGCACTTAGGAATGTGCACACAGGCACTCTGGCCCGTCCTAATAATAAACACTAAAAATAGTCTGAAGGGATAATTTGAACTCTCTCCCTGTATTTCTGTTTGTGCAGACACTTAAGACACCTGTTTTCTATTACTCACATGATTAGTACAAATATCAAAAGACACTTTAATATTACAACTTGTGGTTTAGTTAAACCTTATCCCCTGTTACACTGGTAGCTTGGCTTCAATGCCAAGAAATGCAAAATTATGCATATTGGAGCCAAGAATCCCAGGACATAGTATTACCTGGGTGGAGTTCGAGTATCTGCATCAGAGGAGGAGAAGAACCTGGCAGTGATGATCGCTAGTGACGTGAAGCACTCCACGCAGTGCAAGAAAGCAGCAGAAAAGGCAAACAAGATGCTGGGATGCATAGCTAGGGGGATCAGTAGTAGGAGAGAGGAGGTATTATTGGCCTTGTACAGGTTACTGGTAAGGCCGCATCTAGAGTATGGAGTTCAGTACTGGTGCCCACACCTCAAAAAGGACTTTAACCTGCTGGCGAAGGTACAGAGGAGGGCTACAAAGATGATAGCCGGTCAGCAAGGCAAGGTATAAGAGGAGAGGTTGAGGGCACTGAACATGTACTCCCTGGAAGACAGGAGAGAGAAAGAGGAGATATGATTGGGACATTCAAGTACTTGAAAGGGATAAATAAGGTTGATAAGGAGAGTCTCTTTAAGCTGAGTGGCAATCATATCACAAGGGGGCAGTCTTAAGCTGGAGGATGGGAGGTTTAGGAGGGAGGTCAGGAAGCACTTTTTCACAGTGAGGGTGGTGGACACTTGGAATGCGCTGCTGGAAGAGCTCATCTCATTGAGTACAGTGGGCAGCTTTAAGAGGGGCTGGGATAAACATAGGGGTAAGGTAAGAATCATGGGTAGGGAGGATGGGAGGAGTGAGGAGGGAGGGCAGGGACATTAACTCAAGCTGTGGACCCTGCAATATGAGCAGACTAGATAGACCAACTGGCCTTCTTCTGCTGGCTTCTTTGTATGTTCATATGTCCCTTGATATGAGAAAATCATTACTATTTTTCCTGGAGAGAACCAGGGATTTCAGGGCATCGGACAAATTGTTTGCTTTTCCAGGACAGATGAGGACAAACCATATCCAATGATAGCACTACCAAGAGGATCAGTGCCTGTATTTGGAAGGTTTATAATGCTGTGGGTGTAACCCTTCTAGAATGCATCAAGTCATGCTCAGCCTAAGCTGTGGCCATTTCCCGGTGCTGACAAAATGCAGGTTTCCTCTGTGAAACTCTGTAAGGCAGCAACCTGTCCACATATTTGTGAAACATTACAGACTGGATATACTCAGTGTCACCAACACAGCCTTTTGCAGATTAGTTTTACAATCTGTACCAATTCACTTACCTTTTTTGATCTCCCTTTTGGGGTACAACACTGCTTGGTATGTCTTTTGGTGTAGAATGACCTAGAAAGATACATTGGATGAAACCAGTGGGAAAATCAGATAATTACTTAACCATATAGAAACAGAAATGTAAGATTTTGTTGGCAGAAAAGGATGTTTAGGCCCATCCAGTCTGCCTCTTGTCCCTGCCTATTCCATCATCACTGACCCTAGCTGGTCATAGGTGTCACTCTCGCTCCCTGTTCCTCTACCTAATATGCCCCTGTGCTTATCCCATGCATGCTTGAACCTCCCCATAGTCTTTGCCCCCACTACCTCCTCTGGCAGGCTGTTCCAGTCATCCACCACCCTTTCCATGAAGACATGTTTCTCCACATTTCTCCTATATTCCCCCTCTGAGCTTCTTTGCATGCCCCCTTGTTCTAGTGACTTCATTTCTCGGAAACGGATCCTCCACTTGCACCCTGTTCACTCCTGTGAGGTAGTTGTAGGTTTCAGTCACATTCCCTCTCGCTCTCCTCCCTCCCAGGGAGCACATGTTGAGTTCCTGTAGCTTTTCCTCATATGGTTTCTTGTGCAACCCCCTCACCATTTTGGTTGCCCTCCTCTGTACTGCCTCCACCCTTTCAATGTCCTTGCAGAGGTGCGGCCCCCCAGAACTGCACACAGTACTCTAGGTAGGGCCTCACCACTGAGCGATACAGCAGTGGCACCACCTCCCTCCTCCTGCTAGAAATCCCTCTCGCAGTGCACTCCAGCATCCTGCTAGCCTATCCCACTGCTTTGTCACACTGCCCAGCTACCTTGAGGTTATCAGATATGATGACCCCTGGGACTCTTTCTTGCTTGGTGACTGCAAGCTCCACTCCCCTCATTTTATACACAGCCCCTGGGCACTATGGTGATTTCAGCCAATCAGCACACAGAGCCACTGTACCTATTGTTCTGTGTACAGTGTGCTCTCATGCGGGAGCGTTGGGGGAGAAAGCTCCTCATCAGTGGTGGTGGGAGAATGGCAAAAGTACATTAAAAAAGGGACTTTAAAACGTCATTTAAATCACTCAATTTAAACTCAAATGATTTATAATAATAGGGCTTCCGAGGGGTTTCATGCTATAGAGGCACCTTTCGTGAGGTTCAGGCAGACAGAATCGTTCAGCTTTGCTTTACTGTCCTCTTGCCCGAACTTCACGCACCCCTTGGAGGCCCTCTTAATTTATAAAATTTTCCTTTCTGAGAGATCTGATGTATCTTTCTAGGTCCATTCTTGAAAGAAGCCCCAATTACATTGCTAACAGATCTACAGTTAAAATACATTTTTTTCTGTTATGTTAACCACATTCATTAAAAAATAAAAACAATTGTACCCTTTTTTTCGGCATTATGGTATTTCTCAGTAAAAACCCACATTTTATGATGGCTTCATTGCTGTAAAATTAATTGATGTTGCTAATTGTTTCATCTGCTTTTTTTTTTTTTACTCCCCTCCTCCTCGCAGCCCCCATCTCTTCGGGAGTCACCTACGGCCTTTTCAGCCCTCGCTCACCTACCTGGTGACCAGTGCAGTCCATCCCCCATGGAGCCATGGTTATACCCCCCAGGCGGGGTACAGGATGGGGGCCCATGCACCCCGAGACGTCTATATTTCATTGGGATGCTGTCTCTGGGCAGGTAGGGGCATTGCGGGTCGGGGCCTGGTGCTCCATCTACCAGAAGGCTGCGAGGTGTTTTTCCGGTGTTCTCACATGGTGTGCCGTGTCCCCTGACATCAAGGCGCTTGAGCGCCGATGTCTGGCACATCGCCCCCCCTGTTAGGCATCGGTCTTGTTACACCGCGGGTCTCCACCCGGGTCAGACAAGAGCCGAGCCTGTTCCCTTCCCCCGGAGAGGACGAGCAGTCCCTGGGATGCTCAAGCCTCTCCCGGCCAGTCTTCCAGCTTTTCCGCTGGGCTCGCTCCCCGAACCCGGTCACTGGCGTCGCATGAAATCCAACCGCTGCGCCGGCAGGCTGGCATCTGCTTTCTTTCTTAATCGAACTGAAATTGCATGCTACTGGTGTAATGATATCCAGCCTTGTTTTGTTTCAAATCTTTGTTCTGCTCTTATTACATACTTCCAGAACATTAGGAAAACCACAAAACAGTGCACTCATGATTCAATAGGCTCTTCTCCCACTGCATCAACAGTTGCTAGATTGTGTTGGAGTGTTCCCAACCCAAGTCCAGGAAAGATACAGTAGGAGTTGATCAAGGACTGTAAACAAACCTGTTTTTGTGTGGTAACCCCAGAATGGTGGGCAGTCTGTTTTTACTTTTAAAAAAAAAGGAATCTGAATCAAACTACCACTTACATAAACAATCTGTACGGAATGTGACCAGTCATAAAATGTGCAATTTAAACTAGGTACATTTTGAGGCTAAGTGGTTTGACAGTGTCCCTTTAAGCCAAAGAACTGTTAACAAAAATAATTCCCATTTATATCAAAGATAACATCTCGGGTCATGTTAGTGAGTTTTTTGTTGAGGTTCTTGGGTTTTCTTAAAAATGTTAATGATTTTGGTAATTTATTTGTTAGAATTTTGCAAGTTAAGAGATCTGCTTAGATATTACTGTCCAAAAATTGGGACCAGGGGAATAGCCACCTGGTCACTGACACTAGGGGTCCTGCAAAGGGATAAATTAGTGTAGACTGCCTGGGCTCCATTTTCAAAAGAAAAACTTTGATGCAAGATGCCCGCACCATAGGGGTATAATGCAAGTGCCACCTTGTGTCCAAGTTAACGGCTATCCCGATTTTTGAACGCTAGCTGTGTTGAACTCTGGATGCCATGCAGCAAAGCTCCCCTGCACCACCCTTGTGGCAAAAGCACCCATACACCAGGTCACAAGGGTAGTTGCACCATGGTGGGGCTGCAGCATCTCCTTTTTTGCAATTCCAGAAGCCCTGCTGTGGTCAGAAGAGGGGGCTCAGGTTAGACCAGTCAGGAGTTGATCTAAGGGCCCTGTGCCACTGACTAGCAGGGCGGTGAGTGGGATGTAGGACCTGGAAGGCAGGGACCGGTGGCCCCTGGAGCAGTGGGGGTGTCATAGGGAACAGTGGGGGCACAGCAGCACTGTGAGAAGATGAGGAGGAGGCAACTAGTGGAGGTGCCATACAGAGTAGTGGACAGCCAGACGGACTGGGTAGGGGGGTTGGCATGGTGACTGTATCTTGACACAGACCTCAGGTGGAAGCAGCCCTGGCACCTGCCTCATAGAAACAGAATTTTATGGCAGATAAGGACTGCTTGGCCCACCTAGTCTGCCCACGTCCCTACCTGATGGATAAGCTGCAGAGTCTAGTTAATCAACAGCTTATAACAGGATATCGTAGAAGTCACAGAAACATGGTACACAGAGAACCATGACTGGGATGTTAACATACCAGGGTACATAACCTACAGGAGAGACAGGCAGGGGAGAAAAGGGGGAGGAGTAGCTCTCTATGTAAAGGAAGGGATAAAAGCAACTGAACAAAAGAGTAAACAGGGAGGAGAGGAGGCACTGTGGGTCACCTTGGAGACTGGAAAGGGCACCATAATCCACACAGGGGTTGTGTACAGACCCCCATGTCAGGGGGAGGGAATGGACAAGGATATGATAGAAGGCATTATTAGAATGGCAGAGAAAGGGGAGATACTGTTGATGGGAGACCTGAATATGCTAGATGTTAACTGGAGCACATTTGTTGCAGCCACATCCAAGAGCAGGGCCATTCTTGATGCCCTACAGGTGGCAGGCCTCAGACAGCTAGTTTCGGAACCCACTCATGAGGGAGCAATCTTAGACCTCATACTCTCAAATGGGGGCAGTGAGAGGATCACAGCTCTAGAAGTGGGTTGCCATCCTGAGGAACAAGTGACCATCAAACAGTGTAGTTCACGTTAAACTCAGCTACAGAGTCAAGCCATACAAAAGTGAGGGGTACTGGACTTTAGGAGGGGCTGACTTTGGCAAGATGGGAGAGTGCCTCAGAAAAGCACTAGCAAACAGGCTAGTAGGAGATGTGGAGCAACAATGGGAATCATCAAAACTGCCATCACAGAGGCAACAAGCCTTTGTGTGAAGCAAATAAACAAATCAAAACAAAAGAAAAGCCACTATGGTTCTCAAAAGGGTGGCTGTGAAAGTCAGGAAGAAAAGACAGCATTCCAGAAGTATAAGAAACACAGAAGGAGCAGGACAGAGAGCTGTACCAGTTAAGGCAGAAGGAAGCAGAGAGGGAAGTCAGAATAGCAAAGGCCCAAACTGAGGAAAAGATAGCCAACTCGGTTAAGAAGGGGATAAAACCTTTTGTAGGTACATCACAGCCTGAGAAAGACAAAGGGAGGGATAGTGAGGCTGAATAGAATGAACAGTGGGTGGGCAGAGGGGGACAGTGAAAAAGCAGGGATACTGAATGAATATTTCTGCTCAGTATTCACAAAAGAGGAGGGGGAAGTGCCTAATATTATTAACAGAAGCACTCTTGATAGGGGGGTCAATCCCAGTCCTTTCACAGAAGAAAGGGTTCTGCAAGAACTCCTAAAACTGAAGGTGGACAGAGCAATGGGGCCTGATGAAATTCGCCCCAGAATTCTAAAAGAATTAAGGGGGGAACTAGTGAAACCACTGGCTAATCTTTTTAATAAATCGTGTGAGGATGGTGTGGTCCCCGAGGACTGGAGGAAGGTGGATGTGATTCCCCTTCACAAAAGTGAGACCAAGACAGAGGCAGGAAACTACAGACCTGTCAGTTTGACCTCTGTGGTAGGGAAAGTGATGGAGTCATTTCTGAAGGAAAGAATGATTGAGTACCTAGAGGCCAGTGGGGCACAGGACCCAAGCATGGGTTCTGGCGGAAGGTCATGTCGGCAGAATCTAATAGATTTCTTTGACTGGGTGACCAAGTAGTAGACCAGGGAGGGGCTGTGGACATGGCCTACCTAGACTTTAGCAAGGCATTTGACACAGTCCACACAAAGATTAACAGTCAAATTAACCAGCCTGGGTGGGTCCCAGGGGTGGTGTACCTGGGTAAAACATTGGCTGGACAACGGACACAGAAGGTAATTGTAAATGGAGTCCACTCGAAGAAGAGGGGTTACTAGTGGGGTACCGCAGAGTTCAGTATTGGGTCCAGTCCTTTTAATGTCTTCATAAGTGACATTGCAGAGGGACTGGAAGGAAAAGTATGCCTCTTTGCAGATGACACAAAGATCTGCAACAGGGTTGATACACAAGGAGGCAAGGAAAGGATGAGAAGGGACTTGGCAAGGTTGGGGAATGGTCAGGTATGGCAGCTAGGGATTCAATGCAAAGAAGTCAAAACAATGCACCTGGGAAACAAGAACCAGGGAAGAATACACAATGGGGGGAGGTAGTAACAACAACAAAAAGAAAGGGACCTGGGGTAATCTTTCAGATGACCTTAAGGTTAGCAAGCAATGTGAGAAGGCAGTAGGAGGGCTGAGGGTATACTGGGATGCATAGGGAGAGGCATCAGCAGCAGAAAACAGGAAGTTGTTATCCTCTATACAGACAGTTGGTGAGACCCCATCTGGAGTACTCGTCCAGTTCTGGAGACCCCATCTCCACTAAAGGACATGAACAGGATAGAGGCAGTCCAGAGGAGGGCAGCTAAAATGGTGCAGGGTCTGCAAGAGAAGCCGTGTGAGGAGAGACTAAGGAAGTAATATGTATACCCTTGAGGAAAGGAGGGAGAGGGGACATGATAGAAACTTTTAAGTACCTCAGTAGAATCAACAAAGTCCAAGAGGGTAGCATCTTTCAGAAAAGAGAGATGTGTAAGAACAAGGGGACACAATTTAAAGATAGAGGGCGGTTCAGGGGCAATGTGAGGAAGTATTATTTCACAGAGGGTAGTGGATGCATGGAACAGCCTTCCTGAGGAGGTTGTGGTCTAAAACTGTGGGAGAATTCAAGAATGCAAGGGACAGACATAAGGCAATTCTTGTGGGGGGTAGGAAGAAATAGGCTGTTGGGTAAGTAGGATCTGCGGCCTATCCTTTAGGTAGGGAAATGGGCAGACTAGATGGGTCAAGTGGTCCTTATCTGCCATCAAAGTCTATGTTTCTAAGCTTACTTCCTCCTTCCCCCCACTAGAATTGCCTTATGCCTGTCCCATGCATTCTTGAATTCTCCCACTGTTCCTGACTCCACAAACTCCTCAGGAAGGCTGTTTCATGCATCCACAACCTCTCTGTGTGTAAAATACTTCTAACATTACCTCTAGCTGTCCCCCCTCTATCTTCAAATTGTGCCCCTTGTTCTTGCACATCTCTTCTTCAAGATACTACCCTCACTTTGTTAATTCCCCTTGAGATACTTGTTCCCACTAAGTCCACCTCTCCCTCCCTTTCCTCAAGGGTATATACTAAGTTGCTGTAGACTCTCCTCAGATGTCTCTCTTGGTGAAGACCCTGCACCATTTTGCTTGCCCTCCTCTGAATAGCCTCCACTCTGTCTATGTCTTGCGGAGATGGAGTCTCCAGGTGCATGCAGTACTCCGAGATGGGGTCTTACTAACTGTCTGTACAGAGGGATAACAACTTCCCTGTTTTCTACTGTTGATGCCCCATGCATCAAGACTTGTTTGCATCACTGGTACAGGCCAACGCTCAGTAAGCTGGATCACATGCTTATTACAAACTATAGATGAAAACTCATGAAATATTCACAATAACCACTCAAAGGGGTCTTTTCTGCTAATTGCTCACCTTTTTGGGTAATAAGGCCAGCTCCAGCCATATTTCAGCTTAAGCCATGATCTGTAGGTTTATGAGGTCTTCCTAATGTTCACCAAGTTACCTGGATGATATACTGTGACTGGAAGAAATGATGACACCTGAAGAACCTGGTGGGTTCTGCGCTTTTGGAAGATTTTGGCTTGGTGTCCAGAAGGAGAAGTGAATTTTTTCAAACTTCATTAGAATATCTCCACACCATAGATGCATTAGGTTACACAACCGGTGAAAGAAAAAGCGATTGTGGATGCCCCAGCACCGAAATGTGAGTCAGTTACGTCGTTCTTGGCCTGTTAAATTATTGGCGGCAGATTTATTCCCCAATCTGGCTACAATTCTACGCCCACTAAATGGTTTGTTGTGCAAAGGAAGTCCTGGGTTGTCCAAAGGACTGCGAGCTGCTCAAGAAGGCCAAAAGATTTATTCACAAGACGCTTCATTCACCATAATCCACAGCTGAGCATCAGACTGGTATGTGATGCTCACCTTGTGGTGTGACAGTCTTTCCATGTTTTATCAAATGGAGATGAAAAGCAATTGCCTTGGATCAGAACTCTCACAAAGCTGAACAAAATTATGCCCACCGGAAAGATAAGTTGGCAATAGTGTTCGAGTTCGCAATTCCACCAATACTCTATGGTTAGGAGTTCACACCACTGATCACCACTCTCATGACCATTTTCATGTCCTCACAGTTGTGTTCGTCTGGCAGCAGCCAGAATGCAACGTTGGGCTCTCTTATCAGCTCAACTACCGCATTGAATATAAGAAGGCTCTCTTGGTAATGCTGATGGGCTCAAGACTTCACAGGTAGCCCACAGTGACAAAGTGATACTGTCAATTTTTTACACCAGCCAGTTTGAGAAACTATCATCACAGTTCTGAAATTAAAAAGACAAAAGTTGATCCTGTGTTGTCGCAAGTCTTGGAGTTAGTAGTACAAGGAAATGTTACTGTGAACCAGACATTCGTCATGAAGTTACCACCATTCTATGCTCAGACGTAATGAGCTTCAGTACAGCAAGGTTGCTTGATTGGGTGTCCGGTGATCGTCCTTCAAAACTACGCACCGTGTTTTTGGGAGACTACATGGGACAATTCGGTCTGTGGAAATGAAGGCTTTGCTAGAAGCTATATTTGTGGCCAGGGATTGATTTTCGAAATTGAATAATAAGCAAAACATGCACTATCTGTCAGCATGTTCAGAAAATGCCATGTCCCTCACCTTACATCCCTGGATGTGGCCAGTGCACCGTGGGCAGTGCATTCATGTAGATTTTATGGGGCCGTGAGGGGACACATGTACTTAGTCATTGTGGATGCCCACTCAAAGTGGCCTAAAATTCAAGTCATGGACACCACTACTACCAGTAAGACCATTCAAGTGCTGAGGACTGTTTAGTCACATGGGATTCCTGAACAGCTGGTCAGCCATCATTGACCACAGTTTATTTCTTAGTGACTTTGTAGTATTTTTGAAGTCCAATGGTGTGAGGCATATCCGTAGTGCTCCGTGATCTCCCCTCTACTAATGGTCTACGTTGAGCATTTTTGCATATGAAGAATGCTCTGAAATCGTGGGGAGTTCTTTGACCTTACAGCACAAGTTGGATAATCTCGCTGGCATACCCGAAATACACCCGATGCAACACAGCGAATCTCCAGTAATGTTGTTTTTTTGGCATAAGCTGCTCCCGCTCGATTTGCTTTAAGCCAGATGTGGTATCAGGAGGTTTTGAAGAACCAAGAATTCAGTATACGGGCAAGCTCGCTTCCAAAGGATAGGCAGTTCCTGTCAGTCAAGAGGTGCTTGTTCGAGATTACCGGAAGGGGAGAAGTGGACCTCTGGTGTGGTGACATCTCAGACGGGCCCAGTGTCATATACAGTTGATGTTGAATCGTGTGAAATGGAAATGTCATGCTGAACAGCTCTTGTGATCTTCAGCAGCGCACAGATGGGGACACCTCAGGGAAGAAAACCCACGGAATTGTGGATTCCGATCTGCCGCACTGTCCAGAAGCCCCACTACAGAAATCCAACACCTTCTGAAGATGCAGAGGAGGAGGTGGAGAGGAGCATTGGTGAGGCTATACAACCACCAACCGAGGATCGGAGGGATGTACTAGACAGGGCAGGCTAGGCTAAGTGTTGCTCAGGAGAAACGCTATCCATCCCTGAATTTCAAAAACCTCAAGATTGTTTGAACTTGTAAGACATTTAAAAGAAACAAATGTCTTGGTGGTTAGGAGAGCCAGATCAAATTAACGGGCAGAATAATCCCCTTGACTGGTCCGAGGTCTGGGGCAGTCTACCCCCTACCTCTAGCATAGTATGAACCATATTAATAGTAGTGAATAATGCTAATCCTTGTTCATTTGGTAACAATATAATTTAGTTGGGAGGAAATGTTATGTAATCGAAATGGTAATGCATTGTGTTACTTCTGCCACCTGGGGGCAGCATTCCGATTTTGAGTAAGCACTGATATAGAGTGCAGAGTGTTGTTGCCTTGACCAGAGAAGCACCAAAATAAACGAAAGCTGCTCAACGACTACTGCGGTGCAAGTTTGTCAAACTGTTTCAGTATAAATGTTGGTACACAACACTTGCTACTTACCGAAAGCTTCGGGATGTACTGGGTCAACAAACCACTTCTGCGACAATGATGATTACAGCAAATAGGATATAGCCATTGAGGCAGAGAAGGCAGTGGTTCAAGGCTCTGATGCTTGCAAATTCAGGTGACATCCAGCAGACCAGACCTGCTTGAATCCCACAGCTTCCACTTTCTGCATACTGTGTGATTCCTGAGCAAGTCACTTAACCTCCTTGTGCCCCAGGTCGCTTCCTGTAAAAGCTTTCAGCTTAGTGTGCTATACTGGTTAAACAAATAAACTTAAATTAATTAAAATTAAAGCTGACTTTAAAAATTTGAATTAACTGCTGAATCATACGGAGGAAATTCCATTAGCTCAGGAGAAGTCTGACGTGAGCTACAAGGAGCTGAGCCACTAAACAACATCAGCTTTTAAAATGTGTGGAAGAATTGAAGCAAACTTGTTGATAAAATTGAAATGTGATTTTGTTAGAACAGTTATTCTGGGGCAACAATTCCAGCAGAGCTGAAAACCTGGCTGAGTGACCAAGATCCCAAAAACAGTGCAAGAGGCTGCTGAACTCTCGGACCGCTTATGCTAAGAGCAGACCTGTTTGAGAGCAATGGAGCGGGTGTGGCAGCAGAAAGGAAAAAGCACATCTTCAGGGTAGCTAAACCCTCACTGCCCACCAAACCAGTTATTCTCGCAGGTTTCAGAGAAAGATTTCCTCTGAAAAAGAAGTGAATGTTGGTTGTAAAGAAATTGGGCATATTGCCAGACAGTGTCCCAAATGGACGAGCAATAATACGCAAGGTGGGGCTAGGAAAGAAGGGTTACCTGTGTGTCATTGGAAGCATGCTCGAACATGAGGGAAACACATGCACCCAGTCAAGGTGAATGTGGTACAGATGCAGTGGTTAAGGACAGTATCCTGACATTGGTAAAGGGGATCTAGTAGAGCCTGGTCAGCTTATACCCAATAAATATGTCACTGTACAGGACTTTATTGGTAGGAGAAAACATTGCCCCTCACTAGTGTTCTCCTAGGACTGGGATGAAACAGAGGAATCAGGCAATAGGGTGGCTGTAGCCAAAACCTTAGTAGTGGATGATCCCAAGCAACACCAAATAGGGGATGGTACGTTACCTGTAGCTGAGCGCAAGGGAAACTTGTAGTTCCCAGAACTCCCACTGTAGTCATTGTGAAACCACTGGGAGGCTGGTCTTCAGCCTGTGTCTCCTGATAGAGATTAATGAAAGGGGTAGAAATTTCCCCAGTAACAAGTAACCACACAGCTACAGAGGATTACTCCGAAGAGGGAGAGGTGACCCATTGTCAGAGGGTTGGGATTGACAGTGACCCTGAGTGCCCTGATGCTAGTGCTAGGGACCCTAGTTTAGCGACTGAAGGGGACCTGTCCCATGCCGTGGGAATGTGTGAGGGGTTTGCAGCTGCTCAGAGAAGTGATCCTAGTCTAGAGCAGCTGAGGGCTTGGGCAGACTCTGACAGGGCACAGGGAGGTGACAGCAGACATAAGGTTTATTAGGAAAATGGACTTATGTATACTCAGGCTGTGCAGACAGAGGGAGGGATGCTAGGTAGGCAGCTTGTAGTTCCCCAGGGGTATCGTGAGCAGTTGCTCAAGACTACATATGATATTCCCTTGTCTGGTCATCTGGGGAATTGCAAGACACTATGCAGCAGCTGGCCCAGAACTCTACTGGCTCCAACTTCACCCAGGTGAAAGAGTATTGCAGGTCTTGTCCCCAGTGCCAAGAAATAGGGAAGGTAGGCAAGAATACTCAAGCCACCCTGATTCCATTGCCCATAGGTGGAGGAGCCATCCAGAGGTTGGGAATGGACAGGTGGGTCCTTTAAATACCCCCAGCACCTTAGGGAAGAGATTCATTCTGACTGTGGTGGATTATGCCACCCGGTACCCAGAGGCAGTCGCCATATCCTCACTGAAGACAGACAAAGTGTAAGATGCCTTACTTCAGATTTTCTCCTGTGTTGGGTTTCCATGAGGTTATCACTGATCGAGGGGTTCCTTCATGTCGGACCTGATGAAATGTTTGTGGAGAAGTGTGGGTAATAGAGATGCATGACATCGTATCACCCACAAGCCAATGGGCTTGTGGAAAGATTCAATGGGGCCCTGGAAGTCGTGCTCCAGGCATTTGCTGAACAGCATGGGAGGGACTGGAGAAATACTCTTCCCCACCTGTTGCTTGCAAACAGGGAGGCCCCAAGTGAGTTGACAGAATTTTCCCCTTCTAACTCTTATAGGACGCTGGGTACGGGGCCTCTTAGACTGATCCAGGAGGACTGAAGCAAGCGCCATCCAGGGAACTCCCATTGTGATTATGTCCTTAGGTTTAGGAAAGGCTGAAGGAGCTTATGGGGACAGCCCAGAGCAACTCTGGCAGCTGCCCAACAGAAACAAAAGGTGTCGATTGCAGAGCCAGAGCTCGCCTTTGTCGTGGTGGGGTCAGGAAGTCATGGTCCTTATTCGGTCTGGAAAACAAGCTGCAGGCTGAGTGGCAGGACCGCATAAAGTGGTTAGGAAGGAATTGATGAACTACATTATAGAATTACTGACAGGAAGACAGAAAGAAAGGATGTACCATGTCAACACAATGAAGCCATATGCAAACAGGGCTGGACATGTGTTTGCAGTGTGTAGTCCTGGGGGAGGGACGATGAAGGAGGCCTCTTCTGGACTTGTTGGAAGAAAGCAAGTGGGAGTCCTCTGTGAGGCAGTAAAATTGTCTCTCCAGCTGGCCCTGGACAAGATCCAGGAAGCAAAGGAGGTTTTAGCAGACCTTGCCCCATTGTTTAGCGCCGTCTGGAATATCCCCTTAGTGATGTCACGATGTGAGACAGGGACAGACAGACCTAGGTGACAGCATATCGGAAAGTCAGAGGCTGTCCAAAAGGACATTAAGAGGGAAGTGGAGAGATGCTGGATTTAGGGTAATCCAGAGAACCACAGTCCCTGGGCCTCACCTGTAGCTCTTTGTGCGTTTGCCAATGGCTCTATTCATTTCTGTGTGGATTCATCATGGACTGAATGCAGTCACGAAGTCAGATGCCCACCTGATGCCCCAGACAGATGAACTCCTGGATAAGTTGGGCGGCTTCCCCACGTATGACTGACCTGACCAAGGGTATTGGCAGGTAGAGTTGATGGAGCTAGGGTTAGAGGTCAGCCTTCATCACTCCGATAGGCTTATTTGAATTTGAAGCAATGCTCTTCAGAATGAAGAACGTCCTGCCACTTTCCAAAGGCTGGTGAACCAGGTGTCATACAGCGAGGAGAGCACGCTATAGCATACCAAGCCGACATTGCCATCTTTAGTGCCAGCTGGGGAGGAACACCCGTCCCACCTAAGGAATTGCTGGGCAGGATACAGAGGGCTAGCTCACTGCCACATCCAGAAGCGCCAGGTTGGCTGGGAGAAGTGGCATACTCGGGCATGTGGTAGGCCTGAGACAGCACCATCCTAACCAAATAAAACAGAGGTAATCCAGGCATGGCCCAGACCAGAAACACAGGAGCAGGTCAGGTTTTCTTGGGACAGTAAGGTACTATAGAAAATTTGTGTTCTGAATTACAGTGCTTTGGCTGCCTCCATCTGACCTGATAAAGACAAGGATGCCAAAGAAAATTACCTGAGACTTCAACCTGTGAGAACGCTTTTACTAGACTAAAGGAGGCACTGTGCAGTGCTCCCTGTTTTGAGAAGTCCTGACTATAGCAACCCCCTATAGTTCAGACTGACGCCTCAGACATGGGTATTGGGGCAGTACTGAGTCAGACATCCAGCCAAGGAGAGATCACCACACATACCTGAGTAAAAGTTACTTCCCAGGGAGCAGGCTTGATTCCACTGTGGGAAAAGGAGGTCTTGCTATAGGGGCCCAAAGAAGTTAGGAACCATACTTATGTGATAGAAATGGATACGGAAAGAGTTAATGGTTTTGGACTTCTCTAGCTGGTGTTTTTTAGCTTGATTTGGACGGCAACATCCACTGGCTGGAGTTTGCAGTCCTCCCTAGCTGCTAGATAAGAGCTGGGTCATAAATCCTAGTGGACATCTCCTCCTCACACAGACCCCTGCAGACACATACACAGGATGGTTTGAACAGATTGGGTCATTCAAATATAAACTGAAGAGGTTAAAATGGAATATAATTGGTCACTGATAGGTGTTCAGTCTGATTGGGACAATTAAATACATACATGGTTAGATGGTTGGTGCATTCAAGGGGAATAGGCATTACCATTCCCAGGAGAATATATAAAAGGCTGAAATACAAGCAGTGGTCTTTTGCTTTGGGAAGCTGGAGGGGAAAGCAAGTTTGGAGCCACCCTTCTAGCTATGTCTGTGAGCTGGCAGTTAGAACAGGGTCCAGTGTCTCTTGTAAGGACAGGAAGGGTAAGTTAGTAATAGCATATTTCAGTAAAGTTTCTTTGCCATCTGTTGTTTAAAACATTTGTTTACTTTTCCTGATGAGTGTTATTTTCTTGTGTTGTAAAATATATCCTGTAAATGATCAGTGCACTTTCTGTTACAAAAACTATTTATTTGCTCAACAGCTGTGACTGTGATGTCATTTTTCTAAGGTAATATTTGATTTCCACTGGCTGAGGTAAACTCTGTGTAGCATCTGCCACTCAAAAGAGACACACTACCAGACTTTAACTTGTGCAATTGCATGTTTGATTATTCAAGTTTGTACACTTGAAAGAGGTGCCAGAAGGAACGTCCAGCTGGTGGCAGTGAATACCTGAGGACAGACACCTCTCTAAAAGCTGTTTCAGCCCAGAGGGAGATGCGAGTTGTCACATATTGGTTGGCAATGGTGGGGTGATGATAGCAGACTGCGTAGCACACTGAGATACAGAGTTTGCCAGTGGAACAGTTACCTTTGCATTGCAAACAGGATATATAGGAATACATTTAGTACAACAGTTTTATTTGTTCTAGTTAGCACAGTATAGCATAGCAGTAGGAATGAGCTCCTGAGAGTATGACTCACTTACTGTACTGCAGCTTTGTGAAGGTACCAGGAAAAGGGGATTCAGCTTGAGGGTCTAAAACATAAGAAAAGGCAGACCTCATAGCTACCCTTTGTGGCTTTATGACCTGGAAGCAGACAGTCACTGGGGGTGAGTCAGAACTGGGCAGCAGACCCCAAACCAGCTTGAGGCACTGCGATCAATAGCTATTGCAAAAAGGGCACTGAGGTGAAAATACTGGATGCTGAAGCAGAAACAAGAAGCTTGGATGTAGAAACAAAAAGATTGGAAGCCAAACCAAAAAGATGGGAAGCAGAGACAAGAAAACAGGAAGCAGAGAAAGAACTGGAAGAAAAAAGACTGGAAGCAGAGAAAGAACTTGAAGAAAAGAGACTGGCAGACAGAGAGAAAGAATGCAAAGACAAAGAGAAAGAACATGAAGAAGGAGAGAAAGAACGTGAAGAAAGAGAAAAAGAACGACAGCATGAAAAGGAGATGATGACCCTGCGCAGCCAGCAAACTGTGAGTAATGGTGGAGTGAGTTTACCTCATGAAGCCAAAATGAATTCTAAATTGTTCCCTCAGTTTAAAGAGGGAGATGACCTGGATTTATTTTTAAGGTCATTTGAGAGAGATGATGCCAATTAAATTGACTAAGGCTTCCTGGTCAACTTATCTCACAATCTTACTACGGGAGGGCTTTGCATGCATTTGTTAAAATGAGTAATGAAGACTATGCTGATTATGATAAAGTTAAAACATTGTTGCTGAAACATTTTTGAATTAACTCCTGAGGCTTATAGAAGGGAAATTTAGGGAGTTAAAAAGCCGAGAGACAGTTATGCAGAACTGCAGATTCAGCTGGTACTTTACCTTGATAGGTGGGTGGAGGGCTAAAAGCAACCACTTAGAACTAATCAAAGATGTATTGGTGGAGAGAACAATTCCCTAAAATTGTACCTGAGGACATCAGCGTAATAGCTCCTAGACCAGGCATGCGCCTCCTCAACAGAGGTGGCAGCAAGCACTGACATGTATCTGTCTAGCCAGCCATACACACAGCGTTAAGTCTTATGGTGGGGGGGCAGCACATGGTTATGAGGGATCACATGGGGGGCAGCCTAAAGGAAACCAGCCTGCACCTGAGCCCAAAGTAGAACCATCTCGTTCTAAGAGGACTCAAGAGACAGGACCCAAGAAATGTCATATTTGCAATCAAGTGGGACACTTGAGATATACTGTAACTGCCCTCAGAAACTGGTTAAGGGGCAGAGGTATGGGGGAGTGGGTGATCAAAAGAGCACTGGTGTGTTTGTTGGGTGTGTCCAGTCTGAAGCACCGCTCTCTTCTGATGAGAATCTGCATCCCATTACAGTTAATGGAATAGTAACACAGGGACTGTGGGACACAGGTGCTGACATCTCCCTGGTAAGGCAGGATCTCATTTGGGCAGAGCAGATGGTGCCTGGGAAATACTCCAGGGTCCGGCATTCACAGGGCCACCAGTCCAATTACCAATGGCTAGAGCTCTTCCTGAGCTGGGAAGGGGCCATGGAGAAAGGAGGTGGGGTGTAGAGGACCTGTAAATATGAGTGTGGGGAAGGATTTGGACCCCAGGAAAAAAACTGGTGAGTGTTGTAACTCATAGTCAGGCACAAGGGCAAGCTTCTGAGAGTGAAGAGGGGTGACTCTGGGTGGTCCAGCCACACCCTCAGCAGCTGAGGAAGTGTCTAGCACAGGGGAGGGGCTGGCTAGAAGCAACAGTCCAGAACCCCAGTCACAAATAGAGGAGCCCACAGGACTTCCTTCTGAAGGGGCACTGGGAAGGGTCAGATGAGAGCAGCTGAGTGCTGCACAGCGAACTGACCCTACCTTGCAAAAACTGAGGGAAATAGATCACAGGGCTGAGCGTCCTCGGGGGGCAAAGAGTCCATTTACTAGGACAATGGGCTGTTGTACTGAGAATGTACAACAGAGGAAGGGCTAGACAGTGAGGTACTCCAGCAGCTGGTAGTCCCTAAGGTTCACCATCAGCAGCTTTTGGCCCTCACCCATGATATCCCTTTTTCAGGGCACTTTGGGGTGAGGCGCACGAAAAAGCATCTAACCAACAATTTCTTCTGGCCTGGTATTGGCAAGGATGTGGCAAATTATTGCAGAACTTGCCCACAGTGCCAACGGGTGGGGAAAATGGGGGACAAGGCTAAGGCAGCTTGGGTGCCCCTGCCCATTATTGATGAACCTTTTAAGAGGGTAGCTGTGGACACAGTGGGGCCATTGAGCACCCCAAGTCGCACTGGCAAGTGGTATGTCCTAGTAGTTGTTGATTATGCCACCAGATACCCAGAGGCAGTGGCCCTAACATCCTCTGAGGCAGAACCAGTGGCAGATGCACTGTTGGGAATATTTAGCCGGGTGGGCTTTCCCCAGGGAGATACTGTCAGACCAGGGTGTTGATTTTATGTCAGGGTTAATGAGTAGTTTGTGGAAGAAGAGTGGGGTAAAGAACTCAAAACCTCCCCATACCATCCCCAAGCTAATAGTCTGGTGGAGTGATTTAATTCAACCCTTAAGACCATGCTAAGGATTTTTGCTGACAGCATAAGAGGGACTGGAACAACTATTTGCCTCATCTCCTATTTGCATACAGGGAAGTCCCCCAGGAGTCCACAGGGTTCTCACTTTTTAAGCTCCTATTTGGTCATAGGGTGCAGGGGCCCCCAGATTTGATTCGAGATGAATGGGACGGTGACCATACCTCCCAAGGGTAGTCTGTTGTGGAGCATATCCTGAACTTCAGGACCCACCTTAAGGAGCTCATGGGGTTTGTTCAGGAGCACTTGGCCACTGCACAACAGCGGCAGAAAGTCTGGTATGACCGCGGGGCCCGAGCCAGAGAATATGAGGTAGGACAGAGAGTGATGGCACTCATTCCTGTCTGACAGAATAAATTACAGGCAGCCTGAGAGGGGCCATTCTCCATTGTCCAAAATGTTAGTGATGTCAATTACATGACAGAGCTACCGGACAGGAGATGCAGGCAAAAGGTGCATCATGTTAACATGCTGAAGCCCTACCATGACACAGAGGAATTGGTCCTTACTGTATGCAGTGCCCCAGAGGAGGAAACTGAGATGGACCCACTGGGGGACCTGCTTGGGGGAGGCCAGGGTTGCATCCTCTGTGGACAACTTTACCCTCTCGGAACAGCTGATGCCAGCCCAGGTGCAAGAAATTAGGGGTGTGCTGAGAGAATTGAGAGAATTTGAGGACATGTTCACATGGAAACCAGGGTACACCACAATGACAGAGCACCACGTGGATACAGGGACCCAGGTTCCCCTGAAACAGTCCCCCTACAGGGTACTGAGCACGTTAAGCAGACTGTGAAAGAGGAGCTCAAGGAGATGCTGGAACTTGGAGTAATCCAGGAATCTACCAGCCCCTGGGCATCACTCATGGTACTGATCCCCAAAAGGGATGGCACCACACGATTCTGCATTGATTACCGGAGGCTTAATAGCTGCATGGATTCTGATGCCTATCCCATGCCCAGAACAGATGAGACCCTGGAGCAACTGGGGGAAGCCAAGTATCTGACCACAATAGACCTAAAAAAGGGCTATTGGCAGGTACCTCTGACCCCTGCAGCCAGGGAGAGATCAGCTTTTGTTACTCCATTTTGGTTTATATGAATTCAAGGTAATGCCATTTGGAATGAAGAATGCACCTGCAACCTTTCAACGGCTTGTAGATCGCATTCTGTCTAGGGTAGGTGAGTTTGCATTGGCTTATATGGATGATATAGCCATATACAGCCAGACCTGGGATGAACACATCAAGAATGTTCGGGATGTGTTCTACAGATTAAAGAATGCAGGTCTGACTGTTAAAGCAGAAAAGTGCCAGATAGGTGTGGCAGAAGTGTCCTACCTTGGGCACCGGGTGGTTAGTGGACACATCCGCCGGAGCTTGCCAAGGTTGATGCCATCCTGACCTGTCCTATTCTTACCACAAAGAAACAGGTCAGAGCATTTCTAGGGACATCAGGGTACTACTGAAGGTTTGTTCCCTGCTATAGCGATCTGGCTAAGCCCCTGACAGACTTAACCAAGAAGGGAAAGCCAGATACAGTGAAGTGGTCAGAAGGCTGTGAGGCCACTTTCCAGGAGCTAAAGAAGGCCTTAAGCAGCCCAGCTGTATTGGCTAGCCCTAATTATAGTTTAAAGTTTATGGTCCAAGTGGATGCCTCAGATCATGGACTGGGGGGCAGTGCTGAGCCAAGTTACCCAGCGGTGGGGGGGGGGAGCACCCGGTTGAGTACCTCAGCTGGAGGTTTTGGCCCAGAGAGGAGGCATATGCCACAATTGAGAAGGAATGCTTGGGAATAGTGTGGGCCCTTCAGAAGCTGCAGCCTTACCTATATGGGAGAGAATTTACTGTGGTCGCAGATCATAATCCCCTGATTTGGCTTCATAGGTGAAGTGGGCAAAATGGAAAACTACTATGTTGGAGTTTGGTACTGCAGGCATACAACATGACCATCCAGCATCGCAGTGGCAAACAAAATGCAAATGCGGATGGGCTATCTAGACAGGGCTAACAGCATGGCTGGATACTTTTTAGCACTTCCCAGTAGTTGCATGAACGGCTATGTCACTTGGGGTGGCCCAAGGGACACACCTTCATTATCGGGTGGGGGGGGGAGATGTGACAGAAATGGTAAGGAAAGAGTTAATGGTTTGGATTCTCTAGCTGGTGTTTTTTTAGCAGTTTGGACAGCAGCATCCACAAGCTGGAGTTTGCAGTCCTCCCTAGCTGCTAGATAAGAGCTGGGTCATAAATCTCGAGTGGACATCTCCTCACTCACACAGACCTGCAGACACATACACAGGATAGTTTGAATGGACTGGGTCATTCAAATATAAACTGAGGTTAAAATGGAATATAATTGGTCACTGATAGGTGTTCAGTCTGATTGGGACAATTAAATACATACATGTTAGATGGTTGGTACATTCAAAGAGGGAATAGGCATTACCTATTCCCAGGAGAATATATAAGAGGCTGAAAGACAAGGAAGTGGTCTCTCTTGCTTTGGAAGTTGGAGGGGGAAACATAAGTTTGGAGCCTACCCTTCTAGCTATGTCCATGGGAGCTGGCAGTTAGAACAGGGTCCAGTGTCTCTTGTAAGGACAGGGAAGGGTAAGTTTAGTAACAGCATATTTCAGTAAAAGCCTTTTTCTTTTGCCATCTGTTGTTTAAAATCATTTGTTTACTTTTCCTGTATGAGTGCTATTCTCTTGTGTTGTAAACATATATCCTGTAAATGATCAGTGCACTTTCTGTTACGTAAAAAGCTATTTATTTGCTCAACAGTTGTGGCTGTGATATCATTTTTCTAAGGTAATATTTGGTTTCCACTGGCTGAGGTAAACTCTGTGTAGCAGCCGCCACCCGAGAGAGACACACTACCAGACTTTAACTTGTGCAATTGCACATTTGATTATTCAAGTTTGTAAGCTTGAAGGAGGTGCCGGAAGAGAGTCTGGCTGGTGGCAGCGAATACCTGAGGACAGACACCTCTCTAAAAGCTGTTTCAGCTCAGAGGGAGAGGTAGGTTGTCACAACTTATATGGGCAGCATTTTGTGGTATAGACTGACCACAACCCCCTGGTTTGGCTGACGCAGATGGGGAAAAAACAATGGTAGATTGCTAAGATGGAGTCTTGCTTTGCAAGGGTATGACATGACAATCGTACATATGGCTAGAGTGACAAATCAGAACTCAGATGGGTTGTCTCATGTCTGTGAGGAGTGAACTGATTTGGGAAGCTTATCCCATGCAGGGGATAGAGCCCCCAAATTCAGTCTAGGTAGGGAGGATTGTGATGCATAGACAGCTGGTTCTGATCACTGTATGATTTTTTGTAATATAAAAATGTAGTGTGATTGTCTGTCACGGGGAATCCTGGGCCTGGGATGACAGATCCCCCCCCCCAGGGTTCAGCTACAAGCTGTATCCTAAAAGCCAGGAGATAATTAAATGCTAGAAGAGACTTAAATTAAGCATCTCCTGTTTATCTAGCTTAATTGTAGCTGCCATCTGCTAGGATAGGAAATCATAAACTGTTATGGCATTTAGAGGGAGAATACAAGTTATGTCACTTAGGTGCAAAGTCATAAATGCTCTCTGATGTCTGTAAAGAGCAGGATACTACTCATGGATGAAAGAAAGACTTTGGAAAATTACAGACTTGATTGGGAAGTTATGTGAGGCATGAATGTTTGCTGATGTCACCTATTAATTTACCTCCTGACACAGGACATCCTGAGTGTATAATTTTTAATAAACAGAAGAGGAGCTGGGTGACATCATGGAGAAGGCAGGCTCAAAACAGTGTTTTTAATTATGCTGTGAGTGACCTGAAAAGATACACATGTTTGGACTCTGGAAAAAGCAACATCATCACTCTTAGAAGATATACCTTAGTGTACTGTGGTAGGAGATTTAGTTTGTATTTAAAACCTCATTATTTTAAGTGATTGTATGTTTTTGTGATATATGGTTCTGTATTTACATTTTACAGTTTTATCTATTTTTTAGTAAACATCTCATTTTAGAGACTACTTGGCATGCTTTTGAAATTCTTTTTCTTGACAAGTGAAGCATATATGGTTAAAATTGATACTGTGCAAAAGTTTACTGATTTACCAACTTGTGAAAAGGTAAGAATTTTTCCTATGGTCTTTCATAGAGTTTTTAAGGGTTCATTTTGTACACCTGGTTAAGTGCCCATAGGCAAAAGATATCTGGCATCCTCCGAAGAGCAGAATTATCTGAGCCTGTACATTGGGTACGCTAGCAAGAGGTTCACAGTTTGAATCCCTCCAGAGCTTGAAACCAAAGGTTGATTCGAACCCACAAAACAGACAGGAGGGTTACCCTGTTCTGTTAACTGTTCACAATACTGTGCTCGGAGGTTGGCACTGTGGGAGCAGAGGGCCTGACCTGCTGAGTGGGTTTGTGGCATGGCCACTTTCCAAAGGTTGGTGAACCGGGTGTTACATAGTGCTGAGGAGTACACCATGGCATACCTGGATGACATTGCCATCTTTAGTGCCAGCTGGGAGGAACACCTGCCCCACCTTTGGGAAGTGCTGGGACGGATACAGAGGGTCGCGTTCATTGTCAAAGCTGAGAAGTGCCAGGTGGCCATGGCTGAAGTGGCATACCTTGGGCATGTTGTATGGGGGACAGCTCCATCCTAACGAAGTAAAAATAGAGGTGATCAAGGTATGGCCCAGACCAGAGATGCAGAAGCAGATCAGGAGTTTTCTAGGGACAGCAGGGTACTATAGGAAATTTGTACCCAATTACAGTGCCCTGGCTGCTCCCCTATCTGACCTAGTAAAGAAAAAGATGCCTAAGAAAATTACCTGGGAAACAGCCTGTGAAAAAGCCTTCACCAGACTGAAGGAGGCACTGTGCAGTGCACCTGTATTGACAAGTCCTGACTATAGCAGACCATTTATAGTCCAGACTGACGCCTCAGATGTGGGTATTGGGGCAGTACTGAGTCAGACATCCAACCAAGGGAAAGATCACCCTCAAATACCTCCCACATCTCCTGTAATGACTTTTGTTCGAAGTCCCCCTTCCAGTTACATCCTGATAGCCCCTTCCTTATATTATTGAAATCTGCCTTTTCATAATTTCTAATTACTGTGTTCCCAGAAGTACCAACCTCAAGTCCAACAATATTGAATCTCACCATAGCGTGGTTACTGGATCCAAGTTTTGTAGTCATCATGCAGTCCTGTATCTTATATCCCATGTTACTCAGTACTAGGTCCAGTATATGCTCACCCCTAGTAACATCAAGCACGTACTGCTCCATCCCAGCTAAGCTGAATGCCTCCATGTACCGTGACTCTACCATCATTTTTGCTTTTTGGTTAACCCAGTTGATCGGTTTACCAGTAGATTAAAATTGCCTAGCAAGATCATATTTTCTGGTGTTGTCAGGGTTTCAATGTATTCATAGACTGCTTTATCCTTCTCCTGGGTGTGTGAGGGTGGTCTATATATCACTCCAGTGTTGATCTTGACACTGTATGATGGAGTTATTTTGACCCAAATATGTTCTAGCCCATCCAGGTTAGTTATTACCACTTGCTCCAATGTAATATCCTCAGTCACATATATGGCTACCCCTCCTCCCCTTTTATGGGACACTCAATCCTCCTTCTCCTGGACAGCTTCCAATGACCTGAGTCCATTCTTTTTCTTAATTTTACTGCAATTTATGCAGTCACCAGTCCGTCAACCCTTTGCCCCCTCCCCCAGCCCTGTCATCCCACCGTCTCTGGGACTTACTTTCACTAACTGACAGTGCCCCACAGTTTCCCCCATGGCAGGGCCTCCTGGGAGCCTTCACTTATCCTGGGAGGTGTTTAGTTTGGATGCTGGTCGAGGAGCCCAGTAGGTGGGTACAAGGCCTACAAGGAGAGGTGGCATCATCCACACAGCTGGGGATGGGTTTTGTCAACTAAGTCCCTCCTCTGACACTCCGAGGGGATAACAGTTTGATGTAGGTGCGTCGAACAACATGCTCATCTGCCAGGAGTGTCCCCACCCAGAACCATTGCCCCGGACTGGCACCACCAGTACGAACCCAATGGGCCTTCAATGATGGAGCAGTCTACCCTCCTCAGAGGAGGCGAGCACCCACAGAATGCTCAATCTGCCTCCCCCTGGATGGCCCCTGAGTGGCCTGGGCCCATTCCCAAACCCGGTTTGCCAGCATGACATGAGTCCATTCCTAAACCCAGACTACCAGCATAGTGAGAAGAAGTGCTACTGGGCAGACATTTCACCCTCAGGATTTTTTTTTCTCAGTATATGTGGCTTATTTTATGTCTCACTCTAACCTAATCTGTAAACTAGGTGCACTCTATCGAATTAAATCTTGCGTAATTAACTACAGCACACTAGGAAAATGATTGCTGGTCATGTACTAGTCACTGTTCTGCAGTATGCTAGCATCCTGTTATGAGGCATTCCTGAACGTGAAGTGGCCGGGCTTAACAAAAGTTTTTAATAACATACTATATATAGGCTTGCTTGGCTGTTTCTGTGGAATACCTCGACCATTGTGAACTATGTACATGGATGAAAATCATGCTAACAAAGTTCAGACACACCTACAGTCCAGTTGGACTATGTGCTTATGTTTTTGGTTTTTTTTATTTGTGTATCCTCCTCAGGGTGGCCTTCCCCTATCAGGTCATCCCCCTCAGCCCCATCACCCACCTACCCAACGTACTTACCCTGTCCTCCTTCCCTCATGACTTGCCCCCCATGATGGGGCCTTTGGGGATGCTCCCCTCCGGATGTCTGGATCTGGTGCAGGAGGGCACCTGGTTAGTGGTGTGGGGCCTGTAAGGGGCTGCCTTCTCCCTGCTGCAGTCAGCTCAGTTCTCTCTTTTTCCTCCCTTCCCGGAGGTCAGCACACGTGGATTGGCATAGGTTTGACACATGAAGATGCTGAACATACTCAAATGCTCGTGCCCAGCCCCCGACAGGTGGCTTAATGTTGTGCTACCAAGTCTCCACTAGATGGCGGGCAAGCAGTGGTATAGAGGAGAGCTGTTTTTGGCCACTCAGTCTTTGGGCACTCAATCCTCCCATCCCGAGCAATCCCGGTCCATTCCCAAACCTGGGTCAGTGGTGTGGCATACAGTGAGGCATTGGTGCCTCAGCCTGTGTTGCCACAGGGTCAGATGACTTTTCTGTTATCTAACATAATTAACAAGATCCTTCCTGAAGCCCTAGCTAATATACTGGTTCTAGTGTATACCCAATAGTCATTAAAATCTCAGATTGTCCTGTCTTTTCAAGTACACTACCTGCAGTAAAGCCTGGATTTGGTGTCAGGGCAGTTGCTGTATATGCTCCTATGATCTGGAATGGACATATCTCAAGTTTAAGACTACAGACTAATGGAAGGACTTTTTTGAAGTGAACTGAAGGCCTCTGGTGCACATGGACAACAATGTCATTGTTATTAACCATGTTGATAGTAATGTTTATCTGTTAATGTTTTCCCAGTTATCTTATGCTGTCTTGTACAGTATATTATGCTGCCTTGTCATCATGCCTTGGGACACAATTAAAAATGAGACCATAACCTTAATTTATTCTTAGTTGTAAGTCAAGTCAACCAACTAATCAATAACTTGTTACCTAAAATTGTCAGCACTACCAGCTGCGGATGGATTGAACTTCCCCAATGGGACACTGCTGACAAGGTGCCCTTTTCAACCAGAACAAGATGAATGAGATCTTGGTTACAATGGGAATGGGGCTGGCTGCCCTGGAGCTGCATGGCCTAAGAATGGTTCAAGTTCCCCAGAGATTTGCGCAAGGAGGGATGACAAATGAAAACCAATGGGTCCCCTCACCAGGCATCAGTCATGAACCCCCCCACCAGACAGTTGCAGCCAAGGCACTACTGATCTGCCTTCCCAGGAACTTCACCAGACTCTTTCAACCTCCCACAGAACTCCCACCTGATACAAGGTGCTTCATATCAAGGAGTATACCACTCCTTTGTGCCCTTCCATACTTGGAGAGCAATGAGCACTCCATATCCAATTCCAAAAGCAAGAGGTTGGATTGCATCAGAGCTATCATTAAAGAGACCCCCCCCAACTGATTTTAAGGAGTCAATACCTTACACATGGCCATTTACAACTTCTCAGGGTCCCATACCATCTTAGGTACATAGCACAAGAAAATCTTATAGTTTGGAATTGGTTACCTGTTTTGGACAAAGATACTACAATTTTTTGATTTAGTTCCAAATTGTACCACAGGCACCAAAGAAGGTCTATCTGAAATAATTATGTGATCAGAAAGAAGGCTGACAGGCTTCCCCCAGCAGTGAAAATGCAATGGTTTGGGGGATGGGGTTTGAGACACAGTGTTGATCAACAGCAGTGAGAAAGAAAAAAATATTCTCTGGGGATCAAACCCAGGTCCTCTACTGTCTACTGCTTGATAGCCTGTAACTCTACCACAGTACTAAGCTTCCTAGAGAGGCAGTGTATGCTGTGGCAAAGGACATCCAGTACTGAGTGTAGACTCCCACCTGCACACACATAGTTGCAGTGAATTTTCATAATGAACAGTCTGTCTATTTGAAGTAATGTTTCCCCAGTTGCACTGAAACCTCAAAATCTGAGCTGGAACTTACCAAGTTATCAGCAATATAGAATGTCAAACATTGCCAAAAGTCTATCATTAAAATCAGAAATGACATCTAGCAATTTCTCTCATACTACATATATTGTAGTGAGAAAGAAAACATTTTGTTCCACTCTGAGGATCAATCCCAGTCCCAGACTCTATTGCTTGGCTACCTGTAGCTCTACTGCTGTACAAAGCTTCCTATACAGGAAAAGCATGTTGTGGTAAAGAACATCCAGCAGTAAGTGAAGACCCTCCCAAAACACAGAGCTGTAGTAGATGTTCGTAATTAGCAGTCTGTCTAAAGTAGTTTCCCAGAAGTGCAGCAAGTACATCCCTGAGTACCCTTAATACCCTTGGGTGTACCCCGACTGGTCCCATAGCTTTGTACACATTCAGATTTGTGAGTCCCTCCTCTGTAAATGGGCTTGCATCTGCCGCCCTCCACGCCAGTGCTCTTGCTGCTTTTATGTGGCCCATCCCTTCCCCCTTTCTCAGTGAAGACTAAACAAAAGTATTTGTTCAGGATATCTTTTTCCTGATCCTCTCTACATAGTCCCCCCTGCCTTTCTTAACCTCAGAATCCATCTTCATTCACATATCTGTGAATGACTATTACAGTATGCACTGCAAGTCCATTGGTCCACAGTGTAGACCAATGAGCTTACAGCTGATACTGTAAGCTGTCATTCGGTGGGCAGCCGTGGTGGTATGCGGGTGGGTTTGCTGCTTCCCACTGATGATGGGGGGCTGGGTGGGCAGAGGGTCTTGTGTGAGTGGAGGGGTGCCACTGGACCACCAGGGATTTATTTCCATAGGGTATACCAGCGATCGGGGTTACAGGCTGGGTGGTGGGTACCACTAGACTGCCAGGGCTGAAAAATTAATTCATTTTCAGTGATTGCGGCTATGGGGAGGGAAGGGGTACCACTAGACTGCCAGGGCTGGAACATGAATTCATTTTCAGTGATCATGGTTACAGGGAGGGAGGGGGTACCACTAGACTACCAGGGAACTATGAAAATGTTTTTTTACAGGGATCGTAGCTACAGAGCAGGTGAGGGGTGCCACAAGACCCCCTCTGGCAGCACCACATGCTGTGCAAGGCACCCACTGTGCATTTTGCTGGCCTGCCCTGCACAACGCATTCAAATGGGGCCATAATGACATGCAAATGGCCCTATTTGACCCTTGCATGTATTATGGCCCCGTTTGCATACTGCTGGCTGAATACTAGGAATTTGCACACAGTGTAACTCTGTTGCGCTAGCGCAGTTATAATTCCTGGTATTCAGCCCTGTCTGGGGGGGATGCACTGGTGCATCATAGTTGCACAGTGCACATTACCTGATATATTCAGAGGAGATGCACCATAGCTCATCTCTTTTGAATATATCCCTGAGTTGCACCAACACAACTCAGCTGCGCTGCACCACCACGTACGCCATTGCCAGGCACAGTTCTGAATATTGGGGCCATAATGTTTTATTAAAGTTAAAGAGCAGCAACAGAACATTCACTCCCACTGGTGTCCATTGCCAACTTCGAGAAAGCGTACGTGGTGTTGCGTGACATGTTGGCGGCAGGCGCAGTGAGGGTGAGTGTTTGACTGCTATCTGTAACTTTAAGGAAACATTATGTTTTAACCTCAAATGGAGCCATGGTTTTATGAGTAGACCAGAGTTCATGTGATCTCTTTATACCTTCTGAATGCTATCCTTTTAGCCGTCACCTTTTCAGCCACATCCTCTGAGAACCACAGCAGTCTCCTTTTTTCTTGAGCTTTTGCATACTTCCTTTGTGCAGAGGTTTTTTTTTTCCTTCACTATGCCTTCCTTTAAGTTAGCCCACTGTTCCTCCTCCCCACCCAGGTCACCTCCCCCTCCTAGGTTGTCTCTGAGGCATTCAACAATTTCATTTTGTCAAAATATTCCCTCTTGAAGTCGAGGACCCTCATCCTTATGTGGTTTGCTTCCACTGCTGTCCTTACAACCACACTGTACAGTGATCGCTGGATGCCAGGTTGCCTCCCACCTTGATGTCTGCAATACTGTCTCTGTGATCACAAGGTCCAGTACTGCCCCATCATGATAGGGCTCCCTGACTAGCTGTTTGAGAAACTCTACCTGCAGGGACTCCAGGATGTCACTGCTTCTAACTGAAGCTGTGGCTGGGAGACTCTAATCCATATCCAAGAGATCGATATCCCCCACCAGTAGCCCCTCTCCTTTTTCTGCTGTTGTACTAATGGCTTCCATCAGTGCACTATCCAGTTTCTCCCCATGCTGGAGGTCAGTTGATCATGGCAGTGCGAAAGTCGCTCCTATACCTGTCTCTAGGGTGACCCACAGTAGCTCCAACCCCCCCATCCCTCTTGGATTCCCTGTGTCTCTGCCACCTTGATACGTTCCCTTACATACAGCACCCCCCCCTTTCTTTCCCACCCTATATTTCCTGAACTTAGTATAGCCTGGTATGGCCACGTCCCAGTTGTGGTTTCCCATGCACCACAACTCAGTAATGACCACAATATCCAGGTCTGCCTCAACCATAATGGCCTCTTGGTCCAGAATTTTATTTCCTAGACTTCTTGCATTTGCACACATGGCCTTCCATTCTTTGTTCCCACTCTGTCTGATATCCCACTCTTTTTCTTTTTGCCCTGCCTTCTTTCCCCTCCCTTTTTGCAACTCTTGTTCCATCCATTTTGTTTTCTACCACACTGCTTTTTTTTTTTTGCACCCTGGAGAATTTCATCCTCTCAGGTCCTCCTTTCCTTCTGCTTCAGTCCATGGGGGGCAGTGTATGCCTTCCTTTTTTCTTCCACCAATCCCCTCATCTAGTTTAAATGTTAATCAAAGTAACATTTAAACTGTCCACTGAGGACTGCAGTTCCCCTCCCATATGGATACAGGCCATCACCCCATGTATAGACCCAAATCCCTCCAGGTTGGTCCCCAGTCTCCAATGTAGGGGAACCCCTCTTCTCTGCACCATTTCTTCGACCATGAGTTGAAGCTCCTGATGCAGAGAACCCTATCATCCCTTGGTTGTAGACGGGCAGCACCTCAGCGAAAGCCACCAAGCACACTACATGCTAAGAACCCTCCCTAGCTCCCTAAAATCCCCTGCACAATCCCAGCCCCATTCCTAGGGAGCTCATTAGTTCCTAGGTAGACAATGACATCCAGCTGTCTCCTTCTGCCAGCAGCCCTAGCGATCATTAGGATCCGCTTTACATCCCTCCGAGCCATTGCTTCAGGTAGGTACCTCACCTTCCACTTTCCCTCCATTCCTATTTCCAAATCTACCCTCATAATGATTGAGTCCCCACCTAGAAGTTGCTTCCTCCTCTGCTGGGGCTGCTACTTCCCACCTTGGGGCCTCCCCTCTAGAGGATCCCCCATCCTCCCTGGCCACTACTATGGGTGCCTCCTCCCAGCACTCCTGTCACACTAAAGTGGTGAATGTTCGAAGCACACATTAAGCATGGGGCTTAATGTTAAGCTGCTGCCCCTTTAAGAACACTTAGAACCTGCATGTAGCTAATTGTTGCACTGCCTGGCAGTGCCATGTATGCCTGTCAGTCAGAGAAATTGTCAGTCTGGGGCTTGTCTCCATGGAGAACATCTACTGCACAGAATAAACCAGTATTCTTTATTTTATACGTCCAGCATCCAGTTATTCATATGGTCCAGCATGGGATCCTCACCAGCAGCAACCGAAGGGTCTGGCAGACCACAGAGAATGTAAGTGGTCTTTTAGTGGCAGACTAAATAACCAAAAGCCACACATGGTGGAGAACGTGGCCCTTCTTCTGTCCAGACCCCACCTCACTTGCTTGCATCGTTGGTACCCCAAAGTCATTATCCCAGTATGCCCGAACTACTTGAATGATTATTTACAACACAGCCTGGCTGCACAGAAAAAGACGAACTGTCTCCTGTTTGTTCAACAGCCTGTAGCCCTCCTCTAACACTGTTGACTGTGGGGGGGGGGAAACAATGTTCAGCATTGCTAGCCTGCTGTTTAAATAAAACAACTGTCGGCACATTATTTCTTCCAGCCCTCTGCCCCACGGAGCTCAAAGATTGCAATCTCCAGCTCATACCTTGTAGCAGGGCATTCCTCAGAACTACTCCATTTTGGAAAGGCTCCCTCTCCCTCCCTGCGACAGCCATAGTGCCTTACCAGGGATAATCGCAGCAAAAAAAAAAAAAAGGAAAGAAAAAAATTGCCAATCAACCACCTCTGGCCTGTACCTAATCGAAGGATCTACTACCCGCTTGGGCCATCTTACTGCAGCTACCCGTCTTCACGCAGCAGCACTCCTATCGGAGCACACAGTCACCCAGCCAAGCCATGAAGACCGCAGCTCCCTGTCTCCTCACAGCAGTGCTCCCCTTGGAGAACACAACACCAGCATGACCTCAAGGCTTCCTTGAACAGCCGCTGCCTTACAAACTGCGACTACGCCACAGCCTGGATGGCCATCCAAGTGGCTCCACTAACTCGCATGTCCCCAGTCTCAGCCGCTGAATCCATGGTCCGCTCCCTCCCAAATTGCAGCTCTTACCTTGCAGCCGCACTGAGTTCCTCCAGCCCAGAAGCACCATTCCTCTCTCCCCAACAGCCTCACACAAAGATCCTCTTGTGACCGGGCCTACCTTCAGTCATTCCCCACAAGCAGGGACACACTACCTTCTCTGCAGCTGCACGGACAGCAACCACGGCTTCCTTCTCACCCCAGCAGCTACACGGAGCCTCCACACTCACAGCTTGGCTATGTTACAAAAGCCATTAAACACAGGGACAAAGAACAAAGCACAGCACAGATGGCCACAGCACAGATTTTCAATTCAATTGAAAAAAAAAGAAGCCACAGAAATTCCAGGGGATGCAACAACTAAATACTGAGGGCTGAAATAGAAAAAAAAATGAAGCTCAGGCAGGGCGCATCATAAATGGAAGAAAAAAAAAAGTAAACTACACAAAGCACCACCTTAAGAACAAACAAAAGGCATAAGAAAAATAAAACAATGGACAAGCACAGCAAGCATTCTAGGCAGGGCACAGTGCAAATCTCGAGGGCAAGACACAGTAAATAACTAATCACAGTACAAGCCTGGGAGACCGCTCAAAGGATAAATAAAATAAATAAAAGCTCCATGACCCAAATCGGAGTGCAACAAATAAATACAGTAAATTCCCCAATTGTGCCACTCACCGCAGAAAACTCCCACCAATTTTAGTGGGGAAGAAGGCAGCAGGGCGGCAGTCGCCATTTTGATCATTGCAGAGAAGCCCCAGGAAGTCTTGCGGCAAGGATCCTCCATCTTATCATCAAAACAGCAAGAAAGGAAGTGAACCTTAACCCCCCTGCTGGTGGTCAATTTGCTACAGTCAGGCCAGTCAAAAGCACAGGAACTGCATGTCATAGTTCAGCGGCCATCTTGTGAAGGGCACAAATTGACCTCACTCCATTGATTTCAATGGCAATCCTATTGAAATGAATGGACACTGCAACAAATAGCTGATTTTTACAACAAAACCTTTATTTAAATAACAAACAACACATAATTGAGTGATAATTCTTTATTAAGATGTCATTTTATGGACTTTGCTACAAAAATTTGTACTTTTGTTTACAAAAATAATTTTTGCTCGACACTTCATCCACGACATGACGTCCTGTCTCCTGCATGACGGCAACTCCTTCTCACTCATATGACCTTTGCTCAGTGAAACAAAGCTCATCTCCAACCACAATGTCCTACGATGACACAGATATGGGTGCCGGAGCATCCAGGGTTCTATCTTCACCCACCTCAAGAGCATGGGGCTACAAAATAGAAACCATCCTGCATGACTTCCAGTTGTCCATCTCTACTCAAGGCACACCAACTATGCAAGCCATTCAAGACAACCTGGTCTACATTAAAGCTATTTCACCACAATCCATACCAGCCTACAACCAGTACCCTTCTCAGCCTTGCCTCATGAAGACGCTGTTGACTGGCTGGAACAATTCCAAGCATGGATTTCTTTCAATGGTTGGACTGATCCCTTGTGTATCTCCAATGCCTTGCGCTTGCTTCTGAGAGGGACTGCCATTTCCTGGTTCAACGCGCTTCCAGAACAAGTCAAAGGGGACACTGCCACCCTGTATACAACTTTCAAACACCATTTTCTCCAAGCACATCCACCCTGGTTATTGGAGCAACAGCTGTGGGAACGTACCATGCAACCCACTGAATCTCTTGAAGCCTTCATAGTGGAGATTGAGTCTCGCTGCAAACACCTACAGAAAACAGAGAAAGATCAAGTAACAGCCTTTGTCCAGGGCCTGCCTCCTCAGTTTCATACCTATGTCATACAGCAAAAGCCAACCACCTGGACAGACACCATCCAAGCTGCAAGGCTAGCCCAAGAGTCCATCTCAATGTTTCAGTCTGCCAGTGCTCAGGCACCCCAAACCTCACAACTGGCTGCACTCGCTACATGTGTCCAACAGCAACAAACAATAATTGACAAGCTTATCTCAACTGTCAATACCTTACACTTCAACTCAACTGCTTCCTCTGAAACTTCTGTCAACACTCTGCAACCACCTCGATAGTGACCTGATCCACCTCCGCCTTCATGAGAGCCTGTAACCTGCCAGTGGTGTGGATTCAGAGGACACACTGCCGCTGTCTGCCAAAAGCTAAAGTATTACAACAGGACTCAAGAGAACCAAGGGCACCCACCACAGTGCAATCAACATGATAACTGCAACTACTTCCAGGATCAGGGAAATGAGCACCGCCCAACAGACTAGGGGCTTTTATTGGGCAGGGGAACACAGCAACTGACGCCCCTCTGACTCTAGCAATTCAAACAAAATGCATCCTCCAACTGCAAACTCAGGCACACTCTCACTTCCAGGGGCAAAAGTACCTGTCATCCGATCACCTCTCCTAACCAACTATGTCCCTGTAACCATCGGAGACTGGTCCATGTATGCCTTGGTCGACACTGGAGCAGAAATATCAGTTATCAACAGCAGTATTCTGAACAACCAAGCTATTCGTCACATACCTAATGTCTCTCCAGCTGACCTAAAGTACATTATCACAGCAATGTACACCTACAGTACCTATCACAGGTGTGGTCCTTATCTAGCTCCACTTTGGCTCACAGCAAGCTACTGTCAAGTTTTACATAGTGCCTGATCTTCAACCTGCAATAATTCTTGGCCTGGACTTCCTCAAAGCTCACAAAGCCATCCTAGACTTTGCCTCAAACAAACTGTCACTAGATCTTCGGAGGCAACTTGCAGCTATAGACTCAGTCACTGCACCTCCTCAGTCAGAGATGGTTTTGATTGCCAAGATTCGAGATGAACCACTTCCACAAGGTGCTATTGGCATCATCACGGGCTTCCCCAAACTGCATTCATTCAGGAAACACCTTATTGGCTGCGCAGTCTTCCAAAAATGCTGCAACTTTACAGATGAGCCAGTGATCATCTCAAAGGATGCCAACATCAGAAAGTTTGTTTGCTTGTCTTCAGGGTCCTGCTCCATCTCATGCAAGAACCTCTGCCTGATTCCACCAACTCCAGTCCTGTCAGTGCTATCACAACCACTCCAGCTTAAATAGTTACCCCTCAGTTAGAGATTGTCCTCTTCAAAACTTCCAGCATCTCCAACAGAAAAGCAACAACTTTTGAAATTCCTGAAGAATTACCTGGATGTCTTTGTTGGTTTAGATAACAAGCTTGGATGCTGTGATATTCTGCAACACACCATCGAAGTGCAGCCCAACCAGAAACCAATCTGTCAGTGAGCCTACAAAGTGAGACACAAACAGAAACAAGTCCTCAAGGACATAATCAAAGACATGCTCAACCAAGACATTGTTGAAGACTCTACAAGTCCCTGGGGTACACCTTGCTTGCTGGCGGTAATGAAGGACAAAGGGTATCGCTTCATTGTAGACTACAGAAAACTCAATGCCTACACAGTGCAGGATGCTCATCCCTTACCTACAACCGAAGATGCTTTAGAGAGTCTTGGTGCAGCCAGTCCTACATACTTCACCACGCTAGACCTTCAGAGTGGGTTCTACCAAGTTTCCATTGATCCAGCTTCTCATCCATACACAGCCTGGTGCTGCCACTTGGGACTTTTTCAATTCAAACGTCTGCCTATGGGACTTCGGAAAAGTCCAGCCACATTCCAACGTGTTATGGAAGCCATGCTACGTGGGTTGTCTTGGAAATCTTGCCTAGTCAACCTGGATGATGTGACTGTCTTCAGCAGAACTTTGCCAGAGCACCTCCAACATCTCAAAGAAGTGTTCGAACATCTCAGACAAACAAATCTCAAACTTTGCCCAGAAAAGTGTTGTTTTGCACAGCATCAAATCATTACCTGGGACATGTGGCTAGTTCTCAAGGCATCTCTCCAGATCCAGACAAGCTCTCAGCAGTCAAAGACTATCCAGAATCTAACAATCTTAAAGACCTTTGAGCTTTCCTGGGCTTGTCTGGCTACTACCGAAAGTTCATTTGCAACTATGCCAAGATTGCAGCTCCACTGTATGCCCTCACCAAAAAGGGATATGACTATAATTGGACTTTCGAATGTAAAGAGGCCTTTGAAACCTTAAAGCAAAACCTAATCGCTTCTCCAGTATTGGCCTACCCAAGGTTTGACCAACCCCTGAAACTCTACTCAGATGCTAGTTCCTTTGCAGTGGGCGCTGTGCTCTGTCAAATTCAAGACAGAACAGAACGTGTTGTCTTCTATGCTGGGCACTCTCTTTCCTCAGCTGAGCAGAACTAGAATGTCTAGCCTAGGTATTTGCCATAAAGAAATTTGACTGCTACCTTCACTACTCCTCCTTTACAGCTATCATTGATCACTCTGCCCTCAGATGGTTATTCGAAATGAAGGAGCCAGTAGGCAAGTTCACCCAATGGAGTGCCATGCTGCAGTCCTACATCTGTGAAATTCAGTACAGACCAGGTCAAGTTCACTCAAATGCAGATGATGTAAGCTGGAGATGATATCCCTCCGCATCATCCTCAACAGATGAAGAATCCTGCTTACTAGCTCTTCCCTTCCATGCCACAGTTGTGCTTCCCGTGGACACTCCTACAGCACCTCAAGTTGCTTTGCTGCTGCCAACCGCTTCTACAGAGAGACGCACAAACCCTCAGTTACTGCAAGCAGCTGAAGAGCTTCTCATCTCCCCTATATCTGATCTGTCCCTGGCAACTGTTAAAATGCAACAAAGAACTGATACTCAATTTAAAGACATAATCACCTACTTAGAGTCTGGAACCTTACCGCAACAAAAGAAGCATCACCAAGATGTACTTTTCCTTGCTTCGCAGTACTTCCTCAATGACGGTGAGCTTTTTCACATTTGGACCAAGGAAGGCAAGGGTCATCGCATGGATAGAACTCAGGTACAGCTAGTTCTCCTGGATCTTTCTTCAGCATTTGACACTGTGAACCATTGTGTGTTGCTTGACCACCTTCAGGAACTCTGTGGACTCACCGGTACTGTCATCAACTGGTTTGAGTCCTTTCTTACTAACAGGAGGCAACGGGTTGTGATGGAGAATTCCTCCTCCACCCCTAGCCTCCTATCTTGCAGAATTCCTCAGGGATCGGTATTGGCCCCAATGTTGTTCACAGTGTACATGCTACCCCGGGAGGGCTCATTAGGAAGTATGGTTTGGGTTTTCATTTCTATGCTGATGATATCCAGCTATACTTTTCCTTTGTCCCAGGAACATCCAACATGGTGGACGTGCTAAACAGCTGCCTTGCTGAGTTTAATGACTGGATGACCTCTAGCTGGTTGCGACTGAACCCCGATAAGACGGAGGTATTGGTGGTGGAGTCGAACAGAGTGTGTGATCGGATGGCCTCTGAATCAGAGACTGGACTTGTTCTGGGATCTGTTTCATTGAAGATCTCCTCCAGGGTACATAATCTTGGTATCATTCTGGATAGGAATTTGACTATGGGAGCGCAAATATCTTCCACAGTCCACTCCTGTTTTTTCCATCTCAGAAATGTCACCAGGATAAAGCCCCTTGTTCTGCCTCTGGACCTCCCCAACTTGATACATGCCTTAGTTACATCAAGGCTTGACTACTGTACTGCGCTCTACCTCGGGGCCATGGGAAGATCTCACCGCAGACTGCAACCAGTGCAGAATGCAGCTGCCCGGCTACTTACTGGGCAGCCAAAATTCTGCCATATTACACCGGTGTTGCGTGAGCTACACTGGCTGCCGGTCAGGTGGAGGATCCTTTTTAAGGTGGGTCTTCTCACCTATAAGGCCTTACATGGGCACCCCCTGGTTATCTGTCAGACCTTCTTGTACCTGCCCTCTCTGTCCACCCCCTCCGTTCCTCCTGTGGAGGCCCCCCTGGTGATTCCAAGGAAGAGGCTGAGATCGGCTGGTGACAGGGCTTTTAGTATCGCCGCCCCCATCCTTTGGAATTCGCTGCCCTCTCGGGTTAAGGGGGCCCCTATCTTGGAGGTATTCAAGGCCTGCCTTAAGGCCCACCTATTTGCCCAAGCATTTCAGGATTGAATTATTAACTTAATTATTGATCGTTTATGATGCTTATATAATGTGTTATTATTTTTGTGTTCTTTATTTTCTGCATCTGTGTTTTATTTTCTTGAAGATGTGTTTATCTATTTGTACAGTGCCTAGAGCCTCTGGGATTGGGCATTTTTTAAATAAATTTTGCCTTGCCTTGCTTAGTTGTGCTAGCCTCTCTAATCAATTAAGTTCTTCTCTCCACTCATGCCTCTACACTTTCTGGAGGTCATATGGGAATCCACGGAACTCTCAAAAAGACAAGGCTTCATTTCTTCTGGCCTCACGTGAACAGGGAATTGTAAAATCCTACTAGCCCTGCTCCCAAAGAAAGCCTCCTGCCAAACCAACAAAGGCACACATCATTCCAATGCCTGTAGCCACTGAACCCTTCCAAAGAGTCAGCACTGATATTCTTGGGCCCTTACCAACATGCTAAATACATCCTTGTTTTTGTGGGCTACCTAATGAAGTATTTGGAACTCATCCCCTTAAAAGATATTAAAGCTGCCACTGTGGCAAATGCCTTTCTCAACACAGTCATTTGTCGTCACGGTACCCCATCGTACCTACATTCAGACAGAGGCACTAACTACCTTTCCACCATTGTCTGAGAAACGTGCAAACTTCTCGACATAAAAAAGACACATACCACGAGTTACCATCCACAATGCAATGGACAGAGTGAAAGAATGATGTCTACCATCCTCAGCACACTTTCCAAGTACCTGGATGAGACCCATGACACCTGGGACTGTTTTGTTCCCTTTATGCAATTTGCCTTCAATACCAGCCCTTGTGTCGACAGCACAGAATACACACCATTGGACGTCACCCAAGAACTCCACTGGACTGGGATCTCTTGCTGCTATTAGTTCCCAAGTCAGCTTCTTCTTTTATTATTCCAATGCTGGAACAGCTTGAACTTGTCAGACGTGTTGTAATCACCATGCTGGGCCAGAGAAAATCTGCCATGCAGAAAATGTCAGCAGCCAAGTTGTATGAGCCTTCATTCTCTGTTGGAAGCATTGTGCATTTGTACGGACCTGTCCTTGTTCTGGGCGCCACCAAAAAACTGCTTCATCCCTGGACTGGTCCCTTCTACATCAAAGAAAAGCTTCCTCCTGTCCACGTTTGTCTGTGACACAAGTCAGATGGAAAGCTGATACACAACAAAGTCCATATCAGCCAACTGAAACATGAGTACCTGAGTAACAACCTTCCAGCCGACCCCAGTCCACCTAACAATGAAGCTGCACTTGAGCCTGCCATCCTCTATGAAGCCGAGATCCCTCCAGACAACTTGCAATTCGTTCCTACAGATCTTCCCACTCCTGACACTCTCCTGCCGGATTCCATTTTGCCAGATGATTTGCCTGGGACTTCCTCTTCTTCTCAACCTTCTTCTTCTCAGGACTCTCGTGTACACACATCGGTGTACCAGATCAATAAGATGTTAAGAAATAAGTTTGTCAATGGATCCTGGACCTATAGAGTCAAGTGGTGCGGATTTGACAGTGGGCAGAACTCCTGGGTCACTTTTGATGACCTGACCCCGTCCCGTCAGGAACTGATGCAGTCTACACATGCCTCCATTCCCACTGACCGGAAAAGTCGACATAGGTCTTGAACATTTGTGAACTGGACTCAGTGTTGATTTTAATACTAATGCTTTCCCCCCTTAGGAATGTCTTCCAATAGACAGTCCACCTGTTTGTTGTTGTTATGCAACTGTTATTAAAGTTTGAGCCTGCATTCTGAGTATCCTCCTGCTGCTACCCTTCCCTCTCTTCCCTTCCCCCGGACGTTAGCGCTTGTGGCATGACCAAACCTCAAGTACTTTTGTGTTCCCCCCTCTCTGGTGCTACTCTGACTGGTCCCCAGTGTAGTCCAGATTCTTTCCTCCCCCCTCCCTGCAGTGGAGTGCTGTTTTGTGAAATATATTGCCTTGAAATGCATGAAAATGTTTTTTTGCCTTAAAACTTACTTAAAAATATTTCTTACTTAACAACTGTTAATAGTTTATTGCTTATTAGAGTGGTGCTCACATTCACTGTTTTGGCGGTGAGATGAAGCACACATTAAGCATGGGGCTTAATGTTAAACTGCATCCCCTTTAAGAACACTTAGAAAACTGCATGTAGCTAATTGTTGCACTGCCTGGCAGTGCCATGTTTGCCTGTCAGTCAGAGAAATTGTCAGTCTGGGGCTTGTCTCCATGAAGAGAACATCTACCACACAGAATAAACCAGTACAAAAAAATAACATAAAATAAAATTTATTTTAATTGCAGATACCAACATTGAGTTCTATTTTTTTTTCTTTTTCTCTTAAAAAGTTGTGCCAAATTAATAAGCGCCTGTGTCTGAATTAGCACCTTGCTTAAATAAGCGCCTGGTAAATATGCTACATGAATTAAATGAGCGCCCGGGCTCTTATTCGAGCATTTATGGTATTCTTTATTTTATACGTCCATACAGTTATTCGTATGGCCCAGCATGGGGTCCTCACTAGCAGCAACCAAAGGGTCTGGCAGACCACAGAGTAGGTAGGGGGTCTTTTAATGGCAGACCAAAAAAACAAAATGACACAAATGAGTTCCATGGTAGCACAGGCTAAGGAATGTGCCCCTGACCTGCCACCACCACCCTCCTGGAGTCCATCACAGTCCAGTTAGTCCTCCATCTCCTAGGCATCCTCTAGGGCATCGGTAGTAGACTTGGTGGCCCCTGGGTGGGGAATGAGGTCCCCTGAATCCTAGTCAACTTGACCCAGAGTTCAGCGACCTCCTCCCTCAGCCCAGAGAGGTGCATGCAGATGGGGCAGCACCTCAGTCTCCAGAAGGTGTCTCTGAAACTGTAGCTCCACATTAACTCCACTGCACCACTCCCAACATTCCCATTACTTCATTCTCAATTTTTTTACTACAATTTACTTTGTACCCTTACCCCAGATATGATTTTTCTAGTCTTTTTCTTCCTTCCTTTCTTTCTCTCTCTTTCTTTCTTTTTCTTTCCTTCCTTCCTTGACCCCTTTGTAACCTTACGCTAAATAGGGTGTTTCTACTTTAACCTCTTTGCACCCTTACCATAGAGAGGGTGTTTCCTCTTTTCCCACTCAGTAGGTAGGTACTGCTTGTACATCCTGTTTTCTCCCTTCTTTTATCCCCATACCTTCTTTCAGAACTCTCTTACTCAAGCAGCAACAAGCAAACGGGCACTTTACCTTACCTTAGTGGACAGGCAGCATTCACTGCATGCCTGCTGTCACGTGTTGACACCTAAGACGCCAATCATGTTCCAGTCCTGTGCTGTTTCATTCACATTATAGGACATGAATGTGAATAGGACATGTTAGGAGGGAGTCCTTTCATACAGCTCTTCTAAGAAGGCTAGGGATGTCTAAATGCAGACAATTGCTTCACATCTGCCTGAGCCACACACACACCCACTTCACAACTATCTTGATACAGCTAACCTGATAACTACCAACCTTTTTTTATACCTTGACTGGAAGAGCTAGTATACTGCCTAAAACTAATATTAGATTTTAAAAGCAGTTAACCATTACTCCAACTCCCTCCTCAAATCCATCACTCCTTATCCATTCACTCCTTCTCTACCGCCCTGGTAAATTACCTTACGGTAAATTGTGCCTACACATGAGATCCTCTTGTGCCCGCCCCCCGTGTCCCCCACCCTGACTGCCTGACCAGCAGCACCTAGCATACGCTTTGGAAGCTGGCTTATAATTAGGGTTTCCGGTTTTAGGTGTTTATTTTTTGTAATAAAAGGTGTTTATTTTTGGCATTTTTCTCCCCCTTTCAGAAGTACCAAAATCTGTTATTTTACTTGTAATCAACTTCTCAGACAACAAAAATCTTTATAAATCAGTGTTTATTCACTCAAGGTAAAAAATAGATATTACACTTTTACAAATTGTGTACCATGACTATTGCATGTTAGCACCATAGATATTGCACTATATTAATATTGCATTAGTTTTACAAAATAGTGCACCATAACTGTAGAATTATACATATATAAATATGTAGATGGTGATGGTGAGCTAGGAGCAGCACAGTATTAGAGCTCTGTTCCACCATATAAGTGAAAGGTGTAATACAAAAAAAACATGATCCACCCACATATCCAGCTCACAATTGGTCAGCTGGAAGAGTGTGGACACAATGAAATTCGGTGTTTTTCGGTTATAACTGATTTCCCAATTTTCACCACGGTGGTGTTTTACCGGTGTTTATCGGTTATAACCTAAAACCGGAAACCCTACTTATAATACCAACTATCGCACTTACTACCCCATGGCTGTCTTACCTGCATTTTGTCCATGTACAACTGCTCCGTGTTATGGATCTACTTGTCTTGTGTCTAACTGTATCCCAACTGTTTACTGTTAACCTTTAATCAGCTGTAACTCCTACTAATGGTTACAATTACTACTGCGCAACCCGTAATGTTATATGTATCCTACATTAATACATTTATCAATGTATCCTACATTGATCCTTCCTGTTGACCTCTCCAACATACAACTTGCAATACTAAATGTTTCTCACAGTGATATCCTTGAGTGTTGTGATGATATATGTATCTCTCATTGATAACCTGCGTGTTATCTTCTCCAAGCGTACAACTTGCAATGCTAAATGTCTTCAACAGTGGTAACCTGCATGTTATCCTCTCCCTTGTACCCCCACTCCCCAGGTCGCACCGGGAGATGAGCATCTTATTGCTCAGTGTGCCTTTCCTAGTTAAACAATTCAATAAATAAATAAATTACTTATTATAGCTGAGGTACTTTTTCTTTTCACTTTGGTTATTTTGAAGGTTGTTTGCGTGATGTTAGTAAGTGTGATGTGTAGAACAGCACTCAGCTAGGCAGCGCACATCTATCTCTCTCCACCCCCCAACACACACACATACATACACACTACATCATCAACATTAATTTGCGATCTTACTAACTGTGACATCACTGCTGCTTAGGAACAGCCTTTCAGCGGCTGCCAGGTCAGTCACCTGTGATGTCACTGTCAGTGAGATCATAATGCTGATGACATAGAGGGGGGATTGAATACATATGTTAACTGGCAGGCTAAGAGCTGCTCCACACATCCAGCACAATATTGTCACATAGAAGACTTGCTTACGAGCAAATGGAAAAAGAAAAATACTTCAGAAATAAAAAGTTACGACTGACTACTGCCTAAAATGTGTATTATTTTCCTGTCTTCCTGTTTTGGCTCCACTGGCTCTTAAAGATCCCAGTTTACCTTACAGACCTTACACTTCTAGCAAGGTATCTGTCTACTTATCTCCTAGTTAGAAATGTTCTAGCTGCCTTAGTCAGTTGCCTCTTTGTTCTGATAGCAAGAACAAATTCTAGTGATGCTCAGATAGTGCCTTTGTGGATCCAATTGTGATCTATCAGATAGTGGCCGTATCTGATCTGGGATCTGTCCTAAGTCAGAGGTTGGATCTCAGGTCACATCCCACATTATCTGAGGCTGAATCCAGGGATCCGCGGTCAGATCAAGGGACCCGTGGTCAGATCAAGAGATTCGCAGTCGGATCAAGGGATCCACAGTCAGATCAGGGGATCTGACCTGGATCAGGGATGGTCAGAGCTGCGGTCAGACACTGCTACTATCTGACCAGATCCACTATCTGGCTAAACGTCCGGTATCTGGTGGCATCCTAATTCATAGGATACTAGCCGAGCAACACTAACAAATTCCTTACTTTGTGATTAAACCCAGGTTTGTGTAGGTTTGAAACCGTACGACAAGGCCTAAATGACCTATCACTGACACCAATGATGACATCATGCAACCAAGTCACTTACAGTGAATGTACCTTTGAAGTTGATCAAACGCAAAAAAGAGTACACATGATCACAAAAGGCACTTACAGCTATGCTGTTGGCAACTAAAAAAGGAGATCAGGGACAGAGGTTAATATAGAAATGTTTAGATGGGGAACGTTCACCTCTAGATTTTGTAAGTGTGGAACTTCCACCTCTAAATGCTAGTAAGTAGTAAATTATGTTTATTCTCCAGCTTGACTTGACAATGTCCATTTCTGAGTCCACTAAAACCATCTCTCACTAAATGCCAAAAAGACTGCCCCCGATATCTGGCACCAAGCAGAGATGATTTATAGCAGTGTTATCATAGTGGTGATTTGAGCTATACCTGAATGCGATGGGGGCAGGGGAGAAACAAGATGGGCACACTGCTGCTCCACTCCACAACAGAGCTATAAGCTCTGTGTTGAGAGCCACATTTGAACGGTGTGGTTTTTTTTTTTTTTTTGATAATTTGATTCATAAATTTTACAATTTTCAAGGCTGGAGATTTACTTAATACGCATGGGGGATTGCTGTTGGTATTTGCTTGTTCTGGTGCGACTGTGAGTTTGACAAAGCATCGGCTCCCATTTATTTTACTTTTTGCGGCGGCATTTACGTTTTAGCTGAGAATTTCTGATTTTCAGTCGAGAGAGGAAAGAACCCCTCACTGAATTAACCTGTACTTTTGGGTGCTGAAGTTTTTCTCGACATCCTGAATAAGCAGAGCTGCCACTGCAGGAAGTCCAGGAGCTGTCCCAGAGTCTGGGATGGGCATTCGTCTTTGGACACTATTCTATTTTAGTCTACATAAATGTAAAAATGTATCTGTTGGCTTTTATTTGTGCTTGTAAGATGGATCTCTCTTCTATTGAGAATTGTTCTTCTGAGAGTAAGATAAAGGTGAAAATGGATCAACAAACAAGCGACAGCACCCTTGGTGCAGAAAGGCCTTTTCATTCTTTTTGAACAGGTATGCCAGTTGTTGCCTAGGACGAGGGGTCTGGGATGACTAAATAATGCACGTAAGTTATTGCGCTTAGAAAAGCGCTTTTTGTTATATATTTTTTACAGCTCTAACTTCAAAGTCTGAAGTACCCTTGGAGCAGAGGATGCCATGAGTACTTAAGGAACTCGGTGGCCAAAGTAATGGACCTAGAAGGGTGAGTAGGTTCCTCCTGAACTCTCATTGAGGACTACATTCATTGAATCCAGCTGTTGGAGGTGTGGTAAGCTTTTCACAATAAAACAGCCTTTGGAGGAAAATTGATCCTAGAAATGAAAGCTTGCTAAAAAATCTTTAGGCAGCATGGTGGTTTTGAGTTTCAAACTATTACAGTGACAAACCTAGGTGTATGACCCCACTGAAGGGCCACACTGCCAGCCTACATTTTTAAAGTCTGCATCCTGATTGGTTGGCTGATACATTTACCACCGTGATAAATCCTCCAGTGTAACCACTGGAAAAAGTGCCAGTCAACCATATATCCTTTTAATCTAGTCGCTTTCACTTCAAAGCAGAAATTACTGCGATTTGTCCTGTCACCTCTTGCTAAAACACTGTGATAAATTGTTTACAAAATGACATCCTCTTTGAAGTGTAGGGACCTCAGTGAGTTAGAAAATAGTTAAAAAACATTAAAGAGACAACATTTGCCATTGTATAATAAATTTATCCCTTCAGGGTGTGGGTACACTGGAGGACTTAACCGACTGGTGTAGTTCGGTCATAAACAAGCCTGCGTGACGAATCACACCAACGTCAATAAATCTCAGTGTACCACCTGAGAGATAAGTGCTAAATGGGACCCCAGTTTAATGTTCATGATGCCAGATAAAGCTGTATTAACAGTTAAGTATGGTAGACTTCAGGAGGGACAGAGTAAAATTAACACTTGTCAGTACAAATTAGGACAGGAGCATGAGCTGGTGCATTTGTTTACCACTGAATGATAGGATAAAGTCTCTAAATAACCCTTGGGTGCAACTGCATCTCTATGATCTGTGCAGCCTCAAAGGATGGCTTTCCCCATTGAGGGAGCCAGTAAATGGCCCGATTTTGCAGTTTATGAGGATATGAAAGACACCTCTCCGAAGTTCTGACTAAACTGAGAGCTGACTGCCTGGACTGATGGAGTCCTTCAGTAGTGCATGGTAGGGGTTGTTATCCTTAAAGTCTCTCTCGAATAGAATCAGAAAAATATTGCCATCTGGTAATGATGGTTAAACGGGAATGCCAATTGCTTATTACTTTTCCTGAAGTGGGCAGTGGTGTTTATGGGTATCATTTCTGGGATGTTAAGATATTAATTGAGGAACAAATAGAATGTTATAGTACATTTAAAAAAAAACAAGGTTTTTATAATTTTCACAAGTCTAGAACTTGTAGGCTACAGAGACTGCATGAAATGAATATACATGTTTTATGTTTTATAAGTTTTACTTGTTGCAAGACTGTAAAATGTTTTTGTACTATTTCGTAATGACATTAAGTTGATTGAATAAACTTAAACTTTCACCAGGCAGACTAATAAGGCTCCAATATACCCCAATTTTCAGGACTCTGGCTTCCCCACTCTGTTGTTCCGATATCCTGTCTTCTTGGTATTGATGTACCATGATTTATTGTGATATATTTACTGTGTCAGAGGTCTACATGTTTTCAGAGCCTGGGTTTACTTATTACTGTGCAATATGGGATTTTGGTGTTTATTATGTATTGTTTTAAATGAGTTTGAGCACTGTCACTTTAATTGGGACCTTTATAAATGCTTATCCACCTTGCACCTGTTAGCCTTGAGAAAGCATATAGTGAGTGTGGACGTGTGGGTTCTACTAACAGACACCAGCCGTAGTTTAGTGCATAAAAAATGCTCACTTCAGCATTTATCATTTTATTTGTCCAAAATGACATAAAAAGTTCAGATAGTTACAGAAAAGAAAAATAATAAGGTGTTAAATCTTGCACACCAACATAAATACAAAATCCATAAATCAGGCACGTTCTCTTCTTGACTTTCTCTTCCGTACATACAGTATCGTTTAATACCTTTTCAGATGTGTAGCACTCACATCTCCACACTCCTTGCTAGTCAGAAGATATTGACCAGCCTCCACCTCTCCCTAACCTGTAGCCTTCTAGTGGGAAGGGTTTTATAGTACAATACTGATGACCTCATCAACATGTGACCTACCAATTTATGCTATTATCCTTCTTTTCTCATCAAAAGAAGATTCACCATGCTATGGGTTCCTTAATAATATGTCCTCTTTTCATCTATTACCTACATAACAAGATTCAAAATAAACAAAACATTGTCTTTCAATAAAAGTAACCTTAATTAGTTAGACAAAGAACCTCTGTGTGCAAACATTGAGGCAAAGGTTACCTCAAAGGCATTTGGCTGGGAAGCCAAGTTTCAAGAAAATACACACACACGCACAGAGGTTCTTTGTCTTTTAAATAGTTTTTTATTTTAATGGGTTCACCACAACATAACCAAGACACACTGTCTTAGGGTAGCTGGTTCATTCCACTGGGTGTCAAACAGACGAGGCATACTGATGAGTCTTGGTAGAGACGAGAAACAACGTGTCTATGCCATCTGTTAGCACCCTTTGCAAACTGTGTGAGAGGCCTTTCAGCACCATGCAATTCTGCTTAAAGTTGAACCAGCATAACATTCTGTGGTGATTTGCATATGCAGCCCATGATGCTTTGCATTGTGTGTGGGCATGTGTGATTTTGTATTTTCTTAATTAGTTATATGACTGTGAAAGGCAGAGATACTAAACAAATATTTTGCTCAGTGTTTACAAAGGAAGAGGGAAGGTACCTAAAACAAACAGTAGAAACACTCTGGATACAGAAGTTGATACCAGCCCATTTACAGAAGAAAGGGTTCTGAAAGAACTCTTAAAACTGAAGGTGGGCAAAGCAATGGGGCCTGATGGGATTCATCCCAGAATTCTAAAAGAACTAAGGGTAGACCTAGTAACACCACTGACTACCCTCTTTAACAAATCATGGGAGGATGGGGTGGTACCCGAGGACTGGAGGAGTGCAAATGTGATTCCCCTTCACAAAAGTGGGAGCAAGGCAGAAGCAGGAAACTACAGACCTGTTAGTTTAACCTCAGTGGGTAGGGAAAATGATGGAATCACTTCTGAAGGAAAGAATTGTTGATTATCTAGAGGCCAGAGGGGCACAGGACCCAAGGCAGCATGGATTCACAGCGGGAAGGTCATGCCAGATGAATCTGATAGATTTCTTTGACTGGGTGACCAAAGTAGTAGATCAGGGAGGGGCTGTGGACATGGCCTACCTAGACTTTAGCAAGGCATTTGACACAGTCTCACACAAAAGATTAATATACAAGTTAGCCAGCCTTGGAGTGGGTCCCAATATGACAACCTGGGTAAAGAATTGGCTGGAGAATCGGACACAGAGAGTAATAGTAAATGGAGTCCACTCTGAAGAAAGGGGGGTTACTAGTGGGGTACCGCAGGGTTCAGTATTAGGACCGGTCCTCTTCAATGTCTTTATAAGCGACATTGCAGAGGGACTGGAAGGAAAAGTATGTCTCTTTGCAGATGACACAAAGATCTGCAACAGAGTTGATGCACAAGGTGGGGTGGAAAGGATGAGAAGGGACTTGGCAAGGTTAGATGAATGGTCAAATGTATGGCAGCTTAGATTCAATGCTAAGAAGTGCAAGGTAATGCATCTGGGAAACAAAAACCCAGGGGAAGAGTACACAATGGGGGGTGAGATACTAACAACAAAAAAAAATGGAAAGGGACCTGGAGGTAGTCATATCAGATGACCAAAAGGTGGGCAAGCAATGTGAGAGGACAGCAAGGAGGGCTGGGGGGATACTGGGATGCATAGGAGAGGCATCACCAGTAGAAAACAGGAAGTTATTATCCCTCTGTACAGACAGCTGGTGAGACCCCATCTGAGTATCATGGCAGTTCTGGAGACCCAATCTCCTAAAGTCACAGACAGATGGAAGCTGTCCAGAGGAGGGCACCAAATGGTGCAGGGTCTGCACTGGAAGACATATGAAGAGAGACTTAAGGAGCTTAATATGTATAGCCTCGAGGAAAGGAGGAGAGGGGACATGATAGAAACTTTCAAGTACCTCAAGGGAATCAACAAAGTCCACGAGGTATCATCTTTCAAAAAATAGGTGTGCAAGAACAAGGGGTACAATTTGAAAGATGGGGGTGGCTCAGAGGTAATTTAAGGAAGTATTTTTTCACAGAGAGGGTTGTAGATGCATGGAACGGCCTTCCGGAGGAGGTTGTGGAGTCAAAAACAGTGGTGGAATTCAAGCATGCATGGGACAGTCATAAGGCAATTCTAGGGGGTGGGGGCAGGAAGAAGTAGGCTGCTAATTAACTAGGATCTGCAGCTTATCTATTAGGTAGGGAAATGGGCAGACTGGGTGGGCCAAGCAGTCCTTATCTGCCGTCAAATTCTATGTTTCTATAAGGGCTTTCTAAGCACCTCCCCTATGGGTGACATCACCACATCCCTCCCATAAAAACAGCCATTTTCTGGGCTGCCTTGCTTATAGGAGGATCTTCCTAAATTACCCAGGCCTATATCAGGTAAAAGAAAGCAAAATTTATACCTAATTATTTGTCAGAATTGATGAAATCTCCAGCCTTCCCAAAATAAACAGAATAGGGGCGCACTTCCCTATCTATTTACTATGTTAAGTAGAAGAGTTCTTTTTATTTTATCTTCCTGCTGCTTCAGCTTAATTATGTACCTTTTGCTTTCCTTCATTTTCATATAAAACATAGCTATTTCTCTAACTGAAATAGTATTAATAGAGTTATACAGCTTATAACACATTTTCATTTGATAGCACTGTCTTCCTACTGATTACACTCTTAACATTTTAATCTGTCTGCTTTTTCTTTCAGCCATCGGCATTTTTCCTCTCAAGTTCTAATAAGGTTGTTTCTCCTAGTCATACGTCTATATACCTCAAGACAACGTCCTATAAGCCTCACTACAAGCCTACAACCTATCACATGATTAAGGGCTTTTACTAAAAAAAGAAATGTACTTGTTTTTGTCTCAGCAAGAGCGAGTGGCTGAAGGGAGTGTTTACTGTTCCCCTAGCAACAGCCCGCTCGTTTCTTGCTGCATCTTTAGGACCGCGCTTGCTTCTTAGCTTAATTTCTAGCAAGCGGACCCTTTTTAACAAGCTCTACGCTTATTTGCAGCTTTCTGGGGCTCCAATGAACACACAGTTCCTGCACAAATGTGCAATCGTTCGCACATCTCCCGCTAGACTGTACGATCGTGCACACATCTTTATAACTAGCGAGCAACTGCAAGCACAACAGTGCTACCTCTACAAGTTTACTTTTAACATTGATGCTACATTTCTGTAGATGGAACAAAACTCCTGGGGGAAGAAATGCAAGGGCAGATGAAATTAGAACTCCTGAAAAAGATTTGTTTAGTTTAAAGTGATAGCACAGTATAAGTATAATGATAAGTTGGCCACCCTGTCATGAAATATAAGGATAGTCAGAAAAGAAAGCATATAGGATAGTGCATTGGGAACAGTTGACAACAGGGCTATTCTTTCACCGAGTTGGCACTATGACAATGGATTACTCGAGAGGTAATCTGTCGTTATAGTGCCAACGAGGTGGTGGAAAGATACCCTATTGTCAACTGTCTCTGCTATTTCTTTATAGTGTATAGCGAAATGTCGCTTTTTTCAGAAAAATCAGTACAGCATGTTTCTGCTTCAAACATTTTACTGGGTTACTAGAAGGAAAAAGGAATTTCATATTTTGAACGCTTTTCACGCTTGACATTTTAACTGCTTACTAACTTTACATTTTGAACGCTTTAATGCTAAACATTAGTACTGCCGCTGATATCATTGCTTTCAGCTGTGTCCTGTCTATGGAGTGAGCCCTAACTGTCAAATGCTGCTCGAGGACACAGTGTGACGATCGCAGTACAGTAGAAAAAATCTTTCTGCTGCACTGCGAACCTCACTAGTGTGTGACTACAAGGTTTCGATAACGATGGGTTTCGGTGGAGAACGACGTTTCACCATACACTACAGAATGAGTATATAGAGTGAAGAGAAGCATAGGACTGCGTTCTAGGGTATTATCTCATCCTGCCATAGTGAAGTGTGAAAATGTTTGGCTGTTGAGGGAGGGTGCATTCTGTTCAGCTACTGCTGGTGTTTGTTGTTTTATACAATAAAGTGTTATCGTTTACACAGCATCATGTGTTTCTTCCTGAAAGTGGAGACTGAGGAGCTAAGTTCTGGAGAGACTGTGAGTTTTTTTCTATATTATCCTGTTTATGTCTTTTACTAAAGAACCCAGGCTGGCTACCTCAGAGTTGAAGGGAGGAGAGGTGGACCTTGAGTGGCCTTCAGGACAGCAGCAGCAACTGCTCTACTACTGCACCTAGGGTAGGTTAGGTGGGCTGCACTGCAAACCATTTTCCAGTTTTTGGCAAGATTGCCAGCCTGCCCCCTAATTGCAGGCACCCTTGAACCTAACAAATGATGGAGATGAGTGGGAAGGAAGTGATACTAACCTACTGGGATGGGGGCGTGATCCTGATGGGAGCCTTGGGAATCACTGAAGTGTGCCCTGTTGTGGAAACCTCTGTCACCCCTGCTGCTGAACTGCCAAACCTGAAAGAAGTGTTGCATTCAGACTTGGTGGCCTGTCGAAATCTAGGCATCTGCTGCTGGTTCTGCTGAGCAACAGAGCAGCCTGACCTCTTCCAGCACTTGCAAAAAAAAAGGCTTTTTATTCCTGAAGGATGTCTGGGTTCTCTTAATGGAGGAGCAGTCCTTCCCCAGCTTTTGGAATTCTTTAAGTAGGAGTTCCCCAAAGAGAAAACCCTTTTCCTCTACCCCCTTATCTTCATGGACTAGTTTTCTGAAACCAGACTTACACCTTTCTGCTGAAAGGGCAACATTGGTATTTACCAGACAGCTGATTGCTCTCTGTATGGTGTCCTGCAAGTGCACTGGGTCTAGGTAGGTACCTGTTTTTAGCCTCCTGCATGACATCACTCAGAAGAGCCAGCACACCAACTAAGTCCAGTAGTTTACCATGTACCATCTTAAGGCTCTTGTCAAGGCCTTCTTTGGTCCTTGCCCGCCTTCTCCAAGTCCACACTGTTTATGGAGCTCAGGTGTCAATGCCACCTTGTGGAGAAGAGAGTGTTTAGGATAGTTTCTCTGAAGATGGGGTTTGGCCTTTCTTTCCAGAGACTTCCAAATGGGTTGACTAACTAGCTAGCTGGACAGTGAAGGGAAGGGTGTCTAGTTGAATGGAGAATTCCCTGCAGCATTAGGTCAAAGTTTTTTTTTTTTACCTATCTGAGTGGAATCATCTTCCTCCACCAAATGAAAGCATTTAGGGTGTTCCTTCTTGGATAACCAGGAGCAGGGAAGGGATTTGTCCGAGTCTAACAGAGGGCTCTAAGAGTCAAAGAAGGCTAAATCCCCAAATGTCTAGCATGAAAGAATGACCATGGAGGAAGGGGGTGCAACAGGCACTAGTTCAAAGAAGGCTGAGATGCCTTGATTTCTGCAGAGCCTTCCCAGCTCTGGGGGTGTTCTTAGATGTAGGCTGCTCCACCAACCATCCTAATCTAGCATTATTTTTTTCCTGCACATGTGGACATTGCAGCTCATCTGTGATGCCTGGGGAAGAGTGGGACTGCAGCCTAGCAGACTTATAATTGCTGCATCTGTCTCATTTTTATGAGGTATTATACAACCTCCTTCTACCTGTACCAGAGTCTCTATTGCCCTTCAGGTTAGAACTCTCCTATTCCTGACAAAAAATGGCCACCACATTTTTCCTTAGGCCTTTAAACAGTTCTCCCCACCTTGGGTGTTTTAAATCCCATATATTGCTTTACTTTATGTGAGGTTTGTCCCTGCGACTCCCTGTCAGCTTGAAAGGACAGTTGGGGACCCCTGCAGTTGTGGGAGACTGATTCATGACATTTGTAGGAATCTGTCAGGGCTTTACTTAAACTGGCATGAAGGTCAGATTCTGAAGTAGAAAAAGTCGACTCTACCTCTGAATTACTCTGGAGGAAATCACTCCATACTCTCCCCCACTGCAACGGTATCTCTCACCTGAGCGCAGCCAGTGTCCTTAGCCACATGACGATTGTGGAAGCAGATGAAATGGCTTCTTGGCAGCCATTGGTATGACAGGCATCTCTTCACAGACGTGGCAGTCAACAGCTTGCCTGATTAAGGTGGCTAGATGATTGGTGGCAATGGTAGGGCTGCCATCAGAAAAACGAAGGGTGAAGGGGCAGATTAGCAGGATTAAAACAGGGGATGGATGGGCACAAGATCTGGGGGAGCAGGCTGAGGTACTAAATGAGTACTTTGCCTCAGTTTTCACCAAGAAAAATGGGGGGGCTGCATCATACATGGGAGGAAATGGTGAAACTGAGGGGGGGACCCTTGCCGATCGTCAGGTCTGGGGAGAGGACGGGCCATCACTGGCAGGAGGGGGGAAGGCAAGGCAGGGGGACAAGATAGCGGAGGTGTAAATCATGGCAGAGAGAGTGAGGGAAGCCCTCAGGTCCCTTAAGATGGAGAAAGCACCGGATCCAGATAAATTACATCCCAGAGTGCTGAAGGAACTGGCGGATGTCCTGGCAAACCCCTGGCGGAGCTTTTCAGCATCTCTCTGAGGACAGGGTGGGTGCCCCAGGACTGGAAGGTGGCGCATATAGTGCCTATCTACATTGGGGGATCAAGGGAGGTGGCAGGGAACTGCAGGCCCATCAGCCTGACATCAGTGGTGGGCAAGGTGATGTAGGGCATTGTCAAGGAGAGGCTGGGGGGGACCTGGAAAAGTCAGGATGCCTGGACGATACACAGCATGGATTTGTCCAAGGGAAATCTTGTCAGACAAACCTTGTGGAGTTCTATGACTAGGTGATGAGAGCCTTGGACCTGAGTAGACCAGTGGATGTCCTCTATCTTGACTTCAGCAAGGTGTTTGACTCTGTTCCTCACGGGGGCCCATTGAATAAGCTGGGAGAAATGGGAGGTGGGGAACCAGATGATTAGATGGATAGGCAATTGGCTCCGGGACCGAACCCAGTGGGTCGTGGTTGGCAGGATAGTCTCATCCCCAAGGAGGGTCATTAGTGGGGTCCCTCAGGGATCAGTCCTTGGGCCCCTCCTGTTCAATGCCTATGTCTCTGACATAAGGAAGGGTATCAGGAATGAGATGAGTCTCTTTGCGGATGACTCAAAACTGGGGGTGGTGGTGGATGGGAAGGAGGGGAGGGTGGCCCTACAGAGGGACCTGGAGGCTCTGGAAAGGTGGTCTAGAAAGCGGAAGCTGAGGTTTAATGCAGGGAAATGCAAGGTACTGTATCTGGGAGCCAGAAACCTGGGCCAAGAGTATACCCTGGGGGGTGGGGAATGCTACAAGTCTCAGTGGCTGAGAGGGACCTAGGGGTGGTGGTGGATGTCAAGATGAACAACTCTGAGACTTGTAGGAGGGCAGCGGCCAAGGCCAACAGGATGCTGGGATGCATCACTAGGGAGATCACCTCCAGAAGGAGGGAAGTGATACTCCCTCTGTATAACTGCTTGGTGAGGCCACACCTCAAGTACTGCATGCAGTTTTGGAGGCCACACTTAAAGAGGGACATTGAACTCCTGGAGAGGGTCCAGAGCAGGGCAACCAAAATGATCTGGAGCTTGGGGGACAGGACCTATAGGGAGAGGCTCGAAGAGCTAAGTATGTACACATTGGAAGAGAGAAGGGACCGGGGGGATATGATAGAGGTCTTCATATACATGAAGGGGATAAATAGGGGAGAAGCAGTCAAGGTGCTCTGAAGGAAGGGGGGGCAACTAGAGGGCATGGGTGGAAGCTGGAGGGGGGAGATTCAGGAGAGAAAGGAGGAGGTGCTACTTCACTGAAAAGGTGGTGAAGCCATGGAATTCGCTGTCAAGGGGGCTGGTGGAGGGGTTCAAGAGGGGGTGGGACAGGTACAGGGGAAGGGTTCTGGATGCAAAGTCCTGTGCAGTGGGAATATCCAGGACTGGTAAAGGAAAAGCCAGAGAGGACGAGGGGGGCAGCAAGGTCAGCTCCCAGGGTGGGGGCTGACCAACCGAGCAGACACGAAAGACCATTAGGCCTATTCTGCTGGCATTTTAGTATGTTAGTATTAGACATCTCAAGTAAAAGAATGATGTGGGCCACTGTTCTCTTTTGAATTTCCTGCAAGCATTCTCCAGCTGCTGCCACTGCTTACACTGCTCCTAACAGCAAAGACGACATTCCACGGGAGCGGATGTGCATATCTATCTAATCTATATCTGTCTATCTGTCTGTCTGTCTATCTATCTATCTAGCTATCTATCTATCTATATGTATGTTGCAAAAAGTTCATTAATGCTCCAGTTAAGGGAAAGGCAACAAAGAAATAGGAAAATAAGGCATTAGCATTTCCAACCCTAATACCCCACCCTCCCAAACCAGGCAGGAGAGCAGGTGGGGTGTGCCTTGGCTTTGTCAACGCTCACCTCATTCCATCTGTAAATAAGGTCAGATGTGTAGACTTTATGAGCATGGGGTGAGTGTTTTGTTTCAAATAATTTCCTTTATTTTTGAAATAATAGAATTGTATCCACATTAATGGGACCTGCATGAACACATGCATCCTTCCATGCCTCCATAGATGCACACAACCATGTGGCTGCAGAAGTGCAGGGCCCAGAGGACCCTGTGCTTCCATGCCTCCAGGAAAGCAATTTATCTGCGTTGTTGTAATTGTTTTTTATGGGGTGTGCTTCAAAGAAAAAAATATATTAAGTGTGCCTCTTAACTCTGAGCAGTTGATTGAATATGGGTAGCAATGTGTTTTTTTTGGGGGGTAGCCATAAATCAGTCAATTTTTGTCAGTTTGGTCTTAAGGTTTCTATGTTTCTAGTCTAAGACGAGATACGTCTTTTGTGCATTTTTGATGATGATCGGGCTCTAATTGTTGATTTGGAGGTAATACTGGGTTGCAGTGTCATGCCATAAATATTTTGGGGGTATATGTGAGTCTTGTGGTACTCATGGAGACCTTTCTTTGAGATGTAGATTGACCCTTAACTCCAAATACTGATGGAGCTACCGCTTGTTACAGTTGCAGTGTTATCCCTATGGGAATGTTAATGTTTTAATTTTTATGTTTTTGTACGGCCTCTGTATTTTTTGGGAGGGTATTATGGGTTAGTTCTGTAGTACTAACTGATACCTTTTTTTGCTCTATATATTGTCCATTAACTCCAAATATTGATGGAGTTATTGTTTGTTAAAGAGCTGGTGACACCTCAAAGAAATCTTTGAAAAACATAATATTTAGGTATAATTCAGCCTGCATTCCATATATATTCTATAGATTTCTCCCACACATTACTTATTACTAAGGAAATTTGCACGAATATATGATCATTATACCTCAGAGTTCATCTGCCTCTGTCGCCTACTCCCTACTTCATGTCATAATCCACTGTTGTGACATAACAATCTGTTGCCATGGGAGTAATTGTGATGTCACAAGCAGTGCATTATGATTTCAGGTAAGGAGAAAGCAACAGGAACAGATAAACTCTTCAGGAGCAAAGATCCTTTCTTCATGCAAATTAAATCAGTAATAAATAATGGAGAGGAGGAATACAGAACTAATGTAAAATACAAGCCAAAATGTGTCTAAATATTATGTTTTATTAAAGTTCTCCTAAAGGCATCAGCTGCTCTTTAAAGTTGCAATGTTATCCAATGGAAATTTTCATGTTTTAATTTTATGTTTTTATATGTCTGTTTTGAGTTATTTCTTAGGGACTTAGTCTTATAGTAGTCATTGAGACCTTTATTTTGATATATAGCTCATCCCTTAACTCAAAAGATTGATGGATTTGCAGCTTGTTATGGTCATAATGTTATCCTATAGGAATTTTCATTTTGTATAATTTAATTTTTTCTATATTACTTTTATGCTGGCCACCATGGGTGGGCTCTCAGCTCTGTCCCCACCCCCTCCCACCCAGCAGCTATCTCCCTGGACCCACCAGCTCTAGTCCCCTACAGTCTACCCCCTGGTGCGTCAGGAAAGGAGGCTGCCCCCACCCAGTGACTCTCATCCAGATTGGCAGGTGGCCAGGTGACAGGGCAGAGGCAGGCGGGCAGGGCTTCACGCAGATTCCACTCACATTATGCTTCAATGAATCTGAGGTTCCTTTCGGATTTGATACTGTTTAGGGAACATGACAGGACAGAGAAAGGCATATATAGGAAACTGACTGATCAAAACATCCTTCTATATGGGTCAAGCTTCCATCCTACACCCCTCAAAGATAGCATCCCCAATTCACAGATGCTTATGTAACTCCTCACCCCTGCCTTTTTGCAAAAACGACAGGTGGCATGCTATTGAAGCTAACAGCAGTTCCTGGTGGGGACTGGGTTCATGGAGGATGAGGTTACTCGGCACAGGGGACCAAGGTTTGGTTACTCTGCACAGGGGCACCCAAGTAAATCCGAACACAGGAAGCAATAACTATAATGTCCAGAACCAGGAATGGGATTCTTCAGTGTGGCTTTTATTCACTTCCAAGCTGAACAAACAAAGCATAGACGGACCCCCATGGGGCTACATTTCCTGGTAATGCAGACTAGAGACAACAGAACACTTTAACACTTCTTCCAGCCCTCAGGCTGTAAACCCCTGGCACACAGCCGGACTTTCACGCAGCTTTGGGTACACAGCACGGCTTGTACACTACTTGGGTTTTCCCCACTGGCCCAGCTTCCCCGCTGGCCACTTGATCCGCGGTTCATTTGAGGAATGAATCAGTTATCCTGTTGTGGCTCCCCAAACCACACTAGAGTCTTCGACTCCTAGAGAGAATTTTCCTCACAATCCCACGTCTGGGTACTTCCCCATCACTGGACAAGTGCCTGAGGCAAAGTAGAAATCCACAGAAGAAATCCATAGAGGTGGACCTGGTCACTAAAGATGGGGGGCCACCCACCTCCAGCTCCCACAGCCCATACCCGGCCATTTCTCTGGAAACTGAACAATTCCTTTACTGAAAACTTTCAAATGTTGGTTCTGGGTAGACGTCTGTCACATCTCTTCTACATATTATTTGCATCCCAGCAAACTCTGGACTTGAACCTACTTTTACTTTGCTTAGATCTTTACTCTAGGCTTCCCAATATTTAGTAGTTCAATCCCCACATTGTCACACAAGTCCCAGGGTGAAAAACATAGGCCCTTTTAGCAAGAACTCTCATTGAGGACTACACTCATTGAATCCAGCTGTTGGAGGTGTGGTAAGCTTTTCACAATAAAACAGCCTTTGGAGGAAAATTGATCCTAGAAATGAAAGCTTGCTAAAAAATCTTTAGGCAGCATGGTGGTTTTGAGTTTCAAACTATTACAGTGACAAACCTAGGTGTATGACCCCACTGAAGGGCCACACTGCCAGCCTACATTTTTAAAGTCTGCATCCTGATTGGTTGGCTGATACATTTACCACCGTGATAAATCCTCCAGTGTAACCACTGGAAAAAGTGCCAGTCAACCATATATCCTTTTAATCTGGTCGCTTTCACTTCAAACGAAATTGCTGCGATTTGTCCTGTCACCTCTTTGCTAAAACACTGTGATAAATTGTTTACAAAATGACATCCTCTTTCGAAGTGTAGGGACCTCAGTGAGTTAGAAAATAGTTAAAAAAACATTAAAGGAACAACATTTGCCATTGTATAATATAAATTTATCCCTTCAGGGTGTGGGTACACTGGAGGACTTAACACGACTGGTGTGGTTCGGTCACTCGGCTGCGCCTCGTGACCGAATCACACCAGCCGTGGTAAATCCTCCAGTGTACCCACACCCTGGAGGGATAAATTGCTTAAATGGGACCCCAGTTTAATGTTCATGATGCCAGATAAAGCTGTATTAACAGTTAAGTATGGTAGACTTCAGGAGGGACAGAGTAAAATTAACACTTGTCAGTACAAATTAGGACAGGAGCATGAGCTGGTGCATTTGTTTACCAGCTGAATGATAGGATAAAGTCTCTAAATAACCCTTGGGTGCAACTGCATCTCTATGATCTGTGCAGCCTCAAAGGATGGCTTTCCCCATTGAGGGAGCCAGTAAATGGCCCGATTTTGCAGTTTATGAGGATATGAAAGACACCTCTCCAAGTTCTGACTAAACTGAGAGCTGACTGCCTGGACTGATGGAGTCCTTCAGTAGTGCATGGTAGGGGTTGTTATCCTTAAAGTCTCTCTCGAATAGAATCAGAAAAATATTGCCATCTGGTAATGATGGTTAAACGGGAATGCCAATTGCTTATTACTTTTCCTGAAGTGGGCAGTGGTGTTTATGGGTATCATTTCTGGGATGTTAAGATATTAATTGAGGAACAAATAGAATGTTATAGTACATTTAAAAAAAAACAAGGTTTTTATAATTTCTACAAGTCTAGAACTTTAGTACAGAGAGACTGCATGAAATGAATATACATGTTTTATGTTTTATAAGTTTTACTTGTTGCAAGACTGTAAAATGTTTTTGTACTATTTCGTAATGACATTAAGTTGATTGAATAAACTTAAACTTTCACCAGGCAGACTAATAAGGCTCCAATATACCCCAATTTTCAGGACTCTGGCTTCCCCACTCTGTTGTTCCGATATCCTGTCTTCTTGGTATTGATGTACCATGATTTATTGTGATATATTTACTGTGTCAGAGGTCTACATGTTTTCAGAGCCTGGGTTTACTTATTACTGTGCAATATGGGATTTTGGTGTTTATTATGTATTGTTTTAAATGAGTTTGAGCACTGTCACTTTAATTGGGACCTTTATAAATGCTTATCCACCTTGCACCTGTTAGCCTTGAGAAAGCATATAGTGAGTGTGGAGCGTGGGTTCTACTAACAGACACCAGCCGTAGTTTAGTGCATAAAAAATGCTCACTTCAGCATTTATCATTTTATTTGTCCAAAATGACATAAAAAGTTCAGATAGTTACAGAAAAGAAAAATAATAAGGTGTTAAATCTTGCACACCAACATAAATACAAAATCCATAAATCAGGCACGTTCTCTTCTTGACTTTCTCTTCCGTACATACAGTATCGTTTAATACCTTTTCAGATGTGTAAGCACTCACATCTCCACACTCCTTGCTAGTCAGAAGATATTGACCAGCCTCCACCTCTCCCTAACCTGTAGCCTTCTAGTGGGAAGGGTTTTATAGTACAATACTGATGACCTCATCAACATGTGACCTACCAATTTATGCTATTATCCTTCTTTTCTCATCAAAAGAAGATTCACCATGCTATGGGTTCCTTAATAATATGTCCTCTTTTCATCTATTACCTACATAACAAGATTCAAAATAAACAAAACATTGTCTTTCAATAAAAGTAACCTTAATTAGTTAGACAAAGAACCTCTGTGTGCAAACATTGAGGCAAAGGTTACCTCAAAGGGCATTTGGCTGGGAAGCCAAGTTTCAAGAAAATACACACACACACGCACAGAGGTTCTTTGTCTTTTAAATAGTTTTTTATTTTAATGGGTTCACCACAACATAACCAAGACACACTGTCTTAGGGTAGCTGGTTCATTCCACTGGGGTGTCAAACAGACGAGGCATACTGATGAGTCTTGGTAGGACGAAACACGTATCTATGCCATCTGTTAGCACCCTTTGCAAACTGTGTGAGAGGCCTTTCAGCACCATGCAATTCTGCTTAAAGTTGAACCAGCATAACATTCTGTGGTGATTTGCATATGCAGCCCATGATGCTTTGCATTGTGTGGGCATGTGTGATTTTGTATTTTCTTAATTAGTTATATGACTGTGAAAAGGCAGAGATACTAAACAAATATTTTTGCTCAGTGTTTACAAAGGAAGAGGGGAAGGTACCTAAAACAAACAGTAGAAACACTCTGGATACAGAAGTTGATACCAGCCCATTTACAGAAGAAAGGGTTCTGAAAGAACTCTTAAAACTGAAGGTGGGCAAAGCAATGGGGCCTGATGGGATTCATCCCAGAATTCTAAAAGAACTAAGGGTAGACCTAGTAACACCACTGACTACCCTCTTTAACAAATCATGGGAGGATGGGTGGTACCCGAGGACTGGAGGAGTGCAAATGTGATTCCCCTTCACAAAAGTGGGAGCAAGGCAGAAGCAGGAAACTACAGACCTGTTAGTTTAACCTCAGTGGTAGGAAAATGATGGAATCACTTCTGAAGGAAAGAATTGTTGATTATCTAGAGGCCAGAGGGCACAGGACCCAAGGCAGCATGGATTCAGCAGGGAAGGTCATGCCAGATGAATCTGATAGATTTCTTTGACTGGGTGACCAAAGTAGTAGATCAGGGAGGGGCTGTGGACATGGCCTACCTAGACTTTAGCAAGGCATTTGACACAGTCTCACACAAAAGATTAATATACAAGTTAGCCAGCCTTGGAGTGGGTCCCAATATGACAACCTGGGTAAAGAATTGGCTGGAGAATCGGACACAGAGAGTAATAGTAAATGGAGTCCACTCTGAAGAAAGGGGTTACTAGTGGGGTACATGAGGGTTCAGTATTAGGACGGTCCTCTTCAATGTCTTTAGCGACATTGCAGAGGGACTGGAAGAAAAGTATGTCTCTTTGCAGATGACACAAAGATCTGCAACAGAGTTGATGCACAAGGTGGGGTGGAAAGGATGAGAAGGGACTTGGCAAGGTTAGATGAATGGTCAAATGTATGGCAGCTTAGATTCAATGCTAAGAAGTGCAAGGTAATGCATCTGGGAAACAAAAACCCAGGGGAAGAGTACACAATGGGGGGTGAGATACTAACAACAAAAAAAATGGAAAGGGACCTGGAGGTAGTCATATCAGATGACCAAAAGGTGGGCAAGCAATGTGAGAGGACAGCAAGGAGGGCTGGGGGGATACTGGGATGCATAGGGAGAGGCATCACCAGTAGAAAACAGGAAGTTATTATCCCTCTGTACAGACAGCTGGTGAGACCCCATCTGGAGTACTGCGTGCAGTTCTGGAGACCCAATCTCCGCAAAGTCACAGACAGGATGGAAGCTGTCCAGAGGAGGGCAACTAAAATGGTGCAGGGTCTGCACTGGAAGACATATGAAGAGAGACTTAAGGAGCTTAATATGTATAGCCTCGAGGAAAGGAGGGAGAGGGGGGACATGATAGAAACTTTCAAGTACCTCAAGGGAATCAACAAAGTCCACGAGGGTATCATCTTTCAAAAAAATAGGTGTGCAAGAACAAGGGGTACAATTTGAAGATGGGGGTGGCTCAGAGGTAATTTAAGGAAGTATTTTTCACAGAGAGGGTTGTAGATGCATGGAACGGCCTTCCGGAGGGAGGTTGTGGAGTCAAAAACAGTGGTGGAATTCAAGCATGCATGGGACAGTCATAAGGCAATTCTAGGGGGTGGGGGCAGGAAGAAGTAGGCTGCTAATTAACTAGGATCTGCAGCTTATCTATTAGGTAGGGAAATGGGCAGACTGGGTGGGCCAAGCAGTCCTTATCTGCCGTCAAATTCTATGTTTCTATAAGGGCTTTCTAAGCACCTCCCCTATGGGTGACATCACCACATCCCTCCCATAAAACAGCCATTTCTGGGCTGCCTTGCTTATAGGAGGATCTTCCTAAATTACCCAGGCCTATATCAGGTAAAAGAAAGCAAAATTTATACCTAATTATTTGTCAGAATTGATGAAATCTCCAGCCTTCCCAAAATAAACAGAATAGGGGCGCACTTCCCTATCTATTTACTATGTTAAGTAGAAGAGTTCTTTTTATTTTATCTTCCTGCTGCTTCAGCTTAATTATGTACCTTTTGCTTTCCTTCATTTTCATATAAAACATAGCTATTTCTCTAACTGAAATAGTATTAATAGAGTTATACAGCTTATAACACATTTTTCATTTGATAGCACTGTCTTCCTACTGATTACACTCTTAACATTTTAATCTGTCTGCTTTTCTTTCAGCCATCGGCATTTTTTCCTCTCAAGTTCTAATAAGGTTGTTTCTCCTAGTCATACGTCTATATACCTCAAGACAACGTCCTATAAGCCTCACTACAAGCCTACAACCTATCACATGATTAAGGGCTTTTACTAAAAAAAGAAATGTACTTGTTTTTGTCTCAGCAAGAGCGAGTGGCTGAAGGGAGTGTTTACTGTTCCCCTAGCAACAGCACGCTCGTTTCTTGCTGCATCTTTAGGACCGCGCTTGCTTCTTAGCTTAATTTCTAATGTGGACCACTTTTAACAAGCTCTACGCTTATTTGCAGCTTTCTGGGGCTCCAATGAACACACAGTTCCTGCAAACAAATCGCATGCACATCTCCGCTAGACTGTACGATCGCGTACACATCTTTATAACTAGCGATAGCAACTGCAAGCACAACAGTGCTACCTCTACAAGTTTACTTTTAACATTGATGCTACATTTCTGTAGATGGAACAAAACTCCTGGGGAAGAAATGCAAGGGCAGATGAAATTAGAACTCCTGAAAAGATTTGTTTAGTTTAAAGTGATAGCACAGTATAAGTATAATGATAAGTTGTGCACCCTGTCATGAAATATAAGGATAGTCAGAAAAGAAAGCATATAGGATAGTGCATTAGAAAAGGACAACAGGGCTATTCTTTCACCGAGTTGGCACTATGACAATGGATTACTCGAGAGGTAATCTGTCGTTATAGTGCCAACGAGGTGAAAGATGCCCTGTTGTCAACTGTCCCCCATGCATTTTTCTTTATAGTGTATAGCGGAATGTCGTTTTTTCAGAAAAAAATCAGTACAGCATGTTTCTGCTTCGAAACATTTTTACTGGGTTACTAGAAGGAAAAAAGGAATTTCATATTTTGAACGTTTTCACGCTTGACATTTTAACTGCTTACGAACTTTACATTTTGAACGTTTTAATGCTAAACATTAGTACTGCCGCTGATATCGCTGCTTTCGCTGTGTCCTGTCTATGGAGTGAGCCCTAACTGTCAAATGCTGCTCGAGGACACAGTGTGACGATCGCAGTACAGTAGAAAAAATCTTTCTGCTGCACTGCGAACCTCACTAGTGTGTGACTACAAGGTTTCGATAACGATGGGTTTCGGTGGAGAACGACGTTTCACCATACACTACAGAATGAGTATATAGAGTGAAGAGAAGCATAGGACTGCGTTCTAGGGTATTATCTCATCCTGCCATAGTGAAGTGTGAAAATGTTTGGCTGTTGAGGGAGGGTGCATTCTGTTCAGCTACTGCTGGTGTTTGTTGTTTTATACAATAAAGTGTTATCGTTTACACAGCATCATGTGTTTCTTCCTGAAAGTGGAGACTGAGGAGCTAAGTTCTGGAGAGACTGTGAGTTTTTTTCTATATTATCCTGTTTATGTCTTTTACTAAAGAACCCAGGCTGGCTACCTCAGAGTTGAAGGGAGGAGAGGTGGACCTTGAGTGGCCTTCAGGACAGCAGCAGCAACTGCTCTACTACTGCACCTAGGGTAGGTTAGGTGGGCTGCACTGCAAACCATTTTCCAGTTTTGGCAAGATTGCCAGCCTGCCCCTAATTGCAGGCACCTTGAACCTAACAAATGATGGAGATGAGTGGGAAGGAAGTGATACTAACCTACTGGGATGGGGCGTGATCCTGATGGGAGCCTTGGGAATCACTGAAGTGTGCCCTGTTGTGGAAACCTCTGTCACCCCTGCTGCTGAACTGCCAAACCTGAAAGAAGTGTTGCATTCAGACTTGGTGGCCTGTCGAAATCTAGGCATCTGCTGCTGGTTCTGCTGAGCAACAGAGCAGCCTGACCTCTTCCAGCACTTGCAAAAAAAAAGGCTTTTTATTCCTGAAGGATGTCTGGGTTCTCTTAATGGAGGAGCAGTCCTTCCCCAGCTTTTGGAATTCTTTAAGTAGGAGTTCCCCAAAGAGAAAACCCTTTTCCTCTACCCCCTTATCTTCATGGACTAGTTTTCTGAAACCAGACTTACACCTTTCTGCTGAAAGGGCAACATTGGTATTTACCAGACAGCTGATTGCTCTCTGTATGGTGTCCTGCAAGTGCACTGGGTCTAGGTAGGTACCTGTTTTTTTAGCCTCCTGCATGACATCACTCAGAAGAGCCAGCACACCAACTAAGTCCAGTAGTTTACCATGTACCATCTTAAGGCTCTTGTCAAGGCCTTTCTTTGGGTCCTTGCCCGCCTTCTCCAAGTCCACACTGTTTATGGAGCTCAGGTGTCAATGCCACCTTGTGGAGAAGAGAGTGTTTAGGATAGTTTCTCTGAAGATGGGGTTTGGCCTTTCTTTCCAGAGACTTCCAAATGGGGTTGACTAACTAGCTAGCTGGACAGTGAAGGGAAGGGTGTCTAGTTGAATGGAGAATTCCCTGCAGCATTAGGTCAAAGTTTTTTTTTTTTACCTATCTGAGTGGAATCATCTTCCTCCACCAAATGAAAGCATTTAGGGTGTTCCTTCTTGGATAACCAGGAGCAGGGAAGGGATTTGTCCGAGTCTAACAGAGGGCTCTAAGAGTCAAAGAAGGCTAAATCCCCAAATGTCTAGCATGAAAGAATGACCATGGAGGAAGGGGGTGCAACAGGCACTAGTTCAAAGAAGGCTGAGATGCCTTGATTTCTGCAGAGCCTTCCCAGCTCTGGGGGTGTTCTTAGATGTAGGCTGCTCCACCAACCATCCTAATCTAGCATTATTTTTTTCCTGCACATGTGGACATTGCAGCTCATCTGTGATGCCTGGGGAAGAGTGGGACTGCAGCCTAGCAGACTTATAATTGCTGCATCTGTCTCATTTTTATGAGGTATTATACAACCTCCTTCTACCTGTACCAGAGTCTCTATTGCCCTTCAGGTTAGAACTCTCCTATTCCTGACAAAAAAATGGCCACCGTCACATTTTTTCCCTTAGGCCTTTTAAACAGTTCTCCCCCACCTTGGGTGTTTTAAATCCCATATATTGCTTTACTTTATGTGAGGTTTGTCCCTGCGACTCCCTGTCAGCTTGAAAGGACAGTTGGGGACCCCTGCAGTTGTGGGAGACTGATTCATGACATTTGTAGGAATCTGTCAGGGCTTTACTTAAACTGGCATGAAGGTCAGATTCTGAAGTAGAAAAAGTCGACTCTACCTCTGAATTACTCTGGAATCATCCATCCATCTCTCCCCACTGCAACGGTATCTCTCACCTGGCGCAGCCAGTGTCCTTAGCCACATGACGATTGTGGAAGCAGATGAAATGGCTTCTTGGCAGCCATTGGTATGACAGGCATCTCTTCACAGACGTGGCAGTCAACAGCTTGCCTGATTAAGGTGGCTAGATGATTGGTGGCAATGGTAGGGCTGCCATCAGAAAAACGAAGGGTGAAGGGGCAGATTAGCAGGATTAAAACAGGGGATGGATGGGCACAAGATCTGGGGGAGCAGGCTGAGGTACTAAATGAGTACTTTGCCTCAGTTTTCACCAAGAAAAATGGGGGGGCTGCATCATACATGGGAGGAAATGGTGAAACTGAGGGGACCCTTGCCGATCGTCAGGTCTGGGAGAGGACGGACCATCACTGGCAGGAGGGGGAAGGCAAGGCAGGGGACAAGATAGCTGGAGGTGTAAATCATGGCAGAGAAGTGAGGGAAGCCCTCAGGTCCCTTAAGATGGAGAAAGCACCGGATCCAGATAAATTACATCCAGAGTGCTGAAGGAACTGGCGGATGTCCTGGCAACCCTCATGAGCTTTCAGCATCTCTGAGGACAGGTGGGTGCCCCAGGACTGGAAGGTGGCGCATATAGTGCCCATCTACATGGGGGATCAAGGAGGTGGCAGGGAACAGAGGCCCATCAGCCTGACATCAGTGGTGGGCAAGGTGATGTAGGAGCATTGTCAAGGAGAGGCTGGGGGGACCTGGAAAAGTCAGGATGCCTGGACGATACACAAGCATGGATTTGTCCAAGGAAATCTTGTCAGACAAACCTTGTGGGTTCTATGACTAGGTGATGAGCCTTGGACCTGAGTAGACCAGTGGATGTCCTCTATCTTGACTTCAGCAAGGTGTTTGACTCTGTTCCTCACGGGGGCCCATTGAATAAGCTGGGAGAAATGGGAGGTGGGAACAGATGATTAGATATGGATAGGCAATTGGCTCCGGGACCGAGACAGTGGGTCGTGGTTGGCAGGATAGTCTCTCATCCCCAAGGAGGGTCATTAGTGGGGTCCCTCAGGGATCAGTCCTTGGGCCCTCCTGTTCAATGCCTATGTCTCTGACATAAGGAAGGGTATCAGGAATGAGATGAGTCTCTTTGCGGATGACTCAAAACTGGGGGTGGTGGTGGATGGGGAGGAGGGGAGGGTGGCCCTACAGAGGGACCTGGAGGCTCTGGAAAGGTGGTCTAGAAAGCGGAAGCTGAGGTTTAATGCAGGGAAATGCAAGGTACTGTATCTGGGAGCCAGAAACCTGGGCCAAGAGTATACCCTGGGGGGTGGGGAATGCTACAAGTCTCAGTGGCTGAGAGGGACCTAGGGGTGGTGGTGGATGTCAAGATGAACAACTCTGAGACTTGTAGGAGGGCAGCGGCCAAGGCCAACAGGATGCTGGGATGCATCACTAGGAGAATCACCTCCAGAAGGAGGGAAGTGATACTCCCTCTGTATAACTGCTTGGTGAGGCCACACCTCAAGTACTGCATGCAGTTTTGGAGGCCACACTTAAAGAGGGACATTGAACTCCTGGAGAGGGTCCAGAGCAGGGCAACCAAAATGATCTGGAGCTTGGGGGACAGGACCTATAGGGAGAGGCTCGAAGAGCTAAGTATGTACACATTGGAAGAGAGAAGGGACCGGGGGGATATGATAGAGGTCTTCATATACATGAAGGGGATAAATAGGGGAGAAGCAGTCAAGGTGCTCTGAAGGAAGGGGGGGCAACTAGAGGCATGGGTGGAAGCTGGAGGGGAGATTCAGGAGAGAAAGGAGGAGGTGCTACTTCACTGAAAAGGTGGTGAAGCCATGGAATTCACTGTCCAGGGGGCTGGTGGAGGGGTTCAAGAGGGGTGGGACAGGTACAGGGAAGGGTTCTGGATGCAAAGTCCTGTGCAGTGGGAATATCCAGGACTGTAAAGGAAAAGCCAGAGAGGACGAGGGGCAGCAAGGGTCAGCTCCCAGGGTGGGGCTGACCAACGAGCACACACGAAGACCATTAGGCCTATTCTGCTGGCCTGGCATTTTAGTATGTTAGTATTAGACATCTCAAGTAAAAGAATGATGTGGGCCACTGTTCTCTTTTGAATTTCCTGCAAGCATTCTCCAGCTGCTGCCACTGCTTACACTGCTCCTAACAGCAAAGACGACATTCCACGGGAGCGGATGTGCATATCTATCTAATCTATATCTGTCTATCTGTCTGTCTGTCTATCTATCTATCTAGCTATCTATCTATCTATATGTATGTTGCAAAAAAGTTCATTAATGCTCCAGTTAAGGGAAAGGCAACAAAAGTAGGAAAATAAGGCATTAGCATTTCCAACCCTAATACCCCACCCTCCCAAACCAGGCAGGAGAGCAGGTGTGGGGTGTGCCTTGGGCTTCTCAAGTCTAACGCTCACCTCATTCCATCTGTAAATAAGGTCAGATGTGTAGACTTTATGAGCATGGGGTGAGTGTTTTGTTTCAAATAATTTCCTTTATTTTTGAAATAATAGAATTGTATCCACATTAATGGGACCTGCATGAACACATGCATCCTTCCATGCCTCCATAGATGCACACAACCATGTGGCTGCAGAAGTGCAGGGCCCAGAGGACCCTGTGCTTCCATGCTGCCCAGGAAAGCAATTTATTCATGCTTGTTGTAATTGTTTTTATGGGGTGTGCTTCAAAGAAAAAAATATATTAAGTGTGCCTCTTAACTCTGAGCAGTTGATTGAATATGGGTAGCAATGTGTTTTTTTTGGGGGGTAGCCATAAATCAGTCAATTTTTGTCAGTTTGGTCTTAAGGTTTCTATGTTTCTAGTCTAAGACGAGATACGTCTTTTGTGCATTTTTGATGATGATCGGGCTCTAATTGTTGATTTGGAGGTAATACTGGGTTGCAGTGTCATGCCATAAATATTTTGGGGGTATATGTGAGTCTTGTGGTACTCATGGAGACCTTTCTTTGAGATGTAGATTGACCCTTAACTCCAAATACTGATGGAGCTACCGCTTGTTACAGTTGCAGTGTTATCCCTATGGGAATGTTAATGTTTTAATTTTTATGTTTTTGTACGGCCTCTGTATTTTTTGGGAGGGTATTATGGGTTAGTTCTGTAGTACTAACTGATACCTTTTTTTGCTCTATATATTGTCCATTAACTCCAAATATTGATGGAGTTATTGTTTGTTAAAGAGCTGGTGACACCTCAAAGAAATCTTTGAAAAACATAATATTTAGGTATAATTCAGCCTGCATTCCATATATATTCTATAGATTTCTCCCACAATTACTTATTACTAAGGAAATTTGCACGAATATATGATCATTATACCTCAGAGTTCATCTGCCTCTGTCGCTTACTCCCTACTTCATGTCATAATCCACTGTTGTGACATAACAATCTGTTGCCATGGGAGTAATTGTGATGTCACAAGCAGTGCATTATGATTTCAGGTAAGGAGAAAGCAACAGGAACAGATAAACTCTTCAGGAGCAAAGATCCTTTCTTCATGCAAATTAAATCAGTAATAAATAATGGAGAGGAGGAATACAGAACTAATGTAAAATACAAGCCAAAATGTGTCTAAATATTATGTTTTATTAAAGTTCTCCTAAAGGCATCAGCTGCTCTTTAAAGTTGCAATGTTATCCAATGGAAATTTTCATGTTTTAATTTTTATGTTTTTATATGTCTGTTTTGAGTTATTTCTTAGGGACTTAGTCTTATAGTAGTCATTGAGACCTTTATTTTGATATATAGCTCATCCCTTAACTCAAAAGATTGATGGATTTGCAGCTTGTTATGGTCATAATGTTATCCTATGGGAATTTTCATTTTGCTTAATTTAATTTTTTTCTATATTACTTTTTATCGCTGGCCACCATGGGTGGGCTCTCAGCTCTGTCCCCACCCCCTCCCACCCAGCAGCTATCTCCCTGGACCCACCAGCTCTAGTCCCCTACAGTCTACCCCCTGGTGGGGTCAGGAAAGGGAGGGCTGCCCCCCGCACCCAGTGACTCTCATCCAGATTGGCAGGTGGCCAGGTGACAGGGCAGAGGCAGGCGGGCAGGGCTTCACGTAGATTCCACTCACATTATGCTTCAATGAATCTGAGGTTCCCTTTTCGGATTTGATACTGTTTAGGGAACATGACAGGACAGAGAAAGGCATATATAGGAAACTGACTGATCAAAACATCCTTCTATATGGGTCAAGCTTCCATCCTACACCCCTCAAAGATAGCATCCCCAATTCACAGATGCTTATGTAACCCCTCACCCCTGCCTTTTTGCAAAAACGACAGGTGGCATGCTATTGAAGCTAACAGCAGTTCCTGGTGGGGACTGGGTTCATGGAGGATGAGGTTACTCGGCACAGGGGACCAAGGTTTGGTTACTCTGCACAGGGGCACCCAAGTAAATCCGAACACAGGAAGCAATAACTATAATGTCCAGAACCAGGAATGGGATTCTTCAGTGTGGCTTTTATTCACTTCCAAGCTGAACAAACAAAGCATAGACGGACCCCCATGGGGCTACATTTCCTGGTAATGCAGACTAGAGACAACAGAACACTTTAACACTTCTTCCAGCCCTCAGGCTGTAAACCCACCTGGCACACAGCCCGGACTTTCACGCAGCTTTGGGTACACAGCACGGCTTGTACACTACTTGGGTTTTCCCCACTGGCCCAGCTTCCCCGCTGGCCACTTGATCCGCGGTTCATTTGAGGAATGAATCAGTTATCCTGTTGTGGCTCCCCAAACCACACTAGAGTCTTCGACTCCTAGAGAGATTTTCCTCACAATCCACGCCTGGGTACTTCCCATCACTGGACAAGTGCCTGAGGCAAAGTAGAAATCCACAGAAGAAATCCATAGAGGTGGACCTGGTCACTAAAGATGGGGGCCACCCACCTCCAGCTCCCACAGCCCATACCGGCCATTTCTCTGGAAACTGAACAATTCCTTTACTGAAAACTTTCAAATGTTGGTTCTGGGTAGACGTCTGTCACATCTCTTCTACATATTATTTGCATCCCAGCAAACTCTGGACTTGAACCTACTTTTACTTTGCTTAGATCTTTACTCTAGGCTTCCCAATATTTAGTAGTTCAATCCCCACATTGTCACACAAGTCCCAGGGTGAAAAACATAGGCCCTTTTAGCAAGAGCAGACACTCACCCTCACATTGCAGGTGCCCCACAGGCGACTCACAAATCTTCTTATTCTCCCAAATAAACACTGGAACACATAGGCAGCTTTTCCTTCACAAGCAGAACAAGGGGGTTGCCCCAAGAATCTGCAGGAAAACCTTTTCCTGTCCTCCCCTCCCCCCGGAGGGAGGGGGCACTGAGACCCGAAAACAGCAGTCTCCACTACTTTAGTTATCTTTTGTGTCTCCCTTTAAGGTGGAGACACACACCCTATTACTTAAAAGTAGCCCTCTGACAGGGCTGAAGCTCCTAGAGCCTTCACTGAGCTGCTTTCTCAGCAAGCTCCCTACTGCACACTCACTCACTGAAGACTGGCTGAAGACTGACTTCAAAATCTCCCAACGTTCTAACCAACTCCCTTTGCTGCAGTTTCCAATGTGGCTCATGCAACTGCGATAGTTCTATTGGTGATGTCATTCCTCAGTCTCAGCTGAGACTGAGAACAGAGTGAGACAGTGTGAAACCCATTTAACCGGAGTTTCACAAGCTGCCTTCCCTGCCTACCACTAGATCTGACTGGGATTCTAGTAACCCCGGGTAACAAGGGGGTTACACTCATCCTTGACCAGGAAAATGACTGTCCGCAGTCATTATTTACCCTGCCTTAGGCCATCCCACCCTATGTGCTACCTGCGGAGGGGGGTGATCAGACCCCCTCCTACCATGTGCAAGCACAGGCAGGCAACACTAAGGGCCTAGAGGCCTGTAGCTGACATGTCAGCCTCTACACTATCCACTTACTATGGACACCTAGAGGCTCTGGTAGAATTATCCAGAGCATAGCCCTGATAGATCAGCACTGTGGTCCCAATGGCCACTCAGGACCACAGCCTGTCTATGCCCCCAACCCTCTAGGGAAAACCTATCTGCTTCTAACATAATACCCCTGAAACAAAAACAATCCGGGGACCTCCCCGACCTTGGGCAAACTGCAACCACACACCATTAACATACCACATTTTAACCATTTTACTGTCTCCTCCCTACCTTCACAACCACACCTGTGGAAGGAAAGTGTTAATACAGTAATAACAACAACACAGTACTTTAAATTTCTACACACTAAAGCACTGATGAGGAACTCCGATGAGCCCTCCTCCTCTTCTTGTCTTCCCCTCTGTCTTCCCAGGAACACCTGTAAGAAAAAGAAATACAACACACACTCTCCTAATCTGCATACATAGTCTACCTAGAGCCCTACCATCAAAGCACTGAATAATCCCCAAAAGATTTTTTTTTTTTAGAAAAAGGTAGAAAAACAGTATTTACATTAGAAAACAATGACATTATTTACAATACACATTTTGGGGGGACGGAGTGCCCTAAAAGTCCCAACTAGTGACCACAATGCCCGAAGGCTAGTCCAATAAAGAGTGTCTCCTGGGCCGGAGCCTGGTGAAGCACAGTTCTAACAGGCCAAAGTCCTGAAGGGGAGAGTCTTTGTGGACAGTTCATACATTTTGAAGTCTGCTAGTGTAGGGTGTGTACTGCAATGTCATAAAGATAGAAAAGTTCGGACTTACCATCCACTTGTAGAATGGAAATTTTGGGACCGACCTGCACCTCTGACGAAGACTCTCCCTGGCAGCATTTCTTCCGATACAGCTGGGAAGACATCTTCCAGGAACCACAGGAGAGCACATCTGGGAACAGCTGGGCTGTCATCTCTGGAGATGGAACCTTAGAACAGGAACAAAAAAAGAAAACTGCTGGTCCGACGTCATCCGATTACCAGGTGATGAACAGGATACAGCTGGGTTGGTGTCCTCTCTGGATCTGAAGTCATCTGGTGGGCCAGTTGATGGTTTCTGAAAAGGCCAGGATACTGAAGAACTGATGAATGTGGGGCACCTGAGTCTTGGATGTCCATATTGGCGAATCAATAAAGGCACTTCACAGTCTGGTGTGGCAGTATTGATTACCACTGCTCAGCTGTCCATTTAGTAGGCACGGACACATTTGCTGGGAGGTCCTTGCACTGAGGCCAATAGTACTAGGGATCAGGAGCTTGAATAATTACCCCGTCTGGGCGCACATAATTCACACAGTGGGAGATTTCACGTCCCTCTCCATCCACTATTCTCACTCTGTCTATAAACAGTGTCCTGCCTCTCTTCCACTGGGTATACTTCTCGTGAAACAGTCTGTTCTTTCCATGCTTGTTGGCCCCAGGATGCACACTTTTCATGGCTTCGTCCCAGGTCCAGGATTTCCTGCAGTTCTCAATCTCCTCCCAGACTTTTCAAGGAAAGGTAGGAAAGGTCATACCATAGATCTCATTTGCCTTCCTACGAACCAGTCTCTCCTCTTTACTTGCTTTGGTCAATCTGAGACCACTGGCCTGGCTTGGGGGTGGCCAGTCCTGGTTCTGCCAGCTTTGCATCCTTAAAGAAATTAGAAACGGATCCCTGACTTCTTCCTCTTACGAAGCTAGGGCAGTGGCATCACCACTTTCTTCCACACATTTCTCCGAGGCAAGATCTTGAGGCTGTGTACCCGTTCCTTTTTCACAAGGCCACATAGGTTCCCCCTCATATTCCTCTTCACTGAGGTTCTGAGCCCAGGAGTGAGCAGTCGTTCTCACTACTGAGACTATCCACTCATCACTAGGCGCGGAGGTTGACACCTCCCACTCAAAGGCCTCCCGCATCTCATCTTCACCTAAGAGACTTGGGCTAGGGCCCCCCCCCCCAGGGGTCTACTGATGCTTTATCCAAACTTTCTTTCTGGGATCCAGCATCCGAAACTTCAACTTCGGATTCTGTCTCTAACTCTGCACCCTCTAGCTTTGTGCCACACTCCCCCGAGGGGCCTTCCTCCACAGGCTCCGCCTGGTGCTGTGTGCCGCCAACTGCAGATTCCTGAACCTTTGTCCATGTGGGAGCCAAACGAATTTGAGGTGCTTTATTCAAGCCATATTTTTCTAGGCATCCAGCATGGGGAGGAATCATGAAGATGTCCCTTCCAGCTCTCAAGCATATTTGACATACATGCACTGGATATCCAGGAACCGCCACATGAGGAGGCAGCTGCCCTCCATAGCACCACTTTTCAATATCCCTCAGTCTATTTACTGCTGCCGATCACTGCAACCCGGCATGATCCGGGTAAGCTAGTCCTGGGCCATAACTGCAGAAAAACAAACAAAAGTTCACTGTAACTGAAAGTCCCAACTTTACTGAACACACTCTTTAGTTGTAAAATGGCTCCTCTGCTGCTGTGTTTACTTTACTACCCACCCTGTATAATGGCGGCAGCACTCCTGCATCAACATTCCAGAATCTAGGTCAAGCACTGCACACCCGATTTACACAAACTACTGATAACTTTTGCTCAAACTGCACAACTTGCTCTCTTCTTGCTTTAAACACATTCACTTGATTTTCCACAGACTTTTTACATTCTGGTAACATTTATTTGATTCACAGTCCCTTAAAGCTTCAGGTTTTTAGCACAGGATTGCCTGTATAACTAGTGCTGCACATTGGCTACAACCCACAGTCTCTCTCTGGCTTCAAACTTTAAACTGAGGCTGAATTCATTACTATACACACAGTAAATGGCTTAACAGATTTGCACTTGCTGGCAGGACTTGACAGAGTCGTTACTTGCAAAGCGACTACACTGCCGCACACACATTAATATGGCATAGGGCAGAAAATCACTGTTTGAGCAGTTTTTAGGTTGTTACTTACTGTTATCAGTAGCAGTTTGCTGCGATGGGGAAAAACGGCCTGCAGCCAGTTCTTGGAGGCCTTAGAACAGAAACGGAAGGGCAGTCCTACCGATCGTCTTCTCAACCACCACCTTTGCAATTCTGACGATCGATTAGCGGGTTGAGCCCGATTTTAAACAAGAAAGTCTATTTTTAAAATGTTTACAGCGATTTTAACACTCCGCGATGCTCCTCCACCAGCCAGTAAACGCACTCCACTCACATTCCCTCTCGAATGCTGGGGCAGTCACTGTAGAGCTGGCTGAGGGGCGGGACTGATCTCAGCCTGACCAATCACACAACGCCACGCAAATGAGCCTCTTCTTCCTCACGAGGGCTCTTCTCCTCACGGCGATCATCGAGCACGCAAATTTAAACTGCAGAATGCAACTTTTTTTCTTTACCAACTGACTCCATGGCAGGAGCCCATTTCAGCCATTTAACATAGCCATTACACCTGCAAGTCTCTCATTCATTTAAAAAGCATTTCCAACGTCCAGGGCACAATTTTCCTGTTGCTACCCCTAGTCTACCACACTTTTCTTTACCACAGTTCATTTTAAAAGCATTTCAAACATCCAGGGCACAATTTTCCTGTTGCTACCCCTAGTCTTCCACGCTTTTCTTTACCACAGTTCATTTTTAAAGCAGGCAAAAACGCTGTAAACAATTTGATGCAGAACAAGAGCACACTCTTTGGCTTTACTACTCCTTGGTAAACAGTTGGCAATTTTAAACAGCAGCACAAGATCCATGCACACAGCAACACACTAGGGAAACTGCTTCAGTTTTTTGGGGTACCCACTGCCAGCTAGCCAAAACACTAGCCCCCTTGCCCAAGTACCTTCCTCCCAGAACAAAATCCAAAGCGGTGCCTCCATTTTTGTAACCCCTCACCCCTGCCTTTTGCCAGAATGACAGGTGGCATGCTGTTGAAGCTGACAGCAGTACCTGGTGGGGACTGGGTTCATGGAGGATGAGGTTACTCGGCACAGGGGACCAAGGTTTGGTTACTCTGTACAGGGGCACCCAAGTAAATCCGAACACAGGAAGCAATAACTGTAATGTCCAGAACCAGGAATGGGATTCTTCAGTGTGGCTTTTATTCACTTCCAAGCTGAACAAACAAAGCATAGACGGACCCCCATGGGGGCTACATTTCCTGGTAATGCAGATTAGAGACAACAGAACACTTTATCACTACTTCCAGCCCTCAGGCTGTAAACCCACCAGGCACACAGCCTGGACTTGCATGCAGCTTTGGGTACACAGCCCTACTTGTACACTACTTGGGTTTTCTCCACTGGCCCAACTCCCCCGCTGGCCACTTGATCCACGGTCCATTTGAGGAATGAACCAATTATCCTGTTGTGGCTCCCCTAGCCACACTAGAGTCTTTGACTCCTAGAGAGAATTTTCCTCTCAATCCCATGTCTGGGTACTTCCCCCATCACTGGCCAAGTGCCTGAGGCAAAGTAGAAATCCACAGAAGAAATCCGTAGAGGTGGACCTGGTCACTAAAGATGGGGGGCCACCCACTTCCAGCTCCTACAGACCATACCTGGCCATTTCTCTGGAAACTGAACAATTCCATTACTGAAAACATTCAAATGTAGATTCTGGATAGACGTCTGTCACATCTCCTCTACATATTATTTGCATCCCAACAAATTCTGGACTGGAACCTACTTTTACTTTGCTTAGCCCATTACTCTAGGCTTCCCAATATTTAGTAGTTCAATCCCCACATTGTCACACAAGTCCCAGGGTGAAAAACATAGGCCCTTTTAGCAAGAGCAGACACTCACCCTCATGTTGCAGGTGCCCCACAGGGACTCACAAATCTTCTTGTTCTCCCAAATAAACACTGGAACACATAGGCAGCTTTTCCTTCACAAGCAGAACTAGGGGCTTGCCCCAGGAATCTGCAGGGGAAACCTTTTCCTGCCCCCCCAGAGGGAGGGGGCACTGAGATCCGAAAACAGTGGTCTCCACCACTTCAGTTATCTTTTGTGTCTCCCTTTAAGGTGGAGACACACACCCTATTACTTAAAAGTAGCCCTCTGACTGGGCTGAGGCTCCTAGAGCCTTCACTGAGCTGCTTTCTCAGCAAGCTCCCTACTGCACACTCACTCACTGAAGACTGGCTGAAGACTGACTTCAAAACTTCCCAACGTTCTATACCAACTCCCTTACTGCAGATTCCAATGTGGCTCATGCAGCTGCGATAGTTCTATTGGTGATGTCATCCCTCAGTCTCAGCTGAGACTGAGAACAGAGTAAGACAGTGTGAAACCCATTAACTGGAGTTTCTCAAGCTGCCTTCCCGGCCTACCACTAGGTCTGACTGGGATTCTAGTAACCCCAGGTAACAAGGGGGTTACACTTAGGGTTGTCAGAAATTGTAGTGTGGGTGAGATTAGGGAACAAGAGATTGCGGAGATGGGCCATTGTTTTACACAAAGAGGTTACATGCAGAAAACAGTGAAGAAGCCCATCACCCAAACTAAAATGAGGGACAGAGATGATTTTATTAGAGGCAATCAAAATCAAGCCAAGGGAGCCAGCCCACCTGCACAGCAGTTGGATTTCCATCTGCGACGCCAGTGACCCGGGTTCGGGAGTAAGCCTGGGCTGCTGAAGGGCCGGCTGAGGGAGAAGGCTTGAGCGTCCCATAACTGCTTTCCTTCTCTGGGGGGAGGGAGGGGACCAAAGGTCCATTGTTTGCCTGACCCTGAGTGGAGGCTCGGGCTATGACAAGTCCTGCAGTTGTAGGAGGGACCGGTCGAGACGTGTGGTGGACGTCAGTGCATAGCACCTTGATGTCGGGGCGCACATCACGTGTAGGGAGGAAAAAGAGAAAAATGCCTTCCATCTCCGGGAAGACGGAGCACCGGAGCCTGCCCTCGATGTGCCATCACCCACCTGGTCGCCTTGACCAACAAGACTAGAAGTGTTTGGGGTATCCAGACCCCACCTTGTCCACACCCGGGGCGTAATCCGTGGCTCCATGGGGATCAAGGATGGACCAGGTAGGGTGGTTGTCAAAGGGATGACTCCTAGGTGCTCCTGAAGAGTCAGAGATGGGGGGGATGTAAGAGGGGGATAAATAATATCCAGGGTTATTAATATAAAAGGCGAGCGAAAGGACTAACATCTATAAAGCTCTGTACTTACCTATGAGACCTATAAATAAAGATTTAAAAGGAAAAAAAAATCAAGCCAAGGGGACTGGAAATAGGATGGTAGTGGCCCTGAAATTTTCTGTTAAAAGTAGAGAAATTGAACAGGTAATACATAAGAACTGGAAATGTGGGGGTGGGGATACAGCATCTAAGAAAACCAGGACATTAACAGACAGTCTAGTGCACATGGTTCTACCCATTCAGAGTGCTGGCATTAGTACGCCCTGTCATCAGGGCACCAAGTTGGGGTTTCGGTGACCCCTGTTTTTGTGGGGGGCTGTGAGCCCACACTCCCCATGCTGGGGGGCTGCGCTCCACACCCTTTATTAATATTCTAACTCCGAGGGGGCGGTGGGCCTCGGAGAGAGGGTGCAAATCCCCAGATCAACGCCCTGATGTGCCAGCACACTAATGCCAATGCTCTAATGGCCAGAAAGGAGTGTACATAACCCCTCACCAAGATGTGGATGGGGGCCTGCAGTTGCTACTAGGACCTTGGAGACCTGGGATGACAGCATGCACTAGATGCTGCCATTGCAGTATCACTAGCTAGAAAAATTATTTAGAGCATCCTCGGACAAACAAAAAGTTTTGGATCAAGGAACACATAATATGTAAGACAGACCATGTTGTGTATTTGCTTTTGTGTCCCTGTAGCAAACTGTACATTGGAAAAACATGATCCATAAAATTAAGGACTGGCGAACACAAAAGTAATATACGGAACAGGAATGAAAATTCCTCAGTGGCTGCACACTTTAGTGAGGCAGGAAACAATGCAGCCTCCCTAAGGGGCATGGGACACACTTCTTTGCAAAAGGGAAATGTTCTGGATCTATGCTTTGGGTACCTTCGATCCAGACATTCGGATGAATGAGGAAGAAGAATGGCAGGCCCGTTGGTAACAAAAGATTTCTGAATCCAGATATAAAACCTTTAAAATAGATGTATGACTGCTTGAACTCTGTTTGGTTCCACCAATATATACTATTGAATCTGGGTTTACTTGCATAGGATCACCACTGTAACTAAAACCTTGGCAAATCACTTTTTCCGATCTCCATTTAGAACTACAACAGAGGGACTGACTGTGTGATCACTAACTTCCCCACCCCTTCAGTCACAAGACTTCTCTTTCCCATTTCAAAAATCCCTTAATATAGGTTGTGGTTACTCCACAAATACAAACACTTACAACCTCTGTTTCAACACCACCCCCCTCCAGTAAACACCTCTGTACATCTGAAAGGCGTTCATTATTCAGCACGGGCCCTGGCGTTTTGTGTACAGTTCCTTCCCACTCCAGATGCCTTCTTCAGCCCATGACTCATATAGTCGTATAGAGGTCATTTTTGTCTCACAGGACATTTTGGCCCAGACATGGGCTGCAATTCTGGGGAATATCCTTGTTTCAGATCATGCCCCCATCTTGCTTTCCATGGCCTGGGGGAACCAGACTGGGCCCAGGAATAAATGGAAAATGAACACCTCCATCCTGCAACATGAGTTGGTCATCTCCTGGCTTTGCCACGAGTTGACTGAAAATTATGCAATTAATGATACCCCTGAGGTATCCCATTCCATACAATGGGAACCTGTAAAAATGGCTATAAGAGACAAGTTAATAGTTCATAAGTCTAAGGTTTGGAGGGAGAGGGATGCTCTTCTCTGCACCAAGGAGGGTGAACATAAGAAAGTTGTCAGCAGGAGGAGACCACTTGGCCTATCTAGTCTGCTTGTGTTGTTGATAAGACCCGGCTATTCACCAATGCCTCATGCCCCTTCCCCTCTGCTCTCCCCCTTTCTCCCATGAAATATGTTGTAGTAGTAGTAGTAGATTTTATTTGTTTGGGGCACCCTTCCCTGAAGGCTCAGGGTGCCCTTACAATAACATTATAAATACATGAATAACAGAACAGGAACAGTTAGATAAAAACATATATATATATATATATATGTGTATAAAATCCATCATAGTTAAAACAGCTGAACCCGTTCTAGATCTTAACGGCCTCCTCAGACCCCAAAAGCTTGCATGAAAAAGAAGGATTTTAGCTGACATTTAAATATCCCAGTAGATGGTGCCTCCCAGATATACCCTGGCAATCAATTCCACAAAGCTGGGGCAGCTACCTCAAATGCCCGATCCCCAGAGCTCTTCAACCTCACTCTGGGGATCTCCAAAAGAGCACCAGTAGCTGATCTGAGGGGGCAAGATGGGATGTAGGGGTGCAGGAGATCCTTCAGGTAGCCCAGTCCAGGCAGTGCCTTGTAGGTCCAAAGACCTACCTTGAAGGTGATGCGCCAGCACACCAGCAACCAGTGCAATTCGCGCAGCACTGGAGTGATACAACTGAATCTGGAATGACCAGTCAACACCCATGCCACTGTGTTCTGCAGCAGATGCAGGTGCCACAGTGCACCACCTCCGACCCCGAGTTAGAGGGCGTTGCAGTAGTCAAGCCTCGAGGTCATGAAAGCATGGACCAGTGTGGCCAGGTCATTGTGTGGGACAAAGGGCTTGATCTGGGTAATGTTCTGGAGATGGTAAAATCCAGTCTGTACAACTGCTGACACCTGAACATCAAACGTCAGTTCACTGTCAAACACAATGCCCAGATTCTTCACCCTTGATGAAACCTCCAGTTCTGTCAGACCTATAAAAAGGGCCCAACTTATCACCGGAGGCTCCAAGCCCAACCCTCCAAACCCAGCTCTACCACCAGCACCTCTGCCTTATATAAACTTAATCGAAAGTAATGGGAAGCTGGAGAACAGCCAGGAAAACTTTTCGCAGACAGACTTAGGCCCATGAAGTGGAAAAATATATCCTAGTTATCCGCAATAGTGAGGGGGAGAAACTTACCTCCCTTCAGGTATTAATGGGGCCTTTCAGGACTTTTACTCCCATTTGTACTCATCTGAGGTGTCTCCAATTCCAACACAATTCGATGACTTCTTCAAATATAATATTACCCCCCACACAGGTCCCATGGGAACATGTGGTAGGACTGACAGCACCCATCAAACCACAATAAGTATAAGTCCACCATTCATGCTATGTCACAGGGGAAGTCTTCTCCTGGGCCAGGTGCCTATCCTATGGAATTTTACTACGCCTCTGTGAAGACCCTGACCTCCTGAATGGCAAAGGCATTTAATGAGGCCTGAAACAGGGGGACTCCATCTCTCTTCCCCCTCTCGCAGGCCCTCATAACCAAGTATCCTCTGTTTGCAATTCTGTCCCGTCTCTCTCATCAATGTGGATGCCACGGTCATTGCAAAATTATTGGCCAGAAGACTAGAACCTGTCATTCCCTCCCTCATACATCCTGACCAGGTCAGATTTGTTCCTGGCAGACTGGGGTTTGACAATATTCACTGGACCCTAGATCTGCTCTGGGAGTCTAGATCAGTCTCCACGCCCACTACCACCCTGCCTCTGGAAGCTGAAAAGGCTTTAGACAGGCTAGAGAGGGCCTACCTGTTTGATGCCATGAGCAGGTTTGGTCTCCCATTATAATTCATCTGCTTGGTCTGCCTCCTATATACATCCCCGTCAGCAGCTGTCATGACCAACTCCCTGTCGCTCTCTATTTTCTACTGCATAAGGGAATACAGTAGGGTTGCCCCCAGTCCCCCCCCTTCTCCTAGCAATTGAGCTCCTAGCTCACAAAATCAGGGCCACCCCAGACTTTGCAGGTATCTCAGAGGTGGGATCCCTCACAAAATAACACTCTTTGCAGATGATATTAACTTATTGTTGTCTAATATACCCACATCATTGCCTTCCTCCAGTCCATCATCTCCAAATACTTGGCTTTATCTGGCCACAAACTGAATGGTTCTAAATCCCACATCATGCCCCTCAATGATGCTTGCACAACTTAACCTTTTGCCCAGAGCCCCTACCAGTGGTCTCCTGAGGGTGTACTGTGTTTGGGAATTAAACATAAATCCACCACTGTGGAACTGTTGCAGCAAATGCGCAGATTATGTTGGACAAATGGGACTCTGACCTGGCCAGATGGTGCTCACATATCCTCTCCATCTGGGGCAAGGTAAATGCCCTGAAGACGGTGACACTTCCTAAACTCCAGTACATGGAATACCTTTGATTTTTAAGATAAACTGCTGAATGCATTCATTATTATGTATTATTTATTTCATGGTAATTTATTACTGATATGTGTATGTAAAGGGCCCCAAGGCTCTGGTATAGGCACTTAATAAATAAAATTGCCTTGTCTTACATACTGTCTAATCTCACAGTACAACTCCCAGGCACCTTTTTCAAATGCCTTCTTACCAAAGTCAGCTCCTTCATCTGGTGAGGCAAGCCCCCCAAAATAAAAATACTGCAGGAGCATTGGAGCAGAGGGGGATTCAGGCTCCTGGACCTCCGACTGTTCCATGAATAAGTAGTTATGCGACAAGCGCTAGTCAGCTATGCAGGAGGAGGCAGTATAGAGCAGTGGTCTAAGCCTCTGAGCTGCAAATCTGGTGACATCCAGCAGACCAGACCTGGGTTTGAATCCCACAGCTTCCACTTGCATACTGTGTGACCCTGAGCAAGTCACTTAACCTCCTTGTGCTCCCAGGTCGCTCCTGTAAAAAAGCTTTCAGCTTAGTGTGCTATACCTGGTTAAACAACCAAATAAAAAAAAAAAATAAAATGCCCCATCCCTGACTATTCATACATCAGGTTGGATTTCCTTGAGGCTGGCCCAGGGGAACCTTCCATTCCCTCCAGCTCTCATACTTCAGGACTGGTCTCTCAGAACCAGTGTTTCCCATGTGTCAGACACACAAACATATCTGGGACAAGATTAGCAAACAGGTTGGGTGGAACCCTGACAGTGGCTAATTGTCCACAAAGGCATAACCCCCAGATGCAAACAGATGGACGTCAGATATATTGGAAATCTTGGCACATTAGGGGCATCTACTGATTGGGGAACCATCTACCACCCAGATATGGGACCTCTGCATTACTTTGAAGACCTTCAGAGGACATATCAACTCCCCCACACACTTCTAGAGGTACCTGCAGCTAAAGGATATACTCAAACACTGTGTTTCCCCAGACCATGCCCTCCCTCAGCCAAAACCCCTAGAGAGGTGGGCTCACTCTTTAGCCTCCACCCAGCATCTGGCAGCCAGTTTACGAAGTTAAGTTCCAGCCTACTACCACCCACCCCCACTGGGGATCCACGAGACAGATGGAAGACTGGACTGGACATTGCACTCCCCCCCCCCCATGGGAATAGGTATGGGTAAATGTATACACTGCCAATCATGAACTTCAGGCTATGACCCTACAATTCAAGCTTCTCTACAGAGTCTACAAGACCTTGCAATATCTGTATCATGTGGGTCTCATTCGCCACAGTGGCTGCTGGATGTGCTCGTCCCTCCAGGCAACCCTGACACATATTATGTGGACCTGCCCTGAACTTGTCTCCTATTGGTCGCAGCTCTGGTCAACACGTGACAAGGTTGCTCCTGTACCAGGAACCAGAGATTCCCAGTTAGCAATCCTTGGACATCCATTCCTGAAGAGCACTTTGGAATGATCACAGTTACTCTGAGTAAATGGAGCCTTGGCAGCTACTAAGCATGTTCTCCTGTGCCACTGGAGAGACCCCTCCTCTCCCCGTCCTGGAATGGCTAAACCTCTTGGCTCTCACTGCTCGATATGAATGAGCAGCCCATGTGGCCATAGGGAAACTCCAGACTTACCTTAATATATGGTCTCTCTACCTGAACATTTTCCAGGGGGACACACCCCAGCGGATGAAGTTCTCTCTCCAGTCACTTCTGCTGGACAGTAAGGGTATGCAGCAGTCCTCTACAACTGTAGCATAACACTAGCATTAATGTGCTGTTTGACCCAGCTGGGTCATCTTAGTATTTTGGTCACTTAGACCTCTGTTTTAGTTATACCGCTATTTCCACTTTTCTTCCCTCTCCCTTCTTGCCCCTCCTCCCTTCCCACTACACTGTCACCCTCACCCCTGCTCCATACTGGGAGACCCTTCTTGGGGGGGCAGGGTGTCCTTGCTTCCCATTGTTCCATCTCATCTGTCAGTCTAAGCAAAGCAGTATTAGCCAACTAAATCAGAAAGACGGTTTTACAATAGCACACCTTTACTGAGTACTAACAGGTGATAGAGTAGTGGTTTTGAACACAAGGAAGAATGTTGTACAACTTGTTCCATTCCCTTCCCCACCAAATACCACTCTGTGTATATTAGCTCTGCTACCTTGGTGCCTTATCTGAGTCTTTGTGCTTTGGCATTACAGCCTAACATTATTATGAACAATTGTTTAATTTTGGGATCCTCGAGGTATAATCCTAGTAGAAATGCTAATCTTTTTTGATCTGTTTTAAAAAGGTGTTGTCTTATACACTCTATGACAAGATGATTTTTTTCATAAATTACTTTTTTCAAATGTAACTGTATTAAATTACTTTATTTCTTACATATTGTTCCTTTTGTTTTCTGGGTCTGACGATACCTTGCAGCTGTGCCATTGTTGTTATCAGGACCTCAGTGTTACTTGGATGTACATTCTGTATGTCTACTTTGCTTGCAAAACAGAAATCTCTCCATAAACATCTTTATGAAAAAAAAATTGTGTGTTGAACCAGAGTACCTGACAGACCTCAAAGTATGCAAAGTAGACAGGATGGAGGGAGTTCAGAGGAGGGCAACTAAAATGGTGCAGGGTCTGCAAGACAAGCCATACGAGGAGAAACTAAAGGAGCTTAATATGTATACCCTTGAGGAAAGAAGCGAGAGGAGGGACATGATTGAAACGTTTAAGTACCTCAGTGGAATCAACAAAGTCCAAGAGGGTAGCATCTTTCAGAAAAAGAAATGTGCAAGAACAAGGGGATACAATTTGAAGATAGAGGGGGGACGGCTCAGGGGCAATGTGAGGAAGTATTTTTTCACAGAGAGGGTGGTGGATGCATTGCACAGCCTTCCTGAGAAGGTTGTGTGTCTAAAACTGTGGGAGAATTCAAGAATGCATGGGACAGACATAAGGCAATTTTTGTGGGGGCAGGAAGAAATAGGCTGTTGATTAAATAGGATCGGCAGCTTATCCACTAGGTAGGGAAATGGGCAGACTAGGTGGGCCAAGTGGTCTTTATCTACCATCAAAGTCTATGTTTCTGTTTCAATTTCAGCCAATGGAATGGAAAAATTCAGAGCCATCAACTAGCATAATTCCAATAGGGGACTTTGCAAACCATGACCTTTCTCACAGTCTGAACCCAGATGCAGCACCATTTGTGTCAGAGGAATCAACAGCTGAGGAACTCCTGACATTGACACAGCTCTCTCCTTCTTTACCCAAACTTTTAATAATGCCTGTGATATCTTTGCCCCAATATTGACCCGCCGTTCTAAAAGGCAGAATGCTCCCTGGGTAACCCCAGCTTTGATCCACCAACTCAAACATAGGGACAACCTATGGCACCGTGCCATGGAGACTGGCCGGCCCAATGACAGGCGGTTATATGCTGCCGCCCGAAACAAGTGCACTCGGGCCATCAGAATGGCCAAGTCTGAGCACTATCGGTCCTCACTCACTGCCTCATGGGGGAACCCCAGAACCTTCTGGGATAACATTAAACAGTTAAATGGGACTGCACACTCCCCCCACCCACCCAGATCAACATTAATGGTGTGATCTCCTCAGACCCAGCCCTCATAGCCAACCACCTCAACACCTCATTCACTGACCTTAGCCCTATCCTCCTACAAATTTTTTGACCTCCTCCCCAGCACCTGCCGTAAATCTTTCTCGCCCTTATTTTCTCCTCCTCCCGTGTTTCTGCCCAAGAACTTAGGCGCACCTTGTCACTGCCCTCAAGAGTAATAGTACAGGCAGTGACACCCTGGATCCGTGTATCCTACGGCTGGTCTTAGACACAGTCCTAACCCCGATCACATGCCTCATCAACCACTCTCTTTGCCTGGGGAAGGTTTCAACTGCCTGGAAAGTTGCCACTGTCACCCCTATCTTTAAAGGTGGTGATAGGACTGTGGCTGGAAACTATCTACCAATCTCCATTCTCTCTCCTCTCTCCAAGGCCTTGAAAAAAGTGGTGGCCACTCAAATCTCTGACTACCTCTCCACCTACAATGTCTTATGTCCTGAGCAGCATGGCTTCCGCGCGGGCCACAGTACCAGCACAGCCCTCCTAGAGTTCTCCAACTTTCTCCACTCCTCCTTAGACACTGGTTCTCTGGCTGGTGCGGTCTTCATTGACCTCTCTAAAGCTTTCAACACTGTCTCCCACCCCCTCCTTCTTGATGCCCTTAGTCTCTCTGGTTTTGCTGCTGGGCCTATCTCCTGGTGCACCAGTTATCTGTCTGACCGCTCACAGCGTGTAAAATTAATGGGACCTACTCAGACATCTGTACCATCTTTCTGGGTTCCCAGGCTCCATTCTGGGCCCTTACTATTCTCCCTTTACCTTAACACCCTTCCACGCTCTTGCTCAGAAACATTCTATTGTACGCTGATGATGCAGTCACCTTGCCTCAAGTCGTAACCCTATTGCCCTCCAGGACTCGCTGCAGAAGTCCTTGCTGAAGCCGAGGGCTGGTTCAAGAACATAAATTGGTGATAAATCTTAAAAAACAAAACCATGTTCTTCACTCATCCTCAAAACAAGTCCTGCAACTTCAAACTCCTCATTCACTCTGGGTCCTCTTTCCCACTCGAACAAGTTTGCTCTATAAATACCTAGGGATCCATTTTGATCCCTCCTCTCCTTCCATGGACACATCGCTGCCCTAGCCACTGCCACTAATATCCATTGGGCATCTTACATCGGTATAAACACTGCCTCCCCGAGGCTCTTCGACTCGCAGTCACCTCCTCTATCCTGTCCCTAGTGGACTATGGACTGCGGTGTATGGTGCTGCTGATCAGACCGCACTCCATAAAATTGGCACTACTCTGAATAAGGCCTGCAGGTTAGTACTGGGGCACCTAGGCTGACACACACCTGTCTACTGTGCAGCTAAAGCGCTGGTACTTGATCTTGGGCGCCTCAAATATCTGACCTGTATCCTTACAAAAGACCCTCCTTAGGCTATCCCACCAGGATTGACCACCACCATCGCCACTCTGTCCCACTAGTTCATACTCGGACCTCTGGGAAAACTTCTCTTGTTATCCCTAGAGCTAGGACCTCTCATGGCCAAAGAGCCTTCAGCTTTAGGCCCCTCCTGGTTCAACACACTGCCCCCTCCATCTCCGGCTCCAACTATATCGTGCTTCAAAACTTCCTTACGTAACCACCTTATTAACACCGATGCTGTAATTGCCATTAGTCAAAGCCGCACTAATACTTATGACAAAGCTTACTACTAAGCTGCTAAGGACAACATAACTCTGGTATTGTTTGCATCAATCCTACCTGTACCATCTTGTTTGTATCTATGTCTTAAGTTACTGTTATACTTATGTGTTGTACTGCTATACTGTGTATTTTCGTTTGTCTTACTGTGACAAGGTACCTTTGTAAATGAGCCTATGGCTCAAAGGTTTTCCAAACTGCTGTTTAAATAAAATAAAATAAAAATAAAATAAACTTGATGATCCAGTTAGTGACACGTCACGTGCAGCTTGATTTGGAAAAACAAGTCCCAGAGACTGATGCAATCCATGTCATTCCTGACATGCCCTTATGCTGGACAGAGAGCTGGAAGAGGAAAGCATGCGCCCTATTCATGAGGAGGAGACAGTGTTGCCTCGCAAGACTGGACGTGAGCCTAAGCCTATGATCAAACTTATCTATAACATCCTTGGTGTCTCCCCTGACCTTCCCCTTCATGTGACTCATAAATTTATAGTGCCCACTCTGTGTGCCCTAGTCATTTTTCCCTTGTACCTTTCAGAGATACAGTTCAGTATTGTGGAATGTAATAAGATGTTGCCTATAAAAGTTTTGCTGTTTCATGCATATAGAAAGGAACTGATTGTCTAGTAACAAATGCAGTGCTGTGCAAATATGTAACCATATACTGATTAGTTAAGCATCAGATGTTAGCTAGAACTGTACATATTGTTGATATGAATGCTCTTGCCACGGCCATCTGAACTTTTGGACAATATGGGCTTGGTCTTGGTGCAGGCACCAAGAGTCTGGCAGGGGGAGGGTGTAAGCCCCCTCCCAATCTGGGGGCTTACCAGCTACCTCCTCCAGCTTCTGGGTGACTGTATTCACCCTCTGATCCCCCAGGACCGATGAGGTGGGAACTGGCAGTGCACTTGTGTGTGCAATCAGAAGCCCTGGCAGGATCTGTGCCAAGGCTCCTCTCGAAATTCCTTATGGTTGGATCTGCACATCACATTCATGTCATGGGCCCCTGGACTGCCTTATGGGGCCAAGACTAAGTGTGGGAGTGCCATCAGGTGTGACTGTCAGCTTCCCCATCTCTAGTAGATGTAGCAGGTCAGGGAATAGGGTGAGTAAGAGCGGCAGGCATAGCCAGCAATACTGTGCATTCGCTGTCACTCTGACATGCAGTTGTGGCTCTGATTCATGAACGAGGCCATGCATCCACCTCCATTAAGATTCTTGGCTCCAGGGCAAGCAGAAGATCCAGAACTGGAGCTGTCTGTGCCAATCGGGCACATAAAAGAAATGGCTCCTGGCCCAGGGAAGGTGATGGGCCAGAGACAAGGAAATACACCATGCACAAGCATACCAGATCAGGAGAGCAGATCAAAGGCCACCTCCCACAGCAGAGCCTCTGGTTTTAAAATGGGAAAATGCATAAACAACAAAGTATCTCCCTGGCTCCAGGCCAGACAGTGAGGACAGGACCAGAAGATAGCAACCCTGAGGGAGTTACAGTAAAACCACAGTAAATTATTAAAGACTGTCCAGATAGCAAACAACTATGGTGGCCCCCATGTCTTCCAAACCCTGCAAAGATTTCTAGTGAGAGGTGGGAGATTGATCCAAGATTTGCCTGTGAATTTTGGCCAATCAGGAGCCTGCAAAGCAAATCGGCATCTATGTTAGCCCAGCATGGCTGGGTGAATGTCCTAAAGAGACTTGTTCCTGTGACAAATCTAACCAATCATGCATTGAGTTTCATACCAGATAAAAGGGTCTATTCCAAGGGATAGAGGCCAGTTTAGCCAGCCTGTCAGAGTGAGTAACTGTGTACTGAAGCTTGGGCCAATGTGCCACTGTCTGTCCAGGCACTGCAGGCCTGACAGACCTGAAGAGTCTTGTATCATAGTGAAAGTACTGATGTGATGAAAACCAGCAGTTTTAAACAAAACTAAAGAGTGAAGGCAAGTTTGGAGCTGCGGTTTTCTTGTCCCAACCACAGACTCCTCTCTCTCTCTGGTACATCAGCTCCTGCAGAGTCTACAGCCTGAGAAGGCCACTGCTTTGTTCCAGGTCCCTGGACCTACAGCATCCACAAAACCAGGGACTCGGAGACAGAAAGATGAAACTGCTGATAGCCTGTCAGCAGTCCTGGGGAAACTGGCGCCCCAGCTGGGAGCAACTGCATCCAGTCAGTCTGTCCTGGCAAGCAATACCAGAGGTCTCTTTTGAGGTATCCAACTGTAAGTAAACACCAGGGTTTTCACCCTGCAGCTGGGAAGAAAGTGTACTATGCCATGGACTGAAAGGCATGCAGATTTAGTCTTTGCTGTATTGGTCCTTGTAAGAACCGATCCAGAAGCAAACAATGTGATACCTTTTATTGGACCAACACAGATGTAACAAAAAGAACAAATTGCCTTAGCTTTCAGGCCAACCAAGTCCTTCCTTGGAAGCTTAATGACAGATATTTAGAAACCCCCATACTTTTAACACCCAGATCATGCAGAAAAAAAACCCAGAAACATTCCCATTGGTTTAAAATATTTATTTTAAAAAATGACAGAGAAAACGTCAGAGAAGCTGAATAGTGCCAGTTCACCTTTAGCTGAAAGGACCTAAAGGTCAGACGTGCTTAGAGCATAAGAACAAGCAGGGAGTACATTGCACATACATTAAAATTACTTAGAGATACCTTCAGAATAAGATAAGAACATCTCAAGCAGAGAGCTGCTCAACCCAATTATGAGGGTCCCAGTGTGTTTAAGAATACAGTTCATGAAAAGCAAAACCCATCCGGGTTAAAGACATGCTAAAATGTGACATAATTGTACGTTAAAAACAAGCCCTACAAAATAGAACTACAAAAAGTATTTATATATGGCATACAAAGGGTTTAAAGTAAAGTTTACCTAAAGTGAACAATAGTTTCACAATATATGGAATGTAAAACTTAGCCAGAAACATTACTCAATTTTACTCTCAAACTGTTTATTATGCTCCATAAACCTTAAAGCCACTAGTGTTGTAACAGGAGTTTATACATGATAATGTAAATTGGCAGTATAAGTGCCAAAGAGCTGCTTGTAAAGGATCACCAAAAAACTAAGACCATGCAGCCTGATATATACAGATGTCAATAAATTCTCTGGCCTGGATATTCAGACTGCGCCAGGCAGGGGTACAAACCTGGGCACAGCACAACTGGGCTGTGCCAGGGCATGGACCAGGCGATATTCAATGATGCTGCGCCATGGCTCAGCACCATTGAATATGGCTCTGAGGGCGCATGCACTGTGCATGGCACAGTGGCACTGTGCCAGCACAAGTGGCAGAAGGGGAGCAGGGGGATGCGCCAGCGCCAGCGCAAGTGCGGTTGCACTAGGTGCATCAACCACGATATTCAGTACTCAGCATGCAAATAAGGCTATTATGCATGCAAGGTGCAAATGGGGCCATTTGCATGTCATTATGGCCCCATTTGCATGCAGTGCGCTGATCCCCAGCAACTTGCTCCAGGTGCCCTGCCAGGCTGCAGCCGTTGGGGACCGACACCCTGCTGATTGTTGGTGTTCTCCAGTCCCGTTCACCCGATTGCGGGCACAGGACAGTAAAAGGTCCCAGGTGGACCTGTGTATCCCCCCCTTTGCCCGATCGTGGGCATCTGTGACCTAAAGGTCCCTGGTGGCCCAGTGGACTGCTTTGCACTGCCTGATCATGAGCATATGTATACTAAATCCCTGGTGGTCCACTGGACCACTTTCCATCACCCGATCATGGGCATAGGTAAATTATATCCCTGGTGGTCCAGTGGAGACCCCCCACAGCGCCCAATCATGGGCGGAGTTACCAAAAGACACCCTGGTGGTCCAGTGGTACCCCCCTCCCCACCCACCTACCTACTGAGGTCCCCCGCCACCAAGCACCCCCCCCAGTCAGTGGTGGGCGGCAGCACCCACCCGCCCGACTGACAGCGTACAGTAGAGTCTGTACTCCCTATTGGTCCCACTCGTGGGCCAATGGGTGTGCATACCATACTAGTACTACACAGGCCGAATAATGAATGAATGCATTCATTCACATATTGACCTGTGCACAATATCTTCTGCATGCCCATTGGCCTGCAGTGGACCAATAAGCGTACGAACCCTACTGTATACTGTCAATCGGCAGGCGGCAGGGACGGCATGTGGGTTGAGTGCTGCCACCACCGCTAACTGGGGGTGCTGGGTGATGGGACCTTAGCGGTAGGTGGGGAGGGGGTACCTGGACCACCAAGGTATCCTTGTAATTCCGCCCACAATCGGGTGCTGGGGGGGTGTTTCCATTGGACCACCAGGGATATCTTTACCTATGCCCTCGATCAGACGATGGAAAGCAGTCCACTGGACCACCAGTGATTTAGTATACATATGCCCGCAATCGGGTGATGGAAAGCGGTCCACTGCACCACCAGGGATTTAGTATACATATGCCCGTGATTGGGCGATGGAAAGCGATGCACTGGACCACCAAGGATTTAGTATACATATGGCCATGATCGGGCAATGGAAAACGGTCCACTGAACCACCAGGGATTTAATATACATATGCCCACGATCGGGCAATCGGGGGGGGCACAACGCTCCCTGGGCAGGGAGCATGTGGACTGTGTTCTGGGTGGGCAGGAGGCCACCCACAGCTGATGGCTGCTGTGTAGTACCCTATAATATGGCAGCTTGCCTGTGGGTGGCCAGGACTCGTTCCTGGTTTTACCAGGCACAACTTTGCCCCCCTCGAGCAGTGGAAGGCAGAGTTGTGCCAGCATGTGCACCGCACATCTTGGTCTGAATATCAGGATGTGCCGCATATGCATGGGCACGCCCCCTGCACTTGTGCTGCATACATTACCGATTAGCCCCGGCGCATCGGGAGTTGCGCAACACAACTTGCCCCTCTGAATATCACACCGGGGCGCATCGGTGGGCAACCCTTTTGAATATCCAGGCCTCATTGTATAATAAAACTACTTGATATACTGAAAATGGCTAAGGAATCTGAATAAGAAATCATAGGAATTAAAGGGGCACTGTCAGCTTTGTCCCAACGTTTTTCATCATTTCTGAGCAGTATTCCCCGAGGCACACACTAAACAAACTATTAGTGTAAAATGGCCTTGCACATGTCAAAAGTAATATTTTCTACCTGTTTTCCACTGTTTGCCATTATTTTCTGTCCATCTGTCCCGAACATAATTCAGTTCACCTTCGGAAACACATCCATTCCGAGGACGTGCGTCTGTAACAGAGCACAGTCACGATGTGCAATTTTTAGCATGCCCTACGAACAAAGCTGCTTAAATGGAGTATTTCAACAGCCTAAATCGAACTGTACCTCTTATAACAAAAAACGAGCAATAATACAGCTAAAAAACACACTTGAAAAGCGGAGCCAAAATTCCGCACATGCGGAATAGCAGCATGTTCTTGCGCTTGCATGGGATTTCTGCTCCAAGCCGCTATTGTGCAAGTGCAGGATTTCGGCTCCATTTTTCAAGTGTGTTTTTCTAGCTATATTGCTGCTTGTTTCTTGTTACAAGATGCACAGTTCGATTTAGGCTGTTGAAATACTCAATTTAAGCAGTTTCATTTGTAGGTCTTGCTAAAAATTGTTCATTGTGACTGCGCTCTGTTACAGACGCGCGTCCTTGGGATGGATATGCTTCCAGAGGTCAGCTGAATTACGTACGGGATGGTCAGGTAAAAAAATATTACTTTTGGCACATGCAGAGCCATTTTACACTAACAGTTTGTTTAGTGTGTGCCTCGGGAAACACTGCTCAGAAATGTTCAAAAACATAGAGACAAAGCTGACAGTGTCCCTTTAAATTCTTTCTCATGAAAAGAAATAGGTTATGCTAAATACTAAGTATACCAAAAGCATAGTATATAGTCAGTGCAATTTATTATGCTGAATATTGCTTATTCATTTACATTGTTTAGTTGCTGAAGTTTGTTTTGTTTTATTTCTTCGTGGTTTGATTTTCTGAAACCTTTGTTGTTTACAGTTGTTATGCTTGATATTTATGCTAATTAGGAATATTAATAATCATTGTATAGGTTATATATATCTATATATATATATATATATATATATATATATATTTCTATATATCTAGATATTAGTTACGGTTGAGGAGCCATTTACATGTTAAACCCAAAATTTTGCACCTTAATAACTTTGCAACCGTTTGACGGATGTGCCTGAAATTTGGAATACATAATCAAAGCCCATACGCCTTGGGATCTGCCAAGTTTTGTACCAGTCGCATCTACGGCTGTGGAGTTATTAAGCGTGATCTGTGTGCATGTTTATGCTTTTCTGGAATTTTACTGTCGTCTCTACAGGTCGCACGGTTTTCGCGACCAGTCTGAAATCTTCAGGGAACATGCGGTCAGGTTTCCTGATGGGCCTTTTGAAGATTTCATGAAAAATATTAGATGGTTCAAAAGTTATTCAAAAAACAAGTTCCCTTATAAGTCAAAGGGAAAAGTTAACAAAAAGTTTGACAGTGTCGCAAATGCAGTTTTTACTTTTGCAAATGGCCCTTTTACTGTCGCAAATCCGCCATTTTGTTTTCAGTTAGCGATCAGAAAAATGCTTGGCATTTAAAATTGGGACCCTCTAGCAACCTAATTCTTTTTGTATTCACCTAGTCGAACCCTGAGGATGCTAGCCATATTTGGGGGTAAAACACCCCAGAAATATGTTTTTCAAATTTCTGGAAAAAGTACTTTCGCAAAGTACTGTCGCACCTGCGACACTGCCGAGTGAATTGGCCAAAGCTTTCGCAAACTTCGACAGTACTTTTCTAGGCTGTGGGAAAATGACAGCAATTCTTTGGCACACTGCTGCAAAAGAACGGTTTGGTGTTTTGGCCTGAAATTTGGAGGGAATGCAGCCGACATCTCACAGATGTGCCTTTCCATGTTTCACTGAAAAAATATTACATGGCGGCAAAGTTACAGCACTCCAAAGTTGACGCTTTTTCCTATAGGATAACATTACGGAGTCCGACGCATTACAGGAATCCTTTGGCGCCCTGCTGCAAAATAACGGTTTGGTCTTTTGGGCTGTAATTTGGAGAGAAAACAGCCAACATCCCACAGATGTGCCTTTTTGTGCTTTGGTGAAAAAATATTGCAGGGAGCCAAAGTTATTGCACTCCGAACTTCTCTTTTTTCCCCATAGGATAACATTATGGCATTTGCCGCGCCTTTCAGGGCCCGTATCTTGGAAATGGTGCGAGATACGGACTTTGCTCAGAAAAATACTTAGTCCCCTACTCGGGGCTAAGGATAAAACTAGCCAGGAAAGTTATAAATCATATGACTTTAAAAAAAATTTTCTACGTCGTACGGTTCCTGAGATATAAGCAATTTAGAATTCCAAATCCTCATTTTCTGCTCCGAGAACCATTATTATGCATACATTCTTTGTACTCATTGGACTGGATATTCAAACTGCAGTATTCTGTGGCACAAGACCGTGCATGGCGCAGTGGAACTTGCACCACCGCAAGTGATCAGAGTGGAACATTCAAGTTGCAGTGGCGCAAGTACCATTGCGCCATGCGCAAATTTCCCATATTCAAAAGGTGACATGCAAATGGGGCCATAATTCATGCAAGGCGGCGGGGGCATTTGCATCTATTTATAGCTCATTTGCATTCCATTAGCATGCAGGTGCGCTGATCCCAGGGCTTGTGCCTGGGCGCCTGTCAGGCGGCAACCGTCGGGGACTGGCGCCCTGCAGCCAATCGCGGGCATAAGTTAAAATCCCCCACCCCGACTGGCCCGATCGCAGGCATATGTTTAAAACAGCTCCCTCCCCGACTGGCCCGATCGGGCATATGTTTAAAACAACCCCCCACCCCCGACTGGCCCGATCGTGGGCAAAAGTGAAAAATAAAACCCATCCTCACCAGCCCGATCGCAGCACCAAAATGTCAACCCCCCAAGACCATATCCCTGGTGGTCAGTGGACGCTAAGCCCGATCGCGGCACAAAGTGTTCAAACCTCCCCCGACCATATCCCTGGTGATCAGTGTCCCCACCCCACCCACCACGAACCCCACCTACCCGCTCATTCACATATCTGGACTGCCTTATGCGGTATGGGCTGCACCATTGGCTCTTGCTCTGCACCAATGGCGTGCAGCCCTACCAGGCAGTCAGTCGGCAAGCGCAGGGCAGAGCGGGTGGGATGCTGCCCCGCTGGCTGCCGAGGGAGGCGGTGGTGGGGCTTTGTGGGTGGGTGGGGTGGGGGACACTAGATCACCAGGGATATGGTCTTGGGAGGTTGGACACTTTGGTGCCATGATCGGGCTGGTGGGGGTGGGTTTTATTTTTCACTTTGCCCACGATCGGGCCAGTCGGGGTGTTTTAAACATATGCCTGCGATCGGGCCAGTCGGGAGGGTTACTATATGCCCACAATTGGGCTGCGGGGGCACAGGGAGTAGGTTGAGGACCACCCACAGGTGGCAGCTGCTGTGTTGCGCCCTGCAATGTGGCAGCTCACCTGTGGGTGGCCCTCAACTTACTCATTTTTTTTTGGCTCAAAGTTGTGCAGGCGCGGGTTGGGGGTTGCGCCTGCACAACTCTGCACAGCCCACTGAATATCGGGCTGTGCAGTTCATGCATGGTTCCTCCCCCTCCGGTTCAGCATGCCTTCATTAGTATTGCGCTGTTGCTCAGCTTGACTTGGGCGCAACTGCCTCCTGCTGAATATGGCGGGATGGCGCAATTCCGGTTGTGGCGCAGCCCTATTGCGCGTAGGCGCCACGCGCGAATATCACAGCCCTCTGTCTTTCTTTATGCAGCTTTTTGGGAAAACCAGCCTGTGCGCTTACAATACTGTTACCGTTACCGTTTCCGCTTGCGGTTCCGTTAACATTTCACTTACTGTTCACGTCTATGCCACCATGTGCATTACCCTTTGCGTTTTCATTTGTGCTTGCTTTTGCATTGTTTTTAACATTTCTGTCTGCAGTACTGTTTCTCTTTTTGTTTCGCTTTGCGTCACCATGCGCATTATTATTTGCATTTGCGGGCACAATGTTACTATGTGACAAGACATCATGTTCGGGCCTTGTGCTCCCGCCGCCGCATTACATTCACTATTTCTCATTATCATTCTCAAAAAGAAGGGAAAATAGAGGCAAAAAACTCCATTTAATGCATTAGTTAGGGTTGTTCCACACGACAAAAGCGAGGAAATTTGGTGTTAGGGTTGAAAGCCTCCCTTGGCCCCCCCCTGCCCACACCCCCAAGCAGCATCAGGGTGCGCATTAATAATTTCTGAAAATATTTTTAGGTAGAGCCCGAGGTAAATCCAAGTGCTGCATTATAAAAAGTGATATTATAGTTTTTGTCCTGACATTCTGCGTTCTTAAACACACTGGGACCCTCATAATTGGGTTGAGCAGCTCTCTGCTTGAGATGTTCTTATCTTATTCTGATGGTATCTCTACATCATTTTAATTTATGTGCAGTGTACTCCCTGCTTGTTGTTATGCTCTTAGCACATCTGACCTTTAGGCCCTTTTAGCTAAAGGCGAACTGGTACTATTTAGCTTCTCGGATGTTTATTCTGTTATTTTTTAAAATGAGTACTTTAAACCAATGGGAATTTCTTCTGTTTTTTTTCCTGCATGATCTGGGTATTAAAAGTACAGGATTTTCTAAATAACTGTCATTAAGCTTCCAAGGAAGGACTTGGTTGGTCCGAAAGCTATAGCACTTTGTTCTTTTTGTTACATCTATGTTGGTCCAATAAAAGGTATCAAATCATTTGCTTCTGGATATGGACTGAAAGAAAAAAATTGTGGGTGGGACACTACCAGTGTGAGAGGCCCTGGCAGAAGACCTTTGGAGGCCACCTGACCATCCATCCTCTGTGGATTACAAATGTTGTTCTGCAACAGTTGTGTTTAAAGTGTGTTTCACCTGCAACAATATAAAATGTACCACAGACCTGCAACCTGCTAGCAGCATCTATGTCTTCAGTATGGTACCCACAGCAACCCAAACAATATAGAGAGCTCTCGCCCATAGTGTTTTGGGTGAATTAAGATGGGTGTAACCACACTGGGGGTTAAGGAATGCTGGTGGTGGGCAGAATCTGTGGGGCAAGTATTAAAACTGTACTGTTGTCTGCCCAGAGTGCATGTGTTTTACTGCATACAGTATATAGCATTTATTTGTAACCAGGGTTCGGTGGGGTGTTATTAGTGTGCAGTGCCTCCATTTTGTAACCCACTACCTGGCTAGCTTGGGTTCGGGGAGAAAACATTCGCTCGGCATCAGGGCTAGGTTTGCACTTCTGGTCAGGGGCACCCAGTAGCGGAGCCAGGTTTGGGATCATTTGGGAGCCAGGGAGAGCCATTCAGTCAATGACAGGCTCCACAATGGGCACTAAACAGTGAATAAAGATGGTGGCAGGGCACCACTAATCACACTGGGGCAGCCAGGAGGGGCGACTGCCCCCCCCAGCCCCCCCTCTGGCTCCGCCACTGGGGGCACCCAAGTAATTCTGGACACAGGAAGCAATAACTGAAAATGTTCAAACCAGGAGTGGGATTCTAAAGTGGGGCTTTTATTCACTTCGACACAAGAATACAAAGCAAGATGGACCCCCACGGGGCTACACTCACTGGATATGCAGATCTATAGAGGTCAGAACACATCTTCTTCATCACACAACAACCCTCAGGTTCTGAACACATCTGGGCTCCCATGCCCGAACTGGTACTCTCACTCTTGGATTCCTTGGCATAGCACTCGGCCAGCACTAGTACACTTTTCCATATGTCGTGGACTTTTGGTGGTGGCTCCCTCAACCACCCATGAGCACTTCTAGCTCTAAAGGGATACAACACATCCTTAATCCCACATCTGGGTATTTTCTGCAGACACTGGCCAAGTGCCTGGGAGAAAGCTATAGGTGCCTAAAGTGAATCTGTAGAGGTAAATCTGGTTACTCCAGATGGGGAGGTCTCCCACCTCTTGTTCCCAAATCCATACCGGCCATTCATTTGGAGTCAACACCTTTCCTTGAACTCTCTGTTTGTAGCTGCTATCTCGAAATGTATATCACATTTAACAATCTACTGTCCATGTAACTGGTGTCCTGACTTGCAGCGTTCTCTAAGTGGCTATGTCCATCCCTGTAGACCCCCACTGGTTAGATGCATTTCAAGCCATACACATATCTCAAAGTACTGTACTTGGCTAGTCCTTTCCTGACCCCACAGGAGCAGATACTTTTACACAACTCTCTTGGTGAAACAAAAGTTCTATGTCAGAGCAGACTCACCATGGTTCGCAGGTGCCCCAGGGCTTCTCTCACAGAAAACACACATCTGGTACCTCAGTACAAATTTTCTAGTCAGGCAGCTTTCCCTCTTCCAGCAGGGCCAAGGGATTGCCTCTGAAATGCTGGTCTCCCCCATCCCTCCAGGGATGCGGCACAGGAACAAACAGGGGAATGGTCTCAACCACTTCAACTGGTTTCTTCTGTGTACTTCTCTAGGGCGAGAACACACACCCTCTTCCTGTTGTAGCTCTGTTACAGAGCTAGGCTCTGAGGGGCTGCTAACTGCAGCACACCTCCTCCTTCCACCGAGTCTCCCACTATACTGACTTTGAAAACCCCAACATTCTAACCTAACTCCCTGCTGCAACACTCCACCGTGGCTTAAGCTCCTGCGAGAATTCTAAGTGATGTCATCCCTCCAGCTCAGCTGAAACTGAGGACAGAGAGAGACAGTGTGAAACCCACTTAACTGGTGTCTCATAAGCTGCCTTTCCCCTGCCTGCCACTAGATCTGAGTGGGATTCTAGTAACCCTGGGTAACAAGGAGGTCACATTTTGCTACCCCACTGCTCCTGTTTTACCCTTCTGCCCTTTGGTCTTTCCATACCATCACTTTTAAATAAAGCATTTACTAAATTATGTTTCTTGGTTCGGGGGTTGTTATTGTTTTACTGTGTCACTTGTTTTTGGGGGTGGGACTGTGTAGGCAGACTATGCACTGTTTCCTGGGGGCAGTAGCCTTGTGTGTCAGTATCCAGGTACCTCATATGGCCACCCCAGGTGGAGGCACAATGCCTTGTTAGGCCCATGTACCCAGTGCAGCACAACCCAGGACAGCCCCCTCGGAGGGTGTGAAGCGAGATTACAGGCATATCCTTTTTTTAAATTTTAGTATAGCACAGGTAAAAAAAAGTGCCAGTACCTGTGGCCTCACAACCAAAATAAATCAATGTGCTGCCTCATCAGTCTTTTCAAAGGAAAGTGTCCACCATGTTGTTTCCTGAATGAGCACTTGTTTTCAACCCCAGAAACTAAAAACAGCACTCTAAAACTGTTTATCTTTAAAACCCCTCTCATTCTCCCTTCGACCTGCTCACTGTCATCCCTGATGCTCTGATCTCAGTTGCTCACTCCTGAGTTGACCGCACTCTCTCGTGGTACCTTCCCCCCCCCCACACACACAACACACAGTGAGCACGCCGACACTTTTATCAAACTCTCTACTGAAGATGGTAGTGTGCTGCTGGCAAAACCAAAACAAGATTGTGGTATTGACAGTAGCCTTGCATAGCAACCCAGCAGGTCTGTTACATATTTAAGCCCCTCCCGCACAGATCTGGGGCTTACCTCACGTGTTCTCTGTCCCCCTGGCCTGCTTATCTCTTCACCCTCTGGACCCTTGGGGCTCATTTATAGGAACCAGCAGGACAGCAGTGGATGTCCTCCAACAGGAGCCCTGGTGAGATTTTAACCAGGGCTCCAATCCTGAAGTCCATGGCAGTTGCTGCTCAGCACCATCTGAACATGAGCCTCCCCCTCCAGTGTCCTGGGGATCAAGGCAAAGCAAAGGAAAAAGAAAAAGGCAGCTGTTTGGTTCCCCAGCCTAGGAGGCAAAGAGGACCAGGGAAGGGGACTGAGAGAGTGCGCCAACAAAGTTAGCTTCCATGCATGCGCAGTAAGCGCATCAATGGAGCCGAAGCTCCACAACCAAAATTGGTCTGTGGGCCCATATCCATGCATTGTCCCAGTTCCAGGGAAGGTAGCGGAGTCAGGACCAAGGTTTAGTTGCATGACTGGGCACAGGGAGACAGTTCCTCGGCCCCAGAAAGGCAAACAGAGCCAAGAACAGAACAGACCCTTACGTGCATGCACACAACAGCAGGAGAGTGACTTAGTAGGGCAGCTCCCAAGAAACTGCTCCCAGCTCAAAAGTAGGCAGAGTGTCCAAGAAACTGAACACAGATCTGGCCCTAGGACGCCAAGCAGGCCAGAACAGCATGAAATGAACTCTGTGGGACACATAGTGAGATGGCAGCAATCTGCCACAGTTACTGTGGGGAATGTAAACAAAGATGGTGACCCCCATGGACAGTCAACAACACAGTAACTCCTGGGAATGGTCATAGGTCAGACTCTCTGGGCCATAGAATGTTCAGCCCAACAATGATCAGCACGAGCCAGTGACATTCTAAATGGAACCTGCCTGGCCAATTAGGTGTCAAGTTTCAGCCAGCTGGAGAAAAGCTGTTTATTAAAAGTGGTGGCAGTTGAGAGAGACCCTGAAGGGAGTCACAGTGCTTCTAGGTATGGGCCAGTTTACCTGTCTGCCTAGGACTGCAGCCTGGCAGGCAAGAAGATCTGGGATCCTCAGAGAGTGTGCTTGTGAACTGGAACAAAAAAACGGAAGATGTTTTCCTCAAAACTACAATTTAAGAGGCATCTGGAAGCTTGGTTTTCCGGACCCCCACCACATTTTTGTCATCCTTGAGGTATCAGTTCTGTCTAGTTTCCAAGTGCAAGACCAAGCACCTGCCTGTATCCAGGTCCCAAATCTCATCAAGACAAACCAAGAGAGATGAACAGCAGAGAGAGCCCTTCAGCTATCCTGAGAAAGCAGCATCCTGGTTGGAAGCACCACATCCAGTTATCCTGTTGTATCAGAGGTACTGTGTGAGGCATTACAAAACCGTAAGTAGAAACCCAGGGTCTGATCCTGCAAGTAGAAGAACAGAGAAATTGTGTTGGGAGTGAGGGAAAGTCCTGGGCAGGACTGTGCCAGTGTAAGAAGCCCAGGCAGAAGATCCTTTGTGGATAGTTCTACAAAATCCCATTTGGGTTACAAAAAGCAGACCCTTTTCAATGTCCAGAAGTTTAAATTTTGTTTCTGCAACTGCGGGTTTAAAAGTACTTTTCTTTCAACTACTTAACGTGCCACTGTGCTCCACCCTGCTGCAGTAGCTGCATCCCCAATGCAATATGTAATTGGTCTCTCACCCTTGGCCTTTGGGGAGGGATTAAGTCAGGTGCACCTGCATTTGGGGTTCAAGGACTGCTGAGGGGTAGGGTAAAGCATTACCTGGTATTGCTCGGAACTGTTTGTTGTTGAATTCAGAGTATAGATAGAGTGCTACCTCATTGCTTCTATGTTTTCCTTGCTACCCCTTGTCCTCTCTGTACCCTCCCTTTCAAAAAATGTGTTAAATCTCATTTTATTTATTTCTTTTATTTAGTTGTTGTTAACCGGGTAGGTGCACTAGCCATGAAATTGCTATTTTGAGGCACGACCTGGGAGAGTACAACAATCAAAGACAGGTACATAACATGAGTACAATGAAATTACAATAGCATAGGTAAAAACAGTCAGTAGTAATGAATACATGCGGCCACGACGAAAACAATCAATGAAATTCACATAGAATTTTTAGGCATAAAAAACCCACACAGTCAAAGACGAGATACCACAACATAGCAGCAAAGAAATATTGTTCAAATTAGTCACAACAATGAAACATAGAAACATAGAATTTGACGGCAGATAAGGACCGCTTGGCCCACCCAGTCTGCCCATTTCCCTGCCTACTGGATGAGCTGCAGATCCTAGTTAACCAGCAGCCTACTTCTTCCTACCCCTATCCCCTAGAATTGCCTTAAGACTGTCCCATGCATGTTTGAATTCCACCACTGTTTTTGACTCCACGACCTCCTCCGGAAGGCCGTTCCATGCATCCACAACCCTCTCTGTGAAAAAACTACCTTAAATTACCTCTAGCCGCCCCCTCTATCTTCAAATTGTTGCCCCTTGTTCTTGCACACCTCTTTTTTGAAAGATGCTACCCTCTTGGACTTTGTTGATTCCTTGAGGTACTTGAAAGTTTCTATCATGTCCCCCTCTCCCTCCTTTCCTCGAGGCTATACATGTTAAGCTGCTTTAGTCTCTCTTCATATGTCTTCTGGTGCAGACCCTGCACCATTTTAGTTGCCCTCCTCTGGACAGCTTCCATCCTGTCTATGTCTTTGCGAAGACTGGGTCTCCAGAACTGCTCGCAGTACTCCAGATGGGGTCTGACCAGCTGTCTGTACAGAGGGATAATGAAGGTTCGAATAGGCAGCGAAAAAAGGCAAGGGCAAATTCCTGACTGGGCAGGATGCATTATCACGGCCTCTGAGACGAGACTCAGGTGGGGGGTAGGGGTAGATTATCCCTCAAGGAGATAGTAAGGGTAAGAAGCACTGTGAGGTAGGGAGGTGAAAGTGAGGCCAGGAAGCATCTGACGGGTGAGTGGATTAAGCAGGATTAAAACAAGTGCAGAGAGCAGCAAGGGATAGATGTAGGTGCAGCTCCTTTTTGAAGCTGCCATGGGATCCGAATATTCAAAGTGCTTGGGGGAGAGAGTTCCAAAACTTAGGAGCAGAGTAATTGAAGGCAACAGAGCCTTTTGATGTTTTACATCTAGGTACATTCAGCTGGGATTTATCTACCGAGCGCAGTCTACAGGAGGAGGTTTGGGGTAACAGCAATGTTGCAAGTGCTGAATGGGTCTGGTTTCTGAGTATAGAGTCAATCAGGGAGCCAAGAGAGTACTGACGGCAAGCTGAGGGGGATAACCAGCCCAGGTCCCTGTACAGTTGGCAGCGTTGCTTAAGCTGTGGTGACGAGAAGGCATATAGACAGATATTGTTATAAGTGACATCCCACTTATGAAGGATGGTTTTGTGTGCAGTAGCAAAGGTCAGTGTGCTATAGGTGAGGGCGGGGAGTAATATGCCTGTGGCAATAGAAAGTTTAGCAGAGGGAATTAGCATGAAACTGGACTTGTAAGCGAACCCCAGTTTAGCATTCACTGCCTTGCAGACAGATTGTACATGCAGGCTGAAGTCCAGGGATTGGTCCAGAAGAATTCCCAGGTACTTAAAGGATGTAACGCATTCTGTTTGAGCGCCACTGCGGTCTTGTACCAACAGGGGAGTTTGACATGTCCTAAGTTAGGGGCAGATCCAAGTAACATCGCTGGGGTTTTCTTAGCATTAAGTACAGGTTTATGTGCAGAAAGCCAATTTTGGACATTTGTGAAATCTGAATATAACCCCCCTGCAAATGGGGGTTCCCAAAAGACTTCCAGGAGCTTGCTTGAATGCTCCAAGCCTGAATGGTGTTTGGCATTTAAGCCATTTATCAGTGAGTGTTTTTAGAGCCTCTGGTACTGTCTCTTTAAGAGCTGTCTGCTTGCAGACATAATTAGTTATATGGGGACTGTGTGCTTCTCTGAGTACCACTCGAGCTGCTGCCAATTCACTTCATTTTTGCAGTCACTAGGGTGCAAAGGGAACCTATCTGAAAAGATGTAACTGTTTGCCAGAAATTATTTAGAGTAATAATGAAATTACAGTTTGTCTAACCTGCTTTCTTTGCAGTCAGAACTGTGTCTGCTAGTTCCCCATTCTAGTTTTGAACTGCTGAACTGGACCAATCAGTGTGGGGTAAGCTAGCTCTAAAATGGTGCCTTGGGCGAATCAGAACTTGGACTCATAATCTGGAGCCAGCCACAAGAGGATTGTATGGGCAGTGACTCTGGGAGATGTAGTTTAGACTTCAGTGCCTTTTGGACCAACAGCAGCAGTCTATTGTGAGTGACAGCCAATCCAGTCAAGAACTGGGAGGAACTCAAAGGAAGTGCCGGTTTTTGTCGGTTGGAGTTCAGTTGAGCTTTGGCAGTGAAGAAGGAAGGAGCCCTGTGCTTTTCAGTGTGCAGTTTTAGTCAAAAAACGTGTGTAAGGCCCAGAGTTCGGTCTGCAGCTTGTTAGGACTGAATCCGTCCTGTGAAAAGAATCAAAGGATCTCTGAAGAGTAGAAACCAGGCTCACCCTGTAGAAGACTGGAAGAATTGCTGAAAATTGCACTCGGTCTGTCAGGAACTGAATCTGCTGTGTGTTCTCCCGGGTATTGTGCAGTAATTGCGATCGGGATACAGATGCAGCCTGCCTGGTATAGTGCTTTCTTTTATATGGATGTGTGAAGAGGTTTGTGTACCTCAAGTGAGCCCTGCTGACATTGAAGGACCCTATCTTATTTGGAGGTCGTGAGTACTAATTCAGGGTCGCTCCTGTTGAATTGCCACATTAAATCCAAATGGAATTACTGTACTGCTGACTGTTTAATTCTCCTTTTTCTCTGTGTGAAGAGCCCCTACCAGCTGCCACGGTTTGGACTAGCCACTAGGGCTTGGGTACCCAGGGACAGTAACTGATAGGGATAGGCCTGTGCACAGAGCCATAAATGAGATTATTAGGTGATAAGCTAATTAACCTGATTTCCCCTGTCCTTGTTATATCCCCTAAATAAATCAGAGCTGCTTGTTTCAGCAAAGTTATACTACCTGAGGTATTTGTCTATGTTAAAGTACTGTACTGTGATTGTTTTGCTGTATCTCATTTCACAGGAGGTCCCAGTGCGGAACCAGACCTGGGGTAAGTGTATACTGTGAAGGTAATTCTGATATATTGTGTGGGCCACTAGTGGGAAGAAAGGGGGTTGCAGTGTCCCAGAGGGCTGTGACCAAGTTAGTTTAACTATTGCAAACCCTGACCTCTGGGTGGAGGCACCCGCCATTGGATCCAGGCCCCTCAACCTGTTAGTGGCAAATCAGGCTGGGGTAGTAGCCCCTGGGATAGCGCCATCTAGGGGTTACATGAAGAAAGGGATGTATTTATACTGGCGACCTTATCAGAGCTTGAATAGAGTACAAGATCATCTGCATAGAGAATAGATGAGTATGAAAAAAAAACCCATCTATGTTATTGATAAAAAGTGACAAAAGAAGAGATCCCAGAATAGAGCCCTGGGGAACCCCAATATTGATGGTAGCACCATCAGATAAAGAGGAGTTGAATTTCACAATTTGAGTTCTATTTGATAGATAGCTTCCATACCAGGCGACAACTAGGGGTGAAAAGCTCAGACTGCAAAGAGTGAAGAGGGGCAGGGGGTGATCAACAAGATCAAAGGCCTTTGTAAGGTTTATAAAAACTGCCCCTGTCAGCTGGCCAGCGTCCATATTGGTAAGAGCTTCGGTAGTGAATTTGAGAAGCGCTGTAGAGGTACGGTCACCTTTATGGAAGCCATGTTGGGTGTCAGAGAGAAGGCTGTACTTTGTGAGGTAGTCATTGGTTTGATTTGCAACAAGTTTTTCCAGAATTTTACGTGGGACCAATAGGATGGCTCTAGGCCTGTAGTTAGTAATCTACTTGGGATCACCTTTTTTAAAGACAAGCGTTACATGAGCAATCTTCCAGAGGTCAGGAACTTGGCTATTAGAGAGAGACAACATGAAAATTCTAGCCAGACGGAAGGCTATGTATGGTGCTGCTAGTTTTAGCAGCCAAGGCTCAAGTGTATCTGATACAGAGCTAGTGTTGTCAGAGACAGTCCGTAATAATTTTAAGACCCCAGTCCTTGAGATTGCCTTGAAATAGAATGGGGGATTTTTAGACATTTGTTGGGAAGGATAGCTGGGGGTAGTGGACTGTGTTGATGTTGAAAGCAGAGAGGCTGCCTGAGGAGATGGGAAGGCAGAGGTCTATTGAGACAGGTCTGAGAACATTTGATTGAAGAAATTAGCAATGGTGTTGGAGTCACTGCAATGTACTCCATTTAATATCATATCACTAGGGGTAGTTAACTGGGCCGCACCGAGAAAGGTCTTGACATGGGCCCAGAATTTCCTAGGGTCCCCAGCAGAGCCTAGCAGCAATTCTTTACAATAGGCACTCTTAGCTGTTCTGACCTGTTTTTTATAGAAGTTACGTAGGGTTCTGTAGGTAGCACAGTCAGATTGTAGCACCGAGGCTTTGTACTTTTTCCAGCATTTGTCCCTAGAGCGTAGATTTTTCAGCAAGTCCTTGTAAAGCCATCTTGTTTGTTTATCCCTCACCCTCCATGTCACCTTGGGGGCATGCTTGTTCTGGATGGCCAGGAATTCATTAAGGAAGATACTTAGTGCAGACTCAACATTATGGGAAAGGTAAACACCAGACCAGTTAATCCTTGACAAAAAGCTTCAATATCCAGGTTGGCAAAATTTGTAAAGGTGACATAACGCGGTGGAGAAAACTGAGCAGCCTCAGGACTCCAGATGCAGAAGACAGAGGAACGATTAGTAAGCGAATCTGCCAAGATGCCTGCTTGGTGTACATGATCCAGACGGTTTATCAGTACCCAGTCAATAAGGGTAGAGAATTTTAGTGAAGAAGTAACTCTGGTAGGCTCAGTTAACAACTGGTGAAGGTTATAATTTTGCACCAGAGAGAATAGTGTGCTATGGGCAGTCCCTAGCCAATTTTGGTTAAGGTCATCCAATATAATGACCTCATTATGTTTGGAGTACAAAGAGGTCTGATCAAATAATTTCTGCAGTCCTACAGTGCCCCCATTTTGGGGGATTGTAGGCGCAGACAAGGGGGTTGTTACTGCTTGTATAGTCACTTGCTTTGGAGAAGGGACTGTGTAGGCAGTTTAACTTTATTTCCTGGGGGCGGTAACCTTGTGTTTCAGTTGCCAGGTATGCCTTATCATTGACCTAGGTGGAGGCACCACACCACTTTACTCCAGTGTAGTGCACCCTACAGGGAAACCAGGCTAACTCCCTCAGGAGGTGTGGATAAGTGAACCCTGAGGGCTCCGGTACAGCAGATTTAGTGACAGCTTAAACAAACACCTCAGCACAGCACCTCCAGTGACACCGGACAAAGTGTGCAAAGCGGAGGGACTATCTAGTATGAAATTAGACATGTTTTTAAATCTTTTAAAAAACTGTTTAAATAATATCACAGTTTTTCAACATATACCCATTTTATAAGTGCAATAACACACTTCAGAGTGTTGTCAGTGTGTGATAAACACACTTCTAGGGACAGTAAGGAACTCAGACTTTGTCCAAATGCCTCAGTACACCCCTAGGTGGGTGTTACACACTACCAACACCCCTTTGTGTGATTGCTTACATAAATACTGAGGTAATGGACTATTTGAAGGCAAGGCATGCTGGTACTTGTAGGCTACTGCAATGTTAGCGCTTTCCTTTGGTCAAATTTTGCAGTGTACCAGTCTTCTTTGCTTCAAGCTGAACAAAATGTAGAGTGCAGCCTGTCACTGAAACCCAGAGTTAGTGACAACATTTCTTTTGGTGGAAGCTAGTCATAAACTTCCATGGGTCCAATTTCGGAAGTCGGACTTCTAAACCAGATGACCAATTTGTGGACATCAGTGCTAAATATTACTAGTAAACAGGGGTTCAGTTAATTTATTTTCAGTGAAAGTCTAAAACTTCCAAGAGTCGAAACCTGGAAGTCATTCAAAGTATTTTGAAGTCAAAATACTTCCAGGATCCCACTTTTGGAAGTCAGTATTCTAGGAAGGACAAATGTATGGATGTTAGTATTATACATTAGTGGTAAAAGAAAAAATTAATTTCATACTTACCGTAATTTACTTTTCTGTTAGCTCTAACGTTGTCAATGGGTAATCATTACAAATGGGTATAGTGCATCCCTACCAGGGGAATGGCACAGCCCAAGATTTCGAATGTTGGGCACCTGAGGATTCCATGCACTAACCACAACTCCCCAGTTACTATTTAGCAGTGCCATGAGAGCTACACATATACTGTATACAATCAAAAAACATTTGCATATTTACAATAATAAAAAACTGTCTTACCTTCCTATCTGATAGTCGGAGAAGGGAAGCATTTCATGGGCCCAAAAGGATGCCTGAAGTATTCGGATCTTGTTGTAGTGAAGAAACATGCAGTCATAAGGTGCGTCACCGGTACAACACATCTCACAGGAGTCATCCATCTGTGAACTGAAGCTTGTATACAGTGAGACATATGCTCTTTGTCTTTTTTTGTTTAGAAGCAGAGACCTAAACTGCAACCGGAAACACACCTTAGTTTAACTAACGAAACCTGTTAACCTGCAGTCACAGATAATTGATAAATCAGCATATAAATCAGCGTAATTGATAAATCAACATATACAGTAATTATATGTATCAGAGTACAATGCAGCAGAAAAGAGAGAGAGCCACATAGGGGATTTTACTAAAAAATAGACCTTTCTCCTAGCATGCAGGATAAGATTCTCCCTCCTGAGCCATGCTCCTGGGCGGGTCCCATTGACAATGTTCTAGCTAACAGAAAAGTAAATTATGGTAAGTATGAAGTTAATTTCTTTCTATAGCGCTCCACATTGTCAATGGGTAATCATTACAAATTGAGTCTAAAAAGCAGCACCAAGACAAAAAAAATGGGAGGGGCGAGAAGATTATCCCATATGCCACATGCTTCTGAATTACTTGCGAACTACTGCCTGCAACACTCTGCGACCAAAAGCTGCACCAGAACTCTGAACATCCAATTTATAATGTTTTGTGAATGTGTGGACTAAGGTCCATGTAGCTGCCTTGCATAGTTCTGAAACTGTGGCCTCATCCCTCTCCACCCAGGAAGTTGCCAGTGCCCTGGTGGAGTGAGCCTTGATAAGAGCTGGAGACCTCTTCTTTCTCGCCACGTAGGCCTGAGCAACACAGGCCCATACCCACCCAGCTAGGGTGGGTTTAGAGACCTTTTGACATTTCTTGGCTGCCTCAAAAAGCACAGCCTATCTGACTTACAAAATTCAGATGTATGTTTAAGGTAGATCCTAACTGCCCCCTCAGGTCCAGTTTATGCAACTCCTTCTCCTTGGGGTAAGAAGGATGTGGACAGAAGGATGGAAGGCAAATCTCTTGGTTCACATGAAAAGCTGTGGGCACTTTTGGGATGAAGGACAGAACAGTCCTAAGTCTGCTTTTTTTTCAGTTTTTTTTTCTCCCATTCATGACTGGGGAGCTGTTCCCCGATCAGCCCTGCTGCGCCAGGTCTCTAACCCAGCCTACCGCCAGCCTCCACTGCAATCCCTCGGAGAGCAGGGAGGACCATGGCCTACCTCCCATGGTGGGGGCCCTCCCTCAGGGGCACAGGGGAAGGCAGACTGCATCAGCCTGAAACCCTATCCTGAGGATGGGCTTTGTTTGGCAGTGGCAGGCGGACCCCGTTGTAGACGTCATCCTGTCATGAGCAGGTGCATACATATGTAGTAGTAGTAGTGTGAGTAGTGTCCCTCCCTGAGATGCAAATGTGCAATGACATCAACGTGGCTAATGCCGACTTCCGCCACGTCCCACCCTATCTGCGGCATCGCTCCTTGGTAGCCACTGGTCTCCACCGGAGGCTGCTACAGAGTGATGCACTCTAGGATCCCACCCCAGGAAAGGAGAGCAGTCCTCCGGATGCTCAGTCTTCTCCTTCCCCTGCCGACCCCTGGCAGCTTGAGCTCATTCCCGAACCCGGGTCACCAGCATGACGCGGGGTGTGGTGTCCAGCGCCTCAACCCTCAGCTTCACCAGGCCGGCCTTCTAAGCCCCTAACTGCCCTTATACATACAGTAAGGATCCTTATGAGATAAGGCCTGGAGTTTGCCCACTCTCCTGGTTGAACACACGGCCACTGAAAAACAGACCTTGTAGGACAAAACATCCAATGGCATGGATCACAACGGTTTGAACGGCTCAACATAGAGAGCATTCAGAACCAAGTTAAGATCCCACAGGGGAACCAGAGATTGAAATAGCGGTCAGCTCCTGCCAGCGACATGCAAAAAACAAATAACATCTCTATTTGATCCTAGGGAGAACCCCAAGGAAGCTCCAAGAGTGGAAACCTGCCCTCTAAGTGTACTTAATGCCAGCCCTTTATCTATGCCATCCTGAAGGAATTCCAGGATCTGAGCAATGGAGGCCTTCAAAGGTTTAATTCCTTTCTCTCTGGCCCAAGAAGAAAATATATTCCAGACGCGGGCGTAAGCAGCTGAGGTATAGGTTTTTCTTGCCACCATCATGGTTTTAACTACCCTCGGGGGAAACCCTAATTTTAAGAGTCTCCTCCTTTCAGGAGTCAGGCTGCGAGTTGCATTTTTCCTGGGTTCGTGTGGAGAGTAGGGCCTTGCAGCAGGAAGTCCCTTCGTACAGGAAAGCAGAAAGGAGCTTGCTGGGTTAGGTTCACTAGATCTGAGAACCAGTCTTCTTGGCCAGTCCGGGGCTATGAGAAAAAAATTTTGCTTGAGTGTCTTATTTTCCATACGTTACATTACAAGTATTATTTTTAATTATTTTAATTAATAATGTCTTAATATTCCAATTTGGCTATTTGGGGTGGTAACATAGTGAACTTTTAATTACAAAGTCTTGGGTATATAGGTTAAGAACTACATTTTGCATGCTATGAAGTTTTGAAACAAGTCATACAAAAATATAATCTGACACACTGATGTAATGAGTTTGCATGCTCTTATACATGAAGGTTATGCTAAATACCAAGTATGCTGAAAGCATAGTAAATAGCTAATACAATTTATTGTGTTAAATATTGCTTATTCATTTGCATTGTTTATTTGCTGGAATTGGTTGTGTTTATTGGTTTTGTTTATTTTTGTTTTACTTGATTTTCTGAAACCTTTGTTGTTGTTGTTTACATTACTTTTATAATTCTTGCTGTTTATGCAAAGTAGGGATGCTTAGAACTGTTGTATATAGGTGTTAATAAAATATACATATTTTTCATACTCCTAAGTTTGGCGGGAAACATTATTGCCATTATCCAGACCTTGGAGAACAGGGATAATATCATATTTAAATTTTATAATTGTAACCCCCACCCAGGTATGCCGTTTCTATCTTGACAGCTCTACCTGGTGGGCTGGGTTCGGGGAGGAATATGTCACTCGGCACATTGGCTAGGTTTGGCTACTCTGCAACAGGGGCACCCAAGTAACTCCGGACAAAGGAAGCAATAACTGTAATGTCCAATACCAGAAGTGGGATTCTAAAATGTGGCTTTTATTCACATCCAACAGAATAAACAAAGCATAGATGGACCCCCACGGGGCTACACTCCTGGTAATGCAGATTTATGGAGATCAGAACACATCCTCATCACTTTAGCCCTCAGGCTCTGAATTACACTGGGCACACAGCCCGAACTTGTACGCTGCTCTGGGTTTTCCCTGGCTTGGCTCCCTTGCCAGCCACTTGGACACTTTCCACATAGTATGGAAACATTTACTGGTGGCTCCCTAAACCACCTATGAGCACTTCTGCTCCATAAGGGAATCTTCCTCATCAATCCCACGTCTGGGTACTTTCCTCAGGCACTGGCCAAGTACCTGAGAGAAAGCAACAGGTGTCCCAGAGCAAATCCGTACAGGTGAATTTGGTTACTACTGATGGGGGGGGTCTTCCATCTCTCACTCCCATAATTCATACCCAGCCATTTCTCTGGACTGTAACACCTCATCCTTTAAAACACTTTGCTGTGTAGATTCTTTTTAAATGTATTCATGTTCAGTCTACTGTCTTCACATCCCATATGTGCTGAACTTGAACATACTTAATAAAAGGCTGTGTCCATTACTGTAGACCAGGGGTTCTCAAATGGTGAGGTCAGCCTCCCTGGGGAGGCCCCAACCTGTTCCCTGGGAGGCTCAAGCAAGTCTGAAAAAGTACTGTATTAAATTTTGAGTTTTATGTATTTTGTGTGAAGAGATGAAGCAAACTGAAAGAGGATAATACTAGGTGAATTTTATGTATTTATTTACTAATAGGTAACAAGGGAAAGTGAATGAGCCAAGGTTAATTTCCAGTGTACCCAGGGAAGGATAGGTAGTGAATACATTTCAAAAGGTAACTGCAAAACAAACAAGAAATACACAGTGAACAATAGTGCAAACAAATGCAAACAATAAACTAATAATGAGTGGTAGTAATTGATCAATTTGTAGACTGATGGCAGAACAGTCCAAATACAAGGGTTGAGCACAAAAGTGCTCAGAGCAATAGCAGGAAGGAGCAAAGTAATCCCAGAGAAGTTGCTTAGGAGCAGGGAAGGAGGGGGAGAGGCAAAGTATGTAGGACGGTTATTCCGTATAGAGAGGAAACAGAGGGAGTAGTCTGACTCATGAAGGTACTGCAACAAGGGGTAACAATGGTTCAAGAATGAAATCAGCGGAGCAAGCAGGCTGGCCTGTGTGTGTGTGGGGGGGGGTGCAATAAGCTGCGTAATATTTGTTTATTTTATTTGTTATTCAGATAGCACCTTTGAGCACAGGAGCTCTTTTTCAAAGGTTCCACATTAACATAAGACAAAGAACTGAATGTGAGCTAAGTACTCAAAGGGGTTTCAATTTATTCAAGGTATACTGCGCAAAGTGCAGTATGTTATTTTTTGGGGAGGCCCAAGATTATTTCAGTGTTTGGGGAGGCTCAAAATCTTTTCCACAGATTTGGGGAGGCTCACTGTGACAAAGTCTAAGAACTATTGCTCTAGACCCCCCACAGAGTTAAGCAGTCCAATCCCCACATCTTCCAAACTGTACCTGGCTGTCTATTCCTGACCCCACAGTAACAGTCCCTTTAGTGTCATCTTGATTCAGGTGAAAACACATGGCCCTTTAGCACAGTGAACTCACCCCTTGGTTGCAGGTGCCCCACAGGCATTTTCTCCTCCAAGAACTCTCGTCCAGAGCTTCTAGTGCCTCAGCACGAACTTAAATCAGGCAGCTTCTTTTCCCTAGCTGGACCAGGGGAGTTGCCCTGGAAGCAGGCTGATTCTTCCCTCCATCCCCACAGAGATGGGGCCCTGTAACCTGAAAGCGGTCTCCACCACTTCAATGTGCTCTTCTTGTGTTCCTCTTTCAGGTGAGAACACATACCTATAACAAAAAATAGCTCTTTCACAGAGCTTAGAGCTCTGAGGGCCTGCTTACAGCAGAGCACCTCTTCTACTGACTGCACAGACTCTACTCAACTCATAGACTGACTTCAAATTCCCCAACTTCTACTCTAACCTCCAACTGCAACATTCCAGTGTGGCTTATGCAGCTGCAACAGTTCTAAATAATGTCATCCCTCAGTCTCAGCTGAGACTGAGCACAGAGTGAGACAGTGTGAAATCCATTTAACTGGAGTTTCTCAAGCTGCCTTCCCTGCCTACCACTAGGTGATACTGGGATTCTAGTAACCCCGGGTAACAAGGGGATTACACTCACCCTGGGCCAGGAAAATGACTGTCCACAGTCATTAGTCACCCGGCTTAGGCCATCTCACCCCATGTGCTGACTATGGGGAGGTAGCGCTACTTTCTCCCCTACCATGTGCCAGGACAGGCAGACAACACTAAAGGCCTAGAGGCCTTCGGCTGATGCATCAGCCTCTACTCTACCCGCTGACTATGGGTACCTAGTGGCTCCGGTAGAACTGTCCAGAGCATAGCCCTAATAGATCAGTACTGCAACCCCTACTGCAGGTCAGGGCCACAGCCTGTCTATCCCCCCTAGCCCTCTAGGGAAAATCTGTCTGCCTCTAACTTAGAATTCCCAAAACTAAACAAACAGGGGAACCTCCCCGACCCTGGACACCATGCAACCACACACCAGGAGCTAATACCATACACTATGCATTACTCCCCTACAACCATACCTGTGGAAGGAAAAAAAAAATTACACCCAGTAACAACAACAACAACAGTACTTTAAACACTACATTCTAAAGTACTACTGAGGAACTCCGCTGAGTCCCTCCTCCTCCTCTTCTTGTCTTCTCTTCTATCTTCTTCAGGAACACCTGCAAGAAAAAGAAAGACAACACACACTCCTAATCTGCATACACAGTCTATCTAAACCCCTACCATCAAAACACTGGAGAATCCCAAAAAGATTTTTTTAGAAAAGTAGAAAAAACAGTATAAACATTAGAAAACAGTAGAAAACAATGACATTATTTACAATACACAATATTTGGGGGATGGAGTGCCCTAAAAGTCCCATCTAGTGACCACAGTGCCCGAAGGCAAGTCCATTAAAGAGTCTCTCCTGGGCCGGAGCCTGGTGAAGCACAGTTCTAACAGGCCAAAGTCCCGAAGGGGAGAGTCTTTGAGGACAGTTCAAACATCTGGAGTCTGCTAGTGTAGGGTGTGTACTGCAATGTCATAAGAAAAGAAAAGTCTGGACTTACCAGTCCCTTGTAGAATGAAAATGGTACCACACCTGGTCCTCAGCCGAAGACTCTCCCTGGCAGCATCCTTCCAATACAGCTGGGTGGACATCTTCCGGGAAACGACAGGAGGGCACATCTGGAAACTGCTGGGATGATGTCATCTCTGGAGATGGAACCTTGGAACAGAAACAAAAAGGAAAACAGCTGGTTTGAAGTCATCCGATACCCAGGTGATGAATCAGGATACAGCTGGGCTGGTGTCCTCTTTGGATCTGAAGTCATCTGGTGGGCCAGTTGATGGATTCTGGAAAGCCAGTACATGTAGAACTGATGAATGTGGGGCACCTGGTTCCTGGACATCCAGACTGATGGAACAACATAGGTACGGCAATGGCTGGAGCGGCAGCACTGGCTACCATTGTTCTGCTTTCCATTTGGTAGGCATGGGCACATGCGCAGGAAGGTCTTTGCATTGTGGCCAATAGCACAACGGGTCAGGCGCTTGAATTATTACCCCATCTGGGAGCTCATAATTCACACTGTGAAAGGTTTCATGTCCCTCTCCATCCACAATTCGAACAGTGTCCTGCCTCTTTTCCACTGGCTGTATTTTTCTTGAAACATTCTGTTCTTGACATGCTTGTTTGCACCAGGATGCACACATTTCATTGCTTCTTCTGAAATCCAGGATTTCCTGCTTTTTTCAATCTCCTCCCAGACTCTCCGTGGAAAGCTAAGAAAGGACATTTCATAGATTTCATTCGCTTTCCTACAAACCAGTCTTTCCTCTTTACTAGCTTTGGTTAACCTGAGACCTCTGGCCTGGCTTGGGAGTGGCCAGTCCTGGTTCTGCCAGCTACGCATTCTTAACAACACAAAAAATGGACCCCTGACTGCTTCTTGCACAGCCAGGGCAGTGGAATCACCACTCTCTTCCATGCATTCCTCTGAGGCAAGAACTTGAGGCTGTGTACCAGTTCCTTTTTCACAAGGCCACATAGGTTCCCCCTCCTCTTCTACCTCACTGAGAATCTGTGCCCAGGAGTGAGCAGTCGTCCTCACTTCTGAGACTGTCCACTCTTCGCTAGGACGGTGGTCGAAACCTCCCATTCAAAGGCCTCCCTCATCTTGTCATCACCTGTGAGACTTGGGTCAGGCCCCTCTCTCCAAGGGTCTACTGATGCTCTTCCCAAAATGTCTCTCTGTGACTCAGACTCTGAAACATCAGCACATTGTTCTGTCTGTAAATCTGTACCCTCTTGCTTTGTGCCACACTCTGAGGGGCCTTCTCCAACAGGCTCCGCTTGGTGCTGTGTGCTGCCTACTACAGATTTTTGAACTTTTGTCCATGTGGGAGCCAAATGAATCTTGGGCACTTTAAACAAACCATATTTCTCTAAGCACCCAGAACAGTGAGGTACCATGAAGACGTCGTTTCCAGCATTTAAGCACATCAAACATACTTGCACTGGATATCTAGGAATCACCACACGAGGGGGCAGTCGTCCCCCGTAGTAACATCTCTCAATGTCCCTTAACTTGTTAACTTCTACTGCTATCACAGCCCGGGAATGATTCGGGTAGCGGGCTGGTCCTGAACCCATGACTGCAGAGAAAAACAAACGCTCACTGTTATTTCAAGTCCCATATCACTGAAAACTTTCTTTCTCTATCAAAATGGCTCCTCTACTGCTGTGTTTACATTACTACCCCACCCTGAAATGGCAGTGGCAGCACTCCTACACATCAACATTCTGTAATTGGGTCAAGCCACTGCGCATCCGATTTACATACTCTACTGATAACTTTGCTCAAACTGCACAAACTTGCACTGTTCTTATTCCTAGCACATTTATATGATTTACCACAGAATTTTTACTCACTGAAGACATTGCTCTAGCTTACAGTCCCTTAAAGCCTCAGTATTTCATAGCACAGGATTGCCTGTATTTCTTGCTGCATATCCAATACAATTCACAGTCTCTCTCATGGCTTTGAAAATTATACTGACGCTGAACCTATAATTATGCTCACAGTCGATTCCTTAGAATTCTTGCTTTTGCTGGTAAAACTTAAGACAGTCCTTCTTTGCAAAGCAATTACACTGCTACACACAGATTCAGCTGGCTTTTGGCAAAATCAATTAGTTTGAGCAATTATTTCTGTTGGTACTCACTGTTATCAGTAGCTGTTTGCTGCGATGGAAAAAATGGCTTGCAGCCAGTCTTGGAGGCCTCTGGAAAGAAGCGGGTTGGCAGTCCTGCCGATTGCCCCACTGAACACCACACTCACAGTCCAGTTGATCAAGATGTGGGTTGAGCCCGAATTTAAACAGAAAAGTCAGTTTTTTACACGTTTATAGCGCTTTCAGTCACCGCGACGCTCCTTCTGGTAAGCCAGATTGCACACTCCACTTACTCGCCCTCTCGAATGCTGTGCAGTCACTCTAAAGTTGGCTTGGGGGTGGGACTGATCGTAGTCTCACCAATCACTTGACGCCATGCAAATGAGCCTCTTTCCTCTCATGCTCTTCTCCTCATGGTGATCGTCGAGCAGGCAAATTTAAACTGCAAAACCACACTTTTTTTTTTTCAACTGACTCCTCTGCGGGAGCCCATTTCAACCATTTGTCATGGCCATTAAGCACAACAAGTCTCTCAGTTCACACAGAAAGCATTTCCAACATCTAGGGCATAATTTTCATTTTGCTACCCACAGTTTTCCACATTTTTCTTTATTACAAACACTTTTAAAAGCTGGCAAATGCTGTAATTTGATGCAGGACAAGGGCAGACACTCTCAGGCTTTACTGCTCCTTGGTAAACAGTTGGCATTTTAATAGCAGCTCATGGACAACAGCACACAGCGGCACATTAGTTAAACATTGCTTCAGCTGTTTTGGGCTACCCACTGCCAGATAACCAAAACGCTAGCCATTGTCCGAGTGACCTTTCTTACATTCTTCCCTAAATTCCAAACCCAAATCCTCACCGGTGCCTCCACTGCCTCCATTTTTGTAACCCCCACCCAGGTATGCCATTTCCATCTTGACAGCTCTACCTGGTGGGCTGGATTCAGGGAGGAATATGTCATTCAGCACATTGGCTAGGTTTGGCTACTCTGCAAAAGGGGCACCCAAGTAACTCCGGACAAAGGAAGCAATAACTGTAATGTCCAATACCAGAAGTGGGATTCTAAAGAGTGGCTTTTATTCACATCCAACAGAATAAACAAAGCATAGATGGACCCCCATGGAGCTACACTCCTGGTAGTGCAGATTTAAGGAGACCAGAACACATCCTCATCACTTTAGCCCTCAGGCTCTGAATCACACTGGGCACACAGCCTGAACTTGTACGCTGCTCTGGGTTTTCCCTGGCTTGGCTCCCTTGCCAGCCACTTGGACACTTTCCATATAGAATGGAAACTTTTACTGGTGGCTCTCTAAACCACCTGTGAGCACTTCTGCTACATAAGGGAATCTTTCTCATCAACCCCACGTCTGGGTACTTTCCTCAGGCACTGGCCAAGTACCTGAGAGAAAGCAACAGGTGTCCCAGAGCAAATCCGTAGAGGTGAATTTGGTTACTACTGATGGGGGGTCTCCCACCTCTCGCTTCCATAATTCATACCCGGCCATTTCTCTGGACTGTAACACCTCATCCTTTAAAACAATTTGCTGTGTAGATTCTTTTTAAATGTATTCGCATTCAATCTACTGTCTTCACATCCCACACGTGCTGAACTTGAACATACTTAATAAGAGGCTGTGTCCATTACTCTAGACCCCCCACAGAGTAAAGCAGTCCAATCCCCACATCTTCCAAACTGTACCTGACTGTCTTTTCCTGACCCCACAGTAACAGTCCCTTTAGTTTCATCTTGATTCAAGTGAAAACACATGGCCCTTTAGCAGAGCGAACTCACCCCTTGGTTGCAGGTGCCCCACAGGCGTTTTCTCCTCCAAGAACTCTCATCCAGAGCTTCTGGTGCCTCAGCATGAACTTAAATCAGGCAGCTTCTTTTCCCTAGCTGGACCGGGGGGTTGCCCCTGAAGCAGGCTGATTCCTTCCACCCATCCCCACAGGGATGGGGCCCTGGACCACTGAAAGCAGTCTCCACCAATTCAATGTGCTCTTCTTGTGTTCCTCTTCAGGTGAGAACACATACCTATACAACAAAAAATAGCTCTTTCACAGAGCTTAGAGCTCTGAGGGCCTGCTTACAGCAGAGCACCTCTTCTACTACAGACTGCAACAGAACTGACTTCAAATTCCCCAACGTTCTACTCTAACCTCCAACTGCAACATTCTAGTGTGGCTTATGCAGCTGCAACAGTTCTAAATGATGTCATCCCTCAGTCTCAGCTGAGACAGAACAGAGTGAGATAGTGTGAAATCCATTTAACTGGAGTTTCACAAGCTGTCTTCACTGCCTACCACTAGGTCTTACTGGGATTCTAGTAACCCCAGGTAACAGGGGGGTTACATAATTATTTTTGGTAATTTCTGAAAATATTTTGGGGGTAAGGCCCGAGGTAATTCCAAGTGCTGTATTACAAAAATGATATTATAACCTAATGTTTAGACATATTTGGGAGTCCCAGTGGGAGTCACACTTTTTCTTTCACTAGTACAACTGGATTTTCAAAATTGCCTTGCAGTGGTTTAACTGCATTTGAGAGAAAGAAAGTGGAAATAATTTGAGTCTTTGAGACTGCCTACGTTGTTCACTTAGCAACACCATGAAAGGAATGTGTGTGATTCAAGGGAAAACTCAGCAAACTTGATTACCTGAGAGACTCCTATAGCTCATGTGTTTAAGGGCAATGGCATGGACTACCAAGGTCCTGGGTTCGAGTCCCAGTGGGGAGTCACTCGTTTCCTTTCACTTGTACAATTTTATTTTCTGTAAGACTTTCTGGAGGACAAGCAGTGGAGGAAAAGCATATGCTCTAAGGAAAGGATCACACCCGGGTTAGGTTGTCCACTGCCTCTGTGTGAGGACACCGATACCGACTGAAGAATCTGTAGGTCTGAGCAATGTGGCTTGAAGCAAACAGATCTATCTGCGGTTGCCCAAACCGACAGCTTAGTAGTACGAACACCTCCGGGTTCAACTGCCACTCTCTGGGGTGAACATCTTCATGACTTAGCCAGTATGCCTGAACGTTCAGTTCCCCTGCCAGATGTACTGCCAACAGACAGAGAAGATTCTCCTCTGCCCAGAACAGCAGGTTGGAGGTCTCCCAAAGCATTTCCCTGCTTTTTTGTGCCTTCTTGGTTGTTTATGTATGCCACTGTGATGGCGTTGTCCGACCGCACGTTTACTGTTCCTCAGTCTGGACTGAAAATGCACACAGGTGAACCGCCCACATCTCCAGGACATTTATGTGGAGACACTGTTCTTGTAGTGACCAAATCCCCTGAGTGGAAAGTTGGTCCAGGACTGCCCCCCACCCATGCAGGCTTGCATCCATTGTGAGAATCACCTCCGGCAGGAGTTCCAATGGAACCCCCATGTTAAGATTCTGCACATTCAGCCACCAACTCAGGGAGTGACTAAGCTGATGGGTAAGGAGGATCCTGGCTTGACAGTCCTCTGATGATGGATCCCAGGTAGTCAGCAGCCCCATCTGAAGATGCCACATGTGGAAGTGGGCCCAGGGAACTAAATCTATTGCTGCTGCCATGAGGCCCAGAATCCACAGCAGAGTGTGGGCCAATGCTGAGGACTGAAGCCTGAACCACTGTATCTCTGACAACATCTCCTCTCTGAAGGCCGATAGGAATAGCTTGCCCACTTTCATGTCGAAGATTACCCCCAAGAGCTTCAAGGACTGTGATGGCTCTAAGGAGCTCTTCTCCCGGTTCACCATCCAGCCTTGTGATTCCAGGATCTCCAGGGTCCTGGACACTGATCTCTTCGCAAGAAGCATTGTCAGTGCTTGAATGAGCAAGTCATCCAGATAAGGGCAGACATGATAATCCTGTTGTAGTTGAGCCACCAGGACAATCAATACCTTTGAGAAAACCTGAGGGGCTGTTGCAAGGCCAAATGGTAAAGCCCTATACTGGAAGTGTTGGCCCAGAATTGAGAACCTGACGTACCTCTGGTGAGACTGAAGGATGGGGATGTGAAGGTAAGCGTCCGTCAGATCTACTGAGGCTAAGAAATCCCCCAGCTGAACAACCCGGACTATTGACCTCAGAGACTCCATCTTGAACTTTTTGTGTGCACAAACTTATTCAGATGCTTCAGATCCAAAATAGGACTAAACCCCTTGGACTTCTTCAGAACTATGAAGTAGAGGGAGTAGAACCCCTGACTCTGCTCATTTGGGGGTACCAGAACCATGGCCCCGATTTGAATGAGATGGGTCAGAGTGTCTGACACTGCCTGGCATTTTGCCACTTGCTTTGAAACCGGGGATGGCAGAAAACGTTCCCTTGAAGGAACTGTTGAGAATTCTATGGCATAGCCTAGGTGAAGGATTTAAAGAATCCAGGTGTCTGACGTTGTTTGGGCCCATCTTGCAAGAAATTCCTGAAGTCTTCCACCAAGAGGAAGGAGGCAGGGGATGGGCCCGCGTACCATCATTGTGAGACACCAAGCCTTTGTGCAGGTCCTCTTCTGTGATGCCTGGGAAAGGAGCCTCTGCTGCTATATCCTCTATTGCCTGAATAGGTACCACTGTTCCTTTGGGTACTGAAGTTCCAGAAGGGACAAACCCTACCTGGGACTGTCTGCGCTGACCATCGCCCTGGCCTCATCGAGGGCTGTGGCCTTGCATTGCTGTTTTGACACTGGCAGGTGGCCCTTCTTATCCTGCACATCCTGCAGGATAGAATCCAGACCAGAACTGAACAGTAAATTTCCTTCAAAAGGAAGACTACACAGTTTCATCTTTGAAGACTGATCAGGAGAACAATGTCTGTCACGCACAAACCTCATGGCCGATGCAGTGTGGTAGGTCAAGCGGGCTGAAAAGCATAAATTGTCCACAGTGGAATCCCCAAGGAAGGAGGATGCCATGGCCACCAACTAAAAAATACTTGCACCCTCCGAATCTGAAGGGATGTAGTCAGTCAGAGTAGTGACTCAGAGGTTCAAAGCTCTGGCAACAATAAATGAAGCACAGGCGGTACGAATGTTTGCACCTGAAGCGGCGAAAGTCCTCCTGCATGAGGTATCCATCTGCTTATCATGTGAATCTGATAGTGCCAGAGCCCACTCCATTGGAATGGTAGTATGTTTTATAGAATCAGAAACAGCCTTGTCTGCCAGTGTGTGGGAGGGGGTCCCACTTGTGAGACCTTTCTTCTAAAAAAGGATAAATCCTAGTTCTTGGTTTTGGGAGATTTCATCTCTCATTCGCATCTGCCATTCCTGTTCAATAATTTGGTCAACTGCCTTCTCTGGTCTGTACTAGGTGTGAACAGGATGAGAGCTCCACTCTACATATTTTTTGGAACTGCCCTAAGATAGCTCCCTTATGAAGTCTTATTGAGGCTAGGGCTGATCCTCTTCTGGGACTCTAAGGCCTATTTAGGCCCAAGATTTGCATTTCGGGCGATTATAGTTCCGTCTCAGTCAAAGAACGTAAATTTTATGTGGCTCTAATTTCTGTTTCCATAAAAAAGGTGGTCCTTCAGTACTGGCTTGACCAGGTTTCTATCACCTATCAGGATTAGTTACAGGAATTGCTGTTCAACCTTCAGGTGGAATGCATGATAGTGAGTCTCCACCATAGACGTCCCCTTTTTGATAAAAGATGGGGCAAGCTTTATTCTCTTTATACTATCTAGTTCCCTGTGGTACTTGTTAGGTTATCTGGGACACTACAATTGTGCTGCTTTACCTGGCTCTTAGGATCTCCAGAATATCTAACTTATTTGGGTTCTTCCCCTTTCAATATGTTATTATATCTGGTTATCTGTTTTAAGGTAGCTTCCACCGGGGGTGGGGTGACGGGTAGGAGATGTACATCTGTTGAATTGTTAATTGTATTTGATCTGTTTTTTGACACTTGTTTTCAATAACATTTATCTAATTTCAAAAAAATAATTTGGTCACAGTTGAGAAAGCCTGGGAAACATTTTGGAGCAGAGGAGGACGCTGACAAAACAGGGTTAACTGCCAGTGGCTCCACGGACTGCTCCTCCTTGAGCTGTAAAGATCTACGTGCCTCAGATATCAAACAGGACAAGCACTTATTATCAAAGAGGGGTGGAATCGGTATCCTGGTCTTGGGTTCTGTCCGTTCTCCTTCCTCTACCTCCTCATCAGAGAAAACGTCCTCCTCATCTGAAAGTAATTTTTAAGGTCAGACGGTTCCCCAAGATCCCTGTAATCATCATCCTGGCCTTCCAATGGGTCAGGGTCAGGATCTGCCTGCATATCTGATTCCACAGCCTGCTCTTGCTGCTTTGGACCTTGGCGCACCTGTGTCGGTCCCCCCTGAACTGAGGGGCCTGGTTTGGAGTCGGGTATAATTACTGGTGTAACCCTTTTGTTACCCGGGGTTACTAGAATCCCAGTAAGATCAAGTGGTAGGCAGGGAAGAGCAGCTTGTTAAACTCCAGTTAAATGGGTTTCACACTGTCTCACTCTGTCCTCAGTCACAGCTGAGACTTGAGAGATGACATCATAAAAGAACTGTCGCAGCTGCATGAGCCACATTTGGAATCTTCAGCTCAGAGTAAGCTTAGAACCTTGGGAATTCAAAGTCAGTCTTCAGTTTGTCCTTAAGCAAACAAGAAGGACACCAGTAGTTGTCTGTTTACCCCCCTCCCTCTGGGGGTGAGGAAAAGTTCTTTGTGGGTTCCAGGGGCAATCCCCTTCTCCCACCCTGGGAAGAAAGCTGCCTGTTTTTAATTTAAGTTCAGTCTGTTCATGTATAACAGCAAAGGTTACAGTTTTTCGCTTGTGGGGCACCTGCAATGAATGGGTGAGTATTTGGCCCTATTGGAAGGGGCAAACAACTTCTTTTCTTCAGTTGGATTTCAAGTATTGGGGGCTGCTATTTGGGAGGACTATGTCAACTAGGACAAACAAATAGAGCACTTATCTGTTTAAAGTGCTAATGGATTTAAAGTTCATTGTAGAGGGGGTGCTTCAGGTCATCCACCGTCAATCTACATTTTAAAGTCTAAAGTTCTGTGTGTCCAGAGAAATGGCTGGGTATGGGCTGTGGGAGCTGGAGGTGGGAAAACCCCCATCTTTAGTAACCAGGTCCACCTCTATAGATTTCTTCTGTGTTTTGCTACTTGCCTCATAGCTTGCCAATGATGGGGTGGTACCCAGGCGTGGGTCACAACTTGAAAATCTCTAGGAGTCGCAGACTCTAAGTGGTGTGGGAGCCACAGGATGGGAAAATTACTCCTTGTTGGATGGGAGTTTCCTGAGTTGGAAGTATGAAAACAAAATCTCTCGAGTCGCAGACTTCAAGTGGTGTGGGGAGCCACAGTTTGGGAGCCTCCTTGTTTGATGGGATGTCTTGCCAAGTAGAGTTTGGGTTCATTCGCCAAGTGGACCGTCAGTCGAGTGGCCGGCAGGGGAGCCGGGCCAGTCAGGCTGTGTATCCAATGCGCATACAAAGTCCGGGCTGAGTGCCTGGTGGGTCCAAAGCCAGACAACTGTTGTATTGTGTTCATTCCTCAAATGGACCGCTGTGTTTAACCTCTAATCTGCATTACAGTTACGTAGCCCTGTGGGGGACCATGCAGTGCTTTGTTTATGTTCAGTGAGTTAATAAATAAAGCCACACTGAAAAATCCCAATTCTGGTTCTGGACATTACAGTTATTGCTTTCTGTAGTTGGATTTACTTGGGTGCCCCTGTGCAGAGTAGCCAAACCTAGGTCTCTTGTGCCAGGTAACCTCATCCTTCCCCGAACCTGTAGATACCATATGTGTATCCATGTTACAAAAATGGACATATGGGTTATAAAAATGGAGGCACCGCTTTGGATTTGTTTGGGAAGGAAGGTGCTTGGGCAAGTAGGCTAGCATTTTGGCTATCTGGCAGTCGGTAGCCCAAAAAAGTTGAAGCAATTTCCCTAGTGTGTGCTGTGAATCTTGTGCTGCTGTTTAAAAAATGCCAACTGTTTACCAAGGAGCTGTAAAGCCAAAGTGTGTGTCCTTGTCCTGCATCAACATAGTTTACAGCGTTTGTCAGTTTTAAAATAAAGTTCTGTGAAGGAAAGTGTGGAAAACTAGGGGTAGCAACAGAGAAATTATGCCCTGAACGTTGGAAATGCTTTCTGTGCAATACTAGAGACTGCAGAGTTAATGGCAATGTTACATGGTTGAAATGGGCTCCCGCCGTGGAGTCAGTTGAAAAAAAAAAGTGCATCTTTTCAGTTTAAATTTGCCTGCTCGACGATCACCGTGAGGAGAGGAGCCCTCGTGAGGAAGAAGAGGCTCATTTGCATGGCATCGTGTGGTTGGTCAGTTTGCCATTAGTCCCACCCCTCAGCCAGCTCTTATGTGTCTGCTTCAGCATTCGAGAGGGAGACAGAGAGTAGCGTGTACTGGCAGTGGAGGAGCATTGCGAAGTGTTCAAAGCGCTGTAAACAGTAAAAAGTGACTTTCCAGTTAAAAATCGGGCTCAACCGCTTATCGATCGTGGGATCAAGTGAATTGTGTGGTTAATACTACGATTCGCGGAGACTGCCCGCCCGTTTGCAATCTGAGGCCTTCAAAATCTGGCTGCAGGCCGTTTACCCCATCGCAGCAATCTGCTACAATAACAGTGAGTAAACGATTTAAAACTGCTCAAATCAGTGATTTTCAGTAATGCCATATAAAATGTGGTGCAGCTGTATAGTCGCTTGCAAGTAGCGATTGTGTGATGTCCTGCTGGCAAGTGCAAGTCTGTAAAGCCATTAAATGTGTGCATAGCAATGAAAGTAGCCTCAGTTTAAAGTTTGCAGCCAGAGAGAGAGACTGTGGGTTGTAAAATAAGTGCAACACTAGTAAAAGCAGGCAATCCTGTGCTGAAACCTGAAGTTTTAAAGGGACTGTAATTAAATGAATGTTGCCAGCAAGTGAAAAGTCCAAGGAAAATCCTGTAAATGTGTGAACAGCCAGAACAGAGCAAGTTGTGCAGTTTGAAATAAAAGTTATTAGTAGCTGATGTAAATCAGGTGCGCAGTGGCTTGACCCAGAGTCTGAATGTTGATGCACAGGAGTGCTGCCGCCGCCATTACAGGGTGGGGTAGTAAAGTAAACACAGCAGCAGAGGAGCCATTTTAAAGCTACAGAGTGTGTTCATTAAAGTGGGACTTTCAGTTACAGTGAACTTTTGTTTGTTTTCTGCAGTTATGGCCTCAGGACCAGCTTGTTACCCGGATCATGCCCGGGTTGCAGTAACAGCAGCAGTAAATAGATTGAGAGATATTGAAAATTGGTGCTATAGAGGGCAACTCCCTCCTGATGTGGCAATTCCTAATTATCCAGTGCGTGTATGCCAGATGTGCTTGAGTGCTGATATCTTCATGATTCCTCACTGTGCTGGTTGTCTACAAAAATATGGTTTGTATAAAGTGCCTCATATTCGTTTGGCTCCCACATGGACACAACTTCAAGAATCTGCAGTTGGCAGCACACAGCATCAGGCGGAGTCTGGGGGAGTGTGGCACAAAGTTAGAGAGTGCAGAATTAGAGACTGAATCTGAAATTAAAGAATTGGATGCTGGATCTCAGAAAGCAAGTTCAGATAAAGCATCAATAGTCCCCTGGGTGGGGGGGCCTAGCTCAAGTCTCGAAGGTGAAGATGAGATGCGGGAGGCCTTTGAATGGGAGGTGTCGACCTCCGCTCCCAGTGATGAATGGATAGTCTCGGGGGTGAGAACTACTGCTCACTCCTGGGCTCAGATCCTCAGTGAAGAGGAAGATGAGGGGGAACCTATGTGGCCTTGTGAGAAAGGAACGGGTACACAGCCTCAAGATCTTGCCTCGGAAGAATGTGTTCAAGAAGGTGGTGATGCCACTGCCCTGGCTTCACCAGAAAAAGAAAAAGTCAGGGATCCGTTTTTAATTTCATTGAGGATGTGAAGCTGGCAGAACCAGGACTGGCCACCCCCAAGCCAGGCCAGCGGTCTCAGATTGACCAAAGCAAGTAAAGAAGAGAGACTGGTTTGTAGAAAGGCCAATGAAATCTTTGGTATGACCTTTCCTACCTTTCCTCGGAGAGTCTGGGAGGAGATTGAGAACTGCAGGAAATCCTGGATCTGGGATGAAGCAATGAAACATGTGCATCCTGGGGCTAACCAGCATGTAAAGAATAGACTGTTCCACGAAAAGTATACACAGTGGAAGAGAGGCAGGACACTGTTTATGGACAGAGTGAGACTAGTGGACGGAGAGGGACGCGAAGTCTCCCACTGTGTGAATTATGTGCATCCAGATGGAGTAATAATTCAAGCCCCTGACCCCCTCTACTATTGGCCTCAGTGCAAGGACCTCCCAGTAATTAAGTCCGTGCCTACAAAACGGAGAGCCGAGCAGTGGTAGTCAATACTGCCACATCTACACTGTGAAGTAACCTTATTGAACTGCCAACATGAATAAACAAGAAATCAGGTGCCCCATATTCTTCAGTCCACAGTGTACTGCCCTATTCAGCAACCATCTACTGGTACCACCAGATGACTTCAGATCCAGAGAGGTCACCAGCCCAGCTGTTTTCCTGTTCATCGCCTGGTAATCGGATGACGCCGGACCAGCTGTTTCTCTTTTTGTTCCTGTTCTAAGGTTCCTTCTCCAGTTATGACATCAGCCCAGCTGTTTCCAGATGTGCATTCCTGTGGGTTCCCGGAAGATGTCCGCCCAGCTGTATCAGAAGAAATGCTGCCAGGGAGAGTCTTCGGAAGGGACCAGGTTTGTGACTTTCGAATACTTCAAGAGGCTGGTGAGTCAGAAAAATTCTTTTTATTTTATCTTTATGACATTGCAATACACACCTTACACTACAGACTTCAAACAGTGCGTGAACTGTCCGCAAAGACTCTCCCCCCTTCGGGGTTATTGCCTTAAAGAACTGTGCTTCACGGGGCTCCGGCCCAGGAGAGACTCTTTAATGGACTGGCCTTTGGGCCTTGTAGTCACTAGTGGGACATTTAGGGCATTCCGTCCCCCCACCTGAAGATGTATTGCTACCAATGTCATTGTACTTTAATGTAAATACTGTTTTCTACCTTTTTCTAAAAATAAAAAAAATCTTTTCTTTTTTGGGATTGTTCAGTGCTTTTTCTGTGTGGTAAGGGTTGTTGTTGTCATTGTTGTTGTTTAGATAGACTGTACATGCAGATTAGGATGTGTTTTTTTTTGTTTTTGTCTTTTCTTACAGGTGTTCCTGGAAGACAGAAGAGAAGACAAGAAGAGGAGGAGGGGCTCATCGGAGTCCCTCATCAGTGCTTATGGAGTAGAATTTAAATGTACTGTGTTATTATTGCTAATGGTTGTAGTTGCAGGCTGCCCAAGGTCGGGGAGGTCCCCGGGTTTTTGTTTTTATTTGGGAATATTATGTTAGAGGCAGATAGGTTTTCCCTAGAGGGTTAGGGGTGATAGAAAGGCTGTGATCCTGAGCAGCCGTAGGGATTGCAGCACTGATCAGGGCTATGCTCTGGACGGTTCTACCAGAGCCACTAGGTGTCCATATTACGTGGATAGAGCAGAGGCTGATATGTCAGCTATAGGCCTCTAGGCCCTTAGTGTTGCCTACCTGTGCTTACACATGGTAGGAGGGGGCCTGATCACCCCCCTCCGCAGGTAGCACACAGGGTGGGATGGCCTAAGGCCGGGTGCATAATGACTGGGGACAGTCATTTTCCTGGTCAAGGGCGAGTGTAACCTCTTTGTTACCCGGGGTTACTAGAATCCCAGTAAGATCAAGTGGTAGGCAGGGAAGGCAGCTTGTGAAACTCCAGTTAAATGGGTTTCACACTGTCTCACTCTGTCCTCAGTCACAGCTGAGACTTGAGAGATGACATCATAATAGAACTGTTGCAGCTGCATGAGCCCATTTGGAATCTTCAGCTCAGAGTAAGTTTAGAACCTTGGGAATTGAAGTCAGTCTTCAGTTTGTCCTAGCAAACAAGAAGGACACCAGTAGTTGTCTGTTTACCCTCGGGGTGAGGAAAAGTTCTTTGTGGGTTCCAGGGGCAATCCCTTCTCCCACCCTGGGAAGAAAGCTGCCTGTTTTTAATTTCAGTCTGTTCATATATAACAGCAACGATTTACAGTTTTTCGCTTGTGGGGCACCTACAACGAATGGGTGAGTGTTTGACCCCACTGGAAGGGGCAAACAACTTCTTTTCTTCAGTTGGATTTCAAGTATTGGGGGCTGCTATTTGGGAGGACTATGTCAACTAGGACAAACAAATAGAGCAGTTATCTGTTTAAAATGCTAATGGATTTAAAGTTCATTGTAGAGGGGGTGCTTCAGGTCATCCACCGTCAATCTACATTTTAAAGTCTAAAGTTCTGTGTGTTCAGAGAAATGGCCGGGTATGGGCTGTGGGAGCTGGAGGTGGGAAAACCCCCCATATTTAGTAACCAGGTCCACCTCTATGGATTTCTTCTGTGTTTTTGCTACTTGCCTCATGCGCTTGGCCAGTGAAGGGTGGGTACCCAGACGTGGGTCGCAACTTGAAAATCTCTCTAGGAGTCGCAGACTCTAAGTGGTGTGGGGAGCCACAGGATGGGAAACTTACTCCTTGTTGGATGGGAGTGTCGAATTGGAAGTATGAAAACAAAATCTCTCTAGGAGTCGCAGACTTCAAGTGGTGTGGGGAGCCACAGTTTGGGAGCCTCCTTGTTTGATGGGATGTCTTGCCAAGTAGAGTTTGGGTTCATTCGCCAAGTGGACCGTCAGTCGAGTGGCCGGCAGGGGAGCCGGGCCAGTCGGGCTGTGTATCCAATGCGCATGCAAAGTCCGGGCTGAGTGCCTGGTGAGTCCAAAGCCAGACAACTGTTGTATTGTGTTCATTCCTCAAATGGACCACTGTATTTAACCTCTAATCTGCATTACATTTACGTAGCCCTGTGGGGGACCATGCAGTGCTTTGTTTATGTTCAGTGAGTTAATAAATAAAGCCACACTGAAAAATCCCAATTCTGGTTCTGGACATTACAGTTATTGCTTCCTGTAGTTGGATTTACTTGGGTGCCCCTGTGCAGAGTAGCCAAACCTAGGTCTCTTGTGCCAGGTAACTTCATCCTTCCCCGAACCTGTAGATACCATATGTATATCCATGTTACAAAAATGGACATATGGGTTACACTGGGATGTCCTGTGGGACATTGAGACTCAAAAGCTCACTGAAGAGCAAACAGAGATTTTTATGCAATTCTGCTTTGCCACTGCCAAGTGACGGACCAGGTGCCCCCCAGCTCGGAGGACCGGCTGGGGGGGAATCATGAGAGAAATATTATGCTGGGCAACACAATGAGGAAATATGTACCCATAGGAAAGGGCCTCATTAGCCTTCTGCAGGTCTTACAATGTTTCATAATGTATGGTCTCCTAAAAGCCATGCTGCCAAAAACAGAAAAAAACTGTGACAGAAAAAAAATTGATTTTAAATTGCCTTTAAGATAGGAAATTTTAGGAAAGTGGTAAGAGAAGGCACTTTGTCCCTTGTGGGACAGAATGCCTTCTCTTACCACTTTCCTAAAATCTAGAACTCTCTTCCCCTTACAATTCGCTCTGCCTCTTCCAAACGCTCTCTTTGCTTGTTACTCCAAGCCAATACATCTTCCATGTGCAATCGCCCTTAGTCTAATGTCTTGCCCAACTTTCTCTTTCCCCATCTGCTGCCAGTCCCCAAGATACTACTAAATGTTTCATCCTCCGCACTCTTCCTCTTCCCTTCCCCCTCCTTCCACTACCTTCCTCCCTTCAACCCCTTTCCTACCTATCTCCCCCTCTCCCCTTCACTACTACCTCCAATCTATTCACACTGTTTCATCCTCTCCCTCCTCCCATCTCCCTACCCCTCCTTTTTCCTCTTTTCCTATCTTTCCTGTTTATCAATTTGCCATTTATGTTACTGTATATACTGTACATAGCTGAGCCTTTTGCTTATCAGATTACTACGCTTTGCTCATACTGTGTATTTATTCCCACCCCATTCCCCCAGAACACATCTGGAAATGAGCTTTATGGCTCAGTATGTCTTTCCTGGCAAATCTCTTTGAATAAATAGTTGCACCACGACTGGAAAACTGTGACAGGAAAAAAACATAGATTTTTAAACTGTATTGTGAAAAAACCATAAACTGCCAGCTAACTGTAAAAACCATTCCAGCAGCTTGAAAACTGTAACTGAGTGTGTGCTTGCCCTCTGGGCTCATGAGGGCGTGAGTGCACGTGTTACTGGTGGGAAACTGTAATAATGAAGAAGTGCGCACCCAGTTCAAATGGCGGCCGTGCAATTGAAGAAACAGAGGTTAAGGTGAGAAATTACAAAAAAAAAAAACACCTCACAAGTTGGCAAGACAAAACATTTTTGGCAGACAACACAGAAAAAAAAAAACTAAAAAAAAACTCAGTCAAGCGGGGGAGGGGACCAGCACTAAAGATGAGTGACCCCTCAAAGCCCCTACACTCCCAAGAAATAAATCTGTACATTTTTATAGGATTGTAACAGGAGACCATAGAAAACACCCTAGCAAGGTATAAGTGGCTCCCAGTCCACACAGTGAGTGAGGAAAAAAGGCAGTTTATTGAGTTTTAAAGCCACAGCTTAAAAGGCACAATTTAAATTTAGTGGCTCTCCCTGAAAACAGGTAGCCCCAACCTGCAGAGCAGAACTGCACCCCAACTGAAGTCTTGAATCTTGAAATTCTTCAGAGAAGAGAAAGCCTGCTGGCTCACTGATGTCGGGCGTCAGGAAGGCACCGACAGTTTTAATCCCATGAGCCTGCTTCTAGATGCGGCCTATATAATGGGTTTATTGTCAGCTTGGGATCCCTCTGAGGATTATCAGCCAGTTGTTTTCTTTTTACCTGTTAGTTTCCTCACTCCATGAAATAGTGAGTGAATGTGCAAGATCTGTGCAAGTTCAACTAGATCTTCTCACAACAAATGTTAGCCTAGCTGGATGGGAGACAGGTCGGAGCCTTTTTCTCACTCAGGGATCCTGAACAGCCTACAAGGAGCATCGCCACATCACTGTTCCAGAGATGGAGTCAGCCCGTTTGACTCCTTTTTAGTGTGCATTCATGATGCTATAAATGGCAGGCACTCATACATAACCATTAAGGTATGTGAGATGTTTCCAGAGGTCACCAGACTGTTGCCAGTCCACTGGCAGGGATGTTTAACTTTCAGACGGACTGCTCAAGTCGCAGTCTGTTCATCTCATGCAGTGGAAGTTGGATCAGAGGTGTTTTCGGACCCCTGTTCAACCAGTCTGATCGACCTCAGATCAATCTGTTCCTCCAGCCGGAGGACTCCAATCCGAGAAGGCTCTTCCATCTCGTATGTCACCACAGACAAGGGCAGTGGTCATTCTGCCTCAAGAATGGGCCTTCAGCAGAGCGTATTTCCCTCTATTGATACCTTTTCTCAAAGGCTACTGAGATGATGATTGAAATGAGGATGCTCTGGAAGGAGCTGCTCCTTGTTTTCTGCTGAGCGGATGAGTAGACTGTAGTTCTCAGACATAGAGGATATTGTTCAGCAAGCACTATTGTACTTTCTGGTATACAGAGACATGCTCAGGGTCTCTCTCTCAGCCCAAAGAAATCCAGGAATGACAGAGCTTGTGCCTAGCTCCTGAGTGGGGGAGGTCATCAAAAATAAAAATTGACCACTTGACTCCTTTTTTTTAATAAATCTTTTTATTTGCATTTTAAATCAATTATTACAATCACATCTAAAGAACTATTCAAAAGTGTACAATATATGCAACTAAACCACTTGACTCCTTGATGGTTGCCAGAAATCCTCTGTGTCTCTGTGTGGTAAGGCCACATCTAGAGTATGGAGTTCAATACTGCTGCCCACACTTCAAAAAGGGCATTAACCTGCTGGAGAAGGTCCAGGGGAGGGCTACAAAGATGAAAGCCGGTCAGCAGGGTAAGGCATATGAGGAGAGGTTGAGGGCACTGAACATGTACTCCTTGGAAGACAGGAAAGAGAGAGAGAGAGAGAGATGACATGATTGGGACCTTTAAGTACTTGAAAGGGATAACTAAGGTTGATAAGGAGAGTCTCTTTAAGCTGAGTGGCAACCATAACATGAGGGGGCACAGTCTTAAGCTAGAGGGTGGGAGGTTGAGGAGGGAGGTCAGGAAGCACTTCTTCATGGAGAGGGTGGTGGACACTTGGAATGTGCTGCTGGAAGAGGTCAATCTCATTGAAGACAGTGGGCAGCTTTAACCAAGGCTGGGATAGGCATTGGGAGAAGGTAAGAATCATGGGTAGGGAGGATGGGAGGAGTGGGGTGGGAGGGCAGGGACCATAGCGCAAGCTGTGGACCCTGCAATTCAAGCAGTCTTGACACACCAAATGGCCTCTTTTGCTGGCTTCTTTGAATGTTCGTATGTGTCTGTAGCCTAGGCTCCGATAGGGGACACCTCTCTCTTTCCCTTGCACCAGTTGCGAAAGTTTTTTTCTTCAATGGCCCTATTCTGAAAAGTTTCTGTTTTTCTCTAAGGTGGAGTTGCCTTGAGTTCATGGAGAAGCTGGATTCTGCTCACAGTCCAGGGAGGTTTTTGGCTTAGGATCTCATAAGCGCATGTTTGAGGGACACATCTGCTGTCGGTTCTGACTTCCTGTGGGATCTCAGGGTTCTGAATGCTGCTTACAAGGAGTTTTCCAAACCACTCTCATCCACTTCACTAGATGTGTTGTTTTTTCAGGCTTTTTGTTAAGAAGCCATACCTTGTTCGGCATAAGGACAGGTGTTATTCAGAACAGTGTTCATCCCTCAGGTGTGTATCACCTTCCAGGATTCCAGGACATAGATTTGTCTGACTGTCCATAGTCTGCTCTTTTCAAGGGAAGTTATTGTACAAGTTTTGAATTATCTTGTACCATGATGATATACCTTAAATGAAAGTCTGAATTTCGTAAGTCAGATGGTATATCTGTGCATTTTGGGTCAGCCAGACAAATGTGGTGCTCTGCTCTGGTGATGGTGATGAGCACCGAGGTCCGAATGAGTTAGGATAGATGAAATTTATCCAACAAGAAGAGGCAGGAGGTGTCCACTGAGTTTGATGTCCACTGAGCTTTTATTTAACAACAGGGTAGGATGACACGGTCACAGGAGGGGTAAACAGAACACTAGGGAACATGAACAGACAGAAGGTAATAGTGAATAGAACACATTCTGAAGAAAGGGGGGTTATTAGTGGAGTACCTCAGGGCTCAGTACTGGGTCCAGTCCTCTTTAATGTCTTTATACGTGACATTGCAGAGGGTCTGGAGGGAAAGGTATGCCTCTTTGCAGATGACACAAAGATCTGTAACAGAGTTGATACATGAGGGGGTGTAGAAAGCATGAGAAGGGACTTGGCAAGGTTGGAGGAATGGTCAAACATATGGCAACTTAGATTCAATGCAAAGAAGTACAAAGTAAAGCACCTGGGAAACAAAAACCCAGGAAAAGAGTACACAATAGCAGGGGAGGTACTAACAACAACAAAAATGGAAAGGGACCTGGGGTAGTCATATCAGATGACCTAAAAGTGGGTAAGCAATGTGAGAAGTCAGTAAGGAGAGCCAGGGGGATATTGGGATGCATAGGAAGGGCATCACAGGTAGAAAAGGGAAGTGGTTATCCTTCTGTACAGACAGTTGGTAAGACCCCATCTAGAGTACTGTGTGCAGTTTTGGAGACCTCATCTACGCAAGGACATAGACAGGATGGAAGCAGTCCAGGGGAGGGCAACTAAAATGGTGCAGGGTCTGCAACAAAAACCATATGAAGAGAGACTGAGAGAGCTTAATATGTATACCATTGATGAAAGCAGGGACGGGGGAACATGATAGAAACTTTCAAGTACCTCAAGGGAATCAACAAAGTCACGAGGGTAGCATCTTTCAGAAAAAGAGATGTGTAAGAACAAGGGGGCACAATTTAAAGATGGGGGGCGGGAGGCTCAGGGGTAATGTGAATAATTTTTTTTTCATGGAGAGAGTGGTGGATGCATGGAACCGCCTTCCTGGGGAGGTTGTTGGGTCTAAAACAGTGGGGAAATTCAAACATGCATGGGACAGACATAAGGCAATTGTAATGGGGGGTGGCAGGAAGTAGGCTGCTGGTTAACTAGAATCTGCTGTTGGTTAACTAGAATCCAGTAGGTAGGGAAATGGGCAGACTGGGTGGGTCAAATGGTCCTTACCTGCTGTCAAAGTCTATGTTTCTATGTTTATACTACACTACTAAACAACTAAACTGGTACTGACTCTCTGGGACTGCAAGTTTTAGAATCAAGTACCTAAATTGTATACTAAAGAAAAGAAATGTTCTGAGGTGCACCTCAACCTAGTGCCACTATACTCTAAGTTACTTCTTAGAATCCGTTATAGTATAGCAGTACAATACTCTATGTCACCTTTAGTACTGCCTAAGGTATTGGAATACAATGGCTACCCCTTGAAAGACCTTACAATACTGACTCGGGTCAATTACAGCAATGTCCATGCAAAGACAATACAGAGTCCTGCCGTCATGGCCGTCTTCATGTGCACCGTTGAATAGAGTTGGTAGCTACAGAGATAGGGATAAGGAATTTCCTATGATACTCCAATATTGGTCCCAGCACAGATCTAGTTAAGCCACTGGGGTGGTGAGAATTTTTTTAGACAGACCATATGTTTCTTGGCATAAAACTCACTCTCTCTGAGGCTGCTGGCGATAAAGAACAAGAGGAACAGGTTCCTGGAATAATCTCCCTGGAGGGCTATCAGAATCATACTAGATGCAGAAAGCTCCCTGGCCAAAACCCACTTTGGGGCCGCCAAAGATGGAAGAGGACAGGGAAGTTGCTTGGTGATGAATCCACTGGAGGATTACCAAGGGCTGGATGATGCTGTGGCAATTCTGATACAACCAGGAACCAGAAGAATCTGAGGTGAAGATTGATATCTGATGCAACCAGGAACCACAAGAATCTGAGAGGAAGATGGATATCCTATGCGACCAGGAACCAGAAGAATCTGAGGTGAAGATGGGTGATTCTGAAGTATCAACACAGCAAACTGGAACAAAATGATAAAACGGCAGGTACATTCCGCACTGGGCTTCGATGGACTCAACTTGCGGCAAACAACCAGGGGATGCCGACAAGGTTCTTCCAGGACAAGCACACTCTTCTGAAGGCAGCCAACTTTGGGACATCGGGTCAGGAACCAAGAGACGATACTGGAATGGTGGAAGTGATGCACTTGGACTTCGGTGTACTCGGCTTTGAACTGAGGAAAACAAGAGACGGTGGGTGTGACTTGCACGGGTTCGACGTAATTGACTTCGGTGAACTCGACTTCGGCGGACGACAGGAACATTGTCGATGATCTTCTGGGTGGATACCTTCTGGAGACAAGAGATGTTGAAGGATGTCTTCCTCCAGGTAGAGACCGATTCCGTATGAGTAGGATGGCAGACAACACCAAAGAGCAGTATTGTGGCAGAAGACTGAGTCTATACACACATGTTGGCAACACTAGAGATGGCAAGTACATGTTCACACTGCACCAAGAGAACTGTTCGTTGCTGGGGTAATTTGCCAGGAACAGGGGTGAATTACCAAAATCCGGGGCAATTGATCTTTGCAGGGCAATTTGCCAGAACAGGGTCAAACTACCAGAATCCAGGGCAACTGTTCATTACAGGGGCAATTTGCCAGGAACAAGGGCAAATTACCAGAATCTGGGGAAATTGTTTGTTGCAAGGGCAGTTTGTCAGGAAAAGGGGAAAATTACCAGAATCCAGGGCAACTGTTTGTTACGGGGCAATTTGCCAGGAACAGGGGCACATTACCATAATCTAGGGCAAATTTTCATTGCAGGGGCAGATAACCAAAGTTCCAGGGTAACTGTTCGCTGTGGGGCAATTTGCCAGTAATGGGGTAAATTATCAGAATCTGGGGCAAATGTTCTTTGCAGGGGCAATTTGCCAGGAAAAAAGGCAAATTACCAGAATCTGGGCAATTGTTCATTGCAGGGGCAATTTTCTAGGAATGGGGCAAATCACCAGACTCCGGGGCAATTGTTTGTTGCAGGGGCAATTTGCCAGGAACAGGGGCACATTACCATAATCTGGGGCAAGTGTTCATTGCCGGGGCAAATAACCAAAGTTCCAGGGCAAATGCTCACTGTGGGGCAATTTGCCAGTAACGGGGTAAATTACCAGAATCTGGGGCAATTGTTCTTTGCAGGGGCAATTTGCCAGGAACAAGGGCAAATTACCACAATCTGGGCAATTGTTCATTGCAGGGAAATTTTCCAGGAACAGGGGCATTTTACCAGAATCCAGGGCAATTGTTCACTGCAGGGGCAATCTGCCAGGAATTGGGGCAAATTAACAGAATCTGGGGCAATTGTTCATTGCAGGGGCAATTTGCCAGGAACAGGGGCACATTACCATAACCTGGGGCAAGTGTTCATTGCAGGGGCAAATAACCACAGTTCCAGGGCAATTGCTTGCTATGGGGCAATTTTCCAGGAACAGGGGCAAATTACCAGAATCTGGGGCAACTGTTTGTTGCAGGGGCAGTTTGCCAGGAACAGGGTCAAATTACCAGAATCCAGGGCATCTGTTCATTGCAGGGGCAATTTGCCAGGAACGGGGCAAAATTACCAGAATCCAGGGCAACTGTTCATTGCAGGGGCAATTTGCGAGGAACGGGGAAAATTACCAGAATCTGGGGCAATTGTTCATTGTAGGGGCAAATAACCAACGTTCCAGGGCAATTGTTCGCTGTGGAGCAATTTGCCAGGAACGGGGCAAATTACCAGAATCTGGGTAATTGTTCATTGCAGGGGCAATTTGCCAGGAATTGGGGCAAATTACCAGAATCTGGGGTAATTGTTTGTTACAGGGCCAGTTTGCCAGGAACAGGGGTAAATTACCAGAATCCAGGGCAATTGTTCATTGCAGGGGCAATTTGCCAGGAGCAGGGGCAAATTACCACAATCCAGGGCAATTGTTCATTGCAGGGGAAAATAACCAAAATTCCAGGGCAACTGTTCGTTGCAGCGGCAAATAATCACAATCCCAGTAACAACACAGTCTTGATATTTTGCAATAGCACAACAGCTGAGATACACATTTTCAGTACTTGACAGTCACTAAATAACAGCTGTGTGCTAAGCACCTTTCCTTTGCTGACCCTTCCCAGAAGTACTGTACTTGTGGGTCCCTTTTATACCAGGATCTGGCTACCCCTCTGAGAACTTTTGGAGGAATGCCCTTTCCACTCTGGGCCTCTCTTGCCCTTGTAACTGCTGGGCCCCTCTTAACTACGGTGGGCCTACTGGCAGAGCCCCTTTGAAAAGCTTGGGGCCTTTGCTGCCCCCTTTCCACTAGTGGGCCTAACACTGCCCCATTTAAAACCAGTGGGCCTAACGTTGCCCCTTTTAAAGCATGGGGCATTTGCTGCCCCCTTTCCACCGCTGAGCCTAACGTTGCTCCTTTTAAACCCAGTGGGCCTTGCTACCCTATCAACTACTGGGGCTCTTTGCTTCCCCTATAACCACTTTGAGCCTAACATTTCCCCTTTAACCAATATGGACCTAACGTTGCCCCTTTATGGTTCGGTCCATTGCTGCCCACTTAGATGCTGGGGCCTTTGCTACCCCGTTGTAGTGCTGGGGGCCCTTTTACTGGTCCCTTTAATATCAGGGCCTAGCATTGCCCTTTTAACCATGTCGGCCTGCTCAAGGCTTCCCTGTCAGTGATCAGGCTGGCCTGCCCCCAATCCGTCCCTTTATTAAATATTTAAATGAGCCCCCCTATGGGCCTCAATGGCTGGCCCCTCCCTGTGGGTGTTGCCGTGCCTAGAATATTTCAGTGTATTAGCTGGCCCTCCTTCCCGGTCCTCCGATGGCGCTCCGAGCACCCAAGCAATTTAAACTTTTTTTTTTTTTATTCAATTTAGGCGGTCAGTACTCTCCAGTGTGCTGCCGACTAACCGCCTCGGCCCAGGGGAGTGAAGGAACTTCAGTCGGGAAGAGGGAGGTTCTCGCTGGCAGTGGGATCGAACCGCTCACAGAGGCGGCAGGCGATGCAGCGGACAGCAGGGGGCTTTTCGAGGGCTGACGGGTTTTCTCGTCGCAATGTGGCTGTTCTCTGCTGCCAACGAGGGACTGTAACACAAGAAGAAACAAAAAAAATAAACGGGGCTAAACCGCTGCAGGGACAAGTATCTTCACTCTCTTCGGCAGGACCACCAGACTTGACTATACGACCGTAACAGACACCACAGCAGGAGTAGCAATCTACTGGAGTCTTCACTGGCTGGAGGAGTGGCACTGCTACGAGTCAACGGGACCGGCTTCAACATACACCAGGTACGCCCAAGGTCCCCGTCGCACTCACATGGTCCTCTCTCTACCACAGCCCAGCATGATCTGCCATGGAAAATGGTTATCTCTCCTTGAAAAGGCACTCAGGGTTGTAGTTCCAGAACCCCGAGCCTGTGCCACCTCCAAAGGCCAGGAATTCAAACTGGGCACCATGCGCCAGCCAGGGACAGTGGTCTTAGCACATGGATGCCCACACTCGTGTTGCCTGCTCGGGATTTGGGGTGGAATAGAGCAAGCAGGCAGCAGATAGAAAAGAGGAAAAAAACCTTTTTTTTTCCTTTCAAACACAGTGCCCTGTCTGACGATTCTCTGGGTGGGGGGACACTACAAGGGGCCCCAAAACACACCCCATCATGCCCCACAACACCACAGGGACCCATGGGGCAGTCTAAATCACCTCTAGTTTTATACCATGGTGCCCCAAGCCTTACTTACTACTGGCACTACACAAGGACAAAAGGCCCCTAAACCAACCCTAGCTAGGTGGGTGGGGGTCTGTTTTGCGAAGGCCTATGTGGTGCAAAAGAAGAGGCTTCTGACTCTCATTAAGGCTGTCTCCACCAGGGCAATGGGCCACTTCCTGGGTGGTCAGTGGCGAAGCTACAGTTTTGGAACTATGCAAAGAAACTACATGGTCCTCAGTCCACACATTCAGGAAATCAGTGTTAGTGGCTCAGTAGGTAGCACACTCACCTCTAAGGCTAGGAGATCAGAAGGCTGTGGGTTCTATCCTCACACCTGGCACTTGGGTTAATATCCCAATACTGACACTGTAGAGCAGCATGAGGGGGGTGCTGCACTCCTGAGGTGCTGTCTTTTGGATGAGATGTTAAACCGATGTCCCATCTGCCTGTTCATGTGGATGTTAAAGATCCCATGGCACTTATCGAAAACATAAGGGGAATTTCCCTGGTGCCCTGGCCAAATTTCCCTCATTCACTAAAAATACCACCAACAGCTTACTCTTGTTCAAGGTCAGTTGGCATTTCATCTGTATCCCCTTCCCCCCGGGTCATCCCTGAATTAAACTAGGCAGAATCTGCCTAGTGCACTTACCTGGTCAACAAAAAATAAATAAATAAAATATTGTACATTTGATGTTCAGAGTTCTGCTGACGCAGCTTTAAGCTGCAGAGCGTAGCAGGAAACAGCAAGTAATTCTGAAGCATCCGGCGTACCAGATAACATTCTCCCCCTTCCCGCTGTTTTTTGGCTGGATACTGCTTCTTAGAACCTAGTTGTAATGATTACCCAGTGACAATGTGGAGTGCTACAGAAAGAATAAATTAACTTCATACTTACTGTAATTCCCTTTTCTGTTAGCTCCAACATTGTCAATGGGACCCGTCTAGGAGCCTGGCTCCCGAGGGAGAATCTTATCATGCAGGCTGTAGGAGAGAGGTCTGTTTTTCAGTACAATCCCCTATGTGGATCTCTCTTTATCTTGCTTCACTGCACTCTGATATGTATATTTATATGCTGATTTATTTTCTGTGATCACAGGTTAAACATTTTTGTTGGTTAATTAAGGTGTTTCTTGTTGCAGTTTAGTCCTCTGCCTTTAAAAAAAAAAAATGAGCACATCTCATGTTTATTAGCATCTGTCCACAGATGGTGACGTTGGTGAGACATGTGGTGCCTGGGAAGCGCTTTGAGGTGGCATGCTCTCATCAAGAAGAGTCGAATACTTCAGGCATTATTTGTGGGTCTATAAAATGTATCCCTTCTCCGAAGGACAGATAATAAAGTAAGACAGTTTTTTTATCATAGTAAATATGTGATTATTTTTGATTGTTTTCTGAGTAGCTCTTATGGCACCCTGTAGTAAGTAATAACTGGGGATCTGTTGATAGTGCAAGGAATCCTCAGGTGCCTAGCATTCTACCGCTTGGACTGTGACATCCCCTGGTAGGGGTGCACAATGCCCAGTTATGATTACCCATTGATAATGTTAGAGCTAACAGAAAAGGAAATTACGGTAAGTATGAAGTTAATTTCTTCTTTCTTTCAGAATAATCCATCATTTCCGTCTTCCATTCCATGCTTGCATTTTTGGAAGTCATCTAAGTTTTGGGTTTACATCTGGGAGTCATTGACTTCCTTCCTCTTTATTTTGGAAGATTTTGCCTTACTTTTGGAAGTCAAATACTCCCAAAATATTGTGAACTGAAGACCTAGTAGTAAAAATGCTGCGCAAAAATGCATCATGTTTGACTTCCATATGCTTTTAAACTCGAGACGTCACGTCGCTGACAATACTTTTTTTTTTTTTTTCCGACCTCCTGTATTTTGGAAGTTTTTACCGTATTTTTGGAAGTCAAGTCTTTCCAAGATGCAGTGCACCAAAGCCCTGATTACTAGCTTGTTCTCCATTCTGTTCCACAAATATGATGCTATCGGGAACTCGGTATTTATTTATTTCAAACGTTTTAGTTTATCAGGGAAGACAGCCAACAAACTCAACGAGGCAACTGAGTCTCCAGTTAAGCTCTCCTGAAAGTTGCGCGATTCCTTCCGATACCCACTCCGCCAGCCCACCAGCGCCCCTCCTGCTCCAGCCTTTAGCTCCTCCCAGCGGTGGCTCAATGCCTTGTCAGGAACTCGGAAGCAGTGTTGGAGGGGCAGAAACGAAGTGAGCACATTGTCGGAGGGGCGCGAAATCTGCTGGCCAACCCCGTCACCGCTACTCAGAGCAAGGCAGAAAGACGGCCGAGACGGCGCTCCCATCAAGACCAGCAGCAGTAGGCAGCCATGGCACTGTGCAACGGAGACTCGAAGGTCAGTAGCTGCCGGCTCCCGGGCTGCTGCAGGCAGACACTGGGCCGATGGGATCTGTAGTGCAGGTAGCAGTGGGAAAGGAGAGTGCAAGTGGCGGCGGGGGAGGTCGGGGAACAGGCGCAAACCCCCAGAGTGCGGCCAGTACTGTGGGCCGGTCCCCGGTTACGGCCTGCGTTGGCTGGTGCCTCCCTTCCCCGGTGTGGGGCCGGCGCGCCTCTCCCTGACCTGCCCTGGCGGTGGGTTGGCAGCCATGCGTGGCGGGGTTTGTTGTAACAAGAAACCTGTCTCTGCCCCCCTTCCTTTGGCTCGTCATTGATTCCGTGTCTCACATGTGACCCACGGCCGCCGCATCTGCTCACACGGCAGCTCCATGCTCCGAGGAGACCGGGGCTACTGCTCCGGTGGCGGCCGCCGAGTTTGAGGGAACCAGCCGGGTCCCAGCCTTGCCCTTAGCTTCCTGCTCAGTGGCGGGTCTGTGCGGCGGGAGGACTGTTGCTGCTGGCTCATTGTTTCACACGGAATGAACTTAAGACATGTTCTGCCAACGTTGAGTCTGTCTGTACCTTTCGGGTACACCTGGCATTGGCAAAAAAGAAAGTGGCCAGGCGTTGTAGCAAATCTGTGGGGGGCTTCTGGTGTTGCGAAGATTAAAAACACAGCAGCCCTTGTTCAGGCTTTGGAACTTGCCTTCAGGAAAGCAAAATCTGGGCTGTCATACAGGGGCACTTTGTGTCAGGCTCGGGTTTGGTCATGTTAAGAAGAGCCACCCACCCTCCCCAGACAGGCATTTTAGGTGTAGGTTTTAATAGTGTCCAGCCACATTGGTACCTGGCTTCTTGCATACTGTTTGTTACTTGGATCTAGTGTGTGCTGAACTCTGTGCCTGAAGCCTGTCCCTGTAGACTTGGAGAAGCTGCAGAGATTCCTGTGTGTTGCAGGGACAGCGAAATTGATACTATTGACTGGTTATCAGCAGTGGAGGAGCATACTGAGATATTGAATGAGCAAGCAATAACTCACGACGAGGTGTGGGTTATCCTGATAAGAGCTCCCAGGTGTGGTGTTAAGCACGAGGCGCTTGTGCAGAGTGCCTTATGCACCTGGGCGTGCTCTTATCAGGAGATAACCCACACCTCGGAGTGTGTTATTGCGTTTATAAAATGGGCCCTGAAGTAACTATTTATCGGAGAGAAAAAATAAAAGAAATAGGAAAAACACAAACTTTAATAATGAACTAGTAAAAAATAGTCCCCCATTGATAATCACTGATGGCCAGTATAGGGTGCCCCCACTCACAGAGACAAGTACTGGTGAAGTTCCTTCATCTCTGTTCACACTGTATAGCTGACTGAGGCACACTGATTTTAATTTAATTTTTGTCTGTTAACGATCAGGCGTTTATTTCACAGCCAGTATCCCATTTCAGTCCAGAGCGAGCACTTCCCTTGCCAGGGCCCATGCTTAGCAACATATAGGATAGTGCATGGGGAGCGGTTGACAACAGGGCTATTCTTCCGCGGAGTTGGCACTATGACAGCGGCCCTCGGACGCGCCGCTCTCGAGAGTAAGCAGTGTCATGATATAACCTGATGAAGCTGTTGTCAACGTTCTCACTATAGTGTATGGTGGAGCGGCGTTTTCTGACAAAAAAAACAATCACTACTTTGTATTACTGCTTACAGAAATGTTTACTTGGTTACTGGAACAACTTAAATTTTACATTCTTTATGCTTTCACGCTTGAAATGTTTAGATTAACATTTAAACTTTTGAAAACTCATACAACAGCACCGGAACAGCACAGCAATTCACAGAAAGTGGCTTTGAAAGTACCGCCGCCGACATTGCTGCTAACGCTATCTGTACTGTCAAATGAATGAACCCTAACTGTCAAATTGTGCTCGAGAACATGGTTTGTGACGTTCGCAGTGCAGTGAGACTAATAGTTCTGCTGCTCTGTGATCGTCACTCCTGTGTGACTACAAGGTTTGGAAAACGATCGATTTCGGTGGAGAACGATGTTCCACCATACACTATATATAGAATAGTGGATGGGTGAACATCCACAACAAGTCTGTGTTTCCATCGAGGGAGTTGATGACATCACAGAGACCTCGAGAGCGAAGCTTGAGAGGTCTCATTGATGTCATCAACTGCCCGAGATGGGGACGCAGACTTAGTTGTGGATGTTCACCCATCCACTGTTTTTATAGTATATGTTTTTTTTTGCTTGTTTTACATTTTTTTCGTTATTTGCCGGGGAGGCGCTGCTCCTGCTTCCCTCTGGTGCTTCTGCTTGTGCCTGCTCCTGCTTATGCTCCTGGTCCTGCCTCAGCACATCATTTTTTTTTTTAAATCGGTGAGAAAAATAAAAGAAATGGTTTTTTAGAAAAGGAGCCATGTATGGCTCTCGATGATCCCTGATCCCGACTTCTCAGTGGGTGGCTCTGCTGCTCAGCACTGCGCTAAATTAACATGTTTTTTTTCTTTCTATAGAGCATCGCTGGAGCTAATCAGGCAGCAGGTCAAGGGTAAAAAGTTGTTGTACTATCGATGTGATGTCAGAGCGATAGTACAGCAACTTTTTTGACCTTTGAACTGTACTACAACAAAATTTCAGCAGTTGCTGAAATCCATTGACAATAGGCAGCACCCATATACTATAGAGATATAGATCTTTTTCTTAGTATTGCTTTTGCTTAATATTAGTTGGATTCCCCCTTTTGAAACCCAATGTATTTTTATTTCATTAAACACAGTAATTGCAGGACAGTGATTTTTCTGGGAGTGAGTGAGTTTCTCAAGAAGCACATCACCGGTTGTGAGCGAGTATGTCCTTTAGCAGCCTCTGTACTGCCTGGTTTCACTTCCTGGTTGCAAAGTAAAAGTAAAATGTACAAAAACCGGCAGTTCAAAAAGAAAAATAAGCCATACTGTCGTGTGACGGATGCGAGAAAGGAGAGTGTAGTTCTTACGATGCAAGTGACGTCGTGGTTACCGTTCGGTCGGTTTGAAATGCTGGGACAGATTGAGAGATAGATCCACACTGGCCAGGGGTAAATGGCAGGGTTTTAAATAATTGATTAGCAGTTTTTTCTTGGGACTATACTAGCTGCACAGAACCGATTTATATAGATTTTCTAGAAGTGCTGTGTTTGTTAAACACAGTGAGGCAAGAGCTATGCATTTTCACAAAGACTTAGCACTTTTATGAGCAAAACGCTAATCAATTTCTAGAGTTAAATCCCTGAGTGGGAATGGAAAACTAAATGGAACATGTAGATTTTGTTTTGGTGGTTGAGGAAATGGAGGGGGTGTTCTGTTTTCTGCTGGCAGAGATAGATTCTGTGGATACCTGAAGGAAGCATGTATTGAAAATGAATGCTATCAGCACCGAGAGATAGTTGTTTGATGCCCGTCATAGCAGTGTGACGTTTCGCACTGGTGCCGCGCATTGTGTGCCCGCTTGTTAGAATACTTTGCAGCTCAGCTAGGTTACCGATTTCTGTGTGTTGTGAGGTCACCTATGGGATGAAAGTGCCGGTTGGAATAGATGCATGCTGATAAGGACATTGCTCAGAGGTCCTTTCAGCCAATCACATTAAGCATTTTTTGTTACCCATTTTATAATGCCTCTTATACCATGGGATGTGAGTACTGTGCACTGATTGGGTGGCTCATACTTAATGCCATGGGGTAATTAAGCAATAATCCACAACAGGGTGTGGGATTTGCCCATGTCTGGTGTGGTTCGGTCATGACCCCCCAAATGATTGCTGCAGTGACATGATCTGGGACCCCAGCAGCCCATGCCAGTCTCCAGCTGCCAATCACCAGCGTAGAGGTGGGCTTAGGAGCAATGGCAAGTTTGACCATTTTCATTTAACAGGCCCTGTTTCTGTACCGTGTGTGCAGATCTTCCAGTGTTCTGGGACAGCTGCAGCATGGGGCCATGAGGTGGGATTTGCAACCCCCAGGGATCGCTGCAGTGACATGATCTGGGACCCCAGCAGCCAACACCACTCTCCAGCCGCCAGTTGCCAGCGGAGAGGTGGTTGTTTTCGCCCCTTTATAAGTTGGAACTTCTCCGCAAGTGGGCCTCTGCGTAGTGGGCTGATGTGCTAAGAGTCACGGAATAAGGGAGTCTACCATGGGTCTCAGCTGTGGAGACAGCCGTCAGCCAGAGACTCTGCCCTACTGCCACTAGACCAGCAAGTAACTTGAGAGAAGTAACACAAACTAATGTGGTCCTCCAGATAAGACCTTTTGATCTATTGTGGGTATATAGGTCTCCCACAGGCAGGACTACTACCCGAGCAGCTGAAGTTAGACAGTAGTGCTGAACTTATTAAAGGATGCTTGGTATCTCATTGCTTTCCCAAGTAGCTGATAACTGTACTAGCCATGCTATCAATTGTTTGCCTGTTACTGCTGTCTGCTACATTTGTTTTGTCCTGCTGGGTTTACCACTGATATTTGAGCTAGATGTTGCGGTTCTATATCACTGTTTGTGAGTTTTTCCTTTACGGATGCTGGCAGTACCTTCTAATGGTAGTCTGTTGCCAGTACTGCAGCTATTTTATTTACAGTATTTATTAATTTAGTTTTTGTTGACCAGGCAGGCGCACTAAACAAAAACATTGCCTATTTTCAGGCATGACCCAGGAGGGTTGCATACAAAGTGAAAACTAGAATTACATATAGGATAAAGTATGGGTCTTGGTGTGTAACAAGAATTTACACACACCTGAGGGGTTTGATGCTACATAAACCCCGAGGGTGTGTCAACTGTCAGTTATGCGCAGAGACCCATATTTTATTTTATATAATTGTTGGGCTTCTCTTTTTCGCCTGAGCAATTTCTGTAAAATGAAAAAAGACTGCTGTGCCGGCGCAGTCAGATTACCTCAGCGCACGAGGTCCACTTTAACTTTAAAAAATTTTTAGGGTGGTCAGTCTGGTGGCTGTGTTTGTAAAATTGTAAAAATGACTGCCGAGTGTCTGTGGCAGTTTCAGTCTACTGTGGGTTTGCGGTTTCCTGTTCGGGAAGGATATAGCAAGTGAGGAGTTCGAGCATGTGCAGTGTGGGGAAAACCATGCGCGTGTTTGCCGTTATAAACGCTCCTTTATAACGGCAAATTACGCCACGGTTTCCCTATTGAAAAAAGGAAAGACCATTAATTATATACAAATTATGCACAACTCACATTGGTTCAGAAACATGAAACTGGTAAACACAGAAAACTAGAGCAATATGTAACAATTGAACAGTACAGGGGTATAAGAAAGCAATCAAAATAAGTGCTAAGTATCAAGAGAGATGACAGATGCTAATGCCAGAAATGCAACACATCGGGTAAACCAGCATTTATCACTAACTGCAGCTAGTTTATAGCCCTTCCTCCCCAAATATTTCTGGTTTCTTTCATTGGGGGGTACCTTCATGCATTTGTAATGTTGTTTTTTTTTTTTTTTTGCATAATCTGTCTTGACTTGTGATAGTAACATAAGGGCGCTCATGTTATGTTTTGGTTACCTAATCAGTCCGACTTACGATAGCAAAATATGGGAGCTTGCTCCAACATAGATTAGTTGTCATACATGCACTGCCTAAGTATATTCCTGCTCTTGAGTTGCAGTGGCTGGGGTTGAATATTGATCTTATCGCACCGATTGGCAACTGCTAGTACCTGTCAGATCAGTATAGAGGGGCTTGCTGCTTGTTTAATCCCCTGGTGAAAAGCATATATAGGTAATCTGTATTGGGTAATATGGGGGGTATAACTAATAGCTGCCTTACTCTTATTTGTGGTCTGGTTTTGTTGGGGGGTCTGTGACACTTTTCCTGGTCTGTTGTACCCCTACTACCCTCAGTCTATTACACACATCATTCTAGCCACCCCTAGACTGGCTGTGTAGTGTCACCCCGTAATGTGCCCACTGGCGTCTGCATTCATCATATGCTCTCTCCTGCCAGGCCTGACCTTACTATGTGACTCCCGTGCCTATATACTGTCCAAAGATGTAGCAGCTTAAATAGAATACTCCAATACAACCTTGGTGAGTCACCCCTCACCTCCACCCCACCCCTCCCTATGTCATTTCCTGTTGCAGATCACTTTTTTGGAGAAGAGAAAAGTGTCATCTTCTGGGTGCTTATATTTTCTCCGAGTCCCACTCAATGGTCGCTTTCACTACAGGGTGGCAGGAACTCTTGACTCCACCCCCCCCCATTTGCTACTTTTACTGGTTGGTAACATTGAAGGCTACCTGGGCCCACCACCTTCTTCACTAAAACACTAATCCCCTCTGGGCAAATAGCCATTGGTTAAAGATTTCACACATGAATATATTTAGACTCCGCTCCAGGACCCTTGAGCTGGAGGCCTGGACTGCCATCCACAACCCTGATATTCTTGGCTTAACTGAGACACAGTTGAAGCCCTCCATCCCATATGCAAACTGTCTAAATCAAGTGCTATACCCAGTTCAGGCATGACAGACCTAGGAAGAAAAAAGGTGGTGGGGTATTGTTATATTTTAAAGATCACCTTAAAGCCCCAGTTCTCTCAAGTAGCGGCTGATAATTCCCTTCCAGAATAGATCATAGCAACTGACCCTTGGGGCCACAAAGACACTCTACATAGATTGCGCTTACAGTCCTCCTAAGGGGAGTATGAAGGGACTGGCTCAGATAACCCAAGGCGTTGGCCGCCTCTCTCCTTTGAGGGACCTTTAATCGTGGGGAATGTCAACCTAACTTGGTTTAATGACCAGCAGCTTGAGTGTGTACAGTTGCTTAAGCAAGTGAATCTCACCCTGATTAACTTTTCCCCAACGTGGCTTAACCCCAAGTACTCCAACCACTGCTTCCTTGATTGGATTATAATAAACCGAGAATGCAGGATCATCAAGGCTTGGATGCTGTCCAACTCCATTAATGACCGCTCCCCCACGTTTTATCTCTGATCCTGTCGTAACCCATGTCCCCCACCTAAGTTTGTCTTTTAAGGGATTTTTCCAAATGTAACATGGATAAACCGCTCTCTGACATTATGTCGGTAAACTGGTTCGTCCTCCATACCAAAACTAAGGTGGATTCTGCTCTTGGATTCCTCACAACTGCCTTATCTTCTGCCCAGGGCAAACATTTCCCTACCACAATCCAGTGAGTCAGGGGAGTTTAAGATGGCTCATTAAGAGCTCCTAATTAAAATGAAACTGCAGGATGCCTATGGGCGACCGTTAAATCTTCCCTATCCCCTGTCACCTGGAACAACTGTTGTAGGCTCGGAACCTCGTTATGCAGGAATCCAAACTAAAAACAAACAGACCCACAACTTGGGTGACCCGCGTAGGCGTAACGGGGAGCTCCTGCCACTTGAGGACCAACCTTTCCATAAAGTCTGTTGCAACTCTATTTCTTAGCCTAATCTATTCTTTACAATTTCTAGTGCATAAGGTTGTCCAAATATGGGCACCCCTTCTCTTTTTTGACTATATTATAGTGTCCTCTTTAATTTTCCTTTTCTCTCTCAGGTCCTCATACGGGGAGGTTATTGTGGTGACCTCCAAACGTATGTAAAACAGGTTGTGTTTATCATTGTTGAATTTAGTATGTAATATCACTGTCATAAAATACCTTAATAAACCTGTAAATGTTGAAAATACCGTGGCACTAGATGTTATTGATAAAAGTAAAAAGCACTAGGTGACTATTACTAACATACTAAAATGCCAGCAGAATAGGCCTAACGGTCTTTCGAGTCTGCTCGTTTAGTCAGCCCCCACCCTGGGTGCTGACCTTGCTGTCCCCCTCGCCTTCTCTGGCTTCTCCCTTCCCAGTTCTGGATATTCTTGCTGCATTGGATTTTGCTTCCAGAACCCTTCCCCTGTACCTGTCCCACCCCCTCTTGAACCCCTCCACTGTCTCTGCCTCTACCAGCCCCCTAGGCAGTGCATTCCATGGCTCCACCACCCTCTCAGTGAAGTAGCACCTCCTCCTTTCTCCCCTGAATCTTCCCCCCTCCAGCTTCCACCCATGCCCTCTAGTGGCCCCTCCTCCTTCCTTCGAGGCACCCTGACTGTTCCTCCCCTATTTACCCTCTTCATGTACCTGAAGACCCCTATCATGTCCCCCGGTCCCTTCTCTCTTCCAATGTGTACATATTTAGCTCTTCGAGCCTTTCCTCATAGGTCCTGTCCCACAAGCCCCAAATCATTTTGGTTGCCCTCCTCTGACCCTCTCCAGGAGGTTAATGTCCCTCTTTAAGTGTGGCTCCCAAAACTGCACGCAGTACTCTGGCAGCGGCCTCACCAAGAGTTATACAGAGGGAGTATCACTTTCCTCCTTCTGGAGGTGATCCCTAGCGATGCATCCCAGCATCCTGTTGGCCTTGGCTGCTGCCTCCCACAAGTCTCAGAGTTGTTCATCTTGCCATCCACCACCACCCCCAGGTCCCTCTCAGCCATCGAGACTTGTAGCATTCTTCCCAGGGTGTACACTTGGCCTGGGTTCCTGGCCCCAGGTGGAGTACCTGCATTTCCCTGCATTGAACCTCAGCTTCCACTTTCTAGACCATCTTTCCAGAGCCTCCAGGTCCCCCTGTAGGGCCACCCCCCTCCTCCCCATCCACCACCGCCCCCAGTTTTGAGTCATCCGCAAAGAGACTCATCTCACTCCTGATTCCTGTCCTTATGTCAGAGACGTAGGCGTTGAACAGAAGGGGCCCAAGGACTGATCCCTGTGCGACCCCACTAATGACCCTCCTTGGGATGAGACTATCCCGCCTAACCACGACCCTCTGGGTCCGGGTCCTGGAGCCACTTCGTCTATCCATCTGATCATCTGGTTCCCCACCCCATTTCTCCCAGCTTATCCAACAGGCCCACGTGAGGAACAGAGTCAAATGCCTTGCTGAAGTCTCAGAAAGAGGACGCCCACTGGTCTACCCAGGTCCAAGGCACTAGTCACCCAGTCATAGAACTCCACCAGGTTTGTCTGACACGATTTCCCGGATGAATCCATGCTGTCTATCGCCCAGGCACCCTGGCTTATCCAGGTCCCCCCCAGCCTCTCCTTGACAATGCCCTCCATCACCTTGCCCACCACCGATGTCAGGCTGACAGGCCTGTAGTTCCCTGCCACCTCCCTTGATCCCCCCTTGTGGATAGGCACTATATGCGCCCACCTTCCAGTCTTGGGGCACCCACCCTGTCCTCAGAGAGATGGTGAAAGCCCCAGGGGTTTCGCCAGGACATCTGCAAGTTCCTTCAGCACTCTGGGATGTAATTTATCCGCCCCGTGCTTTCTCCGCCTTAAGGGAGCTGAGGGCTTCCCTCACACACTCTGCGTGTGATTTCCACTTCGTACTCTTCCCTGCTTAGCCCTCCCCCACCTGCCAGTGATGCCTCCCTCTCCCCAGACCCGCGATCGGTAGGGTCCCCCTCCCCAGTATCTCTGTCTCCTCCCATGTATGATGCAGCACCCCCATTTTCCTTGGTGAAAACTGAGGTGAAGTACTCAGTATCTCAGCCTGCTCCCCTGGGTCTTGTGCCCATCTCTCCCCTGATTTAATCGTGCTAATCTGCCTCTTCACCCTTCGTTTTTCCCCAATGTATCTAAAGAACCCCTTGTTCCCTCTCCTAATTTCCCTGGCCAGGTTCTGCTCCTTCCTTGCCTTAGCCGCCCTCACCACTCTAGTGGCCCTTCTAGCCATCAGCCTGCACTCCCTCGATCCCTTTCACTCCTTTGAGCACTTGAATTGCTTATAGGCTGCCTTCTTTCCTGCACCACCTCCTGGACCTCCTGGTCCACCAGCAGGGTTTTTGGGCCTCACCGATTTTCTTATCTTTCTTGCACAGGTGCTGGTAGCATCCTGCACCCCTCTCTGATGATTTCCACCTACTATCAGCGCCATGTCTGACCCAGTCCCATCCAAATGCTCCCTAAGGATCCTTCCCATTTCCTTAAAATCCGCCCCCTGAAGTCTTTTACTTCGCCTTTGTGCAGCCTTCTACCCTCCTAGGTCCAGGCAGAACCAGACCGTGGCATGGTCACTCCCCGCCATGGGTCCCTTACCTCCAGGCCCCCAATCTGGTCACTGTCTGCCAGGACCACATCCAGTACTCAAGCCCCCTGGTCGGTTCCCTCACCTGCTGAGTTAGGAACGCGTCTTGAAAGACATCCAACAATCTCTGTTCCCTGGTCACAGAGGATGTCATAGTCTCCCAGTCTGTTCCTGGCATGTTTAAGTCCCCCAACACCACCACCGTTCCTCTGCCTAGTCTGCAGTGTCTCCCAACATCTGCCGTCAGACTGTCCTCCAGCTCCTCCGCCAGGGCAGGGGGTCTATACACCACTCCTATTTTTACTCTCTTGCCCCCCCCTTGTTATCAAGGTGACCCAAATCGCCTCCATGGTTCCCTCCGCCTCCTCTACTCCCCCTATGCCAATGAAATTAAGTTAGTTGTGCTAAGCATGTAAATTGCTGTAAACTGGACATATCTGAAATTGCATGGTGATTTGCTTATATCCCATGATTTGCAGTGTGGAAGTATGTATGGTGTTGTATTTCTTTGAAACTTGATTTGTTGGCATGCCCTTTGGGGTAAACCTCCCCCAAGTGATTTTTGCACTGAGGTTCTTTATTTTTTTGTTTGTTTTTTTCTTTTGAGCCCCCACTACCCAAGCAAATGGGGTCCACATAGGGATGATGGGTTTTCGCTGAAAGTGGTTAGATCAGAGATCAGTGTCAGTAGGTGCTGGCTAAGTGCAGAGATAGGACATTCACAGTTTGTTGCTGCAAACTGATGTACTGAAGAAGGAATGCGGCATTGCAGAAGCATATTTCCTGTATTTTGAATAAACATCGCTCAGAGATTTTATGCTGAACCTGAAGTTTGGTGTCTGGTCCGTCTGTTATCCCACAACCCCTCCATGGTAGGTTCTTGGCCACAGTGAACGTCCTAGTTAAACCTGGAGTCACATCAGCCTGCTCACTGATGCGTGTTTTGTAACCGAGCCATCTCAGAACTACAGATTCACTGATCAAGCTGAGCACCTTGCTAAACTCCCACCCAAGGATGCCGAACCCATCCGTGAGGAGGAGGAAGCGGATGTGAATGGTTGTAAAGCCTTCCATTTTAAACATCACTTCCCGCATGGAGGTTCGATATCTCCCTAATTCCAGTAGTGCGGGAAGTGACAGTCTCTGCCCTCAGTTCCTTAAACTGACAGTTGACCTCATTGCTAGGTCCCTTGCTACGTTATTTAATCTGTCCCTTTCCTACTCGCCCATCGCTTTGTTGTGGAAGCAGGCCATGTCATTTCCCATATTCAAGTCGGGTGATCCTAAAATCCTGGATAATTACAGGCCAGTGTCCATCCTCTTTCACGCAAGATCCTAGAAAAATTGTTTTCCAGTAAATTTCAGATCATGTCTCAAAATACAATCAGCTGTCTCTCCCCACCAAATAGATTTAGAAAGGGTGCAGCACAACCACTGCTCTGGCATGTTTCAGGGGCACAGACAAAGGCAAGCTCGCTTGTTTTTAGCCCCTCTTTGAACATTCCCCACACTGGCACATTATCCTTTAGCCCTACTTTACATCTGTTCTCCTAACTGTACTTGTTCTTAACCCCCTTCACAATCCTGCCAGTCCCTTGCACACTATCCCCTACTCCTCTCTCCCTGACTTACCTCCTGTCTCCTAACTGAACCCTTCCTCTGATTACTTTCTCACATGCTACACCCTATTATACCCCCTACCACAACCTCTATTGCGCCATTTCGAGACACTATCGTCAGTAGTTACCGTGTTATTTTTGACACTCTATGGCTGTCGCCCTCCCCACAACCCCTCTTCTACTGATGCGTTCCTTTTCCATTTCTAGTTTGACCTATTTTGTCCAGTCTCCATATTCCTTATCCCTCTTCTCTCTGTCACCTGCCACACTCCACTCTCCTCCCTGCCCCCTTCTCTCCCTCCTCCTCCGTCTGGTCCTGTTCCCTTGCAGGGTTCTCTGTCATTCTGAAGGGGTATAGATCTTGGTTCCCTCTCTTCTACTCTCTCTCCCCACCCCCATTTTCCAATCCTGGCCTCTCGCAGGATTCTCTGCATCCTGAAGGGGTATAGATTTTTTTTCTCTCTCTCTCGCTCTCTCTCGTGCTCTCTCTTCCCTTCCCCCCACTTTCATATCCATCGCCTGCCCACCTCACTTCTTCCTTATCCCATTTCTCTCCTCCTGTTTCCCCTGCCCTCTCTTCTCTACCACCCCAGTCCGTTTCTCTCCCCTTCCCTTCTGCCTGGTCCTAACCCCCTTGTAGGGTTCTCGGCAACCTGGATGGGTATAGATCTTGGCTGTACCTATTCCTCCCTGTTCATCCCCACCCTTTACCCCTCACCTCTTATAACTGACCTCCCTTTGGTGAACAGTAGCACTTCAAATATTGTGCTTAGCCTACTACTTCCAGCACTTCAAATGTATTATCCATCTTCTAACCAATACCCTACTAGATCACCTGATCTTGGGTTGTTGCAGTGTATGCTATATCCGAATATGTTTTGTTTACCCTGGCCGGTTGGTCTGGGTTATTGTATTACACTGTTTTGTTTTAGAAATTGTATAGAAATTGTGCTTGTATTGCTATGTGCTTGCTTGTTCTCCCAACTCTTGGCGCCCCCCCCCCCAAAGACGCTTCTGGAAATGAGCTGTTTACAGCTCGTTGTCTTTCCTGGTGAAACATTTTCCAAATAAATCTTCATTTATCTATCTAAGGCCTTTGACTTAGTTGATCATGGAATCCTCCTTGGTAAACTCTGCTCCTGTGGCTTCTCAATGGGAACCACGGCTTGATTCAGGAACTACCTCACTGGAGGATCCCAAAGGGACTGTACGTGGGAGGGAGCCACATCCAACACCCTAGGGGTGTATAGTGGGGTACCACAAGGGTCCTTACTAGGACCCATCCTTTTCTCCCTCTTGTCAACCACCTGCTCGGCGATGGTACAGACTGCGGCATGGTTATGTATGCGGACAGTCTCATTTTGTTCAGGAGTGACAAGAGCCCACTGAATTTATCCCTCTCCTGGTAATTTGGAACTGTCCAGAAGTGGTTTGCATCTAAGAGATTGCTTGCTAATGACAGAACAAAGTGATGTTATTTGGGTCCAACCAAGGCTTGCCAAATGCAATGCAGAGGAAAATAACTCCCTCATCATTCTGGCCCCATATGGGTCCTCTCTTGAACAAGTTACTGTCCACACCTGCCATACTCTGATACCTGGGAGTCACCCTTGATCCCTCCCTCACCTTCCTGGATCACATTGGGCAAGTAATCAGACATGTGAATCAGCAACTGGGTGTCTGCTGTTGCCTTAAGCATCTCATAATCCCCGAGGTGCGACTGGTCATTGGTCAAAAGGCACACTTTTACCCCTCTTGGATGGCTTTTTTCCCTCTCAACACCCAGACCTCGAATCGGTACCTCTCATGTCTCAATACCATCTTCAGCAGTGTTTGTAGGTTTGTCACTCTAGCCTTGTTCAACACCCACTACTGCTCCCTTTATTCGATTCGTGGTTGGCTCTTCCCTCATGCACATTGGGACTACCTGATGGGTTTCCTTATTGATTAGTCCCTCTGTGACAGGGTGTCTTCCCCATCTAACTAGACTCCTTAATATTAAGCATGTCACACGTGAACTAAGGTCCTCCCCTCAGTGTCTCCTCGACTGCTACTGAGATGGGTCAGAGAGCCTTCTCCATCGCTGCCACCTGGCTCTGGAATGGTTTACCGGCCACGCTCCACTCATTAGGCACTTCTCACCTGTTCAAATTGCACTTTAAAAATACCCATTGATTTTCCTCTGCTTGAAAGTGCACTTCCTGACATGGGGGAGGGGCAGGGTTACAAATAGTTTGCCTGCTCACTCTACCTGACTGAGGCAGTCAATCCGCTTGCCTCACGGCAGTTTTTATTTCACATTTGTATGAGCAGACTGTGTGCATCATTTCCACTTCTATGTTCCTAATGCACTGATTACTCTGAATTGTTTGATTATACATAGTAACATAGTTGTTGATGGCAGATAAGGACCGCTAGGCCCACCGAGTCTGCCCGTATTCACTGCCTTCGTCAGCGGCCACTAATCATACTTGGTCATTGACTTTCGCCTCTTTCCTACCTCTAGGGTTCCTTTATGTCTATCTCATGCATGCTTTAATCCCCTCACTGTGTTAGCACCCACCGCCTGCTGGGACAGGCTATTCCAAGCATCTACCACTCTTTCTGTGAAGAAAAACTTCCTCACATTTCCCCTTAACCTGTCTCCCTCCAATCTCATATTGTGCCCCCTTGTCCTTGTACAACTCTTGTACTGAAAGATGTCATCATATCCCCCTGTTCCATCCTCTCCTCCAGTGTATACATATTGAGGTCTTTTAATCTGTTATATGTTTTCTGATGCAAGTCCTGCACCATCTTGTAATGTAAAACTTTATGTTACGCACCCTTCTCAAGCTCAGGGTGCTTTTACAACACAGATAACATATACACAATTTAATATCTAGCAATAAAATACTTAATATCTAAAAATTCTTACGGTTTACAGTATTAACTGCCCTTCTCTGGTCCGTCTTCACCCTGTCTTTGCAAAGATGCGGCCTCCAGCACAGAACACCATATTGTAGATGAGGCCTCACCAGCGTTTTGTGTAAGGGCATCACCATCTCCCTTCTTCTGCTATTGATACCCCTTCCTATGCACCCCCAACATCCCACTGGCCATCCCCACAGCCTTGTTATACTGTTTGGCCATCTTTAGGTCATCTGAGATGATGATCCCTAAATCCCTTTCTTCCCTGGTGACTGTCGGCATCCCCCCCCCCCGTAGCCCTCCGCAGGGTTTCTTGCCTAGGTGCATGATTTTGTACTTCTTTGCATTAAATTTTAATTGCCACACTTTGGACCATTTTCCAGTTTTCCCAGATCCCTTCTCATTCTTTCGACCCCCTCTGGAGTGACTATTCTGTTGCAGATCTTGGGATCATCTACAAATAGGCAAACCTTCACCTCTAGCCCTTCAGCAATGTCACTGATGAAGATGTTAAAAAGGACTGGCCCAAGTACTGATCCTTGAGGCACCCCCACTGGTCACCCTCATCTCCTCGGATTTGATCCCATTTACGATCACCCTCTGCTTCCTGTCCCTCAACCAGATTCTAACCCAATTTTCAACTTTGTGTCCTACCCCCAGGCTACCTAGCTTGTTCATCAGTCTTCCCTGTGGTATGGCATCAAAGACCTTGCTGAAATCGAGGCTGGTGATATCCACCGCTCCTCCTTGATCCACCTCCCTTGTCACCCAGTCAAAAAGTCAATTCGATTTGTCTGACATGACCTTCCTGCTGTGAATTCATGCTGCCTTGGATCCTGTGCTCCTCTGGTTTCCAGGTGTTCCACAATCCTTTTCAAACAGTGCCTCCATAACCTTACCCCTTTCTGAGGTGAGGCTGACTGGCCTATAGTTTCTTGCCTCCTTCCTGCTACCACTCTAGTGAAGAGGGACTACATTTGCCCCCTTCCAGTCCTCTGGAACTACCCCTGTATGGAGCCACTCTCCAAACAGGGCTGCCAGTGGTGCTGCTAGCACTGTCTGTAATTCCTTTAATATCCTGGGGTGTATATCATTTGGTCCCATCACTTTGTCGACCCTCAGTTTTGGAGTTCCTCCAGGATTCTCTTCTGTAAAAGGACTGATGTTTACCGCCTCCCACCCCTCAGGTGTTTCTGCTGCTTAGTTGTGGTCCCTGTTCCTCTGCTCTGAATACTGAACAGAAGTATTCATTCAGTGTCAATGCGTTTTTCTAGGTCACCATCTACACATAACCCTTCCTCCCCTTTGAGCCTTACAAATCCTTCCCTTGCCATCCTTCTATTGCTAATGTATCTATAAAATGTCCCCCCTCTCTACTGTCTGTGCTAATCTCTCTCCTCTGTTTGAGCCTTTGCGCTCCTAAAAGCTTTCCTTGCTTCCCTCTGTCTCTCTTGGCATACCGCCCTATCCTCCTCCTCCTCCTTCTGAGTCTCCTTGTATTTCTGAAAGCCCTCTTTTTGTCCCTTTCTTTCTCTGCCACCTCCTTTTGTGAACCATAGTGGTTTGTTCTCCCCCCCCTCCTTTTTTTAGTCTGCTTAATGCACTGATTCGTCACCTCCACTATGGCTTCTTTTATGTGTGCCCACTGCTCCTCAACCACTCCCGCTGTATCCCTGCTTGCCAGGTCTTCTTTGATCTCTCCCCCCCCCCATCCTAGCAAAGTCTGCCCTCCTGAAATCCAGGATCCTTGTCTTTGTGTCACTGTCCTGCGACACTGTATTGATGTTGAACCACACTATGGTGGTCACTGGACCCTAGGTGCCCATCCACCCTGACATTCTTGATCCCGTCTCCAATTGTCAGCACAAGGTCTAAAATCTCCTTATCCCTGGTGGGCTCCTGAACCAACTGCCTGAGACCTGCCCCCTGCAAGGATTCTATGATGTCTTGGCTCCAAGCTGAAGCAGCTACTGTGATGGTCCAGTCCATGTCCGGCATGTTAAAATTGGCAAGCAGCAGTACCCCCCTTTGCTGCCATCCCGTGTATTTCCTCCATTATTGCCCTGTCTGCCTCCTCCCCTGTGCCGGAGGCCTGTAGATCACTCCTTTGTGAACTGCTCTGCCATATCCTGGCTCAAGTGTGACCCACAGTGCCTCAGCCTCTCCTGTATACCCTGCACTGCTGTTGCTTTAATACCTTCTCTGATGTGAGGTCTAACCCCCTTTTTATCTTCTCTGTCCTCCTATGTAGATCATATCCTGGTACATTTACCTCACATTCATGGTTTCCAGTGTACCATGTCTCGGTAATTGCCACTATGTCCAGGCCTGCCTCTGACATCAAGGCTGCTAGGTCTGGGATTTTGTTTCCCAGACCGTGGGCATTTGTATACATGGCTGTCCAGGTGTCGCAGTCTGTGCCTCTTGCATTTCTACCCTTGCCTTTCCGCTCTGTCCTTCCTGCCCTGTTTTTTTTTTTCTCCTGTTGCCTCTACCTGTTTTTTTTTTTTTTCTCTTGTAATGAGCCCAAGAATATTTGTCCATGTTTCCCAGCCTGTCTTCCTTTTACGTCCACTTTTGGCCTCCTGTCCCCCATTTCTTTTGTTGCCTCCCTTCATCTGCATTACTCCTTGTGATGGGCTCAGGAATTTCTGTCCACTGCATTTCCTCCTGTTCCACCCTGCTAGCTACTCTGACCTGTGTGGGTGGGCTGCCTAAGTCTCTCTGCTCCCAACTACCCTCCTCTTGGCAAGTTTAAATACTTAGTAAGGAAGCATCCAAACTTTTCATTGAGGACCGCAGTCCCCTCCTTGGATGGATGAAGGCCGTCCCCGCTGTATAGGCCCCATTTCCTCCAGGTGGGTCCCCAGTCCCCAATGATGCCAAAACCAGTATCTCTGCACCAGCCCCTCAACCAAGTATCTATCTATTTATTTTATGTATGGCATTTTGGTAACCGGGTGAGCCCACTTAGACCAAAAGTCCCTTTTTCAGGGGCGACCTGGAATTAGTTAAATACAGAATTGATGCTACAACAAGTCAATCAATTCAACACGAGAGGAAAACTAATTGATATGGTACATAGGTGAGCAGACAATTACACACAGTACTGAAGGAAACTAGTTACAACATTAGGATAGTCGGTAAACTAGTGTACTAGTGAATAAATATAAAGTCCAACAAAGTAAGTACAGATAGAACCAGATATTGTAGTGTAGCCGATTTATATAGGTTCATTTACATTATACTTTTATGCATGTCTCAGGAAGTGGCCAAGGCCAACAGGATGCTGGGATGCATCGCTAGGGGGATCACCTCCAGAAGGAGGGAAGTGATACTCCCTCTGTATAACTGCTTGGTGAGGCCACACCTCGAGTACTGCGTGCATTTTTGGAGGCCACACTTAGAGAGGGACATTAAACTCCTGGAGAGGGTCCAGAGGATGGCAACCAAAATGAATTGGGGCTTGGGGGACAGGACCTATGGGGAGAGGCTCGAAGAGCTAAATATGTACGCACTGGAAGAGAAAAGGGACTGGGGGGACATGATAGAGGTCTTCAGGTACATGAAGGGGTAAATAGGGAGGAGCAGTCAGGGTGCTTCAAGGAGGGAGCAGCTGGGGGAAGATTCAGGGAGAAAGGAGGAGGTGCTACTTCACTGAGAGTGGTGGAGCTATGGAATGCGCCTCCAGGGGCTGGTAGCAGCAGAGACGGTGGAGGGGTTCAAGAGGGGGTGGGACAGGTACAGGGGAAGGGTTCTGGAAGCAAAATCCAGTACAGCGAGAATATCCGGAACTGGGAAGGGAGAAGCCAGAGAAGGCGAGGGGGGCAGCAAGGTGAGCTCCCAGGTTGGGGCTGACCAAATAAGCAGACACGAAAGACCGTTAGGCCTATTCTGCTGGCATTTTAGTATGTTAGTGGTATGGGGTGAGCCGATTATGCAAACCTCAACGGTAACAGCTGTTGAACTTGCTGATTCTGAGATTTCAAGCCTCCCCCTGCCGTGTACTGGCAGCACCTCCTAAAATGTTATGGAGCCTGCTACTTCTATAAGGCACCTACCCAACCCCGTGAAGTCCTCCTGCACCTGCTCTGTGCTAATCTCCTCCCTGGCTAGGTCATTTTTTCCCCAGATGGACCATGACGTCCCGTTCCTCCCTCTTTGCTAATGTAGTGATCCTGTGGCTTCGCGCCCCCCCCCAGCTGTGTCTCCTGGAAGGTAGTTGATATCCTTTTCCTCCCCGCTACCTGTACATGGATCCATTTCTCAGACTATTAAGTCCCACCCCAGGAGTAGCTTCCCCTTCCTCTGGGGTTCTCTACCTCCCGCCCCTGGGTCTCCCTTCTGTAGTACCCTCTCATCCTTCCTGGTGTCAGCCTCTGGTTCCCTTGTGGGGCTTGGCCTGCTCCTCCAGGACAACAACAGAGTTAAAGTTGGACCAGATGGGGGATGTGCCTCTGATACCCCCCCATAGAAACGTAGACTTTGATGGCAGACAAGGACTGCTTGGCCCACCTAGTCTGCCCATTTCCCTACATGATGGATAAGCTGCTGATCTTAGTTAACCAACAGCCTACGTCTTCCTGCCCCCCCACCAGAATTGCCTTATGTCTGTCCCATGCATTCTTGAACTCCCCACTGTTTTTGACCCCACAGCTTCATCAGGAAATCTGTTCCACGCGTCCACCACCCTCTCGCTGAAAAAAATACTTCCCTCACATTGCCCCAGAACTGTCTCCCCCCACTATCTAGAAATTGTGCCCCCTTGTTCTTTCACATCTTTTTCTGAAATATGCTGCCCTCTTGGACTTTGTTGATCCCCTTGAGGTACTTGAAAGTTTCTATCATGTTCTCTCTCCCCCCCCCCCCCCAAGTCGACCAACCAGGTTACTGGATTTCGGACCCGATTGTACAGTTTCTGCATAACCACCGCATAAAGTACCAGCTGACTGCACACTGATCCTTTCCATTAAAGGAAAACACTCAAAACTGTAAACAGCCCCCCAACCTTATCCCCTGATTAGGCTTTTCGCAGTGGGAGATAATTTTTTTATGCATTGTAACGCACTTAATTTCATTGTTGAAAAGTCCGTGAAGAGGCAACATGGAGGATGATGCGTGCTGTCATTTTGTGTGATGGTGCGGCACCACATTGCCACATGAAATGACAGCTCGCAGCATCTGCCATGTTGCCTCTTTGCGGGCTTTTCAACAATGAAATTAAGTTATAATGCATAAAAAATATCTCCCTGTGAAAATGGTTGAATAAGACCCTGTTCCATTTGTTATGTAGAAAGAGTTAAATCCAAGGATCTCTTTTACCCTGTTCTGTCTCTTGTCTGTCTGACTACGCAGTCACATTTTTTTGTGAGACCTAGGAACTGGCCACTCGCCATCTCTCCCCCCAACTATCTCTCTGCTTTCATTTGCTGTTTCTATCTTTTCTTCCCCTTGCATATCTGAAGTTGTAAAATGTGTGTGAATCTTTGTGAAAGTGGAATCCCTTGTTTTGAACATTTATATGGTAAAATTGTTGAAAGATTGCAAAAAGCTGTTTGGAGCTCAAGGCAGTGACAGCACTGGTGGGTTTAAAACATGGGTTGAATTGGACCCACTGGTGTAGAAAATGTGGTTTAAAGAGGGACCTACTGAGTCAAAACATAATTGGTGGCAGATTTTGAACTGTTTACGTTCCCTTCCTTTAGATATTAAGTAGGTGGATCAGTTTGGACCCACTGACAAAGGAAAGAGGAAAGGATGCAACTTTTGCCCTTTTGGCGCATGTTAGCACTGTCCTTAGCAGTGGCTCAAGGGGTTAACCTGAGATGCTGGTTTGCAAACTCTTTGCAGTGCTGTAAACAGGAGGCGAGTTCTGGGACACCATGTACTGTTTTGTTGCACCTGCAAGGAAGGAAACTGACAATAACATTTTTTATAAAAACAATGTTCGATGAGTTCCCTGGCAAAGGCTTGTTAAGGGGAGCAGCAGTATTTTTGCTAGAGACTGAGATTGAAATTGAGAAGAAACGCTCAGAAGACAGACTTTGTTCTCTGTTTGTACTGCTTTTGTAAATAGTTATACTGAAAAATGTTATGTTTTATTTTACTGTTATTGGGGGGGAAAAAATGCTACTTGCAAATTTTATACCCACTCCTGGTTTTCCTATGTTTTACGCCTTGCATACTGTAAGCCAGGAGTTCTGTTCATGAGTACTAGACTTGGTACCAGGGAAGTATAGCAGAAAGGTATGGATTCTGTAGCACCAGCAAGCCCAGGAGTCATTACTAGAAAAATGGCAGCCAAACTAGAAGCAGAGAAAAGAAGAGATGCAGCAACTGGAGCAGCGATGGATGGATGCCTTGCAAGTTTTCAAAGCTGGAGGATCTGGCACAGGTCCAGCAGAGCAACAAAACACTAACAACTTAAAATACCTTAAACTTACAAAACTGTGTTCCTCGGATGATATCTAAGTATGCCTGACAACTTTTGAAAGAGTTGCCGGAACCTGCCAGTGGCCAAAGCAGCAACATGCAATCATGCTGGTACCTTACCCGACAGGTAAAACCCAACTTGCTTATGGCAATATGGACACTGCACATTCTGTGAACTATGACCTTGTGAAAAGAGAAATCCTGAAAAGATGCATCTCAGGAGAAAACCTACAGAGATTCTGGTCCATGATTACCCGATTCAGAGAACTCTTTGTTAAATGGCTCCAACCAGTGGGCAAAACAGTCCCACAGATCTTTGACACATTTGCAACTGAGCAATTCCTCAGCATCCTGCCTAAAGACGTACAGCTCTGGGTAAAAGAAAACCGATCAGAAAGTGGGGAAAAGGACGTTTCTTTGGCAGAGGTCCATCAGATTGCCAGACAGACCATGCAGCAGTGACGTTACAGCCAAAGACCGATATGATTCACTTTTTCCCAGTCTATAAGAACATAAGATGTAGCCAGTAGAAGACCAACTGATCTCTCTTGTCTGCCTGATTAGTGTAGGGATAAAATACAAAAAAACACAAATGTCTATGCCCCCTCTCCTCCCTCTTCCCTTTCCTTGGTCCCATGTCTTCCCTCTGTGTTTGTCCCATGCTCTTTTGAATGCTTCCACTGACTTGGTTGCCACACTTTCCGGCAGCTCATTCCATGGAGATGCCACTCTTTCTGTGAAGAAGTGTTTCCTGACATCCCTCCTGTGTCTTCCTCCCACCAGCTTTAGGCTGTGTCCTCTGATGGTGGTATTTGCTCTCATGTTGAAGAGACCCTCTCATTCTACATTTACTCCCTTTAAGTACTTGAAGGTCTCTATCATATCCCCCTGCCTTCTCCTTCTCCAATGAGTACATCCTAAGGAATCCCATCCTCTCTTCGTATGGCCTGACTTGCTGTCCCCTGATCATTTTAGTTGTCCTCCTCTGCACCCGCTGCAGCAATGTAATGTCTTTTATTTAGGTACAGGTGCCAATACTTCACTCCATATTCCAAGTGAGTCCTTACCAGTGACCTATAAAACAGCAGAATAACCTCACTGCGCCTGCTACTGATACCCCTAGCAATGCACCCCAGCATCCTGTTGGCCTTTGTCACCACCTTTTTGCATTGTGTGCTTCCTATGTAGTTCTCTGCTCTCGGGTTTCTTGCCCCCATGTGTCTCGCCTTGCACTTTTTGGCGTTGAACCCCAGCTACCACATCCCTGACCATTTCTCCAGTCTGGCTAGGTCCTCCCTTAATTTCTGTATCCCTTCCTGGGTGTCCACCCTCCTACAGAGCTTGGTGTCGGCAGCAAATAGGCATATCTTGCCTTTGATACCCTCCCCAATGTCATTTATAAATATATTAAACTGTACTGGGCCCAAGACCGACCCCTGTGGATCCCCACTAATGATCTCCTTTATACTGGAGGCTACTCGCCTTACCACCACCCCCTTTTGTGTCCTGCCCCCCCCAACCAGTTTTCTACCCATCTTACCAATCTTTCCCCCACCCCTAGCACCCTTAGTTTTATCAGCCTTCTGTTTGGCACTGAATCAGAGGTTTTACTAAAGTCCAGGTAAATGATGTCTGTTGCCTGACCCTTGTCCACTGCCTTTGTGACACAGTCAAAAAACTCTAATTTGTTTGACATGATCTGCCAGCTGCAAACCCATGTTGCTTACTATCTTGCAGTCCATTCTCCTCCATGTGTCTCACTAGTCCCTCCTTCAGTATGGTCTTAATAAGTTTGCTCACTATAGAGATCAGATTGACCGGCCTGTAGTTGCCTGGGACCACGTTTGTGGAGTGGCACTACATTCACTGTTCTCCAATTCTCTGGCACCACTCCTGAGTTCAGGGAACTATTAAATAGAATTGTCATTGGGCTTGCAAGTTCTTAGGCCATTTCCCCGAGTATCCTGGGGTGTACCTCATCCGGCCCTGGGGATTTATCCATTTTCAATGCCCTCAGTCCCTCTCTCCCTCACCATTTCCATCCCAATGACCCCTATTGGATCTGCCCGTGTTCCCTCCTTTCTTATCCCCACCTGTGGCATTGGTCCATCTTTTTCCTTTGTAAAGTCTCCAAATCAGATAAAAACTGTGTGGAAAAAGAAAGTTTTTTTTGAGCCAGGTGAAAAGGTCTTGCTCCTGTTATCCACTACATTAACAGTTTATTTTCTGAAGTGGCAAGGGTCTTATAATGTGCTTAGACGTAGTGGCACAGTTAACTATGAGATTGAGACCTCTGATAGGAAAAATCCTACCGAGGTATACCATGCTAACCTTCTGAAGAAATTGGTTGAAAGAACACCAAAGGCTGCTTTGCTAGTTTTAACCAGAAACTGATAAAGAAGATGTGGCTATAGCTTATGACAGACTGGAACAAACTAACTGCTGATGCTGTAAAGGTGAATGTTTCCTTAACCTTCCAACAAATTGCAGAAATTCATAACTTACTAAAGGCTTTTAACAGTACTTTTACCACAGTGCCAGGTCGAGCATGTAATAGTGACAGGGAATGCTTGCCCTGTTAGACAAAAGACATACAGATTACCAGAGCGGCCACGAGCAGACGTGGTTAAGGAAATACAAAACATGAGAGCTGGGTATCATAGAAGAGTCAAGAAGTGCTTGGTCATTACCATTAGTGACTGTAAATAAATGGGTGGGTGTAAGAATCTGCCTTGATTTTAGGAAACTTGATCAAGTATCTGAATTTGACAGTTGTCCTGTGCCAAGTATAGACGATTTGGTGGACAAATTGGGAAGTGCCAAGTACATCAGTACCTTCTATCTCACCAAGGGGTACTGGCAGATTCCCCTAACTAAAGAATCCAGAGACAAAACTGCATTTGCCACTCCAGTGGGATTTTATCAGTTCACCACCATACCGTTTGGTTTACATGGTGCACCCGCTACATTCCGGCAGTGTATGGATGTAATTTTAGCTACTCACCCTGGTTATTGTGCTGCTTACCAGGATGATGTAGTGGTGTACAGAATGGAAAAGCCACCTGGAGCAATCTCTAACAGTTATTCAAGCTATCAAAAATGCAGGTCTGACCATTAATCCTACCAAATGTGCATTGGGTATGCAGGAAACCAGATATTTGGGATATGTTTTTGGAAATGGAGAAATAAAGCTAGAGATGTCTAAAATAGCTGTAGCTAACAGTCCCATCCCTAAAACCAAGAAACATGTCGGGTCATTCTTAGGGCTGGCTGGTTATTATCGGAGATTTGTTCCCAGCTTTGCCCAGTTAGCTGCTCCCCTCACTGAACTCATGAAGAAATGGTTCCCAAATAATGTGAAATGGTCCCTAGAGTGTGATGAAGCTTTTCTGGCCAGCAAGGCTGCATTATGTTCAGCCCCTGTTTTAAGAAGCCCAGACTTTCAGAAACCATTTTTGTTACAGACACGTGCATCAGAGGTGGGCCTAGGTGCAGTTTAGAGTCAAAATATAGATGTGAAGGAACATCCCATTCTATATATCAGTAGGAAGCTGCACGACAGAGAAAAAAGGTACTCCACTATTGAAAAGGTATGCCTTGCAGCAAAGTGGGCCATGGAGTCCCTTACATTTTATTTGCTAGGAGCTGATTTTGCACTTCTAACTGATCATAATTGTAGTAGTGGGTTGTATGAGTAAAGCATTGACACAAGGAGTAGGTGCAGAAGTCACACAATAGTGTTAATTTATTTACAAAAAAATAAAATAACTTTCAGAGAAAAGTAAACAAAATTCAAACAAACATTACACAGTCTGGACCTGGAATTAGTCCACCCTCTGTTACCTCAGCCTGTTCCAAGGTTGAACTGATCTGAATTGACTGAGAAAAGGATCCCTTTTATACAGTAGAATCACATGATGTAAGGGGCTCCACCTCCTAATCTAACAAAAGTTGCTAAACTAAACAAAAAATATTTATAAAGTACATCATAGAAAGGGGCATCATCAAATATATATCAGAGGCATTATATACACAAAGGAAGCTGACACATGATTTTTAAACATTTTTCCTCCTGAAGCCCCACCTACCTACTGTGAATGACAGAAGCCCTTGGATAAAACAGGAGAGCAAAGGAGTGTTGGCCCCTAAGAGAAGGCTTGCACTGCACAGTTAGGTGAGTTACCAAACAGAAGTGTTATCTTGGCTTAGTTCCTGGAGCAAAAGGTAGTCACAGAAAGAGAAAACACGGCAAGTTTATTTGGCTTGGCTTTGCTTGTACTGCAATACAGGCTGTTACCTTGGTATAAGGCTTTTGTTGCAAGGTAGGGCTTTTTTTTTTGTTTATAAAAAAGGAGGAAAAGACAAACCTTCAAAAAGAAATAAAATGAGGCAAGCTGGCTGGTCACAGAGGGAGTTTCTCAAGAAAGCAGCATTAATTTACAAGAGAAACCCTCCGTGAAAATATTTACCAGTTTAGGTTGTTTACAAGATGGCTCTGAGAACCTGAGAGTGTTTTTGGCGCCAACTAAACACTCCCAGGGCAAATACCATCTCAAAACAACCTGAAAGGTTACAACAATGATATGAAAATATTTAGCATCTAGCAACTACATTTTGGAGCATTTTGCTAGTTTTGGGAATTGTTTATTTTTAGACTTCCTGACAGCCTACATCAGTAGGCAACACAGGTACTAGAATGGCCATAAAGGAGGGGAGTACTTGGGTGCTATTTCTAGCCACAAAAGTTGCACTTTTCAGTTTAGCAGCTACACAGCACTGCGGTCCTGCACATGTTCATGCAGGAACGCAAGAATGGCTTAACAGAGCAGCTCTGCTTCTAGCGCTCTAAAACAGAGCTTTTTGACAAATTTATTTTACTGGCATAACAGCCAGTCAAGCAGGCAAACTAGGTGGTGATAGGCAGTGCTCTCCTGAGGCAATGGGAGAGAGGGAAAGAAACAGGAAAGAAAACAAGAAGGAAGATTTGTAGGTGGCCAGCCTACATGATAGTAAAGAAAAAGAAAGAAAGGTGCTGTTGCAACAGACTTAAAGGAGGATATAAAGAAAACAGTACAGAGTCTCTTCACTCAGACCCAAAACCGGGGGGCACAGCCTACCACAGTAATCCTCTCTGTTGGCTTAATGAAGGATACAAATTCCAGAATCACAAGGTGGTACCTGGCACTATAGCCATTTAAATTCCAAGTGGTGCACAAATCTGGGAAAGTGTCAAAGTATGGATCAAGAATTGAGAATTCCAAAGGTTGGAAAAAAAAACAAAACTGTGAGCTTAAACTTTACTGTTTGCTGTACTGGTTGTTATGGAGAAAAGGGATGCTGCATATGCTGAGAACTGTAAAGATTATAAGCTAATGTTAAAGGAAACTTTAAAGAAAGTTTTGGAAACTTTTCTTAAAACAGTTTCCCTCTTAAAGAGGGGGGTATGTGACAGGGTTGAATAAACCCCTGTCCCATTTGTTACGTAGAAAGATTTGTTATGTAGAAAGAGTTAAACACAATGATCAGGGACACTGATTTACCGGGATTGAGAAAGAGCATATTCCATTTTGCACATTGTAAAAAATGGTATTGTCACCGGTGTCTGCTAAGCCAAAATCCGGTTTTACCGGTGTTTGGTTTTGTGTACTTTATTTAACAATTTTTAACTCTGCTAACATGCATTTTAGCAATTTTGACCTCCACTATTATACATCCTTCCATCCTTGAACCAATTTAAAGTTATCTTAGGTACAAGATGTGATGGCAGCAGCAACACTACAGCCCCCGTCCCTAAGGTGTGATGGAAGCAACACTATGGCCCCCTTCCCTCTGGTGTGACAGAAGCAGCAGCACTGTGGCCCCCATCCCTTAGGTGTGATAGCAGCAGTACTACGGCCATCATTCCTCATGTGTGATGGCAGTATCAGCACTATGGCCCCCATCCCTCAGGTCGGACGGCAGCAGGCCTACATTCCTGATTCACCAGTGGTGATGGCAGAAGCACTACAGCCCCCACCCCTTCGGTGTGATGGCAGTAGCAACAATGCAGTACATATCCCTCTGGGGTGATGGCAGTAGTGACAGCACTATGATCCCCTTTCAACACTCACACCCCACATGCACAAGTTACAAATGACTTGGTCTCTTTGCTTGTTAGAACTCAGATGTGAATTAATCTGAACCATCACAGCTAAGGTGGACTACCTTTGTTTTTTCCTATCTATAATTTAACTGCTGAATTGGATATCTGCCTGTGACACCGCTGACCAGGGTTAGGGAACAGACTTGGGTGTTGGAGGGCCAGCTGGTGGGTGAAGGCTTGAGTGTCCAACGACCACTCCCCTTCTCCTGAGAGGGAGGGTGGATTCATGGCTCAGCATTTGCTGGCCCATGGTGGAGGCCAGAGGCACAACAACACGTCAGTCCTCACTGCGGGAGGAGAGTGACGGATGTCGGCTTGTGCCTTGACATCATGTAGCCTGTCACGCTCCCAAGAAAATGGGAAAAGACCCATTGGCCAACCGAAGGATGGCTGCTGGTCCCACCATACACCAGAAGCCCCAGACATGTGTCCGTTCTGCCCCCCCCGACATGCCCAGAATACACAGGAAGCTCTTTGGGGCAATTCTCCTCCCCATGTAGCCTCCCACAGGGGTATGGGCCCACTCAATGAAGGGTTACTTTGGGTTACCTGGTAGCACAGCAGTAAGGGTCAGTGGATAGTGGTCGGGACTCAGCAGTGGTGGTAGGGGGCCTTGGCAGGCCTGAAGGAGTGGATGGCCAGGGGGATAGGTTGAGCAAAAAAAAAAACTGCTTGAATTTGCTTCTTTGAAATAAAGTGTTTTCACCTAAAAAATCCACAAGTGATTAGTGGAGGACCTTCAAATGGATTCATGCATCTCCCAGACATGTGGATTTTTTCTACTTGGTCCATGAAAAGGGTGTCTCCCAGTTTTCATGTCTTTGTTCAGATGTGAATTGAGCACTACTCTGCCCACCAGCTTCATACAGCCCCTGGGGTCTTACCTTGTTAAGTACTCTTAAATACTTAACATTTGCTTTTTGTTGAAGCAGTCTATCAGAAAACATTTTGTTGTCACAGAGACAGAACCAGCAGGTGGGAGAAAAGGTGCAAATTATCCAGTTCACCTAAATGGGGTGCTACCTGTGAAGTCTTTTCATAAGTACTAAGGCAGTTTCTTCTTTGTGAATATACTTTCATTCAGACTAGTTTTCATTCAAACAACTGAGGATTTTGGATGGCCCTACTGATTATAAACTTGAATAAGTTAGTTGGTAACAGTGGTCCTGCGTTTAGCAATCTACAACCTAGATGCTTATATGCAAAGAATACAATAAAAACCTGACTAAAATCTAAAAACAAGCTTATAAAACGTATCTGAATATTTATATTTACCTATACTAAATCATTGCAGCCCAAGTAAAACTCAAATAAATTACATGGTACCCTGACTACTGTTCTATGATATAGTAAACATATATTGGTATTTTTTTTTATATTCTTTGTAAAGCAGGTATGGCCCACTAGACAGAACTGTCTGTTTTAAGGAGTGACCTAGAAGCACTTGGGAGGTTAAGTGACTTGCTTGGATGCAAGTGGAGGTTGTGGGACTCAAACCCAAGTCTGCTGGATGCACCCAGTTCAATCACCGTTTGTTACTCTAACCAATAGGCATGGGTGGTTAAACTGAATGGCTGATTACACAAAGCAGTGTGGGTGATTTCCTTACTGTTTCTATACGCAGCAAAGCAGAAAGAATGCAAAGTACAGCAGCATTCATTTTAAGATGCTGAAATCTGGGTCGGCCCGCTGGCACTGCAGTAGCACTATTGCTTGCAATGCCAGTGACCCAGGGTCAGAAGCAAACTCGGGTTGCTGGAGGTCTGGCCAGGGGAGTAGGATCGAGCACCTGGGGGACTGCTCTCCTCCTCTGGTGCGGGTGGGCTGGAGGTCCTGCTTCTTTACCACCACCAATGTGACCACGGGTGGTGGTGCAATGGTGTTGCAGAGTGATCAGGAGGGGAGGACGACGCTAGCTAGGATCTGGAGCAGTGCCATGTCTCTATGTGACCCACCTCCTTGGATCTCTAGTGCCGGTGCCCTCAGGGACAGAGACCAGAAAACCAGGAACAATCACCCCGCATCAGCCACTGGCAGAAGGGACCCAGGTGCCCCAGACTTCATAACCAGGCTCCATGAGGGACCCACTGGGCTGCCCGACACACACACTAAGGGAGTGTGGAGGGGTGACCTAGGGTCCCGTCCCTTCCCACCTGGGGGGGGTACAACCCAGGCAGGATAGGGGCAGGCCCACAAGAGCGCCTGATCATTACCTGGGAGTGAAGCTAGGGGATACCGATGCTGTGAGAAGGGGACATACAAAGAGAAAATAAAAAAAAAAAAAATTTAAAAGATACTGAAATTCTAGAGATTCGGTGCAGTGACATGCAATTTCCGTGAGGAACCGGTACAAGAATTCAAAATCCGCAAACCAAGCAGGATTCCGTGATTGCTACCGGTAAAAATGGAAAACCAGGGTCCCTGACAATGATCTGTTTTATCCTTTTCTGTTCTGTCTCTTGTCTGACTGCGCAGTCAAATTTTCTTGTGACCTAGGAACTGGCCACTCCAACCTTCTCGCTATTCTCTCCCCCCCCCCCCAGCTATCTCTCTCCCTTCACTTGCTGTTTCTATCTTTTCTACACCCTTGCATATCCAAAGTTATAAAATATGTGTGAATCTTTATGTGAAAGTGGGATCCCATGGTTTGAAAATGTATATGGTTATATTGTTGAAATGATTGCAAAAAGCTATTTGGAGCTCATGGGGTTAACCTGAGATTCTAGTTTGTAAATTCTTTGCAGAGCTGTAAACAGGAGGTCAGTTCTGGGACACCATGTATTGTATTGTTGCAACTGCAAGGAAGGAAACTGACAAGAAAATTCTCAGAAATTTTCTCCTTAATGAACTTCCTGGCAAAGGCTTATTATAAAAGGAGCAGCAGTATTTTTGCTAGAGAGACTTTAGATTTGAAATTAAGAAACACTCAGAAGGCTAACTTTTTTTCTGTGTTTGTACTGCTTTTGTAAATAGTTGTACTGAAAAAGTTTATTTTTTTACTGTTGGAAAAAATAAAATGCTACTTGCGAATTTTATACCTGCTCCTGGTCTCCCTGTGTTTCCTGATCTGTGCCTCGACAACACTCCCATTGCGAAAAGCCTAATTGGAGGGGAAGGTTTTTTTTTTTGGGAGACTGTTTACGGTTTTGAGTGTTTTCCTTTAAGGTGTTCTTCTGCAAGTAACGCTGTATCTTTCTCCTCGCTAACACTCTCTCACCAGTTTATGCACTTCTCTCCCCAAACCTGTCGGCCATGTCTTCTCTCTCTCCACCTTCTCAAGTCCTGTTTCACCATTTACTGCATGCTCTCCATAAAGACTGCCATCAACTACAGGAGCTGCGCACACCCTGTGCTCGGCTACGGAACAGGCCACACCTTGCTGTCTTTGCGTTACACTCAAATATGGGAGTTTCCTGCACTTCCCTGCAAGGGGGAGTACATTAAAAAAAAAAAAAAAAGTGGCAGAGAGTGTATGTGAGAACGTATTCTTATTCTACCTTATTCTTCAAGGGTTTGGCAGTTGAAATTCATCATCAGAAAGCGCAAGGTGCTGCACCTAGGGAGAATGAACCCCCAGAATGGAGTACTGGATGGGAGGGGTGAGACTCTGTACCACGGCTGAGGAATGAGACTTTGGAGTTACAAGCTGCGATTCCCTAAAGCAATAGAGTCAGTGCAGCAAGGCTTATAGCAAGGCGCTTGGGATGTACTGTGAGGGGAACTGATAGCAGTAAAGGAGGCAGTACTTACTCTGTATAGATCCTTGGTGAGGCCACACCTGTAGTACTGTGCCCAGTTCTGGGGTCCTTATCTTGGGAAGGATAGAAGTAGGCTTGAGATGGTGCAGCGCAGGATAACAGTAATGATTCAAGGTGAGCAGGGCATGTCCTGTGTGGAGTGCCTCAAGGCACTGAACGTGGACTCTCTGAAGAACAGAAGGTGGGGGAGTTATGATTAGAGACCGTAAGATTCCTAAAAGGAATTAACAGGGTGAACTGAGGGGAACTATAACTTGACTACCAGCTCGCGGTCATGTGGTCATGAGTGGAAGCTGACAGGAGGGAATTTTCAAGAGGGACATGAGGAAGAAACACTGTTTTACTGAAAGGGTGCTGCAGCCGTGGAACAGACTGCCAGCCGAGGTGGTGGGTGCAAAAACCGTTAGTGGTTTTAAGCATGGCTGGGACAGACTGAATGGTATAGTGATTGCTCAAGATGGCAGAATTTGGGAGCTGAATGGGGAAGGGGAGGGTTAGGACCTTAGAGTAACAGTAGGCCCAGCGCTAAATAGGGAACTCGGGCAGGCGGGATGGACCTTTGGTCTTTTTCTGGCATCGTCTGTTTTTGTGTTTCCACCTTGCAATGCAGGACTTTTTAATGAATGGAGGAATTCTATTAAATTAAAAATCGATAGTTTTAAACCAAAAAACCCCAACCTTTTATAATCAACTTTTTTAATCTTTCAGTTACAATTACAACCCATTGTATAGAAACATAGAATTTCTCAGCAGATAAGGGCTGCTTGGTCCACCAAGTCTGTCCATTTAACCCTGCCTACAGTATAATTGTAATAATCCATTCCAGGGGGTAGGTGATGCAGGGTTTACCTACTTCTGGTGTGCATTTGGTCACTCTTCCTGTATCCTTGTGACCAGACCACGCCAGATGTGGGTAAACTCTGCATAACCCACACCCTGTCATGGTTAATTCCTTAAACTATCCCCCATTACCCCCCTAAAATACTGTGGTCCTTATCAGTCCCACAGAGGAAAGGTGCATTTAACACAGACTAGGTACTATAAGCACAGACATTTAAAGCAGCAGTGTAGCAAAACATTTGACCAACCCTTTTTTCAATATGAAAGATTCCATGCATCTTCCATTTTTACGTGGTGAAATTCCTAGTTCCACCAAAATATGAATATTTTATAAATATTTTAATTTTTTTCTCCAAAAAAAAAAAAAAATGCTGCTGTAGTTGGCTTATAAATGGCACTGTAGACCTGGCAGATGTTAGGATCGAAGGGGTTAAAAACCAAACATGGTGCACAGCATAGAAGGTATTTAGAAAAAGTAGCTTGGACAGGTATGCCAATATTTTTATTAATTGTAGCTGAAACTAGCTGTTTGGAAAACACGTTTTTCATTGCACTGCTGCTTGAAGCTAGAAATGCATAATATTTGAATTTGCTAAATCAAAATTAAACGTTGCACAAATCAAGTTGCTGATTTCCACAGTGTTTTGAGCTAACTAGCAGGTTCTGCCGTGTGTAGAGAAGTAGCACCCACTACCCCTTTAGGACAGAAAACAGAAGCTCTTTAAGCCTAATCTGAACTTTAAAAGGGAACACTTAATGTTTTTTATTGGGACAGTACTACCACTGGGGAAAACTGTTATAAAAAAAAAAAAAAAAAAAAAAAAAAAATATTGGCATGTTGTTTTTATGATGTGTCCCTTACTATAAGGGCCAGAGTCGAACAAAGTCCCACATTTCAAGTGTCCATGCCCCAGATTTAAATGACAAAAGGTTGTGAGGCATGAGTGGAGTGCTCAGAATTGTGTAGGCCAGAGCTATACAACATTTCGTAAATTGGATACTAGAACAGTTGCTTTCTCTAATGTATTTTTAGGAGTCTACTTGGTTTTTCAAAAATCATGAATAAGAGACGCATTGTTATGACTGATTCAGTTAATTTCCAGTAACGTATGGCTTATTTGTGATATCGAGGTGTACCCCTTGCAACCAGTCATATCACTTATTTACAATGCCCTGTAAATAAGGCAGAAAACAGTTATGGCCTCAGAAATATGCTAATTATTCAGTGAAAACAGAAGCCTAGAATTTGTCTTCAGAAAAGGACCGCTTGTCCCTCCCAGTCTGCCTAGATGGTCCTTGCTTAGTCTACCTTCTCAGACCTTAGCTGGTCTCTGGTGACCCTCCTTCCTTCCTACCCATGTCCTAATTTTCCCCTTATGTCTATCTCACGCATGCTGGAAGACCCCTATGGTTTTCACCTCCATCTATTCTTCTGGCAGTCTATTCCATGCACCACTCTTTCAGTGAAGTAGTACTTTCTCTCATACCTCCTAGACTCACCCCACCTCCAGCTTGATTGTGTGCCCTTTGTTCTGGTATTCGTCCTCATTTGAAAGAGACTCCTCTCCTACACCCTGTTCACCCCGTTAGGTACTTGTAGGTCTCTGTCATGTCCCCTTTCATTCTCCTGTCTTCCACGGTGTACTCTCATTGAAGGACTTTTTGTGCAACCCCTGCACCATTTTAGTTACCCTTCTCTGGACTATCTCCACCTTGTCTATGTCCTTTCTGAGGTATGGCCTACAGAACTGGGCACGATACTCTAGGTGGGGTCTCGCCAGTGAGGGATATAATGACACCACCACCTCCTTCCTCTTGCCGGAAATACATCTCCTTATTGTGACAGGGAGATCCTGCCACTCTTGAGGACTGACCTTTCTTAAATCTGTTGCAGCAGTTCTTCTGTTTCTTAGCCTAATTTATCCTTTACAATTTCTAGTCCATAAGGTTGGCCATTTTTTTCCCCCCTGATACCAAGTCTGTGGAGGGGTAGTGGGATAACAGATGGACCAGACAACGAACTTCAGTTTCAGCACACAATCTCTGTGTGATGTTTGTTCAAAATACAGGAGGTAACCTTCAGTAATTGTATATTCTTTCTTCAATACATCAGTTTGCAGCAACAGACTATGTATGTCCTTCCTCTTCACTTGTCAGTACCTACTGACTCACTGATCTGAACTTCTCAGTGAAAACCCTTTATCCCTGTGGTTGCCTTGTTTACTTGGGTGGTGGTGGCTCAAAAGGAAAAACCCCAAAGCAAGCTACAGACAAAGAACCTCAGTGCAGAAGCACTGAAACAAGAGTTACCCCAAAGGGCATTGACAGTAAGCCAAGTTTCAGAGAAACACATCACACACATTTCCATAATGCAAAGCATCATGGGACACCTCTGACCAATCTGGGCAGGTGATCTGAGGGAACCGCAGGAGCGGTTCCCCCAACTGCTGACCCGCACTCTACTGTTCCTCGCCTGGCGGGAAGGTGCTGCATACTGCCGCTTCCAATTTGGAGGAAACTCCACCGCTGCCCAGGACTAAAAAGTGCTGCTCCTGCTGGCCCACATCGACCCCTGAAGGAGCCGCTAAGAACTCTTCTGCGCCCTCCTTCCTCGACAGAGGATAGCTTCCCTGGCCGCAACCCAGGTAACGGCAACCCGCCGGCAATCATGCTCCCATTGGAGCCGTGAATTTCCCCCTGTTTTAAGTTGTATTTTGGCGCTCCACATAGCCTTCTGCGCCCAGCTCCTGATTGGTGCCTTGTGGCCTTTTCAGGCCCACTGAATGGCTCTCTTGTTGGACACTCTCAAGCCTGCTGTTTGGAAGCTTCTCTACAACTGCTGTGCCTATATCTACTTACTGTTTGCGCTGCTGTTTACCGCCGGTGCTTTGCACCGGCTCCCCTCCTCACCCCCTCCCTCCTGCCCTGTCTGGACTCTGAGTTACATAGGTACTGACTGTCGCATGTTTTTATCTAACAGTCCATTTTCCAATAAGCTCCTTATACTAACTCTCCACTAGGGTTGCTCTTTCGTTCCCTGCTAGTCCGTGAATCTGCTGTTTTTCCACACTCTCGAATAGTAGCTACTGCTCCCCCCGGTACCCTGTTATTTCTCGCCTCTAACTCACTTTGGCTCTTAAATGGCTGCACTGTTTCTCAGCATCATCGGTTACTCCCTTGGCCTGCTCCTTCTTGCACTAATTACTTCTGGTCCAGAACCCCATATGATGGCAGGGTCCAGTCCAAATTTAACAGATTTCTCATTATCCAGTATGATTGCAGGACGCTCCACACTAGGTGATTTCACACCTCTGCTACTCCCAAGTTCTACTTTCTATAGTGTTGCTGTCTCGGTTGCGTGTTACATCCATGACTACCTATCCCTTCGCCTGCCTTTTGCCAGTCGTAAGCTTTGGTACCTGTTTCTTCTCATGCTCCTGCTATCAGGCGACATTGAGTTGAACCCAGGCCCCCTATCAAACGCCGCACAAGACGGTACTATTGGACCCATGTCCAAGGACATATGCTTTATGCATCTAAATAGAAGAAGCTTGCAGTGCAACTTTGCCGAACTAGAGGCATGGGTTGAAGTGCATTAGCCTGATATTCTCTGCCTAATGGAGACTTGGTTAAAACCCCTCCACCCCAGATTCCACCTGCTCCTTACCTAACTATAACCTGATCAGACAGGATAGCAACCCCATCACCTCTCTCTGGTGATAATCTAACGATTATATCTAGTACCACTGTCTCTACCTGTGAATCTCTACATGCCCTACTGTTACTGGGCTCCAAAAAACTAAATATCGTACGTCGCTAAAATCTGCCGAAATCTTGCTTCGCAAGGCTTAATGAGCTCATAAATATGTTAACCACCAGTGCTGGACGCAGTGAACTACTGATCCTGGGTGATATGAACCAGAATTGGCTGGGGCACACCCAAAATACCCTTCTTACCCTAATTGAGTCATAACCTGCACCAAATCATAACTGACCTCACTAGAGTCTCATCCTCCTCAACTTCCTGCACCCTGCTTGACTGGATCCTTACAAACCAAGTACATAGACTCATGGCTGCAGGTATACTACCTGATGCTATTAGTGACCACAATCCGATCTACTGTATCTGGGGTCCCTCCAAAATCCCCTCTCCTCCACCACAGTACATCACTTTTCGGAGCTATGCCAAACTGGACACTACTAAGTTCTTACAGGATGTTTCTTCGATAGACTGCTCCCCTCTGTATCAGGCTAAGGATGCTCAAACTGCATTCCACCATTTTACGTCCAGCTTCATACCCATCCAGGATGCACGTGCACCTTATCGCACAAGAAGGGTATGTGGCAAACTAAATGGCTACACAGGGACCTGCTTGGGCAACTTATAAATTATAAATAATAATAAAATTATATCTGTCACCTTCTTAACTGCTGTTTGCTCCAGGGTGAGTGCACAACGTCCTACCTGATTGTATGCTACGTTTACCATTTTGTATTTACTTTTACTGTTCAGCAATATCTGTAACTACTGTACTGTACATGATGTTCCTGCACTGATGTAATGTACTTGCCTTACCACTCTGTTTGTACTCTCCTGGGTTGTGCCTGAAAATAGTAATTGTTTGGCTAGTGTACTCACCCGGTTAACAAAAACGAAATAAATAAATAAAAACTCCATTATCGGGACAAGTGCTGGGGAAAATACAGAAAGTCTGGCCTCTTACCAGATTATGAAATATATAGAGCCCATAGAAACCTATGTAAACGTAAAATTAGGCTGGCTAAGAGCTCCTATTGCAAAGGCCCGCTCATGGATGTGGCCGGTGACTTCATAAAATGTTGGTCTCATATAAAAACATTCGGTGCTACTCAGTCTCACACGATGAATGATATGGTAATTGATGGTGCTCACTGCAATGACCCAAACACGATTGCCAACTCCTTTAACAGCCTCTTCTCTGACCTCTCGAAATATAATACCTCTTTCCCGGATGGCATGGCTGGCCAGCCTCTCCTGAAGCCTCCTGACTCTGGGTCTAGTCATCCCCCTTTCTATTTTAAGGCTGTTACTAGATTGGAAGTTCTCAAACGGCTTGGGAATATATCAGAAAGCACTAGCATTGGCTCAGATGGCTTTGAGCCAAGGCTGCTAAAGCTGGCTGCCCCTATTATTGCCTCCCCTTGGCCAGAATAGTCGCACTATCTCTATCTCTATGCTAAGGTCATGTTCCTGACATATGGAAGATTGCTAAGGTTACACCTGTCTTCAAAAAGTGGGACAAAAGAGACATCACCAACTACCGGCCCATCGCGATACTATCTGTCCTGAGTAAGTTACTTGAGAAACTGATATCCTTGCAAGTTACTGACTTCCTCACCAAATACAATCTACTGTCACCTAACCAGCACGGCTTCCGGAAGGGTCATAGCACCTACACTGCCCTTGGTTCAACTTACTAATGACACACTATGCTCAATGGATGACAACCGACTTACAGGAGCCGTCTTTTTATAGATTTGACTAAAGTCTTTGATCTCGTTGATCACCCTCTCCTCCTAGAAAATCTCCTATCCCTGGGCTTCTCAACACAGTCTGTAGCATGGTTCCAAAACTACCTATCCAATAGGGTACAAATAGTTAAAATCCATAATGCCCTATCTGAACACTCCTATATTAACACTGGTGTCCCTCAGGGCTCTATCTTGGGCCTTCTCTTATTTACTATCTTTGTTAATTTCATATCCCTCAGCACCCACCCTTGCACCTTTATCCTCTACACGGATGACCTGGTCCTCTTCTCCAGTGCCAGCAGTGTGACTATCAACTATAATCTCTCTACTGCCTTTCAGGAAATCCAGTCCTGGCTAACCAGAAATAAGTTGGTTCTCAGTGTGGCTAAGACTCAGGCTATGCTTTTTGGCTCAGCTGCCAAACTGAAAGATTGCTGTGAGCTCTTTACCGTAACCCATGCCAATGCAGGGTTTTAAATAATTGATTAGCAGTTTTTTTCTTGGGACTATACTAACTGTACAGAAAATATTTATATAGATTTTCTAGAAGTGCTGTGTTTGTTAAACACAGTGAGGAAAGAGCTATGCATTTTCACAAAGATTTAGCACTTTTACGAGCAAAACGCTAATCAATTTTTAGAGTTAAATAAATCCCTGCAATGGTTCTTTTCTCACGGCCATCATTTCCTTTAAATGTTTGGGAGTTCTCCTTGACAACACACTCAGGTTTGACCTGCATATTCAGACCACTTGCAAATCGGTAAATAGCAAGCTGGGAATGGCCTACAGAACCTGTTATGCTCCCTCGCCCTCAGCTAGACTTGCGATTGCCTGTGGAATTCTTCTTCTGTCTCTAACCTATGGATCTATAATCTACACGAACGCTTCCAGTGCCTCTCTCCATAAGTGGGATGCTACCTACAATAACATATGTCGCTACGCCTCCTCATCTCCTCGACTCGAACACCACTGTCAGCTTTGTGCTGACCTCAGTTGGGCCTCTCCCCACTCCTATCTGTTACTGGCCCTAGGATCCCTACTGGATAGTATTATAAGATCTAATACTCCTCTGTCACTTGCCTCCCTGCTCACCCCTCAGTCCTCCCCGTATGGCCTATGCTCCTCAAACTTATTCCTGTTATAAGTCCCTAGAAGCAAATCTGTTAAAGGCACTTGTGCATTTTCCCATGCAGCTCCTAAATACTGGAACTCCTTGCTGCTTGAGATACGTGAGGTGCCAAGCCATCACATCTTCATAAAAAGACATCGAAACCTACTTGATGACCTTGCTATCTGCACTTGTTTTAACCTGCTCTGGACTTCCCGCCCTCTGAACCCTGCAAGACTCACTGCCCTCAGAACCATGCATGCTCACCTAGTTTCCTGCCCCTCTTGTTCACCACCTAGTCATCCCATTGCTCGCCTCACCCTACCTTAACCCATCCCTCCAACTAATAGGAGCCCCAGCTCCCCCACACCCTGCTCCTCATCCCTCCGCACATGTTAGTCATTTGTCTTATTCTCTAGTCCTGTCTGTTGTGCTCCTTTCTAGATTATACTCACTTTTTTTACTTTTGTTTCCCCTAATTGCTCGGATTGGCTTAGAATTTCTCCTAGTGTTTCCCTCAATTCCAGCTGCTTCCGTTAGTCTATTGATTGCACTGATGCTTTGATTGATTTGTTTACTGCTCTGTATCTGGACCTGAATTGTTTGTAGCTAATTGCTGCCCATCCCATGTATTATCATTGTTTTTGTATCCTGATATCACCTGCTGTCTGTTTTACCTGTAGTGTCTTCCTTATAACCTCTTGGGTTGTGCCTGAAAATAGTCATCTTTATGGCTAGTGCATCTATCTGGTAAACAAAAACTAAATAAAATAAATAAATATGCAAATCACCATGAAATTTCAGACTGGCTCAGTTTACAGCGGGAATGCATGGTACCAATTTACATGCATTTAACAACGCAACCAATGTCATTTCTATAATACAGTCACCTAGTACTTTTTACCTTTATCAAACACACCTAGTGCCATGGTACTCAACATTTACAGGTTTCATAAACATAAGGTATGTCCATCAAGGTATTTTATGACATAGTGCTATTACATACTAAATCCAACAACGATAAATGCAGACTGTTTTACATAAGCTTAGAGGTCACCACAATAACCTCCCTGTACGAGGACCTGAGAGGGAAAAGGAAAATTAGAGAGGACACTGTAGCATAGTCAAGAAAGGGGGGGACCCATAGGTGGCCAACTTTATGGACTAGAAATTGTAAAGGCTAGATTAGGCTAAGAAACAGAAGAACTGTTGTAACAGATTTAAGAAAGGTCGGTCCTCAAGAGTGGCAGGATCTCCCTGTCACACTCATGCATCCCACTGGCCCTACCAACTGCTTTGTCACACTGCCTTGCCACTTGGAGGTCACCAGATATGATGATCCCTAGGTCGTTTTCCTGCTTAGTGACTGATATCTCCCCTCCATCCTATTCTCTGTCCTTGGGTTCCTGTGCCTTAGGTGCATGATTTTGTACTTTTTTGCATTGAACTCCAGCTGCCATGCTTTTGAATACTCTTCGATTGTCCTGAGATACCTACGCATTTTTTTCCACCTCTTCCTTATTGTCCATTCTGTTACATATTCTGGTATCCTCTTCAAAAAGGCACACCTTCCCTTCCAGTTCATCTGTAGTGTCATGAAGACATTAAAGAGGACCAGTCACAGTACTGAGCCTTGCGGCACCCGGCAGTCACTCTTCTGTCATTAGCGTGAGTACGTTAACCATCACCCTCTGTCCCCTATCTATGAACCATTTTATAACAAAACTCATCACTTTGGATCCCACCACTAAGCTATTCAATTTCTTAATTGGTCCCTTGTGTGGTAGTGTTGAAGGCCTTTCTGAAGTCCAGATAGACCATGTCCACTGCCTTTCCCAGATTTATTTCCTTGGTCAGCCAGTCAAAAAACTTAGTCGGATTCATCTGGCATGGCCTTTCCTTGTGAATCATGCTGCCTTTGGCCTTGCAGTCTGTTGCATTTAGATACTGTACACTACAGTTTACTGTATGGTAATTTACTGTTTAGCAATTTATCTTTAACTGTTCTTGAATTGTATATTTTTACTTTATTGTTTCATATATTGTACTTTGTAGATGTCTCCCCAATGCTTCTGGAAACGAGCTGAGCTCAGTATGTCTTTCCTGGTAAATATTTTGAAATAAATAGTAAATATTTTACCACCCTGTTCCTTCAACAGTGTTTCCCAGTTTCCCCACCACTGAGGTGAGGCTTACCGGTGTATAGTTACTAACCTCTTCCCTGCTGCCGCCCTTTACGTAGCGGGACTGCATCTGCTGTCCTGCAGTCCTCTGGAACCACACCTGATTCCATTGAGCTGTTGAATAAGGCTATCAATGGGGCAGCCAGCACCTCCCTGAGTTCTTTTAGTACCCTTTAGTGTATCATGTTTGGTCCCATAACTTTGTCCATTTTCAGAGCTGCAGGTCCCTTCTGGACTTTTTCCTCCAAAAATGGACTTGAGTCCACCTCCCCTTCCGTTCCTGCTGATCGCTGGTGGTCTGTCCTACCCTCCCTCCACTTTGAAGATGGAGCAGATGTACCTGTTCATGATATCCCAGGCTTCTGCAAATCAGTCAGTGCTATTTGTTTAGTTTACCTGGAAAAGGCTCCATTAAGCAAAGCTCATTTACAAGGAGGTCCTGAGCAGGACAAAATACAAGATCCTTTCAAAGGTGCAATAATGTACAGCAGGGTGATGCAGGATACAGTAAATATAACATGATATTACAGAAGGAACATTAGGCAGGGAAAATTTACATAGGTGTTAGGAAGCTAAACTCTATGCAGAGAGAATAAAATTAACTTTGTAGTGTTAATTGTGGTGAACATTTGCTGTATAGACAGCAGCCTGTCATAATAAGGCAATGAGCATGAGTAACATAGCTTAGTCATAAGAGCAGACATCAGCGCTGGACTGCCAGTGCAGTGGGAGTGCTACAGCTTGCAGTGCCAATGCTGGTGGACTTGAGGTGTCTGAGGGCCTGCTGGGGGGAGGAGGAGGATCGAGTCCACCGAATACTCTCTGAGGAGGAGTTGTGGAGCCCGGCTGGGAGCTTTACATTAACACGGGACCCTGTTAACGGGGGCCAGAGATGATGGTTGACATCTGCAGGGTGCGAGTGACAGCATGCTTTCTCTGTGCTGACATCATTGTACATCTGCATCTCAACGGGGAAATTAAGAAAGGAAAATAACTCTATGCTAGCCTCACAGTGACACCTGGGCACTTGAAGGTGCCTCCTCAGGCATGCTTTTGAAGATGCTGGGGACCAGATTAGCATTTCAGTCTCAGACACACCCCCCCACCCCCTTTTGGGTCTTTGGGTGGAGGGGCCAGGCCACGGTCTCCTGGTTCCCTGGTAGGTTCCTGGAGATGGCACAGAGAGATGAAATTGAATGGTGCACCAGTCAATATGGGGTATATCCCCAAGCCTATACAGGAGAATAAAGAAATTAAAAAAAAAAAAAAAAAAAAAAAGCTGTCATAAATTAGTTTTATAAAAATTATGGCTAAGCAGGGACCCCAGCTTTCACAAGACTTGCAGATTGTTCCATATTGTGTGGATGATGCAGCTGAGTGGTTGAGCAAAACCAAGCTCATCACAGATTCTTTTTTAATTCGCTGGATTTATGACTGTATCCACCCACTCCTGTACTGGTTCCTCCTAGTTGCCTACTGGCTTCAACCTCTACTACTCTCAAAACCTGCCTGGAAATGGAAATCTTGCTATTTCCTCTCTTCTTGCACTTATTCACAAGTTGTATGACTTAAGACTGTTCGTTATTTGCACTTATATTTCTGTTTTGTTACTGCATATAGATTCCTACAAATGTACTGCCATTGCTGAAAATGTTGTATAAGTGTACTATGTCTGACTTCCACTTGTTCCCACGATGTTTTCTTGTATCTACTATTGTCTACATACCCTTTGTTGTAATCTTCCAGGTCATACCTGAAAATAGACCGCTATGCTGTCTAGTGTACCTACCCGGTTAACAAAAACTAAATAAATAAATAAATGAATGAGAGAACCAATCCATGTTCAGGTCTCAGAGTATCAGAGTTTCACTTGAGTGGGAACTAGAGGTGTATCAAGAGCTGTGAGCCACCTTTGGGTGGGTGTATAGCATCCCATCACATTAATGGTTTCATTTTGAGACAGCTATACAAATTTGTTAGGAATGGTGAGGGAGCTGACCGAGGCAGAAGAGAGCCTGTCACTGATGCAGCAAAGCAGTAGGGAGGGCTATTGGGATGCTGAGGTGCATAGGGAAGGGGTATCAGCAGCAGAAAAAAGGAGGTGATGTTGCCTCTGTGTAGATCGCTGGTAAGACCCCAAGACCACATCTCTGGAAGGACATAGAGTGGAGGCTGTCGGGGGCGTACTAAAATGGTGCAGGGTCTGCATTAAAAGCCCTCTGAGGAGAGACTTAAGGACCTTAATATGTACACCTTAGAACAGAGGAGGGAGAGTGGGGATATGATAGAGACCTTTAAATACCTTATGAGGGTAAATAAGGTACAGGAGGGGAATATTTTTCAGAAGAAAAGGTGCTCAAGAACAAGGGGACATGCTATGAAGCTGGAGTGGCGTAGATTCAGGAGAGATTTGAGGAAGTACTTCACAGAAAGAGTGGTGGATTCCTGGAACAGTTTTACAACGGAGGGGGTGGGGTGAAACAGTAGTGGGGTTCAAGAATACAGTGGAAAAGCACAAGGGAATCGTAGTGGAAAGGAAGGGGAGGAGGGAGAAAGAGCTCTAGATAGGGCATGGTCTGCAGTAACAATGTAGGTGGGGAGAAATGGGCATACTGGATGGGCCAAGCGGTCCTTATCTGCTGTCAAATTCTATGTTTCTGTGATGTGGAGAGCTAGGTCAACCCTCCCCCGGGTATACCCAAGTGATGTAATTTAAAAGCAGCTAACTCTCTTCTGTGAGAGAGTACTGCGGAGCTGTTGAGTCAGGTTTCAGTAAGTAGTAGTGTATCTGGGTTGGTATTGGATACCCAAACTTTTACCTCATCCAATAAGAAATTTATGGTTGGACATTTTAGGCCATTTAGTGAGGTAAATTGTGTGGGGGGTGAATTCAGGTGAGGTTGGTCCTGTTTTGACCTTCACATTACCAGAGTATATTAACAGGATTATTTATTTTGTTTTTGTTGATCAGTGCACTAGACAAAAAATGCCTGTTTTTCAGGCACGACCTGGGAGGATACAAAGACAGTAGAAATTACAAAAAAAGCAGTGTCACAACATTACAAAAGAGCAGAAAAACAGAGACACAGTATGGATCATATTACAGTAACAAAGAGCAGGCAAGGATCAAGAAGCAGGGAATCGAGCAACAATGACTAGACAGTGCAAAAACATGATACAGCCCAAATTCCAGTATCACAGTGGGTCAAAGGTAGTAAGAGCAATAGAAATACGGTGAGAGATGTACATAGTATCATTGTTTGCACAAATGAGGGTTGCCACTGAGGCTTCGTTTAGAGCATTTCTTTTATACATGTGGCAAGTAACAGTTCGGGTGGTACCATAATGTAGTCTCCTTAGACAAGGGGCATATATTACAGTAAGCATCCTGAGGAGAAGGGACTTTACAGAGGTTAGATACAAAGCAATTTCAGTGATGTTAAAACTCCACAGCAGGTTGAGGCCCCCCTCCCCCCAATAAGAGTCTGGTAAGTGATTAAAGGGTAAGAAGGGCATATATTGCTTTAAGGCTGTGTTAAAAGGAGGGACAGTTGGGGGATGCCCTCGAAATGTTGAGATGAGACGCAGGATATCTCAAGCTTTCAGAAAGTCTGTGACCCAGCATAACTGCGATCTTGTCACTTACTTTTTGTGAGTGAAAATTTGTCTTGATATAATAGCAATAATCATAGGGATTCAGCAGATCAGTCCTCTGAAATCATGACACTAGACACTGTGGAATATGAACTCTTTCTCTGGCCTCTGTCTTGGTCCACGGTGCTCAGTGCTATTATTCCCCTTGTACACCCACTGACACCCCCTCTTCCCCAATTATATCACTACATTATATTGAGGTGAAACCCTTGTATCCAGTCACATCACTTATTTATAGAGCACTATATGATGACAGTGCCATGTAAATGAGCACAAGAAATAGAAAAGGCATTTAAAATATGTTAATTAGTGAATAAATGGCTTTGGAAAATGTAGATAGAGTAACAGCATTTTGAATGTGCATATGAATAAAAAAGCATTCCAAACATGCAGGTAAGTTTCTGACCTAACGCTCACCTTATGAATGTTCTGTCAGAAACCCAACTGTCCAACAGAAATTGCTTCAGCTGCATGGTTCTTCGAACTGTCAGAAGTTCTTTTAAAAAATGCTCTGTTTCTCTCTCAACTATAATAGCAATCATGAGAAGCTTTGTCAGGTCGCTCCTTGAGATTAATGGCACTGGGCGCCATAGATAGTGGCCTCGGCCTTGGTCTTTGTCTGCAGTGTCCAGTGCCAGGTTTTCCCTCATAGTGTAATCTTCCAGTGCCTCCCTTCATGGCTGTATTATGAGTAAGAACATTCTAGCCACCCGATTCGCTAAAGGACAAGTGCAAAAGTGTAATTAGTTGGCCATAATTACATTTCTTTACTTGTTTAGCCTTTGCACCAGGTTTTGGCTAAATATCAGCACGCTTCCGCTGAAACTGTTTCTGTCTTCTCATCTTTAATACAGAAAATATTTTATAAAAAATCACTTTTTTTCTTTTAATATCATTAAGTAGAACCCATGTATCAGATAAGCAGTCTTCCGCAGACAGAAAGAGCTCGCAGACGGTCACAAGATACGCAAGGTATGACCGTGGCTCATTCAGCCTCCAACTTTCGCACTACAAATCAGAAAGCCACCGACATCTCATGCCTGGACTACTCTAGTCTCTTGTCCTGGCTCTGTAATTCATTTTTAAATTGCGAAATGCATGACAAGGATGAAATGGAGAAAGACAGTTCTGCCCTGGCTCTGGGTCACACTATACAATGGGACATCGTTGGTGCTCCTTCATCTCCCCCTTTTCAGTGCTGGGTTAACTGGGTTAGTGAGGTTCTCAGCTGTTCGATTGTCAGGTATGTATAATACAATACTACAATTATCCTTTGCACTGAACAGCGTCTCCTGTAATATGACCACAAAACTTAAGTCTTGCAGAAGTTTTCACAACATAGACAGCACCCATTCAGTTTTCCCGTAGAATGAATGGGCTGTCAGGACTCTGTCTCATAGGAGGATCAGAAGTGAACGTCACTTCCAGTTTGGCGGCCCTAACAGCACGGTGGAAATCAGGAAGTTTCTGTAGGCTTTAGAAAGGGCAAATATCAACAAAACTACAGTGAGGAAAATAGGGGCTCCTTATGATTCTGCTACATACTGCCTCATTCACTTGCAGGTAGGCTCAAAAGTATTAGCACGATTTTCTCAGGTATCCCTCTTTAAGCACTTGGCTTTTTTATTACTGGAGAGAGTGTTGATAAAAGTAAAAATACAGTTCGGCTGAGCACACGGTTCTAATTAGCACAGCTGAGCTTACGTTCAAGGTACCAAGTTCTGAACATTCTGCAAAAATTTAAAGAGCTACTCACACCTCAGAAAACTTTTGAAAACATAATAATTGGGTACAGTACTGCTTGCATTCCATTTAAATTTTATACATTTCTCCTTCTCATAGTTTATTAAATAAATGTGTATAAATATATGATTATTGTTCCTTACGGTTCATTTTGAGTTCATCTGTCTCTATAGCTTACTCCCTACTTGAAGTCATAATCCCCTGTTGTGACATCAAAATCTGTTGCCATGGGAGTAACTGTGATATCACAAGCAGTGCTCTATGACTTCAGGTGGGGGGAAAACAGCAGGAATAGATGAACTCTTCAGGAGCAGTGATCCTGTTTTCATGCAAATGACCTCACTACTAAATAATGGGGAGGAGGAATACAGAACTAATGTGAAGTACAAGGTGGACAGTGCCTAAATGTTATGTTAGTTCTCCTGAACGTGTCACCAGCTGTTTAATATATGTTAACTGTTTTCAAGCGGCAAAAAAAAAATAACTGTATTATTATGTAGTTTATAAACTAAATAAAAACATCCAGGAGTTAGAAGAAATTTTTGACTGATCTGGGAGCGCAGTAAAATTCACTCAAAATCAAATAACAAAAAATATTCATCCTCAAGGATGTGGATGGGGAAGTTTTTTTCCTTGCAGGCAGTAAGGATAGTTTAAAGGAGTCAGTGGGCATACTTTTCAAGCTCATGGCATCAAAAGTTGGAATACTAACACCCCAACATGTAGAAATGAAACGTGAAAATTTGGGACACAATCAAGCCTTGAAAATTAAATGTTTGTATTTAGAATAGTTACTAAAGATCAATAATATTTTTTATTTATTTTATTTTAGTCTTTGGTAACTGGGTAAGGCCCACTAGGCACAAGTGCCTGTTTTCAGGGGTGCCCTGGGAGCACTTGGGAGGTTAAGTGACTTGCTCAGAGTCGCACAGTATGCAGGCTGAGGTTGTGGGAATCGAACCCTGGCTCTCACTCTTTCCCTATTAACTCTTCCTGCTGCACCCACCCTTCCCTATCTGCTCCAGCCTGGCTAAAGTCCCACCCCACCCATAGTAGTGTCCCAATTATTTACCCCTCCTCCGTCATTATTGTAATAAACAAGTACACGACAGCCATCATCACTTTCTGTGGTTTAACCCAATTTTTCCCCCAGTCATCGGTAATATATCCCTCCTCTTCTTTACCTCTCTAACCTGCCACCCCATACATGGCCTCTTTTCCCTATATGTGTAGCTGCCGGGTGCCTCACTCAAAATATCTCTGCTTATAAGCCCTGTATGCCTATGGTTGATTGTACATCTGCTGACTTCTTCAATTGTAAAATAATGCTGTTGTTTTTTTATTTATTATTTATTTCAACCTTGTACTGTACTGTATACTGTGCTCTCACCCGAAGACGAGCAGCAGTACACATAAGGACCAAATGAAGCAGAGATCCGATTTTCATGAAAATTTCATAAGTGATGATAAATTGCGAGAGGAACACAAGCATGGGAAGAGTGAGCAACCTATGGAACATGCACCTAAAGGAAACAGAGCAAGCAGGGGACTTGGAATCTTTAAACTCGGGGCACAGCAGTTCCACCCTGAGAACACTACTACTAGGCGCAGCATTTAATAGTGAGGGAGGGAATAGTCACAGGGTTCCACATATTACTGAATGCTTCCGCCTGTATGGCAGGAGACAATGGACTGTTAGTTGGTCTTTTTATTTTTATTTTTTGGTCTAAATGAGGTAAAAAAAAGGTCCGCTATAATGTCCGAGCTCTGGTACAAACGTTCAGAGCCTTCAAACATAAAGACTGGCACCGGACACCTGAGTCAGGGGAAAGAAACTATTTTGCAAAGTGCTGTGCAGTACACATAAAAGGCACACCAAGGTGAAAACGTTGTAAGGTGCCATCATTAGAGACGGTCTCAAGCAAGCAGCCCAGAGCATCAGCGCATATGTGAAGGCCAACCACTTTAAATATTTCTATCCCACATAAAGAGCTACAGTTCCAATCGATAACGTATGTATACCCTTGAAGAAGGGGTGGGGGGGGGGAGACATGATAGAAACTTAAGTACCTCAGTGGAATCAACAAAGTCCAAGAGGGTAGCATCTTTCAAAAAAAGAGATGTGCAGGAACAAGGGGACACAATTTAAAGATAGAGGGGGTGCGGTTCGGGGCAATGTGTGGAAGTATTTTTTTCATAGAGGGTGGTGGATGCATGGAACAGCCTTCCTGAGGAGGTTGTGAGGTCTAAAACTGTGGGAGAATTCAAGAATACATGGGACAGACATAAGACAATTTTGGGGGTTAAGAAGAAATAGGCTGTTAGTTAAGTAGGACCTGCAGCTTATCCTGTAGGTAGGGAAATGGGCAGACTAGGTGGGCCAAGCGGTCCTTATCTGCCGTCAGTCTGTTTCTGAGATGCACTACAACACAAAGTCAAGTATTCATAGACTGACAATATAGCCTAGAGGTTAGAGTAACGAGCTGTGAATGAGCTTGGTACATCCAGCAGATCTGGGTTCAAATCAATCAATCAAAACCTTTATTTATCCAGGCAGGCACCATTGAGCAAGGCTCATTTGCAAGGTGGACCTGGTCATGAATACTTCAAAGTACAGCACAGAAGCAGGTATACAAAAAGCAATAATATACAAGGAAGAAAAAGTATATACAGTGTATTCTGCTTGTGATATCACAGCTGGTTACTGTAAGAATGATTATGGTGTCACGACAGAAGATTGAAATGTGATTTGTAGACACGCAGCCAAAGCAGATGAATCTGAGTAACGAATCCTGTTTTCATACAGAAGTACTCCATAATAAAGAATAGGGAGAAGGCGGATATAGGAAAGGTCTGATTTATACATTTAATTCTATTTGAATATTTTGTGTTTTTTCCAAGTTTTTCCTGTGTGGTGCAATGTTGAGAGGTGTTTAAAAAATCAGGAGAGAATACACAGCATTGTTTTAACTCCCAACTTCTAAATGGTGGCACTGGCAACAGAAAAATGAGAATGATGGTTACTGACAACAGATACACTAAAATCAACTTTAAAGAGCATGGGCAGGATTCAGAAAAGGGATGCGCCCAGTGCATCTGAGATGCACCGACTCATCCCCGAAATGCACCTGAGGGCGATTCAGGTAGGGCGACCATGCGCCGGCGCAATCCCGATGTGCTGGCGTAACCCCGATGCGCCGCCGTCACCTGTAATGATATGCGGCGCATCCGTAAAGGAACCGTAATTGGTGTGTGCCCATGCATACTGGGTGCAGCCCCATTCACAGTCCAGATCTGTGGTGCAACTCCGGGGCAAGTCCCGGGTTGCGCCACAGAAAGATAAGTCTGAAAAAAGCGGTGTAAGTCAGTGGCCACCTATAGGCTGGCCGCCGCACTGTGGGCAGCAGCACAGGCACCCAACCACCCTGGCAGCCCAGTGAGTCCGGCCCCATGCCCCCATACAGTGCTACCCCTGGCAGCGTTACTGGACACGTCTCTCTTCCCCCCCCCATCCCCCATACAAAGCTGCTCCTGGTGGCAGTAGTAGTGGTGACAACCACCCCTCAAACCCCAGTACAGAGCCGCTCATGGTGGCAGCAGTAGTGGTGACAACCCCGCCAAACCCCCATACCGAGCCTCTCACGGTGGCAGTAGAGGCTGAGATGCCCCCAGCACCCATACAATGCTGCTGCTTGAGCGGCGCTGGACTGCAGGCTTCACCCCAAGCACCGGTGCACAGCCGCCACCAGTGGCAGATGGTGGAAAGCCCCCATGTACACCCAACCCACCTCTCCCCAGCAAGGACCGCTGTCGCGGGCAGCACAACCCATGCACATACCACCACGGCCGCCCGCTGACTGAGCTGTCTGCGACTGACAGCGATCGCACGCCCGAAGCACTGCAGGCTGTGCGATAGCTGTCATTCGCAGATAGCTGGGTCGGCGGGCAGCCGTGGTGGTATGCGGGTGGGCTGAGTCTCCCGTTGACAGTGGGTCCTTACTGGGGAGAGGGGTGGGTTGGGTGTACATGAGGGGCTGTCCGCACGCCTGCCCGCAGGTTGTCTGCTGTACCGGTGCTTGGGGCTGGGGGTGAAGCCTGCAGTTCACGCCGCCAGCAGCAGCTGCATCGACGGGCTTGGGGGTCATCTCAACTCTACTGCCGCCGTGAGCAACTTTGTACGGGATGGGGGTCATCACCATTACTACTGCCACTGGGAGCGGCTCTGATGGGGTTTGTGGGGTTGTTACCACTTACTACTGCCGCCAGGAGCGGCTTTGTATGGGGATTGGGGTGATGGTGCTGCTACTGCCGCCATGTGCAGTGCTTTACAGTAGCTTGGGGTGGGGATCTGGCATATACAACGCCTCCTGGAGCGGCATGGCTTGGCTGGGGTCAGGGGGTGGGGCGGTGGTTGCACTGGGCATTCCCAGCCGGCGATATGCAAATGGGGCGATAATGACATGCAAATGGCCCCATTGCACAATGCATGTCTAATGGCCTCATTTGCATGCCCCTGGCTGTGAATAGCGTTTTTGGGCACAGGGCATCCTGAGATGCCCTGCCCTGATGGACACTCTGCCTGTCATGGGGGAAGCTCCAGGGCGTCCCGGGCTGGGCACACCGGTGCTATTCACAGAGGGAGCTGGGGGCATCTCCCTGTGCCTCTTCTGTGAATAGCCCATTTTGCACCCAGTGCATCTCCCCTGCACCGGCGCAGCCAAGTTGCGCTGGGTGCATCTCCTTTATGAATCCTGCCCCTAGTATACAGCCTAAAACTAAGATTTTAAAAACAGCCAACCATTATCTTTTTTTATACTTTTTTTTTTTTTTTACACCTTTGTTTAATTAGAAGATTGTTTACGTGTTGTTAGTAGGTCTGATGTGAAGAACAGCTCTTAGCCTGGTAAAATAAAGATTGATTGATAGTCTGGCAACTGACATATCTTGCTCTACTGCCCCACACTACATCATCAGCACTGTGACCTCGCTGACTGTGACATCACTGCTACTTAGGAACAGCAAGTAAGTGACTGCCCGGTCATTCACCTGTGATGTCACTGTCAGTGAGATCATAATGCTGATGATGTAGTGTGGGGCAGTAGAGTAAGGTATGTCAGCTGCCAGGCTAAGAACTGTTCCACACATCCTGCACAATATTATAACACAGAATACTTTCTGATGAGCCAAAGGAAAAGGAAAAATACTTCAGAAATAAAAAGTTACAACTGACTACTACTTAAATTTGGTATTCTTTTCCTGTCAGCCTGTTTTGGCTCCACTAGCTCTTAAAGGCAAGCTAATTTGCAGTCTGAGCTGGTATTGGTATGATAGCTAGCTAGCTTCAGCAGTTATCAGTCATGCTAAGGAACTTACCAAAAATAGATTTTCCTCTTGCGTTTCTTGTTCAGACACATTCCTTGCCTTCAAGAACATTCAACCCCCTTATTTGTGTGTCACTTTTTAAATTATAAACCCCTGAATTTTCAGCCCATGATTTTTTTTTTTTAAACCAGGAATTATTCCTCATAATAAACTTACTGTTCAGCTACATTTACACACAGAGTAATTAATTCTGGTGTCCCACCAAGTCTCAGTGGTCTCTTGAAACTTCATGATGAGGGATATTACTCTACACAAAGGGTAGATAATGGAGTCTTAAAACTCCCATTTATGAGATCTGGTAGTGGTCAGAGGTCCTTCGCATACACTGCTCCATTTATTTGGAATGCAGTTCCCCTGCATATTAGACAGCTGCAGTCTTTTAACATTTTTGCTCATGCACTGAGGTTGTATTTTTACTTCATTGGCTGAATGTTAGTTACTGTTTTAAATAGGCATTTTTTTTTTTTATCTTGACATGGATTTACTAGTCTGAATTTGTATGGATTGTTAATTGTATGGATTGTTAATTTATTGTAAGTCATTGTATGTATGCTTTGTTTGATGTGGGTCACACCTGTAAAATGAACTTGTGTTTTCCAGTGTGTCTCCCTGTTAAGCAAATAAACAAACTGAACGAATACTTTTGCTCAGTATTCACAAAAGAAGAGGAGCAGAAGGTACCTAAAACAAAAAATAGATGCACTGTGGACGGGGGTGTCGATACCAGCCCACTCACAGAAGAAAGGGTCCTGAAAGAACTCCTAAAACTCAATGTGGACAAAGCAATGGGGCCTGACGGGATTCACCCCAGAATTCTAAAAGAACTAGGGAAGAACTAGTGACGCCACTGACTACCATTTTTAACAAATCATGGGAGGATGGTGTGGTACCTGAGGACTGGGGGGGGAGGGGGTGGATGTGATTCCCTTCACAAAAGTGGGAGCAAGGCAGGAAACTACAGACCTGTTACTTTGACCTCAGTGGTAGGGAAAATGATGGAATCACTTCTGAAAGAAAGAATTGTTGAGTACCTAAAGGCCAGCAGGGCACAGGACCCAAGGCAGCATGGATTCACAATGGTAAGGTCATGTCAGGTGAATCTAATAGATTTCTTTGACTGGGCGACCAGAGTAGTAGACCAGGGAGGGGCTGTGGATATGGCCTACCTAGACTTTAGTTTAGCAAGGCATTTGACACAGTCCCACACAAAAGATTAATAAACAAGTTAGCCAGCCTGGCACTGGGTCCCAGGGTGGTCGCATTGGTAACAAATTGTCTGGACAACAGAATGCGGAGGGTAATAGTAAACAGAGTACACTCTGAAGAAAGGGGGGTTACTAGTGGGGTACCGCAGGGTTCAGTACTGGGGCCGCTCCTCTTTAATGTCTTTTATGGGTGATATTGTGGAGGGGCTGGAAGGAAAGGTTTGCAGACAACACAAAGATCTGCAACAGGGTTGATGCACCGAGGGTGGGGGTGGGAAGAGGAAGGATGAGAAGGGACTTGGCAAGGTTGGAGGAATGGTCAAAAGTATGGCGGCTTAGATTCAGTGCAAAGAAGTGCAAAGTAATGTACCTGGGAAACAAAAACCCAGGGGAAGGGTACACATTGGGGTGGGGTGAGGGGACTGACTAACAACACAAATGGAAAGGGACCTGTGGGCAGTCATATCACATGACCTTAAGGTAGGCAAGCAATGTGAGAAGGCAGTAAGTAGGGCTGGGGGGATACTGGGATGCATAGGGAGAGGCATCAGCAGTAGGAAACAGGAAGTTGTTACCCTCTGTACAGACAGTTGGTGAGACCCCATCTGGAGTACTGCATGCAGTTCTGGAGAGCCAATCTCTGCAAAGACATAGACAGGATGGAGGCAGTCCAGAGGAGGGCAACTAAAATGGTGCAGGGTCTGCACCAGAAGACCTATGAAGAGAGACTAAAAGAGCTTAATATGTATACCCTTAAGGAAAGGGGTGGGGCATGATAAAAATTTCAGGTACTTCAAGGGAATCAACAGTGTCCAAGAGGGTAGCATCTTTCAGAAAAAGATTTGCAAGAACAAGGGGGCACAATTTGAAGATGGGGGTTGGGGGGACAGCTTAGTGGCAGCATGAGAAAGTATGTTTTTCATGGAGAGGGTGGTGGATGCATGGAACAGCCTTCTTGAGGAGGTTGTGGGGTGAAAAACAGTGGAGGAATTCAACAATGCGTGGGACAGACACAAGGCAATTATAGTGGGGGGTAGGAGGAAGTAGGCTGTTGGTTAACTAGGATCTGCAGTTTATCCAATAGTTAGGGAACTGGGCAGACTAGGTGGGGCAAGTGGTCTTCATCTGCCGTCAATGTCTGTGTTGCTGTGATGCCAGAATCAGACCCTGCATTCCAGTGCTCCATGTTATAGTCTTTTTAGGTGCCCACTTTATCTACTACCACCAGTGAATATCTTAATAGCCCAAGTAAAACCTAAAATGTCTGTTTAAATCCCAAGGGTGTCAGATGCCCATTTTCATGGGAGACAAGAAAAATACAAAAAAAATTAATAAATTACAGTATACAGTACATCATGAGGCATTACAGTAGCACTGGGAGAGATTCACACAGTGTTGTATTTAGGTGTTTCTTAAAGACCTACAAGGAACCAGGGACCAGATATTGAAAAGGTAGTCTGGGCGTTAAGGGGTGTTTGCCCACGCTAACTGGGCTTTGTGCCAGATTCGTAGGTGGGATCTATATTCGGACACCCCACAGTACAGGCAGAACCCATTGGCACCTGAGTGCTAATTTATCGCTGTGTGCATGCATATTATGGGGTACTCCCCTGCATATGAGTGCAGCGGCAAAATCAGAGGTTTGCACAGGCAGAAAATGCCACTAAACGGGCACAAGTTACCGCCTTTGCAAACCCCGACTTAATGAGGCACAAGGCCCTGGTGGCGGGCAGACTGTAGCCATCCCCTGCCCCTCTGAGCCCTGGCTCGTATAAACAATGGATGCCCTGGTGTCCAGTGACCCCCCCCCCGAGCCCCCATTCCTGGATGTGTAGAGTATGCTGTGGTGTAGAGTGGCGCGCCCCCCCCCCAACAACGTCCTGTTGCCTGTCGTCACAGTAATACAGATGTCCCTGGGATCCAGTGGTACGCCCCACCCTCTGATCACCTGTCCCTGTATACAACCCATATGCTCTGGTGTCTAGCGTCCCCCTGCACCGAGCACACCACCCAGCCGTCCCACCACATGCTGATGTAACTGTGCTGCTTGGAGGGTCTGATATGGCGACTGGCACAGCCCTCCTCTCACCTCCTCAGCTGGCCGCTGTATCAGATGACATGGACATAGTTTTAGTACGGCAACGGGCAGAGTGTGGGGTGTACCATTGGATGCCAGGGAAATCCATATTACTATGGTGGTGGATGGTTGGAGGGTAGGGGATGTCACTAGACACGGGACCACAAGGATCACATGGGGATGGTGATGGGGTGGCAGGGGTGCAACTAGACACTAGGGAACCTCAATATTTACAGGGTAGGGTGATCGGAGGTCAGGGTGCCACTAGACACCAGGGAAACTTCACAGTGCTCATGGGGATGGGTGCTCGGAGGGCAAGGGGTACCACTGGACACTGGGGAATCGTGAATATTACAGGGACAGGTGATCTGTGGGGGGGGGGCAGTTGCCACTATGCCTGATGTGGCTGGCCACAGGAGAGGTGCAAACCTGCCGCTGCTTCCCATGCATATAGCCCCTTGCATTCCCAGGTGGCTCATTTGCATGTTGTGGGGTGAATATTGCACCGTTGCTCCCGGCTCTGTCAATTGTGAGGGGCGCTGTTCCCTGTAGGTCCCTATGGGCCGCATACAGCCTGGATCCATGTCGGGGCAGTGCTACTCATCTTACCGCTGTGACGGCATGGCCCTATATTCAGTCGGATAGCAATGGTATGTTGTCCAACTACATGTAGCAGCCTCTGGGTCGGGTGCAAGGGCAAGTGCAACACAAACGTTTACGCCCTGCTTTTGCCTGCATTGAATATATCTAGCCCCAAGAGACAACGATGATTCTGGCAATGCATTCCATAAGTTAGTAACATGATACAAGAAAATTCTCTGTCTATGAGATGTTTTACAAAAAGGATGTAAAACATTAGTGTTTGCAGATTTAGTAAGATGTTGATTTATGCAGTCATGAAAATCGACATAAAAGAATAATGAGCTGGTAAATTATAAAACCTTTTGAATGTAGTAAGGCTGAAATAGTTGACACTGTGTTCAAAGGATAGCCATTCCAGTTTACTGCCATAAGACACAGTGATGCGTTAAATGGTGATAAGTTAAAATCTCAGCCAGTCTTGGTCTTTTAACCCTCGGAGTTGCACTGTGGCAACCTGGTAGTAGCCATGCTGGCTAAAATAAAGCCCAGGTTCATGTAGTGCACTGTTGTATTAGTATAGTAAAGGGAAGGGGGAAATTTTCAGCTCCAGAACGTGAAACACGCTTAAGAAAATGGGACCCTGTATTTTCTGTCAGGTTTTTATCAGCGTTGAAAGTTGTTGACCGGTGAAATAGACATGACAGTTGCAGGTCTTGTAGTAACTGAAGAATTAATGCCTGAGCATTCAGGCTGTTGAAACCTTTTTTAACCTAGCCTTTGATGAATCTGTGCCCTTTTTATATCTTTTTTTTTTTTTTTAACACTGCTGCAGTCTCTTGATGGAAAAAGACATATTCTTGCTCTTTGCTTTGTCTTACTAACCATGTCGCTCTGATAAAGTGCTTCCTGTAAATATTGTTCACAGCTGGAGGTTGCTGCTGGAGGAGACCTGAAGGATGGCAAATGTCACTATGAAGGAGCTGTCGTAATTCTTGATGCCGGTGCTCAGTATGGAAAGGTTATAGACCGTCGGGTGAGGGAGCTATTGGTGCAGTCGGAGATCCTACCTCTTGAGACACCAGCGTTTGCCGTCAAAGAACAAGGATTTCGGTAAGCAGCTGTCTGAGTCATTTGTGCTAATTGTACTTTAAATAGCTACAGTTTTGACAGTGTCACTTTCATTTACAAACTTGCTAGTCACTAATTAAACACCACCAGGATTCCTGTTGCTTACTTTCTGCTCTACTGCATATCCAATGTAAAAAGTTTGCGCTCATGACAGAGGAGTCTTAACTTGCATTTCATAGCCACCCTTCTCATTATGTTCTTGCAACACTGCTAACTTTAAGATGGCTTCACTGAAATATTTTGGACCAGACTTGTTTAATACACCGGTTTATAGCTGAACCCAGTATCCAGTGTTTATGAAAATTCCGGAGACACATGACCATTGGCGTCCTAAATCTGTCTAGCAGCCACCAGTGTTGTAACCTAAGGCAGCAGTGCTGTTTGGAGTGTATGGCAACATTGTTCTTGCATCTTTCTCTTTATTATAAGGCTTTTGTTTCACTTCATCACAGAGGTGAATGGAAAAAAAATCTTTTACTTGGACTGTTTAATTCTGGATACCAAGCCTAGGATAGATCTGCTTTTGGGAGTCATTGCATATCATGGATTTTTTTGAGAACCGAAGATGGCCAGTAGCCACAGGGACCAGTATTGATCCATGCGGAACGGGGGAGTGGGTTTGCTGTTCTGGTGTAAACATTTGTATGATGGCTTGGATGCTAATCCTTGTAATCAGCACCTTTCTGTTCTGGAGTGGACATTTAGGGTACAAAGACCAAAACTATTTGTTTCTCATTCCAATAACTTTTGATCCAGAGAATCACTAGGGTGGCAGGTCATGGGAGGGAGTGAGCTGTCATTGTCCACCTGGGGACAAATAATCTGACAAGGGATGGAGTAGGGGTAGTGCAGGGTACTTTCAGGGAGCTGGGGAGGGGCCTTAAACATGCAGGGTTTGCAGTGGCATTCACCTCGGTGTTGCGTGTGTATGGCCAAGGGGAGGACAGGGAACTTTGCACTAGGACTTTAAAGAGTTGGTTGATGGCATGGTGCGAGGAGAAGAGTTCCTACTACAATGGGGACTGGGGTTACACCAAACTTCAGATTCAACACACAATATCTGTGTGATGCTTATTCAGAATACAGGAAATAAGCTTCAGCAATAGCATATTCCTTCAGTACATCAGTTTGCAGCAACAGACTATGAATTTCCTTTCTCTGCACTTAGCCAGCACCTATTAACACTGATCTCTGATCTAACCACTTTTCAGTGAAAAACCTTCATCCCTGTGTGGGCCCTGTTTGCTTGGGTAGTGGGGGCTCAAAAAGAAAAAAAAAACCAAAACAAGCTAAAAACAAAGAACCTCAGTGCAGAATCACTGACAAAAGGGTTACCCCAAAGGGCATTGGCAACAAAGAAATACAGCATCATACATACTTCCATAATGCAAAGTATCATGGGATATATGCAAATCACAGTGAACTTTCAGACTTCTTCAGTTTACAGCAATTTGCATACATTTTAAATAACACAACTAACTTAATTTCTTTAATAGTCACCTAGTACTTTTTACCATTATCAAAATACACCAAGTGCCATTGTATTTTCAACATTTACAGGTTTCATAAACATAAGGTATGTACATTATGGTATTTTATGACAGTGCTATTGCATACTAAATCCAACAACAATAAACACAACCTGTTTTACATATGTTTGGAGGTCACCACCATAACTTCCCTGTACGAGGACCTGAGAGGGAAAAGGAAAATTAGAGGGCACTACAGCATAGTCAAGAATGGGGGAGTGGCCAACCTTATGGACTAGAAATAGTAAATAATAATAATAAATTTATAAAGCGCCTTTAATTTTCCAAGGCGCTGAACATCTTAAAACAATAATATCAAACATTAAAATCCAGTAATGCACACAAATAAAATCATAACACAGTAACATCAAGAATTAAAATTCAAGGTAAATAAAAATAAAACCACAACACAGTCACCAATTACAATATAATCAACCATCCAAAAAGGCCATTTGCCAAAAATAAGTTTCCACGGAGGTGCACTCCCGTAACTGGTGGGGTAGAGAATTCCAAAGAGTGGGTGCAGCATAAGAGAATGCTATACAGCCTGAAGATTTAAGACTCACTCTTGGAATCTCTAGCAGCCTCTCGTCAGCCAAGCGGAGTGATCAGCCGGGGCAATAGGGCACCAGAAGTTCTTTCAGATAGGCTGGACCCTAATCATGAAGGGCTTTGAAAGTCAATAAACTGACTTTAAAGGCGATCCGCCACCGTATAGGTAGCCAGTGCAGTTTGCGCAGCACCGGGATAATATGACAGGACCTACTTGTCCCAGTCAAAACCCGGGCTGCTGTGTTCTGCACCAGCTGTAGGTGACAAATTTCAACCTCAGAAAGCCCAAAGTACAGGGAGTTGCAGTAGTCCAGACGCGAAGACACAAAGGTGTGGACCAACGTTGGTAGAGTGTCAGACAGAACGAGGTACTTAACTCTGGCGATATTCCTAAGATGGTAGAAGGAAGTCTTGACAACAGCTGACACTTGTGAGTGTAGTGTCAGTCTGTCATCCAAGATAACCACCATGTTACGCACCCGTTCAGAGGTCGGAAGTGAAACGCCACCAAGGAAAATTCCAGAGTGCGTACCAACACATGACCCCTATATCAGACAACCTAGGTCCACAACCAAAACCTCTGTCTTTTCTGAGTTCAACTTCAGCAAACTAGAATCCATCCAACCCTGGATTTCTTCCAGACAGTTGTTAAATACCGAGAGAGCTCCTTCCTGGTTGGGTGCAAAAGACAGGTATAACTGGGTATCATCTGCATAGCAGTGAAACCTCAGCCCATACCATCTTATGTCTCAGAGGGGCGGCAGCATGTACACCGTGAATAACATGGGAGATAGCACAGAACCCTGAGGCACCCCACACAACAAAGAAGTTGGGCAAAAGTCCAAAAAAAAAAAAAAAAGACACAACTCTTTGTGATCTCCCAGTGAGGAAAGGGGTGAACCATTGTAGAATGATTCCCGAAATTCCACAAATCTGCCTCAGGCGTGCCATCAACGCCAAATGATCCACGGTGTCAAAAGCTGACGAGAGATGGAGGAGAACCAGAATGGAATGTCTCTTCTGATCTCTCGCCCTCAGAAGATCATTCAGCACCCGACCAGCGCAGTCTCGGTGCTATGTCTTTTACAAAACCTGGATTGGAAGGATTCGTAGATGTAATGAATGGTTAAATGGTCTTCCAGTTGGGCAGCCACTACCTTCTCAATCACCTTTCCAATAAAGGGAAGGTTAGAGATAGGTCTGTAGTTTGTGAAACAGTCTGGGTCCAAGGTAGCTTTCTTCAAGAGAGGTGTCACCACTGCCTCTTTCAGGGAGCTAGGGAACTCACCTGATTCCAGGGAGCACCAGACTATTTGCACAAGGACTAGACCGATGATATCACTATAACCCAAAATTAGGGAGGTCGATCCAGGATCCAAACTACAGTTTGTGGGATGCACACTATGGATGATCCTCATAACATCCATGAAATCGGGTCGACTGAAGGAACTCCAAGAAAATTGAGGTACTGTGAACTCACACTGTTCAACAGCATCACCCTTAGAGATTGCTGGATGTAAATCAGCCCTGATGTCAGCCACCTTGGTTACAAAGTAACGAGCGAGCTTCTCACACTCCAACTGCGAAAAGGCTTTTCGAACTTGCAGACAGGCTGGGTTGCACAGTCTGTCTACATTTCGAAACAGCTGAGCCGGTCGATTCCGAGCAACTGCAATCTCCCTGGACAGGAATTCTGCCCTCTTACGGGTGATTGCAGATTGATGGACAGAATAATGTTTCATCAATCTAAGGTGGTCGGCTTCAAAGGTGGACTTGCGCCAGCACCGCTCTAACCTTCGCCCCTGTCTCCGTATCTCCCTCAATGTCCCATCAAACCAAGGGGCTTTGGGGTAAAGAGATAGGGGCGCACACAAACGGGAGCAATAAGATCCAGAGCCATTGTAACAGCCGTATTATAGGCCGACACTGGGTTCTCTGGATTACTGCTCGTCAACATGGGGGACAAGAGGTCAAGGACCGCCGCAAGGCCTTGGGAGGTAATATCCTGTAAAGGGGCGGTGCCTGACCATCTCCACAGGGAAGGCCGTCTCAGGGGGGTGCAAAAACTGAACCTCACGATATTGTGGTCTGACCAGTCGACTGGTTCCACCCCCAAGTCAGATGCATCAATCCCCAGGAGAAAGACTAAGTTCAGAGAGTGCCCAGATTTATGGGTAGCAGTGGAAACTACCTGTGCAAGGCCCAAAGAAATCATTAATTGGAGGAAGTGATTACCAAATTGCGAAAGTTCGTCGACCCAGGCATTGAAGTCACCCTGAACCATCAATCTGGGCGACTCAAACGACATGTCGACGATGAAGTCTGCTACTTCCTGTAAGAAACGTTTCCTATCTCCGGGTGGACGGTAGATGAGTATGATTCGAACACCTACACCCGCTACTACTGTGCACTCAGATGACTCGGTCTTTCCCTCTACCACATTTGTGAGGCCCACTTCAGTCTTAAAACAGACTACAACCCCCCCTCCCCTGCGGTGCATCACCGAGTACCCAGTCTGAGTCATGGCCTCCAGTATGGAGCCTGGATTTTCATCCAGCCAGGTCTCTGTGATGCAAGCCAAGTCCACTGAGCCAAAAAGATCGGCAATAATACCGGTCTTGTTCCCGATGGACCTGGCATTGTATAACACCGCCCGAGCTGGACGAACCTCAGGCTGTCAGGCCCATCTGCCTACTGAATTCAGTAGTGCCCTTGGGTATGGGCACCAGACATGGTAAACCACAATCTGGATTCCATTTCGCCCCAGGGTGCCTTCTGGATCTAAAACCCGATCACGATGCCCCCTCATCCTCCGATTTGTTACACCACCCCTCCTCCTTCTATGAACAATTACCAGCGCTCTACAATGCTGGTATGTATCATATATGGGGAGAATAAAAAGGGTGGCGGGCATGAAGAGATGAGGATGAATAGCGCACCACTGTGGGGACTGATGGCCGACACGTCGCTACTGAGCAAGAATGGATTAGGCTAAGAAACGGAAGAACTGCTGCAACAGATTTAAGAAAAGGTCGGTCCCCAAGACTGGCAGGAGCTCCCTGTCACACTACCCTTGGAGGTTATAGGCCTCTATATGGTTAATGGTTTGCATTCTTCCAGGAGGGGGATCACAGTCCTTCATGGTAGGTTTAAATGTTTCTTGGCTGAGCATTTCAACTAGCCAGGTGGGGGGCCGTATAAGGAGGCAGAAATTGCTCCACCCCCTTTCCACATAATGAAGCAACAAGGATGGTGGTCTCAAGGGGCTGAAGCTCCCTCAGTGCACAGGTGCAGATGAGGCAGAGGACAAGGGGCATAAATTAAGGATTTAATAAGAAAAGGGTAAAAGTGACAGGAAACCAAGAAAGTAACGAGGAAGGGGGGGTCTGGGTGCTTCAGGAAGCAGCACAGGCAGAATTGGGGGTTGCGGGCAGGGAGGGAGAAAGGTATGGGAAACCATGTTTGCCAACACATGGACTCTGAGAAATACAATTCTGGACTTGTACGCCATCATGGAGGAGGCTAGCCTGGATTTGGTGGCCATAACGGAGTCGTGGTGCACGGACTGGGACATGGCCATACCATACTACTTTCTGTTTAGAAGGGAGAAGGAGGGGAGGATGGGTTGTTCTGTATGTGAGGGAGGGAGTCAAGGCTATGGAAATGCAGGGGCACCTGGAGGAAAAGGAAGGGCTGGTGGTGCTGTAGCTCACCCTGTAGACAGGAACTGGGGCCACTGTCCCTACAGTGGTTATATACAGACCTCCTGCACAGGGAGAAGAGTTCGATAAGCACTAGGGAAAGTCATCATCAGGATACAAACAAAGGGGAGGGAAGTGCTGCTAGTTGGGGGGCTTCTATCTGCTAGATGTGGATTGGAACCTTCCAGGTGCAGCTGCTGCTTTGGCAAGGAGCAGGACCATGCTTGACTCCCTACATGAGGCGTTTCTCTGGCAGCTAGTCAGCAAACCCACTAGGGACAGGGCAGTGCTGGACCTGGTACTTAGAAATAGGGACAGCATGGCAGACATCATGGGGGGAGGGGTTCCCTAGGTAACGGTGGTCACTGTACATTGTGGTTCCACAGGAGCAGAGGCATGCCACATGAGGGCAAGTGTCCTGTATTTCTAGAGGTCGGATTTTCTGTCATTTAAACTTTTTATTTGGTATTTTTCTTACAGGTGCAGCACAGATAAAACCACAGCAGTGCAGTCATGCAATATATGAGAATTATATAACCAGTTCAGTCAATATCATGATCTGCTTAGATGTGCATACAAGTGTTTCCCATTCATGCTGCAATGATATTGCGCTGTGGTGAACTGATTTCTTAAAGGATTTATACATTTGTAAGTCTCTACTGTTTCTTTAAATTCCAGTTGCTTGACAGTGCCTTAAAGTGCTGCTAATTATGAATTGTGTTGTGTTCCCATGTTTTGTATCCTGATTGTTCTGACAATGCCTTCACTGGGTGCTGCTTCAGGTTGTATTATATCTATTGCAGACACCGTTGTATATATTTAGGTGTATTGTAGCATTTTAGATTATGACAAAGAACCTTTGTAAATGAGCATGTCCACTCAAAGATACTCATCCGATTGCTTAAAATAAATAAAATAAATCAAAGTAGACAGAACAGAATTAACAAAAACCTACCATAACAGTAACCGACAAAATAACTCCGAGATGTACCAGCAACCGTTTGTAGCATTTCATACTATAGAGTATTGAGTAGTGCATGGTTATCCTGGTTATAGAGAAATGGGGGTTATGTCACCTACTGTGTTGCCACTCTAGGAGGTAGGTATTATACAAATGATTGCCAGCATGACAGAAAACTTGCTATGGTGTTGGTAGCTAAGTGAGAGAGGCAGTCCAGGGAAGCTGTCTGTGTCAAGTCAGCAAGCTCTTGAAAGGAAGGAATCTCTGGCGAATGCCATCGGCAGAGCAGGAGACACTTGCCTTTCATACTGAGCTGTGCTGTTCACCTGTGACCCGAGTAAGGTGTACCTGGGGCTTCGGCTTTGAGGTCTAGTAAAAAGGAGGGTAGGTGATCTTGGGGCGTGACCTATGAAGTACAGCACCTCCAAGTTGGCGTACTCGAGACCAGAATTTGGATTAGTGTGGACACGCCCTTAAGATGTGTGGTAGGTCTTCCCTTCAGCTGCACACCTCAAGCAGCAATTATTTGGCATCAGTTTTCATTCTATGGAGGATGGCTGAAGTTGTGTACCAAGAGTGCAGGATTTTGTTCTGAATTAACCTGCCATGGAAATTCTTGAAAGCCTTATGACAAAAGATCCAGCAGCTTTTACTGTCGTCCTCTAAGATGGCTCTTTTGAGCATGGTGGACCATTCATCTCTAGAGTGATTGGATTGGCTTGGAATACCATCTCTAATTGGGCCCTATGTCTTGCCTGTCAGCTTTTAGGTTTGGCATAACCAACTGGAAATTGAGGAGCATGGTGTGTCAGTCTTAACTTGTTTAAGGAATGACTGGGTGGTACTGAGAAGTTGCAAATAGTGCCAGAAATCTAACTAGGATATCCACCATGTCTCTGCGTTATATCCGTAACAGTGTTAACCCCCCCTACTTCCTTTCCAGGTGTTCATATTACAGGTTTGCCCTCCACCTTTATAGCAGGGTTGCCCTGTAGAGGTATGTAACTTAACTGGAGACTGGTCAGAACGCAGCCATTTGTGTAGTTTAACTGACCAGCTTGCTGAAGTTGCAATTGTGGCGTGGGTTTTCAGGGCTTTTGGGACAGGGGAGTAAAGGTATAAGGCCGGGGAGAGAGCGAGAGAAAGAGAGACACACCTCTTATTGAGGGTGCATTCCATATGAACTCATTAAGTACTGGCTGGAGTTATAGAGCAAAACTGTTGTAATCTTTGAGCAGTCCGACACTTCAAGAAGTAACCTGGGGAGCCAGGGTAGGCCCCATCCTCCTCATGACCAGCATGACCTTAGTTTGTTGCGGTTGTGTCTAGGGTGTTGCCCTTCCCAGATGAACTGCCTAGAGGTTTATCGGTGAGCAAGAACCACTTGTGGGGAATGGAAAGAAACTGGTGAGAGTACATAAAACAGTTTGGGTGCCACCACCATTTTCTGTGCAGCTATATTTTGCCAGCTGTGGTTAGGTGAAGTATCTTCCAACGATCACACTCTGTGTGGAATTCCATGAGCAGTGGGGTGAGGTTGGTATCCCAACAATGAGATTGTTGGGGAAATTTGGATCCCAAGGTATGTGATTTCTTTTGGGGATCATTTCAGCCCTATGTCAGCCACAGTGGATTCTAAGCAGCTAGGGTTTGCGGGAGGACCTTGGTTCTGGAACAATTATGTTTCGGATTTGAAAGGTATGTGAAGGTATTGAGGAGGTGTAGCGGGGTATGAACTGAGGATGGAACGTACCCTAGGAAGACTAGGAGTTTGTATGCATACATCAGGGTGGTGTATGTTTCTGACCCTGTAGTGATACCCATAATTTGCGCATGCTGCTGAGTGACTGCGGCCAGGGGCTTAACAGCCAATGCAAAAAAAGTAGGGGGGATAAGGGGCACCCTTGTATTTTGCCATTACAGAGAGGGAATAAATTTAATAGAAGGGAATTTGTCAGCACATTTGTTGAAGGGTTGGTATATAATGTTCGGACCTAGGATTGAAAATGCTTCCCAACACCCAGGTGAGCAAGACCTAATATAAATGGCCCCAGTGAACCAAATCAAAGGCGCTTTCAGAATGGCAGCTGAAGTGGGGCAGATTTTGGCTACCTGGATGACGTTCGTGACAGACCAGATGTGTTCTGAATGAAGATATCTGTTAACGAACCCAACCTTTGAGGGGTGGATAAGAAGGGGCAAAAGGATGTCTAACCTTGTAGCCAGTGCTTTGGCATAGATATTGCTGTAAACATTTGAGTGAGATTGGGTGGTAACTGGCTGGTGAAGTTAGGTCCTGTCCTTTTTTGGAAGGACAGAGATGGTGGCCTCATGGAGGCGTTGCTACGTGGGGGGGACTAAGTATTCCAGGAGAGTGGATTTTAAAGGAATAAGAAACTGCCTATTGGGGGGACGATTGTCTGGGGGGGATAAGGGGGTATAATTGAGGCAGCTACACTCTGTGTAAAGGAAGTGAACAAAATCAAAAGGAAGAAAATACTGTTATGATACTCTAGGGAAGTGGCCATGGTGGTAAAGGTGGGGGGGAAAGGGTAGCATTCAGTAGGTACAAAGAAACGCAGTGTGTGTATCAAATAAAATAGAGGGAGGCTGAAGAGGCAGTGAGGGGAGCAAAGGTGCAGACAGAGGAAAGGATAGCTAAAGGGGATAAGACTTTCTTCAGGTGTGTAAGCGAGGAGAGGAAAACGAGAACTGAGGTGGACTAGGCAGAAGAGGATCAAGAAAAAGCAGATGTCTTGAATTGGTACTTCTGCTTAGTCTTCACAGTGGAAGGGAGAGGAGGACAAACCACTAGAAAGTAGGGGTTGAAATTGGCACTGGCCCACTAGGCATATGCTGGAATATTTTTTATTAGATTAGTAAGATTTTCCTTAAACTAGCCCTGCAGGTTTGTACTGGAGAAGGTAACAATTCAGTAAGTACAAAGACACCTAGAAAGTAACCGCAGGAGGAGACCAAAGGTCCATCTAGTCTGCCCAAGAGTTTCCGAGATCAATTACTGCCCTCTGGATCTAGCCCCCCACCCAGCTTTTGACTTTTCCTGACTCCTTGGTTGCTATCAGAGTCTTTGCCCTATCCCACTCCCTTTTAAATGCAACCACGGTCCGTGCACCTACCACCTTGGCTGGCAGGCTGTTCCATGGGTCCACAACTCTTTCCATAAAATAGTACTTCCTCAGATCCCTCCTGAAGCTCCTTCCCCGTAGCTTCCACTTGCGCCCTCTAGTGGTTGACCATCTACCCTATTGAAAAAATCCCAAGTGGGGAACATGTTTGATTCTTAAGAATTTGTACATCTCGATCATATCTGCTCTCTTCCTCCTACTCTCCGGTGAGTACATGTTTAGGTTTTCAGGTGTTCCTCATACAGGAGTCCTTGGAGACTTGTACCATCTTGGTTGCCCTTCTCTGCATAGTCTCCATCCTATCTCTGTCCTTCCCAAGGTGTGCGCTCCAAAACTGGACACAGTACTCCAGGTGAGGCCTTACCAAGGATCTGTTCAGTGGGAGGATCACCTCCTTGTTCCTGTCAGTTCTTCTCTCTATACACATCAGCATTTTGCTTGCTTTGCTGTAAGCCTTTTTGCATTGGCCCGACTGCTTCAGGGTGTCATTTATGATGACCCCAAGGTCCAATCTTCCCTCGAGGTGCTGATTTGGATTTTGTTGAGCCAGTACTCTGTTTTGGGATTTCCTTTACCTAGTTGTAACACCTTGCATTTCTTTGTATTGAACCTAAGCTGCCATATATTGTACCATGTTTCAAACCTTTGCAAGTCTTTTTGCAGGTCCCTGACTGCCTCCACTCTGTCCACTCTACTGCCCAATTTCGTGTCGTCCGCATATAGTTTGAGCTTGCCCTTACTACTTAATCCTGTGTCACTAATCAACATGTTAAACAGCCCCGTGACGAAGGGTTTGTACCGGAAGCGCCAGGGCGAGTGGTGGTTGTGGCTGCACTAGGCACAGCACAGTGATTTAAGCATTAAAAGCTTTGAACTTTATTCTCTAGTGTGCGTGCCTTATTTATGGTATAGCAGAGTGCAGTCTTCTTTGGCTGTATGTTTATATTTGGGCTGGCTGCACCCGCCGTGTGGAAGTAGAGGTGGAGCATCGCAGTACTCTTTCTGGACTTGTGAACATATTAAACAGGACTGGGCACAAGACCGAGCCCTGGGGCACACCACTAGTGACACTTTCCATATTAGTCCTCACTCCGTTGACTACCATTGTCTGGCTCCTGTCAGTGAGCTAATTTCCTACCCACCTGACAATGGACTCGGCAGTGCCAAGGTCCTCCCAACTTTTTTTTTTTTTGCTCCTCTCTGAGCACCCCAACTGGCGCCTCTCCTTCAGGCCTCTTAGGTGCATCTGCCGCGCCTTGACCCCTGTCGCCATTCACTGCCCCAATATTGGCAGCCCACCTCCCCGGAAACCTGACGGAACCCTTTTATCAGATGGGTTTTCCCCTTCCAAGGGAGAATCCCAGCAACTCTATTGACCCGGGTGCTGTAGGGTTCTGACCGGGCGATCTGGGGCTTTGTGATGACTGGGACCGGCGGCAGTCATCCAGTCGACTGGGGGGCAATTTTCCATTTTCTGGCCCTCCCACTGCACCCTGATGGACCTGCGTGGAATGGCAATCTGAGGCAGGGACGTGCGTGGGTATATCGAGGCATCATACTCCTTGCATGTCGCCCAATCCACCTCCATGTGTTGCCTCCCCGGGGAGGGAAGCGTCCAATGGATGCTCTGGGTTCCCTCCTGCCAGTCTCCACTCCCAACACCTGGTCTTAGGGCGTGAACTCAGGTCGCCAGCAGGCCAAGCGAACCCCTTCGCTCTGCGCCATGGAGCTGGCCCCCTTCAACTTTTTTAACAGGCGGTTGTGGGGCACTAAGTCAAAGGCCTTGCTGAAGTCAAAGTATTGAAGGTGGCTCCTGTTCAATTCTTTGGCGCCCAATCATAGAATGCAAGGAGGTTTGTTTGGCACGATCTACCCACCTCTAATCCGTGCTTTCTAATATCCTGAAGGCCATTCCTTTCTAGATATTTGACTAGATCCTGTTTAAGTACAACAGCTGGGCCAGTAGAAATGTGCTCTGGGGCTAGTGAATTTTCTCAGTCACTAGCCCTGCTGGCTAATGGTTGGAAAACTTTATTTAAATCCCTGGGAATCGGAAGGAACTGTGTGTGTGTGTGTGTGTGTGTGTGTGTGTGTGTTGCACAAATCCATTTTCAGAAGAAAGACTCCTGAAGAGACTTGCAGCTCTGAAAGTGGACAAGGCTATGGGACCATACAGGATACTCTCAAGAGTACTAAAGGAACTGAGGGAGGTGCTTGCTGCTCCACTGATGGCCTTACTCAACTGCTCTCTAGAAATGGGTGTGGTTCCAGAGGACAGGAGGAGAGCAGATGTGCTTCCGCGCCATGCGAGTGGCAGCAAGGAGGAGGCAAACAGTTATAGGATGATCAGTCTCACATCAATGATGGGGAAACTAATGGAAACCCTGTTTGTTTGTTTATTTGCTTTTGGTAACTGGGTAAGTGCACTAGGCCAACAAACCTGCCTATTTTCAGGCACGACCTGGGACAGTAAAATAGAACATACACTAGTGACAACAATAAGGTACTAAAAGAAGATAAACAGTAAATGCAAACAGTTACATCAGCTGAGTAAGTTACAGGAATTAGAACAGCATCAAGCTAACATCAAGAACAGAGTAGATGTGGTAGAACTACAAATACATAGCATCATAGCACATTAGTATCATAATAGTGAAAAATAGACTAGTAGTACCTTGATAGGGGCGACAAAGGCAGGTACACACATTCACATAAAGGCATACATAAGGATGAGCATGATAGCCAGTAATTGAGACAAGCAACAGTTAAGTGCAGTTGCAGGTAGCTAGAACATTAAGGTGAGCGAACAGAGCTTGCTTAAATGCAAGGTGAGATGAGGAGTTCTTAACATGGGGGAGGGGGGGAGTGAGTTCCAGAACCTGGGAGCAAAATAGGAAAAAGCTTGCTCCCCCATTTTAATGGAGCAGTGCTGAACAGTGAGCAAGGGGGAGGTGGAGGGCCTAAGAGATTGGGAGTGAGAGGCTGGGGGGGAGCATATCACCTAGTGAGGAGGGGCGTGGGGTTCTGGTTAGGGAGTAAAAAAACCCACTGTGTTTAAGACCAGAGGGCAGTGGGAGGCTGGCAGTGATGTGTAAGGCGAGGAGCCGATAAGGCAAATCTACAGATATTGTTTTAAGATGTGTCCCATTGTCGTAGGACCCCTGCATGAGCATGAGAGAGTATTAGGAGGGCATATAACAGTTGTTGGAGTAGAACTCCTCTCGCTACAGAGATCCGAGCAGCCGGAGTGAGTGAGTGACGTACTCTGTAGGCTGCACCAATCTTGGCATTGACCAAGTGGCAAACCTTCTTGATGTGTGCAATAGATCGAGGGTAACACCAAGATATTTGAAGGATAATGTGTTGGAGACAGTTGATCCATCACAGCAGTGGATCAAGAGCTTAGGGGACTCCGAGGGCACCTTTTTAGAGGACCCATGGCCTAGGTCTTGGATATATTCAGGATTTGATAGTTGGAGGAAAACCAAGCTTGGAGAGTCTGAAAGGCTGATGAGAGATGTAGATTGATGTCATCAATAGACTTGGAGGCTGAGTAAAGAACCAAGTCATCGGCATACATGATAAAACTGCAGTGAATAGACGGAGTAGGGATGTCATTGAGAAAGAGAGACGAGTAGAGGGCTGAGAATAGATCCCTGAGGGATTCCACAGGAGATGGTAGCTGGAGAAGAGAGAACTTGATAGAAAAGAGACGGCCTGAGAGCGAGATTCTAGATAGTTGCCAAACCAGGATAGGGTCGTATCAGTGGCACCAAGAGTGTGTAGTTTGGCCAGCAGAAGGGGGTGGTGCACCATGTCAAAGGCTTTAGAAAGGTCTATGAACACTGCTTCCATGAGTAGACCCCTGTCCATGTTGCATTTAACATCACTGGTAAACTGGGGTAGAGTGGCAGTTGTGCTGTGTCCAGCCCTAAAGCCATGTTGTGCAGGAGATTGCAAGTTAGAGTAAAGAAGATGTGCAGAGACCTGCTGATGAATCAATTTTTCAAGCAACTTGCTGAGCGTGGGCAGGAGTGAGATGGGGCAGTAGTTGGGTAAGTTTTTGATGTCATCTTTCTTGTACACAGAGATGGTTCTGGCAACTTGCCAGACCAAGGGACTGAGGATGAGCAGATTGAAAGGTTAAAGAGCCTGGATACAGGCGCTGCTAAACACGAGGCAAACTAAGGATCCTAGGATGGATTCCATCAGTGCCAGCAGTACCGTTAGCTGGCAAAGATTTTAGTAGCTTAAGGACCTTTAGACGTGTAATCGGAGCCAACACAAGGGCAGGTAGAGAAGTGCCTAGTGGGGTAGGGGACACCATGGAAAAGTTGGGTGAGGAAGGGCAGTGGGAGGGAAGAGAGGAAAAGAGGGAGTTTAAGGCATTGGCGATGGTAAGAGGGTTATTGCAGTGCGTGTTATTAACATTTCATTTGGGGGCATGAGATTGTTATTCCCAAGGGTTTCTTTAATTTGTGACCAGTACCGTTTAGGGTTGGAGGCAAAGGAACCAAGAAGGTTCCGGTAGTAGTTGCTTTTAGCCAAATGAATCTCCTCCTTACAGGTGCTGCGTAACGGACCTGTAAGCCTCAAAGTCAGCTTGAAGGGCGGAGGACTGCAATGTTGCCCAGAGTTTATCCCTACATTTTAGCAGTTGGAGTAGGGGATGCTTGAGCCATTTGTGTGTGTTTTTTTTTTTTTTTTTTTTCTGCCCCCTTTTACCCAGCGAGTGGAGACAGGAATATGTTGGTTCTGAAGAGACAGTAGGGCAGCACTGAAATATTCAGCTGCTAAGTCAATATCATCAGTTGTGTAGAGGGGCGACCAGTCAACCAGTTTTAGGTCATGAAGGAACGCAACAGGGTTAAGCATAGATAGGTTGGAAAAAGATAAGACTTTGGAGGTGAATGAGGGGGAGGTGGTGTCCGAAACACAATACACTGGGCTGTGATCACTTATGGAGTCCGGTAGTACTCTAGCAGAGGGGAAGTTCTCCTACTTCCTATTAGTCAGGATCTAGTCAATGAGGGTGGAGCAGGAACCTCAACGGGAGATCCTTGTGGGGACCTGGATGAGCTGGGAGAGGTTTACCTTACTAGTAATGGATGATAGGGGAGAGAGAGGAGCTAGGTCCGGCCCAGCCCAGATTAAAAATCACCCAAGCAGATGACTTCATTTTTCCCAGACACAGATGACAGTAGATCAATGAATTCTTCCAGGCCTAGCCTGGAGGTTTTAGAAGGTGTGTAAATGCAGAAGATGTGTGTTTTTTTTTTTTTTTTGCACCCCTAAGCAACAGAAGGGCAAGAAGCACTTCACAGTAAGCAAAAGGGTGACCATATAGGTGAGTCACATTGAGAGGAGACTTGAAATACAGAGCCAAACCCCCTCCTCGTTTGGAGGTAGAGCGATCCGCCCGAAGCATATTATAGCCCGGGAGGGAGCAGTGGGAGTCAACAATGGAGGGTTTCAGCCATGTTTCAGATAAGGCAAGAATATGTGGTTTATTAGAACACACCCAAGCCTCAAGTACGGGGAAGTTGGTAGTAAGGCTCCTTATGTTAAGGTGAACAAAGGTGAAACTGGAGGATTGAGGCAAGCAGTTGGAGGGGTGAGCCTAGGAGGTATTATTAGCTAGAGTTGGACCTGGTTTAGACTCCATATCCCCAGCCAGGGTAAGCGAAAGGGAAATTATCCATAGAGATGCAGACAAAAAAAGCCAGAGGCGCTCTCCCAGGGGAGATAGGCTTACCTTGCAAAGGTACCCTAAGTAATATGCAATGGTGTTTAAAATTAATCCCTGACTAAGGTGATGGATAAGGGGATGGGTCAGCCAGTAAGTTGGAGTTGCAGAAGTTAATCAAGTGAGTATACTAGTCGAGCAGAGGGCTACTCGGTTGGACCTGTAGCGAATTCCTGAAAAAACACTGTTACAGATAATAGCAGGAGAGGTTATACAGTCCAGGAATTCATGGAGAGAGGAAGAGGGTACTAGGGAGGCAACTCAGAAATGGAGTAGTGGGAAGAGAGGGAACAGAATAAAAATGGAATGGTGAGGATAACTGAGCAAGGAATTGGGGAAGAAGGAAGGGGGCGTGGGGCAGGGAAGGAGGGGAACGTAACAGGGTAAAAGGAGGAAAAGGGCTCAATCAAATCAGACAGTCAGAGAACTTGCCAACAGTGTAGGGCTACTTAGAGGAGGACATTAGGGCAGAGAATGGAAAGCTTCGAATCGGGCATAGAGCACGTGAGACCTCTGGTGGAGAACTGCTATAACGAACAAGCGAGAAACCAGGGAGATGGGGGTGGGGGAGTCTCATGAGAGCACATCACTTAAATGTAACACCAGCTAAGAGTGGGCGGTATTGGGGCGGGCGGGAGTAGTCTGAAGTGACTGTGGGGCTTAAGCAGGCACCAGTATACTAGCAGCCCCAGGATGAGCTCCGTTTTAAACTGGAGCAGAAAATGCACAAATTGAGTCTGCGTTTCAAATTTTCAGTCGTGCCCGCCAGAGTGGGCCCCAAATTAGGCAGCAGAAAGTGCACTGAGGTAAACTGGATCAGAAATGCATATGAGCCCAGCCTTTTAGCGTTGCCGGTGCATATTAAAAAATCTAAAAAGGTCCCAGAGATGTTTTCCAGTCAGGTCCCCTTGTCTATAAGCCCCGAAAGCCACCAGGGGGTACAGACTGGAAAAAGGCGACAAGTACGAATGCAGAGAACAAAGGAGAGGGAGCACGGTCACAGCGTCCTCGGCAGCATACCTAGTTGCATCAGTCAGTCGGGTGGCGAGTGGGAGCTGCTCCACGGGGGTCCGAGCTGAGATCTAGCGAGATTGGTCGGTTGGGCGAGTGGGAGCTGCTCCATGGACGTCTGAGCTGAGATCTAGCGGGATCGGTCGGGTGAGTGGGAGCTGCTCCATGGGGGTCCGAGCTGAGATCAGAAGGAAAGCTTATTAGAGTATCTTGAATTCAGTGGGCTTCAAGACCAAAGGCATCATGGATTTACGGGGTATGACTTATTTGGAGTTTAGCAGTTCCTTCAACACTGCGTCACACAGGAGACTGATAAAGAACTTAAGCAGGTTAAAGGTGGGATCCACAGTGGTAAATTGGGTGAAAAACTGATTAATGTATAGGAGACAGAGGGTGGTAGATAATGGCACTCAGTTTGAGGAGAGAGTGACCATAAGGGTGTCACAGGGCTCTGTACTGGGACCTGTCCTCATTGTGGAAAAACTGGATGAGATGGTATGCCATTTTGCAGCTAACACTAAAGTCTCTAATAGGGTGGACACTCTGGGCAGGGTGGAGAGAACGCAGAGAGAACTTGAAAAATGGAGGAGTGGTGAAGGACATGGCAGCTGGGGTTCAGTTTCAAAAGGGCAACATCTTGCAGAAAGGGCACAGAAAAACAGGAGGTGAGTGAGAATAGATGGGGAAGGTACCGACAGTCCGTATGCAGGAAAGAGACCTTGGGGGTATCATAGCTGATGACCTCTAAGTGGCAGGGCAATGTAGTAAATAGAGATGTGGAGAAGTATAATAAAATTCACACTTCACTGAGCTTCGCAACAGTTTCCCAGATCTGAGAAACTTTTGACTTAACCTGAATCATGAAGTTTTTGCTGCAAGTGCGGAATTCTGCCCATGGAATTCAGCACTTTGAGGTGAAACTTCGCACTTTGTGGTCAGTCGGCGAATTACACGAATTTTATGAATCATGCTTTGCGAAATTTTTTGAATTAATTCACGGAGCAAAGTTTGCTGACTTCACCCATCTCCAGTGACAAAGCAGTGGGTAGGGCAAGTGTAATGATGGGATAGGGAGAGGTATCTCCAGCAGGAGCTGATAAGTGGTGTTACCACTGTGTCACTCACTGGTGAGATCCCACCTAGAGTATTGTGTTCAGTTCTGGTGGCTGCACCACAGAAAGAACATAGGATGGAGGCAGTACAGAGGAGGGCAACTAAAATGGTGCAGGGGTTTCATCCAGAGCCCTACGAGGAGAGACTGAGGGGTCTCAACATGTACAACACAGAAGAGAGGAGCAGTGAGAGGGGACATGACAGAAACCTACATGTACCTTACAGTGGTAAACAAGGTACAGGAGGGGAGTCTCTTTCAAATGAGAGAGAGCACAAAGTCTAGAGGGCATGTGGTGAAGCTGAAATGTGGGAAAGTTTGAAGATGTGAGGAAGTACTACTTCAGTGAAAGAGTGATGAATGCCTGGGACAGACTACCAGCAGAAGTTATTAAAGGCAGAAACTGTAAGAAGCTTCAGGCATGCATTGGATAGACGCAGGGGAATATTAGTAAATGGGCAGGGAAGAGGGAGGGTTGGTGGAGACCGGTTACAAGGTCTTTGGAAACAGATGTCCAGGACCATCTGAGCAGACTGGATGGGCCAACCAAGCAGTCGTCCTCTACCAACAAATTCTGTTTACTCTGTGAAACCAGATACGCTGTGCCTTTTGAAATGTCCAAGAACTTTGCTGTGACAGCTTATCCATTATGATTCTGTGATCCTTCATTAAGCCCATCTTCAACATGGCTTTCTGTAACTAGACTTGTGGCAGTGTAAATGTATAAAAACATTTTTAAAGTCACTGTGCCATTTGTGGAGTTCTGAGGAAACAAAACTGTAATGACAGCATTATGGGTCTCATACAGTAAAAGTTCCTTAGTTTGTACCTCATTCTGTGCTTAATGGGGTCGCAGGCCTTTCCCTGCATTGTCGCCGACTCTGTTACGACCATGCATGTGAGCTGCAGAGCCATGCACATAGCGTGGCAGCTCCCCACTAACCTGGTCGCAGAGCTTTGTGACACCCCCTGCCGATAGAACTATTACATACAGGCAATAGGGATATCACTACTGTGCTGTCCAGCCTGCAGGAGCCAGTGGGGAACACCGATCAGTGTGTGACCCAAGAAATGCACAGCGCATGGGAGAACGGGGCAGGGGAGAGGGGTTCTGCTAGACTGGGCTGAGTCTGAATTTTGGGTGTGGGAGTTTTCTATAGCGTCCTAACAGGATATTATATTGCACCCCAAATTCACATCCCCACCAGTTGTGAAGGACAGTGTCTGGTGCCCCCAGTATTTAGTATCTGAGCTATTTTTATTTTCTCTAAACATCTGCTACCATTGAAGCCAAATTTTAAAGCTTAATCAGCTTTATACATGCCCGTTGCATACAAAGCTGATAGAATAAGTCTGTGTAATAAAATGTCACACCACAGCGAACAGTTGTGTACTTCAGAACATTGCCTAGTCACATGCCAATGGTTAGTGAAGGTTGTTAGTAGTCTTCAGTTACCAAGAATGGATTTCCAAATTGGAATTTCATGCCTGCTCTGTACCACATGATTGTGGATTTTTATCTGGTTGATGACCGTGATTGTTTAGTCTGGTTGACCCTGCTTTTCTGAAAGCAACTTTCTGTTCTCCTTCTGTTTTTTTGTTAAATGGTGCAGTTCACGGGAAGAACTAATTGTGGGGAAGGTATTGTAATAGTCTAATTCAAAGTACGGGGTGGCTGGGAAATATTTACTGCAAGCATTGCTGACATGGTAGTAATTTCATCAAAACTAATGGAGACTGCCATGCCCCGAGAGCCCTGTGTAAATGCAGCCATTGTGAATCGGTAGACAGCCATTGAGACACGTTAGGATGTATACTACAGCATTACCGGGATGAGCAGAAATAATCAGTATAAGTGACATGTTTTGTACTAGTTTTCACATACAAATGCTGAAATTCTGATACAGTTTTTAATTTGGGGTGATAGAGTACATTTCTCCAGTCCTTCTCCCAGATGTGTAACATCCCCCATACACCCCAGTCTACTGATCTTCCCTAACAAGAAATTCCTTCAAAGTACATTAAAACTCAAATTATAAAATGGCAAGGAAAAATCCTCAGATTGTATTGGTCAGTGTTGCCCTTCAGCAGTGATGTTTTCCTAGCACATCTATTCACCTATTCAGAAAGCAATTAAAAATGTATTTTTTTCATATTTTTCTTTTCCTTTTTTAATGAGCAAGCCATTTTATAATTGTAATAATGTACTCCAGGGTGCATGTCATGGAGATAACGTTACTTCTCAATGTTGGATGCACTCAATCTGCGACCTCATGCCCAACCACCAAGGGCATAACATTATCTCAGCATGTCACACACGCCATGTTGTGCATTATTAATTGAATATTTCATCCTTTCTTTTCCCCTGCTCATATCTGCCGCTTTAGCTAGGCATTATATAGAGAATGCATTGGGAAGTGTGTGTTACGTAAACAATAAGACATGACGGTGTGCATTATGGTGAAATAAGCACACTCCTCAGGTGCGTTGTTAGGCACAAGGCATAGCCGAGTGCTGTCAAGTGCACCTGACCAGTGCGATTTCTCCATATTGGCACACCCTGGAGTGTCTTATTGCTCTTATAAAATAGCACTCAAATATATGATTGGAAATAAGAAAAAAGTATTAAAAAAAAAAAAAAAAAAAAATTGGACCTTTTATTGAAATATGCTTCCATTTAAACTCTGAATACAAAAAATAGTCCCCATTCTGGTAACTGTGGAGTTAGCTAAAAACATTAAACATAGAGAATAGTGGATGGGCAGCTATGCACAACCAGTGTGTTGTGCCACTGAGGTTCTGATTCCCACTGATTTCGAGAAAGAAGCTCGAAAGGTCTGTGGGAATCAGAACCCCGAGGTGACACAACACACTGGTTGTGCATAGTTACCCATCCACTGTTTTTTATAGTGTATGGTGCATGTAAATATCTCTTTTTTTTAAATAGAAAAGTATTTTTTTCTGGTTCTTTACGTTGGTTGCTAGAGTCAGTGGTGTGGTTGCTAGGATCCGGAAGTCCGTACATATAAAGCATGGGCTGCTATTGGTTGAAAGTTTCTTGTGGGCGAGATTTAAAACCAAAAAAAAACATGGCGCTGGTCTGTCTCGCTAAGCGGGAAGACTGAGTCAGGGGAATTGCTTTCCTTCATGTGAGTTGCTTCTAAATATCTGGTTGATCCTACTGAAGTTGTGTGCTCGTCGACATTGCTGCCGCACTGATTATCTGGTTGATGCTGCCATTTCTGTTGCCACAGCTGTTCCATTGAACAGTGCGGCTTGTGCCCTTTCAAAACGAGCTGACCTGTTGTACCATACTGTGGTGTAACTGCGTTCTATGACCTTTGAACTGTGGTACAACAGCATTTCAGCTAGGATGGATTTCCATCCTGAACAAACACTCACCATACACTATATAATGAAAACTATGTGTGGCATACATTTTTATAAGAAAAACATGTTGGCTTGGTGCCTTGCATTTTAAATCAATACAAGTACTGTTTCTTAATGGAAATGTGCTCAAAACTTTAAACCTGCCAGGTTGCCTTTTTTTGGTGTGGGGGTGACAGATTTCACCTTAAAATACCCAAGTATGATTCAGATGCATGTGCTTTTATAAACTTCAGGAATGTATTTCAGCAGTTTGGATCTGCCTATATAGCTGTTTCCCACTTTTACTCTTTGTTTATGAAGTATTGCCTACTTTCATCATCATCCTGTTCCCCCCCCCCTCGGTCTTTCCCCATATTTAATGCATGGAATGTTTACCATGGAATACAGGGATTCAAAATTCTGCTTGGTTCCACTGGCAGAATGTTCCTCTCCTAACACTGTACACACAAACAATGCAGGCCTTTACTAGAGCCACAGACTCGATGATCTCACTTTCTGGGAACGAGGAAGTGATTTCCTTAATGAGCAGTTAGACAACGGAGGATTTTTCATTGTCTGTAAAGAAACAATTGTAATGAAAACTATGAACAATACTTAATGTTTCTAATTTGTTAATGTGTGTGATTATCAGGGAAACATTTAATTCGTTTTATTTTGTATTTAAGGTAGTTTTTTTGGTGGGAGCCTAGTTGAAGTTTTTTAACTCTGTAAAAGTAGCAGCCATGTTTGTGATGGAAGATCAGATCTTACTTCGAGAGGACTCTTGCGGTAGGTAATTACATATGACTGACGCTGGCAGGTGGCAGGACCCCACGGAAAAATTTCTAGCTAGCAGTCCCTGGCGAGGGACTGCTCCCACGTCAGGTGACCGGCGTCAGGAGATGTTGGTATAAAGGGGCTGTCCCGGACGCCCGCCTTCCAGTTCTCCCGCCGTTAGCTCATGCAGCGCCTCGTGGAAAAGTTTGTGCTTTGCAAGCCCTACCTTCGTCTGTTTTTTATCAAAAATAATTGTTTTCTCGACTAACGTCAGTTCAGTTGTCGGTGTATGTCGTCCCCTACACCATCTGAGCACAAGAATAAGTGCGATTCGTGCGGCGCCCAACTACTGCACAAGGACGACCACTCTCTGTGTCTGTTCTGCCTAGGCCCCGATCACCCGGTTGAGAAGTGCCAGCACTGCCTCAGTTTCAACGCAGCTACCCAGAAAAGGTGGCAGCAATCCCTGGAAGCCCATATTCTGAGAAGAAAATGAGTTCTATGGAGAAGGAGCTCAAAAACTGAGGCAGGCGTCCACTTCCCCCGAAGACCATCGGAAGGAGAAGGAGAGGCACCGGGACAAGGGCTCCTCCACTGCGTCTCCCTCGGGAGTCGCTGGAACGTAGGTAACATCCCCTCCGGGGGATCACTACTCGACGGCTACCTTGGAGGTTTCGGAGGGGGCGTTGGCCCGCCCGTCTGGCTCGCGCTTGGGCCTTGTGGGCGCCTCCGGGCAGTTGGAGGCCTCTGCCCCTGGTTCGGCCGCAGGCTCGTGGCCTACCGCTGTGGGCGACTCCAGTAAGCCGGGCATTGGCTCCTCCGACATCCGCCCAGAGAGGGCCGGTAAGACGTCCGACCCTCCGGGGTGATGCGCGGCATCCACTCCACCGGTCCAGGCCAATCACTGCACTCGGCCCGCCTCCGGTGATGGCTGTCATAAGTCGGACGCCGGCCGAGAGCTTGCCCCAAGCCTTAAGTCAGCTCGTCTGCCATCCGGCTGGCGAAGAAACTGATGACAGACCCCTCACGTCCGTTGTACCCGGTTCCCTGCAGCCTTCACTGCTGTCTGGGAACCAGAGTCTCCCCAGCTCGACCCTGAGGATTTTCTCCCCATCTCCGGTGAGCTGAGGATCTTTGCCTCAGTCAGTCGCCCGCCACCTGGTGCGCGGACCTGACAGCCGGCTCCGACACTAGCCCCTCCGGCGTTGGTGCGTCGGCCCTGACCGGCTTGCCGACTCGGAGACATTCGGCTCCTATCGGGGCCTCCACCCTCTCCACTATGGACCCGCTCAGAGGGGCCTCGACGTGTCTGTCCGCCTCCAGCAACCCTCTGCTCTCTGGTACCCGCCGGCGTACCCGGGACCGCAGTATCCAGTGCCACAGTACCAGACGCCGGGCTTCCTGCAGCCGGGTTTTGGATACGCTCCATACGGTTACAACCCGTATCCTCATCCCCCGCCTCCTTCACCGCCCTCGTGGCCGCAGATGGACCTGCAGGAGACTCTGGCCTCCTGGTGGGCTGAGGCCAAGGCTCAGCTCACCAAAGAGGTAGAGAGCCGCCTCCCGGCGACTGTGCCGTCCCAGGTTCCCATACGTCCGAGGCGGCACACTCCCTCTCCACCTCCGGACTCCAGGGTTCTTCCATTTTGGATCCAAAGAAGGGCAGGACACGCTTCCCCGGGGACTTCCCAAGGGGTCCGTTCCTCCCCTGGGTCGGGAAAGGGAGTCTTTCTACTTTTCATCCTCCTCGGACTCCTCAGACTCTTCCAACAGTTGCTTCAAGAGAGACGACGAGCCGTACTCTCCGTCGAAGCCCAGGCCAAGGACTCTTCCGGAGGATCCTTCTTTTACGGAGTTGCTTAGGAGAATCCAGGAGGTTCATCAGTGGCACTCCCTGGAACCAGATCCTCTGCATCTGAAACTCGCAGAACATCTGGACCTGCCCATGACAGCTCCTACCTTGGTGCCACCCTGGATAGAGCCGCATGCCGACCTCATTACCACAATATGGAAACAGCCATCGGCCTTAGCCCCACTTCCTAGGAAGTCAGACAGGCTATATCAGGCTCCAGAGGGTGTTGATTTTCTGGATTCTCACCCTCATGCCGACTCTGTTGTGATTTAGCACCGCTTGCGGCCGGTCGGCGAACCCCAGACATCTTAGCTCATCACCACCTGATAAGGAATCACGCATTCTGGACCAGTATGGGAGAAAGATTTATGCTTCCTCCACGCTGGGGATCAGGGCCCTGAACTATGTTGGCCATATGGGGGTCTACCAGAAGGCCATTCTGACTCAGGCGGAAGCCAAATTGGATTCCTTGCATGACTCTCAAGTCAAGCAGGAGTTGGCTGATCTCGTCCGCTCCGCTCGTTCGGCCAGTCGACACATGCTACGTGCGACATATGATGCAGTGTACAATGCTGGGCGGAGCTCAGCTTTCGCTGTAGGCCTGCAGCGCCGTGCTTGCCTCCGTGTGTCAGGGTTGGTCCCGGAGGTGCAGTCTGCTATCCAGGAAGCACCCTTCCGGGGGTTGGTGCTTTTCGGGGGTGATATCAAGGACATAATCACTGATTTGCAAGAGAAGGGGATGGCACTGAAGTCAGTTGATTCCATGTACTGTCCCTTTCGCAGACTGAATCTGCCAAAGGCGAAACCCCAGGGAAGGTGGGCCACAAAACTCCGGGCCCCCACAGCTGCCAAGCCCCCCCCTGCACAAAAAAGCAGCGGGTGTTTCAGCTGCGGTGCTGCCCCATACCACCTGACTCCTTTCGTCTCCCTGGAGGAACCGGTAGGAGGGAGGTTTTCCTTCCACTTTCCGGGATGGGAGAGGATAACCACAGATTCTTGGGTGCTCCAGCTCATAGCAGAAGGACACTCAATAGTTTCTTCAGAAACCACCCAGCCACCCCACTCTGAAGTCATCGTATTCACGGGAACATCTTCTCTTGGTCCAAGAGGAAATTTCGTTTCTCCTGCTGAAACAAGCAATAGAGCCTGTCCCTCTTCATCTGCGAGGGATGGGTTACTATTCCCATTTCTTCCTGGTCCCAAAGAATACAGGAGATCTCAGACCAATTTTGAATCTCAGTTCCCTGAATCTTTATGTAGAATACAAAAGGTTCAGGATGCTCTCTTTGCAGAACCTTCTGCCCCTCCTCCAGCCGGGTCAATGGCTTTGTGGTCTGGATATGCAGGATGCTTATCTGCATATTTCCATTCGCCCATCTCATCGCAGATACCTTCGTTTTGCGTTCCAGGGGGACCACTACCAGTTCAAGGTGCTCCCGTATGGTCTATCCTCGGCCCCCCCGAGTGTTTACCAAATGTCTGGCAGTGGTGGCGGCCCACAGTTGTGATCTCCTCGCCGATGATTCGAGACTTGCAATGGTGGATGGTTCGAGAGAACCTGTTTCGGGGAGTTCCTTTCTTTCATCCTCTCCCCTCCCAGACTCTAACCACAGACGCCTTAGGTGAAGGTTGGGGAGCCCATCTAGGCCCTCATCGGACCCAGGGCTCCTGGTCCAAGCTAGAACAAGCTGTCCACATCAATGTGCTCGAGCTTTGGGCAGTGTTGTACGCCCTCCGAGCAGCAGCGGCTCTAGCCACAAATGGTTACCAGGGCACAGCTGGGGCACAACAGATGGTAGCCAGGGCACTTGTATATTGTTACTGTGGGGGAATGTCTGCATCGTATGGGGCACCAACTGGGGCACAGAATTTTTTTACCAGGGCACGTGCCCTGGCGGGCCCTGGTGTAGTGCCGCCGCTGTCTCCAAGCCCTTCACCAATACATCCTTCCTGGCCACATAGCTGTCCAGATGGACGTGTGCGTGGTGTGGTATATCATCAAACAGGGAGGGACTTGGTCCTACCGTCTGTGCAGGGAGGCAGTGAGGGTTTGGGATTGGGCAACACAACACGACCTTCACCTCACGGCAATTCACGTTCCGGGAGTTGACAACACCCTGGCAGACGGGCTAAATCACTCTTCTGCACTGACTCACGAATGGGAACTGGACCAAGGGTCCTAGACAGTATCTTCCAACTTTGGGGAACACCACAGGTTGACCTGTTCGCATCCCCCCTAAACGCAAAACTTCCAGTCTTCTGCTTGCTTGTTCCAGAGCGAGGCGCTTTTTGGAGCAACACTCTGTCTCTAGACTGGAAGGACAGATTCGTCTATGCCTTCCCCCAATTCCACTTATCCCACGAGTCTTGCAGAAACTAGCTTCAGAAAGAGTGTGAATGATTCTATTCGCTCCTTTCTGGCCCAGGCAAGTTTGGTTCTCCCTCCCACAACAATACTCAGAGGATCCTCCTCTTCCTCTTCCTCTATCTCGAGGTTTGTTGACCCAGGATCAGGGGACCCTGGTCCATCCAGGCCTCAGATCCCTTCAACTGCATGCATGGCTCCTGCAGACTTAGCCCAATCCCGTTTTGGAGTGTCTCCCAAAGTGGCAGAGATTTTGGTGGAGGCCAGAAAACCCTTCACCAGATCCACTTATGCCATGAAGTGGAAAAGATTCACTATCTGGGCTGCTTCCAAGAACATGGAACCCTTCTGTTCAGCGGGGCTTCTGCTGGAGTATCTACGTCATCTGTTTGACCTGGGTCTCGGCCATTCTTCCCTGAAGGTACATATGGCGGCCATTTCGGCCTATCATGTTCCCTTCGCAGACAAAGCTTTCACTCAACTGGAGGTCTCTAAGACCTTTCTCAGAGGGATCCTCCATCTGAGTCCCCCCCCTGTACTCCTGTTCCCCCTTGGGACTTGAATTTTGTTCTTGAGAAACTTACTCTCCCTCCCTTCGAACCTGCAGCTTCTGTGGATTTGAAGTTCCTTTCGTGGAAGACTCTTTTTTTTTTTTTTTGGCGGCCATTACTTCTGCTCGGAGAATCTCCGAGCTCCAGGCCCTGATGTGTAAAATCCCATACTTGGTTTTTCACAAAGAACGTGTTGCTCTTCGCACGAATCCTAAGTTTCTTCCTAAAGTAGTAGCTGAGTCTACTCTAAATCAGTCCATAGAGTTACCTGCCTTTTTTATGCAGTACTCTAATCAAGGGGAGTATTTACTCCATACTATGGGTGTTCACCAGATTCTGAGATACTGCACCAACAGGACGAAGGATCTCAGAAAGACTGATCAATTGTTCATCTCTTTTGCTCACAGAAAGGAAGGCAATGCTGTTTCCAAGCAATGCCTGTCTAAGTGGTTGGCTCATTGCATCACCTTCTGTTATGACAAATACAACAAGACCCTCCCGGGTCAAGTCAGAGGCCACTCCACAAGAGGAGTAGCTGCCTCAGCGGCTTGTTTCAAGAATGTGTCTGCTGCAGACATCTGCGCTGCCGCCACCTGGACTTCCCGTCCACACCTTTACTAAACACTACAGTTTGGACGTTGCCTCTCGCCGTAGAGCAGGCTTCGGGCTGGCTGTTTTGCAAGACCTCCTATCTTGAGACTTGCACAACCAGAACTACTTTTTGGAGTAGTTTTCCTCCTCCTGGTGCCTCTCTTTGTTCCAGACTGCTTGGGATTCAGTCCTGTATATAATTACCTACTGCAAGAGTCCTCTCGAAGTAAGATAGTACAGTTACGTAAAAACTTACCATAACAGTAGATCTTCGAGAGAGGCTCTTGCAGTAGGTAATACCTTCCCGCCCCCCCCTGGGCTTTTTCAGCTCTTTTTCCATTGAGGGAAATATCTGCTTCTCTCTCGTCCGGACTCTTTTGGCCTGTTGCGGGAAAGAACTGGAAGGCGGGTGTCCGGGACCGCCCCTTTATACCAACATCTCCTGATGCTGGTCACCTGATGTAAGGCGGTCCTACTGAGGACTGCTAGCTAGAAATTTTTCTGTGGGGTCCTGCTGCCTGTCGGCGTCAGTCCTATATGTAATTACTTCCTGCAAGAGCCTCTCTTGAAGATCTACTGTTATGGTAAGTTCGGACGTAACTGTACTTTCTGGTTGTAGGGAGACTGATGAAAGACGGTTCTGGTTGTAGAAGGACCGATTTGATCATCGTGTGATGTGGTTTAGGACCAGGATGACAATGCATTATGCACCAATATTGAATGGTCACCTGACTGGTTTTAACCAATTAAAGTTCTTTGATTTTTAGATTCTTTTTATAAGAGAATTTAATGCGCACCCAATATGCGGGATACTACACAAACCCTGAGAGCAACGCGGTGATGTGTCCCCTCTCGCCCCCCCTACCTCAAAGTTAGAACCCTACCTAGACATCTCCGCTCATGCACCGTCCCTCCCCTCCAGGTACCGAGGGTCTCTACCAGCATAGGAGGGAAAGCTTCATCAGTTGCTGCCCCTACACTGGAACAGGATTCCTGCTCCCCCTCCACTTATCCAACACCCATTCAGCCTTCAAATCCCTCTTCATAATCTGACTTATGGACTGGGCCCATTGCTGCTGCTCACCAGGGTAGCGCCCCCCAGCAACTCAAATACTGCACAAACTGACTGCAGGGGTCTTGTCTACTACACTTAGCTGTTATTACATTTCCTCTCTCCCCCCTCCTTATGACTCCAAGGGTATAATGAATATGGGGGTGGGGCAGAATTGTTGTTCCCTCTTATGTCCTGCACGGCTACCTAACCTTAAACCTTTTTACCTGTACCCTGATGCCAGTATACTTGTATTTTAATATTTCACACATGTAAAAAATGTTTGATCTGTTCAATTGTATATATCTTGTTCCTTGTGATTGTTGTTTACCACTGCCATCTTTTATGGCTCGGGTCATGCCTGAAAGCGGTTCCTCGGATAAGTGCACCTACCCGGTAACCAAAGACATAAATAAAGAAGGATAGTGGTAAGTTGGGGGCGCTGCTGAGTTGTGATTGAGACATGCACATTTGTTTGGAGCTCTGCTGTTGAGAAACTGAAAACCCATTTTATAACCTTTGGCATAATAGCATTTACAAACTGGTCTACTGGTGAATGTAGTTTTCGGAGAGTGGTATGGATAAATTTATTTCCCCCAAAACAAATGGGAGAGGGGCCCCAGTGAGGGGACCTGCTGGCTCTACCGCAGTGGTTGGGCCAGGGAGTTCTCCTGTGATACAGACACGCTCCACAGTGGGCGTGAAGCTGAAGGTGTCAGTTAAACCGACTTTGGCTTCTATACAAAACCTCCTGGCAGAGTTCCAGGCTGAAGTTAGGCTGTCTTCAACACAAATTGAGAATTTGTTGACTGAGATTACATCTTGGTGTGCTGCTATCGAGACAAGGGTTGAAACTACAGAACAGGCTATTAAAAATAACGAGTTGGAGATGAAGGCAGTGGCATTGCAGACCTTAACTTTAGAGGGAGTGGTGAATGCATCATTACACAAATGGCTAGCCCAGTGATCCAGACTGGAATGTTTGGAAAATAGCATTCTGAAAAGGAGCTTGAAATTAATTGGTTTCCCTGAAGCTGTCCCCAATACGGAACTTAAAGATGAGGTGGAGAAAGCTCTTACTTTGCTTTTTTTCATTGGAGCCTGCTTTAGTACTGGAGTCTGTTTTTTGCCCTACTTCTCTCCCATGAAAAGAATCAAGAGAACTATCAACATTTGAGCCGCAGAGAGCAAGGCACATTATTTTAACTTTTAACACGGTGGTTGAACAGAATAAATTGCTTCAGTTGTTCAGAGTGAGAAAACGGTGTGTTTATGCAAGTCATCGGATTCATTTGTATCCGGATTTTTGTTTACAGGCTCGGACGCCATAAGAGATTTGACCAGCTGATCACTGTAACCCAGAAGATGTGGGATGCTCTCCAGTGGTGGACCACCTCAGACTGGTTGCAGGAAGGGATCCCATTTGTCCGCCTTGAGTTGACTGTCGTCCTCATGACCGACGCACCTCTCATGGGCTGGGGAGCCCACAAGGGGGACAAAAGGGCCCATGGGTTCTGGGCCCCTGAGGAGTCCTGATGCCACATCAACTTGTTGGAGCTCAGAGCAGTCAGACTGGCACTGTCAGCTTTCGCTCCTCAGCTCCAGGGTCAAGTGGTTCAAGTCCAGGCGGACAATACCACGACCATGTACTATCTCAACAGACGGGGCGTCACGCACTCCCGTTTGCTGAGCAAGGGGGTGCTCTGCATCTGGACCCTCGTGAGCCGGTTGGAGGCGGATCTCCTAGCCATCCATGTGGCAGGAGCCTTGAACCATTTGGCGGATGCTCTTAGCCGCTTAGGCTAGACATCCCATGAGTGGTCTCGCCATCCAGAGGTAGCTTACAGCCTGTTCTCCCTTTGTGGCAAACTGATGGTGGACCTGTTTGCCTCCAGGGAAAACACCAAGCTGAGAATGTTTCATGCCCTCCCTCCTCAGCAGGGCTCGCTGCAGGGGATGCCTTCTCGAGGCCATGGGCCTCAGACCTCCTGTACGCCTTCCCTCCATTACCTTTGATCCACAAGGTGCTTCTCAAGGTGAGGAGGGACAAGGTGAAGGTGACCCTGGTTGCCCCAGATTGGCCGTACCAGTTCTGGTATCCAGATCTCCTCAGCTGCAAGCCCCTGGAGCGGCTTTGTACATGCCCGGACCTGATATCACTCAATCAGAGGAAGGTATTCCATCTGGACCTTCAATCCCTGTGCCTCACAGCCTGGTACCTGAATGGCTAGAGTTCCAGGCTTTGAGTCTTTCCGAAGATATCTACACTGTGGTGGAGGCATCTAGAAAGGAATCGACCAGGAAGTATTATGCCTTCAAATGGAAGTGGTTTTCCATTTCATGTCAAAACAAGGGCCTGGACCCTCTGTCCTGCCCTGTGGCTAATATTCTTGACTGCCTTTGGTCTCTCTCCAAAGGGGGTCTACAGTTATCGGCCCATAGGGTGCACCTGGCAACAATCTCTCCTTACCGGGTGCGGACCAGTCAGTTGATGGCGCAGGAGACAGTGGTCGGGTGCTTTTTCAAAGGCCTGGATCACATATCCCCTACGGTGTGTGAACTTCTACCTCCGTGGGATTTACTGCTGGTACTGGCAAAGCTCATGGGCAAGCCATTCAAACCCATGCACAAGTGTGAGTTGGCAGAGTTGTTGTGGAAGACTGCCTTCCTGGTGGCTATCACGTCAGCCAGAAGGACCGGGAAGCTCCAGGTGCTTTCAGTGGATTCCCCTTATCTGGTCTTCCACAGAGACAAAGTTGTCCTGTGCCCCCACCCGAAATTCCTTCCGAAGGTGATGTCGGAGTTTCACCTTAACCAGGTGTTGATTCTGCCGGTATACTACCCTAATTACATCTCAAGAGGCCAAATACGGGCTCCATACTTTGGATCTGAGTTGTGCACTCTCCACATATAAGAAAAGGATGGCGGAAATTTGGGGAGGGGTTCACTAGCTGTTTGTCACCTGCGCTGAAGTAGCTTCTGGCAGACCTGCAGCGAAGCGGACTATTGCCAGATGGATCACATCATGCATAGGTCTGTGCTACAAGTTGCCGGGCAGGGAGCCTCCCAGAAGGATAAGGGCTCATTCTACCCGCCATACTGCACATCGGTGGCTGCTTCAAGGGGCATCCCTATCCAGGAAATCTGTTGGGCTGCTACCTGGAAGTTAGCAAACACCTTCATCACCCACTTCCTCATCGACCCTGAGTCACGCGGGGATGCTGGTTTTGGGGCCTCAGTTCTCCAGTCTCTGTTCCCTAAGTAGGGGTTGTGCGCCTTGCCTCCCTCCTCCCGGAGAACTGCTAGTGTGGATGAACAACATATCCTCGATCCTACAAGAACAGGTTACTCACCTGTAACGGTAGTTCTAGGAGTGGTATATGTTGTTCATCTACATGGACCCACCCAACCTCCCCAGCTGTGGATGCACAACACCTGGCTTCCAGTGGGCTAAGATCTGGTGTCACGGAGCGGAGCCAAGGTAACCACCCGGGTGGGTGGGAGGAGCCAGCTTGAAGACTTCTGGCGATTCTCCTTAAAGGGGAAAGGGACATGCCAGTAAATGTGGATGAACAACATATACCACTCCTAGAACTACTGTTACAAGTGAGTAACCTGTTCTTTCCTGCCTACTACCCAGCTAGAACTGCACCATCGGGAGTTGCCCATTAAGCCTGCCCCTACCGGTGCCTGCCTTAGTCTCTGGTGACTCTATTTGGCCTCGGAAACCCCCTGGGCGGGGTCTGAGCAGGGGGCAGCCCCTGTATCTTCCAAATCTCGTCAGGATCCTGAGGCTGCAGGCAGGCACTGGCACATCGGGACCCGGCTCAGCGCTCAGTCTTCCTGGCTCCAATGGGGTGTTTTTCTGATGTTCCTTGTGGGACATTGCAGGCCCATACATTATGACGCATGCGTCTTCTCCCCCCCCCCTTCCTAGAAGGAGCAGAACCTGAGGCTGATTGGCCAGCGACCAATCATACCCCAAAGACTCCAGCTTGCCGTCATGCCCTCAGCCTCCAGCAGGGGTGACCACTTGCTGGATTAGAAGACCCTCCCTGCCCCGGAGAAGGCGAGCCGTCGTATGCTCCAGCCTGTCTCTCTCTCCCCCCCCCCCAGCCAACTCCCGGTGGCTCGAGCTCGCTCCCGAACCCGGGTTGCCAGTGTGGTGCGAGGTGTAGCGTCCAGCATCTCAACCCTCGGCGCCACTGGGCTGGCCAGTATTTCCTTTTTCTTAAGGAATGAAAAATGGTGTGTGTGTGTGTGTGTGTATATAATATATACCCCCCCCCCCCAAAAAAAAAAAGGATGGTGTCAAGGGGAAAACTGGCAACTCGCCTTATCATCACCCACAGGATAGGTAGGCTGGGACTACTGGCTCGGCGAAGTCCTCAAATGCAACACTCCTACAGGCCATCCGGTAGATGAACACAAAGTGGAGAGCATGAACAACAAATCTGTATCATATACAGATATAGTTTTAGTGTACCCCATTTAATGAGTAATTTGTCATATACTATGGTCACTTGGAATATAAAAGGCGCCCAGACCCCAGAGAAATGCCATAAGGTTCTCTGACGCTTCAAGTCCTTAGGGGCACATACTGCATTCCTTCAAAAAACTCATATTGATCAGTAGGAGAAAACCAGGTGGCTCCGTACCTGGGTTGGACCAGGTGTATGTTGCAGGAACAGGAAGGTCGGGATGGTGATATTAGTGGCTTGTTCAATACCTTTTCAACTGATCACTGATATTAGAGACCCAGCAGGCTGGTGTATTGTTATTAGAGGCCTCTTGGGGCCCTCCAAGATTATTTTGGGGAGCATTTATGGCCCTAATGTGGATGACCCCTCATATTTTTTGAAGTTGATGAATCTTTTAGTTGGACTGGGGGAAGTTTCTATTATACTGGGAGGGGATTGGGATATATAGTACAGGACCCAACACTTGATAGGTTGCCTGCTAGGAAGTGGGGGATACATGATGGATGATTGAATTATGGTAAATATTTGCACGCGTGCAGTGTGACCGTGGATAATATCACGTGGCTCCATGACGGGTGATATTATCCAGGTCACTGCACGAATGCAGATATTTACCATATTCCACAAAGTTGCACATCATGTGCGCTACTTATGCGGTAGGGTCCCCAAATGAGTTTAGATGCAACTGGTTTGGCTTGCTGCTCGGTTTATTCTTGGCTGTTTTCTGCAGTGCACGAGAGATACGTGGAATGCCATTTGCACCAGGTAATGTCAGGTGTTTTAAGTAATTGTGTTTAGGGAACAGTTTAGCTGAGTAGAATGTGTCATATCATCTGGAGTGGATTGTTTACTTGTGACGTATCCACATAGCAGTTTATTTTCAGTTATTCCACTGTGGATATGTCATCGTTAAGATTTTATGGGTATATATTCAGTTACATATACCTTCACCACTATTGTATAAATTAGGTTTCTTATCTTACCAGTGTGCTCTGACTGACTTAAAGGATACCCCAGGGGTACTGGACCAGTGGCGTATGCTTTACCCTACACAAAAGCAATGTAGCTGACGTGATGGCGGTCTGAAGAGTAGCAGCAGGCTCCTGACGCTCTGTTTCACTCCTGCTGAATCCCACTACTAACCCATACATTTGGCAGAGTAACTCACCGAAAACGCAAAGAAAAGGTGTGGGAACGTCTCCTGATCAGACACCAACAAAATGGAGGTTTACATGCGAAAGGCACCTCTGCGAGATTCTCCGCCGCCTACCCCAGAGAAGGAAAAGGCCACAAAATGGTCAAAACAACATGCTGCTAGCAGTAGTAAAACCTCAGCTGGAGCCACGGCCCTCTCGGAGGAGAGATGTATAGAGTTAATATGGCCGATGCGGGACTCACTCGACAGCATATTTGAAGAACTACACCAAATTAGATCTTCGGTAGATAGTTTAACAATCAGAGTCTGAGATTCAGAAGTCAGAGTAACATCCCTGGAAAAAAAGCAGACTTGGATGTTATGATTATATCAAGGAGGGTTAAAAAGTTAGAGGAGAAGTTAGAAGATTTGGAAGGACGGAGTAGGAGAAATAATCTCATAATAATTGGGATTCCTGAGAAGGAAGAGGGTAGTACCCTGATTATGTTTCTGCAGAAGTTTTTCGAGAAAATCGCGGGACCCTCCCCGAATGGCACTACATACGTAATAGAGCGCACAGAGCGCTTTGCCCTCCACCACCTCCTGGCTCCCCACCTCGGCCTCTCCTATTTAAACTCTTGAATTTCCTTGACAAGCAGCAGATTCTTTCGCAAGTTAAAGCTTTACAACTAGGGATCTGAGGTTCGAGCAGACTCATAGACCATAAGGCCTAATCTGCTGGCAAATAGTATGTTAGTATGTAAGTGTTATGGGAAGGTCGGAAAGTACGCATAACGCAAGATCTCCCTCAGACTGTCAGAGTGAAGAGGCAAGAGCTGCATCCACTCATTTCGAAGCTGATTGCTGCGGGGAAGAAGTTTGAATGGGGATAAATGGCTGGCTTTTGAGTCTCAGGAACAGGCCTCTAATGAACTCAAGGTACTCTTTCTTGATTTATTTAAGTGAATTGGATAAAGTTTCAAGCTGGTATGAATCTGGAACAATAGCAGTAAAGGGGCTTTATTGAAATTTTTCTGACGGAACATTGCATTGCTCCGAATTGGGCTAAATCTTCAGAGAACTATCTACCGACAAGCCACTTTGGTTGGTACAAACGCCTACAGAAGAGGCAATGAAAAACTTGTAAAATAGTGACTGAATAAGAGTTTCAGTAAGGGAGTGAATGGTTGTAAGCCTCCCCACGTCATGGCAGAAGTGATGTAACTATGCCATACAGCACAGTCTGATGTATACAAAGCAGACGCCGCTGCGTGTAACTGCATAGAGGACTACTGGAGTGGTTTTTAACTTCAGGACACTTTGTACGTTTATTTTGATTGAAACCAAATACCATAATAGTATAGTACTGCTAGTTTAGTACTGCATCACTGAAGTAGAGGTAAATGAGTAAATTTACTTTTGTGTTTAGGATCTCGACGTATCCTACATAGTGTCTTATGATCTAATTGATTTAAACTTAATGTGGATATCATTATTGTGGAATTAATGATGATGATGCGGGGGGGGGGCGGAGCGTGAGCAGTCTGATCACAGACCTGCGCTAAAATATCACCTGGCTATAAAGTTGGGTCAGTGCCGTTATTTGAACTGGGGGTAGTTAATGTTAGTATTGGGGAAATTGTATATTTTGTTTTTTTGGGGATTGGGAGGAATATTGGGCAGGGATCTGTGTTATATGTTATGATTGGGTGGTGGTTACGAGGGGAAGATGTGCTAAATATGTGTGTTTATTAGCCTACAATAGAGATGAAAACAAACTGGGGACAATATCTGCAACAGTTGACTAATGAGTGGAACATATAATATTCTAAGTTGGAATGTATGTGGGGCCCGGGATATCTGTAAACGACAAGTGATATTTAATCACCTGTTATACCTCAAAACAGGAATTGCCTGTCTGCAGGAAACTCATCTGAGACGGGAAGATATTTCTCTTCTATGTAAACAATGGGTTAGCCAGGCTTTTGGAGCAGGAGCCCCCGCAAATAGCAGAGGGGTGGCTATCTTGATTGGTAAGAATATTCCCTGCCAACTGGAAACAGAGATGTGACCCTAATGGACGGTATATTCTACTATGTGGAACGCTGGCTGCTCAACCAGTTTTACTGGGTTCAATATAAGGTCTGAATATACCCTCACCCTCTTTTTTTTTTTTTTTTTGCCCATCTCTTGAGCCTGCTAGTCTCTCATTCACCCAAGGTTATAATTTTGGGTGGAGACTGGGAATACCACTCCCCAACTGCAGCTAGACAGATCAGATTCCAGGAGATGTGGTTTGTCTTCCGCTCAGCAAGCATTGAAGGCTCTCATGCATGGGGCTGGACTGATAGATATATGTAGGGTCCTGAATCCCACTGAGAAAAGTTGCACTTTTTTTTTTCACCCCCACATCGAACCTGCTCCAGAATAGATTTTTTTCTTGCTAAGTTCCTATGCTATGTCAGGGGTACTGGATGCTACTATCCGTAGTACATGGGTTATATTAGACCATTCCCCCATTGCTATAGTATACTTGGTGGGCCTGGGGGGCCAGAAGAGATGTCTTATGGTGGCTAAATAACCAACTATTCCAAACTCGTACAACTGTAAATCATGTCAAGGACTTTGTCTCCTGCTTCCTAACAAATAATGTAGGTTCTGTACCTAAAACTGAGATAGTCTGGGCAGCTTTAAAATGTGCCTTGATGGGAGAATGTATACGTATTTCCACCACTAGAGCCCTTCAGTTTTGGACTAAAATAGTTTGTTGCAGCTAATTAAAACTGTGGGAAAAAAATTAATTCCCGCTCACCAGACCAGGACTGGGTAGAACTCTGTAAAACTCCGTAAGTTGCAAGCCCAATTCTCTATTCTTGTGTCTCAGAAGTCAGAGCTCTCTCTCAAAAGGACTAAGATTAAATACCTTGAGTCTGGAGAGAAAGCTGGAAAATTGCTAGTAAAAATTGCTGGTAATCCGGCTCAAACGGGCAGAGGCAACCAGGTATATTCCTGGCCTGCACTTTGATTCTGCTAGTCCTGTTACAACAGACCCTAGAGAGATTGCTGACGGTTTCAGAAACTACTTTCAAAAGTTATATACAGTTCATAAGGAGGATAAGCCCACAAATGCTGAAATACAACAGTATTTAGCATTAACTGAGCTTCCTAATTTACTCCTCTCTGGACACTGCTTCCTTAGGGCACCGTATCCAGACATGTGAAATAGAACAAGCCATTAAACAACTCCCCTTGGACAAATCCCCTGGACCGGATGGCTTCCAGAGTAATTTACATAGATACATAGACAGTGTCGTCGGATAAAAGCCTATGGCCCACCCAGTCTGCCCATTTGAGCTTGTAAGTTCAGTTTGTTTTCCTAGAAGTCTGTGGCCCCTTACCCCTGACCTCCAGAATTCCTTTATGTCTATCCCATGCATTCTTAAATCCCGTGATTGTTTCAGCCCCCACCACTTCTTCTGGCAGGGTGTTCCACTTGTCCACCACCTGTTCTGTGAAGAAATTCTTCCTCACGTTTCCTCTGAATCATCCTCCCTCCAACTTCATCCCATGCCCTCTAGTCCTGGAACATCTTTTTCGCTTAAAAATAGTGCATTCCTTCACCCTGTTCCTTCCTGTAAGATACTTGTTATGTCTCTGTCATATCCCCCTCTCCCTCCTCTCCTCCAGGGAGTACATGTTCAGTTCCTTCAACCTGTCCTCATAGCTTATAGGCAATTTATACAATGTCTGTATAACAGAGCTCTCCCCATTATTGAGATGTATTTAATTTGTAGTATGAGAATGTACTAACAGAACATAACTTTTTAGAAGCCCTAATAGTAGTCATCCCTAAACAGGGGAAAGACCTACAATACCCAGAGAGTTACCATCCCATTTCCCTTCTTAATTCCGATATTAAAATTTTAGCTAAAGTACTTGCAAATAGATTGGGACCTATCATGGGTAAGCTTATTGGCAATGAACAGGTAGGGTTTATGGCTGGGCGATCTTCCAGTGATCATACGTGTAGACTGTTGCGTTTGCTTTCAGTGGCCAAAGAATTGGATCTCCCGATGATTCTATTATCATTAGATGCTGAAAAGGCCTTTGATGGGGTCTCTTGGGATTTCCTCTTTGCTGTCCTAAAGGGCTGTGGATTACCAGAGGAATTTATTAAATGGGACAGGGTATTATATACTTCCCCAACAGCTTGTGTCTGGTGTAATGGTGTTTTCTCAGAATCTTTTTCACTACATTGTGGTACCAGACAGGGCTGCCCTTTCTCTCCATTGCTTTTTAATTCATATTTAGAACCTCTTATTTGACGCCTGATCTCTTCTCCACACCTCAAAGGTATTGAGATAGGAATGCAGCGGCATCTCTTTATCGGCTTATGCAGATGATTTGCTGCTGCATCTGGAAGAACCCAGGATGGGTATCCCAGTTCTACTGGAAGAAATCAATATATTTTCTAGAGTTTCCTTCTACAAATTAAATCATTCAAAAACCAGAGCTTTCCCAATGAATGGCAGGACTACACAGGGAGACATAGCAAGCTTTGGCCTGGCGTGGAAGCCAAGGTCCTTGACATATCTAGGTACTAAAATAACCGGAGAAGTATCTGCAGTGATAAGGGAGAATTTTACACACCTGATGAATAAGTTAAAAATGGAACTTCACAGATGGGGAGCCCTCCCTATTTCACTTTGGGGGATAATTAGCATAGTAAAGATGAATGTGCTTCCTAGACTTCTTTACCCTATGGGCATGCTGGGCCTCTTCCTTCCTAAGTCATGGTTGGTTTGTCTGCAAAAATTGTTGAACCTCTATTTATGGAAAGGGAAGGGGGTTAGACGGGTGTACCTAAAGTTAACAGCAACAAAATTACAAGGGGGTCTCTCCCTACCCTCTTTTTTTTTTTTCTTTACTATTGTGCCCAACACCTTAGCAAACTAAGTTACTGGGCCCTCATAACAGAACAGCAAGATATGGGGCCATACTCACCTCACTGGCTGGCCATAGAGAAATACTTGGCCTCCAAAAGTTTCTGTACCCTAACATCTCTGGCTTACTCTTCCACGATACGTTTCCCTAAACCCTTAAGGGCTATCCCAATGGGATGGTCCTTTAGGGCGCTATGCCAACTCCAGAGACACTTATCCCTCAAGTGGCATTACTCCCTTGAACAACCAATAGTGGGCAATCCAAATTTCACGATTGGAAACAGACCTATCTCTTCTACTTACTGTGCGCCTCTGGTAGGTTGCAAACTACTGGATATTGCTCCTAGGGGTGAGATCCTCCCTTTTTCCTGGTTTAAACAGCACTTCAATATGCATGATGGACACCTTTTTAAATATTGGCAAATTAAGCAAACTACAAATTCCTTATTGAGGAATACATAGGGATATATTCCTCCAAAAGTTGAACTTTCTTCTCTTTTTCAGATGGCTGAAATGCCACATCCAGTATCCAGGGTCTACAAATTGTTAGTCTATAGACACTCAATTGCCACAAGGTATATGCTATTCTTGGGCTCAAAAATTAGCCATTACAGCAGATGTTCATACCTGGAAGCATATTTGGTGTGACACCTATAGACTAATTAAGCAGGATAGACTGCGGCTGGTGCAGTACAACATCATGCATAACCTTTATTTCACTCCTGAAAAATTATACAAGATGGGTAGATTACCAACTTCCAAATGCCAGAGATGTTCAGAAGCTGAAGACAGACCTATATCACATGCTATGGACCTGCCCAAACGTGCACCCTTTCTGGTGCGCCATAAGAAGATCATTAGACCCGCAGCTTGGTCTTGAACCACTGTTTACACCTGAGGTATGTCTACTTAGTAGTTACCTGCAGGGCACGATCAGGGTTCGGAAAACTCATATGGCCTTGGTATTTGCTGTGGTGAAATTACTGATCCTGAGACATTGGAAGGAGGAATCTCTGCCTCCGGTATTGGAGTGGCATAGGGAGGTGTTCCTGGCTTTAAAGTTGGAATGACATATCGCTTCAATGGCTAACCGACTTCCTGACTAGTCAAATGGGGCTCCCTGGATGCCCTACTTGCTGCTTGGAAGCCTTAGTCCATTAGACCAAACATTAAGAGGCATGGTCCCCTTTGTTAAAGCCATAGCTTGTTATATTTGGCACAGGGGAGGGAGGGGAGGGATAGTTTGAGGGGTGTTTAGTTTGAATACTGTTGATTATTGGTGTATTATTGTTATAATGATTCTGATGTATGTAGTCTCTGTCAAATGTTTTACTGTGTCAAATGTAACCCTGACTGCTTCTTGTGTACTACCTGATGTATGGATAAAACTGAATAAAGAATATTGAATTAAAAAAAAATATATACCTTCCATTTCCCCATTCATGATTTTTCTTCTCGACCGGATTATTTCTTATTTCCTAGCAGCTTGTGGGACAGTTGGGGTGTTGTAAGATAGAAGTGAAGGTGCTGTCTGATCATGCATCAATGATTTATCTTTACTTCTGCTATCCCCAGGAGAGAGGAATAAGCTTTGGAGGTTGAATAACTATCTTTTACGGGACCCGACGTATGTTTACAAATCTGGAAGAATTAACTGACTACTTTTTTCATTGGAATTGTGGCATAGTCTCCAAACCCTTACCCTTTGGGGTGCATATAAGGCAGCTATCTGCGACTAAATTATATGTCTAGCTACCATTAGAAAATGTAAAAGATGGCAGGCAGCTCATCACCTGCTACATACAGTCAGTTCAATGGAGAAGGCATTTCAACTTCTTCAGAAATGTATTGGAGATAAATATGCAGAACTCCTCCAGGAAGGGGCACAGTGGGCTACATTCCAGGCTAAACTTTCTTATTTGGGCCAAGGGGAGAAAGCTATAAGGTTGTTAGTCCTTCATCTGAAACGAAATGAAGTGGCTAAGTGTGTTTCTGCAGCTAAGCTGCGCCCTCGGGATCCCTTATTGACGCACCTCCAGGACATTAACTGCTTTGGTTCGTATTTTGAAGAGGTATACGCTGCTGATTTCTTGGCTACTAAAGAATACACTACTTTTTTTTTTTTTTTTTGCGCATATGTTCATTTACCTCTGCTTTCCCATGAACAGCGAGATCTGCTGTCTTCGCCTTTTTCGCTAGCTGGCCCTACTCCCCTGTTAGTGGGGTGTGTAGACGTTCTCTGCCCGATCTAGCTGAAATTGTCTGGAGTTCCTTGGAGAAGGGGGTCTTTTCTGATCCCCCTAAAAGAGGCACTCGTACGGCCACTCCTGAAAAACACCTCCTTGGATCCCGACTGTCCGGCTAACTACCGACCTGTCTCTAACCTGCCCTTTTGTGGGTAGGGTTACTGAGAAGGTGGTTGCGTTGCAACTAGGTGACCATCTTGTGACCCACAATGTCTATGAAGCTCTCCAGACCAGTTTCAGGAAGTGACATAGCACAGAGACTGCACTTGTCCAAGTACTGAATGACCTCCTAGTGGGGAGGGATCGAAAGGCTTGTACCATCTTGGTCCTTCTTGATCTCTCCATGGCATTTGATACTGTAGACCATGGTGTGCTTTTGGAGTCCCTGCGGCTTCTGTGCGGGCTGTCAGGGACAGTCCTGGAATGGTTTTGATATTTCCTTACGGGCAGGTCTCAGAGGGTGGTCACTGAAATTTATTCCTCTGATGCCCTTCCTCTGTCCTGTGGTGTCCCACAGGGCTCCATCCTGGCACCCATGTTGTTTGCAGTGTATCTGCTACCACTGGGAGATATCATCAGGTGATACAGTTTTGAATTTTCACTGCTATGCAGATGATACTCAACTGTATATGTCCTTTCTGCCTGGACAGGTTGATGCAGTTTCTGTGCTAAATAATTGTCTCGTGAGATCAAGTATTGGATGAGCACCAGCTGGCTGAGACTGAATCCAGACAAGACTGAAGTGTTGGTGGTGGACCCGGGGTGGATTTTGGGGCTGGGCAGGTGTCTGGTCTGTGGCTTGACAGTGTTCAGCTCACTACCTCAGATCGGGTGCATAACCTAGACGTAATTTTTGATGATGGTGTGACTCTGAAATCTCGGGTGTCGGCCGTGTTTAAATCCTCTTTTTACCATCTGAGGAATATCGCCCGGGTGAAACACCTGGTTCCGCCGGAGGACCTTCCAACTTTGGTCCATGCTTTTGTCACCACCCACCTGGACTACTGCAATGCCCTCTACCTAGGGGTTACTGGGGTTGATATTCTCCACTTGCAGCTAGTGCAGAACGCTACAGCCAGACTAGTGACTGGTACATCAAGGTCCAGTTATATTACGCCTGTGCTGCGCGGACTTCACTGGTTGCCTGTCTAGTGGCGGATCACCTGTAACCCTACACGATCAGGGACCTGGCTACCTGAAAGATCTCCTGACTCTTTACTGCCCTCCTCACCCTCTACGACCAGCCGACAAGGGATTGCTAGAGATTCCCAGGATCCGGTTAAAATCTTCTGGTACTCTTCCTTGTTCTTTTGCAGCTCCTTCCCTGTGGAATTCTCTGCCTCATTGGTTAAGAGACTGCCTGACTGTTGAGAGTTTTAAATCCATGCTGAAAACACATCTTTTTAAATTGGTCTTCCCTGATGATTTTTAATCAGTTGTAATATTTAATGTTTTATCTTTTTATGCGTATATATTGTATTTCTGTAACGTGCCTTGGCTTTGGAAAGGCACTGTATAAATAGTTTTACTTTACTAGCTGAGGTTCAACATGCTATACAGTCTTTCACATTTGATAAAGCCTCTGACCCCCTATTATGGTTTTTTTTTTTTTTTTTGTTTTTTTTTAATGTATACAGATCATTTTTTTACCTTCTATTTTTCAGGAAGATACCCTAATAGTTTTACCTAAACCCGGTAGAGCTACCCTATTGGTAGGCACTTACAGACCCGTCTCTCTTTTAAATTTGGATATTAAAAGTTTGGCCTGCCGCATCATGAGCATCTGGCAAGATATGACTGTCCCAGAAGAAATGGGATTTATGGCTGGGAGACTCTCTCAAGATCACTTACGTAAATTAGCATCTTACTTCAAGAGGGCTCTTGCAGTAGGTAATTACATATAGGACTGATGCTGGCCGGTGGCAGGACCCCACGGAAAAATTTCTAGCTAGCAGTCCCTGGCGAGGGACCGCCCCATGTCAGGTGACCGGCGTCATGCGACATCGGTATAAAGGGGCGGTCCCGGATGCCCACCTCCCAGTTCTTTCCCGACGTTCGCTCGTGCAGCGCCTCGCGGTAAAGTTCGTGCTTAGCAAAGCCCTGTTCTTTTGTCAGTTTTACCAAAGTTTTGAGTATTTTTTTTCTTCTCATCGCCAGGTCAGCGTCAGTGTATGTCGTCCCCTACACCTTACAAAAACAAGTGCGACTCGTGCAATGCCCAACTGCCACACAAGGACTGCTATTCTCTCTGCCTTTTTTGCTTGGGCCCCGGCCACCTGGTCGACAAGTGCCCGCATTGCCTGCACTTCAGCACGGCTATCCGCAGACGATGCCAACAGTCCCTGGAAGCCCATCTGCTAAAGAAGATGATGTCTTCGATGGAAAAAGAATTGAAGAAGCTCAGGCAGGTGTCGACTTCTCCTGAATGACATCGTAAAAAGCGGGACAAAGAAAGGCACCAGGAGAAGGCCTCCTTGCCCGCGACTCCAGCCGGAGTCGCGGCCCAGGTAACATCCCATCCGGGGGACCGTCAGACGGCAGCCTCCAAGGTTTTGGAGGAGGCGCTGGCCCGCCCGTCGGGCTCGTGCTCTGACCTTGCGGGTGTCTCCGGGCAAAAGGAGGCCCCTGCCCCCAGTACCGCCGCTGGCTTGCGGCCTACTGATGCGGGCACCTCCCATAAGCCGGACGTCGGCTTCTCCGACGTCCACAGGGAGAAGGTTGATAAGACGCCCGACCCTTCGGGGCGGCGCATGACCTCGTCCCCCTTGGACCGGGCCGCTTCCCTCCCTCGGCCCACCTCCGACGAGGGACCCCATAAGTCGGACGCTTGCTCCTCCGGCGCCTGCGAGAACCAGCCCTAAGCGCGTCGACGCTCCCCTGATGTGCGCAGGCGTGGACCTACGACAGACCCTCCAATCCCGTCGTACCGGCTGCCCCTCGAAGCTTTCGCTGCAGTCGGGGAGCCAGTCACCCCTGTGCCTGACCCCGGGACTTTTCTCCACTGTCCCGGACGATGCGGGGATATTCAACCCCGCCAGACCCTCTTCCTAGGGAACTGGATCTGACGCCGCCTCGGACTCTGGCTCCCATGCGGTCGAGGGATATTCCTCTTCTGTCGGGCTCAACCCCCTCGGGCCTCTCAATGTTGACCGCCTGTGGGCCTCCTTCTGGGCCGTCTGCTCCGGCAGCTCCTCCAGTGCCCGGGTACCCGCCATCTTATCCGACGCTGTCTTACCCGGGTCCGCAGTATCCAGCGCCGCAGTACCCGACGCTGGTCCCGCCGATGCCGCACTACCTGACGCCGCAATACCCAGCACTGGTCTTCTCACAGCCGGGTTTCAGATACTCGCCTTACGGATACAATCTGTATACTTATCCCCCTCCTCCTCCTCCTCCACCGCCCCCCCAGCCGCCGGTGGATTTACAGGAGACTCTGGCTTCCTGGTGGGCTGAGGCCAGGCTCAGCTCACCAAGGAGAGTGAAGCCGTCTACGGTGACAGTGCAGCCCCATACACCCAGCGGCGCACTCCCTCACGCCTCCGGATCCCAGAGCCCTTCCCTCTGGATCCCGAAAGGGGCAGGACACGTGTCCAGGGATCCCCCCCTAAGGAACCCCTTCCTCCCCCTTGACATGCCAGGGAGTCTTATTCTGCTTCTGATTCTTCTTCTTCTTCGCTCTCGGATTCCTCCGACGGATGTTCTGAGAGAGACGACGAGCCTCGCTCTCTGTCCAAGCCCCGGCCGAGGACTCCTCCGAAGTCTCCTCCGGAAGATCCTTCCTTCACTGAGTTGCTCAGGAAGATCCAGGAAGTACACCAGTGGTGTTCTCTCAAACCAGATCCTCAGCGGGTAAAACACGCCGAACATCTGGATCTGCTCCTTACGGCTCCTACTTTAGTGCCACCCTGGATCGAGCCTCACGCCCACCTTGTTTCCACTATTTGGAAACAACCGTCGGCTTTAGCCCTGCTTCCTAGGAAGTCCAACAGGCTATACTAGGCTCCGGAGGGTGTAGACTTTCTGGATTCTCACCCTCGTGCAGACTCGGTCTTGATTAGCGCCACCACGCCGGTCAGCACATCCCAAACATCTAAGCTCGCTCCTCCGGATAAGGAATCTCTCCTGGACCAGTATGGAAGAAAATATACGCCTCTTCCACACTGGGAATTCGGGCCCAATTATGTAGCTCATATGGGGATTACCAGAAGGCCATCCTTACCCAGGCGGAACTAAGATTGACTCCTTACCTGACTCTCAAGTCAAGCAGGAGTTAGCTGACTTAATCCGCCTGCTCATTCGCCAGTCGTCACATTCTCATGACGACATACAATGCAGTGGACACTGCCGGGCGAGAGCTCGCGCCGTAAGCCTGTCGCCACGCCTCCGCCGCTGTCAAGTTTGGTCCCGAGGTGCAGTCAGCATTCAGGAAGCACCTTTCAGGGGTTCAGTGTGTGTTGGCTGTGATGTCATGACATCATCACCAACTTGCAGGAGAAGGGACTGCTCTGAAATCAGTGATTCCATGTACCGTCCCCATCCCCACAGCTGTCCTTTTCGCAGATGCAGTTGGCTAGCTTGAAACCCCAAGGAAGGCGGGCACAAAACGCTGGGCCCTCGCGGCTGCCAGGGTCCCCACTGCCCAAAAAAGCAGCGGGTGCCCCAGCTGCGGTGCTGCCCCACACCACCTGACTCCTCCCCTCTCCCACCGCCTCCGGACACACCGGAGGAACCGGTAGGAGGGAGGGAGGTTCTCCCTCTACCTTCCGGGTTGGGAGAGGATAACAACGGATTCAAGGGTGCTTCAGATTATAGCGGAGGGGCACTCCATAGAGTTTCTACAGAAACCACCCCGCCACCCCACTCCGAAGTCGTCCTATGCAAGGGACCATCTTCCTTTGGTCTGGGAAGAAATATCTGCCCTTCTCGCAAAGCAGGCCATAGAACCCGTTCCTCCTCACCTTCAAGGGATGGGTTACTATTCTCATTTCTTCCTGGTCCCAAAGAAGATGGGAGATCTCAGACCCATTCTCGATGTCGGCTCATTGAACCTTTATGCGGAATACAAAAAGTTCAAGATGCTCTCCCTACAAACCCTTCTGCCCCTTCTTCGGCTGGGTCGATGGCTTTGTGCGCTGGATATGCAGGACGCATATCTGCACATCCCCATTCGTCCCTCGCATCGCAGGTACCTCTGGTTTGCTTTCCAGGGGGACCATTACCAATTCCGGGCACTCCCGTTTGATCTTTCCTCGGCACCCTGAGTTTTTACCAAATGCCTGGCAGTGGTATCGGCCCACCTGCGTACTATGGGAGTTCAGGTGTTACCCTACCTGGACGACTGGCTCCTGGCGGCCTCGTCCAGGGAGGAGCTCCTGCATTTTCTCTCCCTCACCCAGCAGGTTTTCACTTGTCTGGCTATTACCATCAACCATTCCAAGTCTCATTTGGATCCCTCCCAGAGACTTCAGTTTATCGGGGCTGTCCTCGATACGACGGTGAGCAAGGCCTTCCTTCCTCCAGACAGAGCAGCCTCTCTTCAGTCACAGATTTCCCTGCTATCAGAACGCAGGAAAGTTCCGGCGAGGTCGGTTCTACGTCTCTTGGGGCTCATGGTGGCTGCCATCCCGACAGTTCCCTGCGCTCGGCTCCACATGAGGATCTCTCAGTGGACTCTCCGCTCCCAGTGGGATCAACTCGTAGATGACCTAGATCATCTGGTTCTGATCTCCTCGCAGATGACAATAGACTTGCAATAGTGGATGGTTCGAGAGAACCTGTTTCGGGGTTCCTTCTGTCATCCTCCCCCCTTCCAGACTTTGACCACGGACGATCAGGCTTAAGGTTGGGAGCCCATCTGGGTCCTCACCGAACCCAGGGTTTATGGTCCAGATTGGAGCTAGCTCTCCACATCAGTGTGCTCGAGCTACAAGCAGTACTATATGCTCTCCAAGCCCTTCACCAATACATCCTTCCCGGTCACCTAGCTGTCCAGATGGACATGTGCGTGGTGTGGTACATCAACAAGCAGGGAGGGACTCGATCCTACCCTCTATGCAGGGAAGCAATGAGGGTTTGGGACTGGGCAATGCTTCACAACCTTCACCTCACGGCGATCCATGTTCCAGGAGTCGACAATACCCTGGCAGACAAGCTAAGCTGCTCCTCTGCTCTGCCACACGAGTGGGAGTTGGACCAAAAGGTTCTAGACTACATCTTCCAGCGTTGGTGGACTCCACAGGTAGACCTGTTCGCCTCTTCCCAAAATGCAAAATTTTACACCTTTTGCTCGCTCGCTCCAGAGCGAGGCGCTTTCTGGAGCGACGCTCTGTCTCTAAACTGGAAGGGCAGATTTGTCTATGCTTTTCCCCCAATTCCTCTGGTCCCTTGTGTTCTGCAGAAACTAACAACGGAAGGAGCGAGAATGATTCTGATCACTCCTTTCTGGCCCAGGCAAATCTGGTTCTCTCTTCTACAACAATACTCAGAGGTTCCTCCTCTTCCTCTTCCTCTTCCTTTATCTTGAGGATTGCTGACCCAGGATCAGGGGACCCTGGTCCATCCAGGTCTTAAGTACCTACAACTTCATGCATGGCTCCTGCAGACCTAGCCCAATCTCACTTTGGTGTCTCTCCAAAGGTGGCCGAGATTCTGCTGGAAGCTACAAAACCCTCCACTAGGTCCACTTATGCCATGAAATGGAAGAGATTTTCTATTTGGGCCGCCTCTAGGAACGTGGAGCTTTTCTCCTGTCCAGTGGCCGTTCTGCTTGAATATTTACGTCATCTCTTCGACCTAGGTCTCAGTCATTCCTCCTTGAAAATGCACATGGCCGCTGTTTCAGCTTACCATGTTCCTTTCGCTGATTAAAGCCTTTGCCCAATTAGAGGTGTCTAAGACTTTTCTTAGAGGGTTCCTTCATCTGAGGCCCCCTGTCCGGACTCCTGCTCCCCCTTGGGAGTTGAACTTTATTCTCGAGAAACTTACCCTTCCTCCCTTTGAACCTGCGGCATCCGCAGATCTGAAGTTTCTGTCATGGAAGACGCTCTTCTTGGTGGCCATTACTTCCACTCAGAGAATTTCTGAGCTCCAGGCCCTTATGTGTAAAATCCCCTATTTGATTTTTCACAGATAACGAGTGGCTCTTCGCACGAACCCTAAGTTTCTGCCTAAAGTGGAGTGAGTCTACCTTAAATCAGTCTATAGAGTTACCTGCCTTTTTCACGCAGTACTCCAATCAAGGAGAATATTTACTCCATACCATGAATGTTCACCGGATTCTGAGATACTACACCGATAGGGACAAAGGATCTCAGAAAACTGACCAGCTGTTCGCTCTTTTGCTCACTTGGGGAAGGCAATGCTGTTTCCAAGCAATGCCTGTCGAAGTGGTTGGCTCATTGCATCACTTTCTGTTATGACAGTACAACAAGACCCTTCCGGGTCAAGTCAGAGGTCACGCCACTTTTGGAGTAGCAGCCTCTGCGGCTTGTTTCAAGAATGTGTCTGTGGCAGACATCTGTGTTGTCACCACCTGACTTCCTCAGTCCATACCTTTACTTCAAACATTACAATTTGGAATGCTCTCTCGCTGTAGAGCAGGCTTGTGGCTATCTGTTTTGCAGGGCCTCCTGTCTTGAGGCCTGCAAGGCTGCTGCTACTTTCAGGAGTAGTTTCCTCCTCCCGGTGCCTTTTATTTGTTCCAGACTGCTTGGGATTCAGTCCTATATGTAATTACCTACTGCAAGAGCCCTCTTGAAGTAAGATAGTACAGTTACGTAAGAACTTACCATAACAGTAGATCTTCGAGAGAGGCTCTTGCAGTAGGTAATACCTTCCCGCCCTCCATTCCCCTAGGCTTTTTCAGCTCCTTTTCCATTGAGGGAAACATCTGCTTCTCTTGTCCGGGCCTGTGGCGGGAAAGAACTGGAAGACGGGTGCCTGGTACGCCCTTTATACCGATGTCGCGATGAGCGCGGTCACCTGATCGTGGGGTGTTCCTCAGGAATCGCTAGCTAGAAATTTTTTCTGGTCCGCCGGGCCGGCTAGTCCTATATGTAATATCCTACTGCAAGAGCTCTCTCTCGTCTTACTGTTACGTAAGTTCTGCGTAACTGTACTTTCTCTCTCTCTCCTGGGCTGGTCTCCGGGCTTCCTTACTCCAGCCAATTAATGTGAAGATAGGCTTGCTTGTGTGAAGAAGATTAAAGGGGGCCAGGCTACAATTTGACTTGTGTGATGAAGACAGGTATTTAAAGGGGCAAGGTTACAATTATAAGGGCCATTGGCCCCCCCCCCAGCCAATTAATCTGAAGGTTGCCTTGTGTGCGCGCTGCACTGGTTAGAGGTTCTGGTTTTGTGTCTCAGAGGGGACCTTCCCAGCAGCTGACTAGGGGCGTATAGATCTGTTGATTTGCTACTCTGACCCCACTAGATCAAGGCAAAGCCATAGAAGATGGCTTCAGAAAAATCAAGTCGAGAAAAAATGCCTACGCTGCAAGTCCCCTCTCTTGATTACTTTTGCTGGCTCACTATGCCTCACATGTGAGAAGGCAGCGGCAACGAGTGGGGTTGAAACAACGGACACCAGTTTGTTGCAGGCAAATGGACAGGAGAGGTCCGACCGAACACAATCAAGCATTCCAGAAAGGTCTGACCGGCTTACTGAGCGGAGCACTATATCCAGGGACCCCCAATCCCTTGACCCTGAGCTCATAGACTGGTTGAACAGAGCCTTTGCTATGGACCCCTCTTCTTTTGAGTGGCACCCTCTGGGGTCACCAGATGCGAGACAACACAAGAAAGCCAGGAGAAAAAGGACCCCCTCCTCATCCTCCTCTGATGAAGGGGGCCTTCCTCTCGCTGCTCCTGCGCCAAGAAAAAGTTTAAAGAAGGGGACAGATCACCAGAGGAGGACAGTCACCATCACTCTAGCCACAGGCGCAGAAAAGGGTCTCGTTCAAGAAGCAGAGCAAGGGGCGGACATAAGGACAGACAGCACAGTGGGTACTCCTCGGGCTCCTCAGGCGACAGCTCTTCCACCGCAGAGGGAGAGATAGTAGATTCCTCGTCTGATCCCGACGACTCACTGTCCAGAAATTTCAACCTTGACGACCTAGACTTCTTTATCAAGAAGGTCATATCCGAGATTCACCTCGGTCCCCCCCCCCACCGCCAATCTCTACGCAGCCAAAACAAGCCTTCCGCCTGGCATCCGCCTCTAGGCCAACCACAGCTTTTCCCATCCCTCCCCCCATCGAGGACTTGCAAAGGAAGAATGGCAGGCCCAGAGCATGCTTTTCTGGTTCCTAAACGGATATCCAGACTTCTGAAGTTTGACAAAAAACAATCTGAGAAGTGGTTAGACTGCCCCAGGATTGACCCATTGATTTCTAACCTGACCAGGAATACAGTCATCTCAGCCGAGGGGGTGGGGGTGGGGGGCTTCGCTAAGAGACCCAGTGGACAGAAAAGTGGACTCCTCGCGCAATCAGGACTCTTCAGCCTCACGCTATTTCATTAGTGTATCATCTGCTACGTGATCATACCATGAATAAGTTAAACTTAAAACTTGCATACTGGATCTCTGAATTGACAGAACTTCAGGATGCAAATAATGTGGCTCAGGTCTGGATTAATCTACACAAGCATGTCAAATTTGATTGTTTTGAAGTTGGCTCATTACAAACTGTTATATAATGTGTATTATACCCCAGTTAAGTTGATGCAGTGTCACAATCTTACAGATCTCTGTAGGAAGTGCAGGCAAGGGAGAGGAACACTTCAACACAGTTTTTGAGACTGCATTAAGGCCCAAGCATTGTGGGGTGAAATTTAAGCTAGACTAGACCCTGCTGCTAAGTCTTCAAAAAGCTTTCAGGCCTTTTCTCTGCTTTACGGGGTTGGGTCTTGAAAGGTTAACAGGCCAGCAAAGATGCTGTATGTTGCTTATAACATCTGTTGCCAGAAAAGTTAAAGCTTGTTGTTGAATGTCTGTGGTTTCTCCTTTAGGTAATGGCTAGAGGCCACTTTGGAGACCCTGCACATGGAACGCATGCTGGCCATTATACAATGACAAGAAAAAATCCTGGACTCTGATTGGTCAGTCTTGGGCTGGACCCATGATGTTATCCCAGTACATCATCACGGGTCTAGTCTCAGCCTCACTGTGAACCTGCAGATGAGCATTTTATGGAGCTTTTGATTGTTTCATCTTCTCTTTAAAAAACAAAAATATTTTTCCACACAAAAACATCTTTAAGATTATTTTTGTTATGCTGTATAACAACGAGCCATTATATTAGTAATGGTCGCCTTTTCCAGGTGGGGAACATGGTCACGCCAGTCACAGCGACTCTCGTGACCTCCGTGCCCTGCGGCTCAAGCACCTTGAGGCGGACATTATCCCAGCACGACACAACCCTCGTCGGGCATTATTGCTTAAGTATGATATATCTGAAACACAAGTTCCGTCATTGGTTGGAAGCATTGTATACTTTGTTAGCTCCACACTGTGTATAGGTCATTCATGACATTCCTCTTTCCTACCAGCAGTATAGGGTTTTATTTATTGTTTAATTTGTACATTAGTCACTGTTTATTTTTCACAGTACATCGTTATGTCTGTATTTTGATCTTTTCACTTTTTTCCCTGTACTGCCTGAGAGCCATAGCTTTGTAGTGTAGCTGTATGTGTTATACTGGGTATTGTTTTTCTTGACCCATACTGTCAAATTACAAAGCCTGTATGGTGAGGGCCGAAGCAGGATCATTTGTTGTCACCCGGACACTAGTTCTTCATTTGTTTGTTTAATTATGTGTACTATTACTTATAATTGTCCCTGTTCTATGTTATAATTTTGTCCGTCTTTGATTGATTGTTCTTGGCTTATTTTTTTTTTTTTTTAACTGGGTTCTCTGAGATGTGTTTTCTAGGGACTACTGTTTATATGCTTACTTGATGGATCTTTGAATTTCTTGCTTTGCACAGTTTTTGGCTGGCTTGTTTATGGTCAATTAAATTTCAGTAAAGTATATTAAGTTGGAAAAAAAACAACAGATCTTTAGGTCTGGAGAATCACATAGAGACTTTGATGGGCGTTAAACAAGCTACGGACACCTCAAAAAAAACTTCACTTGCGGTCACAGGTGTACTTCAAACAAACTTGTGTGCTTTCGATTGGAACCTTTGGTGAAAGGTATTCGTAAGATGTACGTTCGAGTTCTGGGTCTTCCTGAAATGTCAGAGGGGCAAAATGCAGTCTTGCTCCTTATAGATCTGTTGGGATCATTATTAAATATGGACTTACAAGGATTGCTCCATCAGGCATACCGCATCACCCCACGAGAGTGCCTGACCGATCCCGAGCAACCATGCATGCTGCTGGTAGTCACTAGTGGGCCACATGTGAGGGATCAGATATTGCTGGCAGCAAAAAACAAGACCTTTTTGTCCTTGGAAGATGGCACATGACTATATGACTTCTCAGACCTCTGCTTTGAGAATCTCACCAGAAGAAAGGCACTCTGTGCTGTTCGAGAGAGTCTCCAGGCGCTGGGTGTCGTCACAATGTTCTGTACCCAGACAAGCTTCAGGTACAGTATGTGGGTAAAACATTTATCTTTTCGGACCCCTTGGAAGCAGGGAAAAAGCTAGAGCCACTGAGGAAGGACTTTGCTGTCCAAGCTCTGAGCGTGGAGCCTTTGGAGGATGTGAGACTTTGATTACTTTTTAAAAGACCTGTTACTGGACGTGCTAAAAACTCACTTTACGAATGTGTTTTTCAAGTAACTGTATTAGTGTTTCTTTCCCACAAATGTTTAAATAAGTGGTACAGGGCAAGTGCGTGTGATTGAGGGGTTTGGTATTAGCGAGACCAGCTAGGGTGAGATGCAGGCAAAGTATAGCAAGAAAGTTTCTCTTATCCTGAATTACAGGTTTGGGATCATTTAACTCTGCGGGAGCGCAGAAGGAAGATGGCCGCTGCCTCGTGGAGTACTTTTAGGTGTCGGTACACCACATGCGCATGCATGTACCTGGCTTGCACAGAGCCATAGACACAAGCCTACTCCTTCCATGGATCCGACAGCCCAAATACCAGGGTAAGTGTAGTGCTGCTGAGTGTTCCTGTAATTACTTTTAGTACAGCAGTGGGTTTTATGGTGCTTTTTATAACCCCAAAACATGCTTTCATCTGCTCTGCAACTACTTAGCAGCTACCTATATAATTGCTCCTAGTTGTTAATATGTACTTGAGGGCACTTGTACTCGATGTTTGCTTAACCTACTAAAATGTTTGCAGAGTTCATATGTAGTTTGTTGGAGAGCCCTGTTTATTGTAGCTTTCACAGGTGTTATGGAGTTAAACTCTTTGTTGTTTTTTTTTTTTTTTGTTTATTTGTGGACTTGGACGTCCCTGTGTAAGACATTCATGGTGCTGCTGCTTTTAAGACTTTCTGAACTCCATTATGCCTCACAGTGCACCTGGGTGTGCTGTAATTCCCATTAACAGTACACTCTGTCGTGGGTTATTGCTTACTTATAACATAGGCTAGGGAGTGGGAGGCAGGTGATTGGAGGAGTGCCATCAGGTGACAAGTGCACCCTTATTGGCACAGTTAGGGTGAAGGGTCTGAGGGAGATCCTTGGGCAGACCTGCACTTGTTGTGTAGGGGAAAATTAATTTAGCAAAGGCAGCCATTTGCAGTCCTTGGTAAGGGACTTGCACTATTACTGGACAAGACAGAGGTGTCTTTGCAAAAGTTATTTTGCCCCACACAAGAACTGCAGTTCTGCTGGTCATTCGCTCTATATTTGTGTTGTCTTCTCCACCACCCACCCCGCGGATCACCAGGTACCGCACAGTGACTGGGGAGAGGGAAAGTGTTGGTGCCCCCCCCCCAAGCAGTCGCAGGATACAAGAGAAAGATATTGCAGCTGACAAAGCGTCAGTGCCGAGCCGCCGCACCTCCCAGAAGTCGCAGAACACAAGAGACAGATAGTGGAAGGTGGTTGCCGACCCCTCCCCTGACCAGCCGTACATAATCGGTGAGTGACACACTGAAAAAGAGAACAAGTGCTGCTGCTGCATGTCTTAGCGTAGTTCACAATGTCCCATACCCATTCTGCGGCGACCACTGACCCCCTCCCCAATGATAGTGTCCTCTGCACAGACAAGGCACCACGACAGCAACTGCAGGACAGTGTATGTTGTAGTGTCATCTTCCATTGTGACCCTATCGCTGATTGCAGCAGTGTGTTTTGCCACTCACTGTGTCTCTCATTTGTAGGATATGAGAGAGATAGGTGCAGAAAGCTGTCAAACTGAGTAGCTGCTGACCCTTCCCCCCAGCACTCGCAGAACACAAGGACAAGACAGTGGAAGGTGGTTGCCGGCACTCCCTCAACCAGCTATACATCATCAGCGAGTGAACCATGCAAGACATGCTGTCGGGAGCTTGCAGTTTTGACTGTCTTGACAGTGTGTGCCCAGTATGCAAGCGGCCATGCATCAGAGACGCAGTGAAACTGGGAAAGAGAGGTGCACAGTAATTGAAGGTAAATATATGCGGTGCACTCTATCATCTGTGCATTAGTCACTTTGCACACAGGTGTTCAGAAAGCTGTGGCTCTGTGCTGCTGGGGGGGGGGTCACAGAATGGAGCATCATCACCTGTCAGGCTACTCTGGTCGGCAGCACAGGACTGAGTGCGAGAGACAGATGGGCAGTGCTGCTGTTTTCCTCCAGTTCCATCTACTGACATGTGTTCCTGCCATTGCTGTTGTGGGTAAATAATGCCCCGAAGTCACCGGATGTCTCTCTCTCTCTCTCTCTCTCCCCCAAAAAACTACCGCAGCCTGCTGCCTGTCCTCCTACTTGACTCCCCAATGTGTGCAGCTTGCAGGTATGTGCTGCCGGTGTGTGTGTCTCTGTCGCTACAATCTGAGTCGCCGTTTTGTGTCTGTGTCTCTCGCTCTCGCTTTCTGTCTGTGTTGTGTAGGGAGCGAGAGTCACATACACAGATAGTCTGAAGCATGCGGGAGCGAGCAAGAGAATGTCAGGGCTTGCTTTACCATATGTATAGGGAGAGAGAGACGTGGTGCAGCAGCACAGTGAAAAGCAGTAGCAGTTGCTGTCACTTCAGAGACATGGGCAGTGAGAGCGGTATCGGGACCGTTAGGGGTGAATGTTGCCAGTGTGTAGTGTGTGGAAGGGTTGTCGGATAACAGATAGACCAGACACAGAACTTCAAGTTCAACACACAATCTCTGTGCGATGTTTAAGACACAGGGGAATAACCTTAAGCAGTGGCATATCCTTTCTTCAATACATCAGTTTGCAGTAACACTGTATGCATGTCTTTCCTCCGCACTTGGTCAACACCTACTGACCCACTGATCTATCTCTTCTATAGAAATGAACTATCCCCTATGGTGGTCTTGTGTGTTTGGGTGATGTGGAGCCCAAACAAAAAACCCCATAGCAAGCTAAATACAAAGAACCTTAGTGCAGAAGCACTGAAGCAAGGGTTACCCCGAAGGGCATTGGCAATAAAGCCCAGTTTCAAAGAGAAACAACATCACACATACCCCCGTAATGTAAAGCATCATGGGATGTATATGCAAATCACAATGACATTTTAGACTGGTTAAGCGTAAAGAAAGAATGCATGGTGCCAAAGGGCCTCTCAAACTGTAATTTACATGCATTTAAATAACACAACAGGGTTTTTCTGATATCTCTACCTTGGTAGCTTAATTCTATAACACCATCACCCAAGTAAATATTTTTAACCTTTATAAAAAAAAGTCCAGTGCCATGGCATCTTCAACATTTACAGGTTTCATACACATAAGGCATATACATCAAGGTATTTTATGACAGTAGTATTGTATACAAAATCCAACAAAAAGGAACACAGCTTGTTTTTTAACATCAACTTGGAGGTCACCGTAATAACCTCCCTGTATGAAGACCTGAGAGAGAAAAGGAAAATCTAAAGAGTACACTGCAGCATAGTCAAGAAAGGGGAAAAGGGGTGCCCATAGGTGGCCAGTCTTATGGACTAGAAATTGTGAAGGATAGATTAAGCTAAGAAATATAAGAACTCTTGCAACAGATTTAAGAAAAGGTTGATCCTCAAGAGTGGCAGGATCTCCCTGTCACAGTCCACCTCTGGAGTAAGTATTATGTGCGGTTCGGTAACCTTCACTTTAAGATTAGAGATGTTGCAAAGTTTTAATTCTCCAATGAAGTTGGTGTGAAGCTGTGTTGTTCACATCCACAAAAACTTCGCACATTCTGCAGCTGAGCTGGCCAACTTCGCTGGTGGACTGATTTTTTTTTTCTCTCTCCCCCACTTGTTGCACTGTGAAACCACCCCCCACCCATGAACATAATCAAAATAACCCCCCTCCCTTCTGGCATTCTTACCTCTCCTGGCCATAGCAATCACCATGCCTGTTGCAGCACAGCCTGTTTGTACTGTAAAAGTATAGGGAATCCCTCCTCCCTCTCCGCCAGAGTCCCACAGGTTTTTATTTTTACTTTCAGCCCCCGTTTTGTCCCCACCACCTTCCTCCACCCATGAGCACCCATAACATACAGGCTGCAAATACAGAAACAATCCCCAGTCAGGGTGGGACAAACCAGAGTGTGAGTTGGTAGTTAATTTGGCTACTGGCTTTCAAAATCTGCTAGCTAAATCAGTATTTTAGTGGCCATCCTTTTTAAGGGCTCACATCCCTTTGTGCACAGGTAGTCAGTTGACCAGCAAGGTTCAAAAATCTGGTAGCTAAACCCATTATTTATTTATTTTTTTTTATATAGAGGTCACTGGCCACCTGGCTACCCAGTTTGTCCCACCCTACCCCCAGTGCAGAGTCGTTCCTCTGTTCTGACTCATCCCAGCCTCATCTTCTAAAATGGCACAAATGAATCTGGACACAGTTGCTGCTTGTAAAAACTGACTGGTTGAATTTTCAACCAGTCAGTTTTTATTAGGAGCCAGGATGTCACCATTTGTTCGTAATGGAAAGGGAGAAAGGGGAAATTGTTTAACCAGGGAAGACGCACTAAGCTGAAGCTTGTTTCCATGTGCGACCTGGGAGCACAAGGAAGTTGAGTAACTTGCTCAGGGTCACACAGTGTGCAGGTGGGGGCTGTGGGATTCAAACCCAGGTCTCCAGGTTTGCAGCTCAGTGCCCTTAACCGCAGAGCGATACTGCCTCCTAAAATACATTATTATGAGACCAGAGTCGGCACTGAACAGAGCAAATGCTCTGCACCGGGGTGTGGCGCAGTTTTCTTTATTTGCAGCCTATATTTCGTGGGGGGTGCTGGGGCCTGAAGGGGGTGGGTATGACTGGGGATTAAAATGAAACACCATGGAACTTGAGTGGGGGAGTGGATTTGGCATGTGGGTGGGGGAAGGGATTCCCTGACTCCGCAGCAAGCGTGATGTTTGCTTGGGGTGGATGCTGTGTGTGTGCTTTTTTTTTTGCAATATTGACTAGATTCCCTTAATTATTTGTGGGCAAATTAGCCATTCACCATGTGAATTGGGGGCAATGTGACTGGCAAAAATGTAGTCCCCAGCTTCATGAATTTGATGAAATTCACAGATTATTCCACAGAGTGAATCTCGGCAACTTTTCACATCTTTGTTGTACGTAGGGGCTGGGTGGAATTGGTGCAGAGAAGGCTAACAGGAATGATCCATTGCCTGCAGGGCCCGACTTCCATGGTGAGGTTCTCTAATCTCAGCATGTACACAGGAAGAGAGAGAGGGGGCACATGACAGAGACATTAAAAATACCTTCATGGGATTACAGAGTAGACTCTGGAGAGTTGTTTATGCTGAGGAAACACCAGCACCAAGGAAAACTCTGTGAAACTGATTTGGGGGGGGGGTTGAGGGGGTAGATTTAAGAGGGCTATCAGAAAACACTTCTTTGTGGATAGGTAGTATAGGCTGTCTGGGGCAGTAGTCTGTGAAATCGGAGGAGGGTGGATTGAAGCATGGTTTGTATAGGCTAATGGGGCTGGTGAAGATGGTGGCAAAAGGGGAGAGGACTGCAGGAGTTAGGGTTACTAGAACCCTCCCCGAATCAACAAGAGTTAGGTAGGACTGAGCAGGCTCAGTGGGCTGCAGGACTTTTTTCTGCTGTCTGTGTCTGTCTGTGAAATACTCCAGATAATGCTGGTAGGCAAGAATAATTTACTCACCAACATTTCTGAACATTATTTCTGAAAATGTGCGGGGGTGGGTTTGGAATAGGCCATTCTAGGGACATGGATATGTTGTTCATCCACACTGTCTGGCAGGTATCCTTGCTGCTTTAAATCTTGCCGGAAGGTCTTCAAGCTGGCTTCTCCCACCCACCCGGGTGGTAAAACTCTCGGCTCCGCCCCATGACGCCAGATCTTCCTTACCGCTTGGAAGCTCTGGTTCCCTCTAACGCTCACGTATAAGACTGGTTCCTAATTCTTGATTTTTCGAAATTAAAAGTTTTTGCTAAAGACTTAGGTCTTTCTCCTCGCTACAAGTGGCGGACAAATCGACTCCTCGTTTCTGGAGATGCCCTCAGGGCAGAAGATGTCTTCGGACGGATTCGCACTCCACGGCATCTACTGTCTAGGCCTGGAGCATGACCGCAGGCCATGCACCTGTGCTCTTCCTTTTCGCCTCATCTCGAAGACCGTGCTGCCCGTTTACAACTGGGGCATCCCGAGAAGCGATTTCCTCCGGTGAAGTCAAAAGAGGCCCGGTCGGCGGTTTCCGCGGCAGCGGGCTCGGCGGATCAGCTCGAGCAGATGATCGCCCTCGAAGAGGAGGCGGCGCGGGCCGCTTCTACCGTGGCTACGGCATTTGTCCCGCTCTTTCTCGGTGCCTCTTATTCAGCTTCTTTTAAGGAGCTTTGTCTGACCCTCTCGACTAAAGGTGAGGGACCAACTTCTTCTGGACCGTTTTCTTGGTCCAAAAAGAGAGACAAGGGTAAGTCTCACCGTCGACGCTCTTGGGAGCGGGAAAGATCTCTCTCCCAGAGTTGTCGGCTCGTCGACTTGGTCGACTCGTTCGGCTTTGGCCACTGGTCTCACGGTGTCCCGTCACAGGTCAGTTGACCGGAGACTCGCCGACGCGTCGAGATTTTCTCGACCCGCTGGACGGTTGTCGGCAGGAGAAGCCGAGAATCCCCTCTCCCCGTTCCCCGGGTGGAGTTGGAGACCCCGTTGGCTCGTTTGTGCCTCGGTTCGAGCCTTCGGTTGAATCCTCCTCAACCGAGGGAGGCCGGTTCCCCACGACACCTCTCCGCACGGCCTCGGAAAGCCGAGGTTCTCGGTCTCGGACTTCTTTCGTGATCCAGCCGATCCTCGTCATAGGCGGTCTCGGCATCGCGGCAGCGGCACTGCCGCCATCCTCTTCCTCCTCCTCGGTAGGGAGGCTTCGCGCAAGTTGCGCGAAGATATGAGGGAACTCATGTGGCAACAGTCCTTCTGACCGGAATAAGCCGACGCCGCTGCCTTCCCCGGCCATTAAGTGGCTGTCACCAGAGCGGCCGAAACAACCCCTCGTTTTATCCAAGGAGCCTGTTCCCAGGCCGGTTGTTCGGCCAAAACCAGCTGCCCCACCGATTCCGGTGGAACCTCCATCTCCACAGCCGTTAGTTGGGGCTCCGACCAAAAATTCTCGGTCGGCTCAGGGACTGCCCCATAGGCTGTCTGTCACCCTCACTCCCGATCGACTTCGGCAGGTGGAGGGTGGCTCAGGCCCGAGGCAGCTCTTTGAGGACTCTTCCGAGTCCGAAGACGATTCCTCCCTTTTCTCCAAGCGAATGGACTTGGAGTCCTCAGGAGGACAGTCTGTGGACGATAGCCCTTCGTCCTTCCTGGGATTGCTTCGGCTCATCTCGGAGTCCACCGGGATGAAGCTCGAACCCGTTTCTAAGCGGGCCAGGTATCCCCTCACGGAGATTCTGGACCGAGGGGATTCCCCTACGGAGGCCTTTCCGGTGGCCGACGCCATAGTGAGCCCGGCCTTGGAGCTCTGGCAGTGCCCTGCTTCCTGCCCTGTGCCTTCGGCCAGAATGGCTAGGAAGTATGCGGTCCCTACCGGTTCCTTGTCCGGTTTTTCGGAACACCCTTCGGTCGAGGGATTAGTTACCGACAGCGTTTTCCGGCGTGCCGGGAACGCTAGGGATGTGGACAAACCTCCCGACAAGGAGTCCAAGAAATTGGACTATGCTCGGCGTAAAAGTCTATGCTGCGTCCCTTCCGTCGCCTTCGCCATGCCAGTTCTGGGCCCTCATGGCACATTTCTTCATGCCCTGTTGGGCTCCCTGGATGAGGTCGTGCCCCTCATCTTCCCGCTGGATCTGCAGACCACGGTCAGGCAGGTGCGGGACCAGGGCAGTGGCCAAACAGCAGCTCCAGACTGCTTTAGACATTAGGGACTCATGTGCCAGGTCTGTGGCGGCCGAGTGGTATGCGCGTCGTCGATTCTTGGCTGAGGATATCCACCTTCACTTCGATACCCAGCACAAGTTGGCGGATGTTCCCTTTTGGGACCGACTTCTTCGCCCTGGGGTGGAAGGTCACCTGCAGAGGATCGAGAAGTCCAGTGCTACCTTGGACTCTGTCTCTTCCGCTAGAAGGACAAAGGCCGAAACCACAGCCTAAGCCCTTTCGTCCTTCTGCGCCGGCTGCGTCTCCGCCCAGCAACGTCAGGGCTAGCAGGCTCTGGCTTTGGCATCCCAAACCCAAGCCGGGCTTCCTCCAACAGGAAGCAGGGAGGTAAAGGCCCAGGAGGTCCTCGGCCGTCCATCCTCCAAGCCTGCCCAGTGACGGGCTGAGGGTGTCGCCCCAACCCAGTCACTCACCCCAGGTTCCCCGTGGGGAACGGCTCCGCATTTCCTTTCCGCCTGGTCCGTTGGTCACCACGGACAGGTGGGTGCTGGAGGTGGTGGGAAAAGGCCTACCTCTAGAATTCGAGCAGGCCCGCCTTCTTCAGAGCCGCCGCACTCGGGAGGCCTCGGGGTCCGCAGCCTCACTGTCGGCTCGCCGGGCCGACATCGCCTCCTCCTCCTCCAAAAGGAGGTGATCAGGGAGGTGGCGGACCCTCCTCAGACCCGGGTTTGTGCGTCCAGGTATTTCCTGGTTCCGGAGTGGACAGGGGCTGGCCTCATTCTCACCTCACGACCTGAACAAGTTCCTAGGTCTCGAACCTTCAGGATGGTCACCTGGCTCAGATGATACCATCCTTGAACACGGCGTGTGGTTCTGCTCTCTGACCTGCAGGACGCAGTTCTTTCACGTCCCTATCCGTCCGTCACATCGGAGATTCCTTCGCTTTGAGCCGGAGGGATCCCTTTCGAATTCCCGAGCCATGCCCTTCGGCCTGTCTCCAGCTCCCAGGGTCTTCACCAAATGCATAGCAGTGGTGACAGCTTTCTGTGGCGCCGAAAGTTCCTGTTGTACCCTTACCTGGACGATTATTGATAGCAGCCCCTCCAGACAGGAGGTGGACGGTCCAGAGATCTGGCCTCCAGGTTTGCTCTCAAATCGGCCTCTCATCAACGAGGCCAAGTCGAACTCGAGCCAAGCAGGTGATTCTGTTCATCGGGCAGAGTTACTCTCTCGCGCCAGAGCATGGCTCCCGGCGGACAGGGCCGTAGGTTCTACCTCCTTGCCCAATCATTTCTGGTTGGGCAATCGCGCCTGCCTGGACTCTCCTGCGCCCTGGTCTCATGGCGGCCTGTACCAGCGTGGTCCGCTGGGCACGCCTGGCACATGCGCCTTCAGTGGGGACTGGCCAGCCAGTGGTCACAACGCTACGATCCATTCACCAGCTAGTGATGGTGACCCAGGGATGTGGAACGCCTCCGTGGTGGACCGCTCCAGCTCATCTGCAGGAGGGCATCCTGCTTGTCCGCCCGAGCCGACGGTCTCTATCGACCAATGCCTCTCTGATGGGTTGGGGTGCCCATCTGGGGAACACCGGCGCACGGCCTCTGGTCCCCGCGGGAGTCCCGTGCCACATCAACCTGCTGGAGCTCCAGGCAGTCCGCCTAGCTCTCACCGCCTTTGCTCCGTTTCTCCGGGGTCAAGTGGTCCGAGTCCAGATGGACAATACCACGACCCTGTACTACCTAAACTGCCAGGGCGGGACGCGCTCCATGCTTCTATGCAAGGAAGCTCTCCGCATTCGGTCACTCGTGCGCAGCTTGGAGGCGGATCTCCTAGCCATTCATGTGGCAGGAGCCTCCAGCACCCTGGCCGATGCCCTGAGCCGGATAGGGGCTGCATCCCACGAGTGGTCTCTCCTGCCGGAGGTAGTACAAGATCTGTTCTCCCATTGGGGCACACCTCAGGTGGACCTGTTTGCCTCCAGGGAGAACTGGCTGAGGCTGTTCCCATGCCCCCTCAGCAGGGCTCGCTGCAGGGGATGCTTCCGAGGTCGGACCCTGGCCTCTTCTACGCCTTCCCCCCATTTCCCTTGATACACAAGGGGCTTCTCAAAGCAAGGAGGGACAAGGCGCAGGTGATTCTGATGGCCCCAGACTGGCCCCGCCAGTTCTGGTACCCAGATCTCCTCAGCCTCAGCTTCAGGCTCCCGAGGCAGCTTCCAGCTCGCCCGGACCTGCTCTGTCAGTCGGGGGAAGGTGTTTCATCCGGACCTTCAGTCCCTGCACCTGACGGCCTGGTTCCTGAGCGGCTAGAGTTCCAGGCCTTGGGTCTTTCCGGTTAGGTCCTCAATGTAGTTGAGGCGTCCCTTAAGGAGTCGACTAGAAATGCCACGCTCAAATGGAAGAGATTTTCCATTTGGTGTCAGGGCAAGGGCTTGGACCCTTCCTCCTGTCCTTTGGCAAGCATCTTGGACTATTTATGGTCTCTTTCTCGTCAAGGGCTTAGGTCAACGACCCTAAGGGTGCACCTGGCAGCCATCTCTGCTTACCGGGCGCTGGGCCGGGAGCAGTCGGTGGCGCAGGAGAAGGTGGTCTGGCGCTTTTTCAAAGGCCTTGATCACATTTCCCCTCCGGTGCGAGAACCTCCACCTCCGTGGGATTTACTGCTGGTACTGGCAGAGCTCATGGGCAAGCCATTCAAACCAATGCACAGGTGTGAACTCTCACCTGTCGTGGAAGACCGCCTTCTTGGTGGCTATCACGTCAGCCAGAAGGATGGGAGAACTCCAGGCCTCTGCACAGAGTCTCCTTACCTGGTCTTCCACAGGGACAAGGTTGTCTCTGCGCCCCCACCGAAATTCCTTCGAAGGTGGTGTCGAGTTTCACCTTAACCAGGTGTTGACTCTGCCGGTGTTTTACCCCAATCACACTCGGAGGTTCCACTACAGGCTCCATACTTGGGACCCTAGAAGGGCTGTTTATAAGGAGCGCACGGCTGAGATTCGGGAGAGGTTTCGCCAGCTGTTTGCCACCTACGCTGAAGCCGACCCGCAGACCTGCAGCCAGCGGACGATAAGCAGGTGGGTCACCTCCTGCATGGATCTCTGCTATAAGTTGGCGGGCATGGAGCCTCCCAGAGGATAAGAGCTCATTCTACCCGCCTACTGCTGCATCGGTGGCTGCTTCAGGACGCCCTATCCAGGATATCTGCAGGGCTGCTACCTGAAGTCAGCACACCTTCATCACCCATTACCACATCGACCTTGAGTCACGCCGGATGCTGGTTTTGTGGCCTCGGTTCTCCAGTCTCTATTCCCAAGGCGGTGTGCGCTTTGCCTCCCCCTCCCGGAGAACTGCTAGAGTCTGCCAGACAGTGTGATGAACAACATATCCATGTCCCTTGTAAAGCCAGGTTACCCACCTGTAACAGGAGTTCTAGGAATGGTATATGTTGTTCATCCACATGACCCACCCGACCTCCCTGGCTTCGCGCACAACCTGAGCTTCCAGCGGGCCAGATCTGGTGTCATGGGGCGGAGCCGAGAGTTTTACCACCCGGGTGGGTGGGAGGAGCCAGCTTGAAGACCTTCCGGCAAGATTTAAAGTGGCAAGGATACCTGCCAGACAGTGTGGATGAACAACATATACCATTCCCAGAACTCCTGTTACAGGTGAGTAACCTGTATTTACTCGCCGTATCTGGAGCACTGCAAGTAGTTGTTAGAAATACCAGATTTAAACCCGTGGAGGAAATAGAAATAATAACAGTTTTGCTCACTGCACCAGGTAAATACCTAGAGAAATCTGAGGATCAACGTACTAATTTGTTCTAGCGTAGCATGACCTCTGTAGCAATGCAGGCTAGTCTGCAGCATTTGATACATCAGTATATGGTTACTGTAATGGTCCCAGATGATGACTGCAGGTTATGCTGACATCCTAAAATCACTGGAATTTTCATACTCAGACTGCACAGCTTGCAGTTCAATTGCTACAAGCAGTTGCCTTTCAACTGTTGTGCACTAGAACTTGCCTTGGTAAGGTAGAATCATACTGCAGTCTGTTTCTCAGGTTAGACAAGACCAGGTGGTCTGTCCCTGCAGGCACAGTCATGAGAGAGCTGACAGCTGCTGCTTAGCCTCGTGTTCAGGTGGAAACTGTATGGTGCGTGTATTGCTAAATAAAGGGGTGAGATTTTTATTTGGGGGGGCGGTGGAGTAACTAAATTTAATGATTTATTATATAATATGAACTAAAAATGGTAAGGTTCTAGTGTTTTGGCAGGAGTCGTTTTGTTTTTAAGCTGGCTCGGCCATTACTTGTGAAAGGGGGCCTTCCCCCTAAAGCTTGCACATTCTGCCTCTTAAACACAGGACTGACTGTTTTAAACACAGTTGTGTATTTATAGCAGTGGGTAATGCTCAGCACAGTTGGTGGTGGTAGCACTCCATGCCATGTTTTCAATTACTAAGTAAAGCCTTATTTTAAAAATTAAAAAATAATTTTTTATGAGCCCCAGAAGTCTTAAGGAAACCTCGGAACAACTCGAGCTGTGCATACATTTAAGCTTCTGTTTAATTATTTGTAGCCCCCCTCCCCTGTGTCCAGGGGTATGGTGGTGTCCGTTTGTGGGGAGGCGCCACTCATAGCTGCAGAAACATTTCCTCAGGTAGCCTATGTTGACTCGGGCTGTGGCTGAAAATCGGGGTGCCCGCTAACTCCTACGGTGCTGGGTTAGAGGGGAGAAAACACTTGTTAGAAGCAGAACAGTTCAAATAAACTAAGCCACTTCAGTAATAAAGGAAAAGAGGGATCCCTTTTTAATAACTTGATAAACAAACAGTATTGGAGCAGTTAATAAATAATGGTGCAGGAACCTCACATTTGTTCAGGACCGCGATGGTCACACAGTGTTCGACATAGCCAATGATCCATACCTTATGTACGAACTGAGTATTGAATTTAAAGACTCCACACAGAACATAAGAAGTCCTGCATTACAAATTGCCAGTAGGTCATTTAATACATTGAAGGGGAAAGCATTTTATCTCACTTAGTGGTGGGCACTTGGAATAGACTGCCAATTGATGTGGTTGTTTGTAAAAAACAAGGCAGAATTCAAGAGAAGACTTGACAGACATATTCTCTCTGGTGCACATCTGAGTTACTATCAGTATTTAGAATAGATGTAGGAGCAGTCGCAGGAAGTTCTGCCTCCTTGCTCCTCATGTGACCTTAGTATGCACAATGGAACTTTACAGTCTGTAGACCCAGGAGGTCACATTGAGTCCATTGTGGAGAGTCCAGTTACCACGGGCCATTAATCCGAGGACCCTGATACTATAGAGTGGCTCAGTTCATCTTGCCCAACTATCCAAACCTCTGCTGAACTCTGCAGAGGAAAACTCATAGGCAGCTTCACTTGCTTATTCTGTGACCCCAGCTGTTGTGTTACCTGACCGCTCAAAATCCGAGCCAAGTCTACAGTCACATTCTCACCTGACCAAAATTAACACTACACCTGGAACCCCTTGTCTCTTAATTAGGGGTAGCATGCCCTCCTGTCGTCCTGTACATTCCCTCTTCCAGGGGCATATAACCGGCATCTCGGATCGGGGCCTGTCGTCACATAGTCCCATAGGTTAGCGGTTTGGTTCCCGCTCGCTCCCTCAACCCTGGACCCTCCTTCTCTACACTCCAGCCATTCGAGCTGGGCGGTGGGCAAGTTGAGCCGACCCATCCTCCATTATCTGCGTCACTGGCCTCTCTAGACAGCCCTACAGAATGGAACTCCATTTGCTTTTGCAGCTTCATCCTGTCCCAACCCCTACACCACCTCAGCACCGGTGCTTAGATGTTGCTTCCACTGCCATGTCACCGGTATCCTCCGAACTTGTACCAGAGAGACTACACGCTGCACAAGCAAACAATTGCCTGCTCAATCCCTGTCCATTCACCACTCACTCCCTCTCACGCATTCCTGCACAGCCCCTTAAATCCCTAGGAATGCACCTCCCTACCCTGCCTGACTGACAGTATCAGGGTGCCAAAATGGTTAACCCTTTTTTTGGGCAGGAAAGGGGGACAGGGACATAAGTCCCAGAAACAGTTTGTTTGAAGGGTGCCCATCCCAGAGCACTAGGAATAGTGCCATACACCACAGGGTGTTATATATTTTGTTGATTTAATCACTTTTTAACAAAAGTGCACTAGACCAAAGGTCAATATAAAGGCATGTCTCGGGAATGTGCAGTGTACACTGCAAGCATAAACTACGCAAAACATGAAGCAGAATATAATTATTAAAGTACATACGTAACTACAAACAAGATGTTGGGTCTAGACAGGCAATCAGAGCAGAAATCATCAAGGGGCAGCTTATAGGGGGAGAGCTGAATGCAAATTATGCGCTGAATTGATAGAAAAATGTTGAAGTTCCTCGAATTTTTCTCTGCAGCATCCTTCCTTCCAGTTTCGCCAGGCATCATTAGTGCACTCCGCCTGTTCACACCTAGCTTCAAAATGCACCTTTTCTGTGTCTATGATCTCTGCCAAACTGTAATTGATACTCAGATCTTGATTACTGTCCTAAATATTTAGCCTTTTTTGTGATATGTCTTTTGGATTAGATATTAAATCAGTGTCTCACATGCCCATCTCTGGGGACTATCCAGGTTGAAGTTGCAAGATCTAATGGCATATAGGAAAAGTAGTGAATTTCTCCTAGTATTCTGACATCCATTCCACTTGTCAATTAATCCGGTCCATATAACCCCCCTCCTCTCCAAGAACACACTTGGAAACAAGCTTTGCAGCTCAGTGGGCCTTTCCTCGTTGAAAACTACAAATAAAAAGTACCTCATTGTTATTGTCTTGTGTTCTGGGATGTAGTTTGTTTGAAAAATGCAGTACTAAATAGTCGTATTGTAAGATCTTGAAAAGATGCTTCAAGGGGACAGTGTCAACCCCTTTAGGCCTTAAAGTGCCCTTAATTTAAAAGAAAAAAAAAAAGTGTTAACATTGTTCAGTCTGTAGAGACTGTTGATGTAGCTGGGGACTTGATTCTGATTTTCTTCTTTTAAAAAAGTGAAACAGACTGCCCACCATAATGGTGTTACCACAGAGAAACCTATTTGTTTCAAACTCCAGGAATCCCTCAGTATGCTTAGAGCAGCTGACACGATCTGGGCAGGCAACTTATACAGTGTAGTTGCCTGCCCTAGAAACATTTTTAGCTGTACATGACCATTTTCTGTTCAGTTGTTTTAAAAAGATTTCCCTCATAAAACCCGTCTTGCCATTTCTGTGTACGAGCTGGGTGATCGGCGAGGACTACCTTCCACCATAAAACAGCATAATTGTGATGCAAGGTTAGGAACTGGGAGCTACAAGCGCTGTCAAAGATGTAATGAATGGGGGGCTGACTAATGCACTAAGATAATCTTTGCTGGCATGGTTACATATATTATATATACTAGCTCCATACATGTAACCATGCCAGCAAAGATTATCTTGGTGCATTTAGTAAGCCCCCACCAGATTCCATTACGTGCTCCATAGACAGCGCTGCAGCCTGTTTCCAACCTTGCTTCACGATTATGATGTTCTCATATTGGGGCTGCAGTGCTTTTAGACGCTTCCCAGTTCATACACGGAAGTGGCAAGCCAGGTTTTGCGAGGGAAGTATTTTTTTAAAACTGGGCAGAAAATAATATGCAGTTGAAAAGGCTACTAGGCCAGGCAACTACTCATATAAGTTGCCTGCCTGGAGCACACAAACCATGACAGTAGCTCTTTAAAGCAGCAGTGTATGAATCCGGTGAAAGTTCTGCCTATACTTTTTTTAGTGCTATTTTAGATTGACCTTTATCTCCTGACTTGTATGATACCATTCTTTCTTCGTTTTGAGTCTACGTTAGAAATTTTTATTTTTCACATTTGAAATAATAAAAGGAGTGCTCCTTTTAATAGGGCTTGGATTGGGTTTTCATTACTATTCCCAGCTGTGTTTGAACACCTACTGTTCCTCAAGGTCAGGGAGCACTGCCTGCTGAATGCTGCATGCAAGTTCATTTTAGTCACAACAAAAGTGATTTTAAACAATTGAGGTACAAAAACAGCCGAGAATACTGGTGAAAAACCTGGTCCAAGCCATACTAAAAAGAACATTCCTTTTATTATTTCAGATGTCATAAAAAGTACTAACATGGACTCAAACTGTGGAAAGAAGGGTATTGTACAACTCAATAGATAAGGGGCAATCTAAAATCTATTAAAAAAGTATAGGTAAAAATGTTCATGCACTGCAGTTAGCCTGGTAGGTTCAGCTGCCCCGGAGAAAGTGGAACGTATATAAATTATAGAATGCCGAAGTGGACATAGCATGTAGTTCTAATCTCTGCCTCTAGGTGCTGCTGTGTTATGCAGCCTAACGTCAGGCTCATTTCTCAACCTGTAGTAGCAAAGTGCCCCGAAAAGCTCTCCTGAGCAACCTCGCTGCAAGTCTTTTTTACCTTACAAGTTTATTTCTTCATATTTCTGCCTCTAGTTAGTGATTTAGTTGTCAGTATAAAAAAAAATTAAGTTTGCTGTTTTCTCTGTTTCCGGGAACGAGAGAAACTGCGTTTTATTTGAGGAAAAACTTTCTGTTTTAGTGTGTGTTTTTTTTCTTAATTTTTTTTTTTAACTTATTGGTTTTTTTGTTACTATTTGCTAGTTTTTGCCTCTGTTCTTTTCTTGGGGACCGAGACATTTTTGACTTGGCGGTTTTCTTTTCCCTGTGGAACTGAACCACGACATGTTTAGTGGTCAGTTTGAAAGCATTTTTTTTTTTCTCACTAACTTTGGTAAATTTAGTGTATTTTGTCTGTTGTGGAACTGAACTACTGTTTATTTTTTGTCTGGGAACTAACATTTTGTATTTTCCGATGATTGGCATGTCAGATTGGCCTGAAAAGAGAATGGAACCTATGGGCTTCATAAATTGTGTAAAGTGTTTTCAAGTACTGCACTGGCAGATGGCCACAACTTGTATTTACAGTGTTTGGGTCCTAGTCACATATTTGCCAACTGTGAGCTTTTTAGCAAGTTTTGCTCTAAAACTGTAAAGAAAAGGGCTAAAAAGCTCCAGGAAATGGCTTCTCTGTATACCTCTTCATCACCTCAACAGTCTGAGGAGCGTCCTTCTCATAGTAAGTTGAAGGACCATTCCTTCAACGATCCCTCTGACTCCAAAACCTCTGATAAAGGCATGGATCAAAATAAACATAAAAGACCTGCTGAGCAGTGTTCAGACCTGGTTCCCTCTAAACGAAAGCAGAAAGAGAAACATGTCACTACATCTCCTGCTGAAGAAGCAAGGGAGCTCAGTGGACAAAGCAAAGCTGCCCTCTGTGGAGGACATAGCCAAACCCCTTCAGGCCTTGTAGTCTTTTGGTCTCCTCGTGGCTACTTCGGTTCCCACCCCAGTTTCTGTGGACCAGGTTCCCGAGTTTTATGGCAAGGCTGAAGAGTAGGAAGATGAAGATGAGGGGAACCGATGGAACTAGAGGTTTCCCCTGAATAGTGATTTGGTTCCCCTCCTTGAGGACCAGAGGATTATTCCTCCAACTATGCTTTTGTCAAGCAGATGATCGACACACTCGACCTCACCACCTAAGAGTTGGAGGAGGAGGAACCTGACTTCCTCCAAATGATGGGTCTGGCACCCACCAAAAAGGCTTTTGTTGCCTGTCCATAAGTCCCTTAGGAAAGCAACACTGAAAATCGTGCAAACCCCTTTCTTAATACCAGGGGTGGATTAAAAAAAACAGAAAAAAGTACCAGCTGGACCGAACCAATGCTTGAGTACCTCTATGTCCATCCCAGTCATGAATGGGTGGTCCAGGTGGCTGCCTGTAATAATTTATTTTATTCTTTGGTAACTGGGTTAGGCCCACTAGGCACAAGTGCCCGTTTTCAGGGGCGACCTGGGAGCACTGGGTGGTTAAGTGACTTGCTCAGAGTCACACAGTATGCAAGTGGAGATTGTGAGAATCAAACTTGGGTCTGGTCTACTGGATGTACCAAGCTCATTCACACCTCATTCCTCTAACCTCTAGGCTGTACTGCCAGCCCAATAAGGCCAGGGTGCCACTGTCCTTGCATTCTCCTGGTAAGGATTCTAGGAAACTGGATGGCATGGGAAAGAAGGGCTAGACTGTAGTGTCTCCTCCTAAGATATGCTGCTTGCATGGATTATGCGGCCCAATACCAGAGAGCAGTCTGGAATTCAGTCTTAGCCATGTGTGATAAAGTCCCTTCTGAGGTGGGGCAAGACATAGCGGACACTGCAAGGGGAGCACTGAATGCTACCAAGTACAAGTTTCATATAGCAGTGGATGCCAGTGACTGCATCCAGATTCATGGCTCTGGCCATTTCCATGAGGAGATTTGCATGGCTAAGAGCCACTAATCTGACTCAAGACACATAGGCCAAGACCATGGATTTTCTCTGTGAGGGATAATTCCTAATTTGGTGACAAGACTGGGGGTTACATGAAGATGATGGAAGAGCATAAGACCACTTATAAAAGCAATTCTGCTAAGGAAAAGGCCTCCACCTCCTATAGGTCCCAGGGGAGGGGAAGCGGGTAGGGGGTGTTACCCCAGAGCTTACTGTCTGGTTCCCATGCCTATGGTGGTTTAACTCACTTCATTGTGATGTCTCTAACACTACCCCACTAGGCTTCTTCAAACGTAAGCTTCGGCAACACCTTGTGGCAAACGCCACTTGTGACTGCTTCAGTTAAAGCTGTCTCAGGCCTCCTACCCCTCAGCCTCCATTCCTGCACCTAATTTCCATCCCCTTACCTTCCCCTAACCCATAGCTCCTACATCCACCCCCTCTTTTTTTTCTATACCTACCCCTGCCTTACTGATAAATCACCTCCGATATATTCAACCTACCTCCCAGTTTTCTCTCCTCCCCTCTTCCTCTGCCCCCTACTTGCTTCCTCACTCAAACTCCTACTCTGATTCCCACTCCACTAACTTTTTAACTCCTCCTCCCCACTCATGCGCTCCCTACTCACTCCCTCCTCACCCAAATCTCAGTACCCTGTATCTCTTTCTTTCTTGGAGAAGGTCCCCAGGCTGCTCTACTCTTTTTTTTTTTTAATGTGCCTCCCACCCACCCCGACCGGCCACTCCTTCGGAGCGCCAACGCCTTCCTGCCTCCCTCTGACCTCCTGCCACCTACTCCCAGCCCCAGTTGCAGCCTACTTTGGGTAGCCCGGCGTATCCCTATGCTGGGAGGGTCCCTCTCTTCCGGGGGGGGGGATGGCTTTACGGACGACCTTTACATCCCAGGTGCCGCGAGGCTGGATCTGGGCTGGCTCTGGGGCTTTGGGTGGCAGGGGCCCAGGCGTTTGAAATTATGCCCCGGCCGACCGGATCACAGTTTTCTGTGCCCCGGCTATCATGATTCTCCAGCCTTGCATAAGCTTTAGGAGTATTTATTCCCTGGGCGGGGCGTGCCGTGGCCACCGTCCCCAAGCTTCACCACTAATCCGCCCATAGGTCCCCAGGCAATCCCCACCCCTCCTCGAGTGAAAGCGTCTAATGGACGCTATAGAGCCTCCCTGCTTGCCTCCTCGCCTCCTGGTACCCTAGGCTCGGGCGCAACCCGGGTCGCCAGCTGCTCTACTCTTAATGTACAGTAATAGTAGTTTTTTTTTTTTTTTTTTTTTTTAGTGTTCTAGTTTTTGTTAGACCATAGCCCAGGCATACATTGTACAATGCCTGTCAGTTTATTGATCATGTTATTAACTATACTGCCTTTTGTACTGATACTCATTTGTCTTCCTACCATATTTTTGTTTTGTACTCTGTGTATCACGACATGGAACCTATGTAAAAGAGCTTCTAGCTCAAAGGTGTTAATCTGAGATTTAAATAAATAAATAAAAAAATAAATAGGGAGTACCCTCATAAAAGTTGCTACTTCAGGGGCAGGGGTGGAAGAGCGTCTAGGCGAACTGACTCGCTCCCAGCCAGTAGGCCCAACCCTAAACAGAATCCCAGACTGCCTTGCCTTGGTCGCCAACCCAGTACCAGTAGGGGAGTGGTTGGCTCACTACTTCCAAGAGTGGCAAATTGTCACTACAGTCAAATGGGTCTTGAAGCTGGTCAGCCAGGGGGCTCTCTCTCTGCAGTTCAACAGAATCCCAAAACTGCAGGCTCAAAGAAAAGCCTTGCCTTCAGCTCCCACAGAAAGGATTCTGCTGGAGTAAGAAGTCAGACAGATGTTACAAGCAAATGCAGCAGAAAGAATTCCCTCTTCCCAGTGGAGGAAAGGCCTTTATTGAAGGTACTTCTCACTTGGAAAAAACTGGTGAATGGTGACCTACTTTGGATTTCAGATACCTCAACAGGCACCTAGGAAAGTCAAAGTTCAGGATGGTCACACTCTCTCTAGTGATATCTTCTCTACAGCAGGGCAACTTGGTGGCCTCTCTGGATCTGAAGGATGCATGCTTCCATGTTCCTAACAGACCCAGTCTCAGGATGAACCTGAAGTTCTAGCTACCCTCCGGGCACTACCAATTCTCAGCTCTTCCCTTCATGCTATCTTCTGCCTCAAGGGTATTCTCAAAAGTTCCTAGCTGTAGTCACAGCACATCTCAGATACCAGCGAGTCTTGGTCTTCTCCTTCCTGGATGACTGGCTGGTCGTGGTAAAGTGTCCCAGCAGGTCAGAGATTACCTCCAACTCACTAAGGGGAACTTTGGAATCCCTAGAATTCCTTATAAACCAGCAGAAATCCCAAACTCGGCCAGCATAGTTTTTGGAGTTCATAGGTGCTGAACTGGACACCTTACAAGGAAGAACTTTTCTCCACAGGAGAGGTTGCAGAATCTAGTGAACTATCTACTTCCAGGCCAGCAAGGTACTTTCTAAGCCTTCTAGGCTATATGGCCTCCACCACAGCAGTGGTGCCAGGCAGTAGGTTCCAAATTAGATAATCTTAGAGCACATTGGTCCCAGAGAAGGGATCCACTTTTAAAGCTGGTTACCAGTCACAAAAACACTGCTTCAAGCACTAGAATGGTAGGAGGGAGACAACCTCGGAGGAGGAGGAGTCCCTTTCCAGTAGTGGTCCCCCAATGTGGTCACAACTACAGATGCATTCTTCCTGGGATGGGGGGACCAATAGGACAACCAGACATTGGTACGTGGTCTCCCCGCTAGTCCAGGTTACACATCAGTCTTCTTGAACTGAGGGCAGTACTACTGGCCCTGTAGGCCTTTGCACCTCAGATAAAAGGTCAGTCTGTCCACGCCGGGACGGACAACACCACCGTCTTGTATTACTTCAACAAACTGGAGGGACCAGATCCTCCAAGCTTTGCAAAGCAGCAATGAGAATCTGGTCCCTGGCTTACTCCCTGGATGTGTACGTGTCTGCAGTCCACTTACCAGGAAAGGACAATACTTTGGCTGACGACCCCAACAGAACTGGTTGAGGGCACCACGAGTGGGCCCTAAACAAGCAAGTGCTAGCAACTATCTTCAGGTGGTGGGGTACCCCAGAGATCTGTTCACCTCAGCAGAGAACCATCAGCTTCCACTGTATCGCTGCAGGCCTCCAGCTATAAGATCACTCAGCCTGGATGCCTTAGCCCTGGACCAGACAGGGAGGTCCCTTTATGCCTTCTCTCCATCCCCTCTTCTGCTAAGAGTCCTCCCGAACTGAGGAGCCAGCTGGCTTCCATTGTTCTGATGGCCCCAGCTAGGGCCAGACAACCTTGGTACCCTCTACTTTTAACTTTGTAAAGACATCAGCCCATCCACCTTCCTCTTGGTCACAATCTGTTGACCATGTCTTGGGGTAGGATAACATACCCCAGCCTCAGGTCCCTTTGCCTCAAGGCTTGGTTTTTGAACAGTTAGAGTTTTCCGGTCTGTGGATCTCTGAGGATGTGCTTCACCTTGTGGTGTGTGCTCAGGCAGATATATCCTTCCCAGGCAGACCTGCCAGTTGTTTTGGATTACCTGGTGCAATTACAGGATTAGAATTGCAAGACTTCAACCCTTAAGTTCTCCTTGCGGCAGTTTCTGCTTACATTTCAGCAGGTAAAGAGAAGACCATAGCTTCTCATCCTATTTTCAGGAAATGTTTCAAAGGTTTTCTTCACTTGCACCCGCCTCTTTGAGAGCTTGTACCACCTTGAGATTTAAATTTGTGCATAGCCGAGCTCATGGTACTCTCCCTTTTGAGCATATAACTGCAGACCTCAAGTATGTTACGTGGAAAACAGTATTCCTCATGGCCATTACTTCTGCAAGAAGGGTGTGTGAGCTCCATGTTCTCTGCACAGATCCAAATTACATGGTCTTCCACAAAGACAATGTAGTCTTTAGGATTAATAGAATTCATTCTTAACTAGTCCATTAACCTTCCTGTTTTCTTTACAGCAAAGTCCAGTTGTGGTGAGCTGAAGCTGCACAGTCTGGACGTCAAAATGTCACTGGTTTACTACTTGGAACATACCAAAGACCTCAGATCTTAACATTTCACAGTTGTTCCTTACCTGTGGTGAGGTGGGTAAAGGCAGACCAGCCTCTAAGTGGGCTGTCACTCGCTGGATAGTCTCCCACATCCAGTTCTGTTACAGCAAAGCTGGTAAGCAGCATCCTCAAGGCCCCAGGGCCCATTCTACAAGGGGTACTGCTGCCTCAGAGGGAGCTGCTAGTGATATCCCCTTGTTAGACATTTTGTAAAGCAGCTACCTGGAAAACAGTGCACACTTTTAAAAAGCACTACTGCCTGGATGTGCAGTCCAGAATTGATGCCAGATTTGGCACTGCAGTCTTGTAGAACCTTTTTCCCCCAAATAGGCTTTGTGCTCAATCTCCCAAGTTACTGCTTGGTAGTCTGCATTAGTGAAGCACACTGAGAGATTCCTAGGGTTTGAAGAAAAAATGACTTGCCACATTAATATTGTTTCTTCCAAGGGATCCCTCGGTATGCTTGAATCTCCCACCCTGTCCCCTTCCAGAACCTGTAAAGATTTTCATTCAAGCAGTGCCAGCTTCTTTTTCTGCACTATTGAGCATTCCTTACTGTTGGTTCACAGGTTTTCTTTTTTTTTTTGTTTTCTACTTTGTTTATCCACCTTCTCACCCCAGAGCTACGCTTCTTCGGGAGAACCACCTCACCCCGTGACTTGCCTTACCTGATTCCCCAGAGTCCCTCTCCCCCATGGGGCCATGGCTGTGCCTCAGGTGGATACGGGATGGGACCCACGCTCCCGATTGTTTCAATGTCTTGTCAGGGTCCCCCGTGGTCAGGCAGGCAGTTGCCATTAGGGTCGGTGTTCTTGTGCCTCTGGCCTACCCGCGTGTTCGTGCATTGTTTTTTTTTTTTTTTTTCCTTTTCTGAGAAAGGGCGTGCCTTGGGATGTCAAGGCATTACACCGACGACCGCCACTCCCAGCCCTCACTTGTACATGTTCCTGCGCTTGCTGTTCCTTCTGGCTCCGGGCCAGAGGCCAGTTGCCACCGGCGACTGCCCCCCAGGGATAGGAGAGCTGTCCCTCAGATGCTCAGTCCTCCTCCCTCCCCACGACCCTCGATGACCCAAGTCTGCTCCCAAACCCGGCCGGCATAGACGCGAGGTGTGGCGCTCCAGCGCTTCAACCCTCAAAGCCACCGGGCCGGCAGTTTTTTTTTTTATTGTTTGCCATAGTTAGCCCTCATGGGGCCCACTGTAAGTTGTTTGTTGTTCACTTTGGTTACCATAGAATAGTACATAGGGGGCTATTGTCCACATAGCTCCAAATGAATCTGATGTTAGGCTGCAGAATGCAGCTGCACCTAGAGGCAGAGATTTAAACTACATTCTAGTTCTACTTCAGCATTCTGTAATTTGCATACGTTCTACTTTCTCCGCGGCAGTTGAACTTACCAGGCTAACTGCATTAGTTAAGCATACTGAGGGATCCATTGGAAGAAACAATATTACTATGGTAATTTTTTTTTAATTTATATTCCTTGATGAACTCCCACTACATTTTTCGTGAACGTGGGAAGATCCCCAACACAGTCTAGCCAATCATGAGGCAGTAGGAGGAGAGGATACAATGCATCATGAGTGGCTGCACTGATTAGGGGTGTTCCTAATGTTTGGGAAGTATGCAATAAGAGTAGAGCAAAGATTGGAAACAAAACAAGCTTGGGTACAAATATACCATTTGCATGCATTTTAGTTTTTCTAAGAAAGAAGGCAGCTAATACAACCAGCAACATCAGTGAATTTTAAAGAAGGTAAATCATAAAATGTGGGGCTTTAACTAGAAATAATATCTTGCAAATTATAGATCGAGGGAGTGTTCCCGACCAATCTGAGCGCTCCTTTCCCCTGCGCGTGAGGCACTCTTATTCTGAGAAGAACGTCTCACACGCAGATGCCCCGGAAATGGGCACGTTCTGGGAAGTTATTTTTCAAAAATATTAATATATTATTGATCGCTCTCGCCAGCCCGATGACGCTGAGGGTTGAGGCGCTGGATGCCACACCTCGCACCACACTGGCAACCTGGGTTCGGGAATGGACTCTGGCCGCTGGGGGTTGGCAGGGGAGAGGGTGGATTGAGTGTCCCAGGACTGCTCTCCTCCCTCTGGGGTGGGTTTGGGGAGCACGTTGCTCTGGAGCGGCCCCTGGTGATGACCAGGGGCAGCACAGTTGTGGTGCCAAGAAGGGAGGAGCACGCCAAGACGTCCATGTACACGCAGTACGTCATTGCACTACTGGTTCCAGGGAAAAACATGGAGAAAAAGGCTGGGCGCAGCCGAGCAGCTTGATGGCCGTGCTCCCGCTGATCTGGAGGACTGTCGTGGAATTGCACAGGGGGATCCGGTCCAGCCTGTTGCGGAGAGGTAAGGGAGACCGTCCGGCAGGCTGGAGCGGTTATGCCAGACCCCCATCATGCAAGTGAGCCTGTTGCTGTCTGGGTCGGTGAGGGCTGACGGCTGGATGCCCCCGCCAGTAGCACTGCAGAGGCCAAAAATACGGAGGTGATATTAAAAGAAAAAAGAGATGGAAAAAAAAAAAAGCGTGTGTATATGCTGAAAATGAACGGTTTCATTTGCTTTCAGCTTGAACCAGAACAGCTCAGCTTCACTTTGCTGTTCTCGCTCAGCTGTGAAGGTAGGTGAAACCGCTTGTTTTCAGCAATGACTGGCTCTAGGGGACGTATTAACACACAAAAGGTTGACAGTGTCCCTTTAAAAAGACTTGGTAAAAATATTTTCCATCGCAGGAGTCATATTTTCACTTGTGAAAAATATGGCTACTACTTTGCTTCTAAAAGTGATTTTCTGAGTTCCAGCCAAAAATTCAGTTGGCATCAGAAGAACATAGTTACACAAAATCACCCCAAAATGTGAAATTCCGGCCATTCCATTTTTAGGTAGCACGTGATGCTTCCTCCGGTTGTGATGTGTACCTTTATGCAGAGTTTAGATTGTTAGGTTAGTAGGCAAGAGTTGGCTGTGGTGAGGTCTGAGTAGTGACATGTCAAACAGAATGCATCATCAGTTGAATAAATTTCTAGTCCGTTTACCCCAACGCAATTTGCATACCCATGATACTTTGTGGTAGAGTTTAGGCTTTTGATTGTGTTTACAGAAACCACACAAGTTGGAAGTATTTGACTGCCTTCTTATATCGTTTGTGCAGTCTACAGTACAATATTCTTCTTTTAAATTTGTTCACTTTTTTTAATTACTCACCACAAGGAGTTCAGATGTATCTGCTCTCATGCCTCCAAAAGAAACAGTACGTGTGTGTATGTATGTGTACGAGTTAGTCTATGGAAAGGAGCTTTCTGTTCAGTGAGTAGTATTACTACAGTGTGGCTCTGGATTGTGAGTTCGTCACTGCTTATATCATTCCAAGATTTCACACAGTTTGAGGCTGGAGATGAGTTCTTGTGGATTTTAGAAGAACAGTGTGTGTTGAATATCATTCCTTTTAGTGTGCATGGCCTTGCTGAGATGTGGGTAGCATAGTGATGTAGTCATTGGCAAACAGAAACATAGATGGTGTTGGCAGAAAAAATCCATTGGTTCATCCTGTCTGTGCTGTTACATCCTGTTCTGCCCTGCGGCCTGTTGTTGGATGGGGTTTTGGGTCCCTCTTCCTCCCCCCCTTTGCCCCTCTACCCTCTGAGTAACTTGTAAGCCCTTAACCCTGTCTCAGCTGTGCTTGAAACTATTATTTGGCCTTGGCATCCACCACCTCTGCCAGTAGGTTGTTCCACAGCTCAGCCACACTGTTATTGGGGGGGGGTTCTCACTTGCCTCCTGAATCTCTCCGTGCCAGCTTCCATTCCTGTCCCCATGTTTTTGACTTTCTATTCCTTCAGAATAGTTTCTCACAGTTTACCCTGTTCATTCCTTTCAGGAACATCAGGGTTCTAGGATCGTGGATATGGTGTACTATCCACACTTTGTGCAATGCTTCTTTCCCTTTAAGGATCTGTCCGGAAGGTCCTCAAGCTAGCTCCTCCCACCCACCTGGGTAGTATACTCCTCTGCACTGCCCTGTGACATCAGGTCTTCCTTTCCATTGGAATAATCAAGTTCCCTCCATCGCAGCTCAGCACTAGGTGTAGGCACTAACTTTGGTAGAAAACATTTGGTCTTCGAGGCTTTGCAATTCTTCGGAAAAACCATTGCCAGTTATGGATAACAGTGACTCCAGACCTAGCCCTGGCTTCAGACTCTGCATTTTCTGCAACCAGGAGATGTCTCATTCCAACCCGCACTCCATGGGCATTTACTTCTTGGGGTTTTAGTACGACCTGAAGGCCTGCAGCTTGTGCCCGACCTTCCACTTTGGAAGACCGCTATGCCTGCCCCGTTTTGGGTCACCCAGATCAACGGGACCCTCCCTTTAAGTTGAAGGATGGCCAGAAAGTCATGTCTGCGATGTCTGGTGTGGCTGAACAGCTTGCTGCCTTGGAAGCCGCGACCCTGGCTGCTTTGGAAGCTGCTTCGTCAGCCTTGGTTCAGGTGGGAATGGGTGCCTAGATCTTATTTCAAAAGGGCTCTTGCAGCAAGTAATTGCATATAGGACTGAAGCCGGTAGGCGTCAGGACCTCACGGAAAAATTTCTAGCTAGCAGTCTCTGGCGGGGGACCGCCCCCCCAAGTCAGGTGATCGATGTCATGCGACGTCAGTATAAAGGAGTGGTCTCCCATGCCCGCCTTCCAGTTTTTTTTCCTCCGTGAGCTCATGATAGCGCCTTGCGGTTAAGTTCACTGCTTTGTCAGTCAGTCATCGGTATTTTTACCGCTATATTCTCTAATCATTCGAATTTTTGTCAGTTCTTCTTCAGCTGCCGTGTATGTCGTCCCCTACTCCATCAGAGCACAAGAACAAGTGCGATTCCTGTGATGCCCAACTTCCGCACCAGGCCTGACACTCCCAGTGCTTCTTCTGCCTAGGCCCGGATCACCCCGTGGAGAAGTACCAGCACTGCCTGAAATTCAACGCCGCCACCTGCAAGCGGAGGCAGCAGTGCCTGGAGGCCCACATTCTAAAAAAGATGTCGTCCTCCCATGGAGAAGAAGCTGAAGAAGATTCGTCAGGCCTCTACTTCCCCTGAGGGTCACCGCAAAAAGAAGCATCGGGACTGGGACTTGTCTTCCATGGCCACTGCGACTTCGGCTGGAGTCGCTATGTTTAAAGGCAACGTCCACCCTGGGGGACCGCTCCGACGGCCATCTTGGAGGCTTCCAAGGCGGTGTCGACCCTCCCATCAGGCTCATGCTCGGGCCCATTGGGAGCCTCCGGGTCAAAGGAGGCAACTGCTCCCGGCAAGACCGCCACCGTGCGGCCTTCTGATTAAAGTGGCTCCAGTCAGCCGGACGCCGGTAAGCATTGACGCCTGCTTGACAGGGCTGCTAACGCCTGACCCTTCGGGCAGCACACGGCCTACCAAATGCCTGCCAAGACTGCTCCTTCCTCGTGGCCTTTGGGTGTCGGTTCCAGTAAGTTGGACGCTGGCTCCTCCGATGCCCGCCCGGACCCCGCTGACAAGGCGGATGTTGGCTCGTCCGACAGACGTACCGCATTAGAGCCGATGCCGGACCAGTCCGCCGTCCCCAGCTCGCCACAGTGTTCGCCGCTGCAGTCAGAGGTCCCCGCGTCTCCCCTGTTGGACTCGGTGGATTTTAGTCCCCCTTCCCGGGCACGCTCCCATCGGGTCTCCTTCCCGCAGGGCCAGATGACCTGAAGTCAGACCATCTGACGACATTCCCTCGCCGGACACCGTCCCAACGCCAGACACGATGCCCGCCGGGCCTCCTGTCCTTGGCCTACCTGCGGGACCTCTCCCAGGGCTGTCTGCTCCATCAGAGCCCCAGGTGCCTGGGTATCCGACGCTGTCCTGCTCTGATCCGGATGAGCCACACAATCCAGACAAGCCCAGGACTCCTCTGAAGTCCCCTCTGGAAGATCCTTCCTTTCTGGAGCTGCTGCGAAAGATCCAGATGGTTCACCAGTGGCAATCTTTGGAGCCTGATCCACAGCGGAAAAAACTCACTGCTCATCTGGACCTGCCTGAGACCGCTTCAGCGCTGATTCCACCCTGGATCGAGCCTCATGCAGACCTTGTTTCCACCATTTGAAAAGAACTGTCAGCGTTGGCCCTCTTCCGAGGAAGGCGGACAAGCTATATCAGGCTCTGGAGGGCGTCTGTTCCCTGATTACACACCCCTAAGCCGATTCAGTCGTGATTAGCACCACTCACGGCCGTACGGCTAACTTTAAGCATTTGAGCTTGTCCCCACCTGACAAGGAATCCAGTCTTCTGGACCAGTGTGGGAAGAAGGTCTGTGCTTCTTCCACTCCGGGTATAAGGGCCCTTAATTATGTTGCTCATATAGGGGATTACCAGATGGCGATCCTTAGTGAGGTAGAAGCGAAATTGGACTCCTTCCTGAGTCTCGGACTAAGCAGGAAGTGGCAAATGTGGTCCGGTCTGCTCGTTCAGCCAGTTGGCACATGCTTCGTGCCACGTACGATGCAGTGAACGCTGTGGGTCGGAACTTGGCTTTCGCTGTGGGTTTGCGGCGTCATGCCTGGCTCAGAGTGTCAGGATTGGTCCCGGAGGTGCAGTCTGCTATCCAGGACATGCCCTTCAGGGGTTCAATGCTGTTTGGTGGGGATGTCATGGACATCATCACCAGTCTGCAAGAGAAGGGTACTGCTCTAAAGTCTGTTGACTCTTTGTACAGGCCCCCTCAGGGTCAGCGCCGCCCTTTTCGCAAACGTTCTTGTCTTGGCCCAAAGCGAAACCGCAGGGCAAGTGGGCTAACAACGGCTCTCCAGCTGCCAAGCCCCCACCCAAAAAAAGTGGTGGAAGCTTCAGCCGCTGTGCTGCCCCATGCCTCCTGACTACTTTCCTCTCCCACAGCTTCTGGATCTTCCAGACGAACCAGTAGGAGGGAGGTTCTCCTTCCATCTACCGGGTTGGGAGAGGATCGTATCAGACACTTGGGTGCTCCAACTGATAGCAGAAGGACACTCAATTGAGTTTGTACAGGAACCCCCCGGGTCGCCTTACTCCACAGAACACCTTCTGGTTCGGGAAGAAATGTCCTCCCTTCTGCTGAAGGCGACGACTGAGCCTGTCCCATCCCACCTTCGGGGGACAGGTTACTATTCCCATTTCTTCCTGGTTCCGAAGACATTTGGGAGACGTGAGGCCTATCCTAGACCTCAGCTCCATGAACCTGTTTGTGGAGTACAAATGGTTCAGAATGCTCTCTTTGCAGAGCCTTCTGCCCTTACTTCGGCCGGGACAGTGGCTGTGTGCTCTAGGCATCCTGCATGTCTAATCTGCATATCCCTATTTGCCCTTCCCACTGCAGATTCCTTCGTTTTTCATTTCAGGGGGACCACTACCAGTTCAGGGTCCTCTGACTTGGCCTTTCCTCGGTGCCCCAGTGTTCACCAAATGCCTTTCCATGTTAGCGGCCCACCAGGATTTCCCGCTCCTGGACGATTGGCTCCTGGCGGCCAAGTCCAGGGAGGAACTTCTGCGCTCCCTTTCCCTTACCCTGCAGGTTTTTACCAGCTTGGGTATTACCATCAACCAGGCCAAGTCCCATTTGATCCCGCCCCAGAGGCTCCAGTTCATTGGGGTGATTCTGGACACAGCCTCTGGCATGGCATTCCTGCCACTGGACAGGGTGGCCATCCTCCATTCTCATGTAAGCCTGTTGCCCAGTCACAGGCGAGTCAGTGCCATGTCAGTCCTTTGCCTCCTCGGGCTCATGGCAGCAGCTGCTAATCCGACAGTCCCTTGAGCTCGGCTCCACATGAGGATCTCTCAGTGGACGCCTCGGTCTCAGTGGGATCAATTGGTGGACGACCTAGATCAAGAAGTCCTGATCTCCAACCCGATGGTTTAGGACTTGCATTGGTGGATCGTTCAGGAGAACCTTTGCCGGGGAGTTACCTTCTGCCTCACTCCCCCCTCCCAAACATTGACAACCAACACCTCAGGAGAGGGTTGGGGAGCCCACATGGGGTCTCACAGGACCCAGGGCTTCTGGTCCTGGCTCGAACAAACTGTTCACATAAACGTGCTCGAGCTCAGGGCCATGCTTTATGCTCTACAAGCCCTGCATCTATATCTGCTTCCCGGTCATCTGGCGGTCCAGATGGACAACGTGTGTAGTCTGGTACATCAAGAAACAGGGAGGAACTGGTTCCTATCCTCTTTGCCAGGAGCCGATGCGGGTTTGGGATTGGCCAGTACAACACAACCTTCACCTCACGGCGGTTCATGTTCCAGGGGTCGAAAACACGCAGGCAGACCACCTCAGCTAGTTGTCCGCACAGGCTCACAAGTGGGAACTGGATTAGGGGGTAGTAGACAGTATCTTCCTGCGCTGGGGACACCTCAGGTAGACCTGTTCGCATCTCCTCACAATGCTAAACTTCCCACCTTCTGCTTGCTCGCTCCAGGGTGAGGCATTTTTTTGAGAGACACTCTGTCTCTCGATTGGAAGGGCAGATTCATCTATGCCTCCCCCCCTTGATTCCCTTAATTCCGAGGGTCTTGCACAAACTCAGCTCAGAAAGAGCTCGCATGATCCTAATCGCTCCTTTCTGGCCCATCCAAGTTTGGTTCTCTCTTCTGCAACAGTATTCGGACTAACCTCCTCTTCCTCTGTCGAAACTTTTGCTGACCCAGGATCAGGGGACCCTGGTGCATCCAGGTCTCAAATCCCTTCAGTTGCATGCGTGGCTCCTGCAGACTTGGCTAAGCCCTGTCTCGCTTTCCGCAGCAGACATTTTGGTGAGGCCAGAAAGCCTCCACTGGATCTACCTATGCCATGAAATGGAAACAGTTCTCTATTTGGGCCTCTTCCAAAGATTTTGAGCCTTTTTCTTGCCCTGTTGGGAGGCTTCTGGACTACATGCGCCATCTCTTTGATCTGGGTCTCAGGTGTTCCTCTATAAAGGTTCACATGGTGGCCATTTCCGCTTACCATGTTTCTTTTGGGGACAGAACATTTGCACAGTTGGAAGTTTCTAAGACTTTTCTTAGGGGAAGTTCTCCACTTGAGGCCCCCTTTTCGCGTTTCTGCACCTCCTTGGGATCTGAATTTCATTCTTGAGAAGCCTGCCCTGCCTCCTTTTGAGCCGGCAGCCTCAGCAGACCTAAAGTTCCTTTCTTGGAATACTCTCTTCCTCTTGGCCATTACTTCTGCTCAAAGAATTTCTGAGCTTCAGGCCTTGATGTGCAAAATCCCATATTTGATTTTTTTTTTCTTTTTTTTTAAAGGAACGGGTGGCTCTGTGTACCAACCCAAAGTTTCTCTCTAAGGTGGTTGCGGAATCTACGTTGAATCAATCCATGGAGCTGCCTGCTTTCTTTATGCAACACTCCAGTCAAGGGGAGTACCTCTTGCATACTTTGGATGTTCACTGAATTCTGAGATAGTACACCACCAGGACGAAGGATCTCAGAAAGACTGATCAACAGTTTGTCTCTCTTGCTCATAAAAGAGAAGGCATTACTGTCTCCAAGCAATGCCTATCTAAATGGTTGGCTCATTGTATCACTTTCTGTTACAAAGTATCAAAAGACCCTGCCGGGTCAAGTTAGAGGCCACTCCACCAGGGGTGTCGCTGCCTCTGCGGCTTGTTTTAAGAATGTGTCTGCAGCTGACATTTGTGCAGTCGCAACTTGGACTTCTTGTCCATACCTTTACGAAACACTACAGTTTGGACATTGCCTCTCGCCGGAGAGCTGGCTTCGGGTTGGCTGTTCTGCAAGGTCTCCTTTCATGAGACCTTCACAGCCAGAGGGTCTGCACTTCCTCCTGCCATGTGCTTTTTCCTTGTTCCAGACTGCTTGGGACTCAGTCCTATATGTAATTACCTACTGCAAGAGTCCTCTCGAAGTAAGATGGTACAGTTACGTAAGAACTTACCGTAAACAGTAGATCTTCGAGAGAGGTAATACCTTCCGGCCCCTATCACCCTTAGCTTTTTCAGCTCCTTTTCCATTGGGGAAACATCCACTTCTCTCTTGTCTGGCCTTTTTGGCCCTTGGCGGGAAAGAACTAGAAGGCAGGCGTGGGGGACTGCCTTTATACTGACGTCGCGGATCGTTGGTCAACTGACGTGGGGTCTCCCGCCAGAGACTGCCAGCTAGAAATTTTTCCGTGGCGTCCTGATGCCTGCCGGCTTCAGTCCTATATGTAATTACCTACTGTAAGAGCCTCTCTCGAAGATCTGCTGTTATGGTAAGTTCTTACATAACTGTACTTTCACTGGGGCATTCAGGGACTTGTGCCAGTCTTGCTCTACTTTCAGAGAGGGCCTTTTCTGAGGGTCTAAAGGAGACAAGTCAAAGAAGTCCCGTCACAGATTGTGGAATTGAGAAAGGGCTCGTTCCTCTCATTCCCCCACTTCTGTTGGCTTGAGTGCTGTCAAGCCATTGGCTTCGGCCAATGACTCTTCACTTCAGGTCCATGCTGCTTGCCCCTTGGTGTCCTCATCGGGCTTGCCGGTTGAGACACGGGCGACCAGCCAGTTGAGTTTTATTTTGACCCTGTTGAACCATTGTTGGAGGACTGTGTAGAGGATTCCTTGTCCAGGACTGTGGTCCTGACAGCTGTCATGCAGGAGGGACCGGATCACCGAGCCAAGCCAGCTGGCTGTCCTCGACAGATCAACCTTCGTGGATTCCTTGACATCTCACTTCTCAGGCGAGGTCTTTGGATTCTCGACACTCTTGTAGGTTTTGCTGTTTGCCATTGGCCAAAAAACGCAGTCTGCATCCTCTTCCTTGTCTTCAGATGTGGATCTGCTCTGCTGCAAACTGCAGTGTCTGTACAGGGAGCTTGTTTGGTAGCAGTGGATTCTCAGCCAAGGCCGGGGTCCACTACAGGTACCTATGCTCCCTTGGGCGCTGGAGCCACGGCCTGTGCTGGTCTCCCTGGCTGGGCAGATGCCTGCCTATCCATCCATTAGGGTGGAACCACCGCCACCACAGACCTTGCACGGACTGCATTCCCTTTCCCCGAGCTACCTGTTAGGCTGTCAGTACAGATTCTTACTTGCTCCGAGCCCAGCATTGTCCACAGGGAGCCTAGCAAGGTGGCAGTTCAAGTTGATGAGTCCTTGGATTCTTAGATTCTTAGGTCTCCTCCATACATTTCTCACGAACCTCAGACTTAAACCAGGAGTCCGTGGAGGAACTTCTAGTGGATCAAAGCCCAACTTCCTTCGGGGTCCTAACATACTAGCAGAAACAGTCTCCCGAGTCTGCTCGATTTTCAGCACCCGCACTGAGGGCCGATTTTGGTGTCCCCCCCACCCCCGAGTTATACTGTTCCCAGTCCCAGATGTTCCACCTGTATTGGGCCTGGTCAGATTTACCCTCTCCTGTACTTGTCCCATCCCCTTTTAAACCCGTCCACAGTCTCCACCTCTACCAGCTCCCTGGTCAGTGCATTCCATGGCTCCATCTCCCTTTCAGTGAAATAACATATCCTCCTCTCCCCGCTGAGCCTACCCCCTTCCAGCTTACACCCGTGACCTCTTGTTGCCCCACCCTCCTTCCTTTGGAGCACCCTGACTGGGCCTCTTATTGATCCCTTTCATGTACTTTAAGACCGCTATCATGTCTCCCCTCCCTCCTCTCCTCCAGGGTGTACATGTCAAGTTCCTTGAGCCTGTCCTCATGGGTCCTCTCCCCAGGCCCCAGATCATTTTGGTTGCCCTCTTTTGGACCCTCTCTAGGAGTGTAATGTCCTTCTTTACATGTGGTCTCAAAAACTGCACACAATACTCGAGGTGTGGCCTAACCAAGCAGTTGTACAGTGGAAGGATCACTTCCACCTTTCTTGAGGTAATACCCCTGGTGATGCATACCAGCATCCTATTTGCCCTTGCCGCTGCCCTCCTACAGGTCTTTGAGTTGTTCATTTTGACATCTACCACTACCCCCAGGTCCCTCTCACCCTCCGTGACTTGAATCGTGTCTCCTCCCAGGGTATACCCCATGCCTGTAATTCTGACTCCCAGGTGCAGAACCTTGCACTTCCCTGCATTGAATTTTAGTTTCCATTTTCCAGACCACCTTTCCAGAGCTTCTAGGTCCCCCTGCAAGGCCACTCTCCCCTCTTCCGCCACTGCACCCAGCTTTGAGTCATCTGCAGAGAGACTCATCTCACTCCTGATCCCCTTTCTGATGTCTGAGACATAGGCGTTGAACAGGAGTGGCCCCAGCACTGACCCCTGGGGAACCCCACTAGTAACCTAGTCTTGTAATAGTTGCTGCTTTCTACTTCACCAGTGTCCTGTTTGTTGTAAACCGTATATTGTGCTCTTCCAGGTCGTGCTTGAAAATAGGCAGGATTTTGTCTAATGCACCTACTTGGTCAACAGAAGCTAATAAATCACCCACTTTGGCGATGAGGCTAACCCTCCAACCACCACCTTCTGAGTAAGCTCAGAGAGCCAGTTTCCTATCCATCTTAACAACGATCTCCCCTATCCCCATTTCCTTCAGCTTAGCCAGCAGGCCACTTTGGGTACCCGAATCAAACTCCTTGCTGAAGTCCAGAAAGAGGAGATCCACTGACCTACCCTGGTCTAGGGCCCTCGTCACCCAGTCATAGAACTCAGCAAGGTTTGTCTGGCACAATCTTCCCAGGACAAAGCTATGCTGCCTATCTCCAAGTACCCAGGTTGCTCTAGTAACCCCCCTAGCCTTTCCTTGGCAGTACCCTCCACCACCTTGCTTACCACCGATGTCACGCTAATGGGCTGTAATTTCCCACCTCCTCTCTTGACCCCCCCCTTGTGGATCGTCACGACATGGGCCACACTCCAGTCTTGGGGCACCCGCCCAGTACTTAGAGAGATGTTGAAAGGCTCTGCTAGAGGGACTACTGCCAGGACATCTGCCAGTTCCCTCAGCACCGTGGGATGTATCTCATTTGGCCTAGGTGCTTTCCTAGTTCGAAGGGACCTGAGGGCTTCCCTTGCTTTCTCTACTTGGATTTCAGCCTCCACGTCCTCTTTTTTTCACCCTGTGCTGCTGGCCACCCACTTGTCTGTGGTGGTCACTCCCTTTCCCCAGATCCATCAGGGCCCCTGGTCTATACCGGTCCCACCTCTTCCTCTGGTTTGCTCCTGCTTCCTCCACAAGACATGGCCCCTCCATCCCCCCTGGTAAAAACTGAGGCAAAGTACTCATTTAGGACTTCTGCCTATTCCCCTTGCCTCCTATGCCCAACCATCCCCTATCCTTTTCTTGCTGATCTGTCTCCTTACTTTCCTTTTTTCCCCCCTATATCTCTAAAGAACTCAGTGTCCCCCCCCCTTCGGATCCCACTGGCCAAGGACTGATCCTTTTTTCCCTTAGCTGCTCTCACCACCCTGGTGACTCTCTTGGCTGTTAACCCGTATTCCTCCTGATCCCTTTCACTCCTTGAGCACTTAAAGTGCCTATGGGCTGCCTTCTTGTCCCTCATTACCTCCTGTACCCACCAGCAGGGCTTTCTGGCCTTATCGAACTTACTTCTTTCCCTTGCGCAGGATCTCGTAACCTCCTGTATTCCCCTCCTAATGATCCCTCACCTGCTGTCAGCATCCATATCCGGCCTTATCCTGTCCAAACGATCTTTAAGGATCCTTCCCATCTCCCTGAAGTCTGCACCCTTAAAGTTTGTTGTTACTGTCCTTGTTCGGCTCTTCTCCCCGGTCCAGGAAGAACCAGACTGTGGTATGATCACTTCCCGCCAACTGGTCCCATACCTCTAGGCCCCTAATCTGATTACTGTCTGCCAGGACCATATCCAGTGTCCGGGCCTCCCTAGTTGGCTCACCCGCCTGTTGTGTCAGAAATGCATCCTGGCCGATATCCAGCAGCCTCTGCACCTTGGCCAGTGGTGACATCGTAGTCCCCCAGTCTGTTCCTGGCATGTTGAGGTCCCCCATTATCACTACCCTTCCCTTTCCCAAGCTACAGTGTCCCTCGAGATATGCCACCAAACTTTGTTCCAGAACCTCTGCCAGTGATTGTGGTCTGTATACCACTCTGACCTTTACTCTCTTACTCCCCTGCATCAGCAGGGTGACCCAAATAGCCTCCATGTTCCCCTCTGCCTCCTCTGCCCCTCTAATACCCATGCCATTTCTGACTAACAGTGCTACACCCCCCCTTCCCTCCCTCTTATCTTTTCTGAACATAGTATAGCACTCTGATTTATGTCCCTCGTGTCCTTGAGTGGCCCAGGTCTCAATGACTGCTGCCATCTACCTCCCCTCAGCTAGCATCACCTGGAGCTCAGGCATTTAATTTCCTAAGCTCTGCATTTGTCAGGACCACTCTCCCTCCCCGAGCTCCCATTTCTGGCTCCTGCACCCTGCCTGGTGACCCATTTCCATATCTCCCTAGCCCCTTAGAGGAGTGGAGACCATGTCTCTCAGTTAATGTACCTGCTGGCAGTGCCCCTTTTTTTGATCCCTCCCCTTTCACAAGTTTAAATCCCACCTTTCGCTGATGAACCCGGCTAGATTGAGTAGAAGGATTTCCTTCCCTTCCAAATTAAGGTGGAGCCTGTCGCTAGCGTACAGCCCCTTATCCTCCCAGGTCTCCTGCTAGTCCCCCACCAGGCCATACCCCAATTCCCCGCACCACTCCCTAAGCCACTGATTCATCTCCCTAATCATCGTCTTGTTTTCCCCACTAGCCCTTGGCACCAGCAGGATTTCCGGAAAGGAGATCTTGTAGCCTATGGAAAGGCATACCCTGGCCAACTCCCGGAACCTTGGCTGAATTTCTAGTTCATTATTACCTTTTATGTCATTTGTCCCCAAGTGCACTAGAATGTTCGGGGTCCCCCCACATTCCCTTGCCAGTGAATACAGCTCATGCTTAGCCTTGTGCACTGTCAGGCCTGGATGGCATTTGGTTCTGATCAGACAGGTTTTACCCTCCCCACTGGATGCCTTTGATCATGGGATCCCCCAATAGCAGTACTGTAACCTCCCCCTTGCCTCCCTGTTCATCCCTTGGGTTTCCCCTTCTTCCATGCCCCTCCTCATCCCTTCGTCCGTGTTCTCCCACCAACCGGCTCCTCGCACCTCCCACAATCTGGGTGTCGAAAGTAGCCCCTTCACTATTTTTCCTGGTCACCTTCCTCTACTCGTGTCGTGGCCTTCTTTATCCCCCCACCAGAGTATCTTTCTCTGTATCTCTTTCCCCACTCCTTACTAAGTCATCCGTCCTGTTCGTTTGCCTATTTGGCTTTCTGCTTGCTATCATCCCATTTACGTCCTGCATCTTCCTGCCTGTCGTGCTCCCCTGTTCCATACCATCAGCCTCCTCCTTATTCCACTGCTAACTCTGCCCATAGTAAGATTTAAAATGCCTCAGTGAGTATTTAAACAGAGATTAACTGAAATGCAAACAAACTTGATTGGCTGTGTTACTGGCCAAAGAACCCTCCCTAACAACAATAATCTCCAGCCAGCACAGAAAGATTTAAGGTTTAAGGATTTATGTCCCTCTAGCTACAGCTCTCTAGCCCTGCTCAAACTGTGAATCAATGGGCATTCCGCTGCAACCAGTCCAAAAGAGGGCCAAGTACCCTTTGACAGAGATTTTGAACAGGGACTACTCCCACACGGGGCTGTCTTCCCTGTAGCAGAAGCCATCCTTGGTCCTGCCCTGGAGTTGTGGCAGCACTCTGCCTCCTGTCCATCTGCCCATATGGTTCACAAGAATGCGGTACCTACCGGGTCCTTGACTGAGTTTACCGAATACGCTTCAGCTGAAGGGTTGTTTGCTGACTCCGTATTTCAGCATACGGGCCATGTTGGTGACATTGACAAGCCCTTGGACAAAGAGTCCAAGCGATTGGACCATGGGGCCAAAAAGGTCTACGTTGCCTTGTCCCTCTGTATTTGGCAGGCCAGTTTGGCAGTCATGATGGCCAACTTTTCCCATGCCCTTCTGGGAACATTAGACCAGGTCATTCCCCGCCTTCTGGCGGATCTTCAACTGCTGGTTAAGCTGGTCCATGATTAGGGGCGTGTGATTGTGGTACTGCAGCTCCAAACGGCCCCGGACATAGGGGATTCCTGTACCAGGTCTGTAGTCACAGCAGTGGCAGTGCATCACTGGGTGTGGCTGAGAATCTCTGCCTTTACGGCTGACACGTGGCACAGACTGTCAGATGTTCCATTCTTGGGTACCGGCCTTCAGGGTCGCCTCACTCACATAGAGAAGTCCAGTGCCACCCTGGACTCCGTTCTGTCCTCCCACAAGGACGTTAAAGGCCAGAAAAAGAAACCCTTTCAATTTCAGCCCTACTCCGCACCTCGGTCAACACCACCGCAGCCCCAAGCGGGGTAGCAGCAGGCAGGGAGACCAAAGACTGAGCAAGCCTTTTCTGGTGCTAGACAGCCCAGGGGCCAAGGGGTCGCCTTCCCTTAGCCAGCCCCGGTGCTGCCTTCAAGCCTGCCCAGTGACTGATTGAGGGCTGTCTCTCCTTTACCCATTCTGTCCAGCCCAGGACCCCCCCATTTGGAGGAGGCGGCTCTGCCACGTTGCGACTGCTTGGTCCACCATTACCGTAGACAACTTGGTGCTAGAATTAGTAGGTCAAGAGTTGCCTCTGGAATTCAAGGCTTTCCTGCCTAGCTAAGCCCATGCCCCACAGGAAGGCATGGTGTCCGTGGACATGTTGTCTGCCCTTTGGGAGGACTTCGCCCAGTTCCTCCAGAAGGGAGCGGTGGCCCGTGTCTGGGACCACATAGCTGGTCCGGGATTCATTTCCAGATACTTTTTGGTTCCAAAGCAGACAGAGGGAGGAGTGGGGGCTGGTGCCCCATACTGGAGCTTCATGACCTCAACTAGTACCTGAGGCTGTGCGAGTTCAGGATGGTCACTCTGAATCAGATCATCTGGTCCCTGGAGCAGAACATTTGATTGTTGTGACAGGGCCAGAGCCCCTTTTGGAATTTGCTTTTTTTTTTTTTTACACCGTCATGGTCTTGTAAGTTTACTGTTATAGCTGCAAGCTGAAATCTGGCCACTTTCAGTCTTGTAGTCCCCAAAGTACTGTTTAAGGAACATATAAATAAGACAAGAGGCAGTGAGTTGCTTGCCTTTTTCTTTGCTGTACTGCAGGCATACACACGGGGAATGTAAATAATGAGAAAGAACTGAAACACAGATCCTTGCACTCTGTGATTTATTCGGTGTAAACTGCTTTGGGTTTGCAAGAAGCCAAAAATAAAGCATTATTTCCTAGGTGAAGCAGAGGTGTGTAAAGGTCAGATGAGTTTGCCTGTCTGTGTTTATTAAGAATGAGTCAGCCTGCCTGTGCATACTTGGAGAATTGTGAGTCAGACAGCTCACATGGTGTTGACATCATCAGTAGGCAGGGATAAAAGCCTGCCTTCTGAGTTGCAAACAGATGAGTCAGTCAGTGCAGAGCTGCCTGTCTTGGAAGAAGCATCTCACAGTGCATGCAAGTTTTCATGTGCTAAGAAAGCCTAGAAGTTGTGCACTGTTTTTGCAGAACTGAAGGACTAATCATCTATTTCCTTTCTGTATGTTTATTTTATTTTTTATTTTAGAAAATAAATATTGCAAAGTGCGTTCTACACCTTTTACCTAACACCTTACCTGGCATATTCTCTCGACAAGGCCCCCTGGCTGCACTGTCTCCCACCTCGCCCACCCCCGTATCTCCACTCCTGCCCCAGCCCCAGCCACCTCCATGCTCCCCTTACTCCCTGCACCTCCTACCCCTCGATCTCCTGCCCTCACTTCTCCCCATCGACCCCCGCCTTGCTCATAGCTCAAGTCTTTGTCCTGGTTATTACATGTCTGTAAGTCAGTGACTTTATGTTTGTAACTAAAATGATGACTGTTGCACACGCTGACGTGGAACCTTTGTAAAAGAGCCTCGGCTCAAAGGTATTGTAATCCTAGATTGAAATAAATAAATAAATAAAAATACCTGAGTTTGTGCATCTGTCTCACCCACTAACCTTCACAGTTTTGCTCCTTGGACCTTCAGGACTCCTTCCACATCCCAATCTGCCTGTCACATCGGTGGTTCTGCATGGAAGGGATCTTTTATGAGTTCCGGGCCATGCCATTCAGTTTTTCCTCTGTCCCAGGGTCTTCACCTAGTGCATGGTAGCAGTGGCCACCTCCCTGCAGTGCCAAGATATCTGGGTGTACCCCTACCTGGCCAATTGTCTGATTGTCGGTTCCTCCAGATCAGAGGTGCAGTGCTCCGGAGATCTGGCCCTTCATAACTGCCCGGCTTTGGGCTTCCTGATCAATACAGCCAAGTCAGAACTCTGCCCCCTTAGGTGATCCAGTTCACTGGGGTGGAGCTCGACTCCCCTTGGTCCAAGGCCCACCTCCTGACTGACAGGGTGGAGGATCTAGCCTCCTTTGCCTGCTTATTTTGGGTTAGGCAATCATGCCCTGCCCGGAATATCCTGCGCCTGCTGGGATACATGGCGGCTTGTACCAGCGTGGTCCAGTGGACCCGCTGGCAGATGCGCCCCCTGCAGTGGGAGCTGGGCCGTTAGTGGTCTCAGCGCCTTGGTTACCTGGATCGTCCGGCTGGTCACAGTAACGCAACTGACGTGGGATTCCATGCAGTGGTGGCTTATCCCAGAACATCTGCAGGAAGGTGTCCTGTTTGTCCACCCAAAGTAGAGGGTCACTGTCACAACCAGCATGCCTCTGACGGGATGGGGAGGCCACCTGGAGACCATAGAGCCCACAGGCTGTGGACCCCAAGGGAGTCCCAATGTCACATGAACCTGCTGAAGATCTTTACAGTGTTTCTAACTCTGATGGCCTTTGCTCTAGTAGTACTGGGTCAGGTCGTCCAGGTCCTGATGGACAACATGACAACCAGATACTACCTCTACAAGCAGGGTGGGACACATTCCATCCCACTGTGCTGATGAGCTCTCCACATCTGGACTGTAGTTCACAGTCTGGACGCTGACCTCCTGGTGATGCATGCCCAGTGCATGCCTTCCCTTCCTTTCCCCTGATCTACAAAGCTCTGATCAAGGTTTGTAGGGACAAGGTGTGGAAGATCCTTGTGGCTCTGGACTGGCCATGGTAGTTTTGGTACCCAGATCTCCTTGGCCTCAGCAGTAGGCTTCTATGGCAACTGCCACTCTATCCGGACCTGCTCTCGGGAGGGTCATTCACCTGGATCTTCAGTCCCTGCACCTGACAGCCTGGTTCCTGAGCAGCTAGAGTTCCAGACTTTGGCTCTCTCCAAAGTCATCCATGTAGTGGAAGCCTGTCGGAAACCATTGATTCGCCAGTGCTACACCTTCAAATGGAAGAGATTTTCCATCTAGTGTCTGGGCAAGGAGCTAGACGCCTTGTCTTGCCTGGTGGCGAGTATTCTGGATTACATCTGGTCCAGCTGTCAGTTGGGCCTTTGGTCAGTCACCTCGTGGTGCACTTGGCAGCCATGTCTGCATACTGGGTATCAGCTGGTATGCTATCAGTGGTGCAGGAGAAAGTGGTTAGATGCTTTCTTTAAATCCTTGACCAGATTTTCCCTCCGGTGCGTGAACCACCACCACCTTGGGACTTGTTGCTGGTGTTGGCAAAGCTAATGGGCAAGCCATTCAAACTGATGCACGGGTGTGAAATGTCTCACCTGTCATGGAAGACAGCCTTCTTGGTGGCTATTGCATCAGCCAGAAGGATCAGTGAGCTCTAGGCGTGCTCGGTAGAGTCTATTTATTTGGTCTTCCACAGGGACAAGGTTGTTCTTTGCCCCAACCTGAAGTTCCTCTCGAAGGTTGTGTCAGAGTTCCACCTTAACCAGGTTATGAATCTCCTGGTGTTCTTCACCAGCCACACCTTGGAGGCTTAGCACAGGCTCCATACTGTGAAACTGCGGCGAGTGCTTTCCTATTATAAGGAGAGCATGGCTGGAGTTCAGGGTGAGATTAGCCAACTTTTTGTCACCAGCGTTGGCAGACCAGTAGCCAAGTGGATGAATGGCAGGTAGATTGTATCCTGCATCGACCTCTGCTGTAGGTTGGCTTGTAGGGAGCCTCCTGTAGGGCTGAGGGCTCATTCCATCAGACATACTGCTGCCTAGGTGGCTGCTTCCAGGGATATCCCTATCCAGGAAATATGCAGGGCTGCTACCTGAAGACAGCACACGCCTTCATTTCCCATTACCATATTGAGTCACACTGGGATGCTGGTTTTGGGTCCTTGGTTCTCCAGTCTCATACCTCGCCAAACATGGTTCCCCCTACTTCAACAACCATCAGTACGGGAACCCGTTCCATTGCCAGTCAAACTGGACCTTTTGACTCAGTGTCATGGGTCTCTCCTACATCCCAACCTTAAGGCTCTGCACCTTCGCGCTTGGCTCCTGAGGATGCTTTCATAACTAGATTACAAGTGTCCACTCCTGTTGCCAGTATTCTGTTGATCTCACGTAAATCAGCAACCAGAGAAAATTCCAAATGGAAACGCTTTTCCATATGGTCTGCCTCTCGGTCACTGGATCCTTATTCCTGTCCACTGACGAAGGTTCTAGAGTACTTGGCCTCGTTATCTGAGTCGGGTTTAAGTTACTCTTCCATCAAAGTCCACTTGGCCGCCATCTTGGCTTTCCATGAACCTCTAGATGGCATATTATTGTACCAACATTACCTAGCCAAAATGTTTTTGAAAGGAGTGTTGCATATTAAACCACCTATCAGAAGACCCACTCCTCCATGGGATCTCAATTTTATTATAGAAAAATTGACCCTTGAACCATTCGAGCCAGCAGGCACTTGTGAACTCCATTTTCTTTCATGGAAAACCCTATTTCTGGTGGCTGTCACTTCAGCTCGCTGTATTTCCGAGCTTCATGCCTTCGTGTGTAGGGAACCTTACTTGATTTTCCACATGGACAGGGTGACACTCCGTACCCAACCCTTCCTTCCAAAAGTAGTCTCCGAACATGCTTTGAATCAATCCTTGGAGTTGCCAGTATACTATCCTGACTACTCCAATCAAGGTGAACATCTATTGTGTACTTCAGCTGTCTATCGTATACTTCGCTACTATACTAATCGGACAGTCGATTAGACAAACTTCTCAATTGTTCGTCACTTTTGCCTCGAGCAGAGAAGGACTCCCAGTTGCTAAAAGAACCCTTTCTTGCTGGTTGGCAAATTGTATTACATTTTGTTACACAAAAATACAACAAACCTTTACCAGGACCTGTCCAAGCCCATTCCACTAGAGCTATGGCCGCTACTACGGCTTGCTTTAAAGGAGCCTCCATTTCAGATATCTGCAATGTAGCTACCTGGTCCACAGTCGATACATTCACAAGGTAGTACGATCTAGATATTGCCTCATGACATAGGGCAGCCTTTGGCCATGCAGTCCTACAAGGTCTTCTATAATAACTGTCCTCCCACATGGTCATTACTGCTTGGGATTCATCTCAAAAGTATTACCTGCTGCTAGAGACCACTCTATGGAAGATAGTACAGTTTTGTAAAAACTTACCATAACAGTAGATCTTTGGGGGGGGGGTCTCTTGTAGTAGGTCTGTTCCCACCCTCCATCCCCATCCTTTGGTATCTCGGGTTCCCCACGATCCTCGCTTTGTGCGCTGAATCTTGGGGGGGGGGGAGATTGCAGATTTTAGGGACTGCCCACACTATTATAGGAAACTGATGTCATGTGTGGGTGGTCCGTGGTGAAAAACTACTAGAAGAGCTGCCGTGTACCAGAGCTACCTCTGCTGGATACCCAAAAGTTTTACCTACTGCAAGAGACACTCTTTGAAGAGCTACTGTAACGGTAAGTTTTTACATAACTGTGTTTTCTTGGAGTGGTATATGGTGTACATCCACATAACCAACCCGACCTCCCCTAGCAAGTGGCACACCAGTCTGTTGGGACTAGCCCTACACTTGGACATGGGGCTTTTAGTGCTGGCTGTTGCCCTTTAATTCGCCAGCAAAGGTCTGGAAAGTAATGCACTCCTTCTGTGATTTCCCCCTTCCCAGTCTGGGGCCAATGATTTTCTGTTTTGCAGTGGAAAACACTGGTAATAAAATGGAATTTGTCATTTTAAAACAAGTACTTGAGTCATTTTTTTCATGAAAAAGCCCAGTTCGCACCAGCTTTTTGGGCAAATCTCTACAATTTAAAGCAAATTTTTGTACAGAACATGCTGATTCACCCTCAATTTGGGGGCAAAACAGAAAAAAATACATATTTGTGAATGTGTTGCCAAATGGAATTGGCCATTTATGAAAATGGAAAATCTATGGCGCTACTAGTTATCCCCCAGCCCTTCTGGATAGCAGTTACCCTACTTTTAACCCCCTCGAAGCTGCCTCCTGGTTTTTTTTTTTTCTTTTTCTTTTTTTTAATCTCCGATTTTACTCCCGTTTTTTCCCCCAGCCCCGTCTCGGTCATGTGCACGCATTTAGAGGCATGCGCACACCGCAGTTCCAAGGCGTCCTCCCTCTGCTTGCCACCCACCTACACTGCCCTCTGATCTCCACCCGGAGGCAGTGGAACTACGGTGGGTGACATGGTTCTTCCTCGGGAGAGGAGAGCTGTCTTTCGGCTGCTTGGGCCTGCTCCTGATGACGCTGGCTCGTTCCTGAACCTGGGTTGCTGACGTGACATGAGGTAAGGCATCCACCGCGTCAGCCCTCAGCGCCACCAGGCCAGCATTGTCTGCTGTTTTAACAAATTTGTCACCACCTGTGCCATCCCATCTCACTTCACCCCAGTCGTATCCGTTTCTTCTGCTTCCTCAGACTCTTCCCCAACCCCCATACTGTCACCTAATTCCCTTTTAACTTTCTCACCTGTGATGCCTCTGGAAACTCTGCAGGCTCTCCTTTCCCTCAGCTTCTCCAGTGATCAGCTTGTAGCCCTGATAGTTTGAGCCTAAACCTACCACACCTGTCTGCTCCTGCTATAGCTACTCTTCTCACCCATCTCTTTTAACCTTTGTGCTGTTTGCCAGTCTTGAAAGATGGGCAGATTCTCCCTCTCTGCTAAGAGGGACACTTCTTCGCTTGGTAGCTGTCATCCTATCTTTTTTCTCCCTGCTATTGCTAAACTGCTTGAAAAGCTTCCCTGTGCTCCGCTCTCAGCTTTCCTCAGCTCCTCTAATTTGTTTTCTCAACTTTCCAGTCTGGCTTCTGTATATCCCATTCCACAGTTTCCTCACTCTGTGTCACTGATCCCTTCCTTAAGTGGATGGAGCAGGGGCACAGGGTTTTAAATAGCCGGTATTGCATTGCACTAACCGGCTGCACCGCATGACCCATTTCTACTTTTGAATCGCAAAAAGTGTGATCCATTCTTAAGCCTCCTCGGCCGCCATAATATACTGTGGTCTCTCCACGCCAGCCCCAAGTGGCAGTCACTCTCAGTAGTGTTTCTACGATATCCCAAAGCACTACTGGAGTGCGATTGCTGGCATTCGGATATGGTGGTAAAATATTAGTATATTATGGAGTATACCTAAAACTCCATGGCACACGAGGCGAGGTTAAACATCTGGTCCCTCGGCTCTCGGTGGTTTCTCTGCACTCTGACTGCACTGTCTCCCTGCCATACATTCTCTGCCCCGCGGTGCCTGTTTTGTTCTGCATTTTGACGCCATGTAGTTGCATGCAGAGGGTGGTGCGGAGCAGTTGTTTGCCTGACATGAGGAAGCGAACGCTGAAGGAAAGAAGAGGAGTGTTGCTGTCAGCACTGCTGTTGTGACACGTATGGCCCACTTAGATACAAGTGCCTGTTTTCAGGGGCGACCTGAGAGCGGGGGTGGGAGGTGGGGTTAGTTAAGTGACTTGCTCAGAGTCTCTCAGTATGCAAGTGGAGGTTGTGGGAATCGAACCCAGGTCTGCTGGTGTGGGGTCTCTAGTCTTTGGTAATCGGGTATGGGGCAGTACAAGTTCCTGTTTTCAGGGGAGGTTAAGTGACTTGCCCAGTCACACAGTATGCAAGTGGAGGTTGTGGGAATCAAACCTGCTGGATGTACCAAGCTCATTTACAGCTCATTACTCTAACCCTAGGCTATACTGCCAGTTAGGCTTGTGCCTGTATGTTGAGATAGATCACACACAGACAGCTAATTTTAATGCAAATTTTTATTCAGTATATCTTTTTGTAATTGTATGTATACACATTTTTAGTATTTTTAATTTTGCCAATCAAATTGAGGCAAGCGCTATGCATCTTCACAATTGATTAGCAGTAAGTGCTAATCAGTTTTTGAAGCTTATTTAAAAACTTGGCACATCACTGCTGGCATTCTCAAAAAGTCTGCCCCATGCTTGGCACCTTTTATTGCAACAGTGCTTGATACCTCTCCCTGTCCACTAGGAAATCTTCACCAAAATGATCCTACAAGTGTTTGACATCGCAGATGTGGCCTATGGTGTTGCACCCAATTCTTCTTTTGATAGACCGGCCACTCTTTTCCATACCTTCTGTCACTTTGCCTCTGATGATGATGACTGTAGCCACACCCATCCTTGCACCCTCTACATGGTCTTGTCTCCATCCTACTGCTTCCCGCCATCTCTCTCATTGTGACTTCTTTCTCTGGAAATACTGGTTCTCCTGCCTACCTTCTTACCTATATTCTTTCCTCTCTTCTGTTTCCTTCTTCACTAATTGACTCTGTTCTATGGACTGCTGTACTTTCTGTATTCCCCATTGCAGATTATCCACTGGGGAAACAGCTTTATCTTCCTAGCTCCCTTTTCTCTGGAAAAGCCAGACTCTTAGCTCCGTTTTATCCTTTTCCTGTATCTCCTTCAAACATCTACTAAAACTGCACCAGTGGGCCATTGTGGAGCAGGGTAGGGCTGTACCTCATGGACCTCCTGGCAGCCACTAGTGGTGCCATGACTGTCCATGCTTTGCAGGTGTTTCCCGCAACTACTACTTCGGGTGGAGCTACTGCCATCGCAGCAGAAGTAGGTGCTCTGACCAAGGACGCCAGTTTGGTCACCGGCTTGCCAGGCTGGTTATCATGCAGTCATCCAAAGGAAGGACACCAAGGTAGTCCATGGTGAGCAGTGATTGAGGGCCATTTTAGAGGAGTCCTTGCGACTCTGACCACAAGTTCATGGCCTCTTCTGAGACTCCTTTGCTTGACCAGGGTTCAGTCAAAGAGTTGTCCACTGAGCATGGTCCAGTGTCCTTCAGGGCGCTTCTTTGCCTAACCTTGGAATCCATGTTGGTCTCGCCAGAGCCAGTCCAAAAAAGGGCTAAGTACCCTTTTACAGACATCTTGCACTGGGACGATCCCCCCGCAGTTGCCTTTCCCATGGCTGAAGACATTTTGGCACTGGCCCTAGAGCTTTAGCAGTATTCAGCACCCTGTCCGGCACACACTGCCTCTGTGATCTGGGGCCGTGTTTATCGACCTCTCCAAGGTCTTTGACCTGATAGATCACCCGCTCCTACGAACAAAGCTTAACCAACTTGGACTTGATCAGCACTCCCTCAACTGGTTCCGTAATTACCTTACTGACCGCTCTCAGCAGGTCAAGTGGAAAGGGGTCACCTCCGAACCCCTACCTTTAACTGAGGGGGTTCCACAGGGCTCAGTCTTGGGCCCGCTTTTGTTCTCCCTATTCATAAATGATCTCTATGGCCATTGTGGGGGCAGCTCCATAGTACAGTACGCTGATGATGCAGTACTGTACAGAACGAGGGTCCACCCATCCGACCTAGGACCCATGCTCCAAGCTGACTTCACCAAGGCAGAGACTTGGCTAGTTGAGAATCGCTTGGTCCTTAACCCCACCAAGACAAAGACGATGCTATTCGGACCAAAATCCCTGGGTCCCTCCAGGGCCCATCTTCTGCCACTCGCTACCATATCTGGCTCCAAAATAGAGGTAGTACAATCTGTCAAATACCTTGGCCTCGCATTAGATCAGGGGCTCACACTGAAGCCCCATGTGGACCTGGTAATAAAAAACATCCACCAAAAACTGGGCCTTCTCTATCATCTAAGCCACAGCATGATACCAGAGACTAGACTGGCTATCTCACAAAGCATCCTTCTCCCAACCTTAACCTATGCAGCCCCCATCATACTTGGTATCGCTAAAATGGACCATAGCAGATTACTGATCTTATACCACAAAATCGCTCACTTTGCTTCCAGATCCCACCCAAGGACCCACCACTGTGATGCCCTCTCAGCCCTCAACTGGTAATCCCTGTACAACAGGCTCCAGTACCCCCTATTAAGCTGGACCAACAAGCTCCTCGATGCACTACGTCCGGCAGGTCTGATTGGGCTATTTGCCTCAAAGCTGACCAGATGACCACGTCATTCCTCAAACAAAAAACTACTGGAAATTCCCTTGGCCTGCTCTGTTGCTGGGAGTAAATCCTTTGCTCACCTAGCCCCTGAATCATGGAACAATCTCCCCAGCCACCTACAGGAGGCACCCACCCTAGCCATATTTCAAAAGGGACTGCACGCTCACCTCCTTAAACTTGGTTCCTGCCCCTGCTCTAATGGCTAGTCAACCACATCTCATGTCAATTTGTATTTGTACAAAATTGCTACCCCATAAGGTTAACAACTAATGACTGCATAAGCTGGTACTCTATCATATATGGAACTTCTTGTGTGCATTTAAAGCACTTACCACCCCCATATCTATCTGCCGTCACTGCTGTACTCTGTATTGTAAAGTATTTACTGCGCTCTTCTACAGAAACAGTATACTGTCTTTATAATCCTGTATTATATGTACTACACTGTTCTGTTGTATCCATTAATGTAATGTACCTCCTGTATCAGATGTACTACACTGTTCTGCTGTATTCACTAATGTAAGGTACCTCCTGCCCTCTTCCACAAAAACTGTAAAACTGTATACTGTCTTTGTAATCCTGTACAGTGTATTACCTGACTGTATGTGCTAAATTATATGTAACTAACTCCGGGTCACCACTGAAAAAGGGACCTTCGGGCCCAGTGGGCTTACCTGGTTAACAAAATTAAATAAATAAATGATCTGCAAGTATGTGGTCCCTACTGGGTCCCTTTCTGGGTTCTTGGACCACCCATGTGCAGAGGGGCTGGTCTCAGATGGCACAGGGTCATACCACCGTATGACAAACAGCACAGCTAAGAATGCTGCAGCCAAACAGTGCCGAAAACACAGTCGGGCAAAACACCGACCTGTTTGTGACAGCATGCCCCCCAGAACTTGGATAACTAACTCCGGGGAAGGTGGACGTTGGGGATGGGGAGAAACTCAGGAGGGGGGAAGTTTGATGTATATATTAAAAAAAAAAAAAAAAATAAAAATAAAAATAAAAAAAAAGTTGGCAAAAAGTTGTAGCAGGGGAGACCTGGGGGGGAACCAAACCACGGTCCTAGGTCCAATAATTGCGCCGTGTGCTGGTGCAAGTGTTGGGTAAGTTATTTTTTCTATTACTTTCGGAAACTTGTTCCAGGAAGCTCTGTGCAGTTACTAGCAAGGATGGAGAAGTACTAGAAAATTTAATACACATTACAGTTAGTTACTTTTTCTGTTTATAGAAAAGTAATGTATAACTAACTGATTACATTTATTTGAAAGTAACTAGTAACTAACCCATTACTTTCAAATAAATGTAATCTGTTAGTTACTTGTTACTTCTTTCTTTTTATACAAAAACAATACAAAAGTAACTGTAAGTGTAAGGTGTATAACTTTTTCTAGTACTTCTCCACCCTTGCTGGTGACTGCGCAGAGCTTCCTAGAACAAGTTTATCAAAGCAATAGAAAGTAATAGAAACCGTAACTTAACCAACACTGGCTGGTGCCCTAGCCACTTCACCATGGGAACGGCTTGAGCAGGCACCCAGCACATGGCAACTTCTCCTCTTTCTACATCACTGTGCAGTGACAGGAGTAGTAGTATATCCTTATCGCTATTCTACCCCTGTCGCTATAGATCGAAGCGCTGTGTATATATAGCACGGTTAATACCATGCTGTCTTACATGCACGTTATTGACCTGGTACCGTCTCAGACTCCGTTTTCCAAAAGTCTGGACACCAGGGGGTCACGAACAAACTTCCAGACAAGGAGTCCCATAAGATTGCCGACGCTGCTACAAAGTTGTATGCTGTGATCTTATTTAGAGAAACGTCTCTTGCAGCAGGTTACACCATGAAGATTGAAGCTGGCAGGCGCCAGAACCTCATGGAAATTTTCTAGCTAGCAGTAGCCAGCGGGGACCGCTCCCGATGTTGGCCCTGCCCCCAACGTTGTCCCCGCCCCCGACGTCGGGCATTATACAAAAGGAGGTGGTCCCCCAGAATCCCCAGTTCTTTTCCCGCCATCGACTCGCCAGCATCAGCCTCACTGTCTCGCTCCAGTGAACGACGACTAGAACTCCTAGCTTTCGACTACTAAATGTCGGCATCTCCAACTACTTCCTCAGAAGGACACCCCTCTAAGTGTGCCTGCGGCAAACAGATAACCTTTTAAGGATCTGCACTCGTCCTGCTTGCGGTGCACAGGCCCAGAACATGACACCAAGGCCTGCTCCTTTTGCCAGTAGTTCAACAGTCGCACCAGTATCCGCCGCCATAAGGCACTTTTAGGGTTCCTCTTGGAAGAACAGTTAAAAAAAAAAAATATGGATAAAGACCCTGCCTCCGGAGGTGAGTCTACCTCTAAGACCCATAAACACTGGGACAAGCACCGGGAGAAGGCCAGGTCCAGATCCTTGAACCGGGCCTCGGACTCGGACTGCTCTCCCTCCAGGGCTCGCTCTCTGCCTCCTCCCTGGAAGGTTAGGACTTCAGGCAGTTCTTCGACTTCTTTACATCCAATTAAGACTTCAAGGACCGTGGACCCTTCTCCAGTGCCCTCCTGGGCTTCCTCGAAGTCTGCTGACCATCACCGGTCCAAGTCCTCTTCCAAAGCCTCTGTGTTCCTCGGATAAATGCCGGGAACCCGATGCCAGATCTCCCTCCCAGCCTCCTAGGGGACCAGACCCCCCCTTCCAGGAAGACTAAGGACCTGACGTCCCTTAAGCGGACTACTGACACAAAACGGGCTGCCGACCCATCCCCGGTTAAGCGCCCGTTGGACCAGACGTCGGGCAAACACCCAACATCGGCCTCGCGTTCTAAGGAGCTGATGACTGCCTCTCCGTCACCGGTGAACACCGGTCGCCAGGAGTCTATGGAGGAGGATCAGACATTGCCTGAGGACCAGGCAGGCGACAGTGAGGATGCCGGGCTTCCGCAGGACCCGACGCCTGATACTGGCGACAGGCCAACCCTGACGCCAGGACTGTCATCCGGTATGAATATTCAGGAGGTTAAAGACTTCTTTCACCTTTTGGTGGGACACAATCAAGAGAGACGTGGTCCCGGTAAAACCTCCTCCACCTACTCCTCCTCCTCCACCACAGGGGCCAGTAGGAAGACCACCGACCCCCAAGGAGCCTACTCCGCCTCCTGGGGCAGATCCAAAGAAAGGAGAAGGCCCCTTCAAGATCTCCCTCAGGGTCTCCCAGTCCCAAGCAACCCAGACGTAGACGGTCCACTCCGCAGGGGAAGACTCTAGACCGGACACCTCAGATACCTCCAGGTCTCCTTCTCCGATTAGCATCCCATCATCTGACCTACGAGACCTCCCCAGGTCACCTCTGGATGATCCATCTTTTTCCGAAATCATGAGGTACATCCAGGGGAACATGGGATGGGTAACGGGAGACTTAGACCCCGAACAACAGCGCCTGGCCCGTTATCTTCGGCAGAAGGACCTTAAGCCTATGGTGGTACCACCCTTGGTGGACACCTTCACGGACATCACCAAGGCAGCGTGGAAACGTCCTCACTCCACCCCCGCAGTGCCAAAGAAGGCTGATCGCCTGTGCAGGGTCCCTGCAGAGGACCCATACCTAGCGCAGCAACCCCTGGCTGGTTCCCTGGTCATTACGGCCTCCCATGATAGGTCTCAATGACCACAACATTTGAGTACACAACCTCCGGACCAGGAGTCCAAGCAATTGGACTCACTGGATAGGCGCATGTATGCATCTGCTACATGCTTCATTAGGTCACTGAACTATCTGACACGCATGGTTCAGTTTCAGAATGCCTTATGGGAACAGGGTCAAGACCTAGTTAAAGTACTTCCGGATGGTGAACAGAAGGAGGAGCTTCTCAACCTTCCTCGCACTGGGTCAGACGTGGGGACCCAAGTTTAGAAAGCAGTCTATGACTCGGCGGACTCCGCAGCAAGGGGAGCAGCCTCAGGTGTCTGTCTCCGGAGACGCTCATGGCTTCATGTCTCCGGATTTACTCCGGATGTCCAGAAAAACATCCTGGAGTTTCCTTATAACGACGAAGTCCTATTTGGTGAAGACTCCGAAAAGATGATCACCAAATTACAGGACGCCGGGAAGGCAGTAAGGACTGTACAGGCCATGTACAGACCCAAATCTGGTTCCTTTTGTAGGAACCAGAACTGTTTTTGTGGCCGGCAACAACGGCAGCAGCCACGTTCCGGCCAGCAGCAAAGGGCAGCTTCCACTGTAAGGCCCAGCCTGGCGGGGGTAATGCCGCCACAGCATGACTTCTTCCCGGCCCCTGCCCTTCCTCTGGATCAATGGGCAGAAAAGGTCGGGGGTTGCATTGCTCTACACCTTTCAGGATGGCAGGCGATAACCACCGATCGGTGGGTCCTCCAGCTGGTCAAGAGAGGACACTTTATAGAATTTCTCGACCACCCACTGTCAAGACCGCCCCTGCTTTCCCGTTATTCGGGACAGCAGGAGTGCTCGCGCTTCTGAGAAAGGAGGCTATAGAGCATGTACCGCAGAGCCAGAGGGGTACAGGCTACTATTCCCACTTCTTTCTGGTTCCCAAAAAGACAGGGGACCTCTGTCCGATTCTGGATCTCCGCTATCTCAACGCTTCGGTCCTTTACAGACGCTTCCGCATGGTGACCCTTCCCGGTTTGATTCCCATGCTCAAGCAGGGCACCTTCCTAGCATCTTTGGATATGCAGGATGCTTACCTGCACATACCCATAGCTCGAGCGCACAAGAAATTCTTGTGCTTAGAATTTCTCGGTCATGATTCAGTTCCGAGCCCACCCCTTCGGACTGTCCTCGGCACCTTGGGTATTTACGAAGTGCATGGCAGTCGTAGCGGCAGCTCTCGGGAGACAAAGCCACTACGTGTTCCCATACCTGGACGACTGGCTCCTCATGGCCAACTCTCGGGAGGCTCTGATGTCTGCAATCCACTGTACTCAGTCCCTCTTCAGGTTGTTGGGCATCATCATTAATCAGGAGAAGTCACACCTGGTTCTGTCGCAGAATCTGCAGTTCATAGGTGCAGTTCTGGACACTAGCCAGGGAAGAGCCTTTCTGCCCCAGGACAGAGTGGAACACATCAGATCCCACATCAGGGAAATCTTGACAAAGAAGACAGTCCCAGCCAGACTGATCTTTTGCCTGCTCCGACACATGGCTGCGGCCATTGCAACAGTCCCTTTAGCCCGTCTCCACATGCTGGTGACCCAGTGGATGTTACGGGTACAATGGGATCAGAAGCAAGACTATTTGCAGCTTCCACCTCGGATCACAAATGCCATCATACGGGATTGGCAATGGTGGCTTGATTCAAAGCACCTGTCGGTGGGGATCCCCTTCATTGTGCCGTCTCCGATTGTGACACTCTCCACGGATGCCTCAGGGTTTGGTTGGGGAGCACACCTCGACGGAGTCAGGTCTCAGGGCTCATATACACCCCAAGAAGCTCATCTCCACATAAATATTTTGGAAATGAGAGCAGTTCTTTATGCCTTGCAGGCCTTCCTGTCTGAGATCCCACCGGGTACTCTGCTGTTACAAACAGACAATACCACGGTGATGTATTACCTCAACAAACAAGGAGGCACCCGATCCTACCAGCTTTGCAGGGAGGCCATGAGGGTTTTGGATTGGGTTCTGCAACATGGCGCAAACCTCATTGCTGTTCATGTCCCAGGAGTGGACAGCGTCATCGCAGACAGTCAGAGTTGCTCTCAGGCCAAAATCCATGAATGGGAACTACTCCAGGAGGTGGTAGAGGATCTGTTTCACAGATGGGGCACACCAGAGTTGGATCTTTTCGTGTCCCCATCTAACGCAAAACTGCCAATTTCTGCTCGCTAGATCCAAGGCCTGGTGTTTTCTGGTGAGACGCGTTGTCCCTCTCCTGGATGGGCAGATTCCTCTATGCATTTCCTCCCTTCCCATTGATCCAGAGAGTCCTTTTGAAACTCAGCAGAGAGCAGGTGACGCTGATACTAATCGCGCCCTTTTGGCCTAGACAGATTTGGTTCCCTCTGCTGCACCAGCTGTCCCAGGAACCTCCAGTACCTCTGCCAATCAGCTCTCACTTATTGTCCCAGGAGGCAGGATCTTTGGTCCATCCGGACCTTCGCTCTCTGAACCTGCACGCCTGGCTCTTAGGGACATGGTTATCATGCGTTACGTGGTCTAGCAAGGGGTAGCAGATGATCTTACTTTGAGACACAGCTCTTGTAGCAGGTTACACCATTAGGACTGACGCCGGTAGGCGTCAGGACCCCACGGAAAAATTCTAGCTAGCTATCTTCAGCGGGGACAGCCCCGACGTCGGTCCCGCCTCCGACGTCAGGCGTAGTACATAAGGGGGCGGTCCCGCCAGATTCCCCAGTTCTTTCCCGCCGTCGACTTGCATGTCTCGACCCTTGGTTCCAGCTTCTAGCGCGTGGCGTGGTAAAGTGTTTTCCTACAGGAATTAGTTCTCTTCGTTCAGTTTTTTCTCTGATGTCCTCTCCGACCTCCGGTCACTCCTCGAAGTGCGCCTGTGGAAGCAGATCCCATTCAAGGATCAGCACTCGGCCTGTGTCCGGTGCCTAGGCCCAGACCACGACACCTGGTCCTGCATCTTTTGCTAGGGTTTCAACAGCAGAACCCGGATCCGTTGCCAGAAGACCCTACAGGCATTCCTGCTCGAGGAACAACTCAAGACCATGGCTTCCAAGGGGGATTCTTCTCAGAAGGCCCACAAGCATTCTGAGAAGCATAGAGAGAAGGCCCCTTCCAGGTCCCCGTTGAAGGCCTCCGACTTGCGCAGCTCCGGCTCCAGGTCCGACTGCTCTCCTTCCCGGGCCAGCTCTCAGCCTCCCCCCGCTGCGGTGAGAGTCTTCAGGCTCCTCTTCTCAGGCCAAGACTTCCAGGCCTTCCTCGTCCTCCAAGGCCCTGGCTAAGTCGGGGGATAGTCACCATCACCACAAGTCAGGTTCCCGCCATTCTGAACCAGACGTCGGGTCCGCCTCCTTGCCTCCTCCTCCCCAGCGGAAGACCAAGAAGCTCACCTCACTTAAGAGGCCATCGGATCCGACGCCGGTTCGCTCGACGTCGGCCTCTCGCATAGGTCCCCAGAGCCGTTGTCCGTCAGAAGACCGTCGCCGGCCAAGCCAACTCATCACTGGACGCCGGTAGGGGGACCAGCGCCCACTCCAATCGAGAAGAGGACCCAGACGCCTCCGACCAACGTCGGTCAGGAGACCATCACTGAGGAGTTGTTGACTCAGCCCGAGGACCAGACGGGCGACCCCGGTCCTGTTGAGACTCCCAGGGAACCCTCTCCGCAACCCGAGCACCCTATGGAGCCGACGCCGGGACCCGACGACCGACCACCGGCGCCCAGTCCGTCGTCGGGCCTTTCTTTTTCAGAGGTGAAGGAGCTTTTCACTTACTGGTGGGATACCATCAAAAAGGACATGGTCCCCACTCCACCTCCGCTTCCACCTCCTCCTACACGGTTACTCCTCCGGTTCCTCGCCCCTTCTCCATATGAGTCTACAGGCGGTTACCTCCTCCCGGGAGCCCAGGACCCCTCAAGGGAAGACCAGACAAAAGAGACCTCGTCCAGATCCTCTTCTAGGTCACCCAGCCCTAAGAGACCCAGAAGACACCGCCGTTCACCTTCGACGGAGCACACGGGATCAGAGTTTTCAACATCCAGATCCCCATCTCCTCTCTCCATCCCTTCTCCGGACCCACGTTAGCTTCCAAAGTCTCCTCCAGATGACCCTTCATTCTCGGATATCATGAGACACATGCAAGAGAACATGGGATGGGATGCGGAAGAGTTAGACCCCGAAAGGCTATGCCTTGCGAAGTATCTTTGGCAGAAGGACCCCAAGCCTGTGGTGGTGCCACCCTTGGTAGACACTACGTGGACATTACCAAGGCAGCGTGCTAGCGTCCATTCACTCCAGCGATGCCGAAAAGCTGACCGCCTGTACAAGGCTCCAAGGGAAGGCCAGTACTTCAGCTCAGCATCCTCGAGCCGACTCTCTGGTCGATAACAGCCTCATGACCGGTCCCAGAGACTGCATCATTTGAGCACCCTGCCACGGACCCAAATCCAAGCAGCTGGGCGCCATGGGTGGGCGCGCGTATGCTTCCTTACCTGCGCCATCAGATCCTATGAATTATTTGACCCACATGGTGCAGTTCCAAAATGCCCTGGGAGCAGGGTCTGGATCGCGGCTGAAAATTGCCAGAAGGTGAGCAGAAGGAGGAGATGTTGCAGCTCCTCCGTCACGGATTGGACGTGGGAACCCAGGTGCTACGAGCCGTGTACGACTCCGCGGACTTCTCGGCCTGAGCAGCAGCTTCAGGCGTATGCCTCCGGAGGCACTCTTGGCTCCGTGTCTCTGGTTTAACCCCGGACGTCCAGAAAAACATCATGGACGCCCCATTTGAGGGAGAAGTTTTATTTGGTAAACCCTCCGAGAAGATAATTACCAAACTCCAAGAGGCCGGGAAGGCGGTGCGGTTGGTTCAGGCCATATACCGACCAAGCTTAGTTCCTTTCGTAGAACCAAAGCGATTTAATGAATGAGGCTGAGACAACAGTCCGCCCTATTTACAACAGGGGCTCACTGTTTCCATAGAGCCAGGAAAACAACCATGAGTCGAGGCCAGTGCACTCGAAGCCGGCCCAGCCAGCGGGCCCCTCAGCTGCCACAGCCTGACTCCTTTCGGCCCCGCCCCTCAGGATCAGCGGGATTTCATGGTCGGGGGTCGCATTGCGAATTTCCTGCCAGGATGGCAGTCTATAACCACCAACAGGTGGGTTCTTCAGATGGTCGGGAAGAGCACTTTATAGAATTCAGAAAAAGCCACCCTCGAGGCCTCCTCTGCTCTCCAGTATCGGGTCAGCACAAAGTCATTGATCAGACAAAAAGTGCTCGCGCTCCTGCAAAGGAGGCGACAAAGTCGTCCCAGAGAACCAGAAAGGACCGCGGTACTATTCCCACTTCTTCCTGGTTCCAAAAGAAAACGGGGACCTCCGTCCGATTCTGGACCTCAGCGACCTCAATTTGTGGATTCGCCTACAAAGATTCCACATTGTAACTCTTCAGGTCTTATTCCCATGCTGAAGCAGGGCGCCTTTTAGCGTCTCTAGACATGCAGGATGCTTACCTGCACATCCCTATAGCTCAAGCGCACAAGAGGTTCCTGCGCTTGAGTTTCTCGGCCATCATCTTCCAGTTCGAGCCCTTCCATTCGGGCTGTCCGCCGGCCCAGGGTCTTTACCAAATGCATGGCAGTCAAGGCAGCGTCTCTAAGGAGACAGGGCCATTATGTGTTACCCGTACCTGGACGATTGGCTTCTCATGGCCGCCTCCAGAAGCGTTATACAGGTGATCCAAGTACCCAGGACCTGTTTCGATCTCTGGGTATCCTAATCAACCACGAAGTCTCTCCTGGTACCGTCGCAGAAGCTGCAGTTCATAGGCACAGTACTGGACACTGTTCAGGGAAGAGCATTTCTTCCAGACGACAGAGCGGAGCGCATCAGATCCCTCATCAGGGATCTTTCGTCGAAGAAGACCGTCCCAGCCAGGTCGGTCCTCCACTTGCTCGGACACATGGCTGCGGCCATTCCTACTGTTCCTTTCGCAAGGCTCCACATGTGGGTAACTCAGTAGATGCTCAAGGTGCAATGAGACCAAAGGCAAGACCACATGCAGCATCCGGTCAGAATCACGAATGCCATGATTCGAGACTGGCAGTGGTGGCTAGACCCAGGGACACTCTCTACGGGCGTCCCGTTTATAGCACCGTCCCCGGAGGTAATCCTCACCACAGACGCCTCAGGTCTAGGGTGGGGAGCACACCTGGACGGGGTGAAGTCCCAGGAGCGTGGACCCCTCAGGATGCTCACCTCCATATCAACGTCCTAGAGATGAGGGCGGTCCTTTATGCCCTGCAGGCATTTCAGTCAGAGATCCCGCCGAGTACTCTCCTGCTTCAGACAGACAACCCGGCGGTGATGTATTACTTCAACAAACAAGGAGGCGCACACTCTTACCCCCTTTATAGGGAGGCCATGAGGGTGTGGGATTGAGATTGATCTGACACGGCGCAAACCTGATCACAGTACATGTTCCCGGGGTGGACAACACAATTGTAGATGGCCTGAGTCGCTCCCAGGCCAGAGTCCATGAGTGGGAACTTCTTCAGGAGGTAGCAGAGGATCTGTTTCTTCGATGGGGAACTCCAGAGTTGGACTTGTTCGCTTCCCCATCCAACGCAAAACTGCCCAGTTTGTGCTCGCTAGAGCCAGGGCCTGGTGTTCTCTGGCGAGACGTGTTGTCCCTCTCCTGGGCGGGCAGATTCCTCTATGCTTTCCCTCCCTTCCCGTTGATCCAGAGAGTTCTTCTCAAACTGTGCAGGGAGCATGCAACAATGATCCTGGTGGCCCCTTTCTGGCCCAGACAGATCTGGTTCCCTTTGCTAATACAGCTATCCCGGGAACCTCCGCTCCCGTTGCCATTCAGCTCCCATCTCTTGTCTCAGGAGGAGGGTTCACTGGTCCACCCGGACTTACGCTCACTGAACCTGCATGCATGGCTGCTAGAGACATAGCCATTTTGCGACATGGGGTCTCGCAAGAGGTTGCGGAAGTTCTTTCTGCAGCCAGAGAAAGCCTGCTTGTCTGACGTCACGCCATGAAATGGCGCCGCTTTTGTCTATGGTCGCAAACACGCAGCTTTTCCCCTTTAGGTTGTCTGGTGAAAGCGGTGTTAGAGTACCTGCTCTCTCTTTTCCGTTCGGGTCTTGCCTACTCCTCTATTAAGGTGCACCTCTGTGCCGTTTCAGCTTATCACCTCCCGGTGGACAGCGCACAGTGGCACAATTAGATGCCTGTCGAGAATTCTTGAGAGGGGTGTTGCATCTTAGGCCGCCCATTAAGGACCCAGTGCCTCCATGGGACTTGCTCTTTGTACTGGAGCAACTCACGCTTCCCCCCTTTGAACCTGCTGGTTGTGAGCTGCATTTTCTGTCGTGAAGCGTTTTTGGTTGCTGTTCGTCAGCAGAAGAGTTTCTGAGCTTCATGCTCTTATGTGTAAGGAGCCTTATTTAATTTTCCACCGGGACAGAGTATCCCTGAGGACGAATCCTAAATTCTTGCCTAAGGTGGTTTCCACACTCACTCTTAATCAGGATATTGACCTGCCGGTCTACTTCCCTAATTATTCTAATAGAGGAGAGGCGCTGCTCCACACCCTGGATGTTCACCGCAGTTTAAGGTACTACCTGAGCAGAACTAAGCAGCATCGTAAATCGGAGCAACTTTTCGTTTCCTTTACTGAAAGGATGATGGGCCAACCAGAATCCAAACAGTACCTGTCTCGCTGGCTTGTCCAGTGCATTTCATACTGTTATGATATCAAACAAAAGCCCCTCCTGGGATCAGTCCTGGGCCATTCCACTAGGGGAGTGGCCACCTCCTTTGCAGCACTTCGAAACGTCTCCTCTTCTGTCATTTGTGCTGCAGCCACTTGGAGCTCTGTACATACCTTTATCGGGCATTATAGCCTGGACATCGCTTCATGGCGAAGAGCTGGCTTCGGCCTGGCTATGCTACAGGGTCTCCTGTCCTAGATTCAGGACCTGGAATGAACTTTCTAGTTTCCTCCTCCCAGAGTGTTTGCAAGCGCTACTGCTTGGGAATCAGTCCTAATGGTGTAACCTGCTGCAAGAGCTGTGTCTCGAAGTAAGATAGTACAGTTACGTGAGAACACATGTGAGTGAGATCTTCGAGAACAGCTCTTGCAGCAAGCTACCTTCCCCCTTCTGGAGGGGCATGGCTTAAGCCTTTTAACAGGGTTTTTACCTTTTGTCTTCTGACGGTGGATCCTCGGTCTCCCATTTCGATGTCAGCCTACGGCCGGAAGTCTCCGGTGGGAGAACTGGGGAATCTGGCGGGACCGCCCCCTTATGTACTACGCCTGACGTCGGAGGCGTGACCGACGTCGGGGGCGGTCCCCGCTGAAGATGGCTAGCTAGAATTTTTCCGTGGTGTCCTGACGCCTGCCGCCTTCAGTCCTAATGGTGTAACCTGCTGCAAGAGCTGTTCTCGAAGATCTACTGTTACGGTAAGTTCTTCCGTAACTGTACTTTCTAGCGGCTGCTAGAAAACCGGCCACTCATGCCACATACGCCATTAAAAATGGCGCAGATTTTGCCTCTGGGCTCAAGCTCGAGGGCTTTCCCTGATGGATTGTCCAGAAGGTTCAGTTCTAGACTACCTTCTGTCTCTTTTCCAGGCAGGCTTGGCCTACTCCTTGATTAAAGTACGCCTTTGTGCCATCTTGGCCTATCATACACCTATAGGCCTACGGTCCATAGCTCAGTTGGGCACCGCACGAGCCTTCCTGAGAGGCGTTCTCCACCTTAGACCTCCGATTAAGGATCCTGTTCCTCCATAGGATTTACCCTTTATCCTGGAGCAGCTTACGCTGCCACCTTTTGAACCAGCCGCGGATTGCGAGCTACGTCTCCTGACATGGAAGACGTTGTTTTTAGTTGCTGTTACTTCGGCCAGAAGGATTTCTGAGCGTCACGCACTAATGGGCAAAGAACCTTATTTGGTTTTTCACCAGGACAAGGTGTCCCTAAGGACAAATCCAAAGTTGCTACCTAAGGTGGTCTCGGCCCTCACCCTCAATCAGGATATCGACCTGCCAGTGTATTTTCCTAAATACTCTAATAGAGGAGAGGCCCTGCTGCACACTCTAGATGTGCATAGGTGTCTAAGATACTACCTGACCAGAACCAGGCACCATCATAAATCTGATCAGCTTTTCGTCTCCTTCGCCCATAGGATGTTGGGAGCTCCGGTTTCTAAACAATCGCTGTCCAGGTGGCTCATTCATTGTATCATGGTCTGTTACCAGAAACTTAACAAACCCCTACCGGGCTCGGTTAAGGGATATTCCACAAGGGGGTGGCTACCACCTTTGCGGCTGTGAAGAACGTGTCCCTTCAGCCATCTGCGCAGCAGCTACTTGGAGCACTGTGCACACCTTTATCAGGCATTATAGCCTGGACGTTGCATCACGGCGAAGAGCTGGTTTTGGTCTAGCAGCCCTTCAGGGACTCCTATCCTAGGCTTCAGTCCAACTTGTGATCTCTACCTAGCCTCCTCCCACCTGTGAGGGGATTTCCAGTATTGCTTGGGAATCATTCCTAATGATGTAACCTGCTGCAAGAGCTGTTTCTCGAAGTAAGATAGTACAGTTGCGTAAGAACTTACTGTAACAGTAGATCTTCGATACAGCTCGTGCAGCAGGTAGTTTACCTCCCACCATCCCCTCTGGAGGTAGAGTTGTTCTGTTATCTCACTACCTAGGATTAGGTGTTTGTAACACCGCTCTGAATACCTTCTTGAAGGCGAATCCTCAGTTTCCACTTCTGATGTCATCTAGCGGATGGGAGTCTTCGGCGGGAGAACTGTGGATTCTGGGGGACCGCCCCCTTTTGTATGCCTGACGTCTGGGGCAGGGACGATGTCGGGGGCGGTCCCCGTTGGATACTGCTAGCTAGAAAATTTCCGTGGGGTCCTGGCGCCTGCCGGCTTCAGTCCTAATGGTGTAACCTGCTGCAAGAGCTGTTCTCGAACATCTACTGTTACAGTAAGTTCTTGTGTAACTGTACTGTGTCCTTGGTCTCAATCAGGCTAATTATTCATTTATTTATTGAGAATATCGGATAACAACCTTTGAGTCTGGGACTCATTTACAAAGGCTCCTCATCACGAGTACAATACATTAATTGATAGGCAGTATACAATATTATAGTGAGGTTAGGGAAGAAAACAGGGATTGAGCAGTACTAAACAGCTGTACAAGTCCTGAGGGGAGCTTGTGTACGTCAGGGATAGTAGAATCAATGAGATGGTGAGGCCTGTACACTAGTAAGTGATGTGAGCAGTCAGGATTCCAACACTGTCATTAAGACACAGTCATTATACTAGTAACAGAATTAAAAACACACAGTCATTACAGTAACAGTAGTGGAATAAAGAGAAATAAAACCCAAGGTTCTAGCTGAGCGTAGGCAGTTTCCCATCTCTAGTCAGAGCATTGGCAGCGTCGGGGAGATTATGTGGCCTTTAAGGGCTGTTTTGAAGGAGCCTCGTCTGGAAATGGAGGTAATGGACAGGGTTATGCTGCGATGATGGCCAGTGTTGGCCACTCCCTGATGGGAGTCTTTGATACCAAACGCTCTTCCAGCCCCAGGACTGGCAAATAGCCCCCAGATCTATACCCTGCTTGATGAACCTTTGGAAAGAGTGGATAGTTTCAGATATTTGGGATTCTGGCTGGACAACAGGCTCAATTTCTTGTGCCATCTGAATGAGCTTTTGAAAAAGTTAAGACAACGCTTAGGCGCCTTCTTACCCGTGAAGCTAGGAAGAGACTAGTACTAACTACCATTTTGCCACTTCTTGACTATGCTGACTTTTACAGTCATTGTCCTAACTTGGCACTTTAAAAACTTGACAACCTTTATCATTGTGCTTTGAGGTTTATCCTTAATTCACCATTACACAGCCATCATTGCCTGCTGTATGAAGAGTTGGGTTGGTCTTCCCTTTCATCGAGGAGGCAAAGAAATGCTGTTCTCTAGTTTTACAGGGCACTAACTGATAAACTGTCAGCTTACATCACCAGTCTTTATGAAGCGTGCCAAAGCATTGTACAGTTTGAGATGCTTTTCATTAATCAGTTTTTACGTACCCAGGATAAAAACGCGGCATGGTTCAGCTGCTATTAACTTCTCTCTCCCCTCCTTATGGAATGCTATGCAAAGTTCCCTAAAAATCATTACCATTCCGAGCCCCTCCACCTTCAAATCCTTGATAAGAGGATATCTGAAAGAATCCTGCAACTGTCATATGTGACCCTTGCACTCCGCACAGTGTGCTAGTGGCCTCATGCAACCTCAGTCTTGCCTTACAATGTTAAGCACTTGTTTTCTACTGTAAACTATCTCAAGCTACCTCCCCTCTTGTTCATTCCTCTGCTTTCACTCCCTGATTCCCATCCCGGCAGCTCATTATACTTGGGTTGTATGTTCGAAACCTTTTTCCTCCTACTTTACTGGCTTGTAAATACACTTGTTCTACCCTAGTTATGATAGTGCTTATATATGCTTTTACGTCATCATATTTTGTGTTCAGTGCTTACTATGCCTGTTATTGCCTGTATTGTCATTGTTTACCATGTATTTGTTATAGTATTTTCTAGGACCACCTTTAAAATGAGCTTGCTCAATGGTGTAATGCCTGGTTAAATAAAGTTTTGATTGATGGGTACAATCCTTCCTCACCTCCCTGCTGATCAGAAGTTGGAGGCGATGATCATCAGAGACGAGGGTCACTAGCTAGCTAAACACAGTCTCCAGGTGGCCTTGGACATGGACGTTTTATGTGCACATGCTTGTGATAGGGTGAGGATGCATCTGTCATAGGCTGTGAGTTGGAAGTGAAAAGCTAGCCTGAGAGGTGCCGAGAGTTATGCTCTGACCAGAGAGGAGGACCAAACCTTTTTGAAATAAAATTGGCACTGACCTATTTGACCCTGGGGTGGAAAGACAGCTCACCTGCTTTGAAAAGTCCAGTGCCACCCTGCATTCTGTGGGATTGTCCCAGAAGGACATGAAAAAGAAGCCTAAGAAACCGGTTTCCAGTATCTGTCCTTTCAGCCACAGCCTGCTCGGCAGCAGCCCTAGCAGGGGCAGTACCAGGCCTGGTGTCCCAAGTCCAGGGGCCAGGATCCTAAGGGGGGAGGGCACAGGAGTAGTGGTATCCCTCTGGCTGTGACTGTGGTGCCCCTGCCACAGCTGCACAGTGATGAGTCTGGGTGTCATCCCTCCACTTGTTCTGTCCCTGTCTGCACTCCCCCTCAGGTTGGCTACGTCATTTCTTGCCACGTTGGTCCGCTATCACAGCAGACAAGTGGGTGTTGGACATAGTGAGCAGAGGGTTGCCTCTTGACTTTCAGGTGCGTCCGCCTTACAGTCTTCATGTGCTTTGAGAGTTCATGGTATCACAGGACATGCTGTCCACTCTTCAGGAGGACATTGCTCAGCACCGTGCAAAAGTGGCAATAACCTGGGTCCCAGATACACTGACTGGTCAGAGTTATGTGTCCATGTGCTTCGTGGTTCTGAAATGGATGGGGGGGGCTTCCACCCCATAATGAATCTGCATGATCTGAACCAGTTCATGCAGAAACTCAAGTTCCGTATGGTTACTCTGAATCGGTTCATTCCGTTGCTGGAACAGAACAACATTCCAGTTCGCCAGTCCCACCGCCAGTACCTCCACTTCCAACTGGAAGGAGTCCTGTACCAGTTCCTGGTCATGCCCTTTGGCCTCTACTTGGTGCCCAGGGCCTTCAAGTGCATGGTAGTGGTGACAGTGTATCTGTGGGCACCTCTGGGTGAGTTTGTACCTCTACCTGGATGACTGGCTGTTAGCTGGTCCTTCCAGAGAGTCCATGGAGAGGTCCAGAGAGCTGGCTGTCCAGACTTGATGAGGCTTAGGCCTGTTGGTCAACTTGGACAAGTCCGAACTGGTACCCAAGTAGGTGATCAAGTTCATTGGGGCAAAACTAGACTCCCTGTGGGCCACGGTCCAGCTCCCTGCAGACTGGGCACTGGATCTTACCTCCTTTGCCCGATCATTTCAGTTTGGGCTCTCATGCCCTGCCTGGGATTGCTTGAGGCTGCTGGGATACATGGCATCCTGCATCATTGTGGTCCGTTGGACTTGCTGGCGGATTTACCACTTCCATTGGGAATTGGGCCGCCAGTGGTCCTGACGTCTAGGCCACTTGGACCAGCTGGTCACAGTGAACTAGCCAGTGTAGGATACTGTCCATTGGTGGCTGATTCCAGAACACCTGGAGAAAGGAATCCTGGTTGTCCACCCAGAACAGACGGTCACACTCGCAACGGATGCGTCTCTTAGGTGGGAAGAGCAGTGGGAGACCACAGAGCCCACTGGTTCAGGTCACCTTGGGAGTCCCGTCATCACATAACCCTGCTGGAGCTCCCTGCAGTGCGTCTCACGCTGATGGAATTCGCTTCTCTAGTCGTGGGTTAGGTTGTGCAGGTCCAGACAGACAACACAACAACATGTTCTATCTGAACAAGCAGGCCAGAACTCCCTTCCCTTGTGTTGGGAGGCCCTCCGCACCTGGACTTTCATGCTCTGCCTGGGTGCAGATCTCCTGGTGATTAATGTTGCAGGAGTGAGCAGTCAGCTGGCCGACACTCCAGGTCGGGTAGGAGAGATGTCGCAGAAGTGGTCTCTGAATCAGGAGGTTGTGAACCATCTGTTCTCCCAGTGGGGCACGCCTCAGTTGAACCTATTTGCCTCCTGGGAGAATGCCAAACTGGGGCTGTTTTGTGCCTGCCCCCCCACAGTCTGGGATACTATTGGGGATGCCTTTGCAAGGCCCTGGACCCCAGGCCTTTTGCACATCTTTCCTCCCTTCCCCTTTATCAACAAGGTAGTGGTCAAGGCCCGGAAGGACAAGGCACTGATGATCTTGATAGCTCCAGATTGGCCAAGGCAGTTATGGTACCTGGATCTCCTCAGCAGCAGACCTCTGTGGCGACTGCCTCTCTATCTGGATCTGCTAATCAGACTTCAGGGGATGGTCCTGGACCTGGACCTGCAGCCCCTGATCTCATGGTGCTGAGTCCTGAGTGGCTTAAGTTAGAGGCCTAATGTCTCTCTAATGATGTTCTTCATGTTGTGGAGGCCTCCGAAAAGTGTCTACTTGCAGATGCCATGCTTTTAAATGGAGGAGATTTTCCATTTGACGTTAGAGGCTGGGAGCTTGATCACCTTGCCTGGCCTGTGGTTAGCATCCTAGATTACCTACTGGTCCCTCTCTGTTGGGACTGTGAGCGACAACCCTTAAGGTGTACCTGGCAGCCATCACTGCTTACTGGGTACGGGCTGGTAAGCTGATTGTGGCCCAGGAGAAGGTGGTCAGGTGCTTTTTCAAGGGCCTGGACCATCTGTCTCCTTCGGTGCCTGTACCACTTCCAACATTGTACCAACTTCTGGTATTGACTCTGCTCATGGTCAAGACTTTTGAGTCTATGGACAGGTGTGAGATATCACACCTGTTATGGAAGATGGCCTTCCCGGTGGCCATCACATCAGTCAGAAGAATTAGTGAGCTCAGGCGCTTTTGGTGGAATTTTTAATTATTTATTTAGTTGTTTAACAAGGAGTAGCACACTAAGCTGAAAGCTTTTTTACAGGAGCAACCTGGGAGCACAGGGAAGTTGTGACTTGCTCAGAGTCGCACAGTATGCAAGTGGAAGCTGTGGGATTCAAACCCAGGTCTGGTCTGCTGGATGTCACCAGATTTGCAGCTCAGAGCCTTAAACCACTGCGCTATACTGCCTCCCATCTTCTTGTCTAGTCTACCACAGGGGCAAAATCGTTCTTTGCCCAACCCGAAGTTCCTTCTGATGGTCGTATTAAAGTTTCACCGTAACTAGGTGATTAACTTATTATACTTTACCAACCCATCCTTTGAGGCGAACTGCAGGCTCCATACCCTGGACTCATGGAGGGTGCTCTCTAATTATATAGCGTGCACGATTGGAGTTTGGGGTGAAGCTTGTCAGCTGTTTGTCATTTCTGAAGCTGCGCCTGGCAGACCGGCAGCAAAGCGGATGATTGGCACGTGGATCACATCCTGCATCAACCTCTGGGTTAGCTTTGTAGGGAGCCTCTTGTATGGCTTAGAGCTGATTCCACAAGACATACTGCTGCCTCGGTGGTTGCTTCCAGGGATTTCCCTGTCCATGAAATCTACAAGGCTGCTAGCTGAAAATTAGCAGACATTTTCATTTCCCACTACTTCACTGACCTTGAGTCATGTCAGGATGCTGGTTTCGGGTCCTCTGTTCTTCAGTCGTTGTTCACCAAGTAGGGGTGCCCGCCTTACCTTCTCCCCATGGAGAACTGCTAGGAGTATGCCAGAGTGTGTGTAGTGAACCATATCCATGTCTCTAGAAAAATACAGTAGGTTACTCCTTTGTAACCATAGTTGCAGGAGTTGTATATGATTCACATCCGCACAACCCACCTGGCCTCCCTAGCAGGTGGCACTCAGATCCCTGCTTTCGTTGTGCAGGGTCTGACATCATGGGGTGGAGTTGGTTATAACACCTGGGTGGGGGGAGGACCTTAGCTTATAGGCATCCGGCTAATCATACTGTTCCAGAGGAACCACCAGAGTGTGGATGTGAAGCATATTCCACTCCTAGAACTACGGTCACAGGTGAGTAACCTATTTTTCTAGCCCCCGCTAAATGATGTTGGTTTCTCATGTGAGCTGGCTGGCTCCTACTGCTGTGCCCTAAGTTCACTTACTGGGTGAAACCCGCATTAGTTTCTCCTAGCGTCTCCCTACTTAACACACCTACACACACACAAAAAAAAACAACTGTTGTCATGATAGTCCATCTTTGTTGCCATGCTGCGACCCGCTGCGGAGCCTAATGTCCATATTATAGGGCAGCAGCACCAGGCTCCATATTAGCAGTTTTGAGTTCTGTCTGTTGGTCCTATGCAGCCATGTAAGTGGGTTGTGAATTTGTGATTAGTAAGCACCATACCTTACAAATAAGGTTACATCTCTATTTTAGCATAGGCCTCTCTTCTGGCCAGCAGCTTCCTGCTCAGGTAGACAACTGGGTGTTCCTCTCCCGAGTGCATAACCTTACTCAGAACCCCACCTAGCCCATGATCAGATGCATCAACAAGCGCAATGAACTTAAGAGAATAGTTGGGGCTGGTAAGCACAGGTGCCTGACACACTGCCTCCTTCAGCTGGCAGAATGCGGTATCCCAGGTTTCTGTTCACTGAAAATTTTTGGCATTTTCTTTCAGGTGAGATTGGACAGAGTTTGGCCATGCTGCTGAAATTAGGCACAAACTTACAGTAGTACCCTGCTCTCCCTAAGAAGGCCCATACCTTCCTCTTGGTCGTGAGCATGGCCTATCCGTGGATGACATCTTTTTTAACTGGCTCAGGCCAGATATACACGCTCCCTACTCTGTGCCAAATGTATAACACTTCTGCCATTCTTACCTGGCACTTCTCCGCCTTGACTGTCAGCCCAGTGGCCTGCAGTCGACGGAACACCTTGGTGACATACCTAACAATGATCTTGCCAAAGTCTGGCTGTAGATGGCGATATCATCTATGTATGCCAGAGCAAAGTCTTCATCCCCAATGGCATTACCTTGAACTTGAATAATCAAAATGGGGTGACGAAGGCCGACCTCTCTCTGGCTTCAGGGGTCAGGGGTACCTTAGCCCTTTGTCAGGTCTATGGTGGACAGGTAAAGGGCTCCTCCTAAACTCTTTAGGATCTTGCCCGTCGTGAGCATGGGGTATGCGTCTTACTCTATGCAGCTGTTGAGCTTGCAGAAGTCGACTCAAAACCTTGTGGTCCCGTCCCTTTCTGTGATCAGTACCACTCTGGATCACCTGGAGAGCCAGCATTTCCTTGATCTCCCCCTTCTATGGCATATATTACACCTTCTGGGACTCTGGCTGTCTCAGCAGTGCTTGGGACCTTGTATCTACAATTTTACTCTTGCTAGTGTGGCATACCCCAGTTTCGCTGTGAACATTTCAACAAACGTACGCAGCCTACCATGCATTTTGTCAGATTGGGCTGGTGTCGTCCACGCAGAGTGAAAACATCCGCTGAGGATTTTCATTTAACCCTTCTCAGGAGATAAACCAGCAGGTCTGCTTCTGTTCCCTCCTCCAGATAGCTGCAGACAGCCAGGACCATCTCGTCCATGTCATGGTAGAGTTTCACCATGTTTACATGGTAGACTCTGTTTGCACCTCCTGTCTGGTAGTCTCACATAATTAACATCATTCACCCTTCTGACCACTGAGTAAGGCCCCTTGTAGGCCACCTGTAATTTGTCCGGCTTTATAGGGGCAAGCACCATAGCTTGTTGCCCAACTTCGTAATCCCAGGCGTTGACCCTACGGGTGTACCATGTCTTCTGCCTCTGTGCAGCGGCTAGGGGCTCCTGAGGAAACCCCGTGAGCTCTTTGAACCGTGACCTGAAATTCAGGACATACTCGATGACAGATCCACTCACCCTCCCATTCATCCCTTGCCACCAAATTAAGGTGGCCCCTTATCCTATGGCCAAAAAGGAGCTCAAAGGCTGAAAACCCTGTAGACTCCAAGGGGGCTTCCCTGTATGCAAATAAGAGATGTAGTAGGTACTTGTCCCGCTCTCTTGCATGCTGGTCAGTGATTGCCCTTAACATGAACTTAAGAAACCCATTGAATCACTCAACCAGACTGTTAGTCTGGTGGTGGTATGGTGAGGCCCAGAGCTATCTTATCCCAGACTTCTTCCACAAACTAACCATCAGATCTGACATGAAGTTGGTGCCTTGGTCCAACAGAATATCTTGGAGAAACCCACCTAACTAAAATATCCCCAGCAGTTCATCAGCCACTTTCTCAGCCTTGACTGAGGACGAGGCACTGCTTTGGGTACCTTGTGGCATAATCTATGACCATGAAAATGTGCCGCTTGCCAGTGTGACTCAGGGATCTAAGTGGCCCCCCACAGTGTCCACGGCAACTCGTCAAAATGGCTCTTCATGACAGGTAGGGGAATCAGTTATTTTAGCCTTGTCTAGCCTAGCCTTTTCCATCCTCTGGCACTGTGGGCATGTCCGGAAGTAGTTTGCCACTTCTTTAAAAATTAGTCAGCTGCTTTTTTGTATGGCTGACACCTAAGTGTCCCAGAAAGGGTATGTCGTGGGCTAAGGCTAGAAATTTGCTTCCTATATTCCCTAGGAATCACTAGCTGCAGAGCACCCAGTCCTCCATTAGGAACCCAGTCATGGTACAGGAGGCCAGTCTCCCAGTATATCTCCCTTTTCCCAGAACTTGAAGAGTCACCTTTCACACTGGTGGCTAACTGCCTTAATTTTTGTAGCGTTGGGTCAGCTTGCTGAGCTCTCCCTAGTTCTGCAAGCCAGACCTTTCCCAAAATACACTCTGCTGTGGGAGAGCTGCCCACAGCTGGGCTCTCATCATGCTGTAGGTGTGGCTCAGAACAGTTGCTTGCAGTTCGTTCTTCAGCTACAGGTTCTCATGCTGCATAGGTAGGGGTTGCTTCCTCATGTATTGTTTGCTCTTCACCCTCAGGAGCCAGTTCCCTTGCCTTGTTAATGGGTAGTGATGCATATAATATTGGCCCTGCTATTGAAGTCATAACCCATAATTACATCCATGGGCAGTCCTGGTACACCACCTACCTTCTGCTTGTCCTGACCTCCTTTCCAGCTTGGAAAGATCCAGGCCATTGGCACTGAGACCGCATGACCCATTATCCCTCTAATCCTAGAAAACTGGCCAGGCAGCATCTGTTCCTCCTGAATCAAATCCTGCTTCATCAGAGAAATGGAGGCCCCCAGTGTCCCTCACTCTTTTGGTTACCAATCTGTTCAACATATGTGCAGTAGAGTTAGAGGGCACTGCACTCAGTGTACAGGCCACAGTCTATTGGCTCCCTGAGCTACCCTCTCCTGCACTAGCCCCACCCTCCCTTTTTTTTTAACATTTTGTGGACACTAACACAAATGCCCCGGTTTCTGGCTGATAGAGCACTTGCATTAACCCGTCTCCGTGCTTCTGAAACCAGGTGACTTCTCTTTTGGTTCATGCACAGGCTGGCTTTCTTTAGTCTGTCTCTCTTCCCCCCCCCCCCGGGGTTTTCTAAGAATTACCTAATGGCCCTCCCATTACCTTTGCGATGATGGGATGGTCGGCTTGATATGAACTGGTCAGCCCTGTCTGCTGCTTTTTCGGAGCTCTGAGTTCTGTCCAATAGCCATATTTTCTTTTCCTCAGGTACAGTTTTTAGGAACTGCTCCAGAAGAAATAAATCTTTTATTTCCTCTACAAAGCAAGCTTTTGCACCCTTTATCCAACATTCTAACAAGTTACTTAGCTGGACACACAATTCAGCATAGCTGTTCCCTGGTGATTCTTAACCATCTAAATTTATGCCTGTAGGCCTTGGAGGTTAGCTCAAAACACTTGATCATTTTTCACTTCATCATAATTCATGCAGTTCTCGTTGTCCATTCTGTCAAAAGCTTCTAATGTCTTGCCTGTAAGCAGTGGCAATAGCTAAGTTGCCCAAGAAGTCTGCTTGATTCAAATTGCCTACAGATTCTCTCAAAGGATCTTAAAAACAAATCAAGATCATCCCCCTCCTGATATCTGGGAAGCTGTTTAGAGTTAATTTTGGCTTCCTGGATTGTACCCCTTATACCATTACTCAGTTTATGGTGATAACCTGTAGTGCAGAATTTCCACCTGTCCCTCATCCTCAAGCCTTCTTCATCTGGATCATGTATTGGCACTGCTTTTCTTGCTGCTCAGCCTTTCACTTCTCCACATCAGCCTTTTGCTTCACCTCCTTCATTCACTTCTCTGCTTCTAGCTTCATCTTCTCGATCTTAATTTCTGCCTTTGCCTTAAAAAGTAGGCGTTGACAACTGACTATTTTATTTATTATAATTTGATGTGTTTGTAATTATTTTTTACTTTTATAATAAAATATTTGTTAGTGCAGTGAAACAAGTGGGGTTTTACCTTTGCTTTTCTCACTGCTAGTAAAAAAGAATTCAGTACAGTTCTGGTATTGTGATGTCAGAAACTGCCAGCTAGTTAGGATCCCAATATATTTCAGTTAGAAACCAAATATATTTTTCTCTTTCTCAAAAGAAAGATACTTTTTTCAGCAACAAGCATTCTCTTGTATATGTTTGCACTATTGTGGTCTATCTGTACGATTTTACAATTTTTAAAAGACTTCTTTTCTTTCCGAGTAATATCTGGATATGAAGAAAATGTCACCTGCCAAATTATAACAGATCATCACAGGTTATCAAAAATCACATATTTCAATTAAATATATACTATTTTGCTGATAGAACATTTTGTTTTCTCTTTAAAAATCTGGAAACAGGTTTATAGTGTATGTTAACATTGTATTCCCTCAAATTCTATATTTCCCTAGTGGTGGTGTACCATCGATGTGACGTCACGATGTTGTACCATCGTGAGTACGTCACATCGATGGTACAACAGCGCTGATCCAGTTTGCGCATGCGCAAGTCGCGGTTTCTTCTCGTCCATAAAATGGCCACAGCAGTTCAACAAAGGCACTGGAGGGAGTTCTTATTGAACAGTAAGTGGCTTTTTCATTAAATATTAGCTGGCAAATAGCAGGACACCAGGATATTATTTGAAATGTGGACCCGAGCAGAGTGTTGTCACAGACATGGCATGGCGGGGGTCCCCGACATCACGGCGAGACCGGGAAGGAAGTCAAAAGTGTGTGTTTTTTTTTTTACTGTTTCCCATACACTATAAAAGGCAGTGGATGGGCAAGAGTGAACAACAACACTGGTTCACTTCTCGAGGTTCTCATGCCAACTGAAAAACCTCTCGAGCATCGCTCTCAATGTTTTCTTGGTTGTCATGACAACCTTCCGAAGTGAACAGTATCATTGTTCACTGTTGCCCATCCACTATCCTCTATGTAGTTTCCCACTGAAATACACTGCCAGCCTTGCCAGTAAGACTTTTCTGACATCATAATACAAAAATTCCATTGGATTATTTTTTTACTAGTAGTTGGCAAAATACAAATAAAATGAAAATTGAATTACAGAAACAAATGAAAGCAAACAAAATTATTACAGAGGCATCTAAAGACCCCAAACCTTCATTCTTTAAGAGACACCTTTACTAAGCACTTGCTCTTTAATCAGGGCAGGCACCAGCTGCAGCATTTGTACCCGGCTTGCTTGTGCAACTGCCCCAGTCACAGGCTCTGGCTCAGCTGCCTTCTCCCTGGCCTCCATCTTGCAACTGTGGCTAGTAGTGACCACTTTCGCATGGCCTTCCTGGTCACTTTTTTTTTTTTTTTTTTTTTTTTTTGAGGATGGCTGAGTTCTACCCATGTGTGGCCTTCCTCATGGTTCAGTTCGGCACATCTCCTGCAGGTGTAGCAGTGTGCACCTCTCAAATGGCCTAGGCATAATGTCTTGACGTCTGTATCTACTCTTGCATAACAAAAATAAAACAAGTAGGATGTACAGTCCTGTTTTCAATATCCTGTGCTGCGACTGCACAAATAACATTTATAGTGACAAAACTGTTTCATATCCTGCTACTGCCACCAGATTGTTGCAATTCCCGCTCTCCCAGACTTGGCCTGCCAGTGTTATCAGCTTTCTCAAACTCTTCAGACGCCTGTAAGTATACACAGTAGCTACTACCACTTGGCATAGACAGTCTGATGGGGTATCTCTAGGTCTGAATCACCCCAGAGCCACAGCTCACACAGTACAGTGCTCCTTGCCCAAGGGCAGACAATCCACCCCTCTCTGTCACAGCTCAGAACACTTACTTTAGAAACAAATTATGGTAACTGTAGCTGGCTCTTCAAAGGCAGAAATAGTTTTCTGTCGGTTATAAATCATTTAGCTGTACCTCCAAGGACTCGATCATAGAAACATGAAGTATATAAAAAAGTCATATTTTGATACTTCATGAAATTTATACATATATTAATACAGGATACTGCAGAAAGATTATGGCAAGCAGTCATTCTACAGAAATGAAAAATTGTTCTAGGGACATGGATATACTTGTTTAAAACAAGCTAAAGCACACGCTTACCCACTAAAATTCAGACACGGAGCAACTTTTAAAATCCATTTATTGAACACCAAGATGCGCTTGACGCGTTTCGGACAAAATCCTTTCTCAAAAGCTGCATCCTAGAAAACACACAGAACTTAGATACAAAAGCCAAATGACATCACAGTTACTAAAACAATTCCATTGGTGAACCAATAAAATAGAAAAATTAACCCTTTTTAAACATGCAGTGCTACAAAACACATATAAAAACTTTCATTATAAATATCACATTATTATTGCACTACAAAATTTTATCTATATTCCAAATAAGGTTTTAATTCCAAATGAGCATTTAAACCTGGTTTCTGATATCTTTTAACCTTAAAATCCATTCATTTTCCTTTTAAAAATTTTATTCTGAAAATTTCCACCTCTGGGTCCATTATATATTTTCTCTATGCCCAAAAACTTAAACTCATGGTTCTCCTCATCATTTCTATTTTCATTAATATGTACCGAAGTTGCATATGTTAAATCATTTTTATTTATTGCTCTTATGTGTTCTAACACCCTTATCTTAAAAGCTCTCTCCGTTTTACCTATATAGAAAGCCCCACAGTTACATATAGCTAAGTATATCACACTTTGCGTATTGCAAGTGATAAGATGTCTAATTTCAAACTTCTTATCACATCTGTTAACAACACTAAATTCTTTACTTTTCTTTATATGTTGACAAGCATTACAATTTTTACATTGGTTACAGCCAACAGGTTCTCCTAGCCAATTATTGGTGTGTCTCACTGGAGTAGTAAAATGGCTGTGAACCAACGAATCCTTTAAAGTTGGGGCATGTCTATAGGTCATAATAGGTGGTTTTTTCATTACATCCTGCAGGCCTATCTCACATGATAATACATGCCAATGTTTCTTAATAATTCTGCTAACTTCATAACTTTGGGCACTGTAAGTAGTAACGAAATAAAAACCATTCTCTTTATTATTGACCTCATTTTTATTAACCATTAAATCACCTCTGTCCATATTGGCAGCAAATTGATAACCTTCCTCTATTACTTTTTCAGAGTAACCCCTATTTTCTAAACGATTTTTTAATGCCATAGCCCCTTTTTTAAATTCTTCTACTTTACTGCAGTTACGTTTAATTCTGCAAAATTGACCCTTGGGGATATTGGTTATTATATGTGGGGGATGGTGTTCCATCTGGACCTTCAATCCCTGCACCATGACGCCAGATCTTCCTTACCACTTGGAAGCTCAGGTTCCCTCCTTAACGCGTTGCGCTTAAGACTGGTTCCTAATTCTTCGAAAGTTGAAATTGAAAAGTTTTGCAAAAGACTTTGGTCTTCTTCTCCTCGCGGCGCGATGGACAAATCGACTCCGGATTTTCGAGGTGCCCTCGCGGGCAGAAGATGTCTAGGATGGATCCACACTCCACGCAAGGCTCTACTGCTTGGGCCTTGAGCACGACCCGCAGGCTCATGACTTGTGCTCTTCCTTTTCGCCCACGCCCTGAAGACCGTAAGGCCCGACACAACTGAGGCGCCCCGAGAAAAGAATTCTACCGGTGAAATCTAAAGAGGCCCGATTGGCGGTGTCCGCGGCGGCGGGCTCGGCGGATCAGCTTGAGCAGATGATCGCCCTCGAAGAGGAGGCGGCGCGGGCCGCTTCTACCTCTGCTGCGGCATTTGTCCCGCTCTCTCTCGGTGCCTCTTACTCGGCTTCTTTTAAGGAGCTTTGTCTGACCCTCTCGACCAAAGGTGAGGGTCCAACTTCTTCGGGACCTTCTTCCAGGTCCAAAAAGAGCAAAAGTAAGTCTCTCCGTCGACGCTCTTGGGAGCGGGAAAGATCCCCCCCCTTGTCGACAGTTCGACCCCTCAGCTCCACTGGCTTCATGGTGTCCCGTCAGGCCAGTTGGTCGAGACTCCCCGTCGGCCGTGCGAGATTTTCTCGACCGTTGGACGGGTGTCGGGTGGAGAAGCTGAGAATCCCCTCTCCCCGGTTCCCCCGGTGGGAGTTGAGGATCCCGTCGGCTCGTCTGTGCCTCCGGTTCCGGAGCCTCCGGTGGGATCGTCCGAGCCGAGGGGAGTGCCGATTTCCGGCACTTCTCCTCGCCTTCCTCGGCCTAGTTGAGACTCTCGGTCTCGGACATCCTCGCGGTCCAACCGATCCCGCCATCATAGGCGGTCTCGGCCTCTGCACCGTGGCAAGCGGTGCCGCCGCTCTTCCTCTTCCTCGGACGAGGAGGCTTCGCAAGTTGCGCCGGAGGTGCGAGAACTTATATGGCAACACTCCTTTTGATCGGAATAAGCCGACCCAGTCGCCTTCCCCGCCATTAAGTGGCTGTCACGGAGCAATCGAAACAACCCCTCGTTGTAGTCGAGGCCTGTTCCTCAGGCCGGTTGTTCGGCCAATTCCAGCTGCCCCACCGATTTCCTAGGGAACCTCCGCCCCACAGCCATTAGTTGGGGTCCGACCAAAATTCTCGGTCGGCTTTGGGTTTGCACCATAGGCTGTCAGTCACCCTCACTCCCGATAAACCTCGGCAGGTGGAGGGTGGCTCAGGCCGAGGCAGCTCTTTGAGGACTCTTCTGAGTCCGATGATAGTTCCTCCCTCTTCTCCAAGCGCATAGACTTGGAGTCCTCGGGAGGACAGTCAATGGACGATAGCCCTTCGTCCTTCTTAGGGTTGCTTCGACTCATCTCGGAGTCCACGGATGAGCTCAACCCGTTCTAAACAGGCCAGGTATCCCTCATGGAGATTCTGGACGAGAGATTCTCCCTACGGAGGCCTTTCCGGTGGCGAAGCCATAGTGGGTCCGGCCTTGGAACTTTGGCAGCGTCCTGCTTCCTGCCCTGCGCCTCGCCAGGTTGGCCAGGAAGTATCACGGTCCTACGGTTCCCTGTCCGGTTTGGAACACCCCTCGGCGAGGGTTGGTTACCGACAGCGTTTTCGGCGTGCCAGGACACCAGGGATGTGGACAAACCTTCCGACAAAGGAATCCAAGAAATTGGATTATGCCGGCGAAAAGTCTATGCTGCGTCCTCTCTGGCTTCGCCAGGCCAGTTCGGCCGCTCCTCATGGCATATTTTTCTCACGCCCTGTTGGGCTCCCTGGATGAGGTTGTCCCTCATCTTCCCGCAGATCTGCAGACTACCGTCAGGCAGGTGCGGGACCAGGGCAGTGGCTAAACAGCAGCTCCAAACTGCGTTAGACATCGGGGACTCATGTGCCAGGTCTGTGGCGGCCGCAGTGGCCATGCGTCGTCGGGCTTGGCGAGGATATCCACCTTTACTTCGGATACCCAGCACAAGTTGACGGATGTTCCCTTTTTGGGGACTGACCTCTTCGGCCCTGGGGTGGAAGGTCACCTGCAGAGGATCAAGAAGTCCAATGCTACCTTGGACTTGGTCTCTTCCGCTCAGAAGGACAAGGCCGCAAGCCACAGCCTAAGCTCTTTCGTCCTTCCTGCACATGTAGCCTCCAGCCAACAGCGTCAGGGACAGCAGGCTCAACCTTGGTATCCAAGCCCAAGCCGTCGGCTTCCTCCAACAGGAAGCAGGAGGTAAAGGCCCAGGAGGTTCCTCGGCGGTCCCTCCTCCAAGCCTGCCCAGTGACGGGCTGAGGGTGTCGCCCCATCCTGTCACCTCACCCCTGGTTCCCTCCCGTGGGGGGACGGCTCAGACACTTCCTTTCCACCTGGTCCGCTGTTACCACGGACAGGTGGGTACTAGATGGTGGGAAAAGGCCTACCTCTGGAATTCAAGCAGGCCCCGCCTTCAGAGCCGTCGCACCTAGGGGCGGCCGTCCCAGCCTCACTGGCGGCTCGCCGAGCGACATCGCCTCCTCCTCCAAAGGAGGTGATCACGGAGGTGGAGGACCCCCTTCAGACCCGGGTTCGTGTCCAGGTATTTCCTGGTTCCGAACGGACGGGGGCTGGCGCCCCATTCTCGACCTACACGACCTGAACAAGTTCCTAAGGTCTCGAACCTTCAGAATGGTCACTCTGGCACAGATAATACCATCTCTGGAACACGGCGTGTGGTTCTGCTCCCTGGACCTACAGGACCCAGCGTTCTTTCCGCGTCCCTATCCGTCCGTCATCGGAGATTCCTCCGGCTTTCGACCCGGAGGGATCCCTCTTCAGCGTTCGAGCCATGCCCTTCGGCTTATCTCCAGCTCCCAGGGTCTTCACCAAATGCATGGCAGTGGTGACAGCATTCCCTGCGGCGCCCGAGGGTCCGGTGTACCCTTACCTGGACGATTGGCTGATAGCAGCCTCCTCCAGGACGGGAGGTGGAGCGGTCCAGAGATCTGGCCTCCAGGTTTGCTCTCGAGTTGGCCTTCTCATCAGCGAGGCCAGTCGGAACTCGAGCCAAAGCAGGTGATCCTGTTCATTGGGGCAGAGCTCGACTCTTTCGAGCCAGAGCACGACTCCGGCGGACAGGGCCGAGGTTCTTACCTCCTTTGCCCAATCATTTCTGGTTGGGCAATCGGCATCCTGCCTGGGACTTCCTCGCCTTCCAGGTCTCATGGCAGCCTGTACCAGCGTGGTCCGTTAGGCCGCTGGCACATCGCCCCTTCAGTGGGACCTGGCCAGCCAGTGGTCCAGCGCTGCGATCCTTTGGACCAGCTAGTGATAGTGACCCAGGAGATGTGGAGCGCTCTCCAGTGGTGGACCCGTTCCATTCCATTTGCAGGAGGGCATCCCGTTTGTCCGCCCCGAGCCGACGGTCTCTCTATCGACCGGCGCCTCTCTGATGGGTTGGGGTGCCCATCTGGGGAACACTGAGTGCACGGCCTCTGGTCCCCGCGGGAGTCCCGATGCCACATCAACCTGCTGGAGCTCCGAGCGTCCGCCAGCTCTCACCGCCTTTGCTCCATTTCTCCGGGGTCAAGTGGTCAGAGTCCAGACGGACAATACCACGACCATGTACTACCTGAACCGCCAGGGCGGGACGCGCTCCATGCTTCTATGCAAGGAAGCTCTCCGCATTTGGTCACTCGTGCGCAGCCTGGAGGTGGATCTCCTAGCCATTCATGTGGCAGGAGCCTCTAACACCCTGGCCGATGCCCTGAACTGGATAGGGGCTGCATCTCACGAATGGTCTCTCCTGCCGGAGGTAGTACAAGATCTGTTCTCCCTCTGGGGCACACCTCAGGTGGACCTGTTTGCCTCCAGGGAGAACGCGAAGCTGGGGCTGTTTCATGCCCGCCCCCCTCAGCAGGGCTCGCTGCAGGGGGATGCCTTCTCGAGGCTGTGGACCCCGGGCCTCTTCTACGCCTTTCCCCCATTTCCCTTGATTCACAAGGTGCTTCTCAAAGCAAGGAGGGACAAGGCGCAGGTGATCCTGATAGCCCCAGACTGGCCCCGCCAGTTCTGGTACCCAGATCTCCTCAGCCTCAGCTCCAGGCTCCCGAGGCAGCTTCCAGCTCGCCCGGACCTGCTTTCAGTCAGTCAGGGGAAGGTGTTCCATCTGGACCTTCAATCCCTGCACCTGACGGCCTGGTTCCTGAGCGGCTAGAGTTCCAGGCCTTGGGTCTTTCCGATGAGGTCCTCAATGTTGTTGAGGCATCCCGTATGGAGTCGACCAGAAAATGCTACGCCTTCAAATGGAAGAGATTCTCCATTTGGTGTCAGGGCAAGGGCTTGGACCCTTCCTCCTGTTCTGTGGCAAGCATTTTGGACTATTTATGGTCCCTTTCTAGTCAAGGGCTTAGGTCAACGACCCTAAAGGTGCACCTGGCAGCCATCTCTGCTTACCGGGCGCGGGCCGAGAAGCAGTCGGTGGTGCAGGAAAAGGTGGTCGGGCGCTTTTCAAAGGCCTTGATCACATTTCCCTCCGTCAGTAGAACCTCACCTCCGTGGATTTACTGCTGGTACTGGCAAAGCCCATGGGCGTTTCATTCAACCAATGCACAGGTGTGATCTCCTCACCTGTCGTGGAAGACCGCCTTCTTGGTGGCTATCACGCCAGCCAGAAGGATGGGCGAGCTCAGGCGCTTTGCATCGAGTCTCCTTACCTGGTCTTCCACAGGGACAAGGTTGTCCTGTGCCCCCCCGAGAATTCCTTCCGAAGGTGGTGTCGGAGTTTCACCTTAACCAGGTGCTGACTCTGCCGGTGTTCTACCCCAATCACACCTCGGAGGCGAATATAGGCTCCATACTCTGGACCCTGAAGAGGCTCGCTTATTATAAGGAGCGAGCGGCTGAGAGTCGGGAGAGGTTCACCAGCTGTTGTCACCCTACGCTGAAGCCGCACCTGGCAGACCTGCAGCCAGACGATATAGGCAGGTGGGTCACCTCCTGCATAGATCGCTGTTATAAGTTGGTGGGCATGGAGCCTCCCAGAGGGATAAGAGCTCATTCTACCCATCATACTGCTGCATCGGTGGCTGCTTCCAGGGACGTCCCTATCCAGGAAATCTGCAGGGCTGCTACCTGGAAGTCAGCACACACCTTTGTTACCCATTACCACATCGACCTTGAGTCACGCCGGGATGCTGGTTTTGGGGCCTCGGTTCTCCAGTCCTTATTTCCCAAGTAAGTATTGGGGGTGTCCGCCTTGCCTCCCTCCTCCCAGAGAACTGCTAGGAGTCTGCCAATAGGTCGCGGATGACAACATATCCATGTCCCTAGAAATACAGGTTACTCACCTGTAACAGGAGTTCTAGGAATGGTATATATTGTTCATCCACACGACCCACCCGACCTCCCCGGCTTCGATGCACAACCTGAGCTTCCAGCGGGCCAGATCTGGCGTCATGGGGCGGAGCCAAGAGTTTTACCACCCGGGTGGGTGGGAGGAGCCAGCTTGAAGACCTTCCGGCAAGATTTAAAGCGGCAAGGAACCTGCCAATAAGTGTGGATGAACAGCATATACCATTCCTAGAACTCCTGTTACAGGTGAGTAACCTGTATTTTTGAGCAGTAGGTTACATACAGGGAAACATCTCTCTCTTTCTAGTTAACAATTAGAATAGACACACAAGACACCTTGGTGAATAATGGCAGACTCAAACCTTAGATGGTATCTGTAGTCCCAAATCTGACTGACTTGCTCCCCCCAAACTCGGATTAATAAGGTTTTCCAAAAGCCAGTCACACCCCCCCCATCAGTTTTTTGTGTCTTGAAACTTGGGCCACTTGGAAAACCAGTCTGATCTGGACTTCTGACTTTGTATATACAAATACATCTACTTTTTGTCCAGAGTCCTGTCTAGCCCAGCAGGAATGTCTGATTTAGCTAGCAGGTTCATGACAAGAAAAAGCACTTTTCTGTTTTGCTCTCCCATAAATTGTCCCATGGTCCTGCCGTGATGCAGGACAGTAGAGATAGTAAATTGCCGTGGGAGCCAGTTGATCTGTCCCTGATGAAAATCTTGACTTTTCCCAGGAGTGTCAGCTTTGTCCCTTTAGCTGCTAAATTCTGATACCCATGCTGAAAGAATTGAATACAAAACAAGTTCAGTAATGTTAATATCCTGAAACGTTTCAATAAATAAAATTTTAAATCATATTTTAGAACATATGAGCCCAATACATGTAAACATGGCAGCAAAGATACTATTTGTACATTTAGGCAGCCCCATCTCCCGATTACACTGAATTCTCCATATATCGCCTGCAGTCCTGTCCCAGACCTTGCATCATAATTATGCTACTTTACGGGGTGGGACTGCAGCACTCCTCGGCCGCTTAACTCGTACCTGGAAGGCACGAGCTGGAGTTTACAAGTAAAATATTTTAAAATCCACTGCACAGAAAATATTAGTTTTGGTCTGAAAAAGGTCCACGGGCAGACAGCTACATGTATGAGTTGCCTGCCCGATCATGTCAGGGGCTCTTTAAATGCAAATTAAATTTTGTAGTAGGAACAGAGTCACTGCATAGGGAATTACACAGCCAGTGATTTTCCGTTTTCAAAAATGGCCAGTTCCCTTTGGCAGCATCTTAAAGAGCTAGTATAATGAGGCTTTTTAAGCCCTAATATGTAACTGGAGTAATGAGTTAGGGCTTTCTGCCACTAACTGCAATGTGCTTATGTTCCTAATTTTTTTTTCTTTTTAAGTGTTTCAGTAATGTCCGTGAGATAGCTTTGAACTGAAAATGTTTCAGGTCATCACGCGCACAGCCCACTGTAAGACAGTGACGTAGTTGGGGGAAGCTACTCTGCTCTGCTGTCTGCTCACTAAACACCGAAAGTGGGCAAAAGCCTGGATGCTCACAAGGTACCTTTTTTTTAAAGCAGTAAATCGCTTGATTGCTTGTGCCATTCCCCAGTGAGCCATGGATCACACTGCGAGACAAACTCTGAATAAAGACAAAAGGTTAATTCTGGAAAAAAGCACTCGCCACCTTTCAAAGAAACACAGACGCCTGGACTGTAGTACTTAATCCTTTACTGAGTGCAGAAAAAAAAACAGTAAAAGAGGCTCCACTGGATGCGTAAATCGCATAAGCGTTTCACATTAACAGCGAGAAAGCGCTGTCAATGTGAAAGCCTCAGGTGAGTTGTGTATCAAGAAAAGCACTTCTAATCTGCTTTTTATTGCACTCCATAAAGGACTAATGGTTACCGTCCAGGCGTCGGTGATGCTTTGAAAGGTAGTGAGTGCTTTATTTTTTCCTGACTAAAACCGCGGTCCCCAACATCAGTAACCAGTACACTGTGCCCCACCAACTCCGGTTCCAAATGTTGGGTTTACTTCTTTGCGCTGCTTTTTCCTGGCATTTCCAGGCACTGCATAGGAGTTTGGTGCTTCAGGGACATTACTTTGATGGAAGGAGTGATGTGGTAAAGCATTTTACATGGGTCTCCTACCTGCTTAAGCAGATCCTCCTCAGATGCCCTCTTCGATGTCTTCCGTTTTCCATTGATGTCTTTCCCTGTGTGGATCATAATGGAGATGCACAAAAAAATAAAAAGCGCGTAAATCTGCTTTTGCTCTTCCTCTGTCTCCCCCCATTTACATCATGGTGCAGCTCAGGAATAGAGTGTCTCGATATGAACTTTTTTTTTAAATAACATCCCCATTCCCCACATGCAAGTGTGTAAGCAGGGAATCCAGCATTATGATCGCAGATACGGTGGGCGACATGGTGGAAGGGAGACTTTTCACTGATTGTGAGCAAGATGAGAGGGAGAGAAGTAGGTTGCACTGTTCAAAATCGGAATCCTCCCCTCCACTTAAGTAGCTATGCTTACAGCCAGAAACGAAGTACTGGGGAGGGAGCAGCATGTTTGTTAAAGAAGGCTGTTTTCTGACATATTCATAGTGGTGCTACAATAAAGTAACGTTTTGAGTTTGGTCTGTTGAGGTGTTTTTCTCATGGTGGACTTGCAAAATGACAGCTTGAATCACAATGAAAAAGAACACCTGGACTGACTAAATGTCAAAACATTACTTTACATGACTTTCACTGCAACATACACCCGAAAGTTTGTGCACCAGTCAAATGAGCTTCACTGCTGTATAGACAACTATTGATGACTCTTCTCCCCCAAACAACGTCCCTTCCTGTGCTGTCCGCGGTGAATGGCGTCTGACACAGCAGCCATTACCGGACAATAATAAAAAGTAAAAATCTGCGCTCCGGCATTAACTAACAAGCAACAAGCTTAAACAATGGCTTTCATATAGTTATTGAGAGGCTGGTGAGGGTGGTAAGACCTTGAACACTCCATTTGAATACACTAGCTCTTTAAAATCCATTTTTTTTTCTCTCCTCCCCAAAAAATAAATTAAGGAACAATCTGCATGTTTTGACGTTTTGTACAAAAGTTTGGTTCAGATTGGAGGGTTTTGCCCCCAAAAAACTGCAAAGTAGGTGTTTCGTGAAAAAGAAGCTCCCAAGTGTTGGTTTAAAAATGACAAATTCCATTTTTTTACCAGTATTTTCTGTTAAAAATGGAGAATCACTGGTCCTAGAATTGGTGCCTTGGACTTAATGTTAAACTCAGTTTTGCCTAGGTGGCCATTTTATATCAAGGTTAAGCAGTGGAAAGCTGGGACTTCAGAAAGCGCTCCAGGTAGTCGGGAGTTAAAAGTTCACGTACTGCGGTGACCACACTTAAAACCTCTCGTTTGTCCTTAGTTGTACTCGCTGTGTGAGGAATGTTTGTCTTCACTTACTGCGTTCTTGTTCTGCTTCAGTTTTGCAACTAAGTATGAAGACCTTATTTCCACTGGCAATCTGAAGGTGTTCTGGAAGCTATACGAAATGTCTAGATTGGGTAGCAACTTCTTTACCTTGTCTAGTGCTTTCCATTTCATATAAGTGGAGTATGAGAGATCAGGGAAGAGGAGAATTTTAGTGTTGTCGATTTTCACTATGTTTTGGTCCCTAGCTGCCCTTGGGTCTGATCACTCTTTGCCGCTGAAGCTGATGTCACTACCATTTTACTGAACAGGGTCCTTCTACGGTGTAGGCTCGGCAGGGATTGATCCTGTAGGCTATAACACAACAGTAGTTCAAATCCAAGTCCCAGCATCTCCAGTAGCCGTCTTTACAGGAAAGTGATTGGTTCCTGCCTCAGTCCCTGTAAGGATCCCTAGTATTCAGACGCTGGGGGGCTCCAACATCATTTTCTGACTGCTCAAGGCGGGAGTGAAGTAAGCTTTTTTGTTTTACTGTTGCAATTGTTGCCACCATTGCCTTGCCTGCCATCACTGACTACTTGACGACTTAGGCTGTTTCTACTCCACAGTAACTAGGTTTTTAACTTTCATTTTTGAGTTTATGCTGTACAAACATCATTTTCCAAAAAAGTAAAATAAAAGTCATTTACAAGTTATTACAGTAGATCAGTTAACTCTTAACAGTTACATCACTGAGGATAACCTGCCCCAATGATAGGAGCCCAACAAGGCATTTGTGTTAATTTAATATTGACTGTTATATAGAGAGCCTAGCTCCATTGATGTAAGTATATTCAAGAATGGAGCATACAACCCTTCCTTCAGTCGGTCTGGCCTTAATGGTTAAAATCCCCACAAGAAACATCTTTATATGAACCTGCCACAAAGATTAAGTAAACTAACACAGAATAAGCTTAAAAAAATTGAACTGGCATCCTTACTGTATATGTCAGTATAGGTAAAGGAAAATCACAAAACCCAGCTTGTGTTTGAGTCTCTGGTTTGATTGGGTAAGAGCCAACATGGCCTTGTGTTGTAATTCAAGCCTAGCTGGCATCTCCTGGTGGGCCCCGGGCGGAGGGGTTGATTTAGCAATATTGGGAGCTCTGCTTCTGGATTGCAGGTTCTCAGATTTTACTGTTGTTCTTTTCTGTCCCACAAGGCATAGAATAAGCGGTTTCACATCGCAATTTGCAAATCAAAAACTGGCAATTGCGAATTAATTTTGTTTTGCGGTAGGTACTAATCGAATATTTCCAGGGCCGCAGGGCTTGGAATGTGCAAATGGCTCTATTTCTCACTATTTTTGGCCATCTCCCCCACATTCTGGGGCCCCCACTGCTAATCAGCTTTAACCAGTTGCGAATCATTTTTCATTTTGATTAGCAAATGCCGCTAATCAAGTCTCAGACACTAATTTATGCCTTGGTCCCATAGCAAGAAAATTGGTCAGTATAGTCTCTCAGCTTTCCTCTGTGCAGTACTGTTAAATTAGGAGTTGGATGTAAGGATAAGGCTAAAACATGGGGGAGATGACGACAAAAAAAGCATGTTGTTGGCTAAGCAGTTGATGCCACCTTTTGGTTTCCATTTATCTCCTGTTTTGTAAGACTTTTTTTTTTCCTGATATAAATCGGTTTTAGTAGAATTTAAAATAAAGGATAACCCCTTGTAAACGTGACTGCCCCAGGGTTTCATGAATACTCTCAGTTGTATTTGAATTACCCCTACTGTTCATCACTCTTAACTGAGGTTGAGCTTAACTAGTATGAACACAAGTACTGCTCCCCGACATTATGGGACACCAAGGGAATCTAGGCTAACCCTGGACCACAAATTAAAGCTCTTATGTGGTGCACATTATTATATGAAGTGTGGCATCACATAAAAACCACTAAACATTTTTAAAAACCATCTGAATAAATATATGTCCTGATGATTGACAGACTTTTTCTCCCACTGACAAGTGGGGATCGACCCAGTGAGCAAATATGCCTTCTTCAATCTCGGATCCAAGCCATAGTTTCCAAGTAATCATAAAAATGAACAGCTGGGATTAACATCGGGGTTTGGTAAGGACTGCAAAATTAAGTTGACAGTTACTGGTATCTTATGAATCATTCTTTCTAAAAGGAATTGGTAGTTTATTTTAGACTAATTGACTCTCTGATCATGTTGTATATTTTCCAGATGCATGCAGTTCTCTATGACATTTGCCTCATCTTTGTCATCCACAGGGCCATTATTATATCTGGAGGGCCAAGCTCTGTGTACGCAGAGGATGCTCCCTGGTTTGATCCAGCAATTTTTACGATTGGCAAGCCCGTCCTTGGAATTTGTTATGGCATGCAGGTATTTGGACCAACATGATATGCATTCATGTACTTTCTATATACGCTATAACATCCTGGCCCGCACTGGGCAAAGAGCTTCTTATAAAATCACAGCGGTCTAGACAGTAAGAAACATGCATGTTAGTATGGCTGTGTAACAGCATTGTTCAGTATCCGTGTCTAGCGGAAAGTAGTGGAAAAATCTTTAGTAATGACCCATCGTTGTTCTGCTTGGGCTGTTGAGTAAGACTGTCCAACTGCATTTTAGCCTGGAAGATGGGTATGACAGCAATTTATTTAGATGTTAACTTTTCTGTGTAGCGTGTAGATTAGAATGCAATTCTGTGAACCAGGTAATCTTGCATTCCAGTCCCACCAGAACCGCTTACTGGGACTTCGAGCATGACCCTTAACCACTCTTTGTTACTGCCCACCCAGCTTAAAAATTTGGTAGAAGTAGGACTCCACTGATAATAAGATGGTGCTGGGATTGAGTGTCGTGGGTAATGTGCAGTAAACACACAAAAAAAAAAAACTTGCATAGCCGTGTGCAGGCACACAGATGTGTTCACAAAACACATGCTTGCCCAGTCTATTGGAAAGGAGGTAATACAGATACAGGGGTCCCCAGATAAAGTGTGGGACATGTGGCGCCGCCCCGATGGCAGAGTGGCGGCGCATCATGCTGCCGCACCGGTGACCTGGGTTTGGGAATGGAGCTGGGTCACTTCGTTGGGGGACAGGCCCAGTTGATGTAGCTGTGGCTTGGTAATGTGCCTTATTGAGGGGAAGGGGTTAACACCCTAGGGCTGTTACAGTGAGCTTGCCTCTCACCTTCATTAGTTGGTTAGTTTTTGTTGTCTGGGAAAGGAAGACTACACAATGTTGCCTATTTTCAACCTCATCACGGGGGGGGAAGGGGGAGATAACAGATGCAAACTGACATACAGAATCAGATTAAGTTGTTGGTGGTATTTTAATGGGGGATTTGGCCAGGAATTGGATAATTACTTACTCTTTTGAGAAGTGCCATGGGATCTTGAACGTCCACCTGAACAACCACCAGAACAGGCAGATGGGACCTCGGTTTAATGTTATCTGAAAGACTGCACCTCAGTAGTGCAGCACCCCCGGTGATGCACTACCATGTCAGTATTGGGATTTATCTCAAGTTCCCAGTGTGGGTCAAGAACCCACAATCTTCCAGCCTCAGAGGTGAGTGTACCACCTGCTGAGCCACTGACTAGGGATGCAGTGACGTCCATGCCGACGAAGGCATGTCCCACGTCACTGGATGGAGGGTTGGGTGGGGGAAAAAATGGGGAAGAAAACCCTGCCGGCTTCATCCTTGAAGGTTTACAGAATGTGAACAGGGTATATCCCCGATTACAGGTTATATCCCTGAAAGGATGGCTGAAGGAGGGGTAATAGATTGGGAAAAACAAAGTGTGGGACATGAAGCAATGGGTTAGAAAAAGTAGGACACTAACTACGAGTGACTTGAAAGCTGGTATGGTCTTGTTGTTGCTGTATCCTGAAATGGGTTTTCATATTCTTCTTCTTACTGCAGATGATGAATAAGGTATTTGGAGGCACAGTGCACAGAAAAAGTGTCCGGGAAGATGGTGTATTCAGCATAAGTGTGGACAACACATGCACGCTGTTCAGGTACAGTGTTCTGTATAAGTTTGGTATTGCAGTTGTTCAGTCAGTTTACTATAAAAAGGCTTTCACATAGGAAGTGAAAGGAGTAGACTATCCACTTTAATGTTGTCTCTTTAAACCATTTTATTTCTGGTCTGGATGGTTCTTTTGGCACTGACCAAGACCATGGCCTCTCCGTAGAACTTCTTCCTTGCCAGGGACCCCATTATGCCTGCGCTCCGCTGCAGTACTCCCCTGCCTTCCCCAGCCATAAAACTCCTCAGCAGGCAACCCCATTAATCCAGTTGGCAATGGAGGTCTGGCTCTGGGAGGATACCGGGGCCTATGCTTTCTCCTACCCTCTTTATGGCAACGCAGACGCACGCTGGAGGGTGAGCAGTGTTCTGTTGAGAGAGACGGCTCCTTCTGCCGCCTTGGGTTGCTGCAGAAACATAACGGAATGATTCTTTACCTTGGGTCCACTTAATTTGCAAATACCTGTGCCTGCCCACATGGTTTTATCCTTCGTGACTTCCCTGACTAATCACTTGCATTAGAGTGTATAATGAATTCTCTTGTAGAAACAGAGGACTCGGTTTTTACATACATTTGATATTCCAAGCAGTCCAAAAATTTCTGATGGAATGTAAATTTCTGGTTGCTTGTATTTTGTTTTGATTACCAGGTTGAAAAAATATTTTATATTATTATTCAGTCTAGAGAAGAGGAGGCTGAGAAGGGAGATAATCACGATATAGCAAATAGTAACGATAATAGACAGGCTAGAGTCCACAGATGTTTAAAATGAGTGTCCAGAAGACATGCACAAAAATTAAGGGGGATGGCTAAGGGGTAGCATTAGAAAGCATTACTTCACACAATTAGTGGTTCACATTCAGAGTAGCCTCTCCACTGAGGTTGTTGAAGCCATTACTGTTCAGACTTTCAGAGCAGGACTATGATGCCGATGGTTACATATCATGAAGAGGGGTAACATCCCAGCTGATCAACTTGAAGGTGTGTCCGTACTCAAATTGTTTACGGTCTGTGCTGTATGGCATGCGGAACAGACAACCTGGACCAACAAGTCATTTCCGACGTTATAATACTATGTTATTATATGGTACTATGAAAGTTGCAGGCAGTGCGGTTTAGAGGTTTGAGCACTGAGCTATGAAATGGAAGATCACAGGTTTGAATCCCTCCAGAGCCATTGAGTATTGTTAAGCAAGTCTGTTGTGCACTCCAATCCTCTCAGCTGTTAAAAAAAAAAAAAAAAAAAGGGGCTGGACCCCACTGAAAATGAAATGTTGAATCTTAGTTGTGCAGTTCTGGGTATCCAGTAAAAATCTAATTGCTGGCAAACTCTGAAAGGTGTTTTTATGTGTGATTGTTAAGGCTGCTTATTTAAGTGACAGTGCTGTATCTGTCTATTCTATTGAATAAAAAACAAAAACAAAAAAAAAGTCACTTTGTTTGATAATTCACTTTGGATTTCCTATCTTAGCTTAAAGTATGCTACAAGCTGGGTTCTAGTTCTGTCTAGTAAACTGACTGCCAGACCGCACTGCCTTCTTGTCGCTTAGTCCTTAGACCACAAACCCTGTTACAGACACTCGCTTCTTGCTGAAAGAGTAGGGGGAGCATGCTTTTCTAAAATGAACATCCGGACACTGTTGCCCTCATAATGAAACCAGCCGTGTTAGTCTGGATGCTTCTCTGATTAACTCATGCCAGTGGTGTTGTGCTGAAGGTGACAGGCACATACCCAAAGCCTGTTAATCTGCGTGAACACTTGTTCACATTATCTAGCGACTGAGACATCAACATGGACTAACAGCACTAATTTGGACACAATGCACACTTGCAGTAAATTAAAAGCTGAAAGTAACATTCTTATGAAAGATATGAGGGAAGAAATCTCTTAACGAGCTGCTGCTGCCTTAACAAAACTTTAAAAAACTTAATAATTAGGTGCCATTCAGCTTCCATTCCATACATTCTAAAGATTCCTCCTCCCCAGTTTTTATTACTCAGAACATTTGCATGAATACATGGTCTTTATTCTTCAGGATTCATCTGCCTCTACAGTGGACTCCCTACTTCAAGTCATAATCCTCTGTTGTAACATCACAGTCTGTTACCATGGGAGTAACTGTGATGTCACAAGCAGTGCATTATGACATCTGGTAGGGAGACAGCAACAGGAATAGATGAACTCTTAAGGAGCAAAGATCCTGTTTTCATGCAGATGACTTCAGTAGTAAATAATGGACAGGAGGAATACAGAACTAAAGTGAAATACAAGTTGGACTGTATCTAAATATTATATTTTGGTAAAGTTCTCCTGAAGGCATCAACTGCGCTTCAAAGTTGCAACAGACATTTTGCAGAAAAAACATTTGGGGGAGGGAACATTTCAACTTGGTATATAAGCTATGGGGAGTGTGTGTTTAAGTAAGAATTGGCCTAAGTTTTCCAACTGCCATATCCCCATTATGTTTTTTGTAACATTAGTAAGGCAGTTAAAGAGATGACATTTCTGTGTAGGCTTGGCAGTCTTGTGTTTATCTTTTCCCTCCTACTTTCCATAACCTGCTCTGGTTGGCGGTCTCCTGCTAGCATGAGTTGTTACACCTACCCTAGGGGAGCCCACTCGAGTGCCTATTACTCTTATTTCCTAGACACCAAGGAACTTAGCCTCTTCAGTGGGCATATAGACTAATCTGGTTTAGATAATGGGACTTGTCCCAGTGGAAGATGGGGTGGGGCCTGGAAAAGCAGAATGGAAAAAAAAAATACTTCACAGACATGGATCAGTCAGTGTTTTACAGGACATCGATTCTAAACTGTTATCAGTGACGAAAAATGTGCCACGAGGATCCGTCCTAGGCCCACTACACTTTTCAGTCTCTGCAAATGATGCCGACGTGCATTTACAGCCTGTAAATATCCATACATATGCTACAACACAGTCCTGTACTGCAGTGGCATTGATATAGGCATTGTCCCGTCATCTCTACAACAGGGTTTTGTATAATCCAGTGTACCAGTTAAAAAGCAGGCTGGTACTAAACTCTGATAAATCTGAAAGTATGCTTTTGGACGCCAAGCCCCCTGATTCAGAAATTGCACGGGCTTTAAAAAATTGTGACGGCAAAAGGCAAATCCCTGAATTGGGTGTCAACAACAGTTACCTGAGCATCTGGCTAGACACCATTCTAAAATGGAATACCCATGTTCCACATCTTGTTGATAAACTGAGGTCTCAAATCCAGTATCTTTCTAAGAACACACAGTGTTTATGTAAGAAATAAGGCATGACCGGGGGGGGGGGTATTAATGCTATGTTGATGTACCAAATAGTGGGTTGGAGTCTACAGCCTGAAGGGCAAGGGATTTCAGTCAACCACCAGGCGGTACATTGTCATAGCATGTTTTATTTTCCTGTGCTGTGAACCCCAGTCTAAGGTGGGGTGCTAACTGCTAATACAAGCACCCAAACTAAAGGCTTAAAATGCCTATGACATCATTAGAAATACTTGAAAAGAGTGTGATATTTAGACACAGTTGTTTATATTTCATATATTTTCTATCACTTTCCATTTTTTCTTTATTACTGAGGACAGTCATATGATATAGGATTACTGTCCCTTAGACTTCATCTGCTCTTTCTGCTTGCCTACACCTAACATCATAATCCCCTGTTTATGACATCATAATTATCTCCACAGCAGCAGACTATGATGTGATAAACAGAACTGTGTTGTCAGCTGTAGGCAAGCAGCCAGAACAGAAAGGGCATCAATCCTGTTTACATGCAAATGTCCTTAGTAATAAAGAAGGGTGAGAATTACGACAACAATTATCAAATATAAGCTAAACTGTGTCTAAATATTACATTTTTTTTCAGAGTTGTCACGACATGGGGGGGCTGTTTAAGGAGCTGACAAAAACAAAATTGTTTATTTGCAGCAGACCTGGTTTACATCTGCCTGCAGTTTGTGAGTGCTGCATTTTATCATATTATACCACGTAAGACCCCAGTAACAGTGACTCTGGCTTGGGAAGGGGTGGGGATGGGGTTACCCCAAGTCTTCATTTGCCTTTCTTCTTCTGGTCCCTCCCGCCTCTATTTGTGCCCCATGAGGCTATGTTGGCTCTTGTATGAGGCCTGGTCGACCACAGGGTGAAGCTGGCAAGCAAGGCAATCTTCCAGTCCATTCCTGAAGACCCATTGAGTCACTTGCACAGTGTTACGCTGAGTCTGCAAGGGAAGAAAGTTTTGAGTTCTTACATTAATTTTTTTACCGTTTTCTCCTCTCTGCTACAGGGGCCTTCAGAAGGAAGAGTCTGTGTTGCTCACGCACGGTGACAGCGTGGACAAAGTGGCTGATGGTTTTAAAGTTGTTGCACAGTCTGGAAACATTGTAGCAGGTACTGCAGCTCTGCTTTACAAATCTCATCATCAGATGACAATGAAGCCCTTTGAATTTTGTTTAATTATTTTACCATTTGTATACCCAGGATAATCCAGCTGATGTGCAGCATCTTATATTCAGTGGGGTCCTTTACAGCTGGGTGGACTGAAGCACTGGGACGTTGAGTGACTTCTTAAAGGTCGCACAGTATGTGGCTTTGAACCTGGGTCTCCTAGAGCAATTCAGGTCTGCACTCCGACCACTAGGATCCGCTGCTTTTACTGGGTCACATTCAACCCATTGCACTTAGCATCCGGGGTCATCCTGTGCTGTGGAAGTGCTAAACATTTGCCTTGCTGAGATCAGTGACTGGATGGCCTCCAGCTGGTTGTGACTGAATCCTGGTAAGACAGAGGTACTGGTGGTGGAGTCGAGCAGAGGATGTGATAGGTAGGCCTCTGGTGCAGAAATGGGGCTTCTTCTTGGGCCTGTACCATTGAAGGCCTCTTCTGGGGTGTGGGATCTTGGCGTTATTCTCGACCTCTGACTGACGCTTGAATCTAAGGTGTCTGTTGTTCGTACCAGTTTTTAATCATCTGAGGATTATCGCCAGGACAAAGCCCCTAGTTCTGCCTCTGGACCAACCCACCCTGGTTCACGCCTTTGTGACATCTAGGCTTGACTACTGTAATGCGCTCTATCTCGAGGTCTCTGGAGGCACCCTCTGCCGGTTGCAGCTGGAGCAGAATGCAGCTGCCAGATTGCTGACGGGGCAGTCGAAGTATTGTCACATCACCCTGGTGCTGCATGAACTGCACTGGCTGCCGGTGAGATGGAGGGTCCTCTTTAAGGTGGGCTTGCTCACCTTTAAGGCCATACACTGCCTGGACCCTGGTTACCTGAAGGACCTTCTCACACCTGCTCTCTCAGTCCGCTCCCTCCGCTCCTCCTCTAGGGGTCTGCTTGCGATTCCCAGGATGAGGTCAAAAACGGCAGGCGACAGAGCGTTTAGTGTCCTCCCCCGACCTGTGGAATTCGCTGTCTCGAGCTGTAAGAGAGGCCCCTTCTGTTGGGTTTTCAAAGCCGGCCTCAAAGTCTTCCTGTATAATCAGGCCTTCCCAGGCTTTGTTTTATAATCTTATCTGAGACCTGACTTTCATGCTTATTTTTGTCCCTAGCTATATATTTTTGTATATCTACTGCTGAGCATATTTAAAAATGTTATGTTAGTGGGTTTTAGTGTAGCATATTTATTATCAGGTTCTACATTGTGGTGTCATTTTTATATATTTTTATATTGTTGGTGTTGTCTGTATGTGACTCTAATTGTTCGGAGCCCATGGGCGTCTTTTTAAATAAAATATACCTTGCCTTGCTATGCCAGTAGTCTGGCACATGCCTTGTCCCTGCTTGAAAAGTTTTCAGGACTAAAGGGATTTTTTTTGGGCTGCCCTCTGGTTCTTCCTTGCAGATTTTCCATGGTCTCATTTAATTAGCTGTCAGTATTTGTATCATGTATGCAAAGGGGGAGGCGGCTGCAGAAACATGAGCAGAAGCACGCCGTAAGAAAGTAACTGCTGCAGTGGAGTCCATCAGGCTGCCAGCTAACCGCACAGATAAAATACCAGCCACTGCTTGGTACAAGGATAAAAATGGTTTAATGAAACTTATTAAAAACAACAGGCAAGGCAACAGCAAACAGTCTCCACATTGCATCAGTGTTTCGTGCTGTAACGTGTGCCTTCACAAGGCGCACACTACTGCACGAAATATTGACGTAGTGTGGGGACAGTTTGCTGCTGCCATGTTTGTTGTTTTTTAATAAGTTTTTATTTTTATCCTTGTACCAAGCAGTGGCTGGTGTTTCATCCGTATGGTTAGCGCGCAGCCCGACTTGCTACAAATCCAGCAATATTGTATCGCTTTGTATTTTGGTTTCAAACTGTAAATAAAACTCCAGATGGCTATTACCTCCAAAGCTGCATCACAAACTCCACAAGTTGTGCACTTAAAGCTGTACCAGGCTTTGTTCCCCCCCAGCGAGTTGAGAAATAAGGCACTGAGGTTTTGAGACCATCAGTTTTCTCGCCAATGGAGAGCAGGTCTTCAAACATCATTTCTTCTTTTTCTTGCTTTATGACCGTCTCCTTACAGATCATCCTTGGACTATTAGGATTTTCTGTAGCTTTAACCCCCCCACCCCAGTTTGGACTATTAGGATTTTTTCTATAGCCGTCTCTCTCTCTCCCACCCCCCTTTCCCCCCAGGATTTCAGATTCTTAAAATAATATAGAAGGTCCTGGACCAGCTTCCACTAAAGTCTAGTAGAGATCTGTTGGTGCATTTCACTATAAAGCGGGTGGGCTGTGCATCTTGAAGTGCTGGCAGTGCATTTCCAGATACACTGTATTAACAAAAGTTGCCCCTGACAGGCTGCTGGTGACTAAAAAGATGGGAGGCTTCTTGTTTCCTTGGAGCCCTGTTGTGTGAGATACTACACTGCCTCCACATTCTCACCTGCATGGTATCTGTTGTCACCCACCAACACTTAGCTGGATGGTGAAAGTTCACATCCTTGATGGTTCTCTTCGCAGAATTCGGTGTCTTGGACACCTGCATCATTTGCTTGTTGGATACCTGATTTTCCCCTGAAAATTACTCCTACGCTTCCTGCACACAATTGGAGCAGATCTTTCTACACTACTGACTGCTGTAGAGCACAGTGTTGCAGGTCAGAGAAATAGCTTATTATAGGCAGCATGTGGTCTCATTATGTACTCTGCAGAGCCTCAGATTATTGGGTTTCAAGGCAGCAGTTCTGCTGTGTAGATTTCAAACCCAAGGAACCTACACAGAATTTTCACAGTGTGTTGCTAGTGACGATGGTTGTGCTCTTATGAGCTAGTCGGGCAGGGAAAAATCTGTCTAGTCTTGGCTGCTGAACCCTGCTGCAGTTTTCACAGTGCTTGCTTATTGTTGATTAGTATGCATGCAGAATTATTTTCTGGCCCCTGGTCAACCACTCACTGGGGATGGGAGTGGTTCCGGAGGACTGGAGGAGGGCAGATGTGTCCCATTTCACAAAAGTAGGAGGAGGGAGATGGCTGGCAATAACGGGCCAGTCAGCCTGACTTCAGTAGTGGGAAATTAATGGAATCCCTCCTGAAACAAAGGATTGTGGACTGTCTTGAATCCAGTGGCTTACAAGACCCGAGGCAGCATGGATTACCTGGGGAGAGGTCATGTCAAACAAATCTGATAGTTTTTTGACTGGGTGACCAGGGAGTTAGATCAGGGTGGAGCAGTGTATGTGGCCTACCTAGATTTCAGTAAGGCCTTCAGCACTGTTTGACATAGGAAACTCGTAAACAAGCTGGATAGCCGAGGAGTCTGACCAAAGGTGGTAAACTGGGTAAGGAATCTGTTTGGAGACAGGTGGCAGAGGGTAGTGGTAAATGGAGTTCACTTCAAGGAAAGAAGGGTGACCGTTGGGGTGCCAAAGGGATCAGTACTGGGGCCGGTCCTCTTTAATGTCTTTATTAGCGACATTGCAGAGGGGCTAGAAGGGAAGGTATGCCTTTTTGTGGATGACACTAAAATATGCAATAGGGTAGACACTGGGGAATGAATAGAGATCTAAGAAAGCTAGAGGAGTGGTCGGGGTGTGGCAGCTGAGTTTCAGTGTGAAGAAGTACAGACTCATGCACTTAAGGTGCAGAAACACTGGTGGGGTGCAGAATGGGAGGTGTAGTATTAACAGCCACCAAACAGGAAAAAGACCTGGGGGTAATCATGTCGGATGACCTGAAAGTGGCCAGTGTGACAGAGTAGCGGGGAGAGCTTGTGGGATGCTAGGGTGCATAGGGAGGGGTATCGCCAGCAGAAAGAGAGGTGGTGTTACTGCTGTATAGATCACTGGTGAGACCTCACCTAGAGTACTGTGTCCAGTTCTGGAGACCACATCTTTGGAAGGACATAGACAGAGTAGAGGCAGTCCAGAGGAGGGCAGCTAAAGTGGTGGAGGATCTGCATCCAAAGCCCTATGAGGAGAGACTAAAGGACCTCAATATGTACACCCTGGAGGAAAGAAGGGAGATGGGGATATGATAGACTTTCAAATACCTCATGGGTATAAGTAACATTCAAGAGGAAAGCATTTTTCAGAAAAAAAAGATGCTCTAGAACAAGGGGACATGCAATGAAGCTGGAGGGAGTAGACTCAGGGGAGATGTGAGGAAGTATTTTTTCACAGAAAGAGTGGTGGGTGCCAGGAACAGCCCCCCAGTGGAGATGGTGGGGGCAAAAATGGTAACGGGGTTCAAGAAGGCATGGGATATACATAAGGGAACCTTAGTGGCATGGAAAGGGGGAGGGGGTAAGGCCAGAGATCAAGTAGGGTCTACAGTGTTACAGTAGGAAGGGTAAATGGCCAGACTAGGTGGGCCAAGCGGTCCTTATCTGCTGTCTAATTCTATGATCTTCCTCAAGGATATCTTTCATTATGCCACACATATGGAATTATAGCCGTCAGGCGCCAGGACCACACGGCAACTTTTTTGCTAGCAGTCTACTAGGGGTCACCCACAGTGATGTCAGATGTCGACGCCCTACACTATATAAATGTGGATGGCTCCGTGCCCTTCTCATTTTTTTCCAGCCGAAACACAGGTACTCGTCATTGCCTCCTTCCTTATACCCAGGGCCCCGGTGCTCTGCGGCAGAATGTTCTGATTTCTGCGGCAGGGCTCCTTGGCTTCTGCAGCAGCATTTTCTGATTTTTGCAGCATGATTTATTCACTTCTCTGGCAGAACGCAGTCTTGTCATTGACTAAATATGATGTGATGTCATCGACGACATCATATGCTGAACATGGAGGTGTGGCTTCAGGATAAATGAGATGGGGGGAAGCCTGACACTATGGAAAAACAGTATATTTATAAGAGAATTCACCAAAAACAACGAATTCTGCGGCACTAAATGTATTCTGCGGCATGATGCAAATTCTGCTGCAAATTCCACAACCGCAGAATTCCAGGGGCCTTGCTTATACCCTTCAGAGCCCATCGATGAAGATCAGGAATACTGCCCTGACCTCATCCTTCAAGAGGAAGATGAGGAGGACGAAGACCTGGATGGGAGTACTTTTTGACAGATCTGACTGCATCATTTCATCCAGGAGTGAGGACTCTACTTTGTATACCCGAAGTCCCATCTTTTATCTCCATGATGAAACAACTCCAAACTGCCATGGGGTTTGATACTGAAGAGCACCAGGATAAACCTGGCAGAGTTCCCAAAACAACTACCAGATTCTCCCCCCTCCAGTTGTTCCTCCTCCGTTGGCTGCACTAGAGGATGCCACTGTGGCTGCCTGGCACACACCAAGTCTAATCTATGCCAAGCCTATGAAGGCAGACAAGCTGTACCAGGCTCCCTCAGGGAAGCCTTTCTTCTTGGGACAACCTCAGGCTGATTCAGTAGTGATAAATGCAGCTCATGACAGGTCTAAGAGACTTCAGCATCTCAGTTCTCTTCTCCAGATAAGGAGTTGTGAAAACTGGACCTCATGGGCAAGAGAACTTCTGCCTCTGCCACTCTGGGCATTAGAATAGCTAATTATCATGCCCATATTGTCAAATACCAGAATACCCTCTGGAAAAAGGCTAAAGCGACTGCCCAGTCCCTCCCAGAAGTTCCCTGGAAACGAGAGATGCTCAAAGCCCTCCAGGTTTGAGCAGATGTGGGTAAGCACCTCTTGAGGTCTACCTACAATATTTCCGTTGCCTTAGCCAGAGCAGCTGCAGCTGGCGTCTGTCTCAGAAGGCATTCTTGGCTCAGGGTGTCAGGATTTACTAGTGATGTCCAGCAAGCCATTTTAAATGCCCCTTTCAGAAGTTACAAACTCTTGGGTGGATGTGCAGGATATCCTTTCTGACCTGCAAACCTCCGGGAGGACTAATACAGACTGTCCATTCCCTCTACCACTTGCAGAAAACCAAAAAGGACTGGCACCAGTATGTGCTGCAAAGATTTATTGTACAAAACACATAAAGCATCAAAGCATAAAATTAACAAAAGCATGGTACTCAACAGGCAAGACAGCAGCAGCAAAAGGAGAAGAGCCCTAACCGTTTCACCCTCGCATCATTTGGGTAGTAGCTGCTTGTATTTTTCACTTAAATACAAGAATCACTTAATCAATTTAAACACTTTTAAATAGAAAATTAGCCAATAAGCATTAACAATTGTGAACTTTATTTAGAAAACTAAGGTGAAGTGACATGGGAAAACTAGTTAAAAACAATTACTATTGCCAATATAACGCGTGGGGAATCATTAACTCATTCTATCTTATGCGGCCATTTTGTGTCTGGTTAAACAATCTGTAGTTCTGACACCATATGGCACTACCGGTAAGCAGAAACGGCTTCTGAAGGTCCAAATAAGGTTTTCTAGGTAAATAATGAAGGATCTCTGAGCTGTGAATGGAGGAGTTTAATATGTATACCCTCGAGGAAATGTGGGGGGCATGATAGAAACTTTCAAGTACCTCAAGGGAATCAACAAAGTCCAAGAGGGTAGCATCTTTCAGAAAAAGATGTGCAAGAACAAGGGGGCATAATTTGAAGATAGAGGGGGGACGGCTCAGAGGTAATATGAGGAAGTATATTTTCATGGAGAGGGTTGTGGATACAAGGAACAGCCTTACTGAGGAGGTAGTGGAGTCACAAACTGTGGGGGAATTCAAGAATGCATGGGACAGACATAAGGCAGTTCTAGTGGGGGGGTAGGAGGAAGTAGGCTGCTGGTTAACTAGGATCTGCAGCTTATCCATTAGGTAGGGAAATGACAGACTAGGTGGGCCAATCGATCCTTATCTACCATTAGAGTCTATGTTTCTTCAGGCTGTTACGTGTGAGCCTCCTTATTTGAATTTCCACAAAGACTGTGTCTTTGTGTACCAACCACAAGTTCCTGCCAAAGATGGTTTCCAAGTTTACCCTGAATCGAACTGTCCACCTGCCTGTTTATTTTCCTAAACATACCAATCCAAAGGAAACATTGCTTCATACTTTGGATATACATAGAATACTCAGGCACTGTATACACTGTACAAGAGACTGCAGGAAGTCCTTGCAGCTTTTTGTTTCCTTCGCCCTGGGAAAGAGGGCGCACTGGTTTCAAAACAGTGCCTGTCCAAATGGTTGGCCAGCCGTTTTACATTTTGTTACAGGAAGTACGGTAAGGAACTTCCTGGGGTTTTATTTAGCCAGAGGCATGGCCACTTCTGTTTCCTGTTTCAAGAATGTGTCGGTTGTAGAGATCTGTGCTGCTGCAACCTGGAGTTCTGTTCACAGTTTCACTAGACATTACAGTCTGGACATTGCCTCTAGAAGAAGGGCTGGCTTCAGCCTGGCTGTGCTCTAAGGCCTTCTTTCTTAGACTCTTAGCCTCCAGTCACCCAGACTGTCTCTCTGACAGAACTGCTTGGGAGTTGTTCCTTAGGTTTGGCTTGATGAAAGAGATATCCTCAAAGAAGATAGAACAGTTATGTAAGAACTTACTCTAACAGTAGATCTTCAAGAGCATCTGTGTCATCAGGCCATGCCGTTCCACCCTCAGTCACCCTCATACTTTGAGTTGCTTCGCTCCTGTCTCTCTCTCTTTCCAGGACGGCATACTTTCTGCCTTTTACCCTGTCTGGTAGCGGGGAACCTTCAGCTGTTCCTTAGCTGCTCAGGAGGTGGTCCTCTGAGTATAATCTCCGGCGGGGAACTGAGAAGGGTGCGGTGCTGCCCACGTTTATATAGTGTAGGACGTCGACATCCTGATGTCCTTGTGGGCGGCTGTTAGTAGACTTCTAGCAAAAAAGTTTCCATGTTGTCCTGGTGCCTTACGGCTATAGTTCCATAGGTGTGGCCTGATGAAAGAGAGAGACTGTAAGATCTGTTGTGGTAAGTTCTTACGTAACTGTACTTTTCTGTGTTTCAGTGCATGGTTTCTGCAAGCTGGTGAAATGCTCATGGTGCAGTAGAACTCTTTCTACTTGTACTGTCCCAATACTGCATTTTTAAAACTTGTCATAGCAATAAACCAAAAGTTAAGCCATACTTGTTCCCATCTCCAGTACCACACATGACCTGGAAAAAATAAACAATGCGATTTGTTTTTGCCATTATTGTTTTTAAAGGAATAGCAAATGAGTCTAAGAAGCTGTATGGTGTGCAGTTCCACCCAGAAGTTGATCTGACAGAAAATGGAAAAGAAATTTTAAAGAATTTCCTTTTTGAAATTGCCGGTTGTAGTGGTACATTTACAGTTCGCAGCAGAGAGGAGGAGTGTATCAGAGAGATCAAGGAGAAAGTTGGCAGCTCGAAGGTCCTGGTAAGTGAGAGTCTTTCATGAAAACCATGCATCAGTGACTAACTCTTAAACTGCAGCAGACTTAGGCCAAGGTATGTGGTACCCAGTTTTTTAAGGCATTCTGTTGAAACCTAGTGATCTGAAGACTGGTGGTGGCGGTGGGGGTTGGTACCCTAAAGGAAGCAGCTAGACATTTTGTAGCAGAAGACTACTTGGAATGACTGGTGGGCTGGTAGAAGATGGGACCACTGCATTCTGTAGGTGAGAAGTGGCGAGGACAGCCTGCAGCATCCTGCAAAAGAAGTGCAGGGAGAACACAGATCACTCTTGATAAGTTTAACGTCTCGAAGTGCTGGGAGGGATCAGAACCCATCATATTCTGTTATTTTTAGTACAGTTGATGGAATCATCTCCCATAGTAGTGACATCACTACTGTGTTAGAACAGCTTCTGCGACCGTTGAACAGTGGTATGTCTTTTTTTTTTTTTTTTTTATTATTAGTGCATTGATTTCCGGATACAGCAACATTAACCACATACAATAATGCCAGCTGTTATACTTGCATGATTCAAATAACCCTTGGGTTGTTCATAGACGAGTACAGTGCTTTTAGAAAAATGGTGATTCGTGTTAAAATCTACACAGTGTCTTCTGCCTGTTCCCTACTCCATGTCATCAAAGTGCTGTTTTTGGGGGTGGGGCTGCAGCGCTCGGTAGCCGCTCTGCTTTTCTATTGAAGTTATGAGCTGGGCAGATTATAATGTGAAAAGTCATATTTATTTTTAAAGAGAATAAACAATCAAATTTAGCTCATCAGGCAGGCTTCTGCTTGGCATGACTTGCCTACCTGGACTGTCAGCTGCTCTTTAAGTTGTTAATTTACTGATTTTTGTTTGGCATAATTTGATGACCCGATATATTCAGTGCTTCTTTACTACTTAACCCGCAGGTTCTACTCAGTGGTGGAGTGGACTCGACAGTGTGTACAGCTCTGCTTAACAAAGCTTTGGACCCGGAGCAGGTGATAGCTGTGCACATAGACAATGGGTTCATGAGAAAAAGGGAAAGTCAATCTGTAGAGGAAGCACTCCGAAAGCTTGGAATCCAAGTCAAAGGTACTCAGAAATAGCTCTCATTACAGCAGCAGTTGAGCTGATCGGGGGACTAATAGCTGTTAAATGTGCAAAGGAAGATCAAGTCAGGCATGGTGGTCTGCTGACAGAGCAGCCAGACACCTTTAGTATAAGGATACTGGTTCACAAGTGTTTACTGGTAAAATAAATTGGATTTTGATTTAAAAAAACAAACTCCAGATTGCTGGAATCGAGAAAACCCTCCTTGTTCATTGTAATTGGGAATTGAACCAACATTGGTAAGGAAAAATAACTGAATCCCATGTTTTAAAAACAGATTTTAACTTTTTCAAAAACTATACACCAGTGTCCCAGTATATAAAATGTGCTGAATAGATCTTACTTCGAGGGAGGCTCCTGCAGCAGGCCACACTGGTAGGACTAAGCTGCTAGGCGCTAGGACCACTCTGAAAACTTCTAGCTATCAGTCTGTCACGTGACTGCTGATGTCTGCCTAGTCTACAGTATATAGGTGGGTGGTCGCCACACCTACCTCAGTTCTTTTCGCCGTCTGACCACCACATCAGACTTTAGTTGATGACCATAGCTCACCGCCTTTCCCATGCGTACCTCGCTTTTTATTTTTCGTTTTTCTTTAGTGTAAAACATTGAATTTTCGGTGTTCTCAGACGAGTTTCTCTTCTCCACCAGCTTCATCATCCAACTGCTCCTTGAAGTGTGCCTGCAGCAGACAGATCCCTGAAAAGGATTGCCACTCTGTGTGTCTAATCTGTCTAGGCCCCAGCCACAATACCGAAGCCTGCCATTTTTGTCAGAAATTCAACCAGGCCACTTAGAGACATCGTTTAAAAACTCTGGAGAGCCACCTTTTGAAGCAGAAGTTGGTCACGATGTAGAAGGAGCTGCAGTCCAGGAGCTCTTCAGCCTCGCCGGCACAGCCTCCAGGGCCGCTTCGTCTTCTCGCAAGGAGAAATCCAGGAAGCATAAGCACTGGGATAGACACCAGGACTGGTCAGCTTCTCATTCGCGGTCACCTCACAAACTATTGACCTTGACTGGTCATCCCCTCCCCACAGGAGTCGGCTCTGCCAGCCCTCTCTTCTTCCGGGCTCCCGATGATCCACGCCGCCCACCCATCCTCTTAGTTTCGGTGTGCTCTTTGGGACAGGGAACTTTGCCTTCTGCTCCCCAGCCTCTGATGCTTATACCCATATCTTTCGTTGGATGTCAGTCAGGTGGCTTGGCCTCTGTTGGTTTTTCGGGTGTCAGCTCTACAACTGTGGCCCCCTGGCCATGGTGCTGCCTTCATCGGCTCCCATCACTGGGACAGACGTCAGTCCTGACAGGCAATGCCCGCCACAGGCCACTGCTGTGTCTCTTTCACTGGCGTTGCCTCAGCCTTTAACTCTGGGGTCTCCATCTCCTCAGGTGCCATCTTCTTCAGCTGGGCCAGTGCCGGCGGATCCGCACCTGGGCATTCCAGGCAGTTATCTGCTGGGCCGTCGCCAGTGCTGCCGCAGCCCCAGCCTGTGAGCCAGACTCTGTCATCGCCCTTGCTACACCTGTTTTGCAGCCGATGCCTGCTGGCCTGTCACCAGATCCTCACTCGGCCCTGGGTGGGCCTGCGCCGGGGTACCCATTGCTGGCTATTCAGCCATCGTACCCTTCCCCGGCGCCCTCTTTTACATTCCTGCCAGTGTATAATATAGTGCCCCAGGTGGATTATAATGCCCTTTTTTCAGTGTGGTGGTCCTTCATGCAAAAGCAGACCCCCGCCCGGGCCCACCTCCGGTGTCCCCCCATCACCCTCGTCAGGACCCCAGCCCCATAATCCAGATTGGGCTGGTTTGAGCGAACCTCGTATGGCAGGGTACTCTGGGGCTCAACCTGACGTCGGTTCGGGTTCTAGAAGGGACAGTCACCGGCTTCTGGCATTTGTCCCTGATTGTGATACTGCAGAGGATGATTCTGAATTTTCAGGGTCTTCCTCCACTCCTGGTGCGTTTTGGGAGGGGGATGACCAGGCTAAAGAGGTGCCCAAGTCCACCTTTTATGGATGTCCTGCACCACATACAGTCCATTGGGTTGGGAGACTGAGGAGCAGGACCCAGAGAGATGCCGTTTGGCCATTTACCTCCGGTAGCGGGATGCCCTCCCTATGGTGGTGTCCCCTTTGACTCCTATGAGGATGTCACTAAGGAAGCCTGGAATCACCCTTCTACCACCCCTCCTCTGCCTAAAAAGGTGGATTGCCTTTACCATGCTCCGGCTTGCAAGCCTTTTCTGGGGAGCCACCAGGGTTGGTGGTAGGACTTGACTTGGTGCCCAAGTACTTAGTACCCTTCCCCAGACTAGGACTCCAGGCAGCTGGATCAATCCCAGCAAACATGCTTTTGCCTGTGTATTACTCTGGCTATCTGAGCTATATATTATCTGGCTCACATAGCCCAATACCAGAATGTTCTTTGGGATCAAGCTGTGGACCCTAGTACAGACTTTACCAGAGGACCTCGCTATGACGCAGCTTGTCCAACTTAAGAAATCAGGTTTGGACGTTGGCAATCATGTCCTCTGGGCAACTTATGATGCCATTGATGCCTCTGGGCATGAGGCAGCTGCCAGGGTCTGTCTCTGGTGCCATTCTTGGCTCCAGGTATCCGGCTTTGCTTCAGATGTGCAGGCTAGCATTTTGGATGCCCCTACCGTGGATCTGTCCTGTTTTTGGGGGGGGGGGGGATGTCCAGGACATCTTTACTTCCCTGCAGGAGTCTGGGCGGGCCCTCAAGTCTGTCCATTCACTCTATCACACCCAACCTAGAGCAGGCCAACATCAGTCTTTTCGCAGGTCCTCCTGCAAAAACAGTCTTGGAAACAGCTGGCCAAATGTCGGCACAAGCGTATGGCCACAGCGGCTGCTGCTGCACCTACCCCTGACTCCTTAGCCAACCCCCCCACCCCTGTATCTGGTCTGGGAGGAAATCTAGACACTTCTTCAAAAGAGAGCCATAGAGCCCGTCCTTCAGGCTCAATGGGGAAGGGGGTTTTACTCCCAGTTTTTCCTTGTCCCCAAAAACAAATGGAATCTCCAGCCCATCCTGGCCTTGAGCCATCTGAATCTGTACATAGAGTAAAAACACTTCAGGAAAGTCACCCTCCAGGGGCTGGTACCCCTTCTGCACCAGGAGGACTGGCTCTGTTTGCTGGATATGCAGGAGGCCTACCTGCACATCCAGATCTTTCCTGTCCATTGTCACTTCCTCCGCTTCCACTTTAATGGGGCCTATTTCCAACTCTGGAGCTCCCTTTTAGCCTTTCCTCAGCCCCCTGGGTATTTACCAAATGCCTAGAAGTGGTGGCAGCCACATTGCGGAGACACGACTTCTATGTGTTCCCCTACCTGGACAACTGGCTGCTAGCAGCCCCCTCCAGGGACCACTTAGTTCAGACCCTGGAATACACCTTCTGTTTCTTTCAGGCCCTGGGGATCACTATACATCTACTTAAGTCCTGCCTCTCCCCTTGCCAGTGCTTTCAATACATAGGGGCGGTCCTGGACACCAGTGAAGCAGGCCTATCTGGATTCTTCCAGCCGGCAGGTCCCCGCCAGGGTTTTCCTGCGCCTTCTGGGCCACATGGCAGCGGCAGTTGCCACAGCTCCCCTGGAGTGCCTGCATATATATGGGTTCCTCAGTGGACCTTAAGGGTCCAGTGGGACCAACATACAGTCGACCTGGACCAGTTGATCCTGGTCTCTGGTCCAGTCCGGAGGGTTCTGTTGTGGTGGCTGGATCCAGCCAACCTCCTTCAGGGGATCTCTTTTCTCAGCTTCCGACCCCCTGGCAGATTCTCACGACACTCATCTGGCCTGGGATGGGGTGCTTATCTGGCTGATCACCAGACTCGGGGTGGGGGGGGTGTACATGGATGGACGTAGAGCAGGGTCTTCATATCAACGTCCTGGAGATGCGGGCAGTTCTTTTACGCCCTGCAGGCCTTTCAGACTCTCCTCCTCCCTGGTCTGCTGCTGGTGCAGACTGATGTGTGTGGTGCACTACATCAACAAATAGGGGGAGACCCATTCTTACCCCCTGTGTTGGGAGGCGATGAAAGTCTTGTATTGGGCCATCGAGCATGGTTTGGCGCTATCGGCTGTTCATGTTCCAGGTGTTCAAAATGTCTTGGCCAACAGTCTTGGCTGCTCCAGGTCGCAAGCTCACAAGTGGGACCTTCTAACCTTGGTGGTTGAAGATCTTTTTGAGAGGTGGGGGCCGTCCAGAGTTGGACCTCTTTACATCCCCACTCTGCGCAAAACTGCTGTGTTTTTTTGCTCGCTCAATCCTGGGGCTGGAATTTTCTGGCGAGACGCATTGTCCTCCTGGAAGGGGAGGTTTCTGTACGTCTTTCTTCCCTTCCTGCTCCTGCAGAGGGTTCTGCTCAGGCTTCAGTTGTAAGGGGCAGAGATGATTCTCATAGCCCCCTTCTGGCCATGCTAGATTTAGTTCCCCTTGCTGCAACAGCTGGCAGTGGAACCTCTGGTGCCCTTGCCCTTGTGCACCGGCTTGCTCTCCCAGTACGGGGGGCACCCTGGTCCATCCAGACCCTGAAGTCCCTGCATCTCCATGCGTGACTCCTGCGGACCTAGCTATTGTCCACTTTGGGGTATCCTCTGGGGTCGCAGATGTTCTAGTGGCTGCCAGGAAACACTCCACCAGGGCCACTTCTGCTATGAAATGGAAGCACTTCTCCATTTGGGCTGCTGCTCGCCATTTGGATCCTTTCACCTGCCTGGTGAATCAAATTTTGGAGTACCTTCTTTCCCTTTCGGATTCAGGTCTGGGGTACTCCTCCCTTAAGGTGTCATCTCTGCATACCATACACCTATTGAGGTCAAAGCTGTCACCCAGCTTGAGGTGTCCTGCACATTCCTGTGGGACATATTGCATTTGAAACCTCCCATTTGGATCCGGTCCTTCCATGGTACCGCAAATTTTTTTGGGAGAAACTCGCTTTCTAGGGACATGGATATGTTGTTCTATTGACATTTACTGGCAGTGTCTTTTAAGATGTGCTGGAACGTCTTCAAGCTGGCTCCTCCCATCCACCCAGGTGGTATGTCCCTCGGCTCCACCCCATGATGCCAGATGTTCCTTTTTGCTGGAAGAAGCGGGTTCCCTCCTTAACCGTTCCCGCGTTGAGTAGGCCTTAGTGCTGAAATCTTCAGATTTACTTCCAAACTTTAAACTCTTACGAGTTTGTCTTCAGCTCATTCTTCGATTGCGACTGCAATGGACGATAAGTCCACCCCCCCCCCGGATTTTGCCGGTGCACATGTGGGCAGAAGATGTTGCATACCGATCCTCACGCCATGTGCATCTACTTCCTGGGCCACGATCACGTATACCCAGGCCTGCAACATTTGATTGGTCGTTTTACGTGTGACGTGTCCTGAGGACCGCCTCGCTTGTCTTAAGTTGGGCTATCTGGAAAAACTACATCCGCCGGTCAAATCTAAAGACACCTGTTGGGTGGTCTCCGCCGAGCAGTTGGAACAGCTTACAGCTTTTGAGAAGGTGGCTAAGGCCGTCATGCAGTCCTCCTCGGCTTCTGCCTTCGTTCCTGTCCACTTTTTCGGGCTTCTTCAAGGAGCTGTGCCACTTCTTCCCGACTAAGGGGCGTGGCCCTTCTGGTTTGCACAGCTCCCGCTCTTGCAAGAAGGAGTCGAGGAAAGAAAGAGTAGACTCATCATTGACGTTCCTGGGACTGGGAACGTTCTCTGTCTCGGGACTCCCAGGTTTTGACCATGGTCGAAACCGTGGCCTTAGCCGCTGGCTTCACAGAGACTCCATTGGGCCAGTTGGTCGAGACACTGGCTGATGAAGCGGATGAGATTTTTCTCGACCCTATCAACCAGTTGTTGTCCAAAGAGGCTGACAGTTGTCTTTTCAGGACTCCAGTCCTGCCTGACCTCAGAAGGGGCTGCCCAGTCCACAGAACAGTACCCTCCGATCACTGACCCAGACCAGGAGGAACCACGGCACTCCCCAGCTCCCTCTGAGATTCCCTCGGCACCCCCGGCGGCTGAGGTCGAGATCTTGGTCCTCCTTCAGTGGGTTGAGCAGCTTCTGCCGTCATCGGCACTCCTGCTCTCGATGCCACGGGAAGCTACACCGCCGCTACTCTTCGTCTTCATCCTCCTCAGGTGGGGATAGGCTTTGGCGCAAGTTGCGTCGACGCTACGAAGACCTCATGTGGCAACAGTTGGTGCTCGCTGGTCCGAAGCTAACCCCAGCTCCCACACTGGCCATCACTTCGCTCTTGTCTGACAGTGTCTCTCCCCTGTGGGGTTGCTCGAGACCGTCCCTCCCCCAGTGGAGCCGGTCAAGACTGCCTCGGTTTGGCTGAAGCAGGCCTCTCCACCGATCGTGGTCAACTCACCGCCCAAGCAGCCGCTGACCGGCGCTCTGAGTCTCGGCCGGCAAAGGGTTATCCCCATCTGCTGTTGGTC